>OZ024940.1:28408273-29898273 GCA_964017235.1 Sabellastarte sp. h YS-2021
TCTTTTCTTTGCTGTGTTTGAAGAAACAAAGAGCGAAGCAGCACATTTAAAAAGTTTATCAAGGTTTTGTTTCAAAGCTCCCAAAATGAGAAACTTGAAATCACAATTCCACAGTCGTCTGTGCACTTTCTTATCAAATTTCGGTACAAATGTGCAGTCGGAAGCTAGGGGAAAAGGTTTGGCCACTTTTAACAAAACAACGTTTGCGTCTCAGAGAAGGTTTCTTACAACGTGTTTGCAAAGAAAAGTTATCCCAAATGGATTTTCACTTAAGTTCAACAGTTCATCGAGTAAAGGTATTCTTCAAAGCTGTTCCTTTAACCTGATGAGAAATGCACTGAAAGATGTAACATGGAAAATTCAGGAACATTCAAAGAATCTTAAGGCAAGTACTCAAAATCTTCAGGTTTGGTGTACCCATTCCAAGTTTGCCCAGATTTCACATTTTATTCATACATGCAACTATGAACTTTATTTTAAACTGGACGAAATCAAATGTAATAAGTTGAAAGATCTTTTGCCCAAATTGGATGAAAAGGATTAGAATTCTATCCGATTTGGATAATTCAGAACGTTCACTTCTTAGAAAAGGTCTAGGATTTGTTCTAGTTCACAAACAACCAGATCCAGTTCGAAGTCTTGAAGACCTCCATAGATTCCACCATAAGGTGAGACTTCATGCTTTTTTCAATAACCTGGATCAGACTATTAACGAAAGAAACCATGCAAGTGATTTACCTGATGATGAAGTCATGAGCTTCAAGAGACAATCTAGGTCATCATTTACACCTAAAGAAGGTCAGTTTGACGCAGTTGATAGATTCATGTCAAAATGTTGTGATGATTTTTCTCAATCTAATTTTAAACCACCAAAAAGATCAAATTTGAAAGCAGATGAAGAAGAGGCCCTTCAAAAACTCAGAAAGAGAGAAGACATTGTTATCAAACCTGCTGATAAAGGGGGAGCTGTAGTTGTGTGGAGAAAGGATCTCTATTGTAACGAAGCCAAGAAGCAATTATCATGTGAACAATTTTATACAAAACTTGATTGTGCCATCACTAACCAAATAAGTAAAACAGTAGAAAAAGAACTCAAATCAATCATCTCTAAAGGTGAATTGCCAAAAACAGCATTGAACTTAGTGGTAGACAATCCTAAATGGAGTAATTTAATTACATGTTGCCCAAGATTCAGAAACTTGGAAACCCTGGTAGACCTGTTGTGTCCTCTTGTTCTTGCCCGACAACTTTGATATCCAAGTACCTTAGTGAGTTTTTGAAACCAATAGTTACCAAACTTACCATCTTGTGTGAAAGACACTAATCATGCCTTGAAGATGATGGAAAACTTCCGATTTCAAGAAGAAAATGCTCTTCTTTTCACCATGGATATAAAGGGACTTTACACTAATATACCCAATGACTATGGTCTTAACACAATGAAATATTTCCTAGAAAAACGTGAAATTCAGAATCCACCCACCCACACGTTATTAAGACTTGCAGAACTTGTGTTGACACAAAATTGTTTCAGTTTTGATGATGCTTTCTATTCGCAAACAGGTGGGACAATGATTGGGACTCCATTTGGACCTGAATATTCAAATTTGGCTGTTGGAAAATTTGAATTACACGTTGCTGATAGGTTCAATGGTGCTATGCCAGAATTTTCTCACAGATATATTGATGATGTAGTTGGTCCAACCTCCATCTTGAGAGTAGATTAATTTATTGATTATGTGTGCAATTTCCATCCAGCTTTTCACTTTACTTTTGTTGTATCTGAGACAGAAATAGAATTTTTGGATATAAAAATTTCAGTTTCCAGAAAAAATTGTCCACCTCAGTACATTACAAGGCTACTGACAGTCATTCATATTTAAGATATGGTTCTTGCCACCCAAAGGCTTGTAAAAATGCTATACCATACTCTCAGTTTTTAAGATTGAGAAGACTGTGTTCAGAAGAAAACGATTTTGTGTCAAAAGTGAATGAAATGGAAAATTTCTTTCTTGTGAGGGATTATCCCCAAAAAGGAATTGATAAAACAAAAACATAAGTAATTGGAATCAATCGAGCTCAAGTTCTTCAAAAAAGACCAAAAGGGGTGAACACTACCTTCAATTCACACAGCCAAATGATAAAAAACATCATAGAAAGAAATTTTCACATTTTGCAATTGGATGATGAAGTAGGCTACCTTTTCCAAGAGAAACCTTTAGTTTCATATCGTAGAGACCGAAATGTGAAAGATATGCTTGTACACGCAAACATTGGTGTAAATTCTAAAGTCGGCAAAACTCGTAAATGTGTCCGGACAAGATGTTTTACCTGTCCTCATGTTTTTGATGATGTCCACCAAGTCAGAGGGCCAAAGGGTGTATACTCTCCAAAGGACAACATTAGTTGTATCAGCAAAGATATAATATACTGTATCGAATGTTTGAAATGTGGTAGTCTTTACATAGGGGAAACTGAAAGAAGACTAGGGGACAGAATTCGAGAACATTTAAGAGATATAAAGACTAAGCAACCCCAGAAACAGGTATCTGTGCATTTTAACTCACAAGGGCATAGTTTGAATGACCTAAAAGTTCAAGTTTTATATCAAAATTTTAGGGACAAGTTTTCCAGAAAGGCAAAAGAAAGCTTTTTGATTCAAAAATTAGGCACTGTGTTTCCGGATGGGATGAATATAGATGGGGGAATGGAAACTTAAAGTTTCTTATTATATTTACTTACCTTTTCTTTACATTTTCTTTCATATGGATATTACATATTCACTCTGTAATCTTTGCATCCTTTGTATTTTGTATTTACATAAGATTTCTTCCATTTGGAACGCTAAATTGTGTCTCTTGAAAGCCAGAGTCATGGGCAGACTTGTTGGATTTTTCAACATGTAACCGGTTAAACGAATGCTCAGTTGGGCCCGAACCGTCACTGTCAGAATCATGCATAATTTGCCCACAGTCTATGTCACTGTCTGATACTGAAGAATCTGAATCTTGGTGAGACATGGTTTGTTTTTGCCCCAACAAGTTCGTTACAAATTCGTTATCATCCGACATATGCAATTCAAACTGTACGTGAGATGTATCAGACTTTTGTGAACGCAAATTATATTTTTTCTTCTCCATATAACACAGATCGAAAGACTAAGATAAATAAAACATATAACTAAAAACAACAATCAGTGGTACACGGAGAAGAAAAAAAGAATAAATTAAAATGTCCTTGAGGTGTTATCCCTTCCAAGTGTGAGCTGTAAATGGAAGAAGGGTTCAAATTTTTTGGCTAAAGAAGGCGTAGGGAGCCAATCAGAAGCCAGTTTACAACCAGCATGGTCATACATACTAAATGCCAGTTTAAGGTACCCTCTCAGGAATGATCTACCTGACACCAAGGTGTCATCCCGCAAATAAACAAAATTACATCAAAATGACGTTTTAACAAAGCAAAACACGTTATTATTACTTAAAACACATATTCAATCATATTTACTCATATTTTTTTTTTACTAATTAAAATTTTTAATTTTTTTGCAATTTTTCACTATGACGTCACAAAATCGAAAATTTGAAAATTTTAAAATTTGTTTTAAAAAATCACTATAATGTCAAAAAAATCCAAAATTTCTTAAATTCGCACAATTTTAACAATGACAATAAAAATCAATATCCTCAACAAAAGAATTCAAATTAAACAAATTGTAAGAGAGATAACATTTATACTACAATTCCATTGTCCCTGTTCATACCCAGTGGGTACACACAGCCAAATTTCATAATGAGTTGAAGTGAATAGCTACCTCTCTATGTCTATTCTTGTTCTTGGCATCTCTCAAGTGGTCTCTTATCCTATCTCCTAACCTCCTTTCTGTTTCCCCGATATAAATCTCTCCACATCTAATACATTCAATGCAATAAATATCCATATAAAATAGTAAACAAAGTAAAAACAAAGAGCGTATAAAATAAATAAATTTATTTAAGCTTTTTACAAGCTGTTTCTGATGAAGGAGTGAGGCTCCGAAAGCTTAAATAAATTTATTTATTTTATACGCTCTTTGTTTTTACTATGTTTACTATTTTATATGGATATTTAAAAAGAGCCAAGCGGCATAACTTTATAAACTTGGAATATCAATGCAATAAATGACATCTTTGGTGATACAAGAAAAACTACCTGACGGAGTAAATTTACCTCTAGGGCCCTCAACTGTGTGTACCTCATTGAAAACAAAGGGACATGTAAGACAACGTTTTCTACCAAATGGCAAAGTTATGCCAGACACATCTTTTGAACTGAATCTAGAGTGGACCAGCATGTCTCTTATGTTCCTGTCCCGGTATGAAATCAGAGGTTTTTGTTGAAACAAATAGCCCACTTCCTCGTCAAGATTTAGCATGTGAAAATTCTTCTCCACAATATCTGTTATTACCTTACTGTGAGAGTTGTATGTAAGGGTAAGTATAACCCTATTCATTTCTTCAGCAGGTTCTTTTTGTTTCAAAGCATCAGCTCTACTGATATTAGAAACTCTATCTATGGCCTTAGAAACAATATCCTGGGGATAATCTCTCGCTAGAAAGAAATGTTCCATTTCCTTCTCTTTTGCCTTCAAATCCTGCCTAGGAGCTTTAAACGGAGAAATTGTGAAAATGGAATAGCATTTTTGCATGACTTTGGGTGGGAGGAACCATATTTAAGGTAAGCATTTATAAGCACTCTTGTTTAGACAGCCTCCCTTCGCAAATTTCTTTTTGTTCATCTGATAAAAATTTTAAATCTTCAACTTAAGCCAGGTCCAAATAATCAACTAAGCTGTGATCCATAGCTTCTTTTGACATTAATTGTTTATAAAAATTCCGGACATGTTTTAAAATTTCCTTCTGCTTATTAACTAAAATTCCATCCACTAGCAATTTATCTAAAGTACGTTTTTCTGCTCTTTTTTGTTTCTTTATTTAAGAAAAATCTTCACAATATATTCAAAATTCAAATAATTATTTGAAACTATCAAAATATATCGCTCCTCACTTCAATATCGTGCTGAAGCTGCTCTCAGATATTTTTCATTTTCGTGTAATTTATTTTCCGATATGTACAGTGTAATATGTAATGCCAGACACTTCTTTTGAACTGAATCTAGAGTGGACCAGCATGTCTCTTATGTTAAATAATAAACAAAGTAAAAACAAAGAGCATATCAAATAAATAGATTTATTTGAGCTTTCGGAGCTTCACTCCTTCATCAGAAATAGCTTACAATTGTTTAAATTTAAATTGCTTTCAAATTTAAACAATTGTAAGCTATTTCTGATGAAGGAGTGAAGCTCCGAAAGCTCAAATCCATTTTTTATTTTATATGCTCTTTGTTTATTATTTCACAAAGAATAAATGAGACAAACTTTCTTCATGCTGTTGACATAAGATACATTTTGGGCTTTCGACAATTTTTCTAAAGAAATATAAATATTGGTTCACTTGGTAAGATATGATGAACCATTCTATAAGTTACATCTCTGCTTTCCGGAGAAAGCAAAGGATGGTTCATGTTTCGGAAAGATTTTGAAAAATCAATCTTTGGGAAGATATTTAAGATTCTTGGTGGTTTAACTTTCTCTTGTAAACAGAGAGAATTGAGCCCTTTTTAAAAGTCATTGACTGAAAGTCAAAGGATTTGTCAAGTTTAGATAAATCTTAAAAGCAGCTAGAGCATTAGCATAGAACACAGGCTTTTCAATTGAATCAAGACCACATCTTGAGATAAATATTCTCTCAGATCAAGCTTAAGCCAGTACATGGCAAAATTTTTCCATTTACAATGGCTACCATATAAAAGGTAGGTGAATAAAAATATTTTAGCTTTCATTAGATATAAGTAAGGGAAATACCACCACCAGCATAGCTGTTGTATAGCATTTCACATTTGAGACACTGTCTTGTTATTCCACAAAAAGTGAATTTGAATTGGTATTTGAATTGGTTTGTGTTCTGAGGAAGGAGTGAGGCTCCGAAATGTCAAATAATTTATATTATTGCTCTTTTATCATAACATTTCTTTTCTTTGCTGTGTTTGAAGAAACAAAGAGCGAAGCAGCACATTTAAAAAGTTTATCAAGGTTTTGTTTCAAAGCTCCCAAAATGAGAAACTTGAAATCACAATTCCACAGTCGTCTGTGCACTTTCTTATCAAATTTCGGTACAAATGTGCAGTCGGAAGCTAGGGGAAAAGGTTTGGCCACTTTTAACAAAACAACGTTTGCGTCTCAGAGAAGGTTTCTTACAACGTGTTTGCAAAGAAAAGTTATCCCAAATGGATTTTCACTTAAGTTCAACAGTTCATCGAGTAAAGGTATTCTTCAAAGCTGTTCCTTTAACCTGATGAGAAATGCACTGAAAGATGTAACATGGAAAATTCAGGAACATTCAAAGAATCTTAAGGCAAGTACTCAAAATCTTCAGGTTTGGTGTACCCATTCCAAGTTTGCCCAGATTTCACATTTTATTCATACATGCAACTATGAACTTTATTTTAAACTGGACGAAATCAAATGTAATAAGTTGAAAGATCTTTTGCCCAAATTGGATGAAAAGGATTAGAATTCTATCCGATTTGGATAATTCAGAACGTTCACTTCTTAGAAAAGGTCTAGGATTTGTTCTAGTTCACAAACAACCAGATCCAGTTCGAAGTCTTGAAGACCTCCATAGATTCCACCATAAGGTGAGACTTCATGCTTTTTTCAATAACCTGGATCAGACTATTAACGAAAGAAACCATGCAAGTGATTTACCTGATGATGAAGTCATGAGCTTCAAGAGACAATCTAGGTCATCATTTACACCTAAAGAAGGTCAGTTTGACGCAGTTGATAGATTCATGTCAAAATGTTGTGATGATTTTTCTCAATCTAATTTTAAACCACCAAAAAGATCAAATTTGAAAGCAGATGAAGAAGAGGCCCTTCAAAAACTCAGAAAGAGAGAAGACATTGTTATCAAACCTGCTGATAAAGGGGGAGCTGTAGTTGTGTGGAGAAAGGATCTCTATTGTGACGAAGCCAAGAAGCAATTATCATGTGAACAATTTTATACAAAACTTGATTGTGCCATCACTAACCAAATAAGTAAAACAGTAGAAAAAGAACTCAAATCAATCATCTCTAAAGGTGAATTGCCAAAAACAGCATTGAACTTAGTGGTAGACAATCCTAAATGGAGTAATTTAATTACATGTTGCCCAAGATTCAGAAACTTGGAAACCCTGGTAGACCTGTTGTGTCCTCTTGTTCTTGCCCGACAACTTTGATATCCAAGTACCTTAGTGAGTTTTTGAAACCAATAGTTACCAAACTTACCATCTTGTGTGAAAGACACTAATCATGCCTTGAAGATGATGGAAAACTTCCGATTTCAAGAAGAAAATGCTCTTCTTTTCACCATGGATATAAAGGGACTTTACACTAATATACCCAATGACTATGGTCTTAACACAATGAAATATTTCCTAGAAAAACGTGAAATTCAGAATCCACCCACCCACACGTTATTAAGACTTGCAGAACTTGTGTTGACACAAAATTGTTTCAGTTTTGATGATGCTTTCTATTCGCAAACAGGTGGGACAATGATTGGGACTCCATTTGGACCTGAATATTCAAATTTGGCTGTTGGAAAATTTGAATTACACGTTGCTGATAGGTTCAATGGTGCTATGCCAGAATTTTCTCACAGATATATTGATGATGTAGTTGGTCCAACCTCCATCTTGAGAGTAGATTAATTTATTGATTATGTGTGCAATTTCCATCCAGCTTTTCACTTTACTTTTGTTGTATCTGAGACAGAAATAGAATTTTTGGATATAAAAATTTCAGTTTCCAGAAAAAATTGTCCACCTCAGTACATTACAAGGCTACTGACAGTCATTCATATTTAAGATATGGTTCTTGCCACCCAAAGGCTTGTAAAAATGCTATACCATACTCTCAGTTTTTAAGATTGAGAAGACTGTGTTCAGAAGAAAACGATTTTGTGTCAAAAGTGAATGAAATGGAAAATTTCTTTCTTGTGAGGGATTATCCCCAAAAAGGAATTGATAAAACAAAAACATAAGTAATTGGAATCAATCGAGCTCAAGTTCTTCAAAAAAGACCAAAAGGGGTGAACACTACCTTCAATTCACACAGCTAAATGATAAAAAACATCATAGAAAGAAATTTTCACATTTTGCAATTGGATGATAAAGTAGGCTACCTTTTCCAAGAGAAACCTTTAGTTTCATATCGTAGAGACCGAAATGTGAAAGATATGCTTGTACACGCAAACATTGGTGTAAATTCTAAAGTCGGCAAAACTCGTAAATGTGTCCGGACAAGATGTTTTACCTGTCCTCATGTTTTTGATGATGTCCACCAAGTCAGAGGGCCAAAGGGTGTATACTCTCCAAAGGACAACATTAGTTGTATCAGCAAAGATATAATATACTGTATCGAATGTTTGAAATGTGGTAGTCTTTACATAGGGGAAACTGAAAGAAGACTAGGGGACAGAATTCGAGAACATTTAAGAGATATAAAGACTAAGCAACCCCAGAAACAGGTATCTGTGCATTTTAACTCACAAGGGCATAGCTTGAATGACCTAAAAGTTCAAGTTTTATATCAAAATTTTAGGGACAAGTTTTCCAGAAAGGCAAAAGAAAGCTTCTTGATTCAAAAATTAGGCACTGTGTTTCCGGATGGGATGAATATAGATGGGGGAATTGAAACTTAAAGTTTCTTATTATATTTACTTACCTTTTCTTTACATTTTCTTTCATATGGATGTTGCATATTCACTCTGTAATCTTTGCATCCTTTGTATTTACATAAGATTTCTTCCATTTGGAACGCTAAATGAGGTAATTTTTACGTTATAATATGTGGTGACGTTTTTTTGACGTCTTTATGACGTTTATACTACATACCGTAATTATCAATTGCTACGTCATAAAAATTTTGTTTATAACGTAGAAAGGATGGAGGGATTGCTTTGTGATGTTTATTTTGTATATTGTTTATGTATTTGAATTGGTTTGTGTTCTGAGGAAGGAGTGAGGCCCCGAAATGTCAAATAAATTTATATTATTTCTCTTTTATAATAACATTTCTTTTATTTTGTGTGTTTGAAGAAACAAAGACCAAAGCAGCACATTTAAAAGTTTACCAAGGTTTTGTTTTAAAGCTGCCAAAATGAGAAACTTGATATCACAATTCCCCAGTCGTCTGTGCACTTTCTTATCAAATTTCGGTACAAATGTGCAGTCGGAAGGTAGGCCAAAAGGATTGGCCACTTTTAACAAAACAAGGTTTGTGTCTAAGTTATCCCCAATGGATTTTTACTTAAATATTCCAAGTTACTAAAGTTATGCTGCTTGGCTCTTTAAATATCCATATAAAATAGTAAACAAAGTAAATTTGAATGTTCCTGCATTTTCCATGTTACATCTTTCAGTGCATTTCTCATCAGGTTAAAGGAACAGCTTTGAAGAATACCTTTACTTCTCCTCGATGAACCGTTGAACTTAAGTAAAAATCCATATAAAATAGTAAACAAAGTAAAAACAAAGAGCATTTCAAATAAACAGATTTATTTGAGCTTTTGGAGCTTCACTCCTTCATCAGAAATGGCTTACAATTGTTTAAATTTGAAAGAAAGCTCTTTTTATATGTAAATGAACAAAATTACATCAAAATGACGTTTTAATAAAGCAAAACACGACATTATTACTTAAAACACATATTTAGTCACATTTACGTCATGAATTTTAAGATGACGTCACAAAAAAAATTTTTTTTACTATGACGTCACAAAAATCAAAATTTTTAAATTTTTTTGCAATTTTTCACTATGACGTCACAAAATCGAAAATTTTCAAATTTTTAAAAATTTTTTTTAAATTCACTATAATGTCAAAAAAATCCAAAATTTCTTATATAAGAACAATTTGGGCTATGACAATAAAAATTAATATCCTCCACAAAAGAATTTGAATTAAACAAATTGTAAGAGAGATAACATTTATACTACAATTCCATTGTCCCTGTTCATACCCAGTGGGTACACACAGCCAAATTTGGATGATGAAGTAGGCTACCTTTTCCAAGAGAAACCTTTAGTTTCATATCGTAGAGTCCGAAATGTGAAAGATATGCTTGTACACTCAAACATTGGTGTAAATTCTATGACTATGGTCTTAACACAATGAAATATTTCCTAGAAAAACGTGAAATTCAGAATCCACCCACCCACACGTTATTAAGACTTGCAGAACTTGTGTTGACACAAAATTGTTTCAGTTTTGATGATGCTTTCTATTCGCAAACAGGTGGGACAATGATTGGGACTCCATTTGGACCTGAATATTCAAATTTGGCTGTTGGAAAATTTGAATTACACGTTGCTGATAGGTTCAATGGTGCTATGCCAGAATTTTCTCACAGATATATTGATGATGTAGTTGGTCCAACCTCCATCTTGAGAGTAGATTAATTTATTGATTATGTGTGCAATTTCCATCCAGCTTTTCACTTTACTTTTGTTGTATCTGAGACAGAAATAGAATTTTTGGATATAAAAATTTCAGTTTCCAGAAAAAATTGCCCACCTCAGTACATTACAAGGCTACTGACAGTCATTCATATTTAAGATATGGTTCTTGCCACCCAAAGGCTTGTAAAAATGCTATACCATACTCTCAGTTTTTAAGATTGAGAAGACTGTGTTCAGAAGAAAACGATTTTGTGTCAAAAGTGAATGAAATGGAAAATTTCTTTCTTGTGAGGGATTATCCCCAAAAAGGAATTGATAAAACAAAAACATAAGTAATTGGAATCAATCGAGCTCAAGTTCTTCAAAAAAGACCAAAAGGGGTGAACACTACCTTCAATTCACACAGCCAAATGATAAAAAACATCATAGAAAGAAATTTTCACATTTTGCAATTGGATGATAAAGTAGGCTACCTTTTCCAAGAGAAACCTTTAGTTTCATATCGTAGAGTCCGAAATGTGAAAGATATGCTTGTACACTCAAACATTGGTGTAAATTCTAAAGTCGGCAAAACTCTTAAATGTGGTTGGACAAGATGTTTTACCTGTCCTCATGTTTTTGATGATGTCCACCAAGTCAGAGGGCCAAAGGGTGTATATTCTCCAAAGGACAACTTTAGTTGTATCAGCAAAGATATAATATACTGTATCGAATGTTTGAAATGTGGTAGTCTATACATAGGGGCAACTGAAAGAAGATTAGGGGACAGAATTCGAGAACATTTAAGTGATATAAAGACTAAGCAACCCCAGAAACAGGTATCTGTGCATTTTAACTCACAAGGGCATAGCTTGAATGACCTGAAAGTTCAAGTTTTATATCAAAATTTTAGGGACAAGTTTTCCAAAAAGGCAAAAGAAAGCTTCTTGATTCAAAAATTAGGCACTGTGTTTCCGGATGGGATGAATATAGATGGGGGAATTGTAACTTAAAGTTTCTTATTATATTTACTTAACTTTTCTTTACATTTTCTTTCATATGCATATTACATATTCACTCTGTAATCCTTGCATCCTTTGTATTTATATAAGATTTCTTCCATTTGGAACGCTAAATGAGGTAATTTTTATGTTATATTGTGTGGTGACGTGTTTTTAACTACAGGATTTTTAAAATTAAGAATGAAAACAATTTAGACGAGAAAGAAAATATTTGGTAATACAAGAAAAACTACCTGAAGGAGTAAATTTACCTCTAGGGCCCTCAACTGTGTGTACCTCATTGAAAACAAAGGGACATGTAAGACAACGTTTTCTACCACATAGCAAAGTTATGCCAGAAACATCTTTTGAACTGAATCTAGAGTGGACCAGCATGTCTCTTATGTTCCTGTCCCTACGGTATGAAATCAGAGGTTTTTGTTGAAACAAATAGCCCACTTCCTCGTCAAGATTTAGCATGTGAAAATTCTTCTCCACAATGTCCATTATTACTTTACTGTGAGAGTTGTATGTAAGGGTAAGTATAACCCTATTCATTTCTTCAGCAGGTTCTTTTTGTTTCAAAGCATCAGCTCTACTGATATGAGAAACTCTATCTATGGCCTTAGAAACAATATCCTGGGGATAATCTCTCTCTAGAAAGAAATGTTCCATTTCCTTCTCTTTTGCCTTCAAATCCTGCCTATCAGAACATAGGCGCTTTAAACGGAGAAATTGTGAAAATGGAATAGCACTTACTTCAGAAACTGTGAAAGTATATTGAAAGGATGGGTGGAAATTGCTGACAAAATTTATAAATCTATCCAGATTTTCTCTAGACATTGAAGTTGCACCCAAAATATCATCAATATACCTTTTGTGAAACTCAGGAAAAGAACCATCATATGTTTCAGAGATTTCATTTTCCTGCTTCCCCACAGCCAAACAAGAGTATTCTGGGCCGAATGGTGTGCCTATCATTGTACCGCCAGTTTGTGAATAGTAGTTATCACCAAACTTGAAGCAATTCTGTGTCAAAACTAGTTCTGCTAGTCTCAGAAGGGTATGTGTTGGAGGATTCTGAACATTTCTTTTCTCCAAAAAGTATTTTAGTGCATTCAGACCATACTCATTGGGAATATTAGTATAGAGACCCTTAATGTCCATGGTAAACAAAAGCCTATTTTCACCTCGAAGTCGAAAATTTCGCACCAAGTTCAATGCATGATTAGTGTCCTTTACAAAAGTTGGCAAAGCTCTCACAATGGGCTTGAGTGTATCGCTGAGATATATGTGCAAGAGACCTTCCAGATACGGCAGCAGCTTTATTGGTTGAGAAACCGAAATGTAGCAATTTATATATTTTGCCGAAAATCCATAAGCCAGGAAACCCAGGTAGGCCAGTTGTTTCATCTTGTTCCTGTCCTACTAATGTATTTTCAAAATATCTCAGTGATACACTCAAGCCCATTGTGAGAGCTTTGCCAACTTTTGTAAAGGACACTAATCATGGATTGAACTTGGTGCGAAATTTTCGATTTCGAGGTGAAAATAGGCTTTTGTTTACTATGGACATTAAGGGTCTCTATACTAATATTCCCAATGAGTATGGTCTGAATGCACTAAAATACTTTTTGGAGAAAAGAAATGTTCAGAATCCCCCAACACATACCCTTCTGAGACTAGCAGAACTAGTTTTGACACAGAATTGCTTCAAGTTTGGTGATAACTACTATTCACAAACTGGCGGTACAATGATAGGCACACCATTCGGGCTAGAATACTCTTGTTTGGATGTGGGGAAGCAGGAAATTGAAATCTCTGAAACATATGATGGTCCTTTTCCTGAGTTTCACAAAAGGTATATTGATGATATTTTGGGTGCAACTTCAATGTCTAGAGAAAATCTGGATAGATTTATAAATTTTGTCAGCAATTTCCACCCATCCTTTCAATATACTTTCACAGTTTCTGAATTTCCTTGACATCAAGTTGTGTGTCAAAGCAGATGCAATTAGCACATGGGTTTACTACAAAGAAACTGACAGTCATGCTTACCTTAAATATGGTTCCTCCGATCCAAAGTCATGCAAAAATGCTATTCCATTTTCACAATTTCTCCGTTTAAAGCGCCTATGTTCTGATACGCAGGATTTGAAGGCAAAAGAGAAGGAAATGGAACATTTATTTCTAGCGAGAGATTATCCCCAGGATATTGTTTCTAAGGCCATAGATAGAGTTTCTCATATCAGTAGAGCTGATGCTTTGAAACAAAAAGAACCTGCTGAAGAAATGAATAGGGTTATACTTACCCTTACATACAGTTCTCACAGTAAAGTAATAAAGGACATGCTGGTCCAGTCTAGAATCAGTTCAAAAGATGTTTCTGGCATAACTTTGCCATGTGGTAGAAAACGTTGTCTTACATGTCCGTTTGTTTTCAATGAGGTACACACAGTTGAGGGCCCTAGAGGCAAATTTACTCCTTCAGGTAGTTTTTCTTGTATCACCAAAGATGTCATTTATTGCATTGAATGTATTCGATGTGGAGAGATTTATATCGGGGAAACAGAAAGGAGGTTAGGAGATAGGATAAGAGAACACTTGAGAGATGTCAAGAACAAGAATAGACATAGAGAGGTAGCTATTCACTTCAACTCTTTGGGCCACAGTTTAGATCATTTCAGAGTGAAAGTTCTGTTTGAAAGTTACTTCATTATGAAATTTGGCTGTGTACCCACTGGGTATGAACAGGGACAATGGAATTGTAGTATAAATGTTATCTCTCTTTCAATTTATTTAATTTGAATTCTTTTGTTGAGGATATTGATTTTTATTGTCATTGTTAAAATTGTGCGAATTTAAGAAATTTTGGATTTTTTGACATTATAGTGATTTTTAATAAAATTTTAAAAAATTTTTAAATTTTCGATTTTGTGATGTCATATTGAAAAATTGCAAAAAAAATTAAAATTTTAATTTTTGTGACGTCATAGTAAAAAAAAAATTTTTTGTGACGTCATCTTGAAATTTATGACGTAAATATGACTGAATATGTGTTTCACGTAATAATGACGTGTTTTGCTTTGTTAAAACGTCATTTTGATGTAATTTTGTTTATTTACATATGAAAAGAGCTTTCTTTCAAATTTAAACAATTGTAAGCTATTTCTGATGAAGGAGTGAATCTCCGAAAGCCCAAGTTAATATATTTATTTGACATGTTCTTTGTTTTTACTTTGTTATTTTATTAAGATTCTTGGTGGTTTAACTTTCTCTTGTAAAAAGAGAGAATAAGCCCTTTTAAAAGTCATTGACTTAAAGTCAAAGGTTTTTGTCAAGTTTAGATAAATCTTTAAAAGCAGCTAGAGCATTAGCACAGAACACAGGCTTTTGAATTGAATCAAGGCGTGAGGCTCCGAAAGCTTAAATAAGTTTATTTATTTTATACGCTCTTTGTTTTTACTTTGTTTACTATTTTATATGGATATTTAAAAAGAGCTAAGCAGCATAACTTTATTAACTTGACATATCTAACAGATGGATAAGACAATGAAAAATAAGTATCCAAATATCTAAATTTATGGATTGAACTATTAATAGAGGCCCCTTTGGGCCAACTTAGGTCCATTATGGTATGTCTTTTATCAGTATTTTGCTTCGGGCGAGTCATCAATGGAGAAACGTGAACTGGAAATGGCAGTTGTTGAAAAGGACCATATATTGCTCCATAGTTCAATTCTTCAGTTATATACTTTTCAATTTGATCCTTATGTTGTGTGGCCGAAGTATGATTTTGGTATGTTGGTTGGAGTATGGAGTTTCTGTCGAAATCGAGAGGGAAACCATAATTTATGAGATCTGGGAGTTGTTTATCCCAATAATCTTGAAGATGGAAATACCATCTTTGCGGATTGAGTTGAGTAGGTACTGGTATTCTGGATTTTAAAAAATTTGGAACTCCACTATTGCGTATTATTTTATGAGCCTCTATGATATCAGGTACTTTTTTCCAGACAATGTCTGGGCCTTCATAAACTTTCAAGTCATTTAATGGAATATATCCAAAGTCGCCCCCATTTTGTGCTAAACAGGCCATATGATCTTTACTCAGATGTTTATTTTTCCACACATATAGAGGAATTTGTTGTAATGTTTCATCAGAGTGACAATTCATATCTTTGGCTACATGTGTTTGTGCTTTTTGAAGAAAATTTTTAGCCAAAGTCTGATTTTGGTTATCATGTGCCTTATCATGTGCCTGTTGAGTGACTTTTAATGTATCTGGGATATCAGTGCTCTGTCTCACATGATGAGACAAGGCACTAAAATTTTTGTCGTGAGCAACAACATGGAAGCGACCTGGTTTGCCATTGATTGATTTATCAGATACTTCAGTATAGGAAGCATGTTCGCATGCAGTGTACTCTTTACTTGATTTGTCATTAAAAGGCTGTAATTCCCCCTCAGAATCCCCAATATCACTATAACGGTTTGATGACGAATCGTCAAGCAGATCAGTCAAAATGTGAAACCTATTAGTAAGAAACCCCTGATGGTGAGCATCTGAACTGACTTCACTGGTTTGAACCCGTGTCTTGGCATATGAGGGTCTATTAGGGGAAGTACAGCCTTTTGCATTCACACTCACCTTGGAAGGGGTAACGATTTTAGGTTTGACCTTGTCGTTGTTGACAGTGACGATGCGGGGATCCGAAGTAACATGGTTGTAAACCACATTTTGTTTTGAATTACAGTATAGAGTTTTGGCAAGTTGGGCGTACGTCCTATGATCCCTTGTGTTATTAAAAGCTTTGGAAGAGTGAAACCATTGAAAAGCTATTTGTTTATCTGTATGCAACTCAGAAATTTTTAACATTTTTAGTGTTCCAAACCATTCTAGTTTTAAAATGACACAAGTTATGAGGACCCACGCCCAGGTTTACTCGTTTTTTGTATTTTTTGATTTGTTCTGGCATTCCATTTCAGAATGTGGAAAAGATTTGCCATTCTTGCTGAAGCAATAATTGCATACATGTTTGTAAATCACACCTTTCGTTTAATGGGCGGCTTGATGCATGCATGAGCCCTGGTTGAAAAATTGGCAAATCATGGTCCTAGCAGTTTTGTCACGTTTTGTAGCATTTTTGGCAAAATTTTGAGTAGCAGGGGTATGACGTTGAGCAATATGCTCGCATAATTCGATCAATGAGATCAGTTTGAGTATAATCTTTGATCTCACCTTGTTCCATACGACAGAGTAAAACTGCATGGCAGGCCTTTGCAGAGCTCCAGGAAAAATCATTAGAATCATCTAGTAACGAAATAAGATAATCCAACATAGAATCTTTGTTTTGAATACAATTTTCATCACGCATTGTTCTGCAAAAGCCTGCCATCCATTGACCCATGGTTAATTGGTCGTATGAAACTCTTTCTTTCTGGGAACCTGCCAAGACATGTTCGTGGGGCCATTTTACTCTATTTTTGACGAAAACATCAACTGTTCCACCCCTTTGGGACTTAATTTTATTCTCTGACATACCTGACTTTGCTAATTGCTGTAATTCTTTAATTCTCTCTTCAACACTACGTTGTATTTGGTTGTTTGCTCTGATTTATTCTAACGAAGGAATCTGTGCAGTACCAGACTGGGGAAACATTTCCGTGTTAACAGTGGGAGTACTTTTTTCCGCATGAGTACTGTCTAGTTTGTTGATACTAGTACTTTTATGGGTTTTTGACACACGGCTGCCCTTGACTTTGGATTTATCAGCTGTTTTCTTGACAGGCTTGTCCTCTAATTTGGAAAGCCTATCATTAATGGCAGTAAGCTGTGACAAAATTTGTTGGTTGACTAGGGTTTGTGTCTCTTGAAAGCCAGAGTCATGGGCAGACTTGTTGGATTTTTCAACATGTAACCGGTTAAACGAACGCCCACTTGGGCCCGAACCGTCACTGTCAGAATCATGCATAATTTGCCCACAGTCTATGTCACTGTCTGATACTGAAGAATCTGAATCTTGGTGAGACATGGTTTGTTTTTGCCCCAACAAGTTCGTTACAAATTCGTTATCATCCGACATATGCAATTCAAACTGTACGTGAGATGTATCAGACTTTTGTGAACGCAAATTATATTTTTTCTTCTCCATATAACACAGATCGAAAGACTAAGATAAATAAAACATATAACTAAAAACAACAATCAGT
Organism: Sabellastarte sp. h YS-2021; assembly: GCA_964017235.1. Lineage (NCBI taxonomy): Eukaryota > Metazoa > Annelida > Polychaeta > Sabellida > Sabellidae > Sabellastarte > Sabellastarte sp. h YS-2021. Next base: position 28,426,009 of record OZ024940.1, read on the forward strand.
GGTACACGGAGAAGAAAAAAAGAATAAATTAAAATGTCCTTGAGGTGTTATCCCTTCCAAGTGTGAGCTGTAAATGGAAGAAGGGTTCAAATTTTTTGGCTAAAGAAGGCGTAGGGAGCCAATCAGAAGCCAGTTTACAACCAGCATGGTCATACATACTAAATGCCAGTTTAAGGTACCCTCTCAGGAATGATCTACCTGACACCAAGGTGTCATCCCGCAAATAAACAAAATTACATCAAAATGACGTTTTAACAAAGCAAAACACGTTATTATTACTTAAAACACATATTCAATCATATTTACTCATATTTTTTTTTTTACTAATTAAAATTTTTAATTTTTTTGCAATTTTTCACTATGACGTCACAAAATCGAAAATTTTAAAATTTTAAAATTTGTTTTAAAAAATCACTATAATGTCAAAAAAATCCAAAATTTCTTAAATTCGCACAATTTTAACAATGACAATAAAAATCAATATCCTCAACAAAAGAATTCAAATTAAACAAATTGTAAGAGAGATAACATTTATACTACAATTCCATTGTCCCTGTTCATACCCAGTGGGTACACACAGCCAAATTTCATAATGAGTTGAAGTGAATAGCTACCTCTCTATGTCTATTCTTGTTCTTGGCATCTCTCAAGTGGTCTCTTATCCTATCTCCTAACCTCCTTTCTGTTTCCCCGATATAAATCTCTCCACATCTAATACATTCAATGCAATAAATATCCATATAAAATAGTAAACAAAGTAAAAACAAAGAGCGTATAAAATAAATAAATTTATTTAAGCTTTTTACAAGCTGTTTCTGATGAAGGAGTGAGGCTCCGAAAGCTTAAATAAATTTATTTATTTTATACGCTCTTTGTTTTTACTATGTTTACTATTTTATATGGATATTTAAAAAGAGCCAAGCGGCATAACTTTATAAACTTGGAATATCAATGCAATAAATGACATCTTTGGTGATACAAGAAAAACTACCTGACGGAGTAAATTTACCTCTAGGGCCCTCAACTGTGTGTACCTCATTGAAAACAAAGGGACATGTAAGACAACGTTTTCTACCAAATGGCAAAGTTATGCCAGACACATCTTTTGAACTGAATCTAGAGTGGACCAGCATGTCTCTTATGTTCCTGTCCCGGTATGAAATCAGAGGTTTTTGTTGAAACAAATAGCCCACTTCCTCGTCAAGATTTAGCATGTGAAAATTCTTCTCCACAATATCTGTTATTACCTTACTGTGAGAGTTGTATGTAAGGGTAAGTATAACCCTATTCATTTCTTCAGCAGGTTCTTTTTGTTTCAAAGCATCAGCTCTACTGATATTAGAAACTCTATCTATGGCCTTAGAAACAATATCCTGGGGATAATCTCTCGCTAGAAAGAAATGTTCCATTTCCTTCTCTTTTGCCTTCAAATCCTGCCTAGGAGCTTTAAACGGAGAAATTGTGAAAATGGAATAGCATTTTTGCATGACTTTGGGTGGGAGGAACCATATTTAAGGTAAGCATTTATAAGCACTCTTGTTTAGACAGCCTCCCTTCGCAAATTTCTTTTTGTTCATCTGATAAAAATTTTAAATCTTCAACTTAAGCCAGGTCCAAATAATCAACTAAGCTGTGATCCATAGCTTCTTTTGACATTAATTGTTTATAAAAATTCCGGACATGTTTTAAAATTTCCTTCTGCTTATTAACTAAAATTCCATCCACTAGCAATTTATCTAAAGTACGTTTTTCTGCTCTTTTTTGTTTCTTTATTTAAGAAAAATCTTCACAATATATTCAAAATTCAAATAATTATTTGAAACTATCAAAATATATCGCTCCTCACTTCAATATCGTGCTGAAGCTGCTCTCAGATATTTTTCATTTTCGTATAATTTATTTTCCGATATGTACAGTGTAATATGTAATGCCAGACACTTCTTTTGAACTGAATCTAGAGTGGACCAGCATGTCTCTTATGTTAAATAATAAACAAAGTAAAAACAAAGAGCATATCAAATAAATAGATTTATTTGAGCTTTCGGAGCTTCACTCCTTCATCAGAAATAGCTTACAATTGTTTAAATTTAAATTGCTTTCAAATTTAAACAATTGTAAGCTATTTCTGATGAAGGAGTGAAGCTCCGAAAGCTCAAATCCATTTTTTATTTTATATGCTCTTTGTTTATTATTTCACAAAGAATAAATGAGACAAACTTTCTTCATGCTGTTGACATAAGATACATTTTGGGCTTTCGACAATTTTTCTAAAGAAATATAAATATTGGTTCACTTGGTAAGATATGATGAACCATTCTATAAGTTACATCTCTGCTTTCCGGAGAAAGCAAAGGATGGTTCATGTTTCGGAAAGATTTTGAAAAATCAATCTTTGGGAAGATATTTAAGATTCTTGGTGGTTTAACTTTCTCTTGTAAACAGAGAGAATTGAGCCCTTTTTAAAAGTCATTGACTGAAAGTCAAAGGATTTGTCAAGTTTAGATAAATCTTAAAAGCAGCTAGAGCATTAGCATAGAACACAGGCTTTTCAATTGAATCAAGACCACATCTTGAGATAAATATTCTCTCAGATCAAGCTTAAGCCAGTACATGGCAAAATTTTTCCATTTACAATGGCTACCATATAAAAGGTAGGTGAATAAAAATATTTTAGCTTTCATTAGATATAAGTAAGGGAAATACCACCACCAGCATAGCTGTTGTATAGCATTTCACATTTGAGACACTGTCTTGTTATTCCACAAAAAGTGAATTTGAATTGGTATTTGAATTGGTTTGTGTTCTGAGGAAGGAGTGAGGCTCCGAAATGTCAAATAATTTATATTATTGCTCTTTTATCATAACATTTCTTTTCTTTGCTGTGTTTGAAGAAACAAAGAGCGAAGCAGCACATTTAAAAAGTTTATCAAGGTTTTGTTTCAAAGCTCCCAAAATGAGAAACTTGAAATCACAATTCCACAGTCGTCTGTGCACTTTCTTATCAAATTTCGGTACAAATGTGCAGTCGGAAGCTAGGGGAAAAGGTTTGGCCACTTTTAACAAAACAACGTTTGCGTCTCAGAGAAGGTTTCTTACAACGTGTTTGCAAAGAAAAGTTATCCCAAATGGATTTTCACTTAAGTTCAACAGTTCATCGAGTAAAGGTATTCTTCAAAGCTGTTCCTTTAACCTGATGAGAAATGCACTGAAAGATGTAACATGGAAAATTCAGGAACATTCAAAGAATCTTAAGGCAAGTACTCAAAATCTTCAGGTTTGGTGTACCCATTCCAAGTTTGCCCAGATTTCACATTTTATTCATACATGCAACTATGAACTTTATTTTAAACTGGACGAAATCAAATGTAATAAGTTGAAAGATCTTTTGCCCAAATTGGATGAAAAGGATTAGAATTCTATCCGATTTGGATAATTCAGAACGTTCACTTCTTAGAAAAGGTCTAGGATTTGTTCTAGTTCACAAACAACCAGATCCAGTTCGAAGTCTTGAAGACCTCCATAGATTCCACCATAAGGTGAGACTTCATGCTTTTTTCAATAACCTGGATCAGACTATTAACGAAAGAAACCATGCAAGTGATTTACCTGATGATGAAGTCATGAGCTTCAAGAGACAATCTAGGTCATCATTTACACCTAAAGAAGGTCAGTTTGACGCAGTTGATAGATTCATGTCAAAATGTTGTGATGATTTTTCTCAATCTAATTTTAAACCACCAAAAAGATCAAATTTGAAAGCAGATGAAGAAGAGGCCCTTCAAAAACTCAGAAAGAGAGAAGACATTGTTATCAAACCTGCTGATAAAGGGGGAGCTGTAGTTGTGTGGAGAAAGGATCTCTATTGTAACGAAGCCAAGAAGCAATTATCATGTGAACAATTTTATACAAAACTTGATTGTGCCATCACTAACCAAATAAGTAAAACAGTAGAAAAAGAACTCAAATCAATCATCTCTAAAGGTGAATTGCCAAAAACAGCATTGAACTTAGTGGTAGACAATCCTAAATGGAGTAATTTAATTACATGTTGCCCAAGATTCAGAAACTTGGAAACCCTGGTAGACCTGTTGTGTCCTCTTGTTCTTGCCCGACAACTTTGATATCCAAGTACCTTAGTGAGTTTTTGAAACCAATAGTTACCAAACTTACCATCTTGTGTGAAAGACACTAATCATGCCTTGAAGATGATGGAAAACTTCCGATTTCAAGAAGAAAATGCTCTTCTTTTCACCATGGATATAAAGGGACTTTACACTAATATACCCAATGACTATGGTCTTAACACAATGAAATATTTCCTAGAAAAACGTGAAATTCAGAATCCACCCACCCACACGTTATTAAGACTTGCAGAACTTGTGTTGACACAAAATTGTTTCAGTTTTGATGATGCTTTCTATTCGCAAACAGGTGGGACAATGATTGGGACTCCATTTGGACCTGAATATTCAAATTTGGCTGTTGGAAAATTTGAATTACACGTTGCTGATAGGTTCAATGGTGCTATGCCAGAATTTTCTCACAGATATATTGATGATGTAGTTGGTCCAACCTCCATCTTGAGAGTAGATTAATTTATTGATTATGTGTGCAATTTCCATCCAGCTTTTCACTTTACTTTTGTTGTATCTGAGACAGAAATAGAATTTTTGGATATAAAAATTTCAGTTTCCAGAAAAAATTGTCCACCTCAGTACATTACAAGGCTACTGACAGTCATTCATATTTAAGATATGGTTCTTGCCACCCAAAGGCTTGTAAAAATGCTATACCATACTCTCAGTTTTTAAGATTGAGAAGACTGTGTTCAGAAGAAAACGATTTTGTGTCAAAAGTGAATGAAATGGAAAATTTCTTTCTTGTGAGGGATTATCCCCAAAAAGGAATTGATAAAACAAAAACATAAGTAATTGGAATCAATCGAGCTCAAGTTCTTCAAAAAAGACCAAAAGGGGTGAACACTACCTTCAATTCACACAGCCAAATGATAAAAAACATCATAGAAAGAAATTTTCACATTTTGCAATTGGATGATGAAGTAGGCTACCTTTTCCAAGAGAAACCTTTAGTTTCATATCGTAGAGACCGAAATGTGAAAGATATGCTTGTACACGCAAACATTGGTGTAAATTCTAAAGTCGGCAAAACTCGTAAATGTGTCCGGACAAGATGTTTTACCTGTCCTCATGTTTTTGATGATGTCCACCAAGTCAGAGGGCCAAAGGGTGTATACTCTCCAAAGGACAACATTAGTTGTATCAGCAAAGATATAATATACTGTATCGAATGTTTGAAATGTGGTAGTCTTTACATAGGGGAAACTGAAAGAAGACTAGGGGACAGAATTCGAGAACATTTAAGAGATATAAAGACTAAGCAACCCCAGAAACAGGTATCTGTGCATTTTAACTCACAAGGGCATAGTTTGAATGACCTAAAAGTTCAAGTTTTATATCAAAATTTTAGGGACAAGTTTTCCAGAAAGGCAAAAGAAAGCTTTTTGATTCAAAAATTAGGCACTGTGTTTCCGGATGGGATGAATATAGATGGGGGAATGGAAACTTAAAGTTTCTTATTATATTTACTTACCTTTTCTTTACATTTTCTTTCATATGGATATTACATATTCACTCTGTAATCTTTGCATCCTTTGTATTTTGTATTTACATAAGATTTCTTCCATTTGGAACGCTAAATTGTGTCTCTTGAAAGCCAGAGTCATGGGCAGACTTGTTGGATTTTTCAACATGTAACCGGTTAAACGAATGCTCAGTTGGGCCCGAACCGTCACTGTCAGAATCATGCATAATTTGCCCACAGTCTATGTCACTGTCTGATACTGAAGAATCTGAATCTTGGTGAGACATGGTTTGTTTTTGCCCCAACAAGTTCGTTACAAATTCGTTATCATCCGACATATGCAATTCAAACTGTACGTGAGATGTATCAGACTTTTGTGAACGCAAATTATATTTTTTCTTCTCCATATAACACAGATCGAAAGACTAAGATAAATAAAACATATAACTAAAAACAACAATCAGTGGTACACGGAGAAGAAAAAAAGAATAAATTAAAATGTCCTTGAGGTGTTATCCCTTCCAAGTGTGAGCTGTAAATGGAAGAAGGGTTCAAATTTTTTGGCTAAAGAAGGCGTAGGGAGCCAATCAGAAGCCAGTTTACAACCAGCATGGTCATACATACTAAATGCCAGTTTAAGGTACCCTCTCAGGAATGATCTACCTGACACCAAGGTGTCATCCCGCAAATAAACAAAATTACATCAAAATGACGTTTTAACAAAGCAAAACACGTTATTATTACTTAAAACACATATTCAATCATATTTACTCATATTTTTTTTTTACTAATTAAAATTTTTAATTTTTTTGCAATTTTTCACTATGACGTCACAAAATCGAAAATTTGAAAATTTTAAAATTTGTTTTAAAAAATCACTATAATGTCAAAAAAATCCAAAATTTCTTAAATTCGCACAATTTTAACAATGACAATAAAAATCAATATCCTCAACAAAAGAATTCAAATTAAACAAATTGTAAGAGAGATAACATTTATACTACAATTCCATTGTCCCTGTTCATACCCAGTGGGTACACACAGCCAAATTTCATAATGAGTTGAAGTGAATAGCTACCTCTCTATGTCTATTCTTGTTCTTGGCATCTCTCAAGTGGTCTCTTATCCTATCTCCTAACCTCCTTTCTGTTTCCCCGATATAAATCTCTCCACATCTAATACATTCAATGCAATAAATATCCATATAAAATAGTAAACAAAGTAAAAACAAAGAGCGTATAAAATAAATAAATTTATTTAAGCTTTTTACAAGCTGTTTCTGATGAAGGAGTGAGGCTCCGAAAGCTTAAATAAATTTATTTATTTTATACGCTCTTTGTTTTTACTATGTTTACTATTTTATATGGATATTTAAAAAGAGCCAAGCGGCATAACTTTATAAACTTGGAATATCAATGCAATAAATGACATCTTTGGTGATACAAGAAAAACTACCTGACGGAGTAAATTTACCTCTAGGGCCCTCAACTGTGTGTACCTCATTGAAAACAAAGGGACATGTAAGACAACGTTTTCTACCAAATGGCAAAGTTATGCCAGACACATCTTTTGAACTGAATCTAGAGTGGACCAGCATGTCTCTTATGTTCCTGTCCCGGTATGAAATCAGAGGTTTTTGTTGAAACAAATAGCCCACTTCCTCGTCAAGATTTAGCATGTGAAAATTCTTCTCCACAATATCTGTTATTACCTTACTGTGAGAGTTGTATGTAAGGGTAAGTATAACCCTATTCATTTCTTCAGCAGGTTCTTTTTGTTTCAAAGCATCAGCTCTACTGATATTAGAAACTCTATCTATGGCCTTAGAAACAATATCCTGGGGATAATCTCTCGCTAGAAAGAAATGTTCCATTTCCTTCTCTTTTGCCTTCAAATCCTGCCTAGGAGCTTTAAACGGAGAAATTGTGAAAATGGAATAGCATTTTTGCATGACTTTGGGTGGGAGGAACCATATTTAAGGTAAGCATTTATAAGCACTCTTGTTTAGACAGCCTCCCTTCGCAAATTTCTTTTTGTTCATCTGATAAAAATTTTAAATCTTCAACTTAAGCCAGGTCCAAATAATCAACTAAGCTGTGATCCATAGCTTCTTTTGACATTAATTGTTTATAAAAATTCCGGACATGTTTTAAAATTTCCTTCTGCTTATTAACTAAAATTCCATCCACTAGCAATTTATCTAAAGTACGTTTTTCTGCTCTTTTTTGTTTCTTTATTTAAGAAAAATCTTCACAATATATTCAAAATTCAAATAATTATTTGAAACTATCAAAATATATCGCTCCTCACTTCAATATCGTGCTGAAGCTGCTCTCAGATACTTTTCATTTTCGTGTAATTTATTTTCCGATATGTACAGTGTAATATGTAATGCCAGACACTTCTTTTGAACTGAATCTAGAGTGGACCAGCATGTCTCTTATGTTAAATAATAAACAAAGTAAAAACAAAGAGCATATCAAATAAATAGATTTATTTGAGCTTTCGGAGCTTCACTCCTTCATCAGAAATAGCTTACAATTGTTTAAATTTAAATTGCTTTCAAATTTAAACAATTGTAAGCTATTTCTGATGAAGGAGTGAAGCTCCGAAAGCTCAAATCCATTTTTTATTTTATATGCTCTTTGTTTATTATTTCACAAAGAATAAATGAGACAAACTTTCTTCATGCTGTTGACATAAGATACATTTTGGGCTTTCGACAATTTTTCTAAAGAAATATAAATATTGGTTCACTTGGTAAGATATGATGAACCATTCTATAAGTTACATCTCTGCTTTCCGGAGAAAGCAAAGGATGGTTCATGTTTCGGAAAGATTTTGAAAAATCAATCTTTGGGAAGATATTTAAGATTCTTGGTGGTTTAACTTTCTCTTGTAAACAGAGAGAATTGAGCCCTTTTTAAAAGTCATTGACTGAAAGTCAAAGGATTTGTCAAGTTTAGATAAATCTTAAAAGCAGCTAGAGCATTAGCATAGAACACAGGCTTTTCAATTGAATCAAGACCACATCTTGAGATAAATATTCTCTCAGATCAAGCTTAAGCCAGTACATGGCAAAATTTTTCCATTTACAATGGCTACCATATAAAAGGTAGGTGAATAAAAATATTTTAGCTTTCATTAGATATAAGTAAGGGAAATACCACCACCAGCATAGCTGTTGTATAGCATTTCACATTTGAGACACTGTCTTGTTATTCCACAAAAAGTGAATTTGAATTGGTATTTGAATTGGTTTGTGTTCTGAGGAAGGAGTGAGGCTCCGAAATGTCAAATAATTTATATTATTGCTCTTTTATCATAACATTTCTTTTCTTTGCTGTGTTTGAAGAAACAAAGAGCGAAGCAGCACATTTAAAAAGTTTATCAAGGTTTTGTTTCAAAGCTCCCAAAATGAGAAACTTGAAATCACAATTCCACAGTCGTCTGTGCACTTTCTTATCAAATTTCGGTACAAATGTGCAGTCGGAAGCTAGGGGAAAAGGTTTGGCCACTTTTAACAAAACAACGTTTGCGTCTCAGAGAAGGTTTCTTACAACGTGTTTGCAAAGAAAAGTTATCCCAAATGGATTTTCACTTAAGTTCAACAGTTCATCGAGTAAAGGTATTCTTCAAAGCTGTTCCTTTAACCTGATGAGAAATGCACTGAAAGATGTAACATGGAAAATTCAGGAACATTCAAAGAATCTTAAGGCAAGTACTCAAAATCTTCAGGTTTGGTGTACCCATTCCAAGTTTGCCCAGATTTCACATTTTATTCATACATGCAACTATGAACTTTATTTTAAACTGGACGAAATCAAATGTAATAAGTTGAAAGATCTTTTGCCCAAATTGGATGAAAAGGATTAGAATTCTATCCGATTTGGATAATTCAGAACGTTCACTTCTTAGAAAAGGTCTAGGATTTGTTCTAGTTCACAAACAACCAGATCCAGTTCGAAGTCTTGAAGACCTCCATAGATTCCACCATAAGGTGAGACTTCATGCTTTTTTCAATAACCTGGATCAGACTATTAACGAAAGAAACCATGCAAGTGATTTACCTGATGATGAAGTCATGAGCTTCAAGAGACAATCTAGGTCATCATTTACACCTAAAGAAGGTCAGTTTGACGCAGTTGATAGATTCATGTCAAAATGTTGTGATGATTTTTCTCAATCTAATTTTAAACCACCAAAAAGATCAAATTTGAAAGCAGATGAAGAAGAGGCCCTTCAAAAACTCAGAAAGAGAGAAGACATTGTTATCAAACCTGCTGATAAAGGGGGAGCTGTAGTTGTGTGGAGAAAGGATCTCTATTGTGACGAAGCCAAGAAGCAATTATCATGTGAACAATTTTATACAAAACTTGATTGTGCCATCACTAACCAAATAAGTAAAACAGTAGAAAAAGAACTCAAATCAATCATCTCTAAAGGTGAATTGCCAAAAACAGCATTGAACTTAGTGGTAGACAATCCTAAATGGAGTAATTTAATTACATGTTGCCCAAGATTCAGAAAGTTGGAAACCCTGGTAGACCTGTTGTGTCCTCTTGTTCTTGCCCGACAACTTTGATATCCAAGTACCTTAGTGAGTTTTTGAAACCAATAGTTACCAAACTTACCATCTTGTGTGAAAGACACTAATCATGCCTTGAAGATGATGGAAAACTTCCGATTTCAAGAAGAAAATGCTCTTCTTTTCACCATGGATATAAAGGGACTTTACACTAATATACCCAATGACTATGGTCTTAACACAATGAAATATTTCCTAGAAAAACGTGAAATTCAGAATCCACCCACCCACACGTTATTAAGACTTGCAGAACTTGTGTTGACACAAAATTGTTTCAGTTTTGATGATGCTTTCTATTCGCAAACAGGTGGGACAATGATTGGGACTCCATTTGGACCTGAATATTCAAATTTGGCTGTTGGAAAATTTGAATTACACGTTGCTGATAGGTTCAATGGTGCTATGCCAGAATTTTCTCACAGATATATTGATGATGTAGTTGGTCCAACCTCCATCTTGAGAGTAGATTAATTTATTGATTATGTGTGCAATTTCCATCCAGCTTTTCACTTTACTTTTGTTGTATCTGAGACAGAAATAGAATTTTTGGATATAAAAATTTCAGTTTCCAGAAAAAATTGTCCACCTCAGTACATTACAAGGCTACTGACAGTCATTCATATTTAAGATATGGTTCTTGCCACCCAAAGGCTTGTAAAAATGCTATACCATACTCTCAGTTTTTAAGATTGAGAAGACTGTGTTCAGAAGAAAACGATTTTGTGTCAAAAGTGAATGAAATGGAAAATTTCTTTCTTGTGAGGGATTATCCCCAAAAAGGAATTGATAAAACAAAAACATAAGTAATTGGAATCAATCGAGCTCAAGTTCTTCAAAAAAGACCAAAAGGGGTGAACACTACCTTCAATTCACATAGCTAAATGATAAAAAACATCATAGAAAGAAATTTTCACATTTTGCAATTGGATGATAAAGTAGGCTACCTTTTCCAAGAGAAACCTTTAGTTTCATATCGTAGAGACCGAAATGTGAAAGATATGCTTGTACACGCAAACATTGGTGTAAATTCTAAAGTCGGCAAAACTCGTAAATGTGTCCGGACAAGATGTTTTACCTGTCCTCATGTTTTTGATGATGTCCACCAAGTCAGAGGGCCAAAGGGTGTATACTCTCCAAAGGACAACATTAGTTGTATCAGCAAAGATATAATATACTGTATCGAATGTTTGAAATGTGGTAGTCTTTACATAGGGGAAACTGAAAGAAGACTAGGGGACAGAATTCGAGAACATTTAAGAGATATAAAGACTAAGCAACCCCAGAAACAGGTATCTGTGCATTTTAACTCACAAGGGCATAGCTTGAATGACCTAAAAGTTCAAGTTTTATATCAAAATTTTAGGGACAAGTTTTCCAGAAAGGCAAAAGAAAGCTTCTTGATTCAAAAATTAGGCACTGTGTTTCCGGATGGGATGAATATAGATGGGGGAATTGAAACTTAAAGTTTCTTATTATATTTACTTACCTTTTCTTTACATTTTCTTTCATATGGATGTTGCATATTCACTCTGTAATCTTTGCATCCTTTGTATTTACATAAGATTTCTTCCATTTGGAACGCTAAATGAGGTAATTTTTACGTTATAATATGTGGTGACGTTTTTTTGACGTCTTTATGACGTTTATACTACATACCGTAATTATCAATTGCTACGTCATAAAAATTTTGTTTATAACGTAGAAAGGATGGAGGGATTGCTTTGTGATGTTTATTTTGTATATTGTTTATGTATTTGAATTGGTTTGTGTTCTGAGGAAGGAGTGAGGCCCCGAAATGTCAAATAAATTTATATTATTTCTCTTTTATAATAACATTTCTTTTATTTTGTGTGTTTGAAGAAACAAAGACCAAAGCAGCACATTTAAAAGTTTACCAAGGTTTTGTTTTAAAGCTGCCAAAATGAGAAACTTGATATCACAATTCCCCAGTCGTCTGTGCACTTTCTTATCAAATTTCGGTACAAATGTGCAGTCGGAAGGTAGGCCAAAAGGATTGGCCACTTTTAACAAAACAAGGTTTGTGTCTAAGTTATCCCCAATGGATTTTTACTTAAATATTCCAAGTTACTAAAGTTATGCTGCTTGGCTCTTTAAATATCCATATAAAATAGTAAACAAAGTAAATTTGAATGTTCCTGCATTTTCCATGTTACATCTTTCAGTGCATTTCTCATCAGGTTAAAGGAACAGCTTTGAAGAATACCTTTACTTCTCCTCGATGAACCGTTGAACTTAAGTAAAAATCCATATAAAATAGTAAACAAAGTAAAAACAAAGAGCATTTCAAATAAACAGATTTATTTGAGCTTTCGGAGCTTCACTCCTTCATCAGAAATGGCTTACAATTGTTTAAATTTGAAAGAAAGCTCTTTTTATATGTAAATGAACAAAATTACATCAAAATGACGTTTTAATAAAGCAAAACACGACATTATTACTTAAAACACATATTTAGTCACATTTACGTCATGAATTTTAAGATGACGTCACAAAAAAAATTTTTTTTACTATGACGTCACAAAAATCAAAATTTTTAAATTTTTTTGCAATTTTTCACTATGACGTCACAAAATCGAAAATTTTCAAATTTTTAAAAATTTTTTTTAAATTCACTATAATGTCAAAAAAATCCAAAATTTCTTATATAAGAACAATTTGGGCTATGACAATAAAAATTAATATCCTCCACAAAAGAATTTGAATTAAACAAATTGTAAGAGAGATAACATTTATACTACAATTCCATTGTCCCTGTTCATACCCAGTGGGTACACACAGCCAAATTTGGATGATGAAGTAGGCTACCTTTTCCAAGAGAAACCTTTAGTTTCATATCGTAGAGTCCGAAATGTGAAAGATATGCTTGTACACTCAAACATTGGTGTAAATTCTATGACTATGGTCTTAACACAATGAAATATTTCCTAGAAAAACGTGAAATTCAGAATCCACCCACCCACACGTTATTAAGACTTGCAGAACTTGTGTTGACACAAAATTGTTTCAGTTTTGATGATGCTTTCTATTCGCAAACAGGTGGGACAATGATTGGGACTCCATTTGGACCTGAATATTCAAATTTGGCTGTTGGAAAATTTGAATTACACGTTGCTGATAGGTTCAATGGTGCTATGCCAGAATTTTCTCACAGATATATTGATGATGTAGTTGGTCCAACCTCCATCTTGAGAGTAGATTAATTTATTGATTATGTGTGCAATTTCCATCCAGCTTTTCACTTTACTTTTGTTGTATCTGAGACAGAAATAGAATTTTTGGATATAAAAATTTCAGTTTCCAGAAAAAATTGCCCACCTCAGTACATTACAAGGCTACTGACAGTCATTCATATTTAAGATATGGTTCTTGCCACCCAAAGGCTTGTAAAAATGCTATACCATACTCTCAGTTTTTAAGATTGAGAAGACTGTGTTCAGAAGAAAACGATTTTGTGTCAAAAGTGAATGAAATGGAAAATTTCTTTCTTGTGAGGGATTATCCCCAAAAAGGAATTGATAAAACAAAAACATAAGTAATTGGAATCAATCGAGCTCAAGTTCTTCAAAAAAGACCAAAAGGGGTGAACACTACCTTCAATTCACACAGCCAAATGATAAAAAACATCATAGAAAGAAATTTTCACATTTTGCAATTGGATGATAAAGTAGGCTACCTTTTCCAAGAGAAACCTTTAGTTTCATATCGTAGAGTCCGAAATGTGAAAGATATGCTTGTACACTCAAACATTGGTGTAAATTCTAAAGTCGGCAAAACTCTTAAATGTGGTTGGACAAGATGTTTTACCTGTCCTCATGTTTTTGATGATGTCCACCAAGTCAGAGGGCCAAAGGGTGTATATTCTCCAAAGGACAACTTTAGTTGTATCAGCAAAGATATAATATACTGTATCGAATGTTTGAAATGTGGTAGTCTATACATAGGGGCAACTGAAAGAAGATTAGGGGACAGAATTCGAGAACATTTAAGTGATATAAAGACTAAGCAACCCCAGAAACAGGTATCTGTGCATTTTAACTCACAAGGGCATAGCTTGAATGACCTGAAAGTTCAAGTTTTATATCAAAATTTTAGGGACAAGTTTTCCAAAAAGGCAAAAGAAAGCTTCTTGATTCAAAAATTAGGCACTGTGTTTCCGGATGGGATGAATATAGATGGGGGAATTGTAACTTAAAGTTTCTTATTATATTTACTTAACTTTTCTTTACATTTTCTTTCATATGCATATTACATATTCACTCTGTAATCCTTGCATCCTTTGTATTTATATAAGATTTCTTCCATTTGGAACGCTAAATGAGGTAATTTTTATGTTATATTGTGTGGTGACGTGTTTTTAACTACAGGATTTTTAAAATTAAGAATGAAAACAATTTAGACGAGAAAGAAAATATTTGGTAATACAAGAAAAACTACCTGAAGGAGTAAATTTACCTCTAGGGCCCTCAACTGTGTGTACCTCATTGAAAACAAAGGGACATGTAAGACAACGTTTTCTACCACATAGCAAAGTTATGCCAGAAACATCTTTTGAACTGAATCTAGAGTGGACCAGCATGTCTCTTATGTTCCTGTCCCTACGGTATGAAATCAGAGGTTTTTGTTGAAACAAATAGCCCACTTCCTCGTCAAGATTTAGCATGTGAAAATTCTTCTCCACAATGTCCATTATTACTTTACTGTGAGAGTTGTATGTAAGGGTAAGTATAACCCTATTCATTTCTTCAGCAGGTTCTTTTTGTTTCAAAGCATCAGCTCTACTGATATGAGAAACTCTATCTATGGCCTTAGAAACAATATCCTGGGGATAATCTCTCTCTAGAAAGAAATGTTCCATTTCCTTCTCTTTTGCCTTCAAATCCTGCCTATCAGAACATAGGCGCTTTAAACGGAGAAATTGTGAAAATGGAATAGCACTTACTTCAGAAACTGTGAAAGTATATTGAAAGGATGGGTGGAAATTGCTGACAAAATTTATAAATCTATCCAGATTTTCTCTAGACATTGAAGTTGCACCCAAAATATCATCAATATACCTTTTGTGAAACTCAGGAAAAGAACCATCATATGTTTCAGAGATTTCATTTTCCTGCTTCCCCACAGCCAAACAAGAGTATTCTGGGCCGAATGGTGTGCCTATCATTGTACCGCCAGTTTGTGAATAGTAGTTATCACCAAACTTGAAGCAATTCTGTGTCAAAACTAGTTCTGCTAGTCTCAGAAGGGTATGTGTTGGAGGATTCTGAACATTTCTTTTCTCCAAAAAGTATTTTAGTGCATTCAGACCATACTCATTGGGAATATTAGTATAGAGACCCTTAATGTCCATGGTAAACAAAAGCCTATTTTCACCTCGAAGTCGAAAATTTCGCACCAAGTTCAATGCATGATTAGTGTCCTTTACAAAAGTTGGCAAAGCTCTCACAATGGGCTTGAGTGTATCGCTGAGATATATGTGCAAGAGACCTTCCAGATACGGCAGCAGCTTTATTGGTTGAGAAACCGAAATGTAGCAATTTATATATTTTGCCGAAAATCCATAAGCCAGGAAACCCAGGTAGGCCAGTTGTTTCATCTTGTTCCTGTCCTACTAATGTATTTTCAAAATATCTCAGTGATACACTCAAGCCCATTGTGAGAGCTTTGCCAACTTTTGTAAAGGACACTAATCATGGATTGAACTTGGTGCGAAATTTTCGATTTCGAGGTGAAAATAGGCTTTTGTTTACTATGGACATTAAGGGTCTCTATACTAATATTCCCAATGAGTATGGTCTGAATGCACTAAAATACTTTTTGGAGAAAAGAAATGTTCAGAATCCCCCAACACATACCCTTCTGAGACTAGCAGAACTAGTTTTGACACAGAATTGCTTCAAGTTTGGTGATAACTACTATTCACAAACTGGCGGTACAATGATAGGCACACCATTCGGGCTAGAATACTCTTGTTTGGATGTGGGGAAGCAGGAAATTGAAATCTCTGAAACATATGATGGTCCTTTTCCTGAGTTTCACAAAAGGTATATTGGTGATATTTTGGGTGCAACTTCAATGTCTAGAGAAAATCTGGATAGATTTATAAATTTTGTCAGCAATTTCCACCCATCCTTTCAATATACTTTCACAGTTTCTGAATTTCCTTGACATCAAGTTGTGTGTCAAAGCAGATGCAATTAGCACATGGGTTTACTACAAAGAAACTGACAGTCATGCTTACCTTAAATATGGTTCCTCCGATCCAAAGTCATGCAAAAATGCTATTCCATTTTCACAATTTCTCCGTTTAAAGCGCCTATGTTCTGATACGCAGGATTTGAAGGCAAAAGAGAAGGAAATGGAACATTTATTTCTAGCGAGAGATTATCCCCAGGATATTGTTTCTAAGGCCATAGATAGAGTTTCTCATATCAGTAGAGCTGATGCTTTGAAACAAAAAGAACCTGCTGAAGAAATGAATAGGGTTATACTTACCCTTACATACAACTCTCACAGTAAAGTAATAAAGGACATGCTGGTCCAGTCTAGAATCAGTTCAAAAGATGTTTCTGGCATAACTTTGCCATGTGGTAGAAAACGTTGTCTTACATGTCCGTTTGTTTTCAATGAGGTACACACAGTTGAGGGCCCTAGAGGCAAATTTACTCCTTCAGGTAGTTTTTCTTGTATCACCAAAGATGTCATTTATTGCATTGAATGTATTCGATGTGGAGAGATTTATATCGGGGAAACAGAAAGGAGGTTAGGAGATAGGATAAGAGAACACTTGAGAGATGTCAAGAACAAGAATAGACATAGAGAGGTAGCTATTCACTTCAACTCTTTGGGCCACAGTTTAGATCATTTCAGAGTGAAAGTTCTGTTTGAAAGTTACTTCATTATGAAATTTGGCTGTGTACCCACTGGGTATGAACAGGGACAATGGAATTGTAGTATAAATGTTATCTCTCTTTCAATTTATTTAATTTGAATTCTTTTGTTGAGGATATTGATTTTTATTGTCATTGTTAAAATTGTGCGAATTTAAGAAATTTTGGATTTTTTGACATTATAGTGATTTTTAATAAAATTTTAAAAAATTTTTAAATTTTCGATTTTGTGATGTCATATTGAAAAATTGCAAAAAAAATTAAAATTTTAATTTTTGTGACGTCATAGTAAAAAAAAAATTTTTTGTGACGTCATCTTGAAATTTATGACGTAAATATGACTGAATATGTGTTTCACGTAATAATGACGTGTTTTGCTTTGTTAAAACGTCATTTTGATGTAATTTTGTTTATTTACATATGAAAAGAGCTTTCTTTCAAATTTAAACAATTGTAAGCTATTTCTGATGAAGGAGTGAATCTCCGAAAGCCCAAGTTAATATATTTATTTGACATGTTCTTTGTTTTTACTTTGTTATTTTATTAAGATTCTTGGTGGTTTAACTTTCTCTTGTAAAAAGAGAGAATAAGCCCTTTTAAAAGTCATTGACTTAAAGTCAAAGGTTTTTGTCAAGTTTAGATAAATCTTTAAAAGCAGCTAGAGCATTAGCACAGAACACAGGCTTTTGAATTGAATCAAGGCGTGAGGCTCCGAAAGCTTAAATAAGTTTATTTATTTTATACGCTCTTTGTTTTTACTTTGTTTACTATTTTATATGGATATTTAAAAAGAGCTAAGCAGCATAACTTTATTAACTTGACATATCTAACAGATGGATAAGACAATGAAAAATAAGTATCCAAATATCTAAATTTATGGATTGAACTATTAATAGAGGCCCCTTTGGGCCAACTTAGGTCCATTATGGTATGTCTTTTATCAGTATTTTGCTTCGGGCGAGTCATCAATGGAGAAACGTGAACTGGAAATGGCAGTTGTTGAAAAGGACCATATATTGCTCCATAGTTCAATTCTTCAGTTATATACTTTTCAATTTGATCCTTATGTTGTGTGGCCGAAGTATGATTTTGGTATGTTGGTTGGAGTATGGAGTTTCTGTCGAAATCGAGAGGGAAACCATAATTTATGAGATCTGGGAGTTGTTTATCCCAATAATCTTGAAGATGGAAATACCATCTTTGCGGATTGAGTTGAGTAGGTACTGGTATTCTGGATTTTAAAAAATTTGGAACTCCACTATTGCGTATTATTTTATGAGCCTCTATGATATCAGGTACTTTTTTCCAGACAATGTCTGGGCCTTCATAAACTTTCAAGTCATTTAATGGAATATATCCAAAGTCGCCCCCATTTTGTGCTAAACAGGCCATATGATCTTTACTCAGATGTTTATTTTTCCACACATATAGAGGAATTTGTTGTAATGTTTCATCAGAGTGACAATTCATATCTTTGGCTACATGTGTTTGTGCTTTTTGAAGAAAATTTTTAGCCAAAGTCTGATTTTGGTTATCATGTGCCTTATCATGTGCCTGTTGAGTGACTTTTAATGTATCTGGGATATCAGTGCTCTGTCTCACATGATGAGACAAGGCACTAAAATTTTTGTCGTGAGCAACAACATGGAAGCGACCTGGTTTGCCATTGATTGATTTATCAGATACTTCAGTATAGGAAGCATGTTCGCATGCAGTGTACTCTTTACTTGATTTGTCATTAAAAGGCTGTAATTCCCCCTCAGAATCCCCAATATCACTATAACGGTTTGATGACGAATCGTCAAGCAGATCAGTCAAAATGTGAAACCTATTAGTAAGAAACCCCTGATGGTGAGCATCTGAACTGACTTCACTGGTTTGAACCCGTGTCTTGGCATATGAGGGTCTATTAGGGGAAGTACAGCCTTTTGCATTCACACTCACCTTGGAAGGGGTAACGATTTTAGGTTTGACCTTGTCGTTGTTGACAGTGACGATGCGGGGATCCGAAGTAACATGGTTGTAAACCACATTTTGTTTTGAATTACAGTATAGAGTTTTGGCAACTTGGGCGTACGTCCTATGATCCCTTGTGTTATTAAAAGCTTTGGAAGAGTGAAACCATTGAAAAGCTATTTGTTTATCTGTATGCAACTCAGAAATTTTTAACATTTTTAGTGTTCCAAACCATTCTAGTTTTAAAATGACACAAGTTATGAGGACCCACGCCCAGGTTTACTCGTTTTTTGTATTTTTTGATTTGTTCTGGCATTCCATTTCAGAATGTGGAAAAGATTTGCCATTCTTGCTGAAGCAATAATTGCATACATGTTTGTAAATCACACCTTTCGTTTAATGGGCGGCTTGATGCATGCATGAGCCCTGGTTGAAAAATTGGCCAATCATGGTCCTAGCAGTTTTGTCACGTTTTGTAGCATTTTTGGCAAAATTTTGAGTAGCAGGGGTATGACGTTGAGCAATATGCTCGCATAATTCGATCAATGAGATCAGTTTGAGTATAATCTTTGATCTCACCTTGTTCCATACGACAGAGTAAAACTGCATGGCAGGCCTTTGCAGAGCTCCAGGAAAAATCATTAGAATCATCTAGTAACGAAATAAGATAATCCAACATAGAATCTTTGTTTTGAATACAATTTTCATCACGCATTGTTCTGCAAAAGCCTGCCATCCATTGACCCATGGTTAATTGGTCGTATGAAACTCTTTCTTTCTGGGAACCTGCCAAGACATGTTCGTGGGGCCATTTTACTCTATTTTTGACGAAAACATCAACTGTTCCACCCCTTTGGGACTTAATTTTATTCTCTGACATACCTGACTTTGCTAATTGCTGTAATTCTTTAATTCTCTCTTCAACACTACGTTGTATTTGGTTGTTTGCTCTGATTTATTCTAACGAAGGAATCTGTGCAGTACCAGACTGGGGAAACATTTCCGTGTTAACAGTGGGAGTACTTTTTTCCGCATGAGTACTGTCTAGTTTGTTGATACTAGTACTTTTATGGGTTTTTGACACACGGCTGCCCTTGACTTTGGATTTATCAGCTGTTTTCTTGACAGGCTTGTCCTCTAATTTGGAAAGCCTATCATTAATGGCAGTAAGCTGTGACAAAATTTGTTGGTTGACTAGGGTTTGTGTCTCTTGAAAGCCAGAGTCATGGGCAGACTTGTTGGATTTTTCAACATGTAACCGGTTAAACGAACGCCCACTTGGGCCCGAACCGTCACTGTCAGAATCATGCATAATTTGCCCACAGTCTATGTCACTGTCTGATACTGAAGAATCTGAATCTTGGTGAGACATGGTTTGTTTTTGCCCCAACAAGTTCGTTACAAATTCGTTATCATCCGACATATGCAATTCAAACTGTACGTGAGATGTATCAGACTTTTGTGAACGCAAATTATATTTTTTCTTCTCCATATAACACAGATCGAAAGACTAAGATAAATAAAACATATAACTAAAAACAACAATCAGTGGTACACGGAGAAGAAAAAAAGAATAAATTAAAATGTCCTTGAGGTGTTATCCCTTCCAAGTGTGAGCTGTAAATGGAAGAAGGGTTCAAATTTTTTGGCTAAAGAAGGCGTAGGGAGCCAATCAGAAGCCAGTTTACAACCAGCATGGTCATACATACTAAATGCCAGTTTAAGGTACCCTCTCAGGAATGATCTACCTGACACCAAGGTGTCATCCCGCAAATAAACAAAATTACATCAAAATGACGTTTTAACAAAGCAAAACACGTTATTATTACTTAAAACACATATTCAATCATATTTACTCATATTTTTTTTTTTACTAATTAAAATTTTTAATTTTTTTGCAATTTTTCACTATGACGTCACAAAATCGAAAATTTTAAAATTTTAAAATTTGTTTTAAAAAATCACTATAATGTCAAAAAAATCCAAAATTTCTTAAATTCGCACAATTTTAACAATGACAATAAAAATCAATATCCTCAACAAAAGAATTCAAATTAAACAAATTGTAAGAGAGATAACATTTATACTACAATTCCATTGTCCCTGTTCATACCCAGTGGGTACACACAGCCAAATTTCATAATGAGTTGAAGTGAATAGCTACCTCTCTATGTCTATTCTTGTTCTTGGCATCTCTCAAGTGGTCTCTTATCCTATCTCCTAACCTCCTTTCTGTTTCCCCGATATAAATCTCTCCACATCTAATACATTCAATGCAATAAATATCCATATAAAATAGTAAACAAAGTAAAAACAAAGAGCGTATAAAATAAATAAATTTATTTAAGCTTTTTACAAGCTGTTTCTGATGAAGGAGTGAGGCTCCGAAAGCTTAAATAAATTTATTTATTTTATACGCTCTTTGTTTTTACTATGTTTACTATTTTATATGGATATTTAAAAAGAGCCAAGCGGCATAACTTTATAAACTTGGAATATCAATGCAATAAATGACATCTTTGGTGATACAAGAAAAACTACCTGACGGAGTAAATTTACCTCTAGGGCCCTCAACTGTGTGTACCTCATTGAAAACAAAGGGACATGTAAGACAACGTTTTCTACCAAATGGCAAAGTTATGCCAGACACATCTTTTGAACTGAATCTAGAGTGGACCAGCATGTCTCTTATGTTCCTGTCCCGGTATGAAATCAGAGGTTTTTGTTGAAACAAATAGCCCACTTCCTCGTCAAGATTTAGCATGTGAAAATTCTTCTCCACAATATCTGTTATTACCTTACTGTGAGAGTTGTATGTAAGGGTAAGTATAACCCTATTCATTTCTTCAGCAGGTTCTTTTTGTTTCAAAGCATCAGCTCTACTGATATTAGAAACTCTATCTATGGCCTTAGAAACAATATCCTGGGGATAATCTCTCGCTAGAAAGAAATGTTCCATTTCCTTCTCTTTTGCCTTCAAATCCTGCCTAGGAGCTTTAAACGGAGAAATTGTGAAAATGGAATAGCATTTTTGCATGACTTTGGGTGGGAGGAACCATATTTAAGGTAAGCATTTATAAGCACTCTTGTTTAGACAGCCTCCCTTCGCAAATTTCTTTTTGTTCATCTGATAAAAATTTTAAATCTTCAACTTAAGCCAGGTCCAAATAATCAACTAAGCTGTGATCCATAGCTTCTTTTGACATTAATTGTTTATAAAAATTCCGGACATGTTTTAAAATTTCCTTCTGCTTATTAACTAAAATTCCATCCACTAGCAATTTATCTAAAGTACGTTTTTCTGCTCTTTTTTGTTTCTTTATTTAAGAAAAATCTTCACAATATATTCAAAATTCAAATAATTATTTGAAACTATCAAAATATATCGCTCCTCACTTCAATATCGTGCTGAAGCTGCTCTCAGATATTTTTCATTTTCGTATAATTTATTTTCCGATATGTACAGTGTAATATGTAATGCCAGACACTTCTTTTGAACTGAATCTAGAGTGGACCAGCATGTCTCTTATGTTAAATAATAAACAAAGTAAAAACAAAGAGCATATCAAATAAATAGATTTATTTGAGCTTTCGGAGCTTCACTCCTTCATCAGAAATAGCTTACAATTGTTTAAATTTAAATTGCTTTCAAATTTAAACAATTGTAAGCTATTTCTGATGAAGGAGTGAAGCTCCGAAAGCTCAAATCCATTTTTTATTTTATATGCTCTTTGTTTATTATTTCACAAAGAATAAATGAGACAAACTTTCTTCATGCTGTTGACATAAGATACATTTTGGGCTTTCGACAATTTTTCTAAAGAAATATAAATATTGGTTCACTTGGTAAGATATGATGAACCATTCTATAAGTTACATCTCTGCTTTCCGGAGAAAGCAAAGGATGGTTCATGTTTCGGAAAGATTTTGAAAAATCAATCTTTGGGAAGATATTTAAGATTCTTGGTGGTTTAACTTTCTCTTGTAAACAGAGAGAATTGAGCCCTTTTTAAAAGTCATTGACTGAAAGTCAAAGGATTTGTCAAGTTTAGATAAATCTTAAAAGCAGCTAGAGCATTAGCATAGAACACAGGCTTTTCAATTGAATCAAGACCACATCTTGAGATAAATATTCTCTCAGATCAAGCTTAAGCCAGTACATGGCAAAATTTTTCCATTTACAATGGCTACCATATAAAAGGTAGGTGAATAAAAATATTTTAGCTTTCATTAGATATAAGTAAGGGAAATACCACCACCAGCATAGCTGTTGTATAGCATTTCACATTTGAGACACTGTCTTGTTATTCCACAAAAAGTGAATTTGAATTGGTATTTGAATTGGTTTGTGTTCTGAGGAAGGAGTGAGGCTCCGAAATGTCAAATAATTTATATTATTGCTCTTTTATCATAACATTTCTTTTCTTTGCTGTGTTTGAAGAAACAAAGAGCGAAGCAGCACATTTAAAAAGTTTATCAAGGTTTTGTTTCAAAGCTCCCAAAATGAGAAACTTGAAATCACAATTCCACAGTCGTCTGTGCACTTTCTTATCAAATTTCGGTACAAATGTGCAGTCGGAAGCTAGGGGAAAAGGTTTGGCCACTTTTAACAAAACAACGTTTGCGTCTCAGAGAAGGTTTCTTACAACGTGTTTGCAAAGAAAAGTTATCCCAAATGGATTTTCACTTAAGTTCAACAGTTCATCGAGTAAAGGTATTCTTCAAAGCTGTTCCTTTAACCTGATGAGAAATGCACTGAAAGATGTAACATGGAAAATTCAGGAACATTCAAAGAATCTTAAGGCAAGTACTCAAAATCTTCAGGTTTGGTGTACCCATTCCAAGTTTGCCCAGATTTCACATTTTATTCATACATGCAACTATGAACTTTATTTTAAACTGGACGAAATCAAATGTAATAAGTTGAAAGATCTTTTGCCCAAATTGGATGAAAAGGATTAGAATTCTATCCGATTTGGATAATTCAGAACATTCACTTCTTAGAAAAGGTCTAGGATTTGTTCTAGTTCACAAACAACCAGATCCAGTTCGAAGTCTTGAAGACCTCCATAGATTCCACCATAAGGTGAGACTTCATGCTTTTTTCAATAACCTGGATCAGACTATTAACGAAAGAAACCATGCAAGTGATTTACCTGATGATGAAGTCATGAGCTTCAAGAGACAATCTAGGTCATCATTTACACCTAAAGAAGGTCAGTTTGACGCAGTTGATAGATTCATGTCAAAATGTTGTGATGATTTTTCTCAATCTAATTTTAAACCACCAAAAAGATCAAATTTGAAAGCAGATGAAGAAGAGGCCCTTCAAAAACTCAGAAAGAGAGAAGACATTGTTATCAAACCTGCTGATAAAGGGGGAGCTGTAGTTGTGTGGAGAAAGGATCTCTATTGTGACGAAGCCAAGAAGCAATTATCATGTGAACAATTTTATACAAAACTTGATTGTGCCATCACTAACCAAATAAGTAAAACAGTAGAAAAAGAACTCAAATCAATCATCTCTAAAGGTGAATTGCCAAAAACAGCATTGAACTTAGTGGTAGACAATCCTAAATGGAGTAATTTAATTACATGTTGCCCAAGATTCAGAAACTTGGAAACCCTGGTAGACCTGTTGTGTCCTCTTGTTCTTGCCCGACAACTTTGATATCCAAGTACCTTAGTGAGTTTTTGAAACCAATAGTTACCAAACTTACCATCTTGTGTGAAAGACACTAATCATGCCTTGAAGATGATGGAAAACTTCCGATTTCAAGAAGAAAATGCTCTTCTTTTCACCATGGATATAAAGGGACTTTACACTAATATACCCAATGACTATGGTCTTAACACAATGAAATATTTCCTAGAAAAACGTGAAATTCAGAATCCACCCACCCACACGTTATTAAGACTTGCAGAACTTGTGTTGACACAAAATTGTTTCAGTTTTGATGATGCTTTCTATTCGCAAACAGGTGGGACAATGATTGGGACTCCATTTGGACCTGAATATTCAAATTTGGCTGTTGGAAAATTTGAATTACACGTTGCTGATAGGTTCAATGGTGCTATGCCAGAATTTTCTCACAGATATATTGATGATGTAGTTGGTCCAACCTCCATCTTGAGAGTAGATTAATTTATTGATTATGTGTGCAATTTCCATCCAGCTTTTCACTTTACTTTTGTTGTATCTGAGACAGAAATAGAATTTTTGGATATAAAAATTTCAGTTTCCAGAAAAAATTGTCCACCTCAGTACATTACAAGGCTACTGACAGTCATTCATATTTAAGATATGGTTCTTGCCACCCAAAGGCTTGTAAAAATGCTATACCATACTCTCAGTTTTTAAGATTGAGAAGACTGTGTTCAGAAGAAAACGATTTTGTGTCAAAAGTGAATGAAATGGAAAATTTCTTTCTTGTGAGGGATTATCCCCAAAAAGGAATTGATAAAACAAAAACATAAGTAATTGGAATCAATCGAGCTCAAGTTCTTCAAAAAAGACCAAAAGGGGTGAACACTACCTTCAATTCACACAGCCAAATGATAAAAAACATCATAGAAAGAAATTTTCACATTTTGCAATTGGATGATGAAGTAGGCTACCTTTTCCAAGAGAAACCTTTAGTTTCATATCGTAGAGACCGAAATGTGAAAGATATGCTTGTACACGCAAACATTGGTGTAAATTCTAAAGTCGGCAAAACTCGTAAATGTGTCCGGACAAGATGTTTTACCTGTCCTCATGTTTTTGATGATGTCCACCAAGTCAGAGGGCCAAAGGGTGTATACTCTCCAAAGGACAACATTAGTTGTATCAGCAAAGATATAATATACTGTATCGAATGTTTGAAATGTGGTAGTCTTTACATAGGGGAAACTGAAAGAAGACTAGGGGACAGAATTCGAGAACATTTAAGAGATATAAAGACTAAGCAACCCCAGAAACAGGTATCTGTGCATTTTAACTCACAAGGGCATAGTTTGAATGACCTAAAAGTTCAAGTTTTATATCAAAATTTTAGGGACAAGTTTTCCAGAAAGGCAAAAGAAAGCTTTTTGATTCAAAAATTAGGCACTGTGTTTCCGGATGGGATGAATATAGATGGGGGAATGGAAACTTAAAGTTTCTTATTATATTTACTTACCTTTTCTTTACATTTTCTTTCATATGGATATTACATATTCACTCTGTAATCTTTGCATCCTTTGTATTTTGTATTTACATAAGATTTCTTCCATTTGGAACGCTAAATTGTGTCTCTTGAAAGCCAGAGTCATGGGCAGACTTGTTGGATTTTTCAACATGTAACCGGTTAAACGAACGCTCAGTTGGGCCCGAACCGTCACTGTCAGAATCATGCATAATTTGCCCACAGTCTATGTCACTGTCTGATACTGAAGAATCTGAATCTTGGTGAGACATGGTTTGTTTTTGCCCCAACAAGTTCGTTACAAATTCGTTATCATCCGACATATGCAATTCAAACTGTACGTGAGATGTATCAGACTTTTGTGAACGCAAATTATATTTTTTCTTCTCCATATAACACAGATCAAAAGACTAAGATAAATAAAACATATAACTAAAAACAACAATCAGTGGTACACGGAGAAGAAAAAAAGAATAAATTAAAATGTCCTTGAGGTGTTATCCCTTCCAAGTGTGAGCTGTAAATGGAAGAAGGGTTCAAATTTTTTGGCTAAAGAAGGCGTAGGGAGCCAATCAGAAGCCAGTTTACAACCAGCATGGTCATACATACTAAATGCCAGTTTAAGGTACCCTCTCAGGAATGATCTACCTGACACCAAGGTGTCATCCCGCAAATAAACAAAATTACATCAAAATGACGTTTTAACAAAGCAAAACACGTTATTATTACTTAAAACACATATTCAATCATATTTACTCATATTTTTTTTTTACTAATTAAAATTTTTAATTTTTTTGCAATTTTTCACTATGACGTCACAAAATCGAAAATTTTAAAATTTTAAAATTTGTTTTAAAAAATCACTATAATGTCAAAAAAATCCAAAATTTCTTAAATTCGCACAATTTTAACAATGACAATAAAAATCAATATCCTCAACAAAAGAATTCAAATTAAACAAATTGTAAGAGAGATAACATTTATACTACAATTCCATTGTCCCTGTTCATACCCAGTGGGTACACACAGCCAAATTTCATAATGAGTTGAAGTGAATAGCTACCTCTCTATGTCTATTCTTGTTCTTGGCATCTCTCAAGTGGTCTCTTATCCTATCTCCTAACCTCCTTTCTGTTTCCCCGATATAAATCTCTCCACATCTAATACATTCAATGCAATAAATATCCATATAAAATAGTAAACAAAGTAAAAACAAAGAGCGTATAAAATAAATAAATTTATTTAAGCTTTTTACAAGCTGTTTCTGATGAAGGAGTGAGGCTCCGAAAGCTTAAATAAATTTATTTATTTTATACGCTCTTTGTTTTTACTATGTTTACTATTTTATATGGATATTTAAAAAGAGCCAAGCGGCATAACTTTATAAACTTGGAATATCAATGCAATAAATGACATCTTTGGTGATACAAGAAAAACTACCTGACGGAGTAAATTTACCTCTAGGGCCCTCAACTGTGTGTACCTCATTGAAAACAAAGGGACATGTAAGACAACGTTTTCTACCAAATGGCAAAGTTATGCCAGACACATCTTTTGAACTGAATCTAGAGTGGACCAGCATGTCTCTTATGTTCCTGTCCCGGTATGAAATCAGAGGTTTTTGTTGAAACAAATAGCCCACTTCCTCGTCAAGATTTAGCATGTGAAAATTCTTCTCCACAATATCTGTTATTACCTTACTGTGAGAGTTGTATGTAAGGGTAAGTATAACCCTATTCATTTCTTCAGCAGGTTCTTTTTGTTTCAAAGCATCAGCTCTACTGATATTAGAAACTCTATCTATGGCCTTAGAAACAATATCCTGGGGATAATCTCTCGCTAGAAAGAAATGTTCCATTTCCTTCTCTTTTGCCTTCAAATCCTGCCTAGGAGCTTTAAACGGAGAAATTGTGAAAATGGAATAGCATTTTTGCATGACTTTGGGTGGGAGGAACCATATTTAAGGTAAGCATTTATAAGCACTCTTGTTTAGACAGCCTCCCTTCGCAAATTTCTTTTTGTTCATCTGATAAAAATTTTAAATCTTCAACTTAAGCCAGGTCCAAATAATCAACTAAGCTGTGATCCATAGCTTCTTTTGACATTAATTGTTTATAAAAATTCCGGACATGTTTTAAAATTTCCTTCTGCTTATTAACTAAAATTCCATCCACTAGCAATTTATCTAAAGTACGTTTTTCTGCTCTTTTTTGTTTCTTTATTTAAGAAAAATCTTCACAATATATTCAAAATTCAAATAATTATTTGAAACTATCAAAATATATCGCTCCTCACTTCAATATCGTGCTGAAGCTGCTCTCAGATACTTTTCATTTTCGTGTAATTTATTTTCCGATATGTACAGTGTAATATGTAATGCCAGACACTTCTTTTGAACTGAATCTAGAGTGGACCAGCATGTCTCTTATGTTAAATAATAAACAAAGTAAAAACAAAGAGCATATCAAATAAATAGATTTATTTGAGCTTTCGGAGCTTCACTCCTTCATCAGAAATAGCTTACAATTGTTTAAATTTAAATTGCTTTCAAATTTAAACAATTGTAAGCTATTTCTGATGAAGGAGTGAAGCTCCGAAAGCTCAAATCCATTTTTTATTTTATATGCTCTTTGTTTATTATTTCACAAAGAATAAATGAGACAAACTTTCTTCATGCTGTTGACATAAGATACATTTTGGGCTTTCGACAATTTTTCTAAAGAAATATAAATATTGGTTCACTTGGTAAGATATGATGAACCATTCTATAAGTTACATCTCTGCTTTCCGGAGAAAGCAAAGGATGGTTCATGTTTCGGAAAGATTTTGAAAAATCAATCTTTGGGAAGATATTTAAGATTCTTGGTGGTTTAACTTTCTCTTGTAAACAGAGAGAATTGAGCCCTTTTTAAAAGTCATTGACTGAAAGTCAAAGGATTTGTCAAGTTTAGATAAATCTTAAAAGCAGCTAGAGCATTAGCATAGAACACAGGCTTTTCAATTGAATCAAGACCACATCTTGAGATAAATATTCTCTCAGATCAAGCTTAAGCCAGTACATGGCAAAATTTTTCCATTTACAATGGCTACCATATAAAAGGTAGGTGAATAAAAATATTTTAGCTTTCATTAGATATAAGTAAGGGAAATACCACCACCAGCATAGCTGTTGTATAGCATTTCACATTTGAGACACTGTCTTGTTATTCCACAAAAAGTGAATTTGAATTGGTATTTGAATTGGTTTGTGTTCTGAGGAAGGAGTGAGGCTCCGAAATGTCAAATAATTTATATTATTGCTCTTTTATCATAACATTTCTTTTCTTTGCTGTGTTT
Source organism: Sabellastarte sp. h YS-2021 (assembly GCA_964017235.1). Classification (NCBI taxonomy): domain Eukaryota; kingdom Metazoa; phylum Annelida; class Polychaeta; order Sabellida; family Sabellidae; genus Sabellastarte; species Sabellastarte sp. h YS-2021. The sequence goes on from OZ024940.1 coordinate 28,455,564, forward strand.
GAAGAAACAAAGAGCGAAGCAGCACATTTAAAAAGTTTATCAAGGTTTTGTTTCAAAGCTCCCAAAATGAGAAACTTGAAATCACAATTCCACAGTCGTCTGTGCACTTTCTTATCAAATTTCGGTACAAATGTGCAGTCGGAAGCTAGGGGAAAAGGTTTGGCCACTTTTAACAAAACAACGTTTGCGTCTCAGAGAAGGTTTCTTACAACGTGTTTGCAAAGAAAAGTTATCCCAAATGGATTTTCACTTAAGTTCAACAGTTCATCGAGTAAAGGTATTCTTCAAAGCTGTTCCTTTAACCTGATGAGAAATGCACTGAAAGATGTAACATGGAAAATTCAGGAACATTCAAAGAATCTTAAGGCAAGTACTCAAAATCTTCAGGTTTGGTGTACCCATTCCAAGTTTGCCCAGATTTCACATTTTATTCATACATGCAACTATGAACTTTATTTTAAACTGGACGAAATCAAATGTAATAAGTTGAAAGATCTTTTGCCCAAATTGGATGAAAAGGATTAGAATTCTATCCGATTTGGATAATTCAGAACGTTCACTTCTTAGAAAAGGTCTAGGATTTGTTCTAGTTCACAAACAACCAGATCCAGTTCGAAGTCTTGAAGACCTCCATAGATTCCACCATAAGGTGAGACTTCATGCTTTTTTCAATAACCTGGATCAGACTATTAACGAAAGAAACCATGCAAGTGATTTACCTGATGATGAAGTCATGAGCTTCAAGAGACAATCTAGGTCATCATTTACACCTAAAGAAGGTCAGTTTGACGCAGTTGATAGATTCATGTCAAAATGTTGTGATGATTTTTCTCAATCTAATTTTAAACCACCAAAAAGATCAAATTTGAAAGCAGATGAAGAAGAGGCCCTTCAAAAACTCAGAAAGAGAGAAGACATTGTTATCAAACCTGCTGATAAAGGGGGAGCTGTAGTTGTGTGGAGAAAGGATCTCTATTGTAACGAAGCCAAGAAGCAATTATCATGTGAACAATTTTATACAAAACTTGATTGTGCCATCACTAACCAAATAAGTAAAACAGTAGAAAAAGAACTCAAATCAATCATCTCTAAAGGTGAATTGCCAAAAACAGCATTGAACTTAGTGGTAGACAATCCTAAATGGAGTAATTTAATTACATGTTGCCCAAGATTCAGAAACTTGGAAACCCTGGTAGACCTGTTGTGTCCTCTTGTTCTTGCCCGACAACTTTGATATCCAAGTACCTTAGTGAGTTTTTGAAACCAATAGTTACCAAACTTACCATCTTGTGTGAAAGACACTAATCATGCCTTGAAGATGATGGAAAACTTCCGATTTCAAGAAGAAAATGCTCTTCTTTTCACCATGGATATAAAGGGACTTTACACTAATATACCCAATGACTATGGTCTTAACACAATGAAATATTTCCTAGAAAAACGTGAAATTCAGAATCCACCCACCCACACGTTATTAAGACTTGCAGAACTTGTGTTGACACAAAATTGTTTCAGTTTTGATGATGCTTTCTATTCGCAAACAGGTGGGACAATGATTGGGACTCCATTTGGACCTGAATATTCAAATTTGGCTGTTGGAAAATTTGAATTACACGTTGCTGATAGGTTCAATGGTGCTATGCCAGAATTTTCTCACAGATATATTGATGATGTAGTTGGTCCAACCTCCATCTTGAGAGTAGATTAATTTATTGATTATGTGTGCAATTTCCATCCAGCTTTTCACTTTACTTTTGTTGTATCTGAGACAGAAATAGAATTTTTGGATATAAAAATTTCAGTTTCCAGAAAAAATTGTCCACCTCAGTACATTACAAGGCTACTGACAGTCATTCATATTTAAGATATGGTTCTTGCCACCCAAAGGCTTGTAAAAATGCTATACCATACTCTCAGTTTTTAAGATTGAGAAGACTGTGTTCAGAAGAAAACGATTTTGTGTCAAAAGTGAATGAAATGGAAAATTTCTTTCTTGTGAGGGATTATCCCCAAAAAGGAATTGATAAAACAAAAACATAAGTAATTGGAATCAATCGAGCTCAAGTTCTTCAAAAAAGACCAAAAGGGGTGAACACTACCTTCAATTCACACAGCCAAATGATAAAAAACATCATAGAAAGAAATTTTCACATTTTGCAATTGGATGATGAAGTAGGCTACCTTTTCCAAGAGAAACCTTTAGTTTCATATCGTAGAGACCGAAATGTGAAAGATATGCTTGTACACGCAAACATTGGTGTAAATTCTAAAGTCGGCAAAACTCGTAAATGTGTCCGGACAAGATGTTTTACCTGTCCTCATGTTTTTGATGATGTCCACCAAGTCAGAGGGCCAAAGGGTGTATACTCTCCAAAGGACAACATTAGTTGTATCAGCAAAGATATAATATACTGTATCGAATGTTTGAAATGTGGTAGTCTTTACATAGGGGAAACTGAAAGAAGACTAGGGGACAGAATTCGAGAACATTTAAGAGATATAAAGACTAAGCAACCCCAGAAACAGGTATCTGTGCATTTTAACTCACAAGGGCATAGTTTGAATGACCTAAAAGTTCAAGTTTTATATCAAAATTTTAGGGACAAGTTTTCCAGAAAGGCAAAAGAAAGCTTTTTGATTCAAAAATTAGGCACTGTGTTTCCGGATGGGATGAATATAGATGGGGGAATGGAAACTTAAAGTTTCTTATTATATTTACTTACCTTTTCTTTACATTTTCTTTCATATGGATATTACATATTCACTCTGTAATCTTTGCATCCTTTGTATTTTGTATTTACATAAGATTTCTTCCATTTGGAACGCTAAATTGTGTCTCTTGAAAGCCAGAGTCATGGGCAGACTTGTTGGATTTTTCAACATGTAACCGGTTAAACGAACGCCCACTTGGGCCCGAACCGTCACTGTCAGAATCATGCATAATTTGCCCACAGTCTATGTCACTGTCTGATACTGAAGAATCTGAATCTTGGTGAGACATGGTTTGTTTTTGCCCCAACAAGTTCGTTACAAATTCGTTATCATCCGACATATGCAATTCAAACTGTACGTGAGATGTATCAGACTTTTGTGAACGCAAATTATATTTTTTCTTCTCCATATAACACAGATCGAAAGACTAAGATAAATAAAACATATAACTAAAAACAACAATCAGTGGTACACGGAGAAGAAAAAAAGAATAAATTAAAATGTCCTTGAGGTGTTATCCCTTCCAAGTGTGAGCTGTAAATGGAAGAAGGGTTCAAATTTTTTGGCTAAAGAAGGCGTAGGGAGCCAATCAGAAGCCAGTTTACAACCAGCATGGTCATACATACTAAATGCCAGTTTAAGGTACCCTCTCAGGAATGATCTACCTGACACCAAGGTGTCATCCCGCAAATAAACAAAATTACATCAAAATGACGTTTTAACAAAGCAAAACACGTTATTATTACTTAAAACACATATTCAATCATATTTACTCATATTTTTTTTTTTACTAATTAAAATTTTTAATTTTTTTGCAATTTTTCACTATGACGTCACAAAATCGAAAATTTTAAAATTTTAAAATTTGTTTTAAAAAATCACTATAATGTCAAAAAAATCCAAAATTTCTTAAATTCGCACAATTTTAACAATGACAATAAAAATCAATATCCTCAACAAAAGAATTCAAATTAAACAAATTGTAAGAGAGATAACATTTATACTACAATTCCATTGTCCCTGTTCATACCCAGTGGGTACACACAGCCAAATTTCATAATGAGTTGAAGTGAATAGCTACCTCTCTATGTCTATTCTTGTTCTTGGCATCTCTCAAGTGGTCTCTTATCCTATCTCCTAACCTCCTTTCTGTTTCCCCGATATAAATCTCTCCACATCTAATACATTCAATGCAATAAATATCCATATAAAATAGTAAACAAAGTAAAAACAAAGAGCGTATAAAATAAATAAATTTATTTAAGCTTTTTACAAGCTGTTTCTGATGAAGGAGTGAGGCTCCGAAAGCTTAAATAAATTTATTTATTTTATACGCTCTTTGTTTTTACTATGTTTACTATTTTATATGGATATTTAAAAAGAGCCAAGCGGCATAACTTTATAAACTTGGAATATCAATGCAATAAATGACATCTTTGGTGATACAAGAAAAACTACCTGACGGAGTAAATTTACCTCTAGGGCCCTCAACTGTGTGTACCTCATTGAAAACAAAGGGACATGTAAGACAACGTTTTCTACCAAATGGCAAAGTTATGCCAGACACATCTTTTGAACTGAATCTAGAGTGGACCAGCATGTCTCTTATGTTCCTGTCCCGGTATGAAATCAGAGGTTTTTGTTGAAACAAATAGCCCACTTCCTCGTCAAGATTTAGCATGTGAAAATTCTTCTCCACAATATCTGTTATTACCTTACTGTGAGAGTTGTATGTAAGGGTAAGTATAACCCTATTCATTTCTTCAGCAGGTTCTTTTTGTTTCAAAGCATCAGCTCTACTGATATTAGAAACTCTATCTATGGCCTTAGAAACAATATCCTGGGGATAATCTCTCGCTAGAAAGAAATGTTCCATTTCCTTCTCTTTTGCCTTCAAATCCTGCCTAGGAGCTTTAAACGGAGAAATTGTGAAAATGGAATAGCATTTTTGCATGACTTTGGGTGGGAGGAACCATATTTAAGGTAAGCATTTATAAGCACTCTTGTTTAGACAGCCTCCCTTCGCAAATTTCTTTTTGTTCATCTGATAAAAATTTTAAATCTTCAACTTAAGCCAGGTCCAAATAATCAACTAAGCTGTGATCCATAGCTTCTTTTGACATTAATTGTTTATAAAAATTCCGGACATGTTTTAAAATTTCCTTCTGCTTATTAACTAAAATTCCATCCACTAGCAATTTATCTAAAGTACGTTTTTCTGCTCTTTTTTGTTTCTTTATTTAAGAAAAATCTTCACAATATATTCAAAATTCAAATAATTATTTGAAACTATCAAAATATATCGCTCCTCACTTCAATATCGTGCTGAAGCTGCTCTCAGATATTTTTCATTTTCGTATAATTTATTTTCCGATATGTACAGTGTAATATGTAATGCCAGACACTTCTTTTGAACTGAATCTAGAGTGGACCAGCATGTCTCTTATGTTAAATAATAAACAAAGTAAAAACAAAGAGCATATCAAATAAATAGATTTATTTGAGCTTTCGGAGCTTCACTCCTTCATCAGAAATAGCTTACAATTGTTTAAATTTAAATTGCTTTCAAATTTAAACAATTGTAAGCTATTTCTGATGAAGGAGTGAAGCTCCGAAAGCTCAAATCCATTTTTTATTTTATATGCTCTTTGTTTATTATTTCACAAAGAATAAATGAGACAAACTTTCTTCATGCTGTTGACATAAGATACATTTTGGGCTTTCGACAATTTTTCTAAAGAAATATAAATATTGGTTCACTTGGTAAGATATGATGAACCATTCTATAAGTTACATCTCTGCTTTCCGGAGAAAGCAAAGGATGGTTCATGTTTCGGAAAGATTTTGAAAAATCAATCTTTGGGAAGATATTTAAGATTCTTGGTGGTTTAACTTTCTCTTGTAAACAGAGAGAATTGAGCCCTTTTTAAAAGTCATTGACTGAAAGTCAAAGGATTTGTCAAGTTTAGATAAATCTTAAAAGCAGCTAGAGCATTAGCATAGAACACAGGCTTTTCAATTGAATCAAGACCACATCTTGAGATAAATATTCTCTCAGATCAAGCTTAAGCCAGTACATGGCAAAATTTTTCCATTTACAATGGCTACCATATAAAAGGTAGGTGAATAAAAATATTTTAGCTTTCATTAGATATAAGTAAGGGAAATACCACCACCAGCATAGCTGTTGTATAGCATTTCACATTTGAGACACTGTCTTGTTATTCCACAAAAAGTGAATTTGAATTGGTATTTGAATTGGTTTGTGTTCTGAGGAAGGAGTGAGGCTCCGAAATGTCAAATAATTTATATTATTGCTCTTTTATCATAACATTTCTTTTCTTTGCTGTGTTTGAAGAAACAAAGAGCGAAGCAGCACATTTAAAAAGTTTATCAAGGTTTTGTTTCAAAGCTCCCAAAATGAGAAACTTGAAATCACAATTCCACAGTCGTCTGTGCACTTTCTTATCAAATTTCGGTACAAATGTGCAGTCGGAAGCTAGGGGAAAAGGTTTGGCCACTTTTAACAAAACAACGTTTGCGTCTCAGAGAAGGTTTCTTACAACGTGTTTGCAAAGAAAAGTTATCCCAAATGGATTTTCACTTAAGTTCAACAGTTCATCGAGTAAAGGTATTCTTCAAAGCTGTTCCTTTAACCTGATGAGAAATGCACTGAAAGATGTAACATGGAAAATTCAGGAACATTCAAAGAATCTTAAGGCAAGTACTCAAAATCTTCAGGTTTGGTGTACCCATTCCAAGTTTGCCCAGATTTCACATTTTATTCATACATGCAACTATGAACTTTATTTTAAACTGGACGAAATCAAATGTAATAAGTTGAAAGATCTTTTGCCCAAATTGGATGAAAAGGATTAGAATTCTATCCGATTTGGATAATTCAGAACATTCACTTCTTAGAAAAGGTCTAGGATTTGTTCTAGTTCACAAACAACCAGATCCAGTTCGAAGTCTTGAAGACCTCCATAGATTCCACCATAAGGTGAGACTTCATGCTTTTTTCAATAACCTGGATCAGACTATTAACGAAAGAAACCATGCAAGTGATTTACCTGATGATGAAGTCATGAGCTTCAAGAGACAATCTAGGTCATCATTTACACCTAAAGAAGGTCAGTTTGACGCAGTTGATAGATTCATGTCAAAATGTTGTGATGATTTTTCTCAATCTAATTTTAAACCACCAAAAAGATCAAATTTGAAAGCAGATGAAGAAGAGGCCCTTCAAAAACTCAGAAAGAGAGAAGACATTGTTATCAAACCTGCTGATAAAGGGGGAGCTGTAGTTGTGTGGAGAAAGGATCTCTATTGTGACGAAGCCAAGAAGCAATTATCATGTGAACAATTTTATACAAAACTTGATTGTGCCATCACTAACCAAATAAGTAAAACAGTAGAAAAAGAACTCAAATCAATCATCTCTAAAGGTGAATTGCCAAAAACAGCATTGAACTTAGTGGTAGACAATCCTAAATGGAGTAATTTAATTACATGTTGCCCAAGATTCAGAAACTTGGAAACCCTGGTAGACCTGTTGTGTCCTCTTGTTCTTGCCCGACAACTTTGATATCCAAGTACCTTAGTGAGTTTTTGAAACCAATAGTTACCAAACTTACCATCTTGTGTGAAAGACACTAATCATGCCTTGAAGATGATGGTAAACTTCCGATTTCAAGAAGAAAATGCTCTTCTTTTCACCATGGATATAAAGGGACTTTACACTAATATACCCAATGACTATGGTCTTAACACAATGAAATATTTCCTAGAAAAACGTGAAATTCAGAATCCACCCACCCACACGTTATTAAGACTTGCAGAACTTGTGTTGACACAAAATTGTTTCAGTTTTGATGATGCTTTCTATTCGCAAACAGGTGGGACAATGATTGGGACTCCATTTGGACCTGAATATTCAAATTTGGCTGTTGGAAAATTTGAATTACACGTTGCTGATAGGTTCAATGGTGCTATGCCAGAATTTTCTCACAGATATATTGATGATGTAGTTGGTCCAACCTCCATCTTGAGAGTAGATTAATTTATTGATTATGTGTGCAATTTCCATCCAGCTTTTCACTTTACTTTTGTTGTATCTGAGACAGAAATAGAATTTTTGGATATAAAAATTTCAGTTTCCAGAAAAAATTGTCCACCTCAGTACATTACAAGGCTACTGACAGTCATTCATATTTAAGATATGGTTCTTGCCACCCAAAGGCTTGTAAAAATGCTATACCATACTCTCAGTTTTTAAGATTGAGAAGACTGTGTTCAGAAGAAAACGATTTTGTGTCAAAAGTGAATGAAATGGAAAATTTCTTTCTTGTGAGGGATTATCCCCAAAAAGGAATTGATAAAACAAAAACATAAGTAATTGGAATCAATCGAGCTCAAGTTCTTCAAAAAAGACCAAAAGGGGTGAACACTACCTTCAATTCACACAGCCAAATGATAAAAAACATCATAGAAAGAAATTTTCACATTTTGCAATTGGATGATGAAGTAGGCTACCTTTTCCAAGAGAAACCTTTAGTTTCATATCGTAGAGACCGAAATGTGAAAGATATGCTTGTACACGCAAACATTGGTGTAAATTCTAAAGTCGGCAAAACTCGTAAATGTGTCCGGACAAGATGTTTTACCTGTCCTCATGTTTTTGATGATGTCCACCAAGTCAGAGGGCCAAAGGGTGTATACTCTCCAAAGGACAACATTAGTTGTATCAGCAAAGATATAATATACTGTATCGAATGTTTGAAATGTGGTAGTCTTTACATAGGGGAAACTGAAAGAAGACTAGGGGACAGAATTCGAGAACATTTAAGAGATATAAAGACTAAGCAACCCCAGAAACAGGTATCTGTGCATTTTAACTCACAAGGGCATAGTTTGAATGACCTAAAAGTTCAAGTTTTATATCAAAATTTTAGGGACAAGTTTTCCAGAAAGGCAAAAGAAAGCTTTTTGATTCAAAAATTAGGCACTGTGTTTCCGGATGGGATGAATATAGATGGGGGAATGGAAACTTAAAGTTTCTTATTATATTTACTTACCTTTTCTTTACATTTTCTTTCATATGGATATTACATATTCACTCTGTAATCTTTGCATCCTTTGTATTTTGTATTTACATAAGATTTCTTCCATTTGGAACGCTAAATTGTGTCTCTTGAAAGCCAGAGTCATGGGCAGACTTGTTGGATTTTTCAACATGTAACCGGTTAAACGAACGCTCAGTTGGGCCCGAACCGTCACTGTCAGAATCATGCATAATTTGCCCACAGTCTATGTCACTGTCTGATACTGAAGAATCTGAATCTTGGTGAGACATGGTTTGTTTTTGCCCCAACAAGTTCGTTACAAATTCGTTATCATCCGACATATGCAATTCAAACTGTACGTGAGATGTATCAGACTTTTGTGAACGCAAATTATATTTTTTCTTCTCCATATAACACAGATCAAAAGACTAAGATAAATAAAACATATAACTAAAAACAACAATCAGTGGTACACGGAGAAGAAAAAAAGAATAAATTAAAATGTCCTTGAGGTGTTATCCCTTCCAAGTGTGAGCTGTAAATGGAAGAAGGGTTCAAATTTTTTGGCTAAAGAAGGCGTAGGGAGCCAATCAGAAGCCAGTTTACAACCAGCATGGTCATACATACTAAATGCCAGTTTAAGGTACCCTCTCAGGAATGATCTACCTGACACCAAGGTGTCATCCCGCAAATAAACAAAATTACATCAAAATGACGTTTTAACAAAGCAAAACACGTTATTATTACTTAAAACACATATTCAATCATATTTACTCATATTTTTTTTTTACTAATTAAAATTTTTAATTTTTTTGCAATTTTTCACTATGACGTCACAAAATCGAAAATTTTAAAATTTTAAAATTTGTTTTAAAAAATCACTATAATGTCAAAAAAATCCAAAATTTCTTAAATTCGCACAATTTTAACAATGACAATAAAAATCAATATCCTCAACAAAAGAATTCAAATTAAACAAATTGTAAGAGAGATAACATTTATACTACAATTCCATTGTCCCTGTTCATACCCAGTGGGTACACACAGCCAAATTTCATAATGAGTTGAAGTGAATAGCTACCTCTCTATGTCTATTCTTGTTCTTGGCATCTCTCAAGTGGTCTCTTATCCTATCTCCTAACCTCCTTTCTGTTTCCCCGATATAAATCTCTCCACATCTAATACATTCAATGCAATAAATATCCATATAAAATAGTAAACAAAGTAAAAACAAAGAGCGTATAAAATAAATAAATTTATTTAAGCTTTTTACAAGCTGTTTCTGATGAAGGAGTGAGGCTCCGAAAGCTTAAATAAATTTATTTATTTTATACGCTCTTTGTTTTTACTATGTTTACTATTTTATATGGATATTTAAAAAGAGCCAAGCGGCATAACTTTATAAACTTGGAATATCAATGCAATAAATGACATCTTTGGTGATACAAGAAAAACTACCTGACGGAGTAAATTTACCTCTAGGGCCCTCAACTGTGTGTACCTCATTGAAAACAAAGGGACATGTAAGACAACGTTTTCTACCAAATGGCAAAGTTATGCCAGACACATCTTTTGAACTGAATCTAGAGTGGACCAGCATGTCTCTTATGTTCCTGTCCCGGTATGAAATCAGAGGTTTTTGTTGAAACAAATAGCCCACTTCCTCGTCAAGATTTAGCATGTGAAAATTCTTCTCCACAATATCTGTTATTACCTTACTGTGAGAGTTGTATGTAAGGGTAAGTATAACCCTATTCATTTCTTCAGCAGGTTCTTTTTGTTTCAAAGCATCAGCTCTACTGATATTAGAAACTCTATCTATGGCCTTAGAAACAATATCCTGGGGATAATCTCTCGCTAGAAAGAAATGTTCCATTTCCTTCTCTTTTGCCTTCAAATCCTGCCTAGGAGCTTTAAACGGAGAAATTGTGAAAATGGAATAGCATTTTTGCATGACTTTGGGTGGGAGGAACCATATTTAAGGTAAGCATTTATAAGCACTCTTGTTTAGACAGCCTCCCTTCGCAAATTTCTTTTTGTTCATCTGATAAAAATTTTAAATCTTCAACTTAAGCCAGGTCCAAATAATCAACTAAGCTGTGATCCATAGCTTCTTTTGACATTAATTGTTTATAAAAATTCCGGACATGTTTTAAAATTTCCTTCTGCTTATTAACTAAAATTCCATCCACTAGCAATTTATCTAAAGTACGTTTTTCTGCTCTTTTTTGTTTCTTTATTTAAGAAAAATCTTCACAATATATTCAAAATTCAAATAATTATTTGAAACTATCAAAATATATCGCTCCTCACTTCAATATCGTGCTGAAGCTGCTCTCAGATACTTTTCATTTTCGTGTAATTTATTTTCCGATATGTACAGTGTAATATGTAATGCCAGACACTTCTTTTGAACTGAATCTAGAGTGGACCAGCATGTCTCTTATGTTAAATAATAAACAAAGTAAAAACAAAGAGCATATCAAATAAATAGATTTATTTGAGCTTTCGGAGCTTCACTCCTTCATCAGAAATAGCTTACAATTGTTTAAATTTAAATTGCTTTCAAATTTAAACAATTGTAAGCTATTTCTGATGAAGGAGTGAAGCTCCGAAAGCTCAAATCCATTTTTTATTTTATATGCTCTTTGTTTATTATTTCACAAAGAATAAATGAGACAAACTTTCTTCATGCTGTTGACATAAGATACATTTTGGGCTTTCGACAATTTTTCTAAAGAAATATAAATATTGGTTCACTTGGTAAGATATGATGAACCATTCTATAAGTTACATCTCTGCTTTCCGGAGAAAGCAAAGGATGGTTCATGTTTCGGAAAGATTTTGAAAAATCAATCTTTGGGAAGATATTTAAGATTCTTGGTGGTTTAACTTTCTCTTGTAAACAGAGAGAATTGAGCCCTTTTTAAAAGTCATTGACTGAAAGTCAAAGGATTTGTCAAGTTTAGATAAATCTTAAAAGCAGCTAGAGCATTAGCATAGAACACAGGCTTTTCAATTGAATCAAGACCACATCTTGAGATAAATATTCTCTCAGATCAAGCTTAAGCCAGTACATGGCAAAATTTTTCCATTTACAATGGCTACCATATAAAAGGTAGGTGAATAAAAATATTTTAGCTTTCATTAGATATAAGTAAGGGAAATACCACCACCAGCATAGCTGTTGTATAGCATTTCACATTTGAGACACTGTCTTGTTATTCCACAAAAAGTGAATTTGAATTGGTATTTGAATTGGTTTGTGTTCTGAGGAAGGAGTGAGGCTCCGAAATGTCAAATAATTTATATTATTGCTCTTTTATCATAACATTTCTTTTCTTTGCTGTGTTTGAAGAAACAAAGAGCGAAGCAGCACATTTAAAAAGTTTATCAAGGTTTTGTTTCAAAGCTCCCAAAATGAGAAACTTGAAATCACAATTCCACAGTCGTCTGTGCACTTTCTTATCAAATTTCGGTACAAATGTGCAGTCGGAAGCTAGGGGAAAAGGTTTGGCCACTTTTAACAAAACAACGTTTGCGTCTCAGAGAAGGTTTCTTACAACGTGTTTGCAAAGAAAAGTTATCCCAAATGGATTTTCACTTAAGTTCAACAGTTCATCGAGTAAAGGTATTCTTCAAAGCTGTTCCTTTAACCTGATGAGAAATGCACTGAAAGATGTAACATGGAAAATTCAGGAACATTCAAAGAATCTTAAGGCAAGTACTCAAAATCTTCAGGTTTGGTGTACCCATTCCAAGTTTGCCCAGATTTCACATTTTATTCATACATGCAACTATGAACTTTATTTTAAACTGGACGAAATCAAATGTAATAAGTTGAAAGATCTTTTGCCCAAATTGGATGAAAAGGATTAGAATTCTATCCGATTTGGATAATTCAGAACGTTCACTTCTTAGAAAAGGTCTAGGATTTGTTCTAGTTCACAAACAACCAGATCCAGTTCGAAGTCTTGAAGACCTCCATAGATTCCACCATAAGGTGAGACTTCATGCTTTTTTCAATAACCTGGATCAGACTATTAACGAAAGAAACCATGCAAGTGATTTACCTGATGATGAAGTCATGAGCTTCAAGAGACAATCTAGGTCATCATTTACACCTAAAGAAGGTCAGTTTGACGCAGTTGATAGATTCATGTCAAAATGTTGTGATGATTTTTCTCAATCTAATTTTAAACCACCAAAAAGATCAAATTTGAAAGCAGATGAAGAAGAGGCCCTTCAAAAACTCAGAAAGAGAGAAGACATTGTTATCAAACCTGCTGATAAAGGGGGAGCTGTAGTTGTGTGGAGAAAGGATCTCTATTGTGACGAAGCCAAGAAGCAATTATCATGTGAACAATTTTATACAAAACTTGATTGTGCCATCACTAACCAAATAAGTAAAACAGTAGAAAAAGAACTCAAATCAATCATCTCTAAAGGTGAATTGCCAAAAACAGCATTGAACTTAGTGGTAGACAATCCTAAATGGAGTAATTTAATTACATGTTGCCCAAGATTCAGAAACTTGGAAACCCTGGTAGACCTGTTGTGTCCTCTTGTTCTTGCCCGACAACTTTGATATCCAAGTACCTTAGTGAGTTTTTGAAACCAATAGTTACCAAACTTACCATCTTGTGTGAAAGACACTAATCATGCCTTGAAGATGATGGAAAACTTCCGATTTCAAGAAGAAAATGCTCTTCTTTTCACCATGGATATAAAGGGACTTTACACTAATATACCCAATGACTATGGTCTTAACACAATGAAATATTTCCTAGAAAAACGTGAAATTCAGAATCCACCCACCCACACGTTATTAAGACTTGCAGAACTTGTGTTGACACAAAATTGTTTCAGTTTTGATGATGCTTTCTATTCGCAAACAGGTGGGACAATGATTGGGACTCCATTTGGACCTGAATATTCAAATTTGGCTGTTGGAAAATTTGAATTACACGTTGCTGATAGGTTCAATGGTGCTATGCCAGAATTTTCTCACAGATATATTGATGATGTAGTTGGTCCAACCTCCATCTTGAGAGTAGATTAATTTATTGATTATGTGTGCAATTTCCATCCAGCTTTTCACTTTACTTTTGTTGTATCTGAGACAGAAATAGAATTTTTGGATATAAAAATTTCAGTTTCCAGAAAAAATTGTCCACCTCAGTACATTACAAGGCTACTGACAGTCATTCATATTTAAGATATGGTTCTTGCCACCCAAAGGCTTGTAAAAATGCTATACCATACTCTCAGTTTTTAAGATTGAGAAGACTGTGTTCAGAAGAAAACGATTTTGTGTCAAAAGTGAATGAAATGGAAAATTTCTTTCTTGTGAGGGATTATCCCCAAAAAGGAATTGATAAAACAAAAACATAAGTAATTGGAATCAATCGAGCTCAAGTTCTTCAAAAAAGACCAAAAGGGGTGAACACTACCTTCAATTCACACAGCTAAATGATAAAAAACATCATAGAAAGAAATTTTCACATTTTGCAATTGGATGATAAAGTAGGCTACCTTTTCCAAGAGAAACCTTTAGTTTCATATCGTAGAGACCGAAATGTGAAAGATATGCTTGTACACGCAAACATTGGTGTAAATTCTAAAGTCGGCAAAACTCGTAAATGTGTCCGGACAAGATGTTTTACCTGTCCTCATGTTTTTGATGATGTCCACCAAGTCAGAGGGCCAAAGGGTGTATACTCTCCAAAGGACAACATTAGTTGTATCAGCAAAGATATAATATACTGTATCGAATGTTTGAAATGTGGTAGTCTTTACATAGGGGAAACTGAAAGAAGACTAGGGGACAGAATTCGAGAACATTTAAGAGATATAAAGACTAAGCAACCCCAGAAACAGGTATCTGTGCATTTTAACTCACAAGGGCATAGCTTGAATGACCTAAAAGTTCAAGTTTTATATCAAAATTTTAGGGACAAGTTTTCCAGAAAGGCAAAAGAAAGCTTCTTGATTCAAAAATTAGGCACTGTGTTTCCGGATGGGATGAATATAGATGGGGGAATTGAAACTTAAAGTTTCTTATTATATTTACTTACCTTTTCTTTACATTTTCTTTCATATGGATGTTGCATATTCACTCTGTAATCTTTGCATCCTTTGTATTTACATAAGATTTCTTCCATTTGGAACGCTAAATGAGGTAATTTTTACGTTATAATATGTGGTGACGTTTTTTTGACGTCTTTATGACGTTTATACTACATACCGTAATTATCAATTGCTACGTCATAAAAATTTTGTTTATAACGTAGAAAGGATGGAGGGATTGCTTTGTGATGTTTATTTTGTATATTGTTTATGTATTTGAATTGGTTTGTGTTCTGAGGAAGGAGTGAGGCCCCGAAATGTCAAATAAATTTATATTATTTCTCTTTTATAATAATATTTCTTTTATTTTGTGTGTTTGAAGAAACAAAGACCAAAGCAGCACATTTAAAAGTTTACCAAGGTTTTGTTTTAAAGCTGCCAAAATGAGAAACTTGATATCACAATTCCCCAGTCGTCTGTGCACTTTCTTATCAAATTTCGGTACAAATGTGCAGTCGGAAGGTAGGCCAAAAGGATTGGCCACTTTTAACAAAACAAGGTTTGTGTCTAAGTTATCCCCAATGGATTTTTACTTAAATATTCCAAGTTACTAAAGTTATGCTGCTTGGCTCTTTAAATATCCATATAAAATAGTAAACAAAGTAAATTTGAATGTTCCTGCATTTTCCATGTTACATCTTTCAGTGCATTTCTCATCAGGTTAAAGGAACAGCTTTGAAAAATACCTTTACTTCTCCTCGATGAACCGTTGAACTTAAGTAAAAATCCATATAAAATAGTAAACAAAGTAAAAACAAAGAGCATTTCAAATAAACAGATTTATTTGAGCTTTCGGAGCTTCACTCCTTCATCAGAAATGGCTTACAATTGTTTAAATTTGAAAGAAAGCTCTTTTTATATGTAAATGAACAAAATTACATCAAAATGACGTTTTAATAAAGCAAAACACGACATTATTACTTAAAACACATATTTAGTCACATTTACGTCATGAATTTTAAGATGACGTCACAAAAAAAATTTTTTTTACTATGACGTCACAAAAATCAAAATTTTTAAATTTTTTTGCAATTTTTCACTATGACGTCACAAAATCGAAAATTTTCAAATTTTTAAAAATTTTTTTTAAATTCACTATAATGTCAAAAAAATCCAAAATTTCTTATATAAGAACAATTTGGGCTATGACAATAAAAATTAATATCCTCCACAAAAGAATTTGAATTAAACAAATTGTAAGAGAGATAACATTTATACTACAATTCCATTGTCCCTGTTCATACCCAGTGGGTACACACAGCCAAATTTGGATGATGAAGTAGGCTACCTTTTCCAAGAGAAACCTTTAGTTTCATATCGTAGAGTCCGAAATGTGAAAGATATGCTTGTACACTCAAACATTGGTGTAAATTCTATGACTATGGTCTTAACACAATGAAATATTTCCTAGAAAAACGTGAAATTCAGAATCCACCCACCCACACGTTATTAAGACTTGCAGAACTTGTGTTGACACAAAATTGTTTCAGTTTTGATGATGCTTTCTATTCGCAAACAGGTGGGACAATGATTGGGACTCCATTTGGACCTGAATATTCAAATTTGGCTGTTGGAAAATTTGAATTACACGTTGCTGATAGGTTCAATGGTGCTATGCCAGAATTTTCTCACAGATATATTGATGATGTAGTTGGTCCAACCTCCATCTTGAGAGTAGATTAATTTATTGATTATGTGTGCAATTTCCATCCAGCTTTTCACTTTACTTTTGTTGTATCTGAGACAGAAATAGAATTTTTGGATATAAAAATTTCAGTTTCCAGAAAAAATTGCCCACCTCAGTACATTACAAGGCTACTGACAGTCATTCATATTTAAGATATGGTTCTTGCCACCCAAAGGCTTGTAAAAATGCTATACCATACTCTCAGTTTTTAAGATTGAGAAGACTGTGTTCAGAAGAAAACGATTTTGTGTCAAAAGTGAATGAAATGGAAAATTTCTTTCTTGTGAGGGATTATCCCCAAAAAGGAATTGATAAAACAAAAACATAAGTAATTGGAATCAATCGAGCTCAAGTTCTTCAAAAAAGACCAAAAGGGGTGAACACTACCTTCAATTCACACAGCCAAATGATAAAAAACATCATAGAAAGAAATTTTCACATTTTGCAATTGGATGATAAAGTAGGCTACCTTTTCCAAGAGAAACCTTTAGTTTCATATCGTAGAGTCCGAAATGTGAAAGATATGCTTGTACACTCAAACATTGGTGTAAATTCTAAAGTCGGCAAAACTCTTAAATGTGGTTGGACAAGATGTTTTACCTGTCCTCATGTTTTTGATGATGTCCACCAAGTCAGAGGGCCAAAGGGTGTATATTCTCCAAAGGACAACTTTAGTTGTGTCAGCAAAGATATAATATACTGTATCGAATATTTGAAATGTGGTAGTCTATACATAGGGGCAACTGAAAGAAGATTAGGGGACAGAATTCGAGAACATTTAAGTGATATAAAGACTAAGCAACCCCAGAAACAGGTATCTGTGCATTTTAACTCACAAGGGCATAGCTTGAATGACCTGAAAGTTCAAGTTTTATATCAAAATTTTAGGGACAAGTTTTCCAAAAAGGCAAAAGAAAGCTTCTTGATTCAAAAATTAGGCACTGTGTTTCCGGATGGGATGAATATAGATGGGGGAATTGTAACTTAAAGTTTCTTATTATATTTACTTAACTTTTCTTTACATTTTCTTTCATATGCATATTACATATTCACTCTGTAATCCTTGCATCCTTTGTATTTATATAAGATTTCTTCCATTTGGAACGCTAAATGAGGTAATTTTTATGTTATATTGTGTGGTGACGTGTTTTTAACTACAGGATTTTTAAAATTAAGAATGAAAACAATTTAGACGAGAAAGAAAATATTTGGTAATACAAGAAAAACTACCTGAAGGAGTAAATTTACCTCTAGGGCCCTCAACTGTGTGTACCTCATTGAAAACAAAGGGACATGTAAGACAACGTTTTCTACCACATAGCAAAGTTATGCCAGAAACATCTTTTGAACTGAATCTAGAGTGGACCAGCATGTCTCTTATGTTCCTGTCCCTACGGTATGAAATCAGAGGTTTTTGTTGAAACAAATAGCCCACTTCCTCGTCAAGATTTAGCATGTGAAAATTCTTCTCCACAATGTCCATTATTACTTTACTGTGAGAGTTGTATGTAAGGGTAAGTATAACCCTATTCATTTCTTCAGCAGGTTCTTTTTGTTTCAAAGCATCAGCTCTACTGATATGAGAAACTCTATCTATGGCCTTAGAAACAATATCCTGGGGATAATCTCTCTCTAGAAAGAAATGTTCCATTTCCTTCTCTTTTGCCTTCAAATCCTGCCTATCAGAACATAGGCGCTTTAAACGGAGAAATTGTGAAAATGGAATAGCACTTACTTCAGAAACTGTGAAAGTATATTGAAAGGATGGGTGGAAATTGCTGACAAAATTTATAAATCTATCCAGATTTTCTCTAGACATTGAAGTTGCACCCAAAATATCATCAATATACCTTTTGTGAAACTCAGGAAAAGAACCATCATATGTTTCAGAGATTTCATTTTCCTGCTTCCCCACAGCCAAACAAGAGTATTCTGGGCCGAATGGTGTGCCTATCATTGTACCGCCAGTTTGTGAATAGTAGTTATCACCAAACTTGAAGCAATTCTGTGTCAAAACTAGTTCTGCTAGTCTCAGAAGGGTATGTGTTGGAGGATTCTGAACATTTCTTTTCTCCAAAAAGTATTTTAGTGCATTCAGACCATACTCATTGGGAATATTAGTATAGAGACCCTTAATGTCCATGGTAAACAAAAGCCTATTTTCACCTCGAAGTCGAAAATTTCGCACCAAGTTCAATGCATGATTAGTGTCCTTTACAAAAGTTGGCAAAGCTCTCACAATGGGCTTGAGTGTATCGCTGAGATATATGTGCAAGAGACCTTCCAGATACGGCAGCAGCTTTATTGGTTGAGAAACCGAAATGTAGCAATTTATATATTTTGCCGAAAATCCATAAGCCAGGAAACCCAGGTAGGCCAGTTGTTTCATCTTGTTCCTGTCCTACTAATGTATTTTCAAAATATCTCAGTGATACACTCAAGCCCATTGTGAGAGCTTTGCCAACTTTTGTAAAGGACACTAATCATGGATTGAACTTGGTGCGAAATTTTCGATTTCGAGGTGAAAATAGGCTTTTGTTTACTATGGACATTAAGGGTCTCTATACTAATATTCCCAATGAGTATGGTCTGAATGCACTAAAATACTTTTTGGAGAAAAGAAATGTTCAGAATCCCCCAACACATACCCTTCTGAGACTAGCAGAACTAGTTTTGACACAGAATTGCTTCAAGTTTGGTGATAACTACTATTCACAAACTGGCGGTACAATGATAGGCACACCATTCGGGCTAGAATACTCTTGTTTGGATGTGGGGAAGCAGGAAATTGAAATCTCTGAAACATATGATGGTCCTTTTCCTGAGTTTCACAAAAGGTATATTGATGATATTTTGGGTGCAACTTCAATGTCTAGAGAAAATCTGGATAGATTTATAAATTTTGTCAGCAATTTCCACCCATCCTTTCAATATACTTTCACAGTTTCTGAATTTCCTTGACATCAAGTTGTGTGTCAAAGCAGATGCAATTAGCACATGGGTTTACTACAAAGAAACTGACAGTCATGCTTACCTTAAATATGGTTCCTCCGATCCAAAGTCATGCAAAAATGCTATTCCATTTTCACAATTTCTCCGTTTAAAGCGCCTATGTTCTGATACGCAGGATTTGAAGGCAAAAGAGAAGGAAATGGAACATTTATTTCTAGCGAGAGATTATCCCCAGGATATTGTTTCTAAGGCCATAGATAGAGTTTCTCATATCAGTAGAGCTGATGCTTTGAAACAAAAAGAACCTGCTGAAGAAATGAATAGGGTTATACTTACCCTTACATACAACTCTCACAGTAAAGTAATAAAGGACATGCTGGTCCAGTCTAGAATCAGTTCAAAAGATGTTTCTGGCATAACTTTGCCATGTGGTAGAAAACGTTGTCTTACATGTCCGTTTGTTTTCAATGAGGTACACACAGTTGAGGGCCCTAGAGGCAAATTTACTCCTTCAGGTAGTTTTTCTTGTATCACCAAAGATGTCATTTATTGCATTGAATGTATTCGATGTGGAGAGATTTATATCGGGGAAACAGAAAGGAGGTTAGGAGATAGGATAAGAGAACACTTGAGAGATGTCAAGAACAAGAATAGACATAGAGAGGTAGCTATTCACTTCAACTCTTTGGGCCACAGTTTAGATCATTTCAGAGTGAAAGTTCTGTTTGAAAGTTACTTCATTATGAAATTTGGCTGTGTACCCACTGGGTATGAACAGGGACAATGGAATTGTAGTATAAATGTTATCTCTCTTTCAATTTATTTAATTTGAATTCTTTTGTTGAGGATATTGATTTTTATTGTCATTGTTAAAATTGTGCGAATTTAAGAAATTTTGGATTTTTTGACATTATAGTGATTTTTAATAAAATTTTAAAAAATTTTTAAATTTTCGATTTTGTGATGTCATATTGAAAAATTGCAAAAAAAATTAAAATTTTAATTTTTGTGACGTCATAGTAAAAAAAAAATTTTTTGTGACGTCATCTTGAAATTTATGACGTAAATATGACTGAATATGTGTTTCACGTAATAATGACGTGTTTTGCTTTGTTAAAACGTCATTTTGATGTAATTTTGTTTATTTACATATGAAAAGAGCTTTCTTTCAAATTTAAACAATTGTAAGCTATTTCTGATGAAGGAGTGAATCTCCGAAAGCCCAAGTTAATATATTTATTTGACATGTTCTTTGTTTTTACTTTGTTATTTTATTAAGATTCTTGGTGGTTTAACTTTCTCTTGTAAAAAGAGAGAATAAGCCCTTTTAAAAGTCATTGACTTAAAGTCAAAGGTTTTTGTCAAGTTTAGATAAATCTTTAAAAGCAGCTAGAGCATTAGCACAGAACACAGGCTTTTGAATTGAATCAAGGCGTGAGGCTCCGAAAGCTTAAATAAGTTTATTTATTTTATACGCTCTTTGTTTTTACTTTGTTTACTATTTTATATGGATATTTAAAAAGAGCTAAGCAGCATAACTTTATTAACTTGACATATCTAACAGATGGATAAGACAATGAAAAATAAGTATCCAAATATCTAAATTTATGGATTGAACTATTAATAGAGGCCCCTTTGGGCCAACTTAGGTCCATTATGGTATGTCTTTTATCAGTATTTTGCTTCGGGCGAGTCATCAATGGAGAAACGTGAACTGGAAATGGCAGTTGTTGAAAAGGACCATATATTGCTCCATAGTTCAATTCTTCAGTTATATACTTTTCAATTTGATCCTTATGTTGTGTGGCCGAAGTATGATTTTGGTATGTTGGTTGGAGTATGGAGTTTCTGTCGAAATCGAGAGGGAAACCATAATTTATGAGATCTGGGAGTTGTTTATCCCAATAATCTTGAAGATGGAAATACCATCTTTGCGGATTGAGTTGAGTAGGTACTGGTATTCTGGATTTTAAAAAATTTGGAACTCCACTATTGCGTATTATTTTATGAGCCTCTATGATATCAGGTACTTTTTTCCAGACAATGTCTGGGCCTTCATAAACTTTCAAGTCATTTAATGGAATATATCCAAAGTCGCCCCCATTTTGTGCTAAACAGGCCATATGATCTTTACTCAGATGTTTATTTTTCCACACATATAGAGGAATTTGTTGTAATGTTTCATCAGAGTGACAATTCATATCTTTGGCTACATGTGTTTGTGCTTTTTGAAGAAAATTTTTAGCCAAAGTCTGATTTTGGTTATCATGTGCCTTATCATGTGCCTGTTGAGTGACTTTTAATGTATCTGGGATATCAGTGCTCTGTCTCACATGATGAGACAAGGCACTAAAATTTTTGTCGTGAGCAACAACATGGAAGCGACCTGGTTTGCCATTGATTGATTTATCAGATACTTCAGTATAGGAAGCATGTTCGCATGCAGTGTACTCTTTACTTGATTTGTCATTAAAAGGCTGTAATTCCCCCTCAGAATCCCCAATATCACTATAACGGTTTGATGACGAATCGTCAAGCAGATCAGTCAAAATGTGAAACCTATTAGTAAGAAACCCCTGATGGTGAGCATCTGAACTGACTTCACTGGTTTGAACCCGTGTCTTGGCATATGAGGGTCTATTAGGGGAAGTACAGCCTTTTGCATTCACACTCACCTTGGAAGGGGTAACGATTTTAGGTTTGACCTTGTCGTTGTTGACAGTGACGATGCGGGGATCCGAAGTAACATGGTTGTAAACCACATTTTGTTTTGAATTACAGTATAGAGTTTTGGCAACTTGGGCGTACGTCCTATGATCCCTTGTGTTATTAAAAGCTTTGGAAGAGTGAAACCATTGAAAAGCTATTTGTTTATCTGTATGCAACTCAGAAATTTTTAACATTTTTAGTGTTCCAAACCATTCTAGTTTTAAAATGACACAAGTTATGAGGACCCACGCCCAGGTTTACTCGTTTTTTGTATTTTTTGATTTGTTCTGGCATTCCATTTCAGAATGTGGAAAAGATTTGCCATTCTTGCTGAAGCAATAATTGCATACATGTTTGTAAATCACACCTTTCGTTTAATGGGCGGCTTGATGCATGCATGAGCCCTGGTTGAAAAATTGGCCAATCATGGTCCTAGCAGTTTTGTCACGTTTTGTAGCATTTTTGGCAAAATTTTGAGTAGCAGGGGTATGACGTTGAGCAAAATGCTCGCATAATTCGATCAATGAGATCAGTTTGAGTATAATCTTTGATCTCACCTTGTTCCATACGACAGAGTAAAACTGCATGGCAGGCCTTTGCAGAGCTCCAGGAAAAATCATTAGAATCATCTAGTAACGAAATAAGATAATCCAACATAGAATCTTTGTTTTGAATACAATTTTCATCACGCATTGTTCTGCAAAAGCCTGCCATCCATTGACCCATGGTTAATTGGTCGTATGAAACTCTTTCTTTCTGGGAACCTGCCAAGACATGTTCGTGGGGCCATTTTACTCTATTTTTGACGAAAACATCAACTGTTCCACCCCTTTGGGACTTAATTTTATTCTCTGACATACCTGACTTTGCTAATTGCTGTAATTCTTTAATTCTCTCTTCAACACTACGTTGTATTTGGTTGTTTGCTCTGATTTATTCTAACGAAGGAATCTGTGCAGTACCAGACTGGGGAAACATTTCCGTGTTAACAGTGGGAGTACTTTTTTCCGCATGAGTACTGTCTAGTTTGTTGATACTAGTACTTTTATGGGTTTTTGACACACGGCTGCCCTTGACTTTGGATTTATCAGCTGTTTTCTTGACAGGCTTGTCCTCTAATTTGGAAAGCCTATCATTAATGGCAGTAAGCTGTGACAAAATTTGTTGGTTGACTAGGGTTTGTGTCTCTTGAAAGCCAGAGTCATGGGCAGACTTGTTGGATTTTTCAACATGTAACCGGTTAAACGAACGCCCACTTGGGCCCGAACCGTCACTGTCAGAATCATGCATAATTTGCCCACAGTCTATGTCACTGTCTGATACTGAAGAATCTGAATCTTGGTGAGACATGGTTTGTTTTTGCCCCAACAAGTTCGTTACAAATTCGTTATCATCCGACATATGCAATTCAAACTGTACGTGAGATGTATCAGACTTTTGTGAACGCAAATTATATTTTTTCTTCTCCATATAACACAGATCGAAAGACTAAGATAAATAAAACATATAACTAAAAACAACAATCAGTGGTACACGGAGAAGAAAAAAAGAATAAATTAAAATGTCCTTGAGGTGTTATCCCTTCCAAGTGTGAGCTGTAAATGGAAGAAGGGTTCAAATTTTTTGACTAAAGAAGGCGTAGGGAGCCAATCAGAAGCCAGTTTACAACCAGCATGGTCATACATACTAAATGCCAGTTTAAGGTACCCTCTCAGGAATGATCTACCTGACACCAAGGTGTCATCCCGCAAATAAACAAAATTACATCAAAATGACGTTTTAACAAAGCAAAACACGTTATTATTACTTAAAACACATATTCAATCATATTTACTCATATTTTTTTTTTTACTAATTAAAATTTTTAATTTTTTTGCAATTTTTCACTATGACGTCACAAAATCGAAAATTTGAAAATTTTTTAAATTTTTTTAAAAAATCACTATAATGTCAAAAAAATCCAAAATTTCTTAAATTCGCACAATTTTAACAATGACAATAAAAATCAATATCCTCAACAAAAGAATTCAAATTAAACAAATTGTAAGACAGATAACATTTATACTATAATTCCATTGTCCCTGTTCATACCCAGTGGGTACACACAGCCAAATTTCATAATGAAGTAACTTTCCTAGATTGTGACGTCATCTTAAAATATATGAGGTAAATATGTGTTTTAAGTAATAATGACGTGTTTTGCTTTGTTAAAACGTCATTTTGATGTAATTTTGTTTATTTACATATAAAAAGAGCTTTCTTTCAAATTTAAACAATTGTAAGCTATTTCTGATGAAGGAGTGAAGCCCCGAAAGCTCAAATAAATCTATTTACTTGATATGCTCTTTGTTTTTACTTTGTTTATTATTTTATATGGATACTTAACAGAGCGAAGCAGCAAAACTTTGGTCTTTCCCAGTGGTTTTGGTGAAGAAAAAAGACAACACTTGGAGATATTCTTTGGACTACAGAAGGGTAAATTAGGTAACTCAATGGGAAGCAAAGGCTATACCTGACTAAAAGATGGATCTGCCATTTTTAGCAGGTGATCGATTCTTTTCCATCATTGATTTTCAGGCTGTTTACTTGCAGCTGTAAGTGGAACCAAAAGACAGAGAAAAGACCACTTTCACGACCACAGATGGTGGTCTGTATCAGTTCAAAGTCCAACCTTTCGGCTTATGCAATGCACAGGGAACATGTGAAGGCTTCTTGGAGCACAGTTTCAATGATTTACAGTACAAAATGCTGATGATATATCTTGACATCGTTATTTTTGCTTCAGACTTTGAAGAGATGAACAGACTGAGAGCAGTGTTGGACCGGATTTGTGATGCCCAACTGAAGTTAAAGCTTTCAAAAGTGTATGTTTTTCAGAGAGAGGTCTCATATTTCGGACACCTGGTTTCAGAAAAAGGAGTCTCCACAGATTCAGTCAAGATTGAATTGATAAGAGTGGTCACGGCCTACAAATATTTCTGAAGTTAGAATCCTAGTTCGACTCTGCTCATATTATTGGAGATTTATGAAAGACTTTGCAGATGTTGCGGGACCTATGCATGAACTTACAAAGAAAGGGAAACAGTTTCCATGGACTGATAAGTGCGAGGAATCCTTTCAGAAATTAAAACAAAAATTAACAGAAGCACCTGTGGTAACACAAAACTTGAATGTCATTTCATCCTGGACACTGATGCCTATGATATAGGAATTGGTCCAGTTTTGTCTCAGCTTATTGAAGGAGAAGAACGGGTTATTGCATATGCAAGCAGGAGGTTATCAAAGCCAGAACGATGTTTCTGTGTTACCAGGAAAGAGCTCCTTGATGTAGTACAGAGACATTTTCTCTTATGGCAGCTATTTTGTTATTCATACTGATCATGGCTCTTTTTTTCCCCAACACAAGTTTATTTGCAATTTTTTAAAGAAAAAGGTGTGGTAGTCTGAGAGGGCAAAAGTAGCAAACCTCCATCAAAGTACTGATTTAGAATTTAAAATCCCAAATAAAATAACATTGAGATCCAAACATAGATCAAATTTTATTGATCTGTTTACATTTATCCAAAAATCCTTGGATTTTTCACAGTATATAAATAAATGAGGTATTGTTTCATCACTCAGGTTACATAGACAGCATAATGGTGACCCTGTTAAGTTAATTTTCTACATATAGTATTTTGTACCCAGGTTCTAAAAACTAATTGATATTGGAAGCAAATAAGATTATTGTCTCTCACTGAGTGGAAACATATGTTGAGGATAATTTTTTGTATGTTACCATCAATATTAAGAATTTTTATGTAGGTTTTATTCCCTCTATTAAAAATTTTTGAGACACTCTGTAGAGATGGGAGAGGTTGCAACCATCTCACAGAGGCTTTACAAATTGCTGTACAAACAGAGAGAAAAAAATAGTACAACATTACAATAACTTAACATATAGTTGTGTAACACATAACTCTAGTAAAATTAATATACCTGTACTTCTTTTTGGTGAGGGAAACAAAATCTTTTTTATAGAAGGGAGGGGAAACTAATAACTAATTAAATAAATAGATAATAAACTTATACAGATTTAAATAAGACAGTCAAAACCTGAACAAAAAACACAACATACGAATAGGAGAACCACCCAAACACCACACTTTCATGTAATTCTTATAATAAAGGGATTTTAACAAAAGAAGTTGTAATATATATAACTCACATGGCCGAAGTATTAGCATTCTTTACACTATTATATAGCAAATGCCATTTTTTGTGCAGGTCTAACCTCTTATTTCAACTTCTCTGAGCAATTTTCTTTTCCAGGTTATAAGTATATGAAAGTTTACTTTTAAACAGTTCAAAATAATGTTCTCTCTTTGCATTTGGTTAAACACATGGTTCAAAATTCTATCATTATTACCTCTGTATCCCAAAATAACTGATTTTGGGGTCATGTCAGGCAGCTGACAGTGATTAACAGACACTTAATGTCATTCCAAAACTTTTTGACATTTGGGCAAAACCAAAATAATTGTTCAAGACTTTCAGTGGTTTCATGACAAAAGTAACGGAGATCTCAATCTTTAATTTTGTACTGAAAAGGATACTTATTAGCTGGAATTGCTCAGTGTGATAGTTTATGTTGAAAACTTCTCAATTTTGAATCAATTGTACTCTGAAAATTAACTGAGTAGAAGTGTTCCCAGATACCCTCATTGAAATCCTCCCCCAAAACCAATGCCCATTTTGCTTATTGGGTCTTGTCACTTGTAGTTTTTCCAAAAATGTTTGATAAACCCCTCAACGTGTTTTCTGCAATTTCAATAGATTTATCAATGTTTGATGCTCTATTTCATTTGTGTAAAGTTTATCTTTAAGACCTGATCTCCACTTTCTTGGTATACTGTGTTTTAAGCTGTAATAGTCCACAAAATTCAATCTTTTATTTCATAGTGTGCATATTTCGTCATACCCATGTATTTCTCCCCGCTCATTTAATAAGTCATTTAAGTAATGTATATTGCATCTTTCAAAAGTACCTCGTAGCTTCAACAGAGTTATATTCTTCTTAAAAAAGCACCTCATAATGGGTAGCTTATTGGGTCAGTGTCTAAATAGAGATTTTTAAAGTCTATCCAGATTTTCATAACATCTCTCCAAAAAGAATTTGTATCCTGGGCTAAAATAATATTAGTAATTGATTGTATATCTAACTCCCAAAACCTATATTTGTTGATATTAAAAATGTGCATAAAAAGAGACTGCCAATCCAAGAAAGTTTTAGACCGTAATGGAGAAATCTAATATTTCAAGCCACCTCCTGGAATATCTTTTTCCATTTCTGCTGACTTTATTTTTGTACTTCCTCCCCATATAAAATTTTTGTAAAGTTTAACTTATTGCAAGAAAAAAGGTTCACCAGGTGATGGTAATGCTATTAGGAAATATACAAGCTGTGGCACTGCAAGAGTTTTAATTACAGTTACTTTTCCCAAAAGATTTAAATCAAGTTTAGAGTAATGCAAAAGTAGTTTTTCTATCTGGGTTATTTTTTTCATAGTTTATGTTTATGATATTTTTTAAACTAGTGTCAAAATCAATCCCCGATAGACAGAATCTGGTGACCCATGATAGGTTCAAGTCAGAACATGTTGCAATTTTTTTGTCTGTTACTGCCTAACCAGACTACCTGTGTCTTGTCTACATTAATCTTAGGACAAGAACATTTATAAAACTCCTTTAGCAAGCCCATAGATTCCCTTAAGGAATGTTCATAACCATCTAATAGCAGAAAAGTGTCATCTGCATATTGCCCAATTTTAAGTTCAATATCCCCAAAAGTAACCCCTTTTATATGACTGCTGTTATTGATGGCCATTGCAAGTGGTTCTATGCAGAGAGTAAAAAGATATGAACTCAGAGGATCTCCTTGATCTATGGATTCTAAAAAACCGTGAAAAGAAACCATTATTTATAACACAGCTGCTTGCATTTGCATGCAGAATGTTAAACCACTGGATATAATCTGATACAAAATTACATTTTTAAAGTACTTGAATGATGTAACTCCATTCAAGACAATCAAAAGCTTTTTTTATATTCAGACTTGTTTTTCCTTTCCACTTACACATAAGTTGAGAGGAGTTACTAGCAGAAACAGTATGTAAAATTTTGTAGAATTCCTTGCAGCCTTTTTTTGATTTTAAAATAACCAACAAATAGCGAAAAAGTGTCATCCGCATATTGCCCAATTTTAAGTTCAATATCCCCAAAAGTAACCCCTTTTTATATGACAGCTGTTTTTGATAGCCATTGCAAGCGGTTCTATATAAGATACGATGTTTGTTTGATCTTTACAGGCATTTTCACCCAGACACAAGGCGCCACACCTGGCGTAGATACAAACCCCTAAAACAAGCCAGACTCGACTACTTCATAGTATCAGAGAGTCTAATAGATTTAGTCGAAAGTATAAATATTAAACCTGGCTAGACAACAGATCATTCTATGTTAGAGGTAAATATTTTACAAAGCAAGTTTACAAGGGGAAAAGGAGTGTGGAAATTAGATACAAATTTATTGCGAGATCAGGCCTACTTAGAATTAATAAATCAATGTATAAACGATGAGGTGATAAAATATGCTGTTCCAGTGTATAATATGCAATGTATAAACACAATCCCAGAAAATGAGCTACAAATAACAATCTCTGTAAATTTGTTCCTTGAAATGCTTTTCCTTCGTATTAGAGGGGAAACTGTACGGTATTCAAGTACAAAGAATAAACTGGAGGTCTCACATGAATCTGAGTTGTTATCTGATATAGAAAAACTTGAAAATGAAGAAGACAGGGCATACAGTGAAAACAAAATAAACCAAAACAATATGAATTGTTGGAGATTAGGGAAAAGAAAATGAAAGGACCCTAATGTCAGATCTAGAGTGCAGTGGTTACTAGATGGGGAAAAACCCACCAAATTTTTCTGTTCGCTTGAAAAGAGATACTATATAAATAAAACTTTAAAACGAATTAAGGGGTATGATGGCACTTATATTAGTAAGCAAAAAGACATTTTCACTGAATTCCAAATGTATTATAAAAGATTATTTGAATCTTATGAGAATCAGCTTGAAGACTTAAACCTTAAACATTTGTTCTCTGATACTGAAATTAACAAACTTAATGAATCACAAGCTAAATCCCTAGAAGGAGAGCTTCAGCTTGAGAAGTTGAACACAGTTTTAAAAAAGATGAAACACAATAAGTGTCCCGGGATAGATGGCTTACCGGCTGAATTCTTAAAGGTTTTTTGGAATAGAATTAAATTTTGGGTTTTTACGAGCTTTAAACTACAGCTTTAAAAGTGGCACAATGCCTTTGTCATTGAGACAGTGCATTTTCACTTATCTGCCAAAGCCTGGAAAACCAAGAGATTATATTGGAAATTGGCATCCTCTATCAATGCTATGTGTTGTTTATAAATTAGCTTCAGGAGCAATAGCCAATTGAATGAAACCTTTTAAAAACTTTTTAATCAATAACGAGCAGACAGGATTTGTGCCTGGCAGATTCATAGGTGAATCTACTCTACTAATATATGATATAATGCATCATACTCAAAAGGCACAAATACCAAGGCTCCTCATCCTCATTGATTTTCAAAAAGCTTTTGATTCAATATCTTGGAATTTTATATACAAGACTTTATCCTTTTTGGGCTTTTCGAATGAATTCTTGAAGTGGATAAAATTATTCAATACTGACATCAAAGCAACGTTATTACAAAGTGGTTTTATGTCTGAATTTATTAGCATTGGCCGTGGTTGTCGACAAGGGGATCCCATTTCCCCTTATTTATTTATTATAGCAGCTCAAATACTACCCTCAAAAATGCAGAAATAAAAGGTAGTATATCAGGGTTGAATATTAATACAGATAAAACCAAGGTAACTTGGATTGGTAAAAAAAGATATTCTCAAAATCAACTAATTCCTAAAAAGTTTGAGTGGAATCCTACAAAATTTGACCTGCTAGGATTAAAATTTTCAGTAGATCTGTCTGAAATGCTTGTTCTTAATGTAACAGAGAAAATAGCCATTTGGAGTAAAAGACACTTAACTCCATTAGGAAAAATAGTGGTGGTCAAAACAATTCTTTTATTCAAGTTAAACCATTTATTTTCAAGCTTACCTACACCAACTAATTCTTCACTGAAGGAATTAAATGATATATTTTTTAAATTTCTGTGGTCAAATAAACCTGATAAAATAAATAGGGATGTAAGAATTTTAGATCATTTAATGGGAGGACTGAAAATGACACACTTGGAGTACTCTCTGGTGGCTAACAAGGCCAGATGGATAAATAGACTGATCAGTAAATCCTCCCCATGGACAAAATTATTTCAACTAATAATCCTTTGGGACTTAAGACGACTTACAGATTTTGGGCCTGATTACAGCAATGCTTTACAAATGAAAACAAATAATATATTTTGGTTGGATGTCTTTGCTGCATGGAAAAAATTGACAAAGGAAAAACAAATAAATTCCAATTTACAAATTGCATCAAGTCATCTTTGGTACAATGAGGCTGTATCAGTTAAAGCTATGTTTTCCCCCAAATTGTATTCTAAAGGAATAATAATGATTTCTGATGTAATAGACAATGAGGGAAAGGTTCTCACAATCCAGAAATTGAAAGACCATTACAATGTAGAGTCACTGAATTTTTTAGACTACCTGAATTGGCCCTATTATGCCACTGAATTATTGGATACTCAAGAAAAATGACACCAGCAGTTTTTATAACAAATTTTCAGATAACAGGAGCTTCTCACCAATCCACTTTTCTTTACTTTTTTGTTCCTTTACATCTTTAAATTTTGACCAAGGCTGCCACTTTGTTTCATTGGGTTCTGGAGGTAGATGGTTGCTAATTGTGTACTTTTTGAGTCTGAAAAATTTTTGGCATGTTTCAGAACTTTGATTTTGTCCTCTTGTGATGAGAAACGAGCAATAATGGGTCGTTTAAGAGACTGACTCTTCTAAGCCCATCCTGTGGGCTCTTTCAATGGATATAGGTTTTTAGCTAAATTCGATCTCATTGAACGTGCCTTTTCTTGAAGAAGATCTTCTTGAAGATCATCTATTTTCTTTTCCATTGTCGAAAGTCGACCTTCCAGAAATTGGACCTTTAGCTGAGAGTTATCCAAGCCAATCTGAAGATGTTGTATTTCTTCATCCTTTTTCTGCAAATGGTTAGACATGCTGTTTACTTTAACCACTGATGTATTCATGAGTTCTTTATCTTCTTCCAAGTTAATAAAGTTATGCTGCTTGGCTCTTTTTAAATATCCATATAAAATAGTAAACAAAGTAAAAACAAAGAGCGTATAAAATAAATGAATTAATAAATTAAATAATTTAAATTTATTTATTAATTTATTTATTAATTTAATTTAAATTTATTTATTAATTTATTTATTTTATACGCTCTTTGTTTTTACTTTGTTTACTATTTTATATGGATCTTTATCTTCTTGTTGTGCCTTAGTTATCATGTCTTTAATTTCCAACTTAAAGTTCCCAGATTGAGTGGTGAAAGCATTTGTTAGGGTCTCAACTATGTGTTGATGCCGACTTCTAGTGCTTGCTTCCATTTTTTGGTTCACTGAAGGTCCCAACAGAAAATCATTATCTGAGGCTTCACTCTCAGTATCTGTATTCTTTGGAGCATTCAGATTAAACATAGACAGGGGTGATCCAGCCTTTTGCTTTTTTGGTTTCTGATAGTCAGCTTTATTGGTATTGACAATGACCATTGAATTGATAGTTTTCTGTTTATCCGCAGTGTACTTGTTAAGGTTCTGTCACTGTCAGATGTGATAATACCAGTGTCATACATTTCACTGACAGGATTTAAGAGATTTTCCTTGTTCTCAATTATATTTGATTCTTAAAAGAAATCAGTTTTACTGAAATTTATTTCTTTATTTTCTTGCACAAATGTATCATAATAGTAATCCAAAAGTGATTCCAATGCCTCAACAGATGTGTTAAAACTGTTACTGTTCCTCTGTTCAGCTGTCATAACAGGTATCTCACCACATTACACACTCATTTTATTACTTTTT
The DNA here is from genome assembly GCA_964017235.1 of Sabellastarte sp. h YS-2021. NCBI lineage: Eukaryota > Metazoa > Annelida > Polychaeta > Sabellida > Sabellidae > Sabellastarte > Sabellastarte sp. h YS-2021. The sequence continues at coordinate 28,487,942 of OZ024940.1, forward strand.
TCCTCCACAACGTTCTTATAGGACCAAAAAGCAAAAGAAACTGGAAATGTCCTGATATGTGTTCAGGGAATCATTGTTTCTATATTCACTTAGGAGTGAAGTTTGTAAGCAAGGTTCTTCACAATTGGGAATGCCCTGATATGTATTCAATGAAGCATTGTATGTGTATCCACTTGTCATATTAGGAGTGACGTTTGTGAAAGGTTCCTTGCAACACAGTCTTTCATTACTTTAATCACACACCAGCCCTTTTTTCTTCTATTCTAAAGACCCATATCCTTTAGAGCGCGGGCTGCATTTTGCCCTCAGAGTGCAAAAGCGTAAATTTGCGACCATTATTTAGGGTCTTCGAAATGCAAGCTAGCTTTCACTGTTCAGCTGCAAAAGCGTAATTTGGTGCCAAAAATGTTGTTGCTCCAAATGCAACGTGTTCAAATGTGTAGTTCCCATCTATTTTCTTAAGAAAATACTTCATTTTTACACATTTGCTTTTTAACAGTAGAATGGTTATCTACACATTTTTACACTTTGGCATATTAGCGCAAAGTACTTATGAAAGTTTCTTGATGCAGGAAATTTGTTTCATTTGACACTGATATTAATATAATTGCAAAAAATTAGAATGAAGCCAGGTAAAAGTGTTTACAATTTAATTTCCCCTGAAACAATTTCATCGTGAAGAAAAGCTATACAAGTAATGTGACAGGGCCATTGATTATGATTATTCTTTTAAGTAATGAAATTTGTACAAATAAAACAGGGCTTGATATTTTAGGAGACAATGAGGGGCCACGGTGGCAGAGTGGTAACACTCTCGCCTCCCACCTCTGAGGCCGGGGTTCGATCCCCGTGAAGGCCTTATGTGGGAAAGCTGGTAGTTGCTTGCCGTTGGTCGGCAGTTTACAGTACAGAACCCTAACGAACTGTATGTACTGGTTTCCTCTGCCCTTCTATCCTTCGTGATATGACCTGTACAGTGTTGAAAGCGACGTAAAACCCCAAATAAATGAATAAATTTAGGAGACAATGTATTGTTAGATTGTTTGAATGTAAAATAATTTTAATATACAACATTATCAACAGTGAGTAATTATGCAAAATACAACTACTAATCTGTAAGTTGTTTGAGTTTCCAATGATAACTTGTAAATGCATAAAATGTAGCATCAGTTGAATATTAGTATATTTCAGCCACATTTGTCAGCAAAATGACACATTGGTGGTTTGAAAGATTTTTGAAATACAGAAAGCGTAGATGCAAAAATGTGTCGCTAATGGTAAATTGTGATAAAAAATTGCTAATAATGTGTAAATATGCAGCATATTTTTCATCTTATTTTCATTCATGCACAAGGAAAATCTAGTTTTTCCTTTACAAAAACATACATGATTTAATTAAAAATATACACTAAATAAGTAGAAACTTAATCTTTAACATAACAAAATAATGAAAATATCGACGCGCTTAAGAGGATTTTTCCCCAACCTCCTGCTTGCATTTCAAGGAAAGCTTTTTTCAGCAGCAAAGTACGCTTTTGCGCTTTACTAATAAAAAAGCCTTGCATTTCAAATACCCTAAAAAAGCTACGCAGAATTACGCTTACGCGCCCTAAAGGATATAGCTTCCAATAATACTTTTCAATATAAAGCCATATAAATCACAGAAATCACCAGCCACTTTCAATAAACAAGCCTTTATTTTTTGCTAAAATACTGCATAAAAAGCGTTACGGTCACGGGCAAGCGCGGTAGCAATTACCGGTTGTCTTTAAGTTGTAATAGAAAAAGCAAAAAGTTAAACTTAACAAATTTATTTAATAGTCAACAATAATGATTACAGTCAACTAGTATGCTCTTAACCATACACATTAATACAATAATAATATCTAGCTGACCTGACCACAGTGACTAACAATTAAGTTTATCTGCCGTATCCAGCATTCCGTCCTATGATCCGTCCTGTGGTCCGTCCTGAGATCTGTCCAATGTCCAACAACACAAAATGTCGTTGTCCTGCTATCCTTTGTATATCCAATCACACAAAATGTCTCTCTGGAGACATTCAGAGAGTTAGCACAACTGTCTGCTCCAAGATATGGACAATGTCCAAAATGCAGTAAATCCACTCTTTATTATATAAATGTACAATATCCAAAAATATCCAAAGTACAGTAAGTCTATCCAGACAATGTATCCAGTTCACTCCAGTAAAAGTTCACAGTAACACAAGCAATATTATATTCCAAGACACAAGAGCTCTACTTATAGCCAGCGAATACAAAGTTCACTTGTGGTCAGATATACAATCTTTACATACACTTATGGAAGCCTCTAGAATTGTACAGAACTAACTTGAAGTAAACTTAAGTAACTAGATCAAGTGAGGAAGTTCTAGAACCTATGGGCTTCCCCCAAATCTATAAATAGTACCACTGAGGTTAGTCTAGGCTGATTCCCCCAGTCCATAAATGGATCAATAAATATTATAACACATAACACAAAAATCAATGTTTAAATGTTAATGCATACATACAAAGCTTAGATCAAATAATGCACAGACACAGTGCCCATATAATGTAACAAAAGTTATTTCTTGTTGCTGGTACTTCACCAGATGTTTACATTTCTTTCCATCCACTTGATAATTAATAAGCTAATTTCAAAATGCTGGTTTTTAAAGTTCTTTTCCCCTCATTAACAAACACAGCCACACTCTACACACACTAGGTCATGATCACAGCTCTTTGAGATGGCTTTACAACTTCAAGGAACCTGAAGGTCAGATAGCCTGATGGCTCAAAACCTTGTCTATGTATGACTGTGAAATTCTCCACCAATATGCGGTATAGAATCTGGAAGCTCACCTCTGCAGTTGATGATACTAACTCAAGCTTAAACAGAAGCTGAGAAGTTTTTTTTAGTTTTATTTCTTTTTATGCAATCCAAATAACCATTATATGAAGCACATTCAAAAATAAAACAAGAATATAGATCCAGTATTTTAAATTTACTTTTATGATAAATTGTTATTTGTACAATCAATCAATCAGACATTCCCATATCAACCATTTTTATTAAATCTTTGTTCTAAAAGGTTAATTTTTGTAAAATGTTTCTGTTCTGAATATTTACCTCTAATGTCTTCTTGGAGAAAGCAAAAGTTCAATTGGAAAATTTTTTCGAATACCAATACACATAATACACATAATAGCAGCTGGCAGCTGTTAGTATAAAATTTAGGGGCTAAAAGTGGATGTCGAGTTCCTCATAGCCAAGAATTTGTCTCTGGTTTGTTAACTCTATTTGTATATTTAATTTGTTGAAAATCCATCTTTTTAAATCTTTCAACAAATCTTCACAATGAATGAAGAGGTGCTCAATACTTTCTGGTTGTTGATTACAAAAACTACAAAGATTGGAGTTAATAAGTTTGAGCTTGTTTAAATGATATTTATTCCAAGTTAATAAAGTTATGCTGCTTGGCTCTTTTTAAATATCCATATAAAATAGTAAACAAAGTAAAAACAAAGAGCGTATAAAATAAATAAATTTATTTAAGCTTTCGGAGCCTCACTCCTTCATCAGAAATAGCTTACAATTGTTTAAATTTGAAAAAAAGCTCTTTTTATATGTAAATAAACAAAATTACATCAAAATGACGTTTTAACAAACCAAACACGTCATTATTACATAAAACACATGTTTAGTCATATTTACGTCATAAATTTTAAGATGACGTCACTAAAAAAAATTTTTTTACTATTACGTCACAAAAATCAAAATTTTTAATTTTTTGCAATTTTTCACTATGACGTCACAAAATCGAAAATTTTTAATTTTTTCAAATTTTTTTAAAATTCACTATAATGTCAAAAAAAAATCCAAAATTTCTTATATAAGAACAATTTTAGCTATGACAATAAAAATTAATATCCTCAACAAAAGAATTCGAATTAAACAAATTGTAAGAGAGATAACATTTATACTACAATTCCATTCTCCCTGTTCATACCCAGTGGGTACACACAGCCAAATTTTATAATGAAGTAACTTTCTTTGATTTTCCTGGCCAAATTACCATTGATGTTTTCAAACAGAACTTGCACTCTGAAATGATCTAAACTGTGACCCAAAGAGTTGAAGTGAATAGCTACCTCTTTATGTCTATTCTTGTTCTTGACATCTCTCAAGTGTTCAGTTGTTTCATGTTGTTCCTGTCCTACTAATGTGATTTCAAAATATCTCAGTGATACACTCAAGCCCATTGTGAGAGCTTTGCCAACTTTCGTCAAGAACACTAATCATGCATTGAACTTGGTGCAAAATTTTCGATTTCGAGGTGAAAATAGACTTTTGTTTACCATGGATATTAAGGGTCTCTATACTAACATTCCGAATGAGTATAGCCTGAATGCACTAAAATACTTTTTGGAGAAAAGAAATATTCAGAATCCCCCAACACATACCCTTCTGAGACTAACAGAACTAGTTTTGACACAGAATTGCTTAAAGTTTGGTGATAACTACTATTCACAAACTGGCGGTACAATGATAGGCACACCATTCGGGCCAGAATACTCTTGTTTGGCTGTGGGGAAGCAGGAAATTGAAATTTCTGAAACATATGATGGTCCTTTCCCTGAGTTTCACAAAAGATATATTGATGATATTTTGGGTGCAACTTCAATGTCTAGAGAAGATCTTGATAGATTTATTACCTTTGTTAGCAATTTCCACCCATCCTTTCAATATACTTTCACAGTTTCTGAAGTCAGTGTGAATTTCCTTGACATTAAGTTCTGTGTCAAAGCAGATGGAATTAGCACATCGGTTTACTACAAAGAAACTGACAGTCATGCATACCTTAAATATGGTTCCTCCCATCCTAAGTCCTGTAAAAATGCTATTCCATTTTCACAATTTCCCCGTTTGAAGCGCCTATGTTCTGATAGGCAGGATTTGAAGATAAAAGAGAAGGAAATGGAACATTTCTTTCTAGCAAGAGATTATCCCCAGAATATTGTCTCTAAGGCCAAAGATAGAGTTTCTCATATCAGTAGAGCTGATGCTTTGAAACAAAACGAATCTGCTGAAGAAATGAATAGGGTTATACTTACCCTTACATACAGCTCTCACAGTAAGGCAATCAAAGACATTGTGGAGAAGAATTTTCACATGCTAAATCTAGACGAGGAAGTGGGTTATTTGTTTCAAGAAAAATCTCTGATTTCATACCGTAGGGACAGGAACATAAGAGACATACTGGTCCACTCTAAATTCAGTTCCAAAGATGTGTCTGGCATAACTTTGCCATGTGGTAGAAAACGTTGTCTTACATGTCCCTTTGTTTTCAATGAGGTACACACAGTTGAGGGGCCTAGAGGTAAATTTACTCCTTCAGGCAGTTTTTCTTGTATCACCAAAGATGTCATTTATTGCATTGAATGTATTAGATGTGGAGAGATTTATATTGGGGAAACAGAAAGGAGGTTAGGAGATAGGATAAGAGAACACTTGAGAGATGTCAAGAACAAGAATAGACATAGAGAGGTAGCTATTCACTTCAACTCTTTGGGTCACAGTTTAGATCATTTCAGAGTGCAAGTTCTGTTTGAAAACATCAATGGTAATTTGGCCAGGAAAATCAAAGAAAGTTACTTCATTATGAAATTTGGCTGTGTGTACCCACTGGGTATGAACAGGGACAATGGAATTGTAGTATAAATGTTATCTCTCTTACAATTTGTTTAATTCGAATTCTTTTGTTGAGGATATTAATTTTTATTGTCATAGCTAAAATTGTTCTTATATAAGAAATTTTGAATTTTTTTGACATTATAGCGAATTTTAAAAAAAATTTGAAAAAATTAAAAATTTTCGATTTTGTGACGTCATAGTGAAAAATTGCAAAAAATTAAAAATTTTGATTTTTGTGACATAGTAAAAAAAAAAATTTTTTTTTAGTGACGTCATCTTAAAATTTATGACGTAAATATGACTAAATACGTGTTTTATGTAATAATGACGTGATTTGGTTTGTTAAAACGTCATTTTGATGTAATTTTGTTTATTTACATATAAAAAGAGTTTTTTTTTCAAATTTAAACAATTATAAGCTATTTCTGATGAAGGAGTGAGGCTCCGAAAGCTTAAATAAATTTATTTATTTTATACGCTCTTTGTTTTTACTTTGTTTACTATTTTATAACAACATTCAAATACATTTACCCAAAATTGGTTTTCAAAATTTCTGGAACACACTGTTGTGCCAGATTATTGACTTGACTTGGTTTAATTCATGTAAAATTTATTCCAGTCTATGTCTCTTTGATTAATTGTCCTCCTAATCCAAGTTATTTTTAAGGAATTTTTAAATAGGAATATGTTAATCAATTTCAAATCACCCTGACAATAATCACCGCATATTGTTTTCCTTTTGACCTTGTCAGGTTTATGATTCCACAGAAATTCAAACATAAGATAGTTTATTTGTTTCAAAGTACCATCTGGTGCTGGCAGAGATGTCAGGAAATGTATTAGTTTTGGCAAAAAATTTTTTTGATAAGTGTGATTCTCCCGAATGGTGTCATATATCTACTTTGCCATTTCTGCATATCCTTCTTTATTTTTTGCATCATTTCGATATAATTAATAGATGGAATCTGTTCTATATTAGTGGAAAATTTTAATCCTAACATTGAAAATTATGTGTTGCCCCACTATAGATTATATGCTATATCGAATTTTTCTTTAGAGAATCGTTTTCTCCCTATCCAAATAACTTTTGTCTTCTCCATTTTCATTTTCAAGTCAGAATAATTTCTAAATATTTCGAATTTAGTAGAACCTCCATCAACTTTTTGGACACCTCAGTAAAACTCAATGAAAATAGGGAACTAATTACCACCCTATTTAACAAACCTACAGATACTCACCTATATCTACAGTACACAAGTGCACATCAGACCAGTATCCTTACCAAAGGACCATACAGCCAGTACCTCAGACTGAGACGCATATGTACTCTTGATGAGGACTTCAATAGTAATGCCAGAAACTTAACTGGATACTACCTCAAAAGAGGATATCCCCTAAGCTCTCTAAAAAACACTTTCAGGGAGCCAGCTCCTATACCCAGGACCAACTGCTAGTGGTCAAAACCAAAACAGACTCTACGAGGCCTGTCATGGTCACTAACTTTAGTCCTAAAAATCCCAATGTCACACAATTGATTCGGAAGAATTGGAACATTATCCAAAACACAGAGGAACTTCACACCATCTTCCCTGATCCACCAATAATGGGGTTCAGAAGACTCCCCAATTTAAGGGACAAACTTACCTCTGCCAGGATCAGTTTCCCACCCATAGATAAACCCCTCAAACCTAGAGCTTTTACCCCAGTCTGCACTAGACTGGGTAAGTGCACCTATTGTCCAAAAATCAAAAAAATTGGATTCAATCAATAGTTTCTCAACCAAAAGAAATTTCCAGTGCAAAAATCTCCCACCTAAAAATCAAATTACATGTGAATTGACTAATTTGATCTATCTCATCAATTGTTCCAAATGTGGTCTCCAATATATAGGAGAGACCAAAAGACCACTGAGACAAAGAATGTATGAACACTTCAGGAGTGTTCAAAACATTAAACTCCAAAGTTCAACCCCAGTGGCTAGACATTTCTCTAACCAAGGCCACTCTGCCAAAAACATGGAGTTCTCAGTGCTCCATTGGATGGGGAGTGACAGTGACCCAAATGACACTGTAGGTCGCAGAGACCAGGAATTATTTTACATTTGGGCATTCCCCACCCTTCACCCAGCAGGCATTAGTATTTTTGTGTGAGCTGTAGTGTCATCTTACTGCACCCCTAACCCAGGTGCCACCTATTTATATTTTCTTATATTTGACCACTCACACAAGAGGCCCATGACCATATCTGGTCTGAAATGACGTAAATTACGTCAATATGACGTAATATCAACCCTATGACGCTATATGGGGTCATTGAGTATGATGCCATTACTAACCGACCCACCTTGGTCTCCTAGATACCACTCCTACCTTATTTACCAGTTAAGAGCTGTTTTATGTTTTTCTTAAGCAATCATGTGGTTTCTATGCTCTACTTGCCACAGCTCCTTCACTAAAAGGGCAAATTTAAAGAGACATATAAAAAGTGTCCATCTGAATGTCAGATTCATTTGTGATGTCTGTAAAAGTGAGTTTAAACGTAAGGAGTATTTATGAGGTCAGCACACCCCACTCCTAGTGACAGGAATCAACCACAACATCAGGAAAACTGTACTCCTTCCACCAGTAACTGGGATCCCACTATAGATTTTAACCTGGATAATTTCATTATTCCACCCACAGTGAAATTCACTCACGAGATTCAACCAGAACCTCAAAGTGTTTTTTCAACTGATATCTGTAAACAGAAAACAGCCAGTAGCCAAACTGACACGAGTAAACCACCTAAGAAATTGTCTGTTAAACACCAACACAGTAGTACTTCACCTGTCCTGTTCAAAGACAAGGCGGTCCAGGAGAAACCCATCATGCTCTCCACTGGTACATCTCCTCATATCAAGATGCAGGACTATTATGTTATTCCTTTGGATGAGTCACCTTTGGCCCACTCGCCAGGCACTCCTTTGATGACTCCAAGAGAGAGCAGAAATGTACTCTTTGAAGGACTATCACCAATTCAGTGTTATTACACTTCTGAATTTAGACAGGCATTTCTGGAGAACAGTGGAGGGGTTGAACCACCTGACACCTTCCCTGTGTGGTCCCCAGAAGATCCACTCCCACCGCCCAATACAGAAATTTGGGACTAATGAAGACTGTTAGTTTATAATAAAAGCCTTTCCTGCACACAAACTGGATATTGGAATAATAACCATATTATTGACATTGTGTTAAATATATTAATCTGACACTGAAAATAGACTCATGTGAGTAACTATTTCTATTTTCATATACTTCTAGCAGATCCGGTTTTTTTTACTATAATTTGTAAAAAGTTATGTAATTTTATTTATTTATAAAATTGGCAGGACAATTTCCTACCAATCCCACCAGTTTTTTCTGATTTTGAATGTGTTATTTTGCCACCAAACAAAAAACCTTTTTTTTCCCAACAAAAATAACAGGGAAAATTTTCGCTCATATTTTTAAATAAATTTATGTGCATACTTTCATTGTTCCTTTAACCACTTGCTTTACTATTAAACATTATATTATAACTCATTATGTTATTTTATTGTGTTTAAAAATATTTATGCTGGAATCTATATAAGATTTCACAGTAGCCTTCAGAATATTTTCTAGTGCAATCATGCTCCTGTCTAACAAAACAGTAGTTAGGCATTCCCACACAATTGTGGAATCCACTATACAGTTGGACAAATCCTGCATGAACTTAAGATTACAGCAAAATAATAAACAAAGTAAAAACAAAGAGCATATCAAATAAATAGATTTATTTGAGCTTTCGGAGCTTCACTCCTTCATCAGAAATATCTTACAATTGTTTAAATTTGAAAGAAAGCTCTTTTTATATGTAAATAAACAAAATTACATCAAAATGACGTTTTAACAAAGCAAAACACGTCATTATTACTTAAAACACATATTTAGTCATATTTACGTTCTATATTTTAAGATGACGTCACAAAAAAAAATTTTTTTACTATGACGTCACAAAAATCAAAAAAATTTTGCAATTTTTCACTGACGTCACAAAATCGAAAATTTTCAAATTTTTAAATTTTTTTTTTTTTTTTAAAAATCACTATAATGTCAAAAAAACCAAAATTTCTTAAATTCGCACAATTTTAACAATGACAATAAAAATCAATATCCTCAACAAAAGAATTCAAATTAAACAAATTGTAAGAGAGAGAACATTTATACTACAATTCCATTGTCCCTGTTCATACCCAGTGGGTACACACGGCCAAATTTCATAATGAAGTAACTTTCCTTGATTTTCCTGGCCAAATTACCATTGATATTTTCAAACAGAACTTGCACTCTGAAATGATCTAAACTGTGGCCCAAAGAGTTGAAGTGAATAGCTACCTCTCTTGTCTATTCTTGTTCTTGACATCTCTCAAGTGTTCTCTTATCCTATCTCCTAACCTCCTTTCTGATAAGAGAACACTTGAGAGATGTCAAGAACAAGAATAGACATAGAGAGGTAGCTATTCACTTCAACTATTCAACTTCAACAAATGGAATTCAGGAACCAGACTTTATTCAAACCTTCAATCCTATATTGTGGACTTTTACATTCATACTTATTGACTTTTTGCATCATAATGCACTAATTCAATACACTATGAACTATAATGCTGTCCTGACAATAAATCATTTTTTATTGTTTTTTGAATTAACTGTTATAAATATTTTATGTTATTGTGGTGTAAGTAAATACTCATCACAGTTTTCAACTATATAATAACCCAATTGACTACTATTCACTGGGCTTGTAACTGCACCGGACTACTATTCACTCAGGAAAGCCCCTAATAAGGATTTCCCTGAGAAATAAGTAATACTTGGTCTTAACCTCTATATTTTCAACTGGAGGCTATTTTCAACTTACAACAATTCAGGAGATTTTATAAAAACAAAAAATCCCAAAATATCCAAATTTACTCCTTTGCTCCGCAGGAGCAACTCCCCTGATCCAGAGGAGCTTGACGGAGCCATTTTTTCCACCTTATAGGGGAAAATTGTCCCACCCACTTATTGCCTCTGATCAGAATACTATACTAAAGAGATTCAAAATAATCAATCATACAGAGAGATTATAAGGCTCAGGAGTTTGCACTTCACTTACACACTGACTAACTTTATTTTCTTGGGTAATTATGAGTGCAAGTGAAACTGGCCTCAGCACTGCCATGAAGGATCTAGATGTACAATCAGGATCAGCCTTCAACACCCCAGCCTCAGGTACTCCTATACCTGCCCACACTCTGAGCAGTGAAACAGTCAACCTCCTGGATGAAGTCGCTAGTAGACTCAGTAAGGAAAGGAAGACTGTTAGCAGATCTGCCAAAAGGAAGAGAACTAGCTCCCCCTCCACTGACAGAGATAGCACCAGCAGGGACAGATATCCCCCAGCTGCCAAGAGTCATTACTTTAAAGCAAAGAATCTTTACAGAAAAAAATTGGGAGTTGCCACTAGCCTCCACCATGTGAAGAACCAACTGAAGGAGGGTAACTTTACTAGCATTTGCAACTTCAGATGCACCCCACCTCAATCTGAAAACCAGGATTTCAAGACCAAGTGGACCAAAATTGTAAGCAGCTGCAAGCGACAACTGACTCTCCTTTGGGTTGAGCAACTGAATTACAAGTACTCTGTTGTTAGGACCAGCCTACATGCTGAACTAGCAGAACTTCAAAAAATTCTCAGCACAGAACAGTTCACTGAGATTAAGAATAGCCTTGACAGCAAGTATAAAGATGCAGCCAAGACCAAGGTGTCCAAAAAGCTTTCATCAAAGGAAAACAATCCCCCTCCTTACAAGAAGAGGAGAGCCCAGCCCAGACACAAACAGCAGAGGCCAGGACCAAACAGGAGACAAACAGAATTCAATGAACTCTTGACAGGACTGGCTAAACTTATTAAATCAAAATAAACAGTCCCAATAATGACCAACACATCCATTATTCTTACATAAATGTCATAGTTATTGTTATGTAATAAAATATATTTTTAAGCATACATATGTACTCCTTTGCTCCTAAGGAGCCTAGCGGTTCCAACTTACTTACCTTAAGCTTGATCCATCCCATCCACATTGTTCATGATGGATAGGATTAATTACCTTGGCATCTTGGACACTATTAAAGAGGAAGCCAAAATGGCTCCCCCTGGGATCCTTCCAAAAGGAAAATCTATGGACAACTACATTGGCCACACAGTGATAAACCTATCAGATATCACACTAACCACTGATCAATATTCAGCCCTTGAGAAAGGCCTCACCTTCTGCCCCACACCTGGTCCACCAGATAAATCAAAAGTCTGGTCTGACTTCAAAGACTTCCAAAGAAGGCTTTGTCTCAAATACCACTTTCATAAGGATAATGGCCTTTTTGACCACCTCACTCCTGAGGAGGCAGACCTTGTAGGATTCCTTGCTTCTAATCTGGATGAAAATGAAATCCCTATAAGGATATTCACTCTCAATTCAAAAACAAAAGCAATTGGAAACCTCCAAACACCAACCAATCTTTGGAAGTTTTTTCACGAGCCTTCAAAAGTAGCCTCCTCAAAGCCCAACCAAAGGCCATAAGAAAAACAAATTTGACTAAAAACCAAACACAGGGACTGAGGGAATTATCTCAGAACCCTGACATTGTCATAAAAAAGGCTGATAAAGGTTCAGCCATTGTAGTCATGAATACTAAGGATTACCTTAGGGAAGGTTATCGCCAACTAAGTGATCCTGAATTCTACTGCAAACTGAATCATGACCCTACTCCCAAAATAAAGGAGAAAATTGATCAAATCCTAACCCAAATGAGGGTGAAGGGATTGATCACTGAAGACAATTTTGAACACCTGAGCATTGCTGACTATTCTGAGGGAAGATTTTACCTACTTCCCAAGATTCACAAAAAGGGTGTCCCAGGGAGACCCATCTGTAGTTCTGTCAACCACCCTACAAGCAGAATCAGTAAATTTGTTGATGAACACATTAAAGGATATGTACCTCAGATTAAATCATACATTAGAGACACACAAGATTTTATCACCAAGTTAAAATCATTAGGACAAATCCCTGAAGGTGCCATATTGTGCACCTTAGATGTATCCTCGCTCTACACTAATATTCCTAATCAAGAAGGGATATTGGCTGTGGCAGAAAAACTGAGATCTGACCCTAGTAAAACACCAATTACTAAAGTCATTCTAGACTTACTTTCATTAGTCCTCCACAACATGAATTTTGAGTTTAATGGAGAACATTATCTCCAGACTGGTGGTACAGCCATGGACACTTCTGTGGCCCCAAACTATGCCAACTTGTTTATGGACAGATTCGAAACAAAAGCCCCAGAAGGTTACCACCTCAAACCACTTACCTGGTTGAGATTTATTGTTGATATCTTCATGATACGGACCCATGGAGAAGATTCATTGAAAGAATTTATCACCTATTTAAATTCTTTACATCAATCTATCAAATTCACCCACGAATTTAGTAGAACCTCCATCAACTTTTTGGACACCTCAGTAAAACTCAATGAAAATAGGGAACTAATTACCACCCTATTTAACAAACCTACAGATACTCACCTATATCTACACTGCACAAGTGCACATCAGACCAGTATCCTTACCAAAGGACCATATAGCCAGTACCTCAGACTGAGACGCATATGTACTCTTGATGAGGACTTCAATAGTAAGGCCAGAAACTAAACTGGATACTACCTCAAAAGAGGATATCCCCTAAGATCTCTAAAAAAACACTTTCAGAGAGCCAGCTCCTACACCCAGGACCAACTGCTAGTGGTCAAAACCAAAACAGACTCTACGAGGCCTGTCATGGTCACTAACTTTAGTCCTAAAAATCCCAATGTCACACAATTGATTCGGAATAATTGGAACATTATCCAAAACACAGAGGAACTTCACACCATCTTCCCTGATCCACCAATAATGGGGTTCAGAAGACTCCCCAATTTAAGGGACAAACTTACCTCTGCCAGGATCAGTTTCCCACCCATAGATAAACCCCTCAAACCTAGAGCTTTTACCCCAGTTTGCACTAGACTGGGTAAGTGCACCTATTGTCCAAAAATCAAAAAATTGGATTCAATCAATAGTTTCTCAACCAAAAGAAATTTCCAGTGCAAAAATCTCCCACCTAAAAATCAAATTACATGTGAATTGAGTAATTTGATCTATCTCATCAATTGTTCCAAATGTGGTCTCCAATATATGAGAGACCAAAAGACCACTGAGACAAAGAATGTATGAACACTTCAGGAGTGTTCAAAACATTAAACTCCAAAGTTCAACCCCAGTGGCTAGACATTTCTCTAACCAAGGCCACTCTGCCAAAAACATGGAGTTCTCAGTGCTCCATTGGATGGGGAGTGACAGTGACCCAAATGACACTGTAGGTCGCAGAGACCAGGAAATATTTTACATTTGGGCATTCCCCACCCTTCACCCAGCAAGCATTAATATTTTTGTGTGAGCTGTAGTGTCATCTTACTGCACCCCTAACCCAGGTGCCACCTATTTATATACATTTATTTGATTAGTTAATTAAACCATTTCAGTATTTAACAAGTTTTATTTAATTATGGTTAAACCTTATCAACCATAATTAAGAACACTGGCACATAAAATCACACACTGAGGTCTTCTCTGAAAACTACAAATTATAGACATTTGCCTTGGAAAGTCATCAGTATTTGAGATATTCAACATTTGCCTAGATAAAGATTCATCAGGCACTCACAACAAAGATTCATCATACTAATGAGCCTGAGATACTGAGAACCATTCCCTTTTTGAGATATTAAGCATCATATTAGAGGCACATGATATTAGAGTCATCACCAACTTGAGATTGATACTCATAGCTTGATACAGGATAAATAGAGATACTACCACTGCATATTAGGCCTGTACCAAGTAGAACGCCCGTCCATTTCAACTGGTGTCAGAAGTGGGATACTTCAGAGTGGAAGAGATCCAGTGATACACATCCTGTGAATACTTTAAAAACATCACATTCGCGGAACTGTATGGGAAGCTCAAAGGAATCAGGTTCTGGTGATGTACGTCCAAAAGAATCTTCATTCCTTGACATTGCTTCAGGGGGTCACAACAGATGGAGAGACTGCAGGCAGCAGCTGAGTGTTTAATGTACCTTCAAGGTGACAAGAATAGCCATCAACAAAACTCGGGACCAGATGTATTTAGTTGTCAACAAGCTCATCCTGTGAGAAATCTTGATGGAGATTTGAACCCAGGTCCAATGATGGGTAAGACTAAGCGACCCAGGATTATGCCAGATCAATTCAATGGATCTGGATCCTGGTCTGAATTTATCAGCCATTCTGAGATATGTGCTGCCTCAAGGAGTGTAACAACAGACAAAAAGCCCAGTATCTCAGTGTAAGTCTGAGGGGTGCAGCCTGTCAGCTCCTGGAGAACTCTAGCCCCACTGAAGCATCAAAGCTATTGTGAGCTGGTGACTGAACTGAGCCAAAGGTTCAATCCAGAGAAAGAGACTGAACTTTTCCGGGCAGAATTAAGAAATTTCCAATGGAGAGGGTCACAAAGTGTGGCCAAATTGGCCCAAGAAATCAGGCAACTTGTTCAGCTGGCTTACCCAACTGCTGTGATGGATGTACTCAGATGAGATTCATTCATTGATGCATTGGATGACAATGACTTTTGCTGGAGAGTATATCAAGTGAAGGCAAAGAGTTTTTGTGATGCTGTATGTGCTGTGGTTGAGATGGAAGCATACAAAAAGACTGAGACGCAACTGCCCCAGGGGCGGAAGAATCTGCAGCAATTGAACAAATTTCAACAAGGAAACACAACATATGGGTCATCCAGTGATCCAGCAAACCTATATCAAATGCAGAAACAGATTGACTCATTGCAAGAAATGTTGCAGAAAATTCAACCACAACTGGAAAATAGGAAACCACTGATCAACAGACAAAATCGAAAAGATGTGGAGTGTTGGAATTGTGAGAAAATGGGACACTACAATAATAAGTGCCCAAAGCCCAAACTTAAATACCTTGCTATTTCTTATGTTGGCTGAAGCTAGGTGGTCAATTTAGTAGTGTCAAAAAGTAGTAGTAGTGTCAAAAAGAAAGTTGATTCCAATTATATTCAAATGATCTTTAAAAATAACTTTAAATTTAAAATACTAGCAGATTTTGAAAGACTTCCTGTAGCAAAATTCAAAAACTTATGGTGTTTTAATAATTTTTGTGTAAAATTTCTGAGTCGTCCATTTAAATTCTCTTTTAATGTTTCTTTGACTAAACACCATAATTTCCATCAACTAAGATCTTTATATATATGTTCCCTACTCATATTTCTATAGTGTGTTTTAGTATTGTCTTAATAGCTTACTTATGCTATAGGATTTTTTCTGTTTTGCTTCGCTTTTTTAAGTGTTAAGCAATTGTAATTTTATTAATTCATCTTTGCTTAGGCATTGTTACAATTTGAATTATGTTTGTGTATTTTCAATGGACTCTAGAAACTTGACTTCTGTCAGTTCAGTGCACTCAGTTCATGACATTCTTTACACTGTGTACAAGTATGTCCACTTTTGTTATATTTACCAATTAAAGATTTTGTAAGTTTCTCTAGGTTGTATTGATATATATAGTCCAGTATTGTCAATGACCTTTAAAGTACATTAATGCAGCATTGTGTATAAATGACTGTCTGAATCATGTGTTTTATATATAGAGGGACTAGGATTGTTATTTAATATTGATAAAGACCTAAGGTTAAACCCCGGTTACACTTGTTCTGGTAATGTAGTCACTTTAAATGAATATAAATATTATAATCATATTTTCTTAAACTCTATTTAACACAATCAGTTGTTTAAAGTGGTATATATGATGTACTGTATAATAGTGTGTATTTATACAAAGTTAAAGTGTGTTTCATGCAAACTTGTCGGGAAAAAATGTTAGTGTGAATGATGTTTAAACCATGTTGCTTGATTAATGTTGAAGGTGGTTTGACCAAGGATTATTGAACTAGATGTTATTGTTGAAGGTCAAAATTCTTTTATTATTAAATTGTTGAAGGAAATGGGGATACATGGAAAAGTGAGTTGGGTTTTTGAAGTCAGTGGGAAAGGATGTGTAGAGAGCTTCAGCTTTATCTGAAGTGGAAAGTTTGATGTCTGTAAGTACATGTAGTTTGTTTAAGTAGTATAACTTTAGTTTATTAAAGCTTTAAGATTTGTAGTTTATTTAGTATAGTCATTGTAGATCCTTCTGTTTGACAATTCCCTAGTATGTTTAAAATACTATGTAATTGTATTGTGATTATGAATATTGCTAGATTCTGGTTAGAAGATAGTAGTTACCAGTAAAATACATACTTTAAATTTTGAAGACAGATTAATTGATTCAGACTATAACTGAAGTAAATGTAATATATTGTTAATATCCCTCAAGTATAGTTAGTAAGGGAATTTATTATTTCTTTTTAAGCACTGAGGGATGAGCTTGTTGACAACTAAATACATCTGGTCCCGAGTTTTGTTGATGGCTATTCTTGTCACCTTGAAGGTACATTAAACACTCAGCTGCTGCCTGCAGTCTCTCCATCTGTTATCATCCCCTGAAGCAATGTCAAGGAATGAAGATTCTTTTGGACGTACATCACCAGAACCTGATTCCTTTGAGCTTCCCATACAGTTCCGCGAATGTGATGTTTTTAAAGTATTCACAGGATGTGTATCACTGGATCTCTTCCACTCTGAAGTATCCCACTTCTGACACCAGTTGAAATGGACGGGCGTTCTACTTGGTACAGGCCTAATATGCAGTGGTAGTATCTCTATTTATCCTGTATCAAGCTATGAGTATCAATCTCAAGTTGGTGATGACTCTAATATCATGTGCCTCTAATATGATGCTTAATATCTCAAAAAGGGAATGGTTCTCAGTATCTCAGGCTCATTAGTATGATGAATCTTTGTTGTGAGTGCCTGATGAATCTTTATCTAGGCAAATGTTGAATATCTCAAATACTGATGACTTTCCAAGGCAAATGTCTATAATTTGTAGTTTTCAGAGAAGACCTCAGTGTGTGATTTTATGTGCCAGTGTTCTTAATTATGGTTGATAAGGTTTAACTATATAACTGGTGTAAGGCAGGAATAAATAAAACTTGTTAAATACTGAAATGGTTTAATTAACTAATCAAATAAATGTATATAAATAGGTGGCACCTGGGTTAGGGGTGCAGTAAGATGACACTACAGCTCACACAAAAATATTAATGCTTGCTGGGTGAAGGGTGGGGAATGCCCAAATGTAAAATATTTCCTGGTCTCTGCGACCTACAGTGGCATTTGGGTCACTGTCACTCCCCATCCAATGGAGCACTGAGAACTCCATGTTTTTGGCAGAGTGGCCTTGGTTAGAGAAATGTCTAGCCACTGGGGTTGAACTTTGGAGTTTAATGTTTTGAACACTCCTGAAGTGTTCATACATTCTTTGTCTCAGTGGTCTTTTGGTCTCTCCTATATATTGGAGACCACATTTGGAACAATTGATGAGATAGATCAAATTACTCAATTCACATGTAATTTGATTTTTAGGTGGGAGATTTTTGCACTGGAAATTTCTTTTGGTTGAGAAACCATTGATTGAATCCAATTTTTTGATTTTTGGACAATAGGTGCACTTACCCAGTCTAGTGCAAACTGGGGTAAAAGCTCTAGGTTTGAGGGGTTTATCTATGGGTGGGAAACTGATCCTGGCAGAGGTAAGTTTGTCCCTTAAATTGGGGAGTCTTCTGAACCCCATTATTGGTGGATCAGGGAAGATGGTGTGAAGTTCCTCTGTGTTTTGGATAATGTTCCAATTATTCCGGATCAATTGTGTGACATTGGGATTTTTAGGACTAAAGTTAGTGACCATGACAGGCCTCGTAGAGTCTGTTTTGGTTTTGACCACTAGCAGTTGGTCCTGGGTGTAGGAGCTGCCTCTCTGAAAGTGTTTTTTAGAGATCTTAGGGGATATCTTCTTTTGAGGTAGTATCCAGTTTAGTTTCTGGCCTTACTATTGAAGTCCTCATCAAGAGTACATATGCGTCTCAGTCTGAGGTACTGGCTGTATGGTCCTTTGGTAAGGATACTGGTCTGATGTGCACTTGTGCAGTGTAGATATAGGTGAGTATCTGTAGGTTTGTTAAATAGGGTGGTAATTAGTTCCCTATTTTCATTGAGTTTACTGAGGTGGCCAAAAAGTTGATGGAGGTTCTACTAAATTCGTGGGTGAATTTGATAGAGTGATGTAAAGAATTTAAATAGGTGATAAATTCTTTCAATGAATCTTCTCCATGGGTCCATATCATGAAGATATCATCAATAAATCTCAACCAGGTAAGTGGTTTGAGGTGGTAACCTTCTGGGGCTTTTGTTTCGAATCTGTCCATAAACAAGTTGGCATAGTTTGGGGCCACAGAAGTGCCCATGGCTGTACCACCCGTCTGGAGATAATGTTCTCCATTAAACTCAAAATTCATGTTGTGGAGGACTAATGAAAGTAAGTCTAGAATGACTTTAGTAATTGGTGTTTTACTAGGGTCAGATCTCAGTTTTTCTGCCACAGCCAATATCCCTTCTTGATTAGGAATATTAGTGTAGAGCGAGGATACATCTAAGGTGCACAATATGGCACCTTCAGGGATTTGTCCTAATGATTTTAACTTGGTGATAAAATCTTGTGTGTCTCTAATGTATGATTTAATCTGAGGTACATATCCTTTAATGTGTTCATCAACAAATTTACTGATTCTGCTTGTAGGGTGGTTGACAGAACTACAGATGGGTCTCCCTGGGACACCCTTTTTGTGAATCTTGGGAAGTAGGTAAAATCTTCCCTCAGAATAGTCAGCAATGCTCAGGTGGTCAAAATTGTCTTCAGTGATCAATTCCTTCACCCTCATTTGGGTTAGGATTTGATCAATTTTCTCCTTTATTTTGGGAGTAGGGTCATGATTCAGTTTGCAGTAGAATTCAGGATCACTTAGTTGGTGATAACCTTCCCTAAGGTAATCCTTAGTATTCATGACTACAATGGCTGAACCTTTATCAGCCTTTTTTATGACAATGTCAGGGTTCTGAGATAATTCCCTCAGTCCCTGTGTTTGGTTTTTAGTCAAATTTGTTTTTCTTATGGCCTTTGGTTGAGCTTTGAGGAGGCTACTTTTGAAGGCTCGTGAAAAAACTTCCAAAGATTGGTTGGTGTTTGGAGGTTTCCAATTGCTTTTGTTTTTGAATTGAGAGTGAATATCCTTATAGGGATTTCATTTTCATCCAGATTAGAAGCAAGGAATCCTACAAGGTCTGCCTCCTCAGGAGTGAGGTGGTCAAAATGGCCATTATCCTTATGAAAGTGGTATTTGAGACAAAGCCTTCTATGGAAGTCTTTGAAGTCAGACCAGATTTTTGATTTATCTGTGTGGGGCAGAAGGTGAGGCCTTTCTCAAGGGCTGAATATTGATCAGTGGTTAGTGTGATATCTGATAGGTTTATCACTGTGTGGCCAATGTAGTTGTCCATAGATTTTCCTTTTGGAAGGATCCCAGGGGGAGCCATTTTGGCTTCCTCTTTAATAGTGTCCAAGATGCCAAGGTAATTAATCCTATCCATCATGAACAATGTGGATGGGATGGATGAAGCTTAAGGTAAGTAAGTTGGAACCGCTAGGCTCCTTAGGAGCAAAGGAGTACATATGTATGCTTAAAATATATTTTATTACATAACAATAACTATGACATTTATGTAAGAATAATGGATGTGTTGGTCATTATTGGGACTGTTTATTTTGATTTAATAAGTTTAGCCAGTCCTGTCAAGAGTTCATTGAATTCTGTTTGTCTCCTGTTTGGTCCTGGCCTCTGCTGTTTGCGTCTGGGCTGGGCTCTCCTCTTCTTGTAAGGAGGGGGATTGTTTTCCTTTGATGAAAGCTTTTTGGACACCTTGGTCTTGGCTGCATCTTTATACTTGCTGTCAAGGCTATTCTTAATCTCAGTGAACTGTTCTGTGCTGAGAATTTTTTGAAGTTCTGCTAGTTCAGCATGTAGGCTGGTCCTAACAACAGAGTACTTGTAATTCAGTTGCTCAACCCAAAGGAGAGTCAGTTGTCACTTGCAGCTGCTTACAATTTTGGTCCACTTGGTCTTGAAATCCTGGTTTTCAGATTGAGGTGGGGTGCATCTGAAGTTGCAAATGCTAGTAAAGTTACCCTCCTTCAGTTGGTTCTTCACATGGTGGAGGCTAGTGGCAACTCCCAATTTTTTTCTGTAAAGATTCTTTGCTTTAAAGTAATGACTCTTGGCAGCTGGGGGATATCTGTCCCTGCTGGTGCTCTCTCTGTCAGTGGAGGGGGAGCTAGTTCTCTTCCTTTTGGCAGATCTGCTAACAGTCTTCCTTTCCTTACTGAGTCTACTAGCGACTTCATCCAGGAGGTTGACTGTTTCACTGCTCAGAGTGTGGGCAGGTATAGGAGTACCTGAGGCTGGGGTGTTGAAGGCTGATCCTGATTGTACATCTAGATCCTTCATGGCAGTGCTGAGGCCAGTTTCACTTGCACTCATAATTACCCAAGAAAATAAAGTTAGTCAGTGTGTAAGTGAAGTGCAAACTCCTGAGCCTTATAATCTCTCTGTATGATTGATTATTTCGAATCTCTTTAGTATAGTATTCTCATCAGAGGCAATAAGTGGGTGGGCCAATTTTCCCATATAAGGTGGAAAAAATGGCTCCGTCAAGCTCCTCCGGATCAGGGGAGTTGCTCCTGCGGAGCAAAGGAGTAAATTCGGATATTTTGGGATTTTTTGTTTTTATAAAATCTCCTGAATTGTTGTAAGTTGAAAATAGCCTCCAGTTGAAAATATAGAGGTTAAGACCAAGTATTACTTATTTCTCAGGGAAATCCTTATTAGGGGCTTTCCTGAGTGAATAGTAGTCCGGTGCAGTTACAAGCCCAGTGAATAGTAGTCAATTTGGGTTATTATATAGTTGAAAACTGTGATGAGTATTTACTTACACCACAATAACATGAAATATTTATAACAGTTAATTAAAAAAACAATAAAAAATGATTTATGGTCAGGACAGCATTATAGTTCATAGTGTATTGAATTAGTGCATTATGATGCAAAAAGTCAATAAGTATGAATGTAAAAGTCCACAATATGGGAGTGAAGGTTTGAATAAAGTCTGGTTCCTGAATTCCATTGTAAACACATATATCTAGTTCTAGTGAGTTCAGTGTAGTGTGGGATTGTGATAGACACTCACACTTGTCCTCAGGAGGTGGCTGTAATCTTATAGATATTCCAAGTTATTAAAGTTTTGCTGCTTCGCTCTGTTAAGTATCCATATAAAATAATAAACAAAGTAAAAACAAAGAGCATATCAAATAAATAGATTTATTTGAGCTTTCGGAGCTTCCCTCCTTCATCAGAAATAGCTTACAATTGTTTAAATTTGAAAGAAAGCTCTTTTTATATGTAAATAAACAAAATTACATCAAAATGACGTTTTAACAAAGCAAAACACGTCATTATTACTTAAAACACATATTTAGTCATATTTACGTCACATATTTTAAGATGACGTCACAAAAAAAAATTTTTTACTATGACGTCACAAAATTCAAAAATTTTAATTTTTTTGCAATTTTTCACTATGACGTCACAAAATCGAAAATTTTCAAATTTTTTAAATTTTTTTTTTTTAAAAATCACTATAATGTCAAAAAAAAAAAAATTTCTTAAATTTGCACAATTTTAACAATGACAATAAAAATCAATATCCTCAACAAAAGAATTCAAATTAAACAAATTGTAAGAGAGATAACATTTATACTACAATTCCATTGTCCCTGTTCATACCCAGTGGGTACACACAGCCAAATTTCATAATGAAGTAACTTTCCTTGATTTTCCTGGCCAAATCACCATTGATATTTTCAAACAGAACTTGCACTCTGAAATGATCTAAACTGTGGCCCAAAGAGTTGAAGTGAATAGCTACCTCTCTATGTCTATTCTTGTTCTTGACATCTCTCAAGTGTTCTCTTATCAGAAAGGAGGTTAGGAGATAGGATAAGAGAACACTTGAGAGATGTCAAGAACAAGAATAGACATAGAGAGGTAGCTATTCACTTCAACTCTTTGGGCCACAGTTTAGATCATTTCAGAGTGCAAGTTCTGTTTGTCAAATGAATCTCGTGAGTGAATTCCACTGTGGGTGGAATAATGAAATTATCCAGGTTAAAATCTGTAGTGGGATCCCAGTTACTGTTGGAAGGAGTACAGTTTTCCTGATGTTGTGGTTGATTCCTGTCACTAGGAGTGGGGTGTGCTGACCTTATATGTCTGGTTAGATACTCCTTATGTTTAAACTCACTTTTACAGACATCACAAATGAATCTGACATTCAGATGGACACTTTTTATATGCCTCTTTAAATTTGCCCTTTTAGTGAAGGAGCTGTGGCAAGTAGAGCATAGAAACCACATGATTGCTTAAGAAAAACATAAAACAGCTCTTAACTGGTCACTGTTTAAGCAATTTAAAAATTCAAAAATGCCTCTAAATAAGGTAGGAGTGGCATCTAGGAGACCAAGGTGGGTCGGTTAGATACCCAATGGCATCATACTCAATGACCCCATATAGCGTCATAGGGTTGATATTACGTCATATTGACGTAATTTACGTCATTTCAGACCAGATATGGTCATGGGCCTCTTGTGTGAGTGGTCAAATATAAGAAAATATAAATAGGTGGCACCTGGGTTAGGGGTGCAGTAAGATGACACTACAGCTCACACAAAAATATTAATGCCTGCTGGGTGAAGGGTGGGGAATGCCCAAATGTAAAATAATTCCTGGTCTCTGCGACCTACAGTGTCATTTGGGTCACTGTCACTCCCCATCCAATGGAACACTTGGAACTCCATGTTTTTGGCAGAGTGGCCTTGGTTAGAGAAATGTCTAGCCACTGGGGTTGAACTTTGGAGTTTAATGTTTTGAACACTCCTGAAGTGTTCATATATTCTTTGTCTCAGTGGTCTTTTGGTCTCTCCTATATATTGGAGACCACATTTGGAACAATTGATGAGATAGATCAAATTACTCAATTCACATGTAATTTGATTTTTAGGTGGGAGATTTTTGCACTGGAAATTTCTTTTGGTTGAGAAACTATTGATTGAATCCAATTTTTTGATTTTTGGACAATAGGTGCACTTACCCAGTCTAGTGCAGACTGGGGTAAAAGCTCTAGGTTTGAGGGGTTTATCTATGGGTGGGAAACTGATCCTGGCAGAGGTAAGTTTGTCCCTTAAATTGGGGAGTCTTCTGAACCCCATTATTGGTGGATCAGGGAAGATGGTGTGAAGTTCCTCTGTGTTTTGGATAATGTTCCAATTATTCCGAATCAATTGTGTGACATTGGGATTTTTAGGACTAAAGTTAGTGACCATGACAGGCCTTGTAGAGTCTGTTTGGGTTTTGACCACTAGCAGTTGGTCCTGGGTATAGGAGCTGGCTCTCTGAAAGTGTTTTTAGAGATCTTAGGGGATATCCTCTTTTGAGGTAGTATCCAGTTAAGTTTCTGGCATTACTATTGAAGTCCTCATCAAGAGTACATATGCGTCTCAGTCTGAGGTACTGGCTGTATGGTCCTTTGGTAAGGATACTGGTCTGATGTGCACTTGTGTACTGTAGATATAGGTGAGTATCTGTAGGTTTGTTAAATAGGGTGGTAATTAGTTCCCTATTTTCATTGAGTTTTACTGAGGTGTCCAAAAAGTTGATGGAGGTTCTACTAAATTCGAAATATTTAGAAATTATTCTGGCTTGAAAATGAAAATGGAGAAGACAAAAGTTATTTGGATAGGGAGAAAACGATTCTCTAAAGAAAAGTTTGATATAGCATATAATCTACATGGATATACAAAGGATAGCAGGACAAGGACATTTTGTGTTGTTGGACATTGGACAGATCACAGGACGGACCACAGGACGGATCATAGGACGGAATGCTGGATACGGCAGATAAACTTAATTGTTAGTCACTGTGGTCAGGTCAGCTAGATTTTATTATTGTATTAGTGTGTGTGGTTAAGAGCATACTAGTTGACTGTAATCATTATTGTTGACTATTAAATAAATTTGTTAAGTTTAACTTTTTGCTTTTTCTATTACAACTTAAAGACAACCGGTAATTGCTACCGCGCTTGCCCGTGACCGTAACACTTTTTATGCAGTATTTTAGCAAAAAATAAAGGCTTGTTTATTGAAAGTGGCTGATGATTTCTGTGATTTATATGGCTTTATATTGAAAAGTATTATTGGAAGCTATATCCTTTAGGGCGCGTAAGCGTAATTCTGCGTAGCTTTTTTAGGGTATTTGAAATGCAAGGCTGTTTTTATTAGTAAAGCGCAAAAGCGTACTTTGCTGCTGAAAAAAGCTTTCCTTGAAATGCAAGCAGGATGTTGGGGAAAATCCTCTTAAGCGCGTCGATATTTTCATTATTTTGTCATGTTAAAGATTAAGTTTCTACTTATTTAGTGTATATTTTTAATTAAATCATGTATGTTTTTGTAAAGGAAAAACTAGATTTTCCTTGTGCATGAATGAAAATAAGATGAAAAATATGCTGCATATTTACACATTATTAGCAATTTTTTATCACAATTTACCATTAGCGACACATTTTTGCATCTACGCTTTCTGTATTTCAAAATCTTTCAAACCACCAATGTGTCATTTTGCTGACAAATGTGGCTGAAATATACTAATATTCAACTGATGCTACATTTTATGCATTTACAAGTTATCATTGGAAACTCAAACAACTTACAGATTAGTACTTGTATTTTGCATAATTACTCACTGTTGATAATGTTGTATATTAAAATTATTTTACATTCAAACAATCTAAGAATACATTGTCTCCTAAAATATCAAGCACTGTTTTATTTGTACAAATTGCATTACTCAAAAGAATAATCATAATCAATGGCCCTGTCACATTACTTGTATAGCTTTTCTTCACCATGAAATTGTTTAAGGGGAAATTAAATTTTAAACACTTTTACCTGGCTTCATTCTAATTTTTTGCAATTATATTAATATCAGTGTCAAATGAAACAAATTTCCTGCATCAAGAAACTTTCATAAAGTACTTTGCGCTAATATGCCAAAGTGTAAAAATGTGTAGATAACCATTCTACTGTTAAAAAGCAAATGTGTAAAAATGAAGTATTTTCTTAAGAAAATAGATGGGAACTACACATTTGAACACGTTGCATTTGGAGCAACAACATTTTTGGCACCAAATTACGCTTTTGCAGCTGAACAGTGAAAGCTAGCTTGCATTTCGAAGACCCTAAATAATTGTCGCAAATTTACACTTTTGCACTCTGAGGGCAAAATCCAGCCCGCGCTCTAAAGGATATGGGTCTTTAGAATAGAAGAAAAAAGGGCTGGTATGTGAGTAAAGTAATGAAAGACTGTGTTGCAAGGAACCTTTCACAAACGTCACTCCTAATATGACAAGTGGATACACATACAATGCTTCATTGAATACACTCCTAAGTGAATATAGAAACAATGATTCCCTGAACACATATCAGGACATTTCCAGTTACTTTTGCTTTTTGGTCCTATAAGAACGTTGTGGAGGAAAAAAGTAATAAAATGAGTGTGTAATGTGGTGAGATACCTGTTATGACAGCTGAACAGAGGAACAGTAACAGTTTTAACACATCTGTTGAGGCAATTAGAATCACTTTTGGATTACTATTATGATACATTTGTGCAAGAAAATAAAGAAATAAATTTCAGTAAAACTGATTTCTTTTAAGAATCAAACATAATTGAGAACAAGGAAAATCTCTTAAATCCTGTCAGTGAAATGTATGACACTGGTATTATCACATCTGACAGTGACAGAACCTTAACAAGTACACTGCGGATAAACAGAAAACTATCAATTCAATGGTCATTGTCAATACCAATAAAGCTGACTATCATAAACCCAAAAAGCAAAAGGCTGGATCACCACTATCTATGTTTAATCTGAATGCTCCAAAGAATACAGATACAACATCAGAAACTGAGAGTGAAGCCTCAGATAATGATTTTCTGTTGGGACCTTCAGTGAACCAAAAAATGGAAGCAAGCACTAGAAGTCGGCATCAACACATAGTTGAGACCCTAACAAATGCTTTCACCACTCAATCTGGGAACTTTAAGTTGGAAATTAAAGACATGATAACTAAGGCACAACAAGAAGATAAAGAACTCATGAATACATCAGTGGTTAAAGAAAACAGCATGTCTAACCATTTGCAGAAAAAGGATGAAGAAATAAAACATCTTCAGATTGGCTTGGATAACTCTCAGCTAAAGGTCCAATTTCTGGAAGGTCGACTTTCCAGAATGGAAAAGAAAATAGATGATCTTCAAGAAGATCTTCTTCAAGAAAAGGCACGTTCAATGAGATCGAATTTAGCTAAAAACCTATATCCATTGAAAGAGCCCACAGGATGGGCTAGAAGAGTCAGTCTCTTAAACGACCCATTATTGCTCGTTTCTCATCACAAGAGGACAAAATCAAAGTTCTGAAACATGCCAAAAATTTTTCAGACTCAAAAAGTACACAATTAGCAACCATCTACCTCCAGAACCCAATGAAACAAAGTGGCAGCCTTGGTCAAAATTTAAAGATGTAAAGGAACAAAAAAGTAAAGAAAAGTGGATTGGTGAGAAGCTCCTGTTATCTGAAAATTTTTTATAAAAACTGCTGGTATCATTTTTCTTGAGTATCCAATAATTCAGTGGCATAATAGGGCCAATTCAGGTAGTCTAAAAAATTCAGTGACTCTACATTGTAATGGTCTTTCAATTTCTGGATTGTGAGAACCTTTCCCTCATTCTCTATTACATCAGAAATCATTATTATTCCTTTAGAATACAATTTGGGGGAAAACATAGCTTTAACTGATACAGCCTCATTGTACCAAAGATGACTTGATGCAATTTGTAAATTGGAATTTATTTGTTTTTCCTTTGTCAATTTTTTCCATGCAGCAAAGACATCCAACCAAAATATATTATTTGTTTTCATTTGTAAAGCATTGCTGTAATCAGGCCCAAAATCTGTAAGTCGTCTTAAGTCCCAAAGGATTATTAGTTGAAATAATTTTATCCATGGGGAGGATTTACTGATCAGTCTATTTATCATCTGGCCTTGTTAGCCACCAGAGAGTACTCCAAGTGTGTCATTTTCAGTCCTCCCATTGAATGATCTAAAATTCTTACATCCCTATTTATTTTATCAGGTTTATTTGACCACAGAAATTTAAAAAATATATCATTTAATTCCCTCAGTGAAGAATTAATTGGTGTAGGTAAGCTTGAAAATAAATGGTTTAACTTGAATAAAAGAATTGTTTTGACCACCACTATTTTTCCTAATGGAGTTAAGTGTCTTTTACTCCAAATGGCTATTTTCTCTGTTACATTAAGAACAAGCATTTCAGACAGATCTACTGAAAATTTTAATCCTAGCAGGTCAAATTTTGTAGTATTCCACTCAAACTTTTTAGGAATTAGTTGATTTTGAGAATATCTTTTTTTACCAATCCAAGTTACCTTGGTTTTATCTGTATTAATATTCAACCCTGATATACTACCTTTTATTTCTGCATTTTTGAGTATAAGAAGGTTTAGTATTTGAGCTGCTATAATAAATAAATAAGGGGAAATGGGATCCCCTTGTCGACAACCACGGCCAATGCTAATAAATTCAGACATAAAACCACTTTGTAATAACGTTGCTTTGATGTCAGTATTGAATAATTTTATCCACTTTAAGAATTCATTCGAAAAGCCCAAAAAGGATAAAGTCTTGTATATAAAATTCCAAGATATTGAATCAAAAGCTTTTTGAAAATCAATGAGGATGAGGAGCCCTGGTATTTGTGCCTTTTGAGTATGATGCATTATATCATATATTAGTAGAGTAGATTCACCTATGAATCTGCCAGGCACAAATCCTGTCTGCTCGTTATTGATTAAAAAGTTTTAAAAAGGTTTCATTCAATTGGCTATTGCTCCTGAAGCTAATTTATAAACAACACATAGCATTGATAGAGGATGCCAATTTCCAATATAATCTCTTGGTTTTCCAGGCTTTGGCAGACAAGTGAAAATGCACTGTCTCAATGACAAAGGCATTGTGCCACTTTTAAAGCTGTAGTTTAAAGTTCGTAAAAACCCAAAATTTAATTCTATTCCAAAAAACCTTTAAGAATTCAGCCGGTAAGCCATCTATCCCGGGACACTTATTGTGTTTCATCTTTTTTAAAACTGTGTTCAACTTCTCAAGCTGAAGCTCTCCTTCTAGGGATTTAGCTTGTGATTCATTAAGTTTGTTAATTTCAGTATCACAGAACAAATGTTTAAGGTTTAAGTCTTCAAGCTGATTGTCATAAGATTCAAATAATTTTTTATAATACATTTGGAATTCAGTCAAAATGTCTTTTTGTTTAGTAATATAAGTGCCATCATACCTCTTAATTCGTTTTAAAGTTTTATTTATATAGTTTCTCTTTTCAAGCGAACAGAAAAATTTGGTGGGTTTTTCCCCATCTAGTAACCACTGCACTCTAGATCTGACATTAGGGTCCTTTCATTTTCTTTTCCCTAATCTCCAACAATTCATATTGTTTTTGGTTTATTTTGTTTTCACTGTATGCCCTGTCTTCTTCATTTTCAAGTTTTTCTATATCAGATAACAACTCAGATTCATGTGAGACCTCCAGTTTATTCTTTGTACTTGAATACCGTACAGTTTCCCCTCTAATACGAAGGAAAAGCATTTCAAGGAACAAATTTTCAGAGATTGTTATTTGTAGCTCATTTTCTGGGATTGTGTTTATACATTGCATATTATACACTGGAACAGCATATTTTATCACCTCATCCTTTATACATTGATTTATTAATTCTAAGTAGGCCTGATCTCGTAATAAGTTTGTATTAAATTTCCACACTCCTTTTCCCCTTGTAAACTTGCTTTGTAAAATATTTACCTCTAACATAGAATAATCTGTTCTGTAGCCAGGTTTAATATTTATACTTTCGACTAAATCTATTAGACTCTCTGATACTATGAAGTAGTCGAGTCTGGCTTGTTTTAGGGGTTTGTATCTACGCCAGGTGTAGCACCTTGTGTCTGGGTGAAAATGCCTGTAAAGATCAAACAAACATCATATCTTATATAGAACCGCTTGCAATGGCTATCAAAAACAGCAGTCATATAAAAGGGGTCACTTTTGGGGATATTGAACTTAAAATTGGGCAATATGCGGATGACACTTTTTCGCTATTTGATGGTTATTTTAAAATCAAAAAAGGCTGCAAGGAATTCTACAAAATTCTACATACTGTTTCTGCTAGTAACTCCTCTCAACTTATGTGTAAGTGGAAAGGAAAAACAAGTCTCAATATAAAAAAAGCTTTTGATTGTCTTGAATGGAGTTACATCATTCAAGTACTTTAAAAATGTAATTTTGTATCAGATTTTATCCAGTGGTTTAACATTCTGCATGCAAATGCAAGCAGCTGTGTTATAAATAATGGTTTCTTTTCACAGTTTTTTAGAATCCATAGATCAAGGAGATCCTCTGAGTCCATATCTTTTTACTCTCTGCATAGAACCACTTGCAATGGCCATCAATAACAGCAGTCATATAAAAGGGGTTACTTTTGGGGATATTGAACTTAAAATTGGGCAATATGCAAATGACACTTTTCTGCTATTAGATGGTTATGAACATTCCTTAAGGGAATCTATGGGCTTGCTAAAGGAGTTTTATAAATGCTCTTGTCCTAAGATTAATGTAGACAAGACACAGGTAGTCTGGTTAGGCAGTAACAGACAAAAAAATTGCAACATGTTCTGACTTGAACCTATCATGGGTCACCAGATTCTGTCTATCGGGGATTGATTTTGACACTAGTTTAAAAAATATCATAAACATAAACTATGAAAAAAATAACCCAGATAGAAAAACTACTTTTGCATTACTCTAAACTTGATTTAAATCTTTTACGAAAAGTAACTGTAATTAAAACTCTTGCAGTCCCCCAGCTTGTATATTTCCTAATAGCATTACCATCACCTGGTGAACCTTTTTTCTTGCAATAAGATAAACTTTACAAAAATTTTATATGGGGAGGAAGTACAAAAATAAAGTCAGCACAAATGGAAAAAGATATTCCAGGAGGTGGCTTGAAATATTAGATTTCTCCATTACGGTCTAAAACTTTCTTGGATTGGCAGTCTCTTTTTATGCACATTTTTAATATCAACAAATATAGGTTTTGGGAGTTAGATATACAATCAATTACTAATATTATTTTAGCCCAGGATACAAATTCTTTTTGGAGAGATGTTATGCAAATCTGGATAGACTTTAAAAATCTCTATTTAGACACTGACCCAATAAGCTACCCATTATGAGGTGCTTTTTAAAGAAGAATATAACTCTGTTGAAGCTACGAGGTACTTTTGAAAGATGCAATATACATTACTTAAATGACTTATTAAATGAGCGGGGAGAAATACATGGGTATGACGAAATATGCACACTATGAAATAAAAGATTGAATTTTGTGGACTATTACAGCTTAAAACACAGTATACCAAGAAAGTGGAGATCAGGTCTTAAAGATAAACTTTACACAAATGAAATAGAGCAGCAAACATTGATAAATCTATTGAAATTGCAGAAAACACGTTGAGGGGTTTATCAAACATTTTTGGAAAAACTACAAGTGACAAGACCCAATAAGCAAAATGGGCATTGGTTTTGGGGGAGGATTTCAATGAGGGTATCTGGGAACACTTCTACTCAGTTAATTTTCAGAGTACAATTGATTCAAAATTGAGAAGTTTTCAACATAAACTATTACACCGAGCAATTCCAGCTAATAAGTATCCTTTTCAGTACAAAATTAAAGATTGAGATCTGCGTTACTTTTGTCATGAAACCACTGAAAGTCTTGAACAATTATTTTGGTTTTGCCCAAATGTCAAAAAGTTTTGGAATGACATTAAGTGTCTGTTAATCACTGTCAGCTCCCTGACATGACCCCAAAATCAGTTATTTTGGGATACAGAGGTAATAATGATAGAATTTTGAACCATGTGTTTAACCAAATGCAAAGAGAGAACATTATTTTGAACTGTTTAAAAGTAAACTTTCATATACTTATAACCTGGAAAAGAAAATTGCTCAGAGAAGTTGAAATAAGAGGTTAGACCTGCACAAAAAATGGCATTTGCTATATAATATTGTAGAGAATGCTAATACTTCGGCCATGTGAGTTATATATATTACAACTTCTTTTGTTAAAATCCCTTTATTATAGAATTACATGAAAGTGTGGTGTTGGGTGGTTCTCCTATTCGTATGTTGTGTTTTCTGTTCAGGTTTTGACTGTCTTATTTAAATCTGTATAAGTTTATTATCTATTTATTTAATTAGTTATTAGTTTCCCCTCCCTTCTATAAAAAAGATTTTGTTTCCCTCACCAAAATGAAGTACAGGTATATTAATTTTACTAGAGTTATGTGTTACACAACTATATGTTAAGTTATTGTAATGTTGTACTATTTTTTTTCTCTGTTTGTACAGCAATTTGTAAAGCCTCTGTGAGATGGTTGCAACCTCTCCCATCTCTACAGAGTGTCTCAAAAAGTTTTTAATAGAGGGAATAAAACCTACATAAAAATTCTTAATATTGATGGTAACAGACAAAAAATTATCCTCAACATATGTTTCCACTCAGTGAGAGACAATAATCTTATTTGCTTCCAATATCAATTAGTTTTTAGAACCTGGGTACAAAATACTATATGTAGAAAATTAACTTAACAGGGTCACCATTATGCTGTCTATGTAACCTGAGTGATGAAACAATACCTCATTTATTTATATACTGTGAAAAATCCAAGGATTTTTGGATAAATGTAAACAGATCCATAAAATTTGATCTATGTTTGGATCTCAATGTTATTTTATTTGGGATTTTAAATTCTAAATCAGTACTTTGATGGAGGTTTGCTACTTTTGCCCTCCCAGACTACCACACCTTTTTCTTTAAAAAATAGTAAATAAACTTGTGTTGGGGAAAAAAGAGCCATGATCAGTATGAATAACAAAATAGCTGCCATAGAGAAAATGTCTCTGTACTACATCAAGGAGCTCTTTCCTGGTAACACAGAAACATTGTTCTGGCTTTGATAAACTCCTGCTTGCATATGCAATAACCCGTTCTTCTCCTTCAATAAGCTGAGACAAAACTGGACCAATTCCTATATCACAGGCATCAGTGTCCAGGATGAAATGACATTCAAGTGTTGTGTATGTTACATTCAAGTTTTGTGTTACCACAGGTGCTTCTGTTAATTTTTGTTTTAATTTCTGAAAGGATTCCTCGCACTTATCAGTCCATGGAAACTGTTCCCCTTTCTTTGTAAGTTCAAGCATAGGTCCCGCAACATCTGCAAAGTCCTTCATAAATCTCCAATAATATGAGCAGAGTCGAACTAGGATTCTAACTTCAGAAATATTTGTAGGCCGTGACCACTCTTATCAATTCAATCTTGGCTGAATCTGTGGAGACTCCTTTTTCTGAAACCAGGTGTCCTAAACATGAGACCTCTCTCTGAAAAATATACAGTTTGAAAGCTTTAACTTCAGTTGGGCATCACAAATCCGGTCCAACACTGCTCTCAGTCTGTTCATCTCTTCAAAGTCTGAAGCAAAAATAATGATGTCAAGATATATCATCAGCATTTTGTACTGTAAACCATTGAAGATGTGCTCCATGAAGCCTTCACATGTTCCCTGTGCATTGCATAAGCCGAAAGGTTGGACTTTGAACTGATACAGACCACCATCTGTGGTCGTGAAAGTGGTCTTTTCTCTGTCTTTTGGTTCCACTTCCAGCTGCAAGTAAACAGCCTGAAAATCAATGATGGAAAAGAATTGATCACCTGCTAAAAATGGCAGATCCATCTTTTAGTCAGGTATAGCCTTTGCTTCCCATTGAGTTACCTAATTTACCCTTCTGTAGTCCAAACAATATCTCCAAGTGTTGTCTTTTTTCTTCACCAAAACCACTGGGAAAGACCATGGACTGTCAGAAGGTTCAATGATGTACTCATGATGTACTCATGATGTACTCATGATGTACTCATGATGTACATCATGTACTCATGATGTACTCATCCAGCATTTTTTGTGTTTGCCGCCTGGCTTCTTCCCTCAGATGGATAGGTATTCTTCGGGGCTTTATGGGATCGGTGTCACCAGTATCAATTCTGTGCTTAATTTTATCTGTTCTGCCCAGGTCGCTGGAATCCTTGGCGAAAATGTCTTGATACTCAACTAATAGCTGTGACATGATATCTATTTGATGTTCACTTAGGTGTGTCGAGATTCTCTATATCCAGTCTGTCAGATGTTCTGTCCCATCTTGTAACTGAGGTTGGACCTGTACATGCACTGATCTTAGTTGGCGGTAGGCAGCCCATTTTTATTCCATGCTTCAACTGGATGACACAAGGCAGCTGTTATTTTTACTCTGAGTTCCACATCCTGGTCAGATGGATTCATCAGTCAGATCACAACTTTACCTTCTTGTATGTCAACAAGGGATCTGGCCACTAAGAGTCCATACCAGTCTGTAAACTTTTCAGTCTCTTCCAATACATTGATAGGGCATTCGTGTCCTGGTCGGTCAACTTGACCAATCACTAGCTTATGGTGGGCTAGAATGGTGGAATCGTGTTTGAGTGAAACTCTGCAGCAGCTAATTTTATCACCTTCATTCCACATGTCCTTTCCTGCAGGACTGTACTTCAGCCGATAGGCACAGTTCTACTCAGTTTGACACATTGTGGGGTGTGCGATGCTGTCGAGTTTTGGGGCACTCATTGGGGCACTCAACACCACATCTTTTTGGTTCTGTCTGTTGGTCACTGGTTTCCTATTTTCCACTCATGGTTAAATTTTTGCAATCTGTTTCTGCATTGAATGTAGGTTTGCTGGTTAATGGTTGACCCATATGTTGTGTTTCCTTGTTGAAATTTGTTTAATTGCCTCAGATTCTTTCAACCGCAGCACATACAGCATCATCTAAACTCTTTGCCTTCACTTGATATACTCACCAGCAAAGGTCACTGTCATCTAATGCATCGATGAATGAATCTCATTTAAGTATATCCATCACATCGGGTGTAGCAGTCGTGTTAGCCAGCTGAACAAGTCACCTGATTTCTTGGGCTTATTTGGGCTTTGTGACCCTCTCTGCTGGAAATTTCTTATTTCTGCCCAGAAAAGTTCAGTGTGGTTCTCTGGATTGAACCTTCGGCTCAGGGTGGTCACCAGCTCACAATAGGTTTGTTGCTTCAGTGGGGTTAAGGTTCTCAGGAGATGACAGGATGCTCCCATCAGACTTACACTGAGATACTGGACTTTTTGTCTGTTGTTCCACTCATTGAGGTCAGCACATATCTCAGAATTGCTGATAAATTCAGACCAGGATCCATTGAATTGATCTGACATTACCCTGAGTCACTTATTATTACCCATCATCGGACTTGGATTCAAATTTCTATAAAGACTTCTCATAGGATCAGCTTGCTGACTTTAAAATACATCTGGTCCGGAGTTTTGTTGATGGCTCTTCTTGTAACCTTGAAGGTACATTAAACACTCAGCTGCTGCCTGCAGTCTCTCCATCTGTCTATCATCCCCTAAATCAATGTCAAGGAGTGAAGATCCTTTTGGACATACATCACCAGAACCTGTTTCGTCTGAGCTCCACATACAGTACGGCGTATGTGACTTTTGTTAAAGTATTCACAGGAATCGTATCACTGGATCTCTTCTATTTTGCAAGATCGCACTTCTGACACCATTTGAAATATATGGGCAGTCTACTTGGTACAGTCGTAATATATAGTGATAGTACCTCTGTCTATTTATCATGTAGGAAGCAATGGGTCTGAATCTTAAGTTGGTGGTGACTTATATATCATGTGCCTCTGATATGCTGCTCAATATCTCATGCAGGTAATGGTTCTCAGTATCTCAGGCTCATTAGTGTCTTTGTTTCGCTACTCAATATATCATGCAGGTAATGGATCTCAGTATCTCAGCCTCATTGAATCTTTGATTCGAGTGCGTGATGAATGTTTATGTAGGCAAATGTTGAATATCTCAAATACTGATGACTCTCCAAGGCAAGTGACCAATGTCTATAATTTGTAGTTTTCAGAGATTTTATGTGCCAGAGTACTTAATTATGGTTGGATAGGTTTAAATTTATAATTGGTGTAAGGCAGAAATAAAAAAAAGCTTGTTAAATACTGAAATGGTTCAGTTAACTAATCAAATAAATGTACTAATAGTGCAAATGGGGCAAACAACTAGCAGTCCAATAAATACTGTACACAAGTAAGAACAGTGCGATTCCCACTACTATAGTTATCAATTCCAAATATTTCTACATCATATAATTATAAATATCACTTTGGAATAAATAAACAGTATGTACAGTTGGGTTTGGACTATTCATCAAAGTTATTTTAATTTAAATTAAATTAAAGAGAGCAACCAAAATATCCAACTATGAACAGATATATTGTAC
Source organism: Sabellastarte sp. h YS-2021 (assembly GCA_964017235.1). NCBI lineage: Eukaryota > Metazoa > Annelida > Polychaeta > Sabellida > Sabellidae > Sabellastarte > Sabellastarte sp. h YS-2021. The sequence goes on from OZ024940.1 coordinate 28,524,471, forward strand.
AAAGATGGGCTAACTGTCTAATGGGCTTAAATTGTTTCTGTTTAAAACTGCAGAGCAATTGAAAATGATTACTTCAATTTGTTTATATGAAAATTACTATCAAAGCTGTGAGTTGTAACCTAGAGTAAATTACAGTCGCTTCTCCTAATATGGTTTGTTTACATGAACTTGACCAAATTTGGGCCAAAAATAAATCTGAATAAATTAAGAATAAATAAATCATTAAAAGAAAAACTTTACTGGGACTGGCACTAAAACACAATTAAAATGACTAACTTTGAATATCTGAAGCAATTCTTGTAGAATTCTTCTCTCAGTATTTATTAAAAATAGGTGTGGACCCAGGGAGTTTGCAAACTGACTCTGTGAGAATGTCATAAGCACAGGGCTTATATAATGTATGTTGTTACTATGGAGACATGATATGCTCCGTGCTCAGTGAGCTCCGTAACGGAGCTATTGTAATTTACAAGCCAAATGACCTATATATGAAACCATCAAAACCATGTAAAAAAAAATGTCCAGTAAATTACAATTACCAATGACCTAAAATTGTCCTTCAGATTCCCCAATTGGTGTCTTCATCAGAAGAAGCGTCTCCATTTCTACAGCACTTAATACAAACAGATTCTGATGTGGTCTTCTTCCGGATACTGCATTCCTTGACAATTATGGTCTAAATTTTTACCACGGATAGAGCGATGCCATGGGGATTATTCTCCTCTTGGTTACATTTCCTAGTACTTGCATTATCTAGTTCTGAAGAGGACATTGATGTTGATTTTGTCACCTTGCTTGCCCCAAGGTATTTTGGCAAATGAGGGAAAGCCTCGACAGAGCTCATTGCTGATTGGGTTTCGGTGGTGGTCTATCGTGGAATATATACCTAATCAAGAGGAATCTTGGTTGGCAAAACAGTTCTTACAGAAATAGGGGTACTAGTGGTGAGGATCACAGTCCTGGATAGATTTACAGACTGACTGGGCCATCATCACCAGATACTGATTGCAGTTCACCAGTTGTCACTGGTGGCATCTCATTCTGGTTAGGCTGAGTCCACTCCTAGTCACTTCCTGCTGTACGTTCATCGCTACTGGCTTGTCTGTGGTGACCCCTTGTGTAGAAGAACCTGTTGCTGGTAGGACCAGGTTCTTGAATGTGATTGGTGAAGCAACAATTCCATTGGTCACCAAAATCTGACTGTCCACTGGTGTCACAGGTGTAATAGAGGAATTCTAGCCACCAGTTGGAGAAAATCTTCCTCTTTGCCTACATAGCAATCCAAGTTGGACCCATAAATCCACTTCCAGTTCCACTTCTGGAAGTTACAGGACAGTTGAGTTCACTTCCTGTAACACTGCCGGAAGTTCCAGGACACTTCCTTTTTCACTAATGGAAGTTCCTGTAACACTGCCGGAAGAACCAGTCCACTTCCTTTTTTACTAATGGAAGTTCCAGGACAATTAAGTCCACTTCCTTCATGAGTTTACTGGAGGGTGCCTTCTAAAGCACTCATCCCCGAGGATATTTCCTCAACTCCATGGAAACCTTGTTCATTGGTCATTGGTAAGGCTCTTGTGCTGTTTTCTCCAGATAAGTCAGGTCTATTGTACTCCTTCAATCTGTCAAAATGTACAACTTTTCATTTTGAATGAATAGTTTGCTGTATTCTGTACAGCAGATTGTTTATTTGCTGAAGAACTGTGTAGGGTAATTTCCAATTTCTTTATAGGTTGGCGCAAATTCCTGATTTTTACCCTGCTTCGAACAATCAAACTAGAACCCCAGCTTCAAATAACTTCCCATGGGTTTTCCTGTCATACTATCGTTTTTGTCTCTGACTTGCTTTCTGTAGTTTCACCCTGACATATTCATGAGCTGCTTCCAATCAGTGCTGTAATCCCTGTATATACTATTCACCCTCTAGCTCCTGGCCTGAAGGTAGCCCAAAGATCACATCGACTGAAAGAAAAACTTCTCGTCCTAACATTAATAAGTTGGGGGAAGTATTGGTGCTTCTTATATGGTAGATCTGTAGGACTAAAGTAAGAACTCTATGTAATGACCCCAGTATCTCTGGTGTTTGGATACAAACATGCTCAGCATGTTCTCAAGTGTTTTGTTTATTCTCTGTACCAGACCATCACTCTTTCGATGATAAGTAGTTGTTCTGGTCTTGTCAATATCTAGTACGTGACACATCTCTTGAAACAATGCTGACTCGAACTGGCGTCCTTGATCCGTGTGGATTGTGAGTGGCACACCAAATCTACAGATGAAGTCCTGAACTACTTTGCAGGCTATGGCCGTTGCTTCCTGGTTTGGTATTGGATATGCTTCCACCCACTTTGTGAAATCATCTGACACTACCAGCAAATATCGATTCCCCTGTTACTTTTAGGAAGATTTCCCATTATATCTTGGGCAACTCTGTCCATTGGAAATCCAGCTTTGATGTGACCCATTTTCCCACGGTTTTTCTTATTAGGTCCTTTTCTGTTTGCACATAGTTCACATGAACTGCAGAATATGTGGACATCTCTCCTGTGACCATACCAGTAGAATGTAGCTCACACATTGGCAAGTGTTTTGAGTTCACCTAATTGCCCATGTGTGGAATAATTGTTAACCAACTTCAGTATCTCTTGACATCTAAACTGTGGTGCCACCAGTTGCCAGGTTGCCTTCCCAGAAATCTCGCAATCCCATCCCTTGTAAAGGACCCCTTGCTTGACCTCTAGCTGATGCCACATAGACCAGTAGGTCTCACAAGCAGCTGACATAGATACAACATTTCTCCAGTTTGGTCTTCATCATTCACTTCTCCACTTTTGGAATTGGTCCTACTATACTGTCTTCTCTTTGCTCTTGAGAAATTTGAGTATTTCCAATGCTAGCGATCCAAACAGTCCCAGAATTAATAATGATCAGACACTTTAGAAAACTGCTCAGCTTCTGTTTGACCTCAGGTTAGTACCATCAACTGCAGAGGTGAGCTTCCAGATTCTATGCCACACTGATTACAAGGTTTCCATGACAACGCATCAGCATTTGGAGCATCAAGGTTTCAAACCATCGGGCTATCTGACGTTCAGGATTCTTGAAGTTGTAAAGCCATCTCACAGCCATGATCACTACGAACAACAATAGGCTGACATAGACGAAATGTCTGAAATGCTTGATTAAATGTACTACATCAAGGAGCTCTTTCCTGCTAACACAGTAACATCATTGGCCTTAGATATGACAGTAATGCTATCTCCTGTATCAACTAAAACTTTACTGGCCAATTGTCCACCTGATCCATGACCATTAACCCTGTTCCCCTTGAAAGTATTACCACATTTTTAGGGCTTTCCTGCAGGACTGTACCTCGGCTGATAGACACAGTCTTACTCAGTTTGACACATTGTGGGTTACTGTCAAGTTTTGGGGCACTCATTGTTGTAGTGTCCCATTTCCCCACAGTTCCAACACATCTTTTCGGTTCTGTCTGCTGGTCCCTGGTTTCCTATTTTCCACTCATAGTTGAATTTTGTACAACATTTCTCACAATGAGTCAATCTCTTTCTACATTCAATGTAGGTTTGCTGGCTCACTGGTTGACCCGTATGTTGTGTTTCATTGTTGAAATTTGTTCAATTGCCTCTGATTCATCTGCCCCTGGGCCCGCTGCCCCTCAGGTTTTTTGTATGCTTTTATCTCAACCGCAGCACATACAGCATCATCTAAACTTTTTACCTCACTTGATATACTCTCTAGCGAAGGTCACTGTCATCTAATGCATCGATGACTAAATCTCATCCAAGTACATCCATCACATTTGGTGTAGCAGTTGGGTAAGCCAGCTGAGCAAAGTGCCTGATTTATTGGGCTAATATGGGTAGACTTTGTGACCCTCTCTGCTGGAAATTTCTTAATTCTGCCCAGAAAAGTCTTGTTCTCTGGATTGAACCTTCGGCTCAGAGTGGTCACCATCCCATGATAGTTTTGGCGCTTCAGTGGGTTAGAGTTCACAGGAGCTGACAGGCTGCACCCCTCAGACTTACACTGAGACCAGGATCCAGATACATTGAAGTGATCTGGCATTACCCCTGGATCGCTTATTATTGCCCATCATTGGATCTGGGTTCAAATCTCTATCAAAATTTATCATAGGATCTGTTTGCTGACTTCTAAATACATCTGTTCCCGAGTTTTGTTGATGGCTATTCTTGTCACCATGAAGATACATTAAGCACTCAGCTGCTGCCTGCAATCTCTCCATCTGTCTACCATCCCCTAAAGTAATGTCAAGGAGTGAAGATTCTTTTGGATGTACATCACCAGAACCTGTTTCCTCTGAGCTTCCCATATAGTTCGGCATATGTGACTTTTGTTTTTTAAAGTATTCATAGGATTCGCATCACTGGACCTCTTCTACTCTGTAAGATCCAACTTCTGACACCAGTTGAAACAGACGGGCGGTCTACTTGGTACAGTACTAATACATAGTGGTAGTACCTCTGTCTATTTATCCTGTAGGAAGCAATGAGTCTCAATCTCATGTTGGTGATGACTCTAATATCACATGCCTCTGATATGAAGCTCAATATCTCATGCAGGGGATGGTTGTCATTATCTCAGCTCATTAGTATGATGAATCTTTGTTTTGAGTGCCTGATGAATCTTTATGTAGGCAAATGTTGAATATCTCAAATACTGATGACTCTCTAAGGCAAATGACCAATGTCTATAATTTGTAGTTTTCAGAGAAGACCCCAGTGTGTGATTTAATGTGCCAGTGTTCTTAATTGTGGTTCAGAAGGTTTGGATATATAAATGGTGGTATTTATTTATTTGGGGTTTTACGTCGCTTTCAACACTGTACAGGTCATATCACGACGGGTAGTTGGAAGGGCAGAAAAAAAACAGTACATACAGTTTGTCAGGGATCTGTACTGTAACCTGCGGACCAACGGCACGCACCTACCAGCTTTCCCACTTGAGACCATGACGGGGATGGAATCCCAGCCTCAGAGGTGGGAGCCCCTATAAATGGTGTAAGGCAGGAATAAATAAAGCTGGTAAAATATTGAAATGGTTTAATTAACTAATCAAATAAATGTACTAACAGTGCAAATGGGGCAAACAACTAACAGTCCAATAAATACTGTACACAAGTAAGAACAGTGCGATTCCCACTATTATAGTTATCAAATCCAAATATTTCTACATCATATAATTATAAATATCACTTTGAAATAAATAAACAGTATGTACAGTTTGGTTTTCAGGGACTATTCATCAAAGTTATCCCAATTAAAATTAAATTAAAGAGAGCAACAAAAAAAATCCAACAGATATATTGTACAAAGATGGGCCAAATGTCAACTAATAGACTTGAATTTTTTTCTATCTAAAACTGCAGACAGATTAAAAATGGTTCCTTCAATTAGTTCATTTGAAAATTACTATCAAAGCTGTGATTGTAAGCTAGAGTAAAGGAAAGTAGCTTCCCCTAATATGGTTGTTTACATGACCTTGACCAAATTTGTACCAAAAATAAATTACAATAAATTAAGAATAAATAAATTATTAAAAGAAAAACTTCACTGGGACTGGCACTAAAACACAATTAAAATTACTAACTTTACATATCTGAAGCAATTCTTGAAGAAAATTAGTCTTCTCTCAGTATTAATTAAAATAGATGTGGACCCAGGGAGTTTCCAAACTGATTCTGTGTGTTTATATAATGTATGTGGTTACTATAAAGACATGACATGCTCCGTGCTCAGTGAGCTCCGTCATGGATCTATTGTAATTTACAAGCCAAATGACCTATATATGAAACCATCAAAAACCCTTATTTGAAGGCGGTAAAATAACACTAAACTTCATAATATCTTCAAATAACAATATTATTCAACTGTTTATATTATTTAAGGGTTTATACAAACAAACAATATTATTCAACTGTTTATATTATTTAAGGGTTTATACAAACGAACACATTTTCTTTTTATATTAAACTTCCTTTGAATACCCATGACAGTAGATTATCTGACAGGAAGTAAACAAAAGCACATGATAAACATAGCAGCCGATAGAGAAACTATATAATACCCAGCCCAAAACCACTAAACATCAATAATTATGTAGTATCTATACCAGCCAAGTACTGTAAGTGAATCTAAAGAAGATCAGTTAATGTTTACACATACCCAATTAGCATAAGAACAAGCTTTGGTTTTATCGGTCTATTACTGTTCCATGACAGGTGTCTCAGGGGACCTGTTCTTCAATTTGGATGTACATATCCCTAGAAAATACATAATGTTCTCCCCCATTTTTCTCTAGGATGTTGATAAATGGCCAGATAAGGCCTGAGCAGTTATCTCCCTTTATCTCCACTGAGTATGCAGATCATGGTTCATTATTTACATGAGACATACCACCCTTTAATCAATAACCTAGGCAAAGATAAAGTCACTACTTGAACGAAGTGAATAAAAGGGAGAATTACATAGAATAAATAACTGAGCATAGTATCACCACATTCCTAGTTCTTTACCTAGTTGTGACTCATTTCAAGAAAGAGGCTAATAAAGTAAAAAATATGTAATAGACAACCCCAGATCCATTACATTTTCCCCACCCAGGATTGATGCATCCCAAAAATCAGATCTCAAAAGTCATGGTTGGCTGACTATGTGCTCAACCGGGAACTTCAGGCAACACCCTAACCCAAACATATTAACACAAATGGTATTCACTAACTAGTATATACATGACACATAAAAAATTAATACCATTCATAAGGTTCAGTGTGTCACGACTACATGATGAAATATCATGTATCTGGCATTATTTGCAATTCAACATTTAACTTTTAAGGTACATAGCAAAGTCTTCAGCCGTTATAACTTTTAAAATACCCCATCAGAATAAAATACTGCCCACCATATAAAAAATGCATTTGAATACACACTAAAGATTTAACTATGTTATAGCAACTTCAATATTACAATATACCACCTTACTAAGAAACATCTCATGAACTGAAATAATCATCCCAGCTGAAAATTCTACCACAACACATAATATTATAAATAGGAAAAATTACGAACCATATTCACATATATGACCTGAGTAGGTTCAACTAAAGTAATTTCAGTTTAAAATGTCCAGTAAATTAGAATTACCAATGACCTAAAATTGTCCTTCAGAATCCCCAATTGGTGTCTTCATCAGAAGAAGCGTCTCCATTTCTCCAGCACTTAATACAAAAGATAGATTCTGATGTGGTCTTCTTCCAGATACTGCCTTCCTTGACATTTACAGTCTGAATTTCCACCACGGGTAGACCAATGTCATGGGGACTCTTCTCCTCTCGGCTATGTTTCCTAGTAGTTGCATTACCTAGTTCTGAAGAGGACATCAATGTTGATTTTGTCACTTGGCCCATGGCATTTTGGGGAATGAGGGAAAGCCTCAACAGAGCTGATTCCTGTTTGGGTTTCGCTGGTGCTCTTTCCTGGAATATATGCCTCATCAACAGGAATGTTGGTTGGCAAAACAGTTGTTACAGATGTAGGGGAACCAGTGGTGAGGATCACAATCCTGGATGGATTTACAGGCTGACTGGGGCCATCACCACCAGACACCAACTTCAGTTCACCAGTTGTCATTGGTGGTCTCTCATTCTGGTTAGATGTTTCTTTAGGAACACTGGGGCTGGTGACAAGACTGACGTCCTGATACTTTTATCCACTCCTAGTCAGTTCCTGTTGTACCTTCATCGCTCCTAGCTTGTCTGTGGAGATGTCCTATGTAGAAGACCCTGTTGTTGGTAGAACTGGGTTCTGGAATGTGATTGGTGAAGCAACAATTCCATCGGTCACTAAATTCTGGATGTCCAGTGGTGTCACAGGTGTAATAGAGGAAATTCTTGCTGCCAGTTGGAGAAAATATTCCTCCTTGCCTACATAACATTCCAAGTTAGCTTTGACTGCTGAGCTCAGCCTCAGGTAGTCATCCAAGCTGAACTCTCTGGGAGGGATGCCTTGGTTGTTGTTTATTACTGGTGTGTGGAGCACTGGTGATCTGACTCCTATTTCCCGTATCAAACTTGGATGAAATCTCACCAACTCCTTCCTCTCCGGGTGGTATATTCTGAAATGTCCCCTCTTGTCACACAAATTCTTTCTTTGTTTATTGCAAAAAGAACACTGAGGAGTAGTGTCCCTGCACTCATGTACATTTCAGAAATGTCTTTGCCTAATGGTCTTTCTACCAAAGGTTAAGTTGCATTGATGACAGTTGAAGGTGTGTGGCATCTGTAACACAAGAGCAGAGAACCACATATTCACTAGTAGGTTCTGAGAAATAGTGTGTGTAATTTCCTACCTCTACTGGCTGCCTCCTATCTAAATTTTAATTATACTGCAGGTGATCAGGATGTCTATGTTGTCTCATGGATCTACGGGGTCTTGGTGGAGATGGCGAGTCTGTGTGAAATGTGTCCCTTGACTGATTTTGACTAAACCAACAAGGAGTGTCTTCTATCTTAACTATATCTGGAGAACTAACAACATTTGCCATGGTCACAGGATCATCACTTTGTTCATTGGGAGGTTCAGGGTATTCAAACCCACAGCCCGGTCATATTCTGGAAGTTCCAGGATCCATAAGTCCACTTCCTGTTGCACTTCTGAAAGTTCCAAGACAATTAAGTCCACTTCCTTCATGAGTTTGCTGGAGGGCGCATTCTCCAGGACTCATTGAGGATATTTCCTCAACCCCGTGGAAACCTTGACGAGGCTGCCTCATAACAATCTCATCTTCATCTGATGAGTCACTAGAAGACATGGGCTGACTGTTAACAATGTCTTGTTCATTTCTCATTGGTAAGGCTCTTGTGCTGTTTTCTCCAGATAAGTCATGTTTATTTTATTCCTTCAATCTGTTGAAATGTACAACTTTTGTTTTTGAATAAGGACTTTGCTGTATTTTGTATAGCACATTGTTTATTTGCTGAAGAAATGTGTAGGATTCTTTCCAATTTCTTTATAGCTTGGGCCAAATTCCTGGTTTTTGCCCTACTTCGAACAACCAGACCAGGTCCCCAACTTCAAATAACTTCCCATGGGCTTGCCTGTCATACTATCGTTTTTGTCTCTGACTTGCTTTCTGTAGTTCGCCCCGGACTTATTCATGAGCTACTTCCAATCAGTCCTGTAAGTCCTGTATATACTCTTCACCCTCTAGCTCCTGACCTGTAGGTCGCCCAAAGATCACAGATCGACTGGAATAAAAACTTCTTGTCCTAACATTAATAAATTGGGGGAAACATTGGTGCTTTCTTTTGTGATCTGTAGGCCAAAAATAAGAACTGTATGTATTGGTCCCAGTATCTCTAGTGTTCGGATACAAACATGCTCAGGATATTCTCAAGTGTTCTATTCATTCTCTCTACCAGACCATCACTCTGTGGATGAAAAGTAGTCGTTCTGGTCTTGCCAATATCTAGAAGGTGACACATCTCTTGAAACAATGCTGACTTGAACTGGCGTCCTTGATCTGTGTGGATTGCAAGTGGCACACCAAATCTACAGATGAAATACTCAACTACTTTGCGAGCTATGGACGTTGCTTCGTGGTTAGGTATGGGATATGCTTGCAGTATCAGCAAATATCGATTCCCCCTCTCACTTCTAGGAAGAGGTCCCATTATATCTTGGGCAACTCTGTCCATTAGAATTCCAGCTTTGATGTGTCCCATTTTCCTTTCCTGCTTGCACATAGTTCACATGAACTGCACCATTTGTGGACATCTCTCCGGTAACCATACCAGTAGAATCTAGCTTGCACATTGGCAAGTGTTTAGTGTTCACCTAAGTGCCCACACATGGAATGATTGTGAACCATCTTCAGTATCTCTTGACATCTACACCATGGTACCACCAGTTCCCAGGTTGCCTCCCCAGAAATCTCTTCATCCCATCGTTTATAAGGGACCTCTCGCTTGACCTCTAGCTGATGCCACATAGACCAGTAGGTCTTACAAGTGGCTAACATAGAAACAACTTCACTCCAGTTTGGTCTTTGTCCTTCACTTTTCCACTTCAAGATTGGTCCTACTATACTGTCTTCTCTTTGCTCTTGGAAAATTTGAGCAATTCCAATGCGGGTGCTCAACACAGAATTTTAATGATCAGACACTTCAGAAAACTTTTCAGCTTCTGTTTGCACTCAGGTTAGTACCATCAACTGCAGAGGTGAACTTCCAGCTTCTATGCCACACTGATTACAAGGTTTCTGTGACAATGCAAGCCATACATGGACAAGGTTTCGAGCCATCGGGCTATCTGACCTTCAGGTTCCTTGAAGTTGTAAAGCCATCTCAGAGCCATGATCAGTATGAATAACAATATGGCTGTCATAGACAAAACGTCTGCAATGCTTGACGAAATGTACTACATCAAGGAGCTCTTTCCTGGTAACACAGTAACATTGTTCTGGCTTTGATAAACTCCTACTTGCATATGCAATAACCCGTTCTTCTTTTTCAATAAGCTGAGACAAAACTGCATCCAATTTCTATATCACAGGCATCAGTGTCCAGGATAAAATGACATTCAGATCTTGGGTATGTTAACACAGGTGTTTCGGTTAATTTCTGCTTTAATTCTGAAAGACTTCCTCACACTGACCAGTCCATGCAAACTGTTTCCCTTTCTTTGTAAGTTCATGCAAAGGTCCCGCAACAACTGCAAAGTCCTTGATAAATCTCTGATAATATGAGCAGATTCGAACTAGGCTTCTAAGTTCAGAAATATTTGTAGGTCATGGCCACTCTTTTATTGATTCAATCTTGGCTGGATCTGTGGAGATTCATTTTTCTGAAACCAGGTGTCCTAAATATGAGACCTCTCTGAAAAAATATACACTTCACACGCTTTAACTTTAGCTTGGCATCTGGAATCTGGTCAAACACTGCTCTCAGTCTGTGCAATGTTCCCTTCAAACTCTGAAGCAAAAATAATGATGTCATCAAGATATATCCGCAGCATTTTGTACTGTAAACCATTGAAGATGAGCTCCATGAAGTGTTCTCAGTGAATTACACAATCTGAAAGGTAGTAACCAGCCTGAATTCAATGGCAGAAAACTAATAATCACCTGCTTAAAATGGCAGATCTGTCTGGTAGTCAGGTGTAACCTTTGCATCCCATTGAGTGCCTGAATTTACCCTTCTGTAGTACACACAATATCTCCAAGTGTTGTCTTGTTATGTCCATCTGGGGTCGTGAAAGCGGTGTTTTTCCGTGTTTCTAGCTGCGAGTAACCAGCCTGAAAACCAGCGGCAGAAAAGAATTGATCACCCGCTAAAAATGGCAGATCCGTCTAGTAGTCAGGTATAACCTTTGCGTCCCATTGAGTAACCGAATTTACCCTTGTATAGTCCACACAATATCTCCAAGTGTTGTCTTTCTTCTTCATCAAAACCACTGGGGAATACCATGGACTGTCAGAAGGTTCAATGATGTCCCAATCTAGCATTTCTTGTGTTTGCCTAATGACTTCTTCCCTCAGATGGATAGCGATTCTTCGGGACTTTATGGGATTGGTGTCACCAGTATCAATTCTGTGATTAATTTTATCTGTTCTTCCAAGGTCACTGGAATCTTTGGTGAAAATTATCGATACTCAATTAATAGTTGTGACTATTTGATGTTCACTTAGGTGCAAGATCCTCTGGATCAGGTCTGCCAGATGTTCTGGCACATCTTGTAACTGGGGTTGGACCTGTACATGCACTGACCTTATGTTGGCGGTAAGCAGTCCATTTTTATTCCATGCTTCAGCTTCATTCCACATCCTGGAATCATTAGTTGGATCACAACTTTACCTTCTTGCATATCAACAAGGGATCTGGCCACTAAGAGTCCATACCGGTCTGTAAACTTTTCAGTCTCTTCCAATATATTCATAGGACATTGACCAATCACTAGCTTCTCATGGCAGGCTGGAATGGTAGAATCATGTTTGAGTGAAACTCTGCAGCAGTTAATTTTATCACCTTCATTCCACATGTTGATAGTCGTGTCTTAAATGGTCAGTAACTGGCTAGCTAAATCAAGCTGGCAGTTATGTTGAGTTAAGAAGTCTATTCCTAATATGGCATCATCTTTTATATCTGCTACTACAACTGGGTGACAGACTCTCAGGGTCCCCTAGCGTAATTTCAATAACTTTTTGACCCATCACTGGCATTGGATCATCATTGGCTTGAACTATCGGGTCAAGATTTCCTGCTGTCATATCATCATTGGCCTTAGATATGACAGTAATGCTAGCTCCTGTATCAACTAAAAACTTCACTGACCAATTGTCACCTGACCCATGACCACTACCCCTGTTCGCCTTGAAAGTGTTACCTCATTTTTAGGCCTTTCCTGCAGGACTGTACCTCGGCTGATAGGCTCAGGCCTACTCAGTTTGACACATTGTGGGGTGTGGGGTACTGTTGAGTTTTGGGGCACTCATTGTTGTAGCATCAAATTTCCCCACAGTTCCAACCCTCCACATCTTTTCGGTTTTGTCTGTTGGTCCCTGGTTTCCTATTTTCCACTCGTGGTAGAATTTTCTGCAATCAATCTGTTTCTACATTGTAGGGTTGTTGGCCCACAGGTTGACTTGTATATTTTTCCTTGTTGAAATTTGTCCAATTGCCTCAGATTCTTCTGCCCCTGGGCCCGCTGCCTCTCAGACATTTGTATGCTTCCATGCAGATACAGCATCATCTAAAATCTTTACCTTCACTTGACACATAACATAACACATGATTTTTATATAGCGCTTATCACTTAGTATGTCTCTAATTGCTGTAGTCTAGACATTGTATGCAAGTCTGAAAAAGTATGTTTCGAGCTGCCTTCTGAAATCTAACAGTGAATTTGAAGATCTAATGCTAACAGGTAGATTGTTCTACAGAGCTGGAGCAGCATGAACAAAAGCCCGTTTTCCATAACTGTTTCTAGGAACCTTGACTGGAAATGCTATATTGAGATGATCTTGCTGGTTGTGCCAACGAAATGAGGTCAGTGACGTATGTTGGTGCTAAGCCATGTAACGCTTTGTACACATCAGTGAGAATACTGAAAGCAATCCGCTGTTGTATTGGAAGATGGTGAAGTTCTTGTCTTGCTCTACTAATGTGGTCATACTTTCACAATTTGAGGATGACTCGGGCTGCTGAATTTTGTACAATTTGTAGTCTGTGCAAAAAGACTTGATATACTTGATATACTCTCCAGTCAAGTTCACTTTCATCTAATGCAATGATGAATGAATCTTATCTGAGTACATCCATCACATCTGGTGTAGCAGTCGGGTAAGCCAGCTGAACAAGTCGCCTGATTTCTTGGGCTAATTTGGGCAGACTTTGTGACCCTCTAGGCTGGATATTTCTGAATTCTGCCCAGAAAAGTTCAGTCTGGTTCTCTGGTTGAACCTTCGGCTCAAGGCGGTCACCAGTTCATGATAGTTTTGGTGCTTCAGTGAGGTTAGAGTTCTCAGGATCTGACAGGCTGCTCCCCTCGGACTTACACTGATATACTGGGCTTCTTGTCTGTTGTTCCACTCATTGAGATCAGCAGATATCTGAGAATAGCTGATAAATTCAGACCAGGATCCAGAACCATTGAATTGATCTGGCATTACCCTGGGTTTGCTTATTATTACCCATCATCGGAGTTGGGTTCAAATCTCAATCAAAATTGTTCACAGGATCAGCTTGCTACCTTCTAAATAAATCTTGCTTTGTTGATGGCTATTATTGTCACCTTGAAGGTACATTAAACACTCAGATGCTGTATGCAGTCTCTCCATCTGTCCATCATCCCCTTAAGCAATGTCAAGGAGTAAAGATTCTATTGGATGTACATCACCCAAACCTTTTTCCTCTAAGCTTCCCAAACAGTTTGGCGTATGTGACTTTTGTTAAAGTATTCACAGGATTCGTATCACTGCATCTCTTCTACTCTGAAAGATCCAACTTCTGAAACCAGTTGAAATGGACAGACAGTTTACTTGGTACAGTCCCAATACATAGTGGTAGTACCTCTATTTATCCTGTATGAAGCTAAGAGTCTCAATCTCAAGTTGGTGATGACTCTAATATTACATGCCTGTGATATGATGCTCAATATCTCATGCAGGGGATGGTTGTCAGTATCTCAGGCTTATTAGTATGACGAATCTTTGTTTTGAGTGTCTGATGAATCTTCATGTAGGCAAATGTTAAATATCTCAAATACTGATGACTCTCCAAGGCTAATGACCAATAAATAATTTGTAGTTTTCAGAGAAGACCTCAGTGTGTGATTTTATGTGCCAGAGTTCTTAATTATGGTTGGGAAGGTTCGAATATATAACTGGCAGGAATAAATAAAGCTTGTTGAATACTGAAGTGGTTTAATTAACCAATCAAATAAATGTACTAACAGTGCAAATGGGGCAAACAACTAACAGTCCAATAAATATCAACTAAAATAAGTATCAACTAAAAACTTCACTGACCAATTGTCACCTGACCCATGACCACTACCCCTGTTCGCCTTGAAAGTGTTACCTCATTTTTAGGCCTTTCCTGCAGGACTGTACCTCGGCTGATAGGCTCAGGCCTACTCAGTTTGACACATTGTGGGGTGTGGGGTACTGTTGAGTTTTGGGGCACTCATTGTTGTAGCATCAAATTTCCCCACAGTTCCAACCCTCCACATCTTTTCGGTTTTGTCTGTTGGTCCCTGGTTTCCTATTTTCCACTCGTGGTAGAATTTTCTGCAATCAATCTGTTTCTACATTGTAGGGTTGTTGGCCCACAGGTTGACTTGTATATTTTTCCTTGTTGAAATTTGTCCAATTGCCTCAGATTCTTCTGCCCCTGGGCCCGCTGCCTCTCAGACATTTGTATGCTTCCATGCAGATACAGCATCATCTAAAATCTTTACCTTCACTTGACACATAACATAACACATGATTTTTATATAGCGCTTATCACTTAGTATGTCTCTAATTGCTGTAGTCTAGACATTGTATGCAAGTCTGAAAAAGTATGTTTCGAGCTGCCTTCTGAAATCTAACAGTGAATTTGAAGATCTAATGCTAACAGGTAGATTGTTCTACAGAGCTGGAGCAGCATGAACAAAAGCCCGTTTTCCATAACTGTTTCTAGGAACCTTGACTGGAAATGCTATATTGAGATGATCTTGCTGGTTGTGCCAACGAAATGAGGTCAGTGACGTATGTTGGTGCTAAGCCATGTAACGCTTTGTACACATCAGTGAGAATACTGAAAGCAATCCGCTGTTGTATTGGAAGATGGTGAAGTTCTTGTCTTGCTCTACTAATGTGGTCATACTTTCACAATTTGAGGATGACTCGGGCTGCTGAATTTTGTACAATTTGTAGTCTGTGCAAAAAGACTTGATATACTTGATATACTCTCCAGTCAAGTTCACTTTCATCTAATGCAATGATGAATGAATCTTATCTGAGTACATCCATCACATCTGGTGTAGCAGTCGGGTAAGCCAGCTGAACAAGTCGCCTGATTTCTTGGGCTAATTTGGGCAGACTTTGTGACCCTCTAGGCTGGATATTTCTGAATTCTGCCCAGAAAAGTTCAGTCTGGTTCTCTGGTTGAACCTTCGGCTCAAGGCGGTCACCAGTTCATGATAGTTTTGGTGCTTCAGTGAGGTTAGAGTTCTCAGGATCTGACAGGCTGCTCCCCTCGGACTTACACTGATATACTGGGCTTCTTGTCTGTTGTTCCACTCATTGAGATCAGCAGATATCTGAGAATAGCTGATAAATTCAGACCAGGATCCAGAACCATTGAATTGATCTGGCATTACCCTGGGTTTGCTTATTATTACCCATCATCGGAGTTGGGTTCAAATCTCAATCAAAATTGTTCACAGGATCAGCTTGCTACCTTCTAAATAAATCTTGCTTTGTTGATGGCTATTATTGTCACCTTGAAGGTACATTAAACACTCAGATGCTGTATGCAGTCTCTCCATCTGTCCATCATCCCCTTAAGCAATGTCAAGGAGTAAAGATTCTATTGGATGTACATCACCCAAACCTTTTTCCTCTAAGCTTCCCAAACAGTTTGGCGTATGTGACTTTTGTTAAAGTATTCACAGGATTCGTATCACTGCATCTCTTCTACTCTGAAAGATCCAACTTCTGAAACCAGTTG
The DNA here is from genome assembly GCA_964017235.1 of Sabellastarte sp. h YS-2021. Lineage (NCBI taxonomy): Eukaryota > Metazoa > Annelida > Polychaeta > Sabellida > Sabellidae > Sabellastarte > Sabellastarte sp. h YS-2021. The sequence continues at coordinate 28,540,726 of OZ024940.1, forward strand.
AAATGGACAGACAGTTTACTTGGTACAGTCCCAATACATAGTGGTAGTACCTCTATTTATCCTGTATGAAGCTAAGAGTCTCAATCTCAAGTTGGTGATGACTCTAATATTACATGCCTGTGATATGATGCTCAATATCTCATGCAGGGGATGGTTGTCAGTATCTCAGGCTTATTAGTATGACGAATCTTTGTTTTGAGTGTCTGATGAATCTTCATGTAGGCAAATGTTAAATATCTCAAATACTGATGACTCTCCAAGGCTAATGACCAATAAATAATTTGTAGTTTTCAGAGAAGACCTCAGTGTGTGATTTTATGTGCCAGAGTTCTTAATTATGGTTGGGAAGGTTCGAATATATAACTGGCAGGAATAAATAAAGCTTGTTGAATACTGAAGTGGTTTAATTAACCAATCAAATAAATGTACTAACAGTGCAAATGGGGCAAACAACTAACAGTCCAATAAATATCAACTAAAATAAGTATCAACTAAAAACTTCACTGACCAATTGTCACCTGACCCATGACCACTACCCCTGTTCGCCTTGAAAGTGTTACCTCATTTTTAGGCCTTTCCTGCAGGACTGTACCTCGGCTGATAGGCTCAGGCCTACTCAGTTTGACACATTGTGGGGTGTGGGGTACTGTTGAGTTTTGGGGCACTCATTGTTGTAGCATCAAATTTCCCCACAGTTCCAACCCTCCACATCTTTTCGGTTTTGTCTGTTGGTCCCTGGTTTCCTATTTTCCACTCGTGGTAGAATTTTCTGCAATCAATCTGTTTCTACATTGTAGGGTTGTTGGCCCACAGGTTGACTTGTATATTTTTCCTTGTTGAAATTTGTCCAATTGCCTCAGATTCTTCTGCCCCTGGGCCCGCTGCCTCTCAGACATTTGTATGCTTCCATGCAGATACAGCATCATCTAAAATCTTTACCTTCACTTGACACATAACATAACACATGATTTTTATATAGCGCTTATCACTTAGTATGTCTCTAATTGCTGTAGTCTAGACATTGTATGCAAGTCTGAAAAAGTATGTTTCGAGCTGCCTTCTGAAATCTAACAGTGAATTTGAAGATCTAATGCTAACAGGTAGATTGTTCTACAGAGCTGGAGCAGCATGAACAAAAGCCCGTTTTCCATAACTGTTTCTAGGAACCTTGACTGGAAATGCTATATTGAGATGATCTTGCTGGTTGTGCCAACGAAATGAGGTCAGTGACGTATGTTGGTGCTAAGCCATGTAACGCTTTGTACACATCAGTGAGAATACTGAAAGCAATCCGCTGTTGTATTGGAAGATGGTGAAGTTCTTGTCTTGCTCTACTAATGTGGTCATACTTTCACAATTTGAGGATGACTCGGGCTGCTGAATTTTGTACAATTTGTAGTCTGTGCAAAAAGACTTGATATACTTGATATACTCTCCAGTCAAGTTCACTTTCATCTAATGCAATGATGAATGAATCTTATCTGAGTACATCCATCACATCTGGTGTAGCAGTCGGGTAAGCCAGCTGAACAAGTCGCCTGATTTCTTGGGCTAATTTGGGCAGACTTTGTGACCCTCTAGGCTGGATATTTCTGAATTCTGCCCAGAAAAGTTCAGTCTGGTTCTCTGGTTGAACCTTCGGCTCAAGGCGGTCACCAGTTCATGATAGTTTTGGTGCTTCAGTGAGGTTAGAGTTCTCAGGATCTGACAGGCTGCTCCCCTCGGACTTACACTGATATACTGGGCTTCTTGTCTGTTGTTCCACTCATTGAGATCAGCAGATATCTGAGAATAGCTGATAAATTCAGACCAGGATCCAGAACCATTGAATTGATCTGGCATTACCCTGGGTTTGCTTATTATTACCCATCATCGGAGTTGGGTTCAAATCTCAATCAAAATTGTTCACAGGATCAGCTTGCTACCTTCTAAATAAATCTTGCTTTGTTGATGGCTATTATTGTCACCTTGAAGGTACATTAAACACTCAGATGCTGTATGCAGTCTCTCCATCTGTCCATCATCCCCTTAAGCAATGTCAAGGAGTAAAGATTCTATTGGATGTACATCACCCAAACCTTTTTCCTCTAAGCTTCCCAAACAGTTTGGCGTATGTGACTTTTGTTAAAGTATTCACAGGATTCGTATCACTGCATCTCTTCTACTCTGAAAGATCCAACTTCTGAAACCAGTTGAAATGGACAGACAGTTTACTTGGTACAGTCCCAATACATAGTGGTAGTACCTCTATTTATCCTGTATGAAGCTAAGAGTCTCAATCTCAAGTTGGTGATGACTCTAATATTACATGCCTGTGATATGATGCTCAATATCTCATGCAGGGGATGGTTGTCAGTATCTCAGGCTTATTAGTATGACGAATCTTTGTTTTGAGTGTCTGATGAATCTTCATGTAGGCAATTGTTAATTATCTCAAATACTGATGACTCTCCAAGGCTAATGACCAATATATAATTTGTAGTTTTCAGAGAAGACCTCAGTGTGTGATTTTATGTGCCAGAGTTCTTAATTATGGTTGGGAAGATTCGAATATATAACTGGCAGGAATAAATAAAGCTTGTTGAATACTGAAGTGGTTTAATTAACCAATCAAATAAATGTACTAACAGTGCAAATGGGGCAAACAACTAACAGTCCAATAAATACTGTACACAATTAAGAACAGTGCAATTCCCACTATTATAGTTATCAAATCCAAATATTTCTACATCATATAATTATAAATATCACTTTGAAATAAATAAACAGTATGTACAGTTTGGTTTTCAGGGACTATTCATCAAAGTTATCACAATTAAAATTAAATTAAAGAGATGAACAAAAAATAATAGATAGAACAGATATATTGTACAAAGATGGACCTCTAACCTAGAGTAAGTTATAGAAGTTTCTCCTAATATGGTTTGAGGGGCCACGGTGGCAGAGTGGTAGCACTCTCACCTCCCACCTCTGCGGCCGGGGTTCGATCCCCGTCATGGCCGTAAGTGGGAAAGCTGGTAGTTGCTTGCCGTTGGTCGGCAGTTTACAGTACAGAACCCTAGCGAACTATATGTACTGGTTTCCTCTGCCCTTCCAACTACCCGTCATGATATGACCTGTACAGTGTTGAAAGCGACGTAAAACCCCAAACAAACAAACAAACCTAATATGGTTTGTTTACATGACCTTGACCAGATTTGCGCCAAAAATAAATCTGAATAAATTAAGAACAAATCATTAAAAGAAAAACTTCACTGGGACTGGCACTAAAACACAATTAAAATTACTAACTTTGAATATATGAAGCAATTTTTGAAGAAAATTAGTCTTCTCTCAGTATTTATTAAAAATAGGTGTGGACCCAAGAAGTTTCGAAACTGACTGTGTGAGTATGTCGTAAGCACAGGGCTTATATAATGGATGTGGTTACTATGGAGACATGACATGCTCTGCCCTCAGTAAGCTCCATCATGCAGATATTGTAATTTACAAGATAAATGAAACCATCAAAAACCCTTATTTTGAGGTGCTAAAATAACACTAAACTTCATATCTTCAACTAACAATATTATTCACCTATTTATATTATTTAAGGGTTTATACTGACACACTCTTTCACATTTTCACATATTCAGTTTATAATAAACTTCCTTTGAATACTCATGACAATAGGCAATCTGACAGGAAGTAAAGAAAAGCATATGATAAACATGGCAGATGATAGAGAAACTGTATAATACCCAGCTCAAAGCCACTAAAAATCAATAATTATGTAGCATTTACACCAGCCAAGTACTGCAACTGAGTGTGGATATCATGGTTCATTATTTACATGAGACATACTACCATTTAATCAATAACCTAGGCCTAGACATGGGGACACTTCTCTCTCGGCTACGTTTCCTAGTAGTTGTTTCAGTTTAAAATGTCCAGTAAATTACAATTACCAATGAACTAAAATTGTCCTTCAGAATCCCCACTCGCTGTCTTCATCAGAAGAAGCGTCTCCATTTCTCCAGCACTTAATACAAAAGATAGATTCTGATGTGGTCTTCTTCTGGATACTGCCTTCCATGACAATTATGGTCTGAATTTCCTCCATGGGTAGTCCGATGCCATGGGGACTCTTCTCCTCTTGGCTAACTTTCCTAGTAGTTCAATTACCTAGTTCTGAAGAGGACATTGATGTTGATTTTGTCACCTTGCTTGCCCCAAGGTATTTTGGTAAATGGGGGAAAACCTTGACAGAGTGTGGGTTTCGGTGGTGCTCTTTCCTGGAATATATGCCTCATCAACAGGAATGTTGGTTGGCAAAACAGTTCTTACAGATGTAGGGGTACTAGTGGTGAGGATCACAGTCCTGGATGGATTTACAGGCTGACTGGGGCCATCATCACCGGACAGCGGCTTCAGTTCACCAATTGTCACTGGTGGCCTCTCATTCTGGTTAGGTGTTTCTTTAGCCACACTGGGGCTGGTGACAAGACTGAGTTCCTGATACGGTAGTCCACTCCTAGTCAGTGCCTGTTGTACATTTCTGCCTTGTCTGTGGTGACCCCTTGTGTAGAAGACCCTGTCTCTGGTAGAACCAGGTTCTGGACTGTGATTGGTGAAGCAACAATTCCATCGGTCACTAAAATTTGGCTGTCCAGTACAGTCATAGGTGTAATAGAGGAAATTCTTGCCACCAGTTGGAGAAAATCTTCGTCCTGGCCTACATAACGATCCAAGTTGACTTTGACTGCTGAGCTCAGCCCCATTGAGTCATCCAAGTTGAACTCTCTGAAAGGGATGCCGTGGCAGTTGGTAATTACTGGTGTGTGGAGCTTTCACCAACTCTGTCTTCTCCGGGTGGTCTTTTCTCAAATGTCCCCTCATGTCACACATATTCTTCCTTTGTTTATTGCAAAAAGGACACTGATAAGTGGTGTCCCAGCACTCATGTATATTGCAGAAATGTATTTCCCAGTTGGTCTTTCTACCAAAGGCTAGGTTCCATTGAAGACAGTTGAAGGTGCGTGGCATCTGTAACACAAGAGCAGAGAATCACATATTCACTAGTAGGTTCTGAGAAATGGTGTGTGTAAATTTACTATACTGGCTGTTTCCTATCTAAATTCTTAATAATACTGTAGGTGATCTGGAGGTCTGTGTTGTCTCGTGGATCTGCGGTGTCTTGGTGGAGATGGAGAGACTGTCTGAAATGTGTCCCTTGACTGATCTTGACTAAAGCAAAGAGCAGTGTCTTCTATCTTAACTATATCTGGAGAACTAACAACACTGGGCATGGTCACAGGATCATCACTTTGTTCATTGGGAGTTTCAGGGTATTCAAACCCACAGCCCACACATAATCCAGAAGTTCCAGGACCCGTAAGTTCACTTACTGTTCCACTTCTGGAAGTTACAGGACCATTAAGTCCACTTCTTGTTACACTGCCGGATGTTCTAGGACAATTTAGTCCACTTCCTTTTTCACTACTGAAAGTTCCAGCACAATTAAGTCCCCTTCCTTCATGAGTATACTGAATGGGGCCTTCTCCAGCACTCATCCCAAGGATATTTTCTCAACTCCCTGGAAATCTTGACAAGGTTCCCTCATAACAATCTCATCTTCATTTGATGAGTCACTAGAAGGCATGGAGTGACTGTTTAGAATGTTTTGTTCATTGGTCATTGGTAAGGCTCTTGTGCTGTTTTCTCCAGATAAGCTACATTTATTGTACTTCTTCAATCTGTCAAAATGTTCAAGTTTTGGTTTTGAATGAGGAGTTTGCTGTATTCTGTATAGCAAAATGTTTATTTGTTCAAGAACTGTGTCGGGCTCTTTTGAATTTCTTTGTAACTTGTGGCAAATTCCTGCTTTTTGCGATGCTTTGAACAGCCAGACTAGGTCCCAGCTGCAAATAACTTCCCATGGGCTTTCCTGTCATAGTGTTATTTTTGTCTGTGACTTGCTTTCTTTAGTTTCGCCCTGACATATTCATGAGCTACTTCCAATCGGTGCTGTAAGTAGTGCATATAGTTCCTGGGCTAGAGTTGGGGGATGAATATAGATGAATAAGTTGGGGGAAGCATTGGTACTTTATTGTGTGGTAGATCTGTAGGCCAAAAAGTAAGAACAAAATGTAATGGTCTCAGTATCTCTCGTGTTTGGATACAAACATGCTCATCATGTTCTCAAGTGTTCTGTTCCTTCTCTCTATCAGACCATCACTCTGTGGATGAAAAGTAGTTGTTCTGGTCTTGCCAATATCTAGTAGGTGACACATCTCTTGAAACAATGCTGACTTGAACTGGCATCCTTGATCCGTGTGGATTGCAAGTGGCACAGCAAATCTACAGATGAAATCATCAATTACTTTGCAGGCTATGGACATTGCTCCCTGGTTAGGTATGGGATATGCTTCCACCCACTTTGTGAAACAATCTGACAGTACCAGCAAATATCGATTCCCCCTGTCTCTTCAAGGAAGAAGTCCCATTATATCTTGGGCAACTCTGTCCATTGGAAATCCAGCTTTGATGTGTCCCATTATCCCACAATTTTTCTCATTAGGTCCCTTCCTGCTTGCACATACTTCTCATGAACTGTACCATTTGTGGACATTTCTCCGGTGACCATATCAGTAGAATCATTTTGTGTTCACCTAAGTGCCCACCTGTGGAATGATTGTGAACCATCTTCAGTATCTCTTGACATCTACAATGTGGTACCACCAGTTGCCAGATTGCCTTCCCAGAAGTCTCTTCATCCCATCGCTTGTAAAGGACCCCTTGCTTGACCTCTAGCTGATGCCACATAGACCAGTAGGTCTTGCAAGCAGCTGTCCTTCACTAATCCACTTCAGGACTGGTCCTATTATACTGTCTTCTCTTTGCTCTTGAGAAATTTGAGTATTTCCAATGCTAGCAATCAACAGTCTCAGAATTTCATGATCAGACACTTCAGAAAACTTCTCACCTTTTGTTTGAGCTCGGGTTAGTACCATCAACAGAGGTGAGCTTCCAGATTCTATGCCACATTGATTACAACGTTTCTGTGACAATGCATCAGCATTTTGATGTAATTTACCATATCGGTGGTGAATTTCAAAGTCATACATGGACAAGGTTTCCAGCCATTGGGCTATCTGACCTTCAGGTTCCTTGAAGTTGTAAAGCCATCTCATGATCAGTACAAATAACATAATGGTTGATATAGAGGAAATATCAGAAATGCTTGATGAAATGTACTACATCAAGGAGCTCTTTCCTGGTAACACAGTAGCATCGTTCTGGGTTTGATAAACTCCAATATGCAATAACCCATTGTGGTGAATTATGAAGGCAAATTCACGGACCCTAATTTCTTATATTATCGCCCATTAAGCTCTTTATTTAACACTAAATACTTGTAATACTTACAAAATTTGGGGGTTAAAGTTATTTGGTGTTGTATATCCATGTTTTGGCATAGTTATTTTTTTGTATTACCACGATATTTTAACATAATTGATCCTTATTTTATTTTGACAGAAGGTTAAGTGTGGTGGGAACTCATCACTCTTGTTTTGGTATTTTCTTGTAAGACATAGTTCCCAAGGATTTTTTATTAATTTTATTGGGATATGTGAATATTTTAGCTGGAAATGATATTAATAATTCAGGACATTTCATTTTAGGCCAGGAATTTAATTATTGAGTTTACTCATATGAGTTTTGTAAATGTTTCATATTTGGACTCATTGAGCATGTCAGGAAGTGGGTCAGGTGTAGGGATTTATGAATATGTAATTTTTAGAGGTCAGAGCACCTGCAAATAGTTCTTTGTAAATGGTGTTTTAATTATGTATTTTAGGGTTATTTTTTATTTAAAAAGTACTGATTTGGGAATATATTGTGGATTTAAAGTAATTTATTTGTGTAGTGACTCATTTATGTATGTTTTAGAAATGATTTATCGTTATGCTCTACTGAGCATGTCAGCCTTTTCACGGCGTAGTAATTTGTGAATAAGTGTATAAATATACCTTGTCCTCAATTAAAGGGGGGTTCCCTTGATAAAAGTGAACCTGGAAGCAGGAGGATTTCTGAGGAGTGACACTTATAATTTCTTTGCAAAGGAACCACTTTTAAAAGAATTTTACTGGACAAGTATGTACCATATTTAATACATGAACAGCTGTAAAGGAAATCAAAGCATGGTTACTTAACAGGAAATTAATATATTCAAATCCCCCTTTGTCCCCCTTCTTTTTGTCCCCCTTGTTTTGGCTCTCCCCTTTATTTGTTCCCCCTGGTGCCTGTTCTCCATGTCCCCCTTCAGTACAGGAAAGTTGAGATTTATCTGCTTAATTTAACATTAGAAGAGAAAGTGCTTATTCAGGAATATATTAAATTGGAATAAGGTATTTTATTTATTATTTCTGAATAGTTATCTAATTTTTATTGATATCTTTGCAGGATCTAAATATAATTTTAATGTTTTATTTTGACATGCTCTTTTGTTGGTAAACACCCAGGTCATAAGTCAAGGATAATTTTCTTGAATTAAATAGGAGTGTCATTTTTTTCATATATCCAATAGAAGCATGTTATTTAGGGGTGTGGCTTCTTTGCATGTTTAACTTGTGGTTTTAGTAGTCTAACATGTAGTTTTCCTGGCACTGTAGTTGGCTGTATTTATTTAATTTATGGCTGTTTTAGTTGTTTTGTATAGCATTGCTTTTATGTGTCATTAATTCACTACTATGTAGTTGTTTATAGAGTTGGTTTATGCACTTTTAATATTTTTAATAAATTTCCTGTTACTAATTACACTGATATTTCCCTTTCATGTTAGCTGCATGCTGCCTGTCCTGCTGTAATTTTGTTTCCAGTTGTCATTTCTAACTTTTAGGATTGAACCAGGAGAAATTTTCCAGGCTTGGTACTATTGAGGCATATAGTAAGGTCAGCACCAGGATGGTGGTGCTCACCGTTTTAACACTAGATCATGCTGAGGTACCAGTGTCAGCCGTTAATTATGTTTGAAGCGCAAAGGTTAATTTATACCGTTGAGGCATATTGATGCCTGCGCTGTGAAAGCAGCCTAGGTGTATACATTACTGATAAACATGCTGAGGTATATGTTCATGTTCTCAGTATATGGCACTAATTGAGGCACAGTTAGGTCTGCACTAAATACCGGTACATTGTGCACGCCGTTTTAACACTGGGATATGCCGAGTTGCCTGAAAGAGAATGTCAAAATTTAAGAAATAACATTTATTATACAAAATTACTTATTTTTGATACTCTTAGGTTTTTGTGACAAGAGATTTAAGGTTTTTGGGCCGTCTTCCATTGGTCGTTTGGCACTTTGGTTACACCTGTAGGGTCTAGCACGGTAAATTGGTCTGGTCCTAAGTATTTCAAGTAAATCATAATCTGTCCTAATTCTATCTTATCTGATCTAGGGTCTTCATCTGAGGTCTGGCCCATTACACCATTCTTCTTCTTCAATAAGCTGACACAAATCTGCACCAATTCTTATATGACAGGCATCAGTGTCCAGGATGAAATAACATTTAGGTCTTGGGTATGTTAACACAGGTGCTTCTGTTAATTTGTGCTTCAATTTCTGAAAGGCTTCCTCACACTGATCAGTCCATGCAAACTGTTTCCCTTTCTTTGTAAGTTCATGCAGAGGTCCCACAACAACTGTAAAGTCCTTGATAAATCTCTGATGATATGAGTCAAACTAGGCTTCTAACTTCAGAAATATTGGTACATCATGGCCACTCTTTTATCTATTCAATCTTGGCTGAATCTGTGGAGACTCCTTTTTCTGAAACCAGGTGTCCTTAATATGAAACCTCTCTGAATAAATGTACACTTCGCAGGCTTCAACTTCAGCTTGGCATCATGAATCCGGTCAAACACTGCTCGCATTCTGTACATCTTCTCTTCAAATTCTGAAGAAAAAATAATGATGTCATCAAGATATATCTGCAGCATTTTGTACTGTAAACCATTGAAGATGTGCTCCATGAAGTGTTTGAATGTTCCTGGAGCATTGTATAAGCCGAAAGGTAGGACTTTGAATTGATACAGACCACAATCTGGGGTCGTGAAAGCGGCCTTTTCTCTGTCTTTTGGTTCCACTTCCAACTGCCAGTTACCAACCTGAAAATCAATGGTGGAAAATAATTGATCACCTGCTAAAAATGGCAGATCCGTCTGGTAGTCAGGTATAGCCTTTGCGTCCCATCAAATGACCGAATTTACCCTTCTCTAGTCCACACAATATCTCCAAGTGTTGTCTTTCTTCTTCAGCAACACCACTGGGAAAGACCATGGACTGTCAGAAGGTTCAATGATGTCCCCATGGATAGGGATTCTTCGAGACTTTATGGGATTGGAGAAGATTGTCACCTTGAAGTGGTTGTAAGCTAGTATGTTGAGCATGGTGTCATGTAAAAAGTAAAGATAAGTGTCAAAAACAGGGGAAAAGTGACATAAACAACACTAACTCATCACTAATAGATTTGACCATCATGCAAGTTCTGAGTGTTGTGTGTACTTTATGACTAATGAAAACAAGGAACATTAATTTATTCTAGGTCGCTTATTATTACCCATCATCAGACCTGGGTTCAAATCTCTATCAAGATTTCTCACAGGATCTGCTTGCTGACTTCTAAATACATCTGCTCCCGAGTTTTGTTGATGGCTATTCTGGTCCCTTGAAGGTACATTAAACACTCAGCCACTGCCTGCAGTCTCTCCATCTGTCTATCATCCCCTGAAGCAATGTCAAGGAGTGAAGATTCTATTGGACATACATCACCAGAACCTGTTTCCTCTGAGATTCCCATAGAGTTTGGCACATGTGACTTTTTTAAACTATTCACAGGATTCGTATCAATGCATCTCTGCTACACTAAAAGATCCAACTTCTGACACCTGTTGAAACAGACGGGCAGTCTACTTGGTACAGTCCTAATACATAGTGATTGTACTTCTATTTATCCTGTAGGAAGCTATGGGTCTCAATCTCAGGTTGGTGATGACTCTAATATCACGTGCCTTTGATATGATGCTTAACATCTTATGTAGGGGATGGTTCTCAGTATCTCAGGCTCATTAGTATGATGAATCTTTTTTTTGAGTGCCTGATGAATCTTTATGTAGGCAAATGTTGATTGTCTCAAATACTGATAACTCTCCAAGGCAAATGACCAATGCCTAAAATTTGTAGTTTTCAGAGAAGACCTCAGTATGTGACTTTATGTGCCAGAGTTCTTAATTATGGTTGGGAAGGTTCGAATAAATGGTGTAAGGTCGGAATAAATAAAGCTTGTTAAATACTGAAATTGTTTAATTAACTAATCCAATAAATGTACTAACAGTGAAAATGGGGCAAACAACTAACAGTCCAATAAATAATGTACACAATTTACAACAGTGCAATTCCCACTGTTATAGTTATTAAATCCAAATATTTCTACATCATATAATTATAAATATCACTTTACAATAAATAAACAGTATTTACAGTTTGGTTTTCAGGGACTATTCATCAAAGTTATCCCAATTAAAATTAAATTAAAGAGAGCAACAAAAAATTGTCTAACTATGAACAGATATATTGTACAGAGATGGACCAAACGTCTACTAATGGGCTTAAACTGCAGAGAGATTGAAAATAATTGCTTCAATTAGTTCTTATGAAAACTACTATCAAAGCTGTGAGTTGTAACCTAGAGTAAATTATAGTAGCTTCTCCTGATATGGTCTCTTTACATGACCTTGACCAAATTTGTGCCAAAAATAAATCTGAATAAATTAAGAATAAATAAATCATTAAAAGAATAACTTGAGTTGTAACCAAGAGTAAGTTATAAAAGTTTCTCCTAAGATGGTTTGTTTACATGACCTTGACCAGATTTGCGCCAAAAATAAATCTGAATAAATTAAGAACAAATCATTAAAAGAAAAACTATACTGGGACTGGCCCTAAAACACAGTTAAAATTACTAGCTTTGAATATTTGAAGCAATTCTTGAAGAAAATTAGTCTTCTCTCAGTATTTATTAAAAATAGGTGTGGACCCACAGAGTTTCGAAATTGACTCTGTAAGAATGTCGTAAGCACTGGGCTTAAATAATGTATGTGGTTACTATGGAGACATGACATGCTCTGTGTTCAGTCAGTTCCGTAATGGAGCTATTGTCATTTATAAGCCAAATGACCCATAAATGAAACCATCAAAAACCCTTATTTGGAGACGCTAAAATAACACTAAACTTCATAATATCTTCAAAGAACAATATTTCTTCACCTCTTTATATTATTTAAGGGTTTATACTGACAAACTAACACATTTGCAGTTCATACTAAACTTTCTTTGAATATCCATGACAATAGGCAATCTGACGGAAAGTAAACAAAAGCACATGATAATCATGGTAGCCGATAGAGAAACTGTATAATACCAGCTCAAAACCACTAAAATAAATAATTATGTAGCATCTACACCATCCCCAAGTACTGTAAGTGACAAGCCCAAATAGCATAAGAACAAGATTTGGTTTTATCGGTCTACTAGCGGTCTATGACAGGTGTCTCGGGGGACCTGTGCTTCAATTTGGATGTACATATCCCTACAAATTCAATATTGTTCTCCCCATTTTTCTGCAGGATGTTGATAAATGGCCAGATAAGCCTGAGCAGTTATCTCCCCCTTTTCTCCCACTGAGTGTGGACACCGTGGTTCATTATTTACATGAGACATGCCTCCGCTTAATCACTAACCTTTGCCTAGATAAAGCCACTAAATGAACAAAGTGAATAAAGGGAGAATTACACAGAATAAATAACTGAGCATAATATTAGTACATTCCTAGTGATTTACCCAGTTGTGACGCATTTCAGGAAAGAGTTTAATAAAATAAAAATATAAGTCACAGACAACCCCAGAAGCATCACATTTACCCCACCCAGGATTGATGCGTTCTGCACAATCAGATCTCAAAAGTCATAGTGGGCTGAACACGTGTCCAACCGGGAACTTCAGGCAACACACTAACCCAAAAACATGAACACAAATGGTATTCACCAACTAATATATACATCATTCCTTGAAAAATTAATACTGTTCATAAGGTTTAGTGTGTCATGACTACATGCTGCAGTATCATATATCTGGCATTATTTGCAATTCAACATTTAACTTTTAAGGTACATAGCAAAGTCTTCAGCTGTTATAACTTTTAAAATACCCCATAAGACAAATATACTGCCTCACCATATAAAAATGCATTTCAATACTCACTAAAGATCTAAGAACTTCAATATTATAATATACCCCCTTATTAAGAAATATATCATGAATTGAAATAATCATCCAGCTGAAAACTCTACCACAACACATTATATTATAAATAGTAACAGTCACTAACCATATTCACATAAATGACCTGAGTAGGTTCAAATGAAGTAATTTCAGTTTAAAATGTCCAGTAAATTACATTTACCACTGAACTAAAATTGTCCTTCAGAATCCCCCATTGTTGTCTTCATCAGAAGCATCTCCATTTCTCCAGCACTTAATACAAAAGATAGATTCTGATGTGGTCTTCTTCTGGATAATGCCTTCCTTGATAGTTACAGTCTGAATTTTCACCACAGGTAGACCAATTCCATGGGGAATCTTCTCCTTTTGGCTATGTTTCCTAGTAGTTGCATTACCTAGTTCTGAAGAGAACATCAATGTTGATAATAGAGAGATTAAGATACATGTTTTGGAAATTATGTGTACTGAAAAAATCTATGAGTACCCGTAGACGTTTCCTGTTTGTCATTTCTGGTTAATATACAAGTACTATGTGATGAAGGCAGGCTAAACTGAAACATTCTGTTTTTGGGCAATAAATCAATTAAAACATAGATACTTGAGCAAATCTGTGTAAATTAGTGTTCAACATTGTTTTCTTGTCATGTCCCTCCCCATTTGGTTATTTATGCTTGGAAACAGAGTCAATTTCACTGCAAGTAAAGTATGGTAGAGGGATGGACCATTTGTTACTTCATGATCTGCCTATCCAAACAGATTGACAGATCTTTCAGCAATCTTTGGAAGAAATGTGGAAGAGCTAAGTTTGTTGTTCAACCTTGCTTTAGAATATGCCTATGGAAGATTTGGACATTTGGTTGGAAATCTAAACCATACCAGAATGATGTGCTCTCAAGCAAATCTGCTAAGGTATGCAGATGCAATGTATAATAAGGGGGCACCACTGAGGAATTGTTGGGTATTATTGGTCATATGTTTGCTCCAATCAAGGGTCGTTAACATAATGCAGCAATGCTTGCCGAGAGCGGAATCCTAGGCATACTTGGACAAATGTCTGATGAAAATGGGCAACCTTTTTACTTATATGGAGATGCTGGTTATCCACTGCGGCCACAGATTCTGTCACCATTCAGAGGATCAAATATAACAGACCAAGAAAAGAATTTTAACAAAGAAATGAGTAAAGTTTGTGAATGTGTAGAGTGGGGCTTTGGAGAAATAGTCACACAGTTTGCTTTCCTAGATTTCAAAAAGAACTTAAGCTGCATTTGCAACCTGTTGGGAAATACTACTTAGTAGCAACTATATTGGTAAATTGCAGAACATGCCTGTGTGGAAACATTACAAGCCATTGTTTTGGCCTTGAACCACCAATACTTGAGACTTATTTAAATGATGAACTGTAAATAATTGTCACTAAAAAGTAAAAGTTTTAAAGTACTTAAGTAAAGACTGTAATTTGTGGCTTGATTTAGTTATGTAAGAAATTATTGTTCATGCAAGAAAATAAAAAAATGTTCAAATTACAGTTTTATTAAAAGATTCGCCTGATTCTAGCTATGCAATAGCTGCATGACAAAAAGTAAACAAGTTCGAGACAAGTCATGTCAAGGAAACTAGTATGTGTTATTGAAACTAATTTAACTAAAGAATATTTTAAAATTTTTTTTTTTCAAATTACAATGTTTATAAAAGATTTCCATGATTCTAGCTATGCAGTAGCTGCATGAAAAAAAAGTGAAACAAGTTTGACACAAGCAATTTAACTAGTGTACAGTCATGTCAATGTAACTGATGCAAATTTGGCTAATTACACATGACTAACATGGATCTAGATTACTGTTACTTCAAACTTTTCTCTTGAATTATCCGATATAGTATTGACATCTCATTCGTGCGCTCTGAGCTTTCAAACTTCTGACGTTCTAATTCAAGCTTTTCTTTAGCTAGTTGAAGTTCCTGCTTTTTAAATTCTAATTCCTCCCTCTTATATTGGCTGTCTTCTTGAGATTTCTTTGCAGATATTTGAGAACAGAGCTGTCAAGCTGTTAAAAACCAAACAGACTCAAACATGCATACATATGCAAACACCATGATAGGAGACAACCTCCTAAACATATCGCTGAAACATGTCTACAAGTTCAAAATACAATCCACCATAAATCTTAGGAATATTACAGATGTTTTGATATACTAATAAATGCAATTTTAGTCAATATTGACTCAGAACACACCAAAAATTAACCAACCTTTTTTGGAATCTGTACTTTCTTCAGAGGAAGTTGGTGAAGCAGTTGGGCCAGCTGAGCTTGATGGGACAGCAGTATTTGATGTAGTGGTTGACCTTACACTAGTTTGCATTGCTGCTTGTCTTATCATCAAACCCTGTTGTCTTTCCGCTTTTGCACTCTCCCTCTCCAAATCAGAGACTTCAGATAAAAGCTGGAATTTCTCAGTATACTGCTCTTCAGTACCAGATATGTAAGAACAAAAATAAATAAATAAAAAAGATAAAATTAAAATTTATTCATAGTATAATTAGTTTACAAGATCCTAATGTTGAATATTACCATTATCCTAATTCACTGGGTTTTTGTTGTGATTGTGGAAGGCTGATGAAGGCACAAATAATAGTGCCAAGTTATTCCAATGTCTATTCAATGTTTATGTTTAGAGACTTTTACTGAAACTAATAAAATCAAAGACATGTTTTTATGTCGCATTCAACAGCCAGGGTCAGACTGGGACAGGTCCTCAGTCTTGGGTTTACTTAGGCCATTGGGTCTAACCCTAGCAGATTACAGCCTTGGATTAGATGCCACTAAGCCACTGAGGACCCCTGTAGAAACTTGAAAGATTTGTAACAAGCACAGCATACCTGCGCAACATGTCTGTGTCTTCTTTCCTGAAGTAATCTAGCAAAAGTTGTGTCCTCTCCCTGCACCTTCTGGAATCCACCCTCATGTCCTCCCTGAGCAGATTTTCAGCCACCTGGACCCAGGTTCGGGCAATGTTGCCCTCATATGGGTTAACCGCAATAACTTCTTTTAAGAGTGCTATGTCATCAGTTGGCGTGACATGGAATGGCTTCTTCCTCCTGACATCAGAATCAGTGTCTATCTGAATGCATAACACACGGTATACTTTGATATGAATTACATTACTTTTAATTATTAAGATCAATTAAATTACTTGCAAATAAATCAGAATGTACAGTTCCCTAAATTAGTTGTTAAATAAAGATTAGCAACAGAATAGGACACAAAGTTAAATACAATACAGCACGATAAAGAATGGTCCGTCCCTAATCTGTGGAATACAGCAAAAACTAGAAGCCTTTTAAAAACAGTGTTTTTGAGTGTACTTTTTGTCTGAAAATGCATTTTAACAACATATATATAATGATAGATACTTGAATATATCACTGCTTAAAATTTGATTATATAAAATGAAGATTTATTGTTTAAAAGTTTAGGTAAACACTCATGTTTTGTCTTTACTTGTAGAGCTGCTTTTTCCCGTTGTGAACTTTTAGCTTGACGTCACGACGTGTACTTGTATCTTAAGCTTTCTTTTGTCACCTTGCTTGTCCCAAGGTATTTTGGCGAACGAGGGAAAGCCTCGACAGAGCTCATTCCTGCTTGGATTTTGGTGGTGCTCTTTCCTGGAATATATGCCTAATCAACAGGAATGTTGGTTGACAAAACAGTTCTTACAGATGTAGGGGTACTAGTGGTGAGGATCACAGTCCTGGATGGATTTAAAGACTGACTGGGGCAATCATTACGGGACATCAACTTGAGTTCACCAGTTGTCACTGGTGGCCTCTCATTCTGGTTAGGTGTTTCTTTAGCCACACTGGGGCTGGTTACAAGACTGAGTTCCTGATACAGTAGTCCACTCCTAGTCAGTTTCTGTTGTATGTTTCTGGCTTGTCTGTGGTGACTCCCTGTGTAGAAGATCCTGTTGCTTGTAGAACCAGGTCTGAAATGAGACTGGTGAAGCAACAATTCCATCGATCACCAAAATTTGGTTGTCCAGTGGTGTTGCAGGTGTAATAGAGGAAATTCTTGCCATCAGTTGGAGAAAATCTTCCTCCTTGCCTACATAATGATCCAAGTTGACTCAGCCCCAGGGAGTCATCCAAGTGGAGCACTGGTGATCTGACTCCAACTTCCTGTATCAAACTTGGATATATGCTCTCACCAACTCCTCCTCCTCCGGGTGGTCTTTTCTCAAATGTCCCATCATGTCACACAAATTCTTCCTTTGTTTATTGCAAAAATGACACTGATAAGTAGTGTCCCTGGATTCATGTATATTGTGGAAATGTCTTTCCCAATTCCCTTGCTACCAAAGGCTAGGTTGCACTGATGACAGTTGAAGGTGCATGGCATCTGTAACACAAAAGCAGAGAACCACATATTCACTAGTAGGTTCTGAGAAATGGTGTGTGTACATTTCTCAACTATACTGGCTGTCTCCTATCTAAATTCTTAATTATACTTAAGGTGATGTGGATGTCTGTGTTGTCTCGTGGATCTGCGGGGTCTTGGTGGAGATGGAGAGTCTGTCTGAAATTTGTCCCTTGACTGATCTTGACTAAAGCAACAAGTAGTGTCTTCTATCTTAACTATATCTGGAGAACTAACAACATTGGTCATGGTCACAGGATCATCACTTTGTTCATTGGGAGTTTGGGGATATTCAAACCCACAGCCTGGTCGTAATCCAGAAGTTTCAGGACCTGTAAGTTCACTTACTGTTCCACTTCTGGAAGTTACAGGACAGTTAAGTTCACTTCTTGTTATACTGCTGGATGTTCCAGGACAATTTAGTCCACTTCCTTTTCACCACTGGAAGTTTCAGGACAATGAAGTCCACTTCCTTCATGAGTATACTGGAGGGGGCCTTCTCCAGCACTCATCCCCGATGATATTTCCTCAACTCCGCGGAAACCTTGATGAGGCTCCCTCATAACAATATCATCTTCTTCTGATGAGTCACTAGAAGACATGGGCTGGCTGCTAACAATGTCTTGGTCATTGGTCATTGGTAAGGCTCTAGTGCTGTTTTTTCCAGATAAGTCATGTTTATTGTATTCCTTCAATCTGTCGAAATGCACAACTTTTGGTTTTGAATGCGGAGTGTGCTGTATCTGTATAGCAAATGGTTTATCTGCTGAAGAACTGTGTCCTTTCCAATTTCTTTGAAACTTGGGGCAAATTCCTAGTTTTCACCCTTCTTCAAACAGCAAAACCAGGTCCCCAGCTTCAAGTAACTTCCCATGTGCTTTCTTGTCATAGTATTGTTTTTATCTCTGACTTGCTGTCTGTAGTTTGGCCCTGACATATTCATGAGCTACTTCCAATCAGTGCTGTAAGTCCTATATATACTCTACAACCTCTAACTCCTGGCTTGGAGGTTGCCCAAAGATCACATCGACTGGAAGAAAAATTCTCATCCTAACATGAAAATGTGGGGAAGCATTGGTGCTTTCTTGTGTGGTAGATCTGTAGGCCAAAAGTAAGGACTGTATGTAATGGTCCCGGTATCTCTTGTGTTCGGACAAACATGCTCAGCATGTTCTTAAGTGTTCTGTTCATTCTCTCTACCAGACCATCACTCTGTGGATGAAAAGCAGTTGCTCAGGTCTTGTCAATATCTAGTAGGTGCCACGTCTCTTGAAACAATGCTGACTCGAACTGGCGTTCTTGATCTTGTGGATTGCAAGTGGCACACCAAATCTACAGATGAAGTCCTCTACTACTTTGCGGACTATGGATATTGCTTCCTGGTTAGGTATGGGATATGCTTCCATCCACTTTGTGAAATAATCTGACAGTACCAGCATCGATTCCCTGTCACTTCTAGGAAGAGGTCCCATTATATCTAGGGCAACTCTTTCAATTGGAAATCCAACTTTGACGTGTCCCATTTTCCCACAGTTTTTCTTATTAGGTCCCTTCCTGTTTGCATATACTTCACACAAACTGAACCATTTGTGGACATTTCTCCAGTGACCAAACCAGTAGAATCTAGCTCGCACATCGGAAAGTGTTTTGTGTTCACCTAAGTGCCCACCCATGGAATGATCGTGAACCATCTTCAGTATTTGTTCACGTTTAGACTGTGGTACCACCAGTTGCCAGGTTGCCTTCCCAGGAATCTCTTCATCACTTGTAAATGACCCCTTGCTTGACCTGTAGCTGATGCCATAGACCAGTAGGTCTTGCAAGCAGCTGACATAGATACAACTCCACTTTGGTCTTTGTGCTTCACTTTTCCACTTCAGGATTGGTCCTATTATACTGACTTCTCTTTGCTCTTGAGAAATTTGAGTATTTCCAAAGCTAGAAATCCACACAGTCCCAGAATTTTCATGATCAGACTGATCAGAAAACTTCTCAGCTTGTATAAACTTCAACATCTGTTCATTATTCTGTTATCTTTTAGTCTGTGCTATCAAATTGGTAGTAAATGTTATGGACAAAGCCAAAGATTGATCAATTTATTGTAGAACTGAAATGATCTTGTATCAATACTGTTTCTATTATTAAATTCAGTGTCATAGTATTAAAAACCATACTGTGCGCAAATTGTAAGCAATTATTGAAACTGATAAGGCTAATAGTTTGTTTGGTGCAACATTCTTTTAAGTTTGTAAAAATAACCTAAACCTGGTCCCTAATAATACAGCTATCTGCGATTTTTTTTAACTTTTTTTTCTTATTTAGAATTCAAAGGATATTTAATAGCTATTTACCATTTTCAACTGTAACATTTCAACTTTCACAACATGGAAACTACATGCAGGGCAGTAATAAAAATCAATGCAAATATTTCTGACAGTCACTTAATAGATCACTTCCGGCATCAATTGTCTGAAATATATTGCAAGATTGGTCCATAATAATAGGTTACAAATGAAATTAAATCATTGGATAACTAACTTGCTTTCCCTTAAACTCTATTTACCATATATTTTACAAAAGTATATTATAATAGGAGATCTGTAACTGCTACAGAAATGAAAGTAAATATTGGAATAATGTAAAATTTGTGAGTTTTACTTGAAAAATTTGGTAAACTTTTGGGGTTTTGAAAACGTTCGCATCACTAATAGTATTGAAAGTACATTTACAACTAAACATGAACCTTGACATGGACATGATATGTTGTATGTTATATATTACCAATGGATTTCGGTAATTTGAAATTATAATCCTGTCTGCTGAACTGAATGGCATAAAACTTTTATTTTACAATGCATTTTAACATCACTCTTAGCCTAATCTCTTTGTTATGCAAACTTCATGGATGGTTTTTCCCCCAATGGATGTTTAATTTGAAAAAAAAAACAATCATATATCAGTTGAGTGGATATATTAGCATCTTTCCTTGTCATTTGGGTACCAGCAATAGTTATTTCTTTTATTTTCCTTTCAAACCATCAGTGTTACCATATACTAAAATGCTTAATTCTCCAGCCACTAAAATTGCACATGTATCATCTTTGTTGTTTCTTGAAATTTTTTTGGTATTAATTACTGAGAACATAATCATTCCTTTATTTTTTCTCTCTCTATTTTTCACTGTTTTAGCTTTATTAATTGTATAAGGCACTATTTCCATTATTTTGTTGTTAATTTGTTAATATTTTGCTGAACTGCATGAATGTTTTTGATAGCCCATTAGTTACAAAGCCTATTCCTTGAAAAATGTAAAATTTTGGTTCCTACTTCCTCAGATCTCTGTAGTACATACCCAATGAAAGTTATAGCTAGCTCATTATTTGTTTTTTTTGTCTTTTATTTTCCTTTTGCTAGCTATGTTTATCTTCTCTTATATTTGCATTTCTGTTTTCTTTATGCATAAAATCTCAAATAGATATTATCATATTGAATATGCACCAAACAATGTGTCGCTATATAATTGGTTATTATCTATATTACCCACATATTTTGTACATTTTAAAAAATTTAAAAAGGTTGATTTATTTGTATTGTATGGAAATTTGACAACATTACATCTTAGAACAAGGTTCTCAGTACTATCAGGTAAACAATATTTAAGTATCATTTTCTCTCTAGAGAGTACTCTATCTTTTCGGTATGGTTATATTTGGAAATAGCCTGAAGGTGTTGTCTGCAAACTATCAAGGTCTAAGAGATAAGCAAAAATGGGCTGATGTGTTGGGGTATTTTAAAGATCAAAATGCTCATATACTCTGTCTACAAGATACACATTGGATGGATAAGGATTTAATCCACATAAAACAACTGTGAAAAGGTGGATGTTATAGTCATAGTTGTAGAAATAATGTACGTGGTGTAGCAATTGTTTTTAAGGATAATTTTGAATATGAAACACTATCCTACGAAAAAGACATGGAGGGAAATTACCTGTGTCTTACACTTAAAATTGGCTCTAATTACAGTAACTCTTCTAACACTATATGGACCAATTAAGGATAGCCCTTCTTTTTTTCTCAACATTAAAAGAAGTATTAAAGATACATAACACTGATCACTATATATTATGTGGGGATTTTAATTTAGTCCAGAATCCTAAACTTGACACAGTCATGTATAAGGATATCAATAACCCAAGGGCAAGGTTGGCTGTTTTAGATATGATAAATGAATTAGAACTAATTGACTTTTATAGACATTTAAATCTAGACACACATAGGAATACCTGGAGGTCAAAGTCAAAGTTGGGGTTTTACGTCCCGTTCAACAGCCAGGGTCATATTGGGACAGGTCCTCAGAGGAATACCTGGAGGAAGAAAAACTCTGTAAAACAGGCTAGATTAGATTAGATCAGAAAATATTGTTGATATTATACACAAATGTGAAGTAAAGCCTAGTTATAGGTCAGGCCATTTGGTTACAGAACTGGATATCATACTTAATCATTTTAAAATAGGAGAAGGTGTATGGAAGTTCAATAATAGTCTTTTAAAAATCCTGAATACTTGAATTTCATTAATAAAATAAAAAAGGAGGAGACTATTAAATATGCTGTACCAGTCTATCATTTATTGTATTTGGAAATTAACTGTAATGATATTACTTTCACAATTGGGTGTGACGTTTTGCTTGAGATGCTGCTGTTGAGGATAAGGGAGAACAATAATATTTGCAACATTTGATAAAAAACAAAATATATCTAAAAAGAAAGAATAAATTAAAGATATTGAATATTTAGAAAGAAATATAGAATGCCAACCTGACAACTTAAATCTTCTCTCAGATAAAAAAGCAGATCCAGAAAAGTTGAGAGAAAGTAAAATTAAAGGGGAACAAGTAAGATTGAGAATACAATGGCTATCTGAGGGTGAAAACCCAAGAAAAACTTTGTGTAACCTAGAAAAAAAAGAACTATATTGAAAAGACGATAAAAAAATTAAAACTTGAAAATGTTGAATTGCTGCACCATGTAAAAAGTTGTTCCATAACCGAGATAAATATATTAATGTAGAAAAGTTCAAGAAATTGGAGGGAAGTAAGGTAAGTCAGCCACTGAAAAAAAATTGGGGGAGCCCTTAAATGGAAAAATAGGCATAGTTTTGAAGGAAATGAAGCACAACGAAACACCTGGGATTGATGGTATAACGGTGGGATGCTTAAAAGTTTTATGAGAAAAGTTAAAGATGTTTATAACTAATGCAATTAACTGGTGCTTAACCAATGGTGGAATGCCAATTACCCTACGACAATGTATAATAGTATGTCTGCCAAAGGGGATAAAGTCAGAAGCTTAATTAAGAACTGAAGACCAATATCATTATTATCTATATTTCATGAGTTAGCATCCAGAGCAATAGCTGAAAGACTTAAAACAGTGTTAGACCAAATTATATCTAAACACAATCAGGTTTTGTTCCCGGTAGGAATATTAGCGATTGTACCAGGCTAATTTATGATTTACTGTATCTAGCACAAAATAAAAATTACACAGGACTCTTTTTTTTCTTTTTTTTTCCCCCGAATAACAAGTTTATTTACCTTTTTTTCACAATGGTGCTAAGGACCTTGAGAGGGCAAAGGTAGGAAACCCTCCATCAAGGCCCATTTCCAGTGCTATTTCATACACAGTATGAAATAAATTTTATTACAATTTTAATATTAACAGTTATCTTGTTACATATATTTGGTTAGATAGATTTTCAAGTTGTTTTTTTTACGAATTCTTAACATTTTCTTTTACTTGTATGTTCATACACAAAGCTGAAAGTATTATAATGTAGTATAATATACTCTTTAATGACTTGATTTAAGTCAAGTACTTTATTTAAAGGAGAATACCCAAATCTTTATTTCATTTTCTACAATAAATGTATAAGTGTCACAAATCAGCTTAAGAAAATTTAATAAGTACAGATACATTTCATTTAGTACTAAACATGTTATTTCGGTGTAACTTGATTTATATACCAGCAGCAACAACCTTTTGAAAGAAAACCTTAGGTTCATTAATAAATCAAACTACCGCTGAATATATCTTGATGATGTAAGGTGACAGGTTACATGGAATAGAGAAAATAATATTGATAATAAAATAATAGTAAAAGTAAACAAAAGGTGCAATAAAAGGAACATAATAACATAGGTCACATCTAAATTTTACAAGGGAATTGAGGTTATTATTCTAAATGTCTGAAAAGTTGAACAACACTGACCACTTTCTGTCAAATTTATCTGCTTGCATATTTAGTATACTAAGATATTCATGCTCAAGAAATGTTTTTCTGAGAAATGATTTATAATTAGAGATGTTCAAATTGAGGTTTTTTCTTGAACATTTGAAAATATAATATTTACCTGTGAGAAAGATCAGGTTCGTTGTGAATGTACACTGATTTAGCACATAGTGGCCAAAGACTATAAATTTTGGACTGATGTTTATATTGATATCTGCACTTTGTTTTATCCAGGATTTTATATTATTCCAAAATTGTTCAGTCTTTTTACAGAGAACAAATAGGTGCACTATACTTTCATTATCATCACTGCAAAAATTACAAATTCAGTTTTCTGACTTTTTAATTTTATATAAATATTGTCGAACTCCTAACAATTTATGTATGATCTTATACTGGAACCAAATTAAATGGTGGTCTGGTAGACATTTAAAACATACTTTGTGTATCTCCTTCCAAGCCTGTTCATCCAACTGAACCTGTAAGTCTTTTTCCCAACTTTGTTTGTAATTTTTGTTTTGAAAGTTTGTACTGTTCAAAATTTTGTAAAAAACTTGGCATCCTTTATTTGACTGTCCTAGCAAACGTGCATGACTATGATAAAATGGTCTTTTAAGTAGATCACTGTCAAATTTGCAGAAGTGTAGATACTTTTTTAAGCACGTTTGAAGTCTATAGTAGTCTAAAAAGTTGATGCTAACATTGAAACATGTATTTATATATTCACGTGAATAAATTTCACCATTCTGATTTACAATATCTACAGGTGAGAGGACCCCTCTGCTGTATAGTTGTGGTATGAAGAGTGGATCATCAGATATTACTGAGTTGTACCATAGTGGCCCACATATTCCCTCACAAAACTTATCTGAACTTGAACAATTGTCTATTAATTCACACCAAGCATTTAGAACATCTAAATCTATAGCCAAAATCTATTGTTAATCTGGTTAGCAATGTGTGAGGACCATTGGCTGCCAAATAAAAATATTTTATCAAGTTCAGTTTCATTGAAAGATACCAAGCAACTCCAACATGCTTGTTGATGCTTTTGTAATCTATGGAGCCATGTTATCTTGAGAGCCTTAATAAAATAGTCAAGATTCAGCATTTTTAATCCTCCCTGTGAATATTCTTTTATTATTTGTTTTCTACAAATCTTATCAGGTTTGCCATCCCATATGAATTTATACAGGGTTGAGTTAAGGTCCTTTAAAAAAGTTTTTCTTGGGTTGGGGATGGAGATGAACAGGTGGTTAAATTTGGGCATAATAAGCATTTTTAAGACTGTTATTTTTTCAATTGGTGTTAAATATCGATGTTTCCATCTGGTTAATGTTTTTATTGTTTTTGTGTAGGCTAGATTGTAATTTAATTCTATAATTTTTTCCAAGTCTACTGAAAACTCAATACCAAGTAAGTTAAACTCGGTTGTGCCCCAAGCCAAATCTGCTACTCCTTCTACTTTATCTTTAGAGTATTGCTTTTTCCCAATCCATATTATTTTGGTTTTATCAGTGTTTACTTTTAATCCAGACATAGAACCGTATATCTCAAGTGTTCAGTGCTGCCAACAGAGAATCTTTTGTACCATCCAGTATGATAGTGGTGTCATCGGCATACTGGGAGAGCTTGAATTCTTGATCTGCTATTGAAATACCATGTATTGACATATTGAATTTAACCATTAGACAGAGTATTTGGGCACAAAGGAGGAACAAGTAGGAAGCCATAGGATCCCCCTGCCTGCAACCTCTTTCGATAGCGAAGAAATCAGACATTATGCCACATTGTAAAATGGATGCTTTGATTTTGGTATTAAAAGTTTTGATCCATCTGATCATGCTTGGTCCAAATCCTATAAACTCAATGACCGAATATAAGAAGCTCCATGATACCGAATCAAATGCCTTTTGAAAATCAACCAGCATTAACAGACCAGGTATATTTTTTGCTTCTGTGTGTTGCATTATGTCATATATAAGGCGGGTACTGTCACCTATATATCTACCAGAAATACCAGAAAGAAAGCCAGTCTGGCATTTTGATATAATTTTACCAAGGTGTTTCTTTATTTACACAGGACTCTTAATGTTAATAGATTTTGAAAAAGCTTTCGACTCGATCTCTTAGAAATTTTTATATAAAACTTTACAAATGTTTGACTTCAGTGAAGACTTTATATGATGGGTAAAATTATTCAATACAAATATAAAAGTATATATTCTTCAATGTGGATTCCTATCAGAAGAAATTTTAATTGACAGGGGCTGCAGGCAGGGAGATCCCTTGTCAGAGTATTTATTCTTACTGTGGGCTGAGGTACTTTCAATATTCAATAAATTAGACCCGAACATCAAAGGCCTAAAATTTAGAGATCAACACATCAAAATGACACAGTTTACAGACGACACCACACTTATTTTGGATGGAACACAGTGCTCTCTAGAAGCTGGTCTTAATATTTTAGAAATATTTGGAAATTATTGTGGCTTGAAATTGAATATGGAGAAGACAAAAGTTATGTGGATAGGGAGAAAGCGATTCTCTAAAGAAAAATTAGATACAGCATATAATCTACAGTAGGGCAACACATAATATTCAATGTTAGGATTAAAATTTTCCACTATTATAGAACAGATTCTATCTATTAATTATATCAAAACGAAGCAAAAAATAAAGAAGGATATGCAGAAATAGCAAAGTAGATATATGACACTATACGGGAGAATCACACTTATCAAAACAAAATTTTTGCCCAAACTAATACATGTCCTGACATCTCTGCCAGCACCAGATGGTACTTTGAAACAAATAGACAATCTTATGTTTGAATTTCTGTTGAATCATAAACCTGACAAGGTCAAAAGCAAAACAATATGTGGTGATTATTGTCAGGGTGATTTGAAAATGATTAACATATTCCTATTTAAAAACTCCTTAAAATGACTTGGATTAGGAGGACAATTAATCAAAGAGCCAAAGATTGGAATAAAATTTTACATGAATCAAACCATAAAGTCAATAAACTGGCACATTTGGGAAGAGATTTTCCAGTGTGTTCCAGAAATTTTGAAAACCAATTTTGGGTAAATGTATTTGAATATTGGACAGACTTCTGTTTCAAAAACAAGCTTTTAACAAATTCAGAAATTTCACAATGATGTTTATGGTACAATAGGCAGATCTCAAAGCATACATTATACTACCCTGTCTGGCACAAAAAAGGTATTAACTTGGTTGGTGATATAATAAATTCTGATGGAATAATAGTAAGTGAAACAGAATTAAATATCACATATAATTTGAAATGTAACTCAATCGAATCTCAGAGAATGAAACTCTTGGTTCAGAAGTTTTTAAAAACATATAAGAATGAAAATGTATTTCTGTACCCAAGGCCTACGACGTCTACTCCCATGCAAAGCTTGACCAAATCAAAAAAGGTAGTAAGGATTTTTACAATGCATTTATGAGTGAAGAGTTTGAAGAACTTTCTTGTAAATCAATTTGAACCAGAAAATTAAGTACAACTTTAAATGACGTGGGAAAACATATTTAGGGCCTGCCACAAATCTATATTAGACAACTTTTTGATTTGGTTTCAGTACAAAATCCTGTATTATATATTTGATACTAAATACTATTTAAACAAGCTCAAAATTATTAACTCCAATCTTTGTAGTTTTTGTAATCAACAACCAGAAAGTAATGAGCACCTCTTCATTCATCCATGATCAGTATGAATAACAAAATGGCTGCCATAGAGGAAATGTCTAAAATGCTGGATGAAATGTACTATGCTCTTTCCTACTAACACAGTAACGTTGTTCTGCCTTTGATAAACTCATGCTTGCATATGCAATAACCTGTTCTTCTCCTCCAATAAGCTGAGACAAAACTGCACCAATTCCTATATCACAGGCATCAGTGTCCAGAATGAAATGACATTCGGGTCTTGGGTATGTTAACACAGGTGCTTCTGTTAATTACTGCTTTAATTTCTGAAAGGCTTCCTCACACTGATCAGTCCATGCAAACTGTTTCCCTTTCTTTGTAAGTTCATGCAGAGGTCCCGCAACAACTGCAAAGTCCTTGATAAATCTAAGCTTCTAACTTCAGAAATATTTGTAGGTCGTGGCCACTCTTATCGATTCGATCTTGGCTGGATCTATGGAGATTCCTTTTTTCCTGAAATCAGGTGTCCTAAATATGAGACCTCTCTAAAAATATACACTTTACAGGCTTTAACTTCACCTTCGCATCACGAATCTGGTAAAACACTGCTCTCAGTCTGTGCATCCTCTCTTCAAAGTCTGAAGCAAAAAATAAAGTCATCAAGATATATCAACAGTATTATGTACTGTAAATCATTGAAGATGTGCTCCATGAAACATTCAAATGTTCCCAGTGCATTGCATAAGACGAAAGGTAGGACTTTGAACTGATACAGACCACCATCTGTGGTTGTAAAAGCGTCATTTCTCTATCTTTTGCTGCCACTTCCTGCTGCCAGTAACCAGCCTGAAAATCAATGGTGAAAAAGAATTGATCACCTGCTAAAAATGGGAGATCCATCTGGTAGTCAGGTATAGCCTTTCGTCCCATCGAGTGACCAAATTTACCCTTCTGTAGTCCACACAGAAAGTGTTCTCTTTCTTCTTCACCAAAACCACTGGGGAAAACCATGGACTGTCAAAAGGTTCAATGATGTCTCCATCTACCTTTTTTGTGTTTGCCTCCTAGTTTCTTCCCTCACATGGATAGGGATTCTTCAAGGCTTTATGGGATCAGTGTCACCAGTATCAATTCTGTGATAAATTTTATCTGTTCTTCCAAGGTCACTGGAATCTTTGTCGAAAATGTCTTGATGCTCAACTAATAGTTGTGACATGATATCTATCTGATGTTCACTTAGGTGTGTCGAGAACCTCTGGATCAAGTCTGTGAGATGTTCTGTCCCATCTCGTAACTAAGGTTGAACCTGTACATGCACTGATATTATGTTAACGGTAAGCAGTCCATTTTTATTCCATGCTTCAGCTGGATGACACAAGGTGGCTGTTGTTTCCGAGTTCCACATTCTGGTTAGATGGATTCATCAGTCAGATCACAACTTTACCTTCTTGTATGTCAACAAGGGGTCTGGCCACTAAGAGTCCATACCGGTCTGTAAACTTTTCAGTCCCTTCCAATACATTGATAGGACATTTGTGATCTCGTCGATGAATCACTACTTCTTATGGCGGACGGGAATGGGGGAATTGTCTTTGAATGAAACTCTCTAGCAGCTGATTTTATCACCTTTATTCCACATGTTGATAGTTGTGTCTTGAATGGTCAGTAACTGGCTTGCTAAATTGAGTTTGCAGTCATGTTGGGTTAAGACGTCTATTCCTAAGATGGCATCATCTTTTGTATCTGCTGCTACAACTTTATGATGGACCCTCAGGGGCCCCTAGCATAATTTCCATTTTTTTACCCATCACTGGCATTGGATCACCATTGGCTTGGACTACTTCAAAATCTATGGGGTCAAGACTTCCTGCTGTCATATCATCATTGGCCATAGATATGACAGTAATGCTAGCTCCTGTATCAACCACAAACTTCACTGCCCAATTGCACACCTGACCCACGACCATTAACCCTGTTCCACTTGAAAGTGCTATCCCATTTTTATGCCTTTCCTGCAGCACCTTGGCTCATAGGCACAGTCCTACTCAGTTTGACACATTGTGGGGTGTGGGGTACTGTTGAGTTTTCGGTTCTGTCTGTTGGTCGATGGTTTCCTATTTTACACTTGTGGTTCAATTTTCTGCAACATTTCTCACAGTAATTCAGTCTATTTCTGCATTCAATGTAGGTTTGCTGGCTCACTGGTTGACCTATATGTTGTGTTTCCTTGTTGAAATTTGTCCAATTGCCTCAGATTTTTCTGCCCCTGGTCCCGCTCCCTCTCAGCCTTTTTGTATGCTTCCATCTCAACCGCAGCACATACAGCATCATCTAAGCTCTTTGCCTTCACTTGATATACTCTCCAACGAAGGTCACTGTCATCCAATGCATCGATGAATGAATCTCGTCTGAGTACATCCATCACATCTGGTGTAGCAGTCTGGTAAGCCAGGTCAATAAGTCACCTGAGTTCTTGGGCTAATTCGGGCAGACCCTCTCGAATGGAAATTTCTTAATTCTGACTGGAAAAGTTCAGTCTGGTTCTCTGCATTAAACCCTCAGCTCAGGGTGGTCACCAGCTCACGATAGTTTTGGTGCTTCAGTGGGTTACAGTTCTCAGGAGCTGACAGGCTGCACCCCTCAGACTTATACTGAGATAGTGGGCTTTTTGTGTGTTGTTCCACTCATTGAGGTCAGCACATATCTCAGAATGGCTGATAAATCCAGACGCTTATTATTACACATCAGTGGATCTGGGTTCAAATCTCTATCAAAATTTCTGGAAGGATCAGGTTGCTGACTTCTAAATACATCTGCTCCTGAGTTTTGTTGATGGCTAATCTTGTCACCTTGAAGGTACATTAAACACTCAGCTGCTGCCTGCAGTCTCTCCATCTGTCTATCATTGCCTGAAGCAATGTCAGGGAGTGAAGATTCTTTTGGATGTACATCACCAGAAACTGTTTCCTCTGAGCTTCCCATACAGTTTGGCATATGTGACTTTAGTTTTTTAAAGTATTCACAGGATTTGTATCATTGGATGTCATATACTCTGAAAGATCCCACTTCTGACACCAGTTAAAACCAACAGGCGGTCTACTTGGTACAGTCCTAATACATAGTGATTGTGCTTCTATTTATCCTGTAGAAAGCAATGAGTCTCCATCAGAAGTTGGTGATGACTCTAACATAACATGCCTCTGATATGAAGCTCAATATCTCATGCAGGGGATGGTTGTCAGTATCTCAGGCTCATTAGTATGATGAATATTGGTTTTGAGTGCCTGATGAATCTTTATGTAAGCAAATGTTGAATATCTCAAATACTGATGACTCTCCAAGTCAAATTACCTATGTCTATAATTTGTAGTTTTCAAAGGAGACCTCAAGTGTGTGATTTTATGTGCCAGAGTTCTTAATTGTGGTTGGGAAGGTTTGAATATATGAATGGTGTAAGGCAGGAATAAATGAAGCTTGTTAAATACTGAAATTGTTAAATTAACTAATCAAATAAATGTACTAACAGTGCAAATGGGGCAAACAGCTAATAGTCGAATAACTACTGTACACAATTAGGAACAGTGCAATTCCCACTATTATAGTTATCAAATCCAAATATTTCTACATCATATAATTATAAATATCACTTTGAAATAAATAAACAGCATGTACAGTTTGGTTTTCAGGGACTATTCATCAAAGTTATCCCAATTAAAATTAAATTAAAGAGAGTAATAAAAAAATCCAACTATGAACAGATATATTATTCATAGATGGGCCAAATGTCTACAAATAGACTTAAATTTTTTTTGTCTGCAGAGAGATTGAAAATGGTTACTTCAATTAGTTCATATAAAAATTACTATCAAAGCTGTGATTTGTAACCTAGAGTAAATTAGTATGGTTTGTTTACATGACCTTGACCAAATTTGTGCCAAAAATAAATCTGAAAAAATTAAGAAGAAATAAATCATTCAAAGAAAAACTTCACTGTGACTGGCACGAAAAGAGAATTAAAATGACTAACTTTGAATATCTGAAGCAATTTTTGAAGAAAATTAGTCTTCTCTCAGTATTTATTAAAATAGGTGTGGACCCAGGGAGTTTCTAAACTGGCTTTGTGAGAATGTCGTAAGTACAATGCTTATATAATGTATGTGGTTACTATGGAGACATGACATGCTTTGTCATGGAGCTTTTGTAATTTACAAGCCAAATGACTTATAAAAGAAACCATCAAACCTCGGCGTTGAAATAACACTAAACTTCATAATATTTTGAAAATAACAATATTATTTACCTATTTATATCATTTAAGGGTTTATACTGACAAACTAACACATTTTCAGTTGATACTAAACTTCCTTTGAATACCCATGACAATATACAATCTGACAGGAAATAAATAAAAGCACGTGATAAATATGGCAGCCGATAGAGAAACTGTATAATACCCAGCTCAAAACCAATAAAAATCAATAATTATGTAGCATCTACACCAGCCAAGTACAATAAGTGACTCTAAAGAAGGTCAGTTAATGTTTACACAAGCCCAATTAGCATAAGAACAAGATTTGGTTTTATCCGTCTACTACTGGTCCATAACAGGTGTCTCAGGTGAGCTGTGCTTCAATTTGGATGTACATATCCCTAGAAAATCAATAATGTTCTGCCCCATTTTTCTCTAGGATGTTGATAAATGGCCAGATAAGGCCTGAGCAGTTATCTCCCCGTATCTCCCACTGAGTGTGGAGATCGTGGTTCATTATTTACATGAGACATACCACTGTCAATAACCTATGACCAGATAAAGGGCTACGTTCCCAACCAGGAACTTCAAGCAACACACTAACCCAAACACATGAGCACAAATGGCATTCACAAACTCATTCCTTCAAAAAAATTAATACTGTTCATAAGGTTAAGTGTGTCATGACTACATGATGAGGTATCATATCTGGCATTATTTGCAATTCAACATTTACTTTTAAGGTACATAGGAAAGTCTTCAGCCTTATAACTTTTAAAATACCCCATAAGAATAATGTACTGTCCCACCATATAAAAATGCATTTCAATACTCACCAAAGATTAAACTAGGTTATAACAACTTCAATATTATAATATACCCACTTAATAAGAATCATTTCATGAACTGAAATAATCATCCTAGCTGGAAACTCTACCACAGCACATGTTATTATAAATAGTGACAATTACTAATCACATTCACTTATATGATCTGAGTAGATTCAAATAAAGTATTTTCAGTTTAAACCGTCCAGTAAATTACAATTACCAATGACCTAAAATTGTCCTTCAGAATCCCCAATCGTTGTCTTCATCAGAGAAAATGACTCCAGTTATCAATCACTTAATACAAAAGATAGATTCTGATGTGGTCTTCTTCCGGATTCTGCCTTCCTTGACAATTGCTGTCTGAATTTCCACCACAGGTAGATCGATGCCATGCAGACTCTTCTCCTGTCGGCTATGTTTCCTAGTAGTTGCATTGCCTAGTTCTGAAGAGGACATCGATGTTCATTTTGTCACAATGCTTGCCCCAAGGTATTTTGGCAAATGAGGGAAAGCTCCTTCCTGTTTGGGTTTCGGAGGTGCTCTTTTCTGGAATATATGCCTCATCAACAGGAATGTTGGTTGGCAAAAGAGTCCTTACAGATGTAAGCATACTAGTGATGAGGTTCACAGTCCTGGATGAATTTACAGGCTGACTGGGGCCATCATCACCGAACACCGACTTCAGTTCACCACTTGTCACTGGCGGCCTCTTATTCTGGTTAGGTGTTTCTTTAGCCACACTGGGGCTGGTGTCAAGACTGAGTTCCTGATGAGGTAGTCCACTCCTACTCAGTTCCTGTTGTATGTTTGTTGCTTCTGGCTTGTCTGTGGTGACACCGTTTGTAGAAGACCCTGTTACTGGTAGAACTGCATTCTGGAATGTGATTGGTGCAGCAACAATTCAATCTGTGATCAAAATCTGGCTGTCGAGTTCTGTCACAGGTGTAATAGAGGAAATTCTTGCCACCAGTTGGAGAAAATCTTCCTCCTTGCCTACACAACAATCCAAGTTGGCTTTCACTACTGAACTCAGTCCCAAGGAGCCATCCAAGTTGAACTCTCGGCTACGGATGCCTTGATTGTTGTTTATTACTGGTGTGTGGAGCACTGGTGATCTGACTCCTACTTCCTGTATCAAACTTGGATCCGCTCTCACCAACTCCTCTGGGTGGTCTTTTCTCGAATGTCCCCTCATGTCACACAAATTTTTCCTTTGTTTATTGCAAAAAGGACACTGATAAGCAGTGTAGCTGCACTCATGTACATTGTGGAAATGTCTCCCAATTGATCTTTCTACCAAAGGTTAGGTTGCATTGATGACAGTTGAAGGTGTGTGGCATCTGTAACACAAGAGCAGAGAACCACATATTCACTAGTAGGTTCTGTGAAATGGTGTGTGTAATTTCTTAACTTTACTAGCTGTCTCCTATCTAAATTCTTAATTTTACTGCAGGCGATCTAGAGGTCTGTGTTGTCTCATGGATCTGTGGGTCTTGATGGAGATGAATAGTCTGTCTGAAATGTGTCCCTTGACTGATCTTGACTAAAGCAACAAGCAGTGTTTTCT
Source organism: Sabellastarte sp. h YS-2021 (assembly GCA_964017235.1). Lineage (NCBI taxonomy): Eukaryota > Metazoa > Annelida > Polychaeta > Sabellida > Sabellidae > Sabellastarte > Sabellastarte sp. h YS-2021. Next base: position 28,575,079 of record OZ024940.1, read on the forward strand.
ATCTTAACTATATCTGGAGAACTCACAACATTGCCATGGTTACAGGATCATCACTTTGTTCTTTGGGAGTTTCAGGGTATTCAAACCCACAGCCCGGTCATAATCCGGAAGTTCCAGGACCCGTAAGTCCACTTCCTGTTCCACTTCTAGAAGTTCCAGGACACTTAAGTCCACTTCCTATTACACTACCAGAAGTTCCAGGACAATTTAGTCCACTTCTTTTTTTACTACTGAAAGTTCCAGGACAATTAAGTTCACTTCCTTCATGAGTATACTGGAGGGCGATATTTCCTCAACTCTGTGGAAACCTTGATGAGGCTGCCTCATCACAATCTCATCTTCATCTGATGAGTCACTAAAAGACATATGCTGACTGTTAACAATGTCTTGTTCATTGGTTGTTGGTAAGATTCTTTTGCTGTTTTCTCTAGATAAGTCATGTTTATTGTACTCCTTCAATCTGATGAAATGTAGAAGTTTTGGTTTTAAATGAGGCGTTTCTTTTTTTGCTAAAGAACTGTGTAGGACACTTTCCAATTTCTTTATAGCTTGGGCCAATTCCTGGTTTTCACCCTGCTTCGAACAACCAGAATAAGTCTCCAGCATCAAGTATCTTCCTATGGGCTTTCCTGGCATAGTATCGTTTTTGTCGCTGACCTGGTTTCTGTAGTTTGGCACTGACATATTCATGAGCTACTTCCAATCGATGCTGTAACTCTTCACCGTCTAGCTCCCGGACTGGAGTCGCTCAAAGATCACACTGACTGGAAGAAAAACATCTTGTCCTAACATTAATAAGTTGGGGGAAGCATTGGTGCTTTCTTGTGTGGTAGATCAAAAGCTAAGAACTGTATGTAATGGTCCCAGTATCTCTGGTGTTTGGATACACACATGCGCAGCATATTCTCAAGTGTTCAGTTCATTCTCTCTATCAGACTATCACTCTGTGGATGAAAAGCAGTTGTCCTGGTCTTGTCAATATCTAGTAGGTGACAAATGTCTTCAAACAATGCTGACTCAAACTAGAGTCCTTGATCCGTGTGGATTGCAAGTGGCACACCAAATCTACAGATGAAATTCTCAACTACTTTGTGGGCTATGGACGTTGCTTCCTGGTTAGATATGGGATATGCTTCCACCCACTTTGTGAAATAATCTGACACTACCAGCAGATAGTGATTCACCTGTCACTTCCATTGGAAATCCAGCTTTGACGAGTCCCATTTTCCCAAGGTTTTTCTTATTAAGTTCCTTCCTGCTTGCACATACTTCACATGAACTGGACCACTTCTGGACATCTCACCAGTGACCATACCAGTAGAATCTACCTCACACATTGGCAAGCATTTTGTGTTCACCTAAATGCTCACCCATGAAATCATCATGAACCATCTTCAGTATCTCTTGACATCTACATTGGGGTACGACCAGTTGACAGGTTGCCTTCCCAGAAATCTCTTCATCCAATCTTTTGTAAAGGACCCCTTGCTTGACCTCTAGCTGATGCCACATAGACCAGTAGGTCTTGGAAGCAGCTGTGCTTCACTTTTCCACTTCAGGATTGGTCCTATTATACTGTCTTCTCTTTGTTCTTGAGAAATTTAAGTATTTCCAATGATAGCAATCCACAGTCCCAGAATTTTCATGTAGGTCATGGCCTCTCCTTTATTGATTCAATCTTGGCTGAATCTGTGGAGAGTCTTTTTTCTGAAACCAGGTGTCCTAAATATGAGACCTCTCTCTGAAAAAATATACACTTCACAGGCTTTAACTTCAGCTTGACATCATGAATCCAGTCAAACACTGCTCTCAGTCTGTGCATCTCTTCAAACTCTGAAGAAAAAATAATATCAACAAGATATATCTGCAGCATTTGTACTGTAAACCATTGAAGATGTGCTCCATGGAGAAGATTGACACCCTGAGTGGTTGTAAGCTAGTATGTTGAGCATGGTATCATGTAAAAAGTATAGATATGTGTCAAAAACAGGGGAAAAGTGACATTGGCAACTCATCACTAATAGGTTTACCATCATGCAAGTTCTGAGTGTTGTGTGTACTTTATGACTAATGAAAACAAGGAACATTAATTTATTCTGGGTGATTTATTATTACCCATCATCAGTCCTGGGTTCAAATCTCTATCAAGATTTCTGAGAGGATCAGCTTGATGACTTCTAAATACATTTAGCCCCGAGTTTTGTTGATGGCTATTCTTGTCACCTTGAAGGTACATTAAACACTCAGATGCTGCCTGTCAAGGAGTAAAGATTCTAGTGGACGTACATCACCAGAACCTGTTTCCTCTGAGTTTCCCATACGGTTTGGCATATCTGACTTTTTCAAACTATTCACAAGATTCGTATCACTGCATCTCTTCTACTTTGAAAGATCCAACTTCTGACACCTGTTGAAACAGACGGGCAGTCTACTTGGTACAGTCCTAATACATACCTCTATTTATCCTGTAGGAAGCTAACAGTCTCTAATATCACATGCCTCTGATATGATGCTCAACATCTCATGCAGGGGATTGTTCTCAGTATCTCAGGCTCATTAGTATGATGAATCCTTGTTTTGAGTGCCTGATGAATCTTTATGTAGGCAAATGTTGAATAACTCAAATACTGATGACTCTCCAAGGCAAATGACCAATGTCTATAATTTGTAGTTTTTAGAGAAGACCTCAGTGTGTGATTTTATGTGCCAGAGTTCTTAATTATGGTTGGAAAGGTTTGAATATATAAATGGTGTAAGGCAGGAATAAATGAAGCTTGTTAAATACTGAAATTGTTAAATTAACTAATGAAATAAATGTACTTACAGTGCAAATGGGGCAAACAACTAACAGTCCAATAAATACTATAGACAATTAAGAACAGTGCAATTCCCACTATTATAGTTATTAAATCAAAATATTTCTACATCATATAATTATAAATACCACTTTGAAAAAAATAAACAGTATGTACAGTTTGGTTTTCAGGGACTATTCATCAAAGTTATCCCAATTAAAATTAAATTAAACAGAGAAACAAAAAATTATCCAACTATGAACAGATATATTGTACAAAGATGGACCAAATGTCTACTAATGGGCTTAAATTGTTTCTATTTAAAACTGCAGAGAGATTGAAAATGATTACTTCAATAACTTCATATGAAAATTACTATCTAAGCTGTGAGTTGTAACCTGGAGTAAATTATAGTAGCTTCTCCTAATATGATTTATTTACATGACCTTGACCAAATTTGCACCAAAAATAAATCTTAATAAGTTAAGAATAAATAAATTATTAAAAGAAAAAGTTCACTGCTACTGGCACTAAAACACAATTAAAATGACTAACTTTGAATATCTGAAGCAATTCTTGAATAAAATTAGTCTTCTCTCAGTATTTATTAAAAATAGGTGTGGACCCAGGTAGTTTCGAAATTGACTTCGTGAGAATGTTGTAAGCACAGGGCTTATATAATGTATGTGGTTACTATGGAGACATGACATGCTCTGTGCTCAGTGAGCTCCATCGAGGAGCTATTGTGATTTATAAGCCAAATGACCTATAAATGAAACCATAAAAATCTCTTATTTGGAGGCGCTAAAATAACACTAAACTTCAGAATATCTTCAAAAAACAATATTTCTTCACCTCTTTATATTATTCAAGGGTTTATACTGACAAACATACTTGCAGTTTATACTAAGCTCTTTGAATACCCATGACAACAGGCAATCTGACAGGAAGTAAACAAAAGCACATGATAATCATGGCAGCCAATAGAGAAACTGTATAATACTCAGCTCAAAACCACTAAAATTAAATAATTATATAGCATCTACACTGGCCAAGTACTGTAAGTGACTCTAAAGAAGGTTAGCTAATGTTTACACAAGCCCAATTAGCATATGAACAAGATTTGGTTTTATCCGTCAACTACCGGTCCATGACAGGTGTCTCAGGGGAGCTGTGCTTCAATTTGGATGTACATATCCCTAAAAATCAATAATGTTCTCCCCAATTTTCTCTAGGATGTTGATAAATGGCCAGATAAGGCCTGAGCAGTTATCTCCCCTTATCTCCCACTGAGTGTGGAGATCGTGGTTCATTACTTACAAGAGACATGCCTCCGACATAACCTATGTCCAGATAAAGCCACTACTTGAACCAAGTGAATAAAAGGGAGAATTACACAGAATAAATAACTGAGCATAGTATCAGCACATTCCTAGTGATTTACCCAGTTGTGACTCATTTCAGGACAGAGTTTAATAAAATAAAAATATAAGTAATAGTCAGCCCCAGATCCATTACATTTACCCCACCCAGGATTGATGTGTCCTGCACAATAAGATCTCAAAAGTCAAGGTCAGCTGACTTCGTGTCCAACCAGGAACTTCAGGCAACACACTAACCCAAAAACATGAACACAAATGGTATTCACCAACTAATATATACATCATTCCTTGAAAAATTAATACTGTTTATAAGGTTCAGTGTGTCATCGCTACATGCTGAAGTATCATATATCTGGCATTATTTGCAATTCAACATTTAACTTTTAAGGTACATAGCAAAGTCTTCAACTGTTATAACTTTTAAAATACCCCATAAGAAAAATGTACTGCCCCACCATATAAAAATGCATTTCAATACTCACTAAAGATTTAACTATGTTATAACAAATTCAATATTATAATATATCCATTTATTAAGAAACATCTCATTAACTGAAATAATCATCCCAGCTGAAAACTCTACCACAACACATAATATTATAAATAGGAATAGTTACTAACCAAATTTACATATATGACCTGAGTAGGTTCAAATGAAGTAATTTCAGTTTAAAATGTCCAGTAAATTACAATTATAATACTTGGTGGTGGTGATGGCTGAACATGCTCTTGCAGAGATGCAATATTTCTAAGAAAATTCTGGTTGAAGACTACTGAAACAGGGAATAAAATATATGGCAGGAAAATATAATGTGTATAGAACAAAGTGATATACTTGAATATCGGATTTATGAATATGTAATAATATAAATAAAAAAATAAATTCTGCAGGAATAAGAGAATTGGATAAACATTTATTGAAAAGGTTTTTAATGAACATGTGCAATATGAAAGGAACTAATTAATGTAACAATTACATAACAGAATGGACCACTAAACACAAAAGCTCACTACAAATCTTGAAAACTCTGGCACCTTTTCTTCTGTTTAGACTTTCCATCGTAAAAGGTATTTACCTGGATTACAAAAGGGTGTTTTGTTTTTTAGAACAAGACCATTATTTCCCACATGTGCATAATAAAAGATTAAACTGACTTGATTGTAAAACAAAAAGTATTTAGAAAAGATATTCCAGTATTGTTTGAAAATTAAACAGTGTGAACTCTGGTACAATGTATAGTTTATTTTGGCACTGGTTTGTTTCAAGTTGTTGAAAAATATAAGCCTAAATTAAGAATCTGTTACACATGTACTTCAATGGATAAAATGTGTTATGAAGATAGTAAAAAGAGAAATTTGAGTGACTTATCAGAAACAAGTTCAAACAGTCCAACTTTGATACTTCCAAAAAAAATGTCAAAGTTTATGGATACCTGTCATCTTGGGGATATTTTCACTGAAATAAGTGATCATGATAAAGTTGATAAACAAGTTCCATCTCAAGACCTGAACTCACGCAAGATAGAAAAAAAAGATTGATGAAATCTTGCAACTGTTCAGGCTCCTCAGACAAGCACTTAATTTGACACCTTTTACAAGATGCAAATACAAATCTGAATCTCTGTTTACTGGAGTCAGAAAGGACAGTGGTTAGACTATCTGCTAAGGTGAAGTCACTGGAGGCTAAGGTCGAAGCTTTACAGTTATACTCCATGAAACCCAATCTGATATTTCATAACATTCCTGAAAAGATCCAAGAAGATCCGTATATAGAAATAAACACTTTACTGAGGAACACATAGAATATTCCAGATAATTTGATCTTTTCAGCAAAGAATCCAGGGGGTGAAGTAAGGGTAGATGTTGCCCACTGAATAGGTCAAAGAAAAAGCAAAATTTCTGACTCAGCGTGGACAGAATATTGTTTTCACATATGCAAAGCAGTTGAAATCAATTCTATATGCTATGAGTGAGCAATTCCCCCCTTCAGTTCGTGAAAAGTGTGCAGCCCAAGTTCCAGTTCTGATTGAAGAGCAAAGAGCAGCTCGAGAAAGTAAAAAGATGGCAGCATCAAACTAGTGAAAGATAAGCTACTCATAGACTCAAAGGTCAACATGGATACTTTTGAAAAACGCCCCTTGGATTACAGTAGATCTATAGGTGACCCTATATGTTTTGACCATATGTTTCACTCGGAATTACATGAAGTGAAGGGAAGCATTTTTCAAAGACACTTGAACCCAATCCACACAGAACATGAAGCTATCCAATCATTGAGGGCAATTCTTCAAACTAGCATTGGATCAAAAACCGATCACATTTTGTAAGCCTACTATTTTACTGATGCTGAAGGTCTCTCAGTTAACGGATACTACGACGGTGACAATGGTGAATGGACAGGTAGCAAGATATTAAAACAGCTATTGGTTGAACATGAAATCAAAGATGCAATTCTGATAGTGACACGCCTACATGGTGTCTTTAACCTTGGAAAGACACAATTTGAGTACATCAAGATGGCTGGAATGGAGGCACTGAAAAAACTGTAATATGATCCATTTTGTTAAAATCACTTAAAAGTGCATTCCTCTATTCAAAAAAGACTAATTAACTGTCTGTATAAAGTGTGTGTTTTTTAATACGTTTAATTTTTCTCTCTGGAAAGACTCTTATATTTAATTAGAATAAATAGGTTTAAAAATTAACCTATGCATGACATGATTCTTCTGACCACAACGTGTGTGTGGTATTAGTTATGTAAATTAAGTTTTTTGCTTCAACCATTTTGTAAAACTTAATTCTTATGGTTGAAGTATTAAAAATAAATGTTACAACAAAAATTGTGTAAAATCTGGTGAAATAGGTATAGCTTTGTTTTTTTTCAATTATGTACAATGGTATCATTATTTTTCTAGAAATATGAAAAACTAAACTCTGATGAAAGTTTTCATCTGTACAAGTAAAGACATTATATGTTCCATTTTGAATGAAGGAATCTTTTATTAAATTAATAATGCATAAGTAATATTGTCAGTGGATATGCTCACTGTGTAAACCTTTTCTCCGTTGATGTAAAGACATGTTTATTTCTGCTGAAATATTAGAATTACTAAAAAATATGGTCAAAAATGAATCTTTTCTTAATTGTTTTTAAAATCCATAATCATGTTTTCAGTAATACTGTGTTTTGATACATGCCTTTCCATCAATGACATGCATCCAAGCTGAACTTTTTCAGCTTATTTTTTGTAATGATGCACATATATAAGCACTTAGTTATGTTTTATGCACAAATTTCGGTCTGTACATTAACAAATTCCATTTTAGATAGAGACTTAGAAAAATGGTGCCATAATATAGTAGTTAAAATTTTTTATACTGTTTGTAGCTCTCTTTATTCTAGATATAAACATAAATGTTTTCTTGTGCAGTATATTTATACATTGAGAGACAAAAAAGTGCAGAGAGTGACTTTTTGACAAATGGGTAATCTAAGAAATAACATTAAGGTGTTGTCCGCAAACTGTCAAGGCTTGCAGAATCAGCAAAAGAGACTAGATGTTCTCACATACTTTAAAGAAAGTAAAGCCAAAAATGTTTGTCTACAAGACAAGACAATACAAGACTGGACAACAAAGGATTTGTTAAAAGTTAAGGAAATTTGGGGAAACAACTCTTTTATAAATGCTCAACAACCAACTCAAGGGGGTAGCAGTTTTAATTCGTGATGATTTTGAATTTGAAGTTCTCAAATCAATAAGTGATCAAGATGGGAATTTTATTTTCCTGAATGTCAAAACAACTTTTGGAACCATAAACTTAAAAAACATAAATAACCCAAAGTCTGGACAAGCTGTCCTTAAAATTTGTGAGGATCTTGATCTGTTAGATATTTATAGATATTTTTATCAAACTACACATAGATATACTTGGAGAAAGAAAAATCCTCTTAAACAGGCCAGACTTTATTTTTTCTTAGTCTCGCATGGAATGACAGATTTGGTCTATAATTGTGACATAAAAGCAGGCTATAGATCTGACCACTCATTTTTATTTTTAGATTTTACAGTAAATAAATTTTCAATGGGTAAAGGAATTTGGAAGTTGAATAATAGTCTTCTTAAAAACAAAAGTTATGTTGACCTCATAAATAATGTGATTAAACAGGAAGCAATGGGATGTGCTTTGCCTGTGTATAAGGTACAATATATTGAAAGTAATTGGGGCAAAATACTTTTTACAATTGATGATGATTTATTTCTAGAAACTTTGTTTTTACGTATAAGGGGAGAATCTATAAAATTTTCTTCACATTTGAAGAAAAATATATGGAAAAAGAAGAGGCAGTAGTAAAAGATATTGAATACTTAGAGTATTTAGAAAAGCCACTCAATGCACAATTGGAAATTTTAGCTGACAAAAAGGAAGAGCTTGAAACTATCAGATCATACAAAATACAAGGAGAGATAATAAGGTCAAGGACACAGTGGTTGATAGAAGGTGAAAGGACCACAAGGTTCTTCAGTAATTTGGAAAAAAGACAATTTGTGGAAAAAACAGTAAAAAACTGCAAACATATGTGTTTTGCAAGATCAGAAGGAAATTTTGAATGAAATCACTGATTATTATACTAATCTTTTAAAAAATAATGATAATGAACTTGAAAAAGTTGATCTTACAGTGCTTTTAAAGGATGCAATGATGTCAAAGATTGATGAAGCAGATCTAGGAAAGCCCTTGATGACTAAAGAACTAGAAAATGTTTTTAAAAAGATGAAAAATAATAAAACTCCAGGTATTGATGGCATAAGCTGTGAATTTTTGTAAGTTTTTTGGTCCAAACTATAACTTGTATTCCTAAAGGGAATAAAAGTAGAACCCAACTGCAAAATTGGCATCCAATATCTTTGTTGTATGTAACATATAAACTTGCCTCCGGGGTTATAGCTAATAGACTTAAACAAACACTAAAGAATATAATATCACAATCACAGACTGGATTTATAGAAGGAAGGCAAATAAGTGACAGCGCCCAACTAATTTATAATATAATGCATTTTACAAAAGTTAAAAATAAAACAGGCTTACTAATGATGATAGACTTTGAGACTATCATGGGATTTTCTCTACAAAGATCTTTCTTATTGTGAGAACTTTATCAAATAGGTAAAAGTTTTTAACACAAATGTTGATCCTCATGTTATCCTATGTGGTCACCTATCAAATGAAATACCCATTGAAATGGGCTTCTGCCAAGGTGACCCACTAGCACTTTTTTGTTTTTGATTGGATGTAGTTGTTTTTTTTATACAGAACAGATATAAGTAAACACAGTATGCGGATGACACCAGTAGTATATGAAGGGTAAACTTTTGCCTCATTTTATGGCCTTACTTTTACCCTCAAAGAACTTTTACCCTCACCTAAAAATGAGGCAAAAGTTAACCCAACTTTTAACCAAATTATTCTAAAACCAGGCAAGTTAGTACTGTGAGGTTGAATATGTCCAGGAATGATTTTTCTTTTTAACCAAATTTTTTGTGTTTATTAGACAGTATGTTTTAGTATGTGTTGTTTTTGCCATTTCATGTATTTTCCTGGGTGAACTTTGAATCAGCTGTTTTTCATATGGACAGTGGACTTACACACAGGAAAAAAACCTTTTGTATATATGACCCCCACCACGAACTGAGGGCAGGAGTAAGGCCTATATCACCCAACTTTTTAACCAAATTTTTGTGTTAATTAGACAGTATGTTTTTGGTATGTTTTTTTTGCCATTTCATGTATTTTCCTGGCTGAACTTTGAATCAGCTGTTTATCGTATGGACAATGGACTTACATAGAGGAAGAAAAACTTTTGTATATATTCGGAAAAGCCGGTTTTTTTTGCCATTTGATGAACAGATACTAGCTACAGTCTTTTATGGACAATATGCAGAATAGTATCCATGTTAAACATCGTCCAACTTTTAACTAAACTTATCCCAAAAATCAGGTAACTTGGTAAATCGGACTGTGAGGTTGAATATTTCCAATTAATCAGTAAAAAAAGTTTTTAGAGTTCCTAGTATTGAACTACGGCACCATGGGCTTTTCTTTAGTTGCTCTGCACACCTCTCACAACACAACAGATGTCAACAAGGTAGAAGAACCATTGTAATATCACCCTCCATACAAATCTTACAAGCCGGTGCTGTATCTAATCTCTTGTTCTCCTGAACAACTTGTTGATCTTCAATTTCAAATATTGCATCCAATAAATCCACGGTTGTAATAGTATTGCCTTTCAACTTTTCTAACCCGTCTCTTATTAATTTATCAGAAAATCCCAACTGACGTACAATTTTTTCTGCACTTTTATGTCACACAATATACACTGAGTCATATTAGTGTAATTCTGGCTTAAAATTTCGGTGGCCCTCATTTTAGCAAATTTACAAAATGGAAAATGTTTAAGATGTTCTTTCAAAGGAATATCTCCTGTAACCCAATTATACATAATTCCACCACAGAAGGCACATTTCACCCTGTCTCCTGGTCCACAATAGAATTACCCTGCTCTAACTAAATTAAGTGGTGACACAATTTCATCCTTCGGCCATTTATCCAAGAAGCTAGCCAAACGAAGACCTTCTGATGTATATTGATCATCTAAAGCTTTTGTCATTTTTTGTTTTTTAAAATCACCATCAAATCCTTGTCACACAGAGAATTAATAGTTGACACAATCCTTTGGTCACTTGTACTACAAGAAACTTGTCAAAATGAAAACCCTTTGAGACATACAACTTGTGTAAATCTTTTTTTTGGGGGTCATTTCATGTATTTTCCTGGTTGAAATCTTGAATGACCTCTATCACATGGACAATTGTGTATATCCAGAAAAGCTGTTTCATTTCTAAAAAAATTCTCCACTTTGAGTTTTAAAGAATCACAAAATCTCAAACACTTAAGACTGATCACATGTAAGCAATCCACCATATACATAATTGAAATTGAAGTTCAGAATCTATTTTTGGTTTCATCGGATGGTATATTTTAATATTTCCCTCTACATATAATAAAATCATTTTTTTTGTTCATTTCAACCAAATATCCACTTTTGCTTTCAGACTATGATCTTTTCTGTTGACAGATAAAAATTCCCAAGAAACAGAGACTGAATGTGTGAAATAAATGAAAACACATCCAAGCCACTATTCCCAGGGCTGCACTCATTGCCTCTCCCTGAAACAGAGAAAAATATGAACATACACATATATTCTACCTCTAGAAACTAAACAATTTCACTTTTCAACATATCAATATGATTACATATAAGAAGGTACATTTTGTAACTAAGTAAAAATGTCTTATGCTGTTTCTCTTTGGAAGATAAATTTTAAATCATTTTCTATAATTAACTGAATATTTTTTTACAAATGAATGAAAATAATAAACATCTTACCTTTTTTAAAAAAAATATTTTTCCATCCAAAAAGTCCACAATATCTCAATATCTAAATGTTTTGTGACCTATTATATATATATATATATATATTACACTTTATTCATCATTAAGTAGACAGTGTGTAAAAACCCAGCTTAAGTCGACACTAACCTATATCTTTCATTTTTAATGATAATAACCTGAGATTTAAAAAATTTCTTATCTTTTGAATGAGGATTTTAAATATATATCCATGCAATGCTTTTAGTTTGAAATAAAATATATAACCCAAGTGTTTACCTAAAAATGTCTACTTAATGTTTTACCCAATTAAAATCATCATTAAGTAGACTGTCCCCTTAAGTGGTGTAAAAACAGCCACATTAAGTAGACATTTTAATGTGTAGAAATATGAATTGGAAATCAAATAAAAAGATCCAAAAATAATTGCTTTATAATTGATTTATTCTAAATCTATGGCTCTTTGTATAAAAATACATGGCATTCTGTATGTAGTTTTAGCTTTATTTTTTTCCCAGATTCAATGCACAAGTGACAATTATTAAGTCTGGTTCAACACAACCTAAGCTTCCTTTGAAAACAGCCATCTCATATTCAAGTGAAAAGTTCTGACTTCTACATAAATGTTCTAGTTGAAAATAGAAATCCTTTTGGTTTTTTGAAGAAAAAAAAGAATTGAAATATTTTGTTTTCAGACTTAAATATATGTATCTATACTTCCTAAAATTGGTTTAATTTGGATATTTTTTAGGATTCTTGCAACAGTTTTCTCTTTTTAGTATTAGTAAGATAATCAATTGAATAATAAATTTCCATCCAAGTTACTACTTGCTAAGTTTTATGCCAAATATTTATGTTATGTATATTTATAATGCATGTATTGTGTACACAAAATGTCCACAAAAGTTGGGATTTTACATCCTACGATATACACTAAATGTCCATTTAAGTGGATTTTTACATCCTAAAATATACACAAGATGTCCACTTAAGTTGGGGTTTTACTTCCAAAGATATACACTAAATGTCCACTTAAGTTGGGTTTTTACCTCCTAAGATATACACTAAATGTCCACTTAAGTTGGGATTTTACATCCTAAGATATACACTAAATGTCCACTTAAGTTGGGTTTTTACCTCCTAAGATATACACTAAATGTCCACTTAAGTTGGGATTTTACATCCTAAGATATACACTAAATGTCCACTTAAGTTGGGTTTTTACCTCCTAAGATATACACTAAATGTCTACTTAAGTTGGGTTTTTACATCCTAAATATATACAAGATGTCCACTTAAGTTGGATTCTTACACCCTAAGATATACACTAAGTGTCCACTTAAGTTTGTCAAAATGTTGGTGGAGAGATGCACAGGCACACAGATGATAGAAGGAAACGTCAAGTTAGAGTTAGATTTCAATGTTCTTAGTAAAATAAAAAGTGAAAATAATCATTTTGGTGTTTATTTTATCAAAATCGTCCAATTATTAAACATTTGACAATCTTTTTGACATAGACCTTGATTTCTAGTTATTTACAATTAGGCAACTTGTTTTCATGTAGTTTGGCCCTCAATATCTTACTTTTAAGATAACAAAGTTTTCAGTTAAATTATCCATGGACAGGCATTCTACACATAATATTGGTGGTTGTTGGTGTTAAATATTTTACTTTTAAGATATCTTATGTTAGGTTTCTAGTTTAACCAGAATATTCCTTTGGAATAGACAAAAAAGATTATTTTTGAGTAGCAAAAACAAGGTGTCCCAATGAGTATTAATGATTGTGTTGAATTGAGCATTTATCTGTGTTTAATATGTTTTCCAATTGTGCAATGTGAAGGTTTCGTAGATGAATGTGCATTTTTTGGTGTTTTATGCAGAAATTCAAGATGGTCACCAAAGGTAGCGGGAAAACGTTTTGGCGAATAGTCGCCGGTAGACTGCAGATACCCTGAAGCTAAAAAGTTTCGTCAAAATCACTCTAACTCACTCTGTTTCATAGATAAACATGTTTTTGTGTTTTACGCAGAAATTCAAGATGGCCACCAAATCTGGGGGAAATGATTTCAGTGAAAAGTCACCAGTAGACTGCAGATACCCTGTGGGTCAAAAATTTCATTGATATCGCTCTAACTCTCTCTGTTTCCAAGATAAACACGTTTTTGCATTTTACACAGAAATTCAAAATGGTCGCCAAAAGTGACAGCAAAACGATTTTGGCGAAAAGTCACCAGTAGAATCTGCAGATACCCTGTGGGTCAAAATTTTCGTCAAAATCATTCTAGCTCTTTCCATTGCCAAGATAAACATGTTTTTGCATTTAATGCAGAAATTCAAGATCGCCACCAAAAGTGGTAGAATGATTTCTGCAAAAACCCACCAGCAGAGACTGTAGATCAAACATTTTATCAAAATCTCTCTAGCTGGCCCTGTTTCTGAGATAAACATGTTTTTGCATTTTGCGCAGTAATTCAACATGATCACCAAAAGTGGCAGGAAAACGATTTGGGTGAAAATTCCCAGTAAACCATGCAGATATCCTGCAGGTCAAAACTTTGTCAAAATTGCTCTAGCTTGCTCTGTTTCTGAAATAAAAACGTTCAAAAATTTTGTCAAAATTGCTCTAGCTCACACTGTTTCCGAGATGAGCACAATTTTTGCATTTTCAGCAAAGATAACATCTGGCAGAAAAACACAGAAATTCAAGATGGCTGCCAAAAGTAATTTCGCAAAAAGTCATTATTAGAGTCTGCATATAGCCTGTGGATAAAAAATTTGGTCAAAATCAGTCTAGTTTTCTCTGTTTCCAAGATAAAAATGTTTTTGTGTTTTACGCAAAAATTAAAGATGGCTGCAAAATGTGGCAGCATAACAATTTTTGGAAAAAGTTACTAGTAGGCTCTCCAGATATCCTGTGGGTCAAATATTTCGTCAAAATTGCTCTAGCTTGCTCAGTTTCTGAGATAACCATGTTTTTGTGTTTTACATTGAAATTCAAGATGGCCACCAAAAGTAGTGGGATAACAAGTTTTTTGCGTTTAATGCAGAAATTAAAGATGGCCGACAAAAGTGGCGGGATAACGATTTTTGGGAAAAGTGGCCAATAGCCTCTCCAGATACCCTCTGCTCTAGCTGTGCGACACTCTGTTTCCGAGATAAATATGTTTTTACTATTTGTGCAGAAATTCAAAAATTAAAAATTCTGTCAATCGCTTTAGCTGGTTGTTTCCAAGATAAACATGTTTTATGCAGAAATTAAAGATGGCTGCCAAAAGTGATGGGAAAACGATTTTGGAGAAAAGTCGCCAATAGAATCTGCAGAAGCAGTGTGGATTTAAAGTTTTGTCAAAATCACTCTAGCTATCTCCATTTCCAAGATAAAGGCATTTTTACATTTTATGAAGAAATTCAAGATGGCCTCCAAAAGTGGCAGGAAGAGGAATTCAGCGAAAACTCGCCAGTAGACTATGCAGATATCACTGCATGACAAAAGTCACTCTAACTTTCTCCATTTCCGAGATAAACATGTTTTACACAGTAATTCAAGATAGCCACCAAAAGTGGCAGAAATATGATTTTGGTGAAAAGTTGACAGTAGAACTAGACCTATGCATCGGAGAACCAATGCAGATTTGTATCCACCTGAAAAACAACTCACCAAAGCCAGTGAACAATTATTTGACCTTGAAGGAGGGACCAAAGGTCAATTCTAACATCAGAAGCCCAAGATTTCGTATGAGTTGGTTTCGCATTGTAAACTTCAAACAAACAAATTATAAGCACTTTTAAGCTTGGCTATCCTCATTTGACCTTGAAGGAGTGGCCCAAGGTAAAATCCGACCACACCAAAAGACTCCTAGCTCATGATTTCCTATAGGTTGGTTTACCATCCCAAACCTCCAGGACCAATATTCCAATAATGAGGGAGTTATAAGCACTATTAACTGTGGTTATCCTAGTTTAACCTTGAACGAGGGGCCCAAGGTCAAACTCGACCAAACCAAAAAATTTCCAGCCTATGATTTCCTACATGTTGGTTTACCATCCCAAACCATCAGGACCAATAATAAGCGAGTTATAAGCACTTTTAAGTTTGGCTATCCCCATTTGACCTTGAAAGAGGGGCCCAAAGTCAAATCCGACCACACCAAAAGATTCCCAGCCCATGATTTTCTATAGGTTGGTTTACTATCCCAAACCTCTAGGACCAATAATAAGCGAGTTTTAAGCACTTTTAACTTGGCTATCATTGTTTGACCTTGAAGGAGGAGCCCAAGGTCAAATCTGATCACACCAATGGATTCCCAGCCAATGATTTCCTATATGTTGGTTTACTATCTCAAACCTCTAGGACCAATATTAAGCTAGTTATAAGCACTTTTAAGTTTCGCTGGTCTCATTTGACCTTGAACGAGGGGTCTAAGGTCATATCTGACCATACTAAAAGATTCACAGCCCATGATTTCCTATAGCTTGGTTTACCATCCCAAAACCTCTATGACCAAAAATAAGCGAGTTATAAGCACTTTTTAAGTTTTGAAAATAATCTACATTTTTGTACTGGCTGTTTCTCATAGGTAAATGGTTGAATCTCTTCATACGTGATATGTATAACAGATATACATATCCTCTACAACCTTGCAGACATTTGACCTTGAAGCTCTTAATTCAAGGTCCTCCACAGAGTGCCAAAGTATCCCATATAGCAGACTTTAAAAATGTCTATATCTCCCTTATTATTGGTCGTGGAGGTTTGCAATGTGAAACAAACCTATAGGAAATCATGTGCTGCGAATCTTCTGATGTGGTCAGATTTGACCTTCGACACCCCCTTTAAGGTCAAATGATGATAGGCAAACTTAAAAGTGTTTATAACTCGCTTATTATTGGTCCTAGAGGTTTGGGATGGTATACCAACACACAGGAAATCATGGGCTGGGAATCTTCTGGTGTGGTCGGATTTGACCTTGGGTCCCCCCTTCAAGGTCAAACAAGGATAGCCAAACTTAAAAGTGCTTATAACTCACTTATTATTGGTTCTTGAAGTTTGGGATGGTAAATCAAAGTATAGAAAACCATGGACTGGGAATCTTGTGGTGTGATCAGATTTGACCTTGGGTTCCTTCTTCAAGGTCAAACAAGGATAGCCAAACTTAAAAGTGTTTAAAACTCGCTTATTATTAGTTGTAGAAGTTTGGGAAGACAAACCAACCCATAGGAAATCATGGGCTGGGAATTTTTGGGGTGGTGAGATTTGACCTTGGGCCCCTCCTCCAAGGTCAAACGAGGATAGCCAAACTTAAAAGTGCATATAACTCGCTTATTTTTGGCCCTAGATATTTTGGATGGTAAACCAATATATAGGAAATCATGGGCTGGGAATCTACTGGTTTGGATAGAATTGACCTTGATCCCCTCATTCAAGGTCAAACGAGGACAGCTATACTTAAAAGTGCTTATAACTAGCTTATTATTGATCCTAGAGGTTTGCAATGTGAAACCAACTTATAGGAAGTTATGGGCTTAAAATCTTCTGTTGTGGTCAGATTTGACCTTTGGCCTCTCTTTCAAGGTCAAACAATGGTTCACTGACTTTGGTGAGTTGTCTTTCCAGTGGATACAGTTTTGCATTGGTTCTCTGATGCATAGGTCTATTTATATGTAGAATACTTGTATATAGATAATTAAACTGGAAACTTAACATAAGATATCTTGAAAGTAAGATATTGAGAGACTAAGTCTATGTAAAAAAATCGCCCATTTAAGTGGCAGTGGGAAATGAAAGGCTTTGTTAAAATCCCTGTAAAATGCTTAATATTTGCTTAATTTTAAGGCAACCACCAAATTGTCCATTATTATGTGTAGAATACTTGTATATAGATAATTAAACTGGATATCTGACATAAGATATCGTAAAAGTAAAATATTGACAGACTATATCTAAGTAAAAAATTGCCCAACTAAGTAGAACACTAAGTAACACTGGAAAATCATGGACTTTGTTAAATCCCTATAAAATGCTTAATTTTTGCAACCACCAAATTGCCCATTATTATATGTAGAATATCTGTTTATAGATAATTAAACTGGAAACCTGACAGGATATCTTAAAAGTAATATATTGAGGAACTATTTTTAAAATCTCCCAATTAAGCAACACTGGGAAATCAAGGACTTTGTTATTATCCCTGTACAATGCTTAATTTTTACTTGATTTTAATAAAACAACCACCAAATTGTTCATTATAATGTTTAAAATACTCTATTATAGACTATTAATCTGGAAACTTAACATAAGATATCTTAAAAGAAAGATATTAAGTCATTCCCACACCTTAATAAGTCGTAATGAGATACTAAGTTATGGTAATGAGATGCTAAGCCGTGAGAATGAGATATTTACTTGTGGTAACAAGATACTAAGTGGTTACCACAAGATAGTAAATCCTTGTTTTCATTCATACCCATCCCTTAGTAAATCATATTAATACTCAGTCATTCCCATCACTTATTCCCACCATTTACAAGTCGTTCTCACCACTTAGTAAGTCATTCCCACAGCTAAATCGTTGCCACCAATTAATAAGTCATTCCCACCACTTATTAACTCAATCCCACCACTTGCTAACTTATTCCCACCACTTGTTAATTCATTCCCACCAGTTAAAAAGTTGCTACAAGATATTATGTTATTCCTTCGAGATAAGTGGTGAAAATGACTTGTAAGTGGTGGGAACGAGTATGTAAGTGTTGGGAATGACTTTCTAAGTGGTGGGAATGCATTAGTAAGAGGTGAAAACAAATTAGTAAGTTGTGGGAACGACTTGGTAAGTGGTGGCAACAAGTTAGTAAGTGTTGGAAAGGAGTTATTTGACTCTAGGACCTCTAGGACCAATAATAAGCAAGTTATAAGCACTTTTAGGTTTACCTATCCTTGTTTGACATTGCAGTGGGGGTCCAAGGTCAAATCTGACCACATCACATGATTCCCATCCCATATTTTCATATAGGTTGGCTTTACATACCTAACCTCAAGGACCAAGAATAAGCAAGTTATAAGCACTTTTAAATCTGGTTATTCTCGATTGACCTTGGAGAGGCCAAAGGTCAAATCTGACCACACCAAAAGATTCCCAGTTCATGATTTCCTATGGATTGGCTTACCATCCCAAACCTCTATGATCAATAATAAGCAAGTTATAAGCATTTTTAACCTTTCTATCCTCGTTTAACCTTGAACAAGAACCCACTGTCAAACCTGTCTACACAAAAAGATTCCCTGCCCATGATTTCCTGTAGGTTGGTCTACCATCCCAAACCTCTAGGACCAATAATAAACGAGTTATAAGCACTTTTAATTTTGTCTATCCTCGTTTGATGTTGAAGGAGGGGCCCAAGGTCAAATCTGACCACACCAGAAGATTCCCAGCCCATGATTTCCTATATGTTGGTGGTTGGTGGTCAGTAGACTCTGACATAAGATATCTTAACAGTAAGATATTGAGGGACTAAATCTATGTAAAAAAATCGCCCAATTAAGTAACATTGGGAGATCAAGGACTTTGTTAAAATCCCTGTGAAATGCTTGAATTCAATAAGACAACCACCAAATTGTTCATTATTGTGTCCACCGGAGGCATCCGGTGGTACTTTGGTTTAGCGTTCACTACACCGCTACGGGTAGAGAGATTTTCGGCGTTATCACTCTCAGAGGAAAACTACACCAAATAGGTTCAACAAATTTGCAGGATATCTTCATTGGGGGGTAGGCTTCTCTGGGAAGGAAATTAACCTCATTCTGAAAAACAAGATGGCCGCCATGAGCATTTCTTTGAAAATTATCTACATTTTTCTACTGGCTGTTTCTCATAGGTAGAAGGTTGAATCTTTTCATAGGTGAAAACCTCTATAACCTTGCAGACATTTAACCTTGAAGTTCTTCATTCAAGATCATCCACGGAGTGCCAAAGAACCCCACATAGCAGACTTTAAAAATGTCTATATCTCCCTTATTACTGGTCATAGAGGTTTGCATTGTGAAACCAAACAATAGGAAATCATGTGCTGCGAATCTTCTGATGTGGTCAGATTTGACCTTGGACACCGCCTTCAAGGTCAAACGACAATAGGCAAACTTAAAAGTGTTTATAACTAGCTTATTATTGGTCCTCTAGGTTTAGGATGGTAAATCAACCTATAAGAAATCATGGGCTGGGCATCTTGTGGTGTGGTCGGATATGACCTTGGACCCCCTTCAAGGTCAATCGAGGATAGCCAAACTGAAAAGTGCTTATAACTCACTTGTTATTGGTCCTAGAGGTTTGGGATGGTAAATCAACCTATAAGAAATCATGGGCTGGGCATCATGTGGTGTGGTCGGATATGACCTTGGACCCCCTTCAAGGTCAATCGAGGATAGCCAAACCGAAAAGTGCTTATAACTCGCTTATTATTGGTCCTAGAGGTTTGGGATGGTAAACCAACATATAGGAAATCATGGGCTGCGATCTTCCAGTGTGGACAGATTTGACCTTGTGCCCCTCCTTCAAGGTCAAACAAGGATAGCCAAACTGAAAAGTGCTTATAACTCACTTGTTATTGGTCCTAGAGGTTTGGGATGGTAAATCAACCTATAAGAAATCATGGGCTGCGATCTTCCAGTGTGGACAGATTTGACCTTGTGCCCCTCCTTCAAGGTCAAACAAGGATAGCTAAACCTAAAAGTGCTTATAACTCGTTTATTATTGGTCCTAGAGATTTGGCATGATAAACTAACCTACAGGAAATCATGGACTGGGAATCTTTTGGTGTGGTGAGATTTGACCTTGGGCTCCTCCTCCAAGATCAAACAAGGATAGCCAAACTTAAAAGTGATTATAACTCGCTTGTTATTGGCCCTAGAAGTTTGGGATGGTAAACCAACATATAGGAAATCATGGACTGGGAATCTACTTGGTTTGGACCGATTTGATCTTGGGCCCCTCATTCAAGGTCAAACGAGGACAGCTATACTTAAAAGTGCTTATAACTAGCTTATTATTGATCCTAGAGGTTTGCAATGTGAAACCAACTTATAGAAAGTTATGGGCTTCAAATCTTTGGTTGTGGTCAGATTTGACCTTTGGCCTCTTCTTCAAGGTCAAACGAGGACAGCTATACTTAAAAGTGCTTATAACTAGCTTATTATTGATCCTAGAGGTTTGCAATGTGAAACCAACTTATAGAAAGTTATGGGCTTCAAATCTTTGGTTGTGGTCAGATTTGACCTTTGGCCTCTTCTTCAAGGTCAAACAATGGTTCACTGACCTTGTTGAGTTGTCTTTCCGGTGGATACAGTTTTGCATTGGTTCTCTGATGCATCAGTCTAGTTATATGTAGAATACTTGTATATAGATAATTAAACTGGAAACTTGACATAAGATATCTTAAAAGTAAGATATTGAGGGACTGATTGTATGTACAAAAATTGCCCATTTAAGTGACAGTGGGAAATCAAAGGCTTTGTTAAAATCCCTGTAAAATGCTTAATATTTGCTTGATTTTAATAAGGCAACCACCAAATTGTCCATTATTATATGTAGAATACTCGTTTATAGATAATTAAACTGGAAACCTGACACAAGATATCTTAAAAGTAAGATATTGACGGACTAAATCTATGTAAAAAATCGCCCAACTAAGTAGAACACTAAGTAACACTGGAAAATCAAGTACTTTGTTAAAATCCCTGTAAAATTATTAATGTTTGCTTGATTTTAATAAGACAACCACCAAATTGTTCATTATAATGTGTAGAATACTCGTTTATAGATAATTAGACTGGAAGCCTAACATTAGATATGTTAAAAATAAGATATTAAAAACCAATATCCACTGAAAAAATCGTCTAATTAACACTTGGAAATCCAGGGCTTTGTTATAATCCCTGTAAAATGCTTAATATTTGCTTGATTTTAATAAAACAAAAACCAAACTGTCCAGTATTATGTATAGAGTACTCGCTTATAGATAATTATATTGGAATCCTAATAGAAAACCTCTCAACTGAGTAACACCTGGAAATCAAGGGCTTTGTTAAAATTCCTGTAAAATGCTTAATATTTGATCGATTTCAATAAGACAACCACCACATTGTTCATGATAACGTGTAGAACATTTGTTTGGAGATAGTTAATATGGAAACTTAACATAAGATATCTTAAAAGTAAGATAATGTACACCAACATCCACAGAAAAATTGCTCAATTAAGTAACACTTGGAAATCAAGGGCTTTGTTAAAACTCCTGTAAAATACTTAATATTTGCTTGATCTTAAAATTGGTTAATTGAGCATTTGACAGGAATTTTAAACAAGTGGACACTATAGATCTAAATCAATATTTGTGTTTGGTGTCAGATAAATTTTGTACAAAATATAAGAAATGCCAAAATGTCAGCTTGTCAGATAGTATGTATATTTTACAAACTTGTTTTCTCTATCTTGTTCTCTATTGTAGATACACTCTAAATCACTAACAAACACCCCAACAGAATGTACACTAGCCTTCTTCATGGCTATTATTTTATGATATTGTATTAGACAAGACAAAGTTTTAATTGTCAATATCTGACATTGATAACTTTAATAATTATGTCTTAATATAATTTCACGTAACTTGACAATATTTTAGATGGAAAATCATTTTACATGATTTTTAATTAAATTCACTATTATATAAGTTATTTCTCCTTAGCCTTGTGCAAGTCTAATTACCCCACTCCTGGCTGGCACATGCCATGAACAAACACCTTTCAGATTTTCACAATGAGAACACAGTTATGCTTGTTTAACACATGCTGTGTTGTAATTAGTTCTTATCTCTAACACTGAGTTCCCTGTATGTATTCTGCATATCTCAATGTACCTGCTCTGTTTTATTTAGCTATTCCATATATTTACTGAAACTTGTTTTGAATAAAAATGTGTACAAATGTTGACAGAAATGTAAATATACAAACTGGGTATTCTTGCTTCTTAAGTGCCAGCCAATTATAAATGAATACTAACATCCACAGAAAAAACGCTATATTGGAAAACACTGGGAAATCAAAGGCTTTGTTAAAATCCCTGTAAAATGTTTAATGTTTGCTTGATTTTAATACACAGCCACCAAATTGATCTTTATTATATGTACATTTTGCACTTATAGATAATTAATCTGGAAACCTAACATAGCATATCTTACAAGTAAGATATTGAATATCAACATCCACGGAAAAAATCACCCCATTGGAAAACACTGGGAAATCAAAGGGTTTGTTAAAATCCCTGTAAAATGATTAATATTTGCTTGATTTTAATAATCCAACAACCAAATTGTTCATCATTATGTGTAGACTGCTCGTCTATCCATAATTAATCTGTAAACATAACATAAGATATCTTAAAAGTAAGATATTGATCACCCTACATATACAGAAAAAATCACCCCATTGGAAAACATTGGGAAAACAAAGGCCTTGTTAAAATCCCTTTTAAATGTTTAATATTTGCTTGATTTTAATAAGCTTACCATAAAATTCTTCATAATTATGTGTACAATGTTTGTCTAGAAATAATTTATCTATAAATCTAACATAACATATCTTAAATGTAAGATCTTAAACACCAACATCCATGGAAAAAAATTGCCCTATAGGAAAACACTGGAAAATAAAAGGGTTTGTTAAAATCCCTGTAAAATGTTTAATATTTGCTTGATTTAATCAGACAACCACCAAATTTTCATTATTATGTGCAAAATTCTTATCTATCCATGATTAATCTGGAAATGTAATAAAACATATCTTAAAAGTAACATATTGAACACCAACATCCACAAAAAAAAATCAAACAATTAAAGAACACTGAAGAAATAAGGGTTTTATTGAAGTCACGGTAAAATGCTTAATATCTGCTTGATTTAATCAGACAACCACCAAATTTTCATTATTATGTGCAAAATTCTTATCTATCCATGATTAATCTGGAAATGTAATAAAACATATCTTAAAAGTAACATATTGAACACCAACATCCACAAAAAAAAATCAAACAATTAAAGAACACTGAAGAAATAAGGGTTTTATTGAAGTCACGGTAAAATGCTTAATATCTGCTTGATTTTAACAAGACAACCACCAAATTGCCTATTATTATGTGTAGAATGCTCGTCTACAGATAACTGGAAACTTAACATTAACCTTTTGTATCTTAAAAGTAAGATATTGAGGGACTAAATCTACATAAAAATCGCCAATTGAAAATAACTAAAGTATAAGCTTTCTATTAAAAGTCTACTAAATTCTTAATATTTGAGAGCTTTTTAATGAGATCACCACCAAACTGTTCATTACTATGTGATTATATATGATTATAATTTATCTGGAAACCAAACATAAGATATCATAAAAACAAGATGTTAAACACGAACATCCATCGATATAATTTCCCCATTGGAAATCACTGGGAAATCAAAGGCTTTGTTAAAATCCCTGTAAAATGTTTAATGTTTACTTCATTTTAATGAGACAACCACAAAAATTTGTGCATTTTTGTGTGTAGAATGTCCATCTATAGATCATATGCCTGGAAAGATTGCATAAGATATCTTGAAAGTAAGATATTGGGGGCAAATTCTACGAAAAAATTCCAGTTTAGTTTTCTGCAGACAAGCATACATCAAGAAAATTGGTGCTTGTCTTATTAAAAATTTCTAATTATTGAGCATTTGAAGGGAATTTGAAAATAGCCACTGATTTCTTAATGACGTAATGCTTACAGAGCCCAGGAGGAGACATAGAACTGTGTCTCTATCATTTTTACCCCACAGCCCTTAAGATCTGTCGCGGTATTGTTTTCTCTCATGGTGTCCGGATGGGTGAGCGGGCGTCACGAAAAAGTTTGTCCAGCTGTATCTCAGAAACCGTAAGGTGCAGGACGTTGATACGTGGTAGGGACATTGGTTACAGAGTGTAGGTGTGCAGCATCATGGTGTGACCTTGATTTGGCCTTTGACCTTGCCGTAGTGACCTGGACCTATAAAATATTGTACGGGCTCTATCTCAGAAACTGTAAGGTGTAGGAAGTTGATACTTGGTAGGGACATTGGTTATGGGGCGTAGGTGTGCAACGTCATGGTGTGACCTTGATTTGACCTTTGACCTTGCTGTGATGATCTTGACCTTTAAAGTTTTGTCAAGGCAATATCTCTCAAACTGTAAAGTAAAGGAAGTATATAGTTGGTTGGGACATTGCTTAGGGGTTATAGATGTGCATCATAATTTTTAGTTTGCTGATTAATACTGTCATCTTGCTATTGAATTGATCTTGTTGTAATGCTTTATCTTTATATACATATTCTTTCTCTTAGATGTTAAAAATAAGTGAGTTATGAGCACTTTTAAGCATGGCTACCTTCGTTTGAGCTTAAAGAAGGGGCCCAAGGTCACCAAGATACTAAGTAGTTACCACAAGAGAGTAAATCCTTGTGTTTTCAGTCATTACCATCCCTTACTAACTCTTTCCCACCACTTACTAAATTGTTCACCACTTAGTAACTCGTTCCCATCACTTACTAAGTCATTCCCACCTCTTGCTAACTCGTTCCCAACACTTGCTAAGCCAAATATAACCACATCAGAAGAAGAATCCCAGCCCATGATTTCTTGTAGTTTGGCTTCATATCCATAATCTCTATGACCAAATATAAGTGAGTTACAAGCACTTTTAAGTGTGGCTACTTTGTTTGACCTTGAAGAAGGGGCCCAAGGTCACCAAGATACTAAGTGGTTACCACAAGACAGTAAATCCTTGTGTTTTCAGTCATACCCATCCCTACTAACTCGTTCCCACCACTTACTAACTCATTTCCAGCACTTACTAAATTTTCACCACTTAATAACTTGTTCCCACTACTTACTAAGTCATTCCCACCACTTGGTAAATTGTTCACCACTTAGTAACTTGTTCCCACCACTTACTAACTCATTCCCACCACTTACTAAATTGTTCACTACTAAGTAACTTGTTCCCACTACTTACTAAGTCATTCCCACCACTTGCTAAGTCGAATATGACCACATCAGAAGCTCTGTTAAAAAGACTACTCAGTTCTTAATATTTGAGAAATTTTAATGAGATCACCACCATACTGTTCATTATAATGTGTAGAATACTTCATTAAAATATAATTAATCTGGAAACACAAGATATTGTAAAAGTAAGATATTGTACACAAATGCTTTGTTAAAATCCATGTAAAATGATTAATGTTTACTTCATTTTATTGAGACCACTACAAAAATTTGTTCATTATTGTGTGTAGAATGTCCACCTATAGAAAATTTACCTGGAAACTTTGTGTAAGATACCTTAAAGGTAGGATATTGGGCGAAAATTCCATCAAAAAATTCCAGTTTAGTTTTCTATAGACAAGCATACATCAAGGAAATTGGAGCTTGGAGCAAATTTTCTGATTATTGAACATTTGATAGGAATTTAAAAATAGCCTATCATTTCTAAATTACGTAATACTTACTGAGCCTTACTTATCATTTTCTATCTTGTTACCAGGGGTTAGCAAGTTGGTACCATGAGATACTAAGTTGTTCTCACAAGTTAGCAAGTTTTTACCACAATATACGAAGTAATTCCACAATTTAGTGAGTTATGGTAATGAGATTCTAAGTCATGGGAATGAGATACTTACTTGTGGGAAAAAGAGACTAACTTGTGGGTACAAGATACCAAGTGGTTACCACAAGATAGTAAATCCTTGTGTTTTTATTCGTACCCATCCCTAAATAACTCATTGGCAACCAGTTACTTACTTGTTCTCACCACTTTTCAATTCCTTCTAACCATTTATTAACTCATTCCCACCACTTGCTAACTTGTTCCAACCACTTAGTAATTCGTTCCCACCACTTCTTAATTTGTTCTCACCACTTATTAACTAGATCCCACAACTTGTTATCTCATTCCCACCACTTACTAAGTCATTCCCACCATTTAGTAACTCGTTCCCATAAATTACTAACTCACTTTGTAAGTCATTCCCACCACTTATCAACTTGTTTCCATCACTTACTAACTCATTCCCACCACTTACTAAGTCATTCACACCACTTAGTAACTCGTTCCCATCACTTACTAAGTTGTTCCCACTACTTACTAACTCATTCCACCAATTACTAAGTCACTCGCACCACTTACTAACTCATTCCCACCAATTTGTAAGTCATTCCCACTACTTAACAACTTGTTTCCATCACTTACTAACTCATTCTCACCACTTACTAAGTTTTTCCCAGCACTTAATAACTCGTTCCTACCACTTGCCAAGTCACACCCACCACATGCTAACTTGTTTCCACCACTTATTAACTTGTTCCGACCACTTATATAGTCATTCCCACCACTGTTTAAGTCATTCTTAACAGTTAAATGTTCTTACCATTCTTACCTTGTTATGTTGTTCCCTCAAGGTAATTTTTTTATTATAGATGAATTTTGCCTGTACATTGTACAGAGCCCAAGAAGGGACATAGAGCTGTTTTCCTATCATTTTTTATCTTGTTCTGAGTTAGTAGGTCATTACCATAAGATACTTGGTTGACTTTGGCAAGTCACTCCCACAAAATTAAAATTATAAAAGAAATGTTGTACATTAGGTAACACACAAAGTATTTGATTACTGTTCCTTATATTAATAGAAGGATACAGAATATGGAAGAGCAGCAGAATAAATGTTATTTTTGTCTGAAATAATTGAAATTGTTCCAGTTAAATTCAGTCACTGCAACTGCAACAAGATGCAACAGGATTTTAAAGATCAATACAGCAAGGTCAAAGGTCAATCAGTGTCACACCATAACATGGCACACCTAAAACCCTCAACCAGTGTCCCTACCAAGTATAAACAATCTACACATTACAGTCTCTGAGATATAGCCTGGACAAGATTTTATAGGTCAATGTCACTACAGCTAGGTCAAAGGTCAAATCAAGGTCACACTATGACGTAGCACACCTATACCCCCTAACCAATGTCCCTACCAAGTATCAACTTCCTACACCATACGGTTTCCAAGATATAGCCCGGACCAGGTTTTATAGGTCAAGTTCACTACGGCAAGGTCAAAGGTCACACCATGACATTGCACACCTACTACCCCCTACCAATGTCCTCACCAAGTATCAGCTTCCTACACCTTACAGTTTCCGAAATATAGCCCAGACAAGATTTTATAGGTCAAGGTCACTACGGCAAAGGTCAAATCAAGGTCACACTATGACGTTGCATATCTACACCCCCTAACCAATATCCCTACAAAGTATCAACTTCCTACACCTTACAGTTGCTGAGATATAGCCCGGACAAGGTTTTATAGGTCAAGGTCACTATGGCAAAGGTCAAATCAAGGTCAGACTATGACGTTGCACACCTACACCCCCCAAAACAATGTCCCTACCAAATATCAACTTCCTACACCTTACTGTTTCCGAGATATAGCCCAGACAAAATTTTATAGGTCGAGGTCACTACGGCAAGGTCAAAGGTCAAATCAAGGTCAGACCATGATGTTCCACACCTACATCCCCTAACTACTGTCCCTACCAAGTATCAACTTCCTACACCTTACCCTTAAGGGCTTTGGGGTAATAATATTGCCAAGCTGTTATGTATAATAAATATTTTAACCCCTGTTTGCATATTATTGGTCCCTGGGAATTAGTAATTAAGTGGTGGGAATGATTTATTAAGTGGTTGGAACAAGATAATAAGTGGTGGGAATGAGATAGTAAGTGGCGGGAACAAGTTAGTAAGTGGTGCGAATGACTTAATAAGTTGTGGGAACGACTTAATAAGTGGTGGGAACAAGCTAGCAAGTGGTGGAAGCAACTTAGTTAGTGGTGGGAATGACTTAGTAAGTGGTGGCAATGAGCTAGCAGTTTATAAGAATGAGTTAGTAATTGGTGGGAACAAGTTATTAAGGGATGAATGTGACTGAAAACACAAGGATTTACTCTCTTGTGGTAACCACTAAGTATCTTGATTTCACAAGTTAGTATCTCATTCTCATGACTCATTACAACAACTTAGTATCTCATTATGATGACTTATTAACTTGTGGGAATGATATATTATATTGTGGCAATGACTTGCTAACATGTGGGAATCACTTTCTATCTTGTGGTAACAACTTGTTAACCTGTGGTAACGAGTTAAAAAATTATAGGAAAACAGTTCTGTGTCCCTTCTTGGTCTCTTTTACCTACTGGTAAATCAAAGGCAAGTTTAAAATTCCTGTCAAATGCTCAGTAATTGGAATATTTTAACATGATAAACAGTAAATTGCTTGTTTTTATATACAGAATGCTCATCTGCAGAAAATGAAACAGGAAATTTAACTAAAGATATCTTAACGCTAAGATCTTAAGCAACTATACTCATTGAAAAATCATCCACATTAAATAATACTGGGAAATGAAATGCTATTTTAAAATTCCTGTCAAATGCTCAATAATTGAAAAATTTTAATGAGACTAACACCAAATTGCTTGTTATTATTTTGCTTATTTGCAGAAAACTAAACTAGAAACCAAGATATCTTAAAGTTAATATATAAAGAAGCAATACCCACTGAAAAATCGCCCAATTTAATTAAAAATAATTGAAAATTAAAAATTGCTTTAAAATGCCTGTCAAATGCTCTTTACTTGATAACTTATATGATGAGACCAGCACCATCTTGCTTAGTTTATGTACAGAATGCTAGAGTGTAGATATCTATTATTTATGATATTGAGCAGTAATATTCATTGAAAAATCGCCCAAGTGAATAATATTGGGAACTCAAAAGCTTTGCTAAAATCCAAGTATAGTACTTAATATTTGGGAGATTTTAATGCAACAAGCACCAAATTGTTTATTATTGTGTGTAGAATGTTCACAATTAACTATTTAAACTTGATATCTAACATAAGATATCTTAAAATTTAGATATGTAGAAGCAACATACATGGAAAAATTCACCAATTAAGTCATACTTCAAAATTAATGTTAGAAACTATTGGTTTAGATCAAAAACAAGTAATCAGTAAGTTACTAAATTGATCACTGTTATGTGCAAGATGCTCTTTATTAGACAAGTAAAGAGAACAAATGGGAGACATCTTAAAATAAGATACTGAGCAGCAATATGTCTGAAAAATTACAATCAAGACCTGTACTATGTAATTCTGTACAAATGGATATTTTTAAATTATTGTGTACAATTTTAAGTTGTTCATAATATGCTTATTTTAATCAATGTGCAATTATAAGTAATATTGTGCCCCTTTCTTGATCAATCTTGAATCAAACAAAATTTATGGTGCATGTATATAATGTGACAGCTATGTATGAGTAAAAAAATACAATGTACACATGCAGTGATTTAAACTTGAATGTATATTTGGTATGAAAAAAGTATATGTCTTCTAATTTTTTTATTTGTTGAGGGAAAAACTTAAAATAAATTTTAAACAATGCTTTTAAAAGTCCTCTACTCCACAGTATAAATATAATTTACATATACACTATTAACTTTTTTAATATTTTAAATTTAATTTGAGTCTACTTAAGTGAGGTTTTTTCATACTGTCTACTTAAGGAAAATATATGCATGAAAACTTTGGGCTGTTATTCTTGGTTTATTTCATGACAAATGGAGATACAAACTAATTTTATTCAAAATACTGCTACCAAAGAACAGGACTTAGATAAAGTTTCCATTTTTAAATCACTCCAAAATAATTTTTCAGAGGTCTAAACATTAAGTAGACACGAAAATGTCTACTTAAGTAAAATGTCTACCTAAGGTGGTGTATTTACACTGAAGTGTCTACCTAATGATGAATCCAGGAGTATATATATATATATATTACACTTTATTCATCATTAAGTAGACAGTGTGTAAAAACCCACCTTAAGTAGACACTAACCTATATCTTTCATTTTTAATGATAATAACTTGAGAATTTAAAAATTTCTTATATTTTGAATGAGGATTTTAAATAAATATACATGCAATGCTTTTATTTTGAAATAAAATATATACCTCAAGTGTCTACCTAAAAATGTCTACTTAATGTTTTAGCCGATTAAAATCATCATTAAGTAGACTGTCCCCTTAAGTGGTGTAAAACAGCCACATTAAGTAGACATTTTAATGTATAGAAATATGAATTGGAAATCCGATAAAAAGATCCAAAAATAAGTGCTTTTGTATTTATTCTAAATCTATGGCTCTTTGTATAAAAATACATGGCATTGTGTATATAGTTTTAGCTTTATTTTTTTACAGATTGAATGCACAAGTGACAATTATTAAGTCTGGTTCAACACAACTTCAGCTTCCTGTAAAAACAGCCATCTCATATTCAAGTGAAAAGTTCTGAATTCTATGTTTTTTGAAAGAAAAAAACAAATATTTTCTTTTCAGACTTAAATACTTGTATCTATGCTTCCTAAATTGGCTTAACTTGGATATTTTTTAGGATTCTTGCAACAGTTTTCTCTTTTAGTTTTAGTTCCATAATCAATTGAATACTAAATTTCTACGAAAGTTACTACTTGCTAAGTTTTATGCCAAATATTTATGTTATGTATATTTATAATGCATGCATGGTGTACACAAAATGTCCACAAAAGTTGATGATTTTTACATCCTAAAATATACACATGATGTCCACTTAAGTTGGGGTTTTAGTTCCAAAGATATACACTAAATGTCCACTTAAGTTGGGTTTTTACCTCCTAAGATATACACTAAATGTCCACTTAAGTTGGGATTTTACATCCTAAAATATATACAAGATGTCCACTTAACTTGGGGTTTTACATCCTAAGATATACACTAAATGTTTGCTTAAGTTGGATTTTTACATCCTAAAATGTATTCAAGATTTATTAAGTAATTTAAGATGGCTGCCAAAAGTGGCCGGAAAATTTTTTTGGCAAAAACTCCTAGTAGACTGTGCAGATACCCTTCAGTTAAAAAATTTATTCAAAATCTCTCTAACTCGCTCCATTTCTGAGATAAGCGCATTTTACGCAGAAATTCAAGATGGCTGGCAAAAGTGGCAGGAAAAAGATTTCTGCAAAAACTCTGCAGATATCCTGTGGTTAAAAAACTTTTTTGAAATTGCTCTAGCTAGCTCCGTTTCTGGGATAAACCCCTTCTTTGCGGTTTATGCAGAAATTCAAGATGGCTGACAAAAGTGGCGGGATAATAATTTTTGGGGAAAGTCACCAATAGGCTCTCCAGATATCCTGCAGGTCAAAGCTTTAAAAATTTTATCAAAATTGCTTTAGCTCACTCCATTTCTGAGATAAACACGTTTTTGTGTTGTATCACAGAAATTCAAGATGGCCTCCAAAAGTTGCAGGAAAATGATTTTGGCGAAAAGTCGCTGCTAGGTTGAGCAGATACCCTTTTGGTCAACTGCTTTCATCGAAATCACTTTAGCTTGTTCTGTTTCCGAAATACACACGTTTTATTCAAAAATTCCAGATGGCTCCCAAAAGTGGTGGGAAAATTATTTTGACGAGAAGTCGTGAATAGAATCTGCAGAAGCACTGTGTATCAAAAATTTTGTTGAAATTGCTCTAGCTCTCTCCGTTTCCAAGATAAACGCATTTTTATCTTTTATGAAGAAATTTAAGATGGCCGCCAAAAGTGGCAGAAGGATTTCAGGGAAAAACTTGCCAGTAGACTATGCAGATATCCCTACATGACAAAAGTTTTTCTGAATTCACTCTAACTTGCTTCATTTCTGAGATAAACATGTCTTTGCGTTTATGCATTCAAGATGGCTGCCAAAAGTCGCAGGAAAACGATTTCGTGAAAATTCACCAGTAGACTCTGCAGCTTCGCTATGAGACAAAAAATTGTCAAAATTGCTCTAGCTCTCCATTTCCAAGATAAACACATTTTTATGTTTTAAGCAGAAATTCAAGATGGCCACCAAAAGTGGTGGGAAAATGATATGGCAAAAACTCACCAGTAGCATCTGTAGATCCCCTGGGATCAAAAATTTTGTCGAAATCGCTCTAGCTCTCTCTGTTTCTAAGATAAGCATGTTTTATACAGAAATTCAAGATGGCCACCAAATGTGGCAGGAAAACAATTTCAGTAAAAAGTCAACGGTAGAATAAGCAGATACCCTTTGGGTCAAAATTTTCGCCATATTTTAACTCTCGCCAAAATTTTAGCTCTCTCCATTTTGGAGACAAACTTTTTGCAATTCATGCGGAAATTCGAGATGGCTGCCAAAGTGGTGGGAAATGATCTTTGGGAAAAGTCACCAGTAGACTCTGACATAAGATATCTTAAAAGTAAGATATTGAGGGACTAAATCTATGTAAAAAAATCAACCAATTAAGTGACACTGGGAAATCAAGGACTTTGTTAAAATCCCTGTAAAATGCTTCATATTTGCTTGATTTTAATAAGACAACCACCAAATTGTTCATTATTGTATCCACCAGAGGCATCCGGTGAAAACTTGGTTTAGCGTTCACTACGTCGCCATGCGTACAGAGATTTTTTGGCGTTAACGCTCTCAGAGGAAAACTACAACAGCTAGGTTCACCAAATTTGCAGGATATCTTCATAGGGGGGTAAGGTTCTGCGGGAAGGAAATTAACTTCATTCTGTAAACCAAGATCGCCGCCATGGGCATTTCTTTGAAAATTATGTACATTTTTCTACTGGCTGTTTCTCATAGGTAGAAGGTTGAATCTCTTCATAGGTGATATGTATAACAGATATACATGTCCTCTAGTACTTTGCAGACATTTGACCTTGAAGCTCTTAATTCAAGGTCATCCACAGAGTGCCAAAGTACCCCACATAACGGACTTTAAAAATGGCTATATCTCCCTTATTATTGGTCCTAGAGGTTTGCAATGTGAAACCAACCTATAGAAAATTATGTGCTGCAAATCTTCTGATGTGGTCAGATTTGACCTTGGACACTGCCTTCAAGGTCAGACAATGATAGGCAAACCTAAAAGTGTTTATAACTCCCTTATTATTGGCCTAGAAGTTTGGGATGGTAAACCAACACATAGCAAATCATGGGCTGGGAATCTTCTGGTGTGGTCAGATTTGACCTTGGGCGCCCCTTCAAGGTCAAACGACAATAGCCAAACTTAAACATGCTTATAACTCGCTTATTATTGGTCTTAGAGGTTTGGGATAGGAAACCAACCTATGGGAAATCATGGGCTGGGAATCTTCTGGTGTGGTCAGATTCGACCTTTGGCCTTTCCTTCAAGGTCAAGCGAGGATAGCCAAACTTAAAGTGCTTATAACTCGCTTATTATTGGTCGTACAAGTTTGGGATGGTAAACCAACATATGGGAAATCATGGGCTGGGAATCTTCTGGTGTGCACAGATTTGGCCTTTGGCCCCTCTTTCAAGGTCAAACGAGGATAGCCAAACCTAAAAGTGCTTATAACTCATTTATTATTGGTCGTAGAGATTCGGCATGATAAAACCAACTAATAGAAAATCATGGGCTGGCAATCTTTTGGTATGTTCAGATACGACCTTGGGCCCCTCCTTCAAGGTCAAATGAGGATGGCCAAACTAAAGTGCTTAAAACTTGCTTGATATTGGTTGTAGAAATTTGGGATGACAAACCAACCTATAGGAAATCATGCGCTTTGAATCTTTTGGTATGGTGAGATTTGACTTTGGGCCCCTCCTCCAAGGTCAAACGAGGATAGCCAAACTTAAAAGTGCTTATAACTCACTTATTATTGGCCCTAGAGGTTTGGGATGGTAAACCAACATATAGGAAGTCATAGGCTGGGAATCTTCTGGTTTGGATGGATTTGACCTTTGGCCCCTCCTTAAAGGTCAAACGAGGCCAGCTATATTTAAAAGTGCTTATAACTAGCTTATTATTGATCCTAGAGGTTTGCAATGTGAAACCAGCTGATAAGAAGTTATCGGCTTCAAATCCTCTGTTGAGGTCAGATTTGACCTTTGGCGTCTCCTTCAAGGTCAAACAATGGTTCACTGACTTTGGTGAGTTGTCTTTCCGGTGAATACAGTTTTGCATCGGTTCTCTGATGTGTAGGTCTAGTTATATGTAGAATACTTGTATATAGATAATTAAACTGCAAACTTGACATAAGATATCTTAAAAGTACAATATTGAGGGACTAATTCTATGTAAAAAATCGCCCATTTAACTGACAGTGGAAAATCAAAGGCTTTGTTAAAATCCCTGTAAAATGCTTAATATTTGCTTGATTTTAATAAGGCAACCACCAAATTGTCCATTATTATGTGTAGAATACTTGTATATAGATAATTAAACTGGAAACCTGACATAAGATATCATAAAAGTAAGATATTGAGGGATTAAAACTATGTAAAAACTCGCCCAACTAAGTAGAACACTAAGTAACACTGGGAAATCAAGGACTTTGTTAAAATCCCTGTAAAATGCCTAATATTTGTTTGATTTCAATAAGACAGCCACCAAATTGCTCATTATTATATGTAGAATACTTGTTTGTAGATAATTAAACTGGAAACCTGACATACAATATCTTAAAAGTAATTTATTGAGGGACTAAATCTATTTTAAAAAATCGAGCAATTAAGTAACACTGGGAAATCAAAGACTTTGGTAAAACCCCTGTAAAATGCTTAATATTTGCTTGATTTTAATAACATAGCCACCAAATTGTCCATTACTGTGTATAGAATACTAGTTTATAGATAAATAATATGGAACCTGACATAAGATATTTTAAACGTAAGATATTGAGGGACTAAATCTATTTTAAAAAATCGAGCAATTAAGTAACACTGGGAAATCAAAGACTTTGGTAAAACCCCTGTAAAATGCTTAATATTTGCTTGATTTTAATAACATAGCCACCAAATTGTCCATTACTGTGTATAGAATACTAGTTTATAGATAAATAATATGGAACCTGACATAAGATATTTTAAACGTAAGATATTGAGGGACTAAATCTATGTATAAAATCGCCCAACTAAGTAGAACACTAAGTAACACAGGGAAATCAAGGACTTTGTTAAAATCCCTGTAAAATGCTTAATATTTATTTGATTTTAATAAGACAGCCACCAAATTGCTCATTATTATATGTAGAATACTTGTTTGTAGATAATTAAACTGGAAACCTGACATACGATATCTTAAAAGTAATATATTGAGGGACTAAATCTATGTATAAAATCGCCCAACTAAGTAGAACACTAAGTAACACAGGGAAATCAAGGACTTTGTTAAAATCCCTGTAAAATGCTTAATATTTATTTGATTTTAATAAGACAGCCACCAAATTGCTCATTATTATATGTAGAATACTTGTTTGTAGATAATTAAACTGGAAACCTGACATACGATATCTTAAAAGTAATATATTGAGGGACTAAATCTATGTATAAAATCGCCCAACTAAGTAGAACACTAAGTAACACAGGGAAATCAAGGACTTTGTTAAAATCCCTGTAAAATGCTTAATATTTATTTGATTTTAATAAGACAGCCACCAAATTGCTCATTATTATATGTAGAATACTTGTTTGTAGATAATTAAACTGGAAACCTGACATACGATATCTTAAAAGTAATATATTGAGGGACTAAATATATTTTAAAAAATCGAGCAATTAAGTAACACTGGGAAATCAAAGACTTTGGTAAAACCCCTGTAAAATGCTTAATATTTGCTTGATTTTAATAACATAGCCACCAAATTGTCCATTACTGTGTATAGAATACTAGTTTATAGATAAATAATATGGAACCTGACATAAGATATTTTAAACATAAGATATTGAGGGACTAAATCTATGTATAAAATTGCCCAACTAAGTAGAACACTAAGTAACACAGGGAAATCAAGGACTTTGTTAAAATCCCTGTAAAATGCTTAATATTTATTTGATTTTAATAAGACAGCCACCAAATTGCTCATTATTATATGTAGAATACTTGTTTGTAGATAATTAAACTGGAAACCTGACATACGATATCTTAAAAGTAATATATTGAGGGACTAAATATATTTTTAAAAATTCAGCAATTAAGTAACACTGGGAAATCAAGGACTTTGGTAAAACCCCTGTAAAATGCTTAATATTTGCTTGATTTTAATAAAATAGCCACCAAACTGTCCATTATTATGTATAGAATATTCGTTTATAGAGAATTAAGTTGAAACCTAACATTAGATATCTTAAAAGTAAGATATTAAACACCAACATCCACAAAAAAAATGTCTGATTAAGTAACACTTGGGAATCAATGGCATGGTTATAATCCCTAAAATGCTTAATATGCTTCATTTTAATAAAACAACCACCAAATTGTCCATTATTATGTGTAGAATACTCGTTTATGGATAATTAAACTGGAAACTTAACATTAGATATCCCAAAAGTAAGCTATTAAACACCAACATCCACGGAAAAAATCGCCCAATTGAGTAACACTTGGAAATCAAGGGCTTTCTTTAAATTCCTGTAAAATGCTTAATATTTGCTTGATTTCAAAAAGACAACCACCACATTGTTTATGATAATGTGTAGAATACTTGTTTATAGATAGCTGAATTAAGTAAGACAGGGAAATCAAGGGCTTTGTTAAAATTCCTGTAAATGTTTAATGTTTGCTTGATTTTAAAATTGGTTAATTATTGAGCACTTCACAGGCATTTTAAACAAGTGGACACTATAGATCTAAACCAATATTTGTGTTTGGTGTCAGATAAATTTTGTACAAAATATAAGAAATGCCAAAATGTCAGCTTGTCAGATAGTATGTATATTTTACAAACTTGTTTTCTCTATCTTGTTCTTTATTGTAGATACACTATAAATGACTAACAAACACCCCAACAGAATGTACACTAGCCTTCTTCAGGGCTATCATTTTATGATATTGTATTAGACAAAACAAAGTTTTAATTGTAAATATCTGACATTAATAACTTGACAATTATGCCTTAATATAATTTCAGGTAATTTGA
This sequence comes from Sabellastarte sp. h YS-2021, assembly GCA_964017235.1. Taxonomy (NCBI): domain Eukaryota; kingdom Metazoa; phylum Annelida; class Polychaeta; order Sabellida; family Sabellidae; genus Sabellastarte; species Sabellastarte sp. h YS-2021. Next base: position 28,612,807 of record OZ024940.1, read on the forward strand.
CAATATTTTAGATGGAAGAATCATTTTACATTATTTCAAATTAAATTCACTTTTATATATCTTACTTCTTGTAAGCCTTGTGGAAGTCTAATTACCCCACTCCTGGCTGGCACATGCCATAAACAAACAACCTTCAGATTTCCACAATGAGAACACAGTTATGCTTGTTTAACACATGCTGTGTTGTAATTAGTTCTTATCTCTAACACTGGGTTCCCTGTATGCATTCTGCATATCTGAATGTACCTCCCCTGTTTTATTTTGCTATTCCATACATTTACTGAAACTTGTTTTGAATAAAAATGTGTACAAATGTTGACAGAAATGTAAATATACAAACTGGGTATTCTGGCTCAAGTGCCAGCGAATTATAAATCATTTATAAAATGCTTAACAAATGATCAGTAATTAGGCAATGTTAATAATATCGACATCAAATTGCTCATTATTATGTGTAAAATGTTAATATGTCTTAAAGTTTTAATAAGACAATCACCAAATTGTCCATTATTATGTGTAAAATGCTTGTCTATAGATAACTAACATTCAAGCCTAACACGAGGTATCTTAAAATGTAACTGATAGATTTTATTAAAACAGGCATCCATCCACAGGCATTCATTTAAGTTATACTGGAGAATCAAAGGCTTTGTTAAAATCCCTGAAAATGCTAAATATTTGCTTGATTTCAGTAAGACAACCACCAAATTGTTCATTGCTATGTACAGAATGCTCCTCTATCCATAATTAAACTGTAAACCTAACATAGCATATCTTAGAAGTAAGATATTGAACACCAGGTGAAAAATCGTCCCATTGGAAAACACTCAGAAATCAAAGGCTTTTAAAAATCATTGTCAAATGCTTAGTATTAGCTTGATTTTATTAAGACAACCACCAAATTGTTCATTATTATGTGTACAATGTTCGCCCATCGATAATTAGTCTGGAAACCTATCACAACATATCTTAAAAGTAAGATACTGAATACCAACATCCACAGAAAAAATCGCTCCATTGGAAAACACTGGGAAATCAAAGGCTTTTTAAAATTCCCTGTAAAATGATTAATATTTGCTTGATTTTAATAAGACTACCACCAAATTGTCCATTATTATGTGTACAATGTTCGCCTATAGATAATGTGTCTGGAAACATATCATAACATATATTAAAAGTAAGATATTGAATACCAATGTCCACGGAAAAAATTGCCCCATTGGAAAACACTGGGAAATCATAGGCTTTTTTAAAAGAATCCCTGTAAAATGATTAATATTTGCTTGATTTTAATAAGACAACCAAGTTGTCCATCATGAGTAGAATGCTCGTCTATCCATCATTAAACTGTAAACCTAACATAAAGTATCCTAGAAGTAAAATATTGAACACCGTACATCCACAGAAAAAAATATCCAATTGGAAAACACTTGGAAATCCAAAAAAAATGTTTAACATTAGCTTGATTTTAATCAGACTACCACCAAATTGTTCATTATTATGTGTACAATGTTCATACATAGGTAATTGACCTGTAAACTTAACATAACATAGCTTAAACGTAAGATCTTGAACAACAACATCCACAGAAAAAAAATCGCCCCATAGGAAAACACTTGGAGATCAAAGGGTTTGTTAAAATCCCTGTAAAATGTTTAATATTTGCTTGATTTTAATCAGACAACCAACAAATTGCCTGTTGTTATGTGTAGAATGCTCGTCTATAGATAACTGAACTGTAAACCTAACATATTGTATCTTAAAAGTAAGATATTGAGGGACTAAATCTGCATAAAAAATTGCCAATTGAAAATAACTTAATTTAGGCTCTGTTAAAAATAACTGAGAGATTTTAATGAGATCACCACCAAACGGTTCGTTATAATGTATAGAATACTTGTGTATTCATTAAAATATACTTAATCTGGAAACCTAACATAAGATACCATAAAAGCAAGATATTAAACACGAACATCCATTGATAAAATTTTCCCATTGGAAATCACTGGGAAATCAAAGGCTTTGTTAAAATCCCTGTAAAATGCTTAAAGTTTACTTCATTTTAATGATACAACCACAAACCTTTATGAATTATTGTGTGTAGAATGTCTATCTATAGATAATATACCTGGAAACTTTGCACAAGATACCTTGACACTTCGTAGGGACATTGGTTAGGGGGTGTAGGTGTGCAACGTTATGCTGTGACCTTGATTTAACCTTTGACCTTGCCGCAGTGACATCGAGCTTAAAAATCTTGTCTGGGCTCTATCTCAGAAACCATAAGGTGTAGGAAGTTGATACTTATGGACACTGGCTAGGGCGTGTAGCTATGCAACATCATGGTGTGACCTTGATTTGACCTTTGACCTTGCCGTAGTAACCTTGACCTATAAAATCTTGTCTGGGCTATATCTCAGAAACCGTAAAGTGTAGGAAGTTGATACTTGGTAGAGACATTGGTCAGGGGTGTAGTTCTGCAACGTTATGTCGTGACCTTGATTTGACTTTTGACCTTGCTGTAGTGACCTTGACCTATAAAATCTTGTCCAGGCTATATCTCAGAAACCGTAAAGTGTAGGAAGTTGATACTTGGTAGAGACATTGGTCAGGGGTGTAGTTCTGCAACGTTATGTCGTGACCTTGATTTGACTTTTGACCTTGCTGTAGTGACCTTGACCTATAAAATCTTGTCCAGGCTATATCTCGGAAACTATAAGGTGTAGGAACCTTTGACCTTGCCGTAGTTACCTCGAGCTATAAAATTTTGTCTGGGCTATATCTCGGAAACCATAAGGTGTAGGAAGTTGATAATTGGTTAGGGACATTTCACCCATGGTGTGTGGATGGGCCATCTGTCAGGTGGGCAGCGGGAAAAGTTTGTCCTGGCTGTATCTCAGAAACCATTCGGTGTAGGAAGTCGATATTTGGCTATCCTCGTTTGACTTTGAAGGAGGGGTCCAACATCTAATTCTGACCACATCAGAAGATTTGCAGCCCATGATTTCCTATAGGTTGGTTTCACGTTGTAAACCACTAGGATCAATAATAAGGGAGATATGAGCACTTTTAAAGTCTTGAATTAAGAGCTTCAAGGTCAAATATCTGCAAGATTGTATAGGAAATGTATGTCTTATATTATACATATCACCTATGAAGAGATTCAACCCTTTACCTATGAGAAACAGCCAGTAGAAAAATGTAGATACTTCTCGGCCATCTTGTTTTTTCAGAATGAGACTAATTTCAGACTAATGAGACTAACATCTTAAAAGTAAGATATTTGGGGACTAAATCTATGTAAAGAATCGCCCCATCAGAGAAAACACAGGAAAATCCAAGGTTATGTCAAAAGTCCTGTAAAATGGTTAATATGTTAAAATAGCCTTTGATTTCACAATGAAGTAATACTTACAAAGCGCAGGAAGGGACATAAAACTGTTTAGTTATCATTTTTTATCTGGCTACCACAAGTTAGCAAGTTATTACCACAAGACACTAAGTTATTCCCACAATATAGTAATTCTTGGTAATGAGATCCTAAGTAGTGGTAATGAGATACTTGCCTGTAGGAACAAGATACTAACTTATGGAAACAAGACACCAAGTGGCTACCACAACAAAGTAAAATTCTTGTGTTTTCATTCATGCCCACCCCTAACTCATTGCCACCAGTTACTTGTTCCCAGCAGTTCTTAAGTCATTTCCACCACTTGTTAACTTGTTCCCACCACTTGCTAACTCATTCCCACCACTTACTAATTCATTCCTACCACTTAATAACTTGCTTCCACCACTTCTTAGGTAATTTCCATGAGTAATCAAGTTATTACCACAAAATACAATGTCATTCTCACAAGTTAGTAAATCATGGTAATGAGATACTAAGTTGTGGCAATGAGATGTTGGGTCACGGTAATGAGATACTAAGTCATTGAATGAGATATTTACTTGTGGGAACAAGATACTAAGTGGTTACCACATTAAATCCTTTTGTTTTGAGACACAACCATCCCTTATTAACTCATTCCAACAACTTACTAACTTGTTCCCATCACTTACTAAGTCGTTACCACGACTTATTAAGTTGTTACCACCACTTACTAACTTGTTCCCACCACTTACAAAGTTATTCCCACCACTTACAAAGTCGCTCCCACCACTTACTGTGTTATTCCTACCACTCAGTAAGTCATTCCCACCACTCACTCGGGATGACTTACTTTCTTGTGGGAACAACTAACTATCTTTATGGAAATAAGTTACTATCTCGTGGTAACAACATAAAAAAATGATAAGAACTAAGTAGCCAAGGAAGGGACATAAAACTGTTTTCCTATAATTTTTATCTCTTTTTAAACAAGTTGTTATCAGCTACTATTTCATTCCCATGATTTAGAAAGTTGGTACCAGAAGATACAAAGTCATTCCCAAAAAATAATAAGTCATGCTTTGATACTTCTTTGTATTTCATACCATACTTATCTTGTGGGAACAACATAATGTCTTGTGGTAACAACTTTTTAACTCGTGGAAAGAACTTTACAAGTGGTTGAAACAATTTTGTAAGTAGTGGGAATGAAGTGTTGGGAACGAGTTAACAAGTGGTGGGAATGAGTTAATAAGTGGGGCGAATGACTTAGTAAGTGGTGGGGACGAAAAACACAAGGATTTCTGCCTTGTGGTAACCACTTAGTATCTTGTTCCTACAACTAAGTATCTCATTCCCACAACAGAGTATCTCATTATGACTTAGCATCTCATTACCACGACTAACCAACTTGTGGTAATGACTTGCTAGCTTTTGGAAATGACTTAACAAGTGGCGGGAGCAAGCTAGTAAGTGGTGGAAACAACCCATTAAGTAGTGGGAATGACTTACTAAGTGGTAAGAATGACGTAGTAAGTGGTGGTAACAACTTATGAAGTTGTGGTAATGACTTATTAAGTGGCTGGAACAAGGTAGTAAGTGGCGAGAAATGAATTAGTAAGGGTGGGAATGAGTTAACAACTGGTCTGAACAACCGAGGAAGTAGTGGGAATGACTTACTAAATGGTTGGAGTGACAAGGTAAGTGGATGGAATGACTTTGTCAATGGTGGAAACGAGTTAGTACGTGGTCGGAACAACTTTGTAAGTGGTGTGAACGAGATAAAACGTGGTGGGAACAACTTTGTAAGTGGTGGGAACGAGACAGTAATGGTGGTAACAACTTAGTAAGTTGTGGTAATGACTTAGTAAGTGTGGGAACAAGTTAGTAAGTAGTGGGAATGAGTAAGGGGTGGGAACGAGTTAGTCCGGGGTGGGTATGATTGAAAACACAAGCATTTACTGCCTTAGCATTTTGTTCCCACAAGTTAGTATCTCATCCCCACAACTTAGTATCTCATTCGCATGACTTAGTATCTCATTGTCGCAACTTAGTATCTCATTCCCATGACTTTCTAACTTGTGGGAATGACATAGCATGTTGTGGTAGCAACTTGTTAACTTGTGGAGATGACTAAACAAGTGATGGGAGGGAGTTAGTAAGTGGTGGGAATCAATTAGTAAGTGTTGGGAATGAGTAAGCAAGTGGTTGGAATGAGTTAGCAAGTGACATCTGGCCTGGGAATATTTTTGGCCTCATTTTGAAAAACAAGATGGCCACCAGGGACGTTTTTCGACTTTAAACAAGGACTTTTGTTGGCCCTCTAGAGCAAAGGGTATTATAGGTAAAGATCTGACATTCACAGGATACGTTCCTCATTATAACATCTTGACTGGGAATATTTTTGGCCTCATTTATAAAACAAGATGGCTGCCACAGGCGTTTCTTTGTCAGTCATGAAAAGTGCTTATATTTCCCTTATTATTGGTCCTAGAGGTTTGGGATGGTAAACCAACCTATAGGAAATCATGGGCTGGGAATCTTTTGGTATGATCAGATCTGACCTTGGACCCCTCCTTCAAGGTCAAACGAGGATAGTCAAACTTAAAAGTGTTAATAACTCGCTTGTTATTGGTCCTAGAGGTTTGGAATGGTAAAATAACCTCTAGGTAATCATGGGCTAGGAATCTTTGGGTGTGGTCAGAACTGACCTTGGACCCCACCTTCAAGGTCAAGCGAGGATAGACAAACTTAAAAGTGCTTATAACTCGCTTATTATTGGTCCTAGAGGTTTGGAATGGTAAACCAATCTATAGAAAATCATGGGCTGGGAATCTTTTCGTGTTGTCGAATTTGACCTTAGAGCCCTCCTTCAAGGTCAAACGAGGATAGATAAACTTAAAAGTGCTTATAACTTGCTTATTATTGGTCCTACAGGTTTGTGATGGTAAACCAAGCTATAGGAAATCATGGGCTGGGAATCTCTTGGTGTGGTCGGATTTGACCTTGGACCCCTCCTTCAAGGTCAAACGAGGAGAGCCAAACTTAAAAGTGCTTATAACTGGCTTATTATTGGTCCTAGAGGTTTGGGATGGTAAACACAGTTTGGTGGTTGTCTCATTAAAATCTCTCAAATTGTAAGAATTTAACAGTCTCTTTAACAGAGCTTATAATTCACTGGTTGTTTTCAATTTTCCAGTTTAAGTATCTTCCAGCTGTGACCAAAGGCCATGGTGGGGAGATTATAAAACGTCTTCTGTATGTGCGTGTGTGTGTCCGTGCGTCACGTTTTTACATAAACCTTAGTATTTCATTCATTTATAAAGATCTTCACCAAATATGCAGGGAATGTTTATAAAGATGTCTTCACCAAATATGCAGGGAATGTTTATGGCTATGAAAACCTGTTTGTTCAAAATGTTGGCCTCATTTTGAAAAACAAAATGGCCGCCATAGCTAATTGTTTGAAAATCATAAAGGTGCTCTAAATCTTGAAATATTAAAGCTAGTTTAATCAAATTTGCACAAAAGATATATGGCTAGAAAAGCTAGCCTGATAGTAATTTTGGCCTAGTCCTAAAAGCAAAATGGCCGCCATATCACATGTTTAATGTCAAACAGGGTTATCCTATTAAATTAGCCTTATAGCTGATCTGTTTTTGATCCTAGAGGTTTGCAATGTAAAACTAACTTGTAGGACATCATGCTCTGGGAATCTTCTGATATTGATAGATATGACTTTGTGCCCCTCCGTGAAGGCCAAACGAGGATAGACAAACTTAAAAGTTCTTATAACTCGCTTATTATTGGTCCTAGAGGTTTGGGATGGTAAACCAACCTATAGGAAATCATGAACTGGGAATCTTCTGGTGTGGTCAGATTTGAACTTGGGTCCCTCCTGGAAGGTCAAAGGAGGATAGCCAAACTTAAAATGCTTAAAAGTCGCTTATTATTGGTCCTAGAGGTTTGGGATGGTAAACTAACCTATAGGAAATGATGAACTTGGAATCTTCTGGTGTGGTCAGATTTGACCTTGGGCACCCTCTTCAAGGTCAAACGAGGATAGCCAAAGTTAAAAGTGCTCATGGCTCACTAATTTTGGTCCTAGAGATTTGGGATGGTAAACCAACCTACAGGAAATCATGGGCTGGGAATCTTTTGATGTGGTCAGATTTGACCTTGGGTCCCTCCTTCAAGGTCAAACGATGATTCACTGATTTTGGTGAGCTGTCTTTCCAGTAGATACAGATTTGCATTGGTTCTCTGATGTGTAGATCTAGTTTACTAGTTATTTTTATTCCTCGACTTTTTCCATGGATTTAGTTCCACAATATCTTACTTTTAAGATATTTTATGCTAAATTTCTGGTTTAGTTATCTATATACGAGCATTCCACACATAATAGTGGACAATTTGGTGGTTGTCTTACTAAAATATAACAAATATTAAGCATTTTACAGTGACTTTAATAAAGTCCTTATTTTCCAGTGTTATTTAAATGGGCGTTTTTTTCTGTTTATGTTGGTGTCTATATCTTACTTTTAATATATCTTCTGTTAGGTTTCCAGATTAATTATCTACAGACAAACATTTTACACATAATAATGAACAATTTGGTGGTTGTCTTATTACAATCAAGCAAAAATTAAGCACTTTTCAGGGATTTTAGCAAAGCCTTTGATTTTCCAGCATAACGATTTTTTCGTGGATGTTGGTGTACAATATCTAAAAAAATCGTCTTATCCAAAAATACCAAAGCATCAATTATTTTAAAGGTTATTTTAAAATGCCTTTTTCAGTGATTATGTAATTTGAATGAAACAAATATCAAATTACTCATTAATATGTATAGCACACTTTTATGTAGATAATTAAACCCAAAATATGACATAAGATGTCTAAAATTATGATATTGAGCAGCAACACCGACGGAAAAATACACCTAATTATACAATATTGGGAAATCAAAATATCTTTTAAAATGCCTGTCAAATGTTCATTAATAAAACAATTTCAATGAAAGTAAAACCAAGTTACTCATTAATGTATGCAAAGTGTTAGTAAGATATCTGAAAATAAGATCATGAATACCCATGGAAAATCCCCCAATCCAATAACACTCAGAAATCTGGAAAAATTTGTCAATTAAGTTTTATTGGAAAATCAAATTATAGCTTTTAGACCTTGTAAAATGCTTAATAAATGGGCGAGTTTAATGAGACAACTATCTCATTTGGTCATTATTTCATGCAGAATGTTTATTTACAGATAAGTAAACTGGAACATAAGTGTAAGTTGTCTTACAAATAAGAAACTGATAAGCAACATTTACATGTACTTCAGCGAGAATGGATATTTTCAAAATACTTTTGTACAATTTTAAGTTCTTCCTGATATGCTTATCTTAATCTATATGCAATTAGAGGTCATGTGGTACCTTTCTTGTGCCAAAAAAATTAAACAAGATAAATTATTACACATGTTTGTAAATCTTGCAGATATGTATGAGTACACAGCTACAAGGTACACATGTAGTCATTTAGTCTAAACTGTATATTTGGCATGAAAAAGGCATATGTCTGCTATTTTTTTTATTTGTGGGGGGAAGAACTTAAAATCAAGTTTAAATGATGCTTTCAAAAATCCTTTACTCAACAGTATAAATATAATTTTCATATACACTATTAACTTTTTTAATATTTTAAATTTAATTTGTGTCTACCTAAGTGAGGTTTTTACACACTGTCTACTTAAGGAAAATATACCCTTCGAAACTTTAGGCAATTATTGTTGCTTTACTTCATAAAAAATTGAAATACCAAATGATTTTATTCAAATTATTGCTACCAACGAACAGGACTGCATTGTAGTTGTCTTATAAAAATCTTTAAAAAATAATTTTTAAGAGGTCCAAACATTAAGTAGACACGAAAATGTCTACTTAAGTAAAATGTCTACCTAAGGTGGTGTATTTCGAAGTGTCTACTTAATGATGAATCCAGGAGTATATATATATATATATATATATATATTATTTGAAAATTCTATGAACAGAAGAATAAAGGTTTGCACCAATGAAATACATGTCATTCTTTCTTCCAATTATACATTTACTTTAACAATCCTATAGATAAAAACTATTATTACTACAATAAGGAATTAATATAAGATAGTTTATTTTCTGAATTGTTAAAAAACATATATATCCTTATTAGGATAGAATAACTATATTTAGGTAATACGTTTCCCATATGTATATATGTAAAGGTTATATCAAAACATCTTTAGTACAAGGAAAAGAAACAATGAAGTAATGATTCCTCAATTAAAACATCAAACTATAATATACTTACAGATACATTTATGCTAGCATCCTGTAAAAAGAGTAGGAAGGTAGATAGAAATGGTCATATAATACATATGAAATCAACTTGAATTTTTACCAAAAAAGTAATCATTTTTTTACAACTTACATTCTCTTATCCAGACATCCATCATGTAGTAATTTGCAATTATAATGTGTAAATACATAGAGCCTCACTTTTATATTGCTTTCAATAAAGCTACAAGTAACCATAGTAAAAAGAACCCTGATGTAATAAAAGTTCTTCTCATTTTTTACCTTTCCATAAGAGATAATTTTTTTAAAAATAAACATTTAAAATTACTGCTTACCACAACTTGGCTGCTCTTCAGTACCTCTAAAAATTAGAGTTATAAATACATAACTCACAGTTGTTTGGAATAGAATCCTAAAAATTTTTTTCTTTCACAAGATCTATTCACCCTTAATAATGGTTCATTTCTCCTATCTCAAGTTTATACATTACAATACATGCACATGAAGAAAACAAAACAATCCTATCACCTTTTTGCATGATGAAAATATGATCCTTAAAATTCAATGAAATATTTAGCATTACTTGTTGAAAAGTTTATTTGCAATAAAACATTATCTTTCTTAAGCAATATCTGTCTTCTTTTATTTTCAAAGAAGAATTTCACAGGAAGTTTTACAGACACACAAGAAACCAGTACATAGTATGTTTAGGGTCAATACTCTAAAATGCTGACCATCATAAGGAAACTACCATCTTTCCAAAATAAGCTTAAGGGTTTGAAGCACCCATCTGTTTCTTGTCAACCACCCTATCTATTCCACAAAATTCTTTCAAGCCATTACTAATGCTAATACAATTTCATTAATTAACCGCTACAGAAGGGTTTAAGTATGTTGCATCAAGACTGAACACATGCTTAAATAGCTTATCAGGTTGATGGATCTATTATAAACAAATTATCATTGTTACTTTTAAATCTATCAAATCAGTCAAGTTGTAAAATAGGGTATCATTTTTGTCAATCTTTTTTATCTTTTTTATAATGAATATTATTCAGGTAGAATAATGAATAAAGTACACAAAATCCACAATATAAATTTACTCTTTCCAAAAAATAAAGTTTTGTCAAACACCAACCATTCAAAAAACCTCAAAGAATGATATTATGAAATCCCCCCAATAAATGTATTTATATGATAATTAGATTAAATGAATAAAGAGGCATCAGATTATTATTCCATAATGTTGAACAATACAAAAAATGTTAATATTTTCAGGAATTGAGCACTTATCTCTTTAGAAGAAAAACTCAACTGGAGATGCATTGACAGATGCCTTTAAGGCTAAAATCTCTGGATGGGCAATGAAATATATTCCACAGAATCACTGTGGTTTTTTTGCTTTAAACACACTTATGAAAGAAAAATATAACATAACTTTTTTTCTAAAATTTTAATAAAAACATACCTTGATAAATCTAAGAAATTAACTTATTCCAAAGTTTAAAATACAAATAGCAATATAAGTTCTTACCGACATTAATATCCTTCTCTATATTCTGAAAAAAAACTTTAATGTAGTACTCAGTATAAGGAAATAAAGAAAGGAAGTTCCACAATGGTAAATTATGAAATTATTTAAAATATTTCCAAAAGCACCAAATAAAAACAAAAAAACACTCGCTATTTTTCTTTTCTCACCATTCCTGGTGTCACCTTCTCTACAAAAAATCACAGAAATAATGGGTTTACTTGTTGAAGTGATAGTACCAATTCAAATACTTTAATTTAAGTGTTAATTATCCTCTGTGACCAGTATGATACACATTTATGAGAAAGAAAAATGTGAAATTAATGAAGGAAATGAAAGATTTCCCTGTTGGATATAACCTAATGTTTGAAATCTGTTATACATAAATAATGTACAGTTATATTTTCTTCTCAGTGATTTATTTTTTGTTTTCTCAGATTATATTGCTGTTCCCTGTTCAACACACAAAACATGAATTAAGAAGTTATTCCAATTTTCTTTTTAAATTTAAAAAGCACTGAACTTTCCTGTTATCCAAAAAACTTACATTTTAATGTAATGCAAATTCAAAAGATGTGAAAAGAAGGAAGGCGCTTTTAGATGTAGCCACAAAACAAGAAATTGATGCTATATCAGAGTGCTTGTTAAACATAGTAAACGGCCATGTGAGAATTTCACCCTCTAAAATTGGAAAGTTAAAGAAAATAAAAAGACACCTTAAAGATCTCACGAACAAAAGGTGTTCATTTAAGAAAAGAAAACAAATTCTGAAACAAGAAGGGGGATTCTTAACGAGTATATTACCGGTGGCATTGTCTGTGCTAGGTTCGCTTTTCGGAGGTGGGAAATGAATTATAAAGAGGCTGTAATTGTTCCACTGGAAGTATTTAACAAGTGTAACTTTAACCCAGAGGAGAAAGAACTTCCCCCCAAAAAACTGGTGGCATACTTAATGACGAAACTCTTCCTCCAGACGTTAAAATTAAGCTTTATAATCAGAAAAAGAAATTGACCAAGAGACCCCTTCCAGAACCACAACTTGTACAGATTTAAAAAGAGGCAGAAGTAGAAGCTCCATCCGAAGATATCATATTAAACCAATTTCCCTTGCGAACAAAACCTTTGGTTAATTTAATTTTAAAATACATGAAAGACTCGCGAGGTATCTTATCTTGGACGGATAACCTGGAAATTGTGATCGAGGGTGAAACAATACAGGACAGTAATATTATTCAGTTACTTAGATTTGTAACAAACAGTTTAACCATTACATCTGCTAAAGATGTACCTGTGGGAGCAGAGGATTTTGTGGATACATTGGTGGATATTGGTGTTCCTAAGGCATACATACAACTACCACGAAGGAGTCCAAGAAAGACTGAGTGGGTGAAATTTTGAATGGGCCTGTGTGATACTTTGAAAAGTGACACTTTTTTAATGTAAGGAAACAACAATTTTCCTCATAACGTCAAGATGAGAATAATCAAATATTATCCAAACACAAAAGGGATAGAACACCATTACTGTTAATCCGGGGGGAATATACCCATTTTTGTTGGATCTCCCATTCAAAGAGGTAGTGGTTTAGGACAAATATTATCCGGTTTATTCAAACGAGCACTCCCGATTCTAAAGAAAAAAGTATTACCAGCAGTTGTCCGTTCTGGAAAAGAGGTGTTATCAGACGTTATAATAAACAAGAAAGGGGTAAAACAAGCCTTATTAGACACTGGGAAGAATCGCATCTCAGAATTTGTGGGAAACACTCCTGTGACGGGTAGATCTAAGAAGCGTAAAAAGAGCTCTCCGCAAACCAGTGGGAAAAGAAGAAAGTTAAATCTTGTACTATAAATAAATATGGCTATTTACCCACAGTTCTGCGAGAGTGCGATGTCTACTTTAGAGCTCTTCACTGTACCGAGCACGCATATTTCAACTGAGGCATCGAGATATGTTGAGCACAAACCTATAAGCACTTTAGACAAAGGGAGTGATCTGCATTTCAAAATTAAAACAGATGAGAGTGAATATTTAGATTTTAGCCAGTCATTGTTGCACCTAAAATGTAGAATACTAGCCGCAGATGGTGGAGTACTTAGAAGGAAAGTAGCCGACAATGATCCCACAGTACCAGATCGATCCATTGTATTTCCTGTCAACTATCTAATTGCAGCAATGTTTAAACAAGTAGAGGTTTATCTTGGAGGAAGATTAGTGACTTCAAATGACACAATGTATCTGTACCGAGCTTTTCTGGAAACGTTACTCTCATATGACAAGGATGTTAAGAATGAATTTCTGGCAATGTCATTATATTTTCCGGAAACAAAAGACTTAGAAGCGATAGCACCAGTAGCCCTTGCTCATTCGAATTAATTGGAAGAATACATGCCGATATCTTTAACCAAGCAAGATACCTGATGGGAAAGTGCTCGGTAAAAGTGAAATTACACAGACACTCACCAAAATTCTTTCTGATGGCTGCAACAGAGAACAATGAATACATTTTAGAAATTGAAAGCGCTTCTTTGTTTGTGAAACATGACACAATTATACCATCTATAAGAGCCGCTCACTTAAAAAATCTACAGTCTGACCGGATAAAGTATCCCATAAAAAGAGTTGAGATGAAATATTTTACCAAAGGGGCCAACAGAGATGATCTGTCCGAGCAAAATCTTTGCGATGGTCAACTACCAACAAGAATTGTTCTTGGGATGGTGAACTCTTCCACCTTTAATGGAAATATAAAACAAAACCCTTTCAGTTTTCAACACTTCAATGTGCGGAGTATAGTACTGAGAGTCAATGGAAAAGCTGTTCCATTTGAGGAGTTGGAGTTGGATTTCTCTTCTGGCAAATACCTTATGGGGTACCTTTCACTATTTCAGGGGACAGATACCTTATACTCAAATCATTCAATGGGTATTACAACTGAAAATTATAAAAATGGTCATACCATTTATGCCTTTGACTTGGAGACCAATTCAGTCCCGGGTGAGATGACGCTGATCAAAAACGGAGAGGTCGGGGTTGAAATAAAACTGTCACAAGCCTGCACCACTGGTGTCACTTTAGCTGCATATTTTGAATATCAGGGCATGATTGAGATAGATTTGGAAATGAATCCTGCAACCGAGGTATAAAAGCAATGGACACTCAACAAATTACTCAAGTGTTAAGTATGAACAATATTACAAAGAATGCATACATCGGCACATTTCCCTGCGATAAACTACCAACAAAAATAGATCGAATTCCGTTTGCTGTTGTAGTCAACACAGATGTACACACCAAACCAGGAATGCATTGGACTATTTATTTACCATTGGTAAAGGAACCAATAGAATATTTGATAGTTATGGGGGAGAACCAACTAATAAATACATTGTAAAATTCCTCGAAATGGTAGACCACTATAGCTACAACAGCAGAAGAGTACAACATCTTTTCTCTACCGCATGTGGTCAACATTGTATCTACTTCATCTCAAACAGGTGTAAAGGTATGTCGTACAATAACATCATGAATACATATAACCTTGAGGGTTACAGTAAAAATGACAAAATGGTTTTGTAAAAGGAAATTTGGCTTAGACATAAGTCAAAAAGTTTCAGAAGATTTCTTAACCAGACAAATTTCATGTCAGTTAATTGATAGTTTGCAGTAAATATTCTTTCTTTATATGAACTAAGTGACAAGGCTAATTTTCACTGTACAAAGAAATGCTTATCAAAACCATGTTTTCAACGGTACTCTTGTGGTCTTGCTTTGTAGTATCCGCATTTACCAGTGAGTGTGGTAATCCACCCGTTTGTTGGTGTACTAACGCTGTTGGAATTATCTTGTGTAAAAATATTGATACGCTACCTTTTTCTAATGAGGATGATGAAAACACAGCAATATTCTTAGACTTAATTAATACAGGCATAACAGAATTGCCCAATTTTAGGTCATGGCCTATCCTGGAAATGATTGTTATCAGAAACAGCACGCATCTGTGTAATATTACAATCGATAAAGCAGAACATGTTTGGCTTGATTCCGACTGTCCAGGCCACCCAACTCCTGAAAATATTATTCAGGGAGAACATCATTACAAATTAAGAACAGTGGATTGGTCATACCTCTTATTACTTATTCCTCTTTTTTTCATTGGGCTATTTATTGGTTATGAAATAAAGATGAAAGGAAACACAATTCAACATTATCGAAAAAGGAGGGTAGTAAAACTTCAGATAATGTTAGCTTAACATACATAGATGACAGGAAGTAAGTGTTTCTTGTCGTTTACGAAACTTTGTCATGTAATACTAATTGTGATTATTATTATGTATGTATACTTTATGGTGGTAGTTCAAGGCATACTGTGTGGGTTATAATCATTGTGTATAATATAAAATAAGCAAATAACTATAAATGCTCTTGTTACAAAAAATAGAAGTTTGTTTTTTTATAGTCATGATAACTCAAACATGCTGTGTTTTGCATAATTTAGAGCGTTAAATTTACAGAAAAAAGGTTATACCTACATAAAAGCATGTTGTTACAACTGCAAAAAAATAAATCTTTTCATATGGTGGTAGTTCAAAGCATATTCTGTGTGTGTAATGATGTAAGTTATATTGTGTATAAAGTAAAGAAATATGCATAGTTATAATTTTGCTTGTGTGTACAATGATGTATATACTTTGTATAACAAATTATTCAGTTATTTAAAAAGTAAAATCTATTAATTATAAGCATACTATTAAACTATTGTACTTGCATTAACTCTACAAGTGTTAAGAATTGTAAAATAAATCTTGTGTTTTAAATTGTTTTAGATATTGTACATAAAATAAAAAAAATGGTGATTGAGTGTCAAAAAATATATTACCTTTTATAGTACTTAATCTCTCTCTCTGTAATCAAACACATAACAGGAAGGAAAAAAGATCTTCGAAAATGACCAGACGGACGACGTCAAAAACACAAATGAAGCATAACAAAGGCCAAAGAAAAACAAGATCTTCGAAAATGAACGAACGACGCCAAATAGAACATAATAACAAAAAATTCACTGTTCACAATCCATGATAACAACTGGGCGGGCTCTCAGAGAAACTGTGCTGTACATTTGGTTGCAGAAGACTACAGTCATACATCATTCAGACACTGCATGAACCTAAAAACAAAATACACACATATCTAAAAATCAAAAAAGGTCTGCACACAACACATATCTTTGTGCATTTGTAATAGTGATCTGAGAAAAACTTTCAACCTGTTAAGGTTTTCACATTTACAAGAGTAGGTCACATCAGGGAACATTATGTAGGGAAACTAAAATTTGAAATTTACTAATAATTACTAGGTCTAAATGATTAAAATATTCGCATTTACTAAATAGTTTCTAGATCCTACATCTCCAAGGTTCATCAAACTAGTACATTTTATTCTCTTGTCTAAAAGTGATTACAAATAAACAAAAAAACTTCTCTATTATTATAATTTCTTCATGTATGTGAATGTGGGAGGATCCATCAATGAATGAAAAAAAGAAGGGCCTCCAATGGTCAACAGCTGTGCTCACCCGGAAGAAAAAAAGGAAACAGTTGACAGCTGAACACACAAAAAAAACACAATACACACAAACACACATATGAAAAACAGTCAGTCTTGTAAATATTGATCAAAAGTGATATTTGAATGGAATTCAAATGCTGTGCTCAGCAGGAAGTTCCACACTAGACATCAGAACACAAACCACAGAATCAACACCAACACACATACAAGGTCTAGAAATATTGACCAAACAATGATATTTCACTGGAACTGGAATGTAAGATCAATTTGCAATCAATGTTAGCTTTGATATTACCACCCTTTTCAAAACAGGCTATAGAAATTTTAAAATATATTTCCCTTTCTAACTAAATGTTTTATAAGAAACCTATCCGTTTATTAAAATAAAAAATACATTTTCAAAATTTTCACCACCAACCTTCTACCTTCCTATGTCAAATTGAAAGTGATATTTTCCCCCTCTATTCCCAGTACATTTATATATAATGCAAAGGCATTGTGTATTTTCTTCTATAAACAATCCAATTGTCCAAAAGCACAACAAAAAACAATGTCAATTTGTCTATAACAAACACAAAAGAAAAAACAATTACACCTACATATAAAGCAAATTGTTTTGATTAAGATAATTACACACAAAAAGCTATTATTGTGGTTAGAATGGTTGAAACAATACAAATAGATGCTAAGGAATATAAAAACAAGCACAGAAATTTTGATCTTTCACCAATGTATCAAAACAAAGACATCTAAGACAAAACATTTTATATAACAAAAAATGAAAATAAAAATTTATATTTAATTATCAGGCAGATGTATCTAGTATTTACATTATAACTATTATCTTTTATATACATTCCACAAATATACATTATAAAAGCAGCCACTTACCAAACACATGCATATGATGTATTCCTTAGGATTCTGCACTGTATCCATTCCAGTTATGCTGACACAAAATTTACAATTTGCTACGAATAAACTAAACAGATGTAAATAAGAAGAGGAGAAATTTTTTTTCTCTCAATTCCACACTGATATTGATTCAATTACCTCTTCAAATGCTTACTGAACAACACTGAAAAGTCATACCTTTAACTATGCCTACAAGATTGATTTTCTCTTTCTTTCTTTTCAATCGATAGATGACACTTGGATGTAAAAAAATTACATCTTGCATATATATATATATAGAATACACAAGTTTGTACTAAGCAATATGTAACTGCATACATCTAATACTCAATTATGTGACATTTCATTCTATAAGATTTGTTCATTGCATAACAAAAGACTCATATGAATACTAGTTGTTGCTTCTCAGAAAAATTCAATGAAGTATTGATTTAAGACAATTTAACCATCAATATAAGATCTTACTGTGTGTGTGTGTGCCCATCTGACTATGTGTCTTCCGTCTTTGTATATGCACGTGTGCTTTACATTGGACAAATGCCTACAATGGAAAATACATTACAAGAGCATTGAAAAAAGCCAAAGCACGAGCATTATTATGTTCATAAAACTTATGGGTTTATGCAAGCTATAAAAAAACATTACATAAATTTGGAGTTTATAGCACAAAAAAAACACTTTCATTGGAATCTATTACCTTGAAGTACAAATTAATCAACATACATACCTAGAAAAATCAACTGCATTAACCAACAAACTGACATAAAATTCAGAACAAAAAACAACTAACCATTCTCATGTATTTAATCTACATTGCTGGGTCACAGTTTTTCAAAGTCCAAATGCCTTGCAAACATTTGTATTTTATTTTAGCATATTTCCACGAATATATGTAGTTCTTGGAAGCAAATACCTCTGCATGATCTTTCTGCAATCTAACTGGCTAGTGCACAAGCTACTACTGTACTACCAATTATCAGTGGGTACCAATTATCACCAGACAGATTTCAATTAGATATAACTTTACCAGAGTAGCATCCCAAGTCTAGCAAATAAAGTAAGACTATTTCCACAGTGAATGGAACAAATACACAAAAAAAGTTTTCAAAATATAGAACCATAACTGAAATATGAACATTTTTATTTTCTGGTGGTGATAATTGGTACCCACTGACAATTTGTAGCAAAGGCAGTATTCAAAGTATTTTACAAAGAATTGTAAACTCACCATCTCTGTCTTCCTTCCAAATAACTGTAAATATATATTTTATTTAATATCCATGTACATTGCTAGTTCATGATACAGTACCATTCAAAGAGCAAACAAATATGAAAATTTTTTAAACTACAACCAGTTCACGATCTTTCTACAAACTAACTGGCCACATATTTTACAAAGAATTGAACCCACCATCGTTGTTTCCAAATACCTTTGCAAATAAAATATATTTTATTTAATATCCATCTATATTGCTAGTTCACCCTTCCGAAGCAAACAGGGAAATATTTGAAAATGAGCGGTTGAGTCCGAGGCGCAGGATTTTCTCAAAAGTAAAATAAAAAACGAGTTCCTATCGAAACATATATTTTATAATAAAAGCATCCACGATCTTTTTGCAAACTAACTGGCTACATATTTTACAAAGAATTAAACAACAAAGAACGTACCCAACATTCTCGTCGTAGTTTCCAAATGCCTTTGCAAATAAAATATACTTTATTTAATATCCATCTACATTGCTAGTTCATGATACCCAAGTAGTAAACAAATATGAAAATATTGCAAACTACAGCCAGTCCACGATCTTTCTACAAACTAACTGGCTACATATTTTACAAAGAATTGAACCCACCATCATTGTTTCCAAATACCTTTGCAAATAAAATACATTTTATTTAATATCCATCTACATTGCTAGTTCACCCTTCCGAAGCAAACAGGGAAATATTTGAAAATGTGGTCGAGTCCGTTGGATTCGAGTGCACATGCTCGAGTAATTAAACTAAACAAGTGAGTTCCGGGATTTGAGTGCGCATGCTCGAGGCGGGGGATTTTCTCAAAAGTAAAATAACAAACGAGTTTCTATCGAAATATATATTTTATAATAAAAGCATCCACGATCTTTTTGCAAATTAACTGGCTAGCTGTTTTACAAAGAATTAAACCCACCATCGTTTCCAAATACCTTTGCAAATAAAATATATTTTATTTAATATCCATCTACATTGCTAGTAAGTCCACGATACCCTTCCAAAGAGAGTAAACAATGAAATATTTTAAACTAAACAGGCGAGTTCCGGGATTCGAGTGCGTATGCTTGAGCAGCCTGGTTCCTGTACAGTCTTTTTTTTTAAAAAATGGTCTGGTAACCTTTCATTTTGGGCTAGTACTCTAAAAGTTAAAATATTTTTTATTTCATTATTCCAGTTCATGCTATAAATATATGTGTGTCATTTTGTGCAAATATGAGTACATACATTTAGGCTATGGTCAACAGACAAAAAACCCTTTAAAGTATGGTTATCATACCACATTTCCCTATGGAATGAATATGGAGATTGGTAGTCTGATTAAGTTCAGCAACTTTTCAAGTTTAAACTTAGATACAATGATAGAATTAAACTACAACAAAGCAATAGATAAAGTTACTAAGGATCTATTAAAATGGCAAAATTTAAATCTAACCCCAATTGGTAGGGTGATAGTAATAAAGTTATTTAATTTATCCACCTATTTACATCTTTGCCAATTCCAAAATCTAAAAGAAAGGAAATAAATAACATATTTAAAAAAATTTTATGGAATAAAAAACCTGATAAAGTCAGTAAAATAACTGTTTGCATGGATTATCATGAAGGAGGTCTCAATATGATCAATCTTTTTTCCTTTGTATATACCCTGAAACTTTCATGGATCAAAAGAATAATATATAAGATGACTTACAATGGCTTACGTTATTAAAACACCCCTATGGCGAACTTAATTCCTTGTGTTGTGAGGGTGGTGAATGGTGTAAGAAAAACAATTTTAAGGGCTGCTTCTGGAAAGAAATATTTGATTACTGGCAAGGTTTTTGCAGCAACCTCAAGGTGAGAAATAAATATGACATTACGCAGTCTTGTCTCTGGTACAACACTAAATTATCCTCCATGACATCATACTTTCAAGACTGGTATAAACATAATATATATCTTGTAGGTGATGTAATAGATCCTGAAGGAAACATACTAAGCTTTGAGGATATTGCAGAGAAATACAATTTTAAACCAAATATCTTGGAATATTATAGATTAAGAAAATTAGTAGGCATTTTTATCAATAAGTATAAAGATAGGAACACTTTTCTCTACACAAGGCCTCCATATCCATTGCATATGAAAAGTCTTGGTAGCTTAAACAACAGGTGTAAATCACTCTGTAAAATTTTGCAAGAAAAAGCTGAACCTTTGCATAAAACAAAATGGTCTCAATTAATTAAAGCAAATGTAAATGTAAAAAATGAAACAGATTTTTTATGGAAACAATTTTTTTAAAGCTTCTTATAAAAGTGTCACGGACCACTCAATCTTATGGTTTCAGTATAATATTCTATACAATATTTTAGATACCAGGGAATATCTATTTAAATTGAAAATAAATGACTCCAGTATTTGCTCATTTTGTCAAAGCAACCCCGATAGTATCAGCCACATTTTTATCCAATGTCCTTATGTTAAAGAACTCTGAAAAAAACTTCAATAATTGGATAGAAAAAAATTACAAGTTGGCATAGCATTAAATGATAATGTTAAAATACTTGGTTATCATGTACATGATGACTACTTCTGGCCTTTGAACTTTGTCTTGATGATATCGAGATATTACATTTATATCTGTTCAAAAAAGTGATTTAACTTAAATATTTTTCATCTGCAAGAAATGGTCGAAAGGAAATTTAAGGAAGAAAAATATGTGTGGGAAACCAAATCTTTAACTGATTTCTTTACAAGTCGTTGGCTTATTTGGGAACAGCTTTTCATCAATTAACAAGTTCACTTCTACATGATTTTATCTTTAAACCTGATAATGACATAATATTATACTATTGAAATTCTTAGTCTTCTATATATGGCATCTTTTGAATTTCAAACATTTGGATCAATGGATCTGATTGAGTAATACAGCTTTTTATATATTAAATAGTCCGACTCAGTAAAAATAACCTTTTTGTACTGTTTATTGTTATTTAAATGCTGTTTAAATACCACCATCACTCTGTGGATGAAAAGCAGTTGCTCTGGTCTTGTCAATATCTAGTAGGTGCCACATCTCTTGAAACAATGCTGACTCGAACTGGCGTTCTTGATCTGTGTGGATTGCAAGTGGCACACCAAATCTACAGATGATGTCCTCAACTACTTTGCGGACTATGGACGTTGCTTCCTGGTTAGGTGTGGGATATGCTTCCCCCAACTTTGTGAAATAATCTGACAGTACTAGCAAATATTGATTCCCTGTCACTTCTAGGAAGAGGTCCCATTATATTTAGGGCAACTCTTTCCATTGGAAATCCAGCTTTGACATGTCCCATATTCCCACGATTTTTCTTATTAGGTCCCTTCCTGGTTGCACATACTTCACACGAACTGCACCATTTGTGGACATCTCTCCGGTGACCATACCAGTAGAATCTAGCTCACACATTGGCAAGTGTTTTGTGTTCACCTAAGGGCCCACCCGTGGAATAATCATAAACCATCTTCAGTATCTCTTCACATCTAGACTGTGGTACCACCAGTTCCCAGGTTGCCTTCCCAGAAATCTGTTCATCTGATCCCTTGTAAAGGACCCCTTGTTTGACATGCAGCTGATGCCACATAGACCAGTAGGTCTTACAAGCAGCTGACATAGACAACTTCACTCCACTTTGGTCTTTGTGGTTCACTTTTTCACTTTAGGATTGGTCCTATTACACTGCCTTCTCTTTGCTCTTGAGAAATTTGAGTATTTCCAAAGCTAGAAATCCACACAGTCCCAGAATTTTCATGATTAGACACTTCAGAAAACTTCTCACCTTGTATAAACTTCAACATCTATTCTTTCTATTAATAAAGTCAGTGTCATAGTATTAAAAACCATACAGTGTGTAAATTGTAAGCAATTATTGAAATTGATAAGGCTAATACTTTGTTAGCTGTCTGATATTTTGGTGCAACATTCTTTTAATTTTGTAAAAATAACCTAAACCTGGTCCCTAATAATACAGCTATCTGCGATTTTTTTTACTTTATTTATCTTGTTTAGAATTCAAAGGATATTTAATAGCTATTTACCATTTTCAACTGTAACATTTCAACTTTCACAACATGCAAACTACATGTAGGGCAGTAATAAAAATCAATGCAAATATTTCTGACAGTCACTTAATAGATCACTTGACATCAATTGTCTGAAATATATTGCAAGATTGGTCCATAATAATAGGTTACAAATGAAAATAAATTGTTGGAGAACTAACTTGCTTTCCCTTAAACTCGATTTGCCAGATATTTTACAAAAGTATATTATAATAGGAAATCTGTAACTGCTACAGAAATGAAAGTAAATATTGGAATAATGTAAAATTTGTGGGTTTTACTTGGAAAATTCTGTAAACTTTTTGTGTTTTGAAAAAGTTTGCATCACTAATAGTATTGAAAGTACATTTTCAAGTAAACATGAATCTTGGCATTGACATGATATGTTGTATGTTATATATTACCAATGGAGTTTGGGAATTTGAAATTATAATCCTATCTGCTGAACTGAATGGCATAAAACTTTTCTTTTACAATGCATTTTAACATCACTGTTAGCCTAATCTCTTTGTTATGCAAACTTCATGGATGGTTTTCCCTCAATGGATGTTTAATTTGAAAAAAAAACCAATCATATATCCGATGGGTGGATATATTAGCATCTTTCCTTGTCATTTGGGTAACAACAATAGTTTTTTTTCTTTTCTTTTCCTTTCAAACCATCAGTGTTACCATATACTAAAATGCTTAATTCTCCAGCCACTAAAAATTGCACATGTATCATCTTTGTTGTTTCTTGAAATTTTTTTGGTATTAATTACTGAGAACATAATCATTCCTTTATTTTTTCTCTCTCTATTTTTCACTGTTTTAGCTTTATTAATTGTATAAGGCACTATTTCCATTATTTTGTTGTTAATTTGTTAATATTTTGCTGAACTACATGCATGATTTTGATAGCCCATTAGTTACAAAGCCTATTCCTTGAAAAATTTAAAATTTTGGTTCCTACTTTCTAAGATCTCTGTAGTACATACCCAATGAAAGTTATAGCTAGCTCATTATTTGTTTTTTCTTTTATTCACATTTTGCTAGCAATTTTTATCTTCTCTTATATTTGCATTTCTGTTTTCTTTGCTCATAAAATCTCAAATAGATGTTACCATGTTGAATATGCACCAAACATTGTGTCGCTATACATAACATCTTAGAACAAGGTTCTCAATACTATCAGATAAAGAACATTTAAGTATCAATTCCTCTCAAAATGCTAATATACTCTGTCTACAAGATACACATTGGATGGATAAGGATTTAATCCACATAAAACAACTGTTGAAAGGTGAATGTTATATTCATGGTTGTAAAACTACTGCATGTGGTGTAGCAATTCTTTTAAAGGATAATTTTGAATATGAAGCACTATCCTACGAAAAAGACATGGAGGGAAATTACCTGTGTCTTACACTTAAAATTGGCTCTATTACAGTAACTCTTCTAACACTGTATGGACCAATTAAGGATAGCCCTTCTTTTTTTCTCAACATTAAAAGAAGTAATACATAGACATAACACTGACCATTATATATTATGTGGGCATTTTAATTTAGTCCAGAATCCTAAACTTGACACAGACAGGTATAAGCACATCAATAACCCAAGGGCAAGGTTGGCTGTTTTAGATATGATAAATGAATTAGAACTAATTGGCATTAAAAGACATTTACATCAAGACACACATAGGAATACCTGGAGGAAGAAAAACCCTGTAAAACAGGCTAGATTAGACTAGATCAGAAAATATTGTTGATATTATACACAAATGTGAAGTAAAGCCTAGTTATTGGTCAGACCACTCGATTTTAGAACTGGATATCATGCTTAATCATTTCAAAACAGAAGGTGTCTGGAAGTTCAACAATAGTCTTAAAAAATTCTGAATACTTGAATCTCATTAATAAAATAGTAAAGGAGGAGGCTATTAAATATGCTGTACCAGTCTATGATTTAATGTATTTGGAAAAACAACTATAATGATATTACTTTCATAATTGGGTGTGACATTTTCCTTGAGATGCTGCTGTAACATTTGCCAAAAAAAATATATATCTAAAAAGAAAGAATTAATTAAAGATATTGAATATTTAGAAAGAAATATAGAATGCCAACCTCACAACTTAAATCTTTTCTCAGTTAAAAAAGCAGATCTAGAAAAAATGAGAGAAAATAAAATTAAAGGGGAACAAGTAAGATTGAGAATACAATGACTATCTGGGGGTGAAAAACCATCAAAACCTTTCTGTAACCTAGAAACAAAGAACTATATTGAAAAGAAGATACTTAAAAAATGGTGACATCATTTATGATCAATGGGAATTGCTGCACCATGTAAAAACTTTTTATTCAAATTTGTTCCATAACAGAGTTAAATATCTTAATGAAGAAAAATTGGAGAAATTGGAGGGAATTAAGGTAAGTCAGCCACTGAAAATAAATTTGGGGGAGCCCTTAAATGTAAAAAATAGGCATAGTTTTGAAGGAAATGAAGCACAACAAAACACCTGGGATTGATGGTATAACGGCGGAATGCTTAAAAGTTTTTTTGGAAAAGTTAAAGATGTTTATAAGTAATGCAATTAACTTGTGCTGAACCAATGGTAAAATGTCAATTACCCTACGACAATGTATAATAGTATGTCTGTCAAAGGAGGATAAAGACAGAAGCTTAATTAAGAACTGGAGACCAATATCATTATTCTATATATTTTATAAGTTAGCACCCGGAGCAATAGCTGAAAGACCCAAAACAGTATTAGACCAAATTATATCTAAAACACAATCAGGTTTTGTTCCTGGTAGGAATATTAGTGATTGTACAGGCTAATTTATGATTTACTGTATCTAGCACAAAATAAAGATTACACAGGAATCTTAATGTTAATAGATTTCGAGCAAGTTTTGACTCGATCTCTTGGAAATTTTTATATAAAACTTTACAAATGTTTGGCTTTAGTGAGAACTTTATGCGATGGGTAAAATGATTCAATACAAATATAAGCGCATATATACTTCAATGTGGATTCCTATCAGAAGAAATTTTTATTAAATTAGACCCGAACATCAAAGGCCTAAAATTTGGTGACCAACATCTCAAAATGACACAGTTTGCAGATGACACCACACTAATTTTGGATGGAACACAGTGTTCTCTAGAAGCCGCTCTTAATATTTTAGAACTATTTGGAAATTAATCTGGCTTGAAAATGAACATGGAGAAGACAAAGTTATTTGGATAGGGAGAAAGCGATTCTCTAAAGAAAAATTAGATATAGCATATAATCTACAGTGGGGCAACACATAATTTTTAATGTTAGGATTAAAATTTTACACTAATATAGAACAGATTCCATCTATTAGTTATATTGAAACGATACAAAAAATAAGGAAGGATATGCAGAAATGGCAAAGTAGATATATGACACCATTCGGGAGAATCACACTATCAAAACAAAACTTTTGCCCTATTTAAAATGCCTTAAAATAACTTGGACTAGCAGGACAATTAATAAAAGAAACATAGACTAGAATAAAATTTACATGAATCAAACCATAAGGTCAATAAACTAGCATAATTGGAAGGAGATTTTCCAGTGCGTTCCAGAAATTTTGAAAACCAATTTTGGGTAAATATATTTGAATATTGGACAGACTTTTATTTCAAAAACAAGCATTTAACAAATTCAGAAATTTCACAATGATGTTTATGGTAGAATAGGCAGATCTCAAGGCATACATAATATTACCCTGTCTGACACAAAAAAGGTATTAACTTGGTAGTGATATAATAAATTCTGATGGAATAGTAGTAAGTAAAAGAGAATTAAATAGCACTTATAATTTTAAATGTAACTCAATAGAATATCACAGAATGAAACTCTTGGTTCAGAAGTTGTATTTCAGTATCCAAGGCCTACTAGGTCTTCTCCCATGCAAAGTTTCACCAAATCAAAAAATGTAGTAAGGATTTTTACAATGCACTTTTAAGTGGAGAGTTTGAAGAACCTTCTTGTAAATAATTTTGGACCAGAAAAATTAAGTTCAACTTAAAATGACAAAATGTGGGAAAACATCTTTAGGGCCTGCCACAAATCTTTACTAGAAAATCATTTGATTTGATTTCAGTATAAAATCCTGTATAATATATTAGATACTAAATACTATTTAATCAAGCTCAAAATTATTGACTCCAATTTTGTAGTTTTTGTAGTCAACAACCAGGAAGTATTGAGCACCTCTTCATTCATTGTGAATTTGTTAAAGATTTGTGGAAAGATTTAAAAAGATGGATTTTCAACAAATTAAATATACAAATAGACTTAACAAACCAGAGACAAATTCTTGGCTATGAGGAACTCAACATCCACTTTTGGCGGCTAAATTTTATACTAACAGCAACAAGGTATTATGTGTATTGGTGTTCAAAAAAAATTTTCAATTGAATTTTTGCTTTCTCCAAGAAGACATTAGAGCTAAATATTCCGAACCGAAATATTTTGCAAAAATTAACCTTTTAGAACAAAGATTTAATAAAAAATGGTTGATATGGGAATGTCTGTTTGATTGATTGTACAAGTAGCAATTTATCATAAAAGTAAATTTAAAACACAGGATTTATATTCTTGTTTTATTTTTGTGTGTGCTTCATATAATTGTTATTTGTATTGCACAAAAAGAAATAAAAATAAAAAAAAACTTCTCAGCTTCTGTTTGAGCTCGAGTTAGTACCATCAAATGCAGAGATGAGTTTCCAGCTTCCATGCCACACTGATTACAAGGTTTCTGTGACAATGCATCACCATTTTGATGTAATGTACCATATTGATGGTGAATTTCAAAGTCATACATCGACAAGGTTTCGAGCCATCAGGCCATCTGATCTTCAGGTTCCTTGAAGTTGTAAAGCCATCTTAAAGAGCCATGATCAGTATGAATAACAAAATGGCTGCCATAGAGGAAATGTCTAAAATGCTGGACGAAATGTACTATGTTAAGGAGCTCTTTCCTAGTAACACAGTAACGTTGTTCTGGCTTTGATAAACTCATGCTTGCATATGGAATAACCCATTCTTCTCCTCCAATAAGCTGAGACAAAACTGCACCAATTCCTATATCACAGGCATCAGTGTCCAGAATGAAATGACATTCAGGTCTTGGGTATGTTAACACAGGTGCTTCCTCACACTGATCAGTCCATGCAAACTTTTCCTTTTTTTTGTAAGTTCATGCAGAGGTCCTGCAACAACTGCAAAGTCCTTAATAAATCTCTGATAATATGAGCAGAGTTGAACTAGCTTTCTAACTTCAGAAATATTTGTAGGTCGTGGCCACTCTGTTATCGATTCAATCTTGGCTGGATCTGTGGAGATTCCTTTTTTTCTAAAACCAGGTGTCTTAAATATGAGACCTCTCTCTAAAAAGTATACACTTTGTAGGCTTTAACGTCACCTTGGCATCACAAATCCGATCAAACACCCATCTCAGTCTGTGAAGTGTTGTCTTTCTTCTTCACCAAAACCACTGGGGAAGACCATGGACTGTCAGAAGGTTCGATGATGTCTCCATCTAGCACATCCTGTGTTTGCCTCCTGGCTGCCTCCCTCAGATGGATAGGGATTCTTTGGGGCTTTATGGGATCAGTGTCACCAGCATCAATTCTGTGATTAATTTTATGTGTTCTTCCAAGATCACTGGAATGTTTGGTGAAAATGTCTTGACATTCAACTAATAGTTGTGACATATCTATCTGATGTTCACTTAGGTGTGTCGAGAACTTCTGGATCAAGTCTGTGAGATGTTCTGGCACATCTTGTAACTGAGGTTGGACCTGTACATACAATGATCTTATGTTAGCGGTAGGCAGTCCATTTTTATTCCATGCTTCAGATGGATGACACAAGGTGGCTGTTGTTCCACATCCTGCTTAGATGGATTCATCAGTCGCATTACAACTTTACCTTCTTGTATGTCAACAAGGGATCTGGCCACTAAGAGTCCATACCAGTCTGTAACCTTTTCAGTCCCTTCCAATACATTGATAGGACATTTGTGGCCTCGTCGATGAACTTGACCAATCACTAGCCTCTTATTGTGGGCTAGAATGGTGGAATCTTGTTTGAATGAAACTCTCTAGCAGCTAATTTTATCACCTTTATTCCACTTGCAGTCATGTTGCTTAAGAAGTCTGTTCCTAAGCTGGCATCATCTTTTATTTCTGCTACTACAACTTTATGATGGACCCTCAGGGGCCCCTAGCATAATTTCAATAACTTTTTGACCCATCACTGGCATTAGATCACCATTGGCTTGGACTACTTCAAAATCTATGGGGTCAAGATTTCCTGCTGTCATATCATCATTGGTCTTAGATATGACAGTAATGCTAGCTCCTGTATCAACCAAAAACTTCACTGGCCAATTGTCCCCCTGACCCACGACCACTAACCGAGTTCCACTTCAGAGTGTTACCCCATTTTTAGTCCTTTCCTGCAGCACCTTGGCTCATAGGCACAGTCCTACTCAGTTTGACACATTGTAGGGTGTGGATACTGTCGAGTTTTGAGGCATTTATTTTTGTAGTGTCCCATTTCCCTACAGTTCCAACACTCCACATCTTTTCGGTTCTGTCTGTAGGTCCCTGGTTTTCTATTTTCACTTGTGGTTGAATTTTGTGCAACATTTCTAACAATGAGTCAATCTCTTTCTGCATTCAATGTAGGTTTGCTGGCTCACTGGTTGACCTTTTTTGTATGCTTCTATCTCAACCGCAGCACACACAGCATCATCTAAACTCTTTGCCTTCACATGATATACTGTCTAGCAAAGGTCACTGTCATCTAATGCATCGATGAATGAATCTCATCCAAGTATACCCATCACATCTGGTGCAGCAGTCGGGTAAGACAGCTGAACAAAGTGCCTGATTTATTGGTCTAATTTGGGCAGACTTTGTGACCCTCTCCGCTGGAAATTTCTTAATTCTGCCCGGAAAAGATCAGTCTTGTTCTCTGGATTGAACCTTTGGCTCAGAGTGGTCACCAGCTCATGATAGTTTTGGCGCTTCAGTGGGTTAGAGTTCACAGGAACTGACAGGCTGCACCCCTCAGACTTACACTGAGATACTGGGTTTTTTGTGTGTTGTTCCACTCACTGAGGTCAGCACATATCGCAGAATGGCTGATGAATTCAGACCAGGATCCAGATCCATTGAATTGATCTGGCATAACCCCTGGGTCGCTTATTATTACCCATCATTGGATCTGGATTCAAATCAAAATTTCTGGAAGGATCAGCTTGCTAACTTCTAAATACATCTGGTATCGAGTTTTGTTGATGGCTATTCTTGTTACCTTGAAGGTACATTAAACACTCAGCTGCTGCCTGAAGTCTCCCCATCTGTTTATCATCGCCTGAAGCAATGTCAGCGAGTGAAGATTCTTTTGGACATACATCAGCAGAAACTGTTTCTTCTGAGCTTCCCATACAGTTCGGCATATGTGACTTTTGTGTTTTAAAGTATTCACAGGATTTGTATCACTGGATCTCATATACTCTGAAAGATCCCACTTCTGACACCAGTTTAAAGGGACGGTCTACTTGGTACAGTCGTAATACGTGGTGGTAGTACCTCTGTCTATTTATCCTGTAGGAAGCAATGAGTCTCAATCTCATGTTGGTGATGACTCTAATATAACATGTCTCTAATATGAAGCTCAATATCTCATGCAGGTGATAGTTCTCAGTATCTCAGGCTCATTATTATGATGAATCTTTGTTTCGAGTGACTGATGAATCTTTATGTTTGCAAATGTTGAATATCTCAAATACTGATGACTCTCCAAGGCAAATTACCAATGTCTATAATTTGTAGTCTTCAGAGAAGACATCAGTGTGTTTTTTGTGCCAGAGTTTTTAATTATGGTTGGAAGATTTGAATATATAACTGGTGTTAGGCAGGAATAAATGAAGCTTGTTAAATACTGAAATGGTTTAATTAACTAATGAAATAAATGCACTAACAGTGCAAATGGGGCAAATAACTAACAGTCCAATAAATACTGAACACAGTTAAGAACAGTGCAATTCCCACTATTATAGTTATCAAATCCAAATATTTCTACACCATACAATTCTAAATATCAATTTGAAATATCTCAAATACTCTCCAAGGCAAATGACCAATGCCTATAATTTGTAGTTTTCACAGAAGACCTCAGTGTGTGATTTTATGTGCCAGAGTTCTTAATTGTGGTTGGGAAGTTTTGAATATATAAATGTGGCCATGTTGTAACTGATAGAGTGACAAGTGGAAAATTTGCTGGTGAGAAAAGTTTCAAAAAAGTAGTGGAAATACATGATGTTAAAGAACAATTTTAGTGTCAGTAGATTTTAAAAATGCAATGGAATCTGATGATAATCATTATAATATAAAGATTATGACTGGAAAAATTTTAATGTTAAAACAATTTAATCACAATATACCAAGATATAATATGAAACCAATATTGTGGTTGTGAATCAACACTGTATTTGGAAACGTTAATTGACTGGATAACAATAAAGGTCCATTATATTTGGAAACACTTTGTACAGGTTTCACATTGGTGAATAGCCAAAGAAATGTCAAATACAAGCCAGGACACTTCTAAAATAGAACAAATGATAGACAAATATTATCAAGAAATAGAACTTTCACATGTAAATATGGATAAAGAAAACAACACATCAAAAATACACCAAATGCATGTGTGAAAGAGAGTACACCTCTCCAAGCAATTGGAAAGCAAAATACAATCAGTGATTTCTTTAAGGTGGTGACTACAACTCTAATCTTAAACAAGAGATCAAAAAGAAAGGTTATTTCTCCTCTTCAGGATATGGAGTCAGAAGACATAGAATCAACAGTGACCAGTGTCTCATACAAACTAGATGCATTTAAACAGACATTTGAAACAAAAATAGATATGGTCATGAATAAACTGAAAGAAGAAATACTGGGGGAACTTAAGGATTTCAAGGAAAGAATATTAGAAACTGTGCAAGCAAGAGACAAGGCATATGATAAAAAGTTGGAAGCTCTAGAAGATAAGTTAGATGATTTCAAAGAATCAGTGACTTTTCAAGAACAGGAAATTGAGGACTTGAAGAGTGAAAATGCAAAAATGTTACATAGGTGTCAGATCTATGAAGGACAAATAGCAAAAAATGAAAAAGAGATCCAGTTCATCAAAGAGGACACATTACAAATTCAAGCTAAGTCAATGAGTGCAAATTTAGTATTTTACAATATACCAGAGCAGGGAAATGAGAATAGCCAAATGACTGGTGATATTTTAATGACATTTATCAGAGATGAATTAAAAGTTCAGTCACAGGATATCAATCTTATTGTGTTTGACAGAGTGCATAGATTTGGGAAAAACTTAGCTGAAAATCCAGACCTATAGTGGCTAGATTCAACCCCTTCAGGGGAAAAGAAATAGTACTGAGACATGCCAAAAATCTTGATAAGGCAAAGAACTACAGCATCAGTGAGCAATTCCATCAGAGCTACAGGACAGGAAACAGAGACTTATGCCTGTGTTTTGAGAAGCCAGACAAAAACAAAAAAATGGATGGGAGAAAAGCTGATAGTAGAAGGGAAAGTTGTTACAGCACACAAGGATAAAAATATGGATGTCAACACAGACATTGTTCAAAAAGCCATTGAGATGAATGTTAAATTGCCCCTTCAAAAATTCACCTCCGCACAATATCTATGCTTATAAACTTCGACAAAAAGATAATGTGCTGGAACATTATGATGATGATAAAGAATGGGGAGCTGGTAGGAACCTGTTGTCACTTCTCCAGCAGAAAGACATCACAAACCAACTGATAGTGGTAACTTGTTGGTATGGAGGCAGTTACATTGGACCTACGAGATTCCAGCTGATCAAAAGGCAGCGACCACAGCACTGCAGTTACAGTAAACATCTTAAAGACAATAAATATTTTGTGTTTTGATTGGATAATATTAAACTAACATTGGAGGCAGTGTGAGTACTATTATAATGTTATAAATCCGCAAAATTAAAAGTATGCAAACTGATTGTGTAAGCATGCAGGTTAGTGACAAAAAATATCTGTCACGCCAGTGTATATTTTGAGACAGCTATTGTGTTAAATTACAATTATCCGACAACAGGTAGCATACTGTTTGTTTACACTAAATCTACTAAAAGTATATACATAACAGGTGTTACTCTATCAAAAGTCAGGTAGACATAAAGTGTTGGCAGTAAACTAGTCATGGGAATGTCATTTGATTCAAAACAGAAATATACCAAATTAAATATATATACTTAACCAGTGTAACTACATGCAAATAATCAGAGGTTAAAGGTTTAATAGTTAAATTACTCTTTACACCTATATACAAATGAACTGTGGGTGCATATGTTTGATATGACATACCTAAGATATGAAACTAGCTTGGGTACACATTCAGGTTTCTGTTAAGAAGTATCCACGCCAATTGTAAGTGGGAAGAAATGCTACAGCAGTAAATATGTACAAACTAATTAATTTATTTTTCTGGGTATTACAGAAATAGTAATTCAGGTGATACATATGGAAAATGTATATTTTTGCCCTATGTTATAGCATACACAGGCAGCACTGTGTAACTTCTCTTGTGTCTTTACTTTTAATTATTTTGAACATCCTGATAATAAGCATTTATAAATACAAACTAAGTGTGGATAGCTTAATTGTTTATTGAGTGTCAACTACATCAGGTGAATTTTAAAAATTTAACAACCCAAAACTCAGAGTTAATATATGCATAAATATTTTGATAGTTTTTTCTCATATTAAAGTGTTAGAATTGGTAAAAGCTTAATAACAATATAAACCCAGAATCAGTAGACAGTACAAGTACTAATATGTATTTTTATGTTTCATAGATGCACATCAGATGTTAGGGGATCCTAAAAACACCATAAAAAGTGGAGTGATACAGTAGAAATTGTCGTATTATAACACATTGATTCTATTTGAGCCAGTCTTTATTGATAAATATGGGGAAACCCAAAGACTTGGGCAAGTAGATGCTGCTTCTTACAGCTTGGAAATATATGTAAATAGGTGTATATAGGGGGTTAGAACCAGTATAACAAGGGTTAGTTTATACAAATTTGTTTTTTTGTTTGTATGAGAAAATTGTTAAAATATATTTTCAAATGATTCACTGAGATTTATAGGTGCATACAAAGCTGTTTATAAAGAAGTAGGCTTAGATTTTACAGTAAAGGATATACAGTCAAAGATCAATACTTTTCAGAGGTACAAAAATATTATTGTAATTAAATTATGTAATAAATACAGAAAGATAAGTAATATCAAGTATATTAATTGGTTCTCTTCCATAAATATGTAATGTCTGTAATATTACCAGAAGAAATTTAAACATATTAAATTGAAATCCAGCAAGTTAAATTTTAACAAAAATGATTTTTTTGTTATACTCAAGTAAAAGGTGTCACAAAGTCTTTTTAAGTGTTAAGATTAAGTGTTTTATGTGCATTCTTAATGTTCTTGACTATGAAGTCATTTTATGTGTTACGATTATGTGTTTTATATGTGTTCCAAATGTATCATGTACATGTGTGCCTTGGGAAATATGCAGAAATTTATACAATATCAATATCTTGCAGTGAAACAAATATCATTTAGCATACTTTCATTAAATGTAAGAGGCCTGAGAGACAAATTTAAAAGAAAGAAACTTTTTAATTGGTTTAAAGATATCAAAACAGATATTATTTTACTGCAAGAAACATATAGCTCAATGGAAATTGAAGAACAATGGAAACTTGATTAGGGTGGTGAGAATGTAATTTTTTCCATGGGTCAAACCATTCAAAAGGATGTCTCATATTAGTCAATAATAATGTTGATTTCAAACTTATAAAAGAAGAAACGGGCAATGGTGACAGATTAATTATATCCCAAGTTGAGATAAATGGAGAAGGTTATTGCTTAGTAAACATTTATGCCCTAAACTCAGCAAATGGTAGAGAATATTTTTCCAAGATTTAAAACAATGAATCAATTTATTTGAGATTGATAAAGAAAAAATTATACTAGAACGTGACTACAACACCATACAAACTAATATAGACAAGCATAGTCCTAATGATTTAGTCCAGGATGTGTCCATGATAACTTTAAGAAAATTGATCAATGATTTTGATTTATGTGATATCTGGAGACTCAGAAATCTGAATATAATGAATTATACAGAACACAAAAAGCTATCAGGCTTTCTTTTATTTATTTGAGTTTAAAAAGGCTTTCAATTCAATTGAATGGGATTTTATGATAAAATGTCTCGAAAAGTTTAATTTTGGGAAAGATATACTTAACTGGGTAAAAACATTGTACAATGATGTTTCTAGTTGTGTAATAAACCATGAAACAACCTGTCAATATTTTAACATAGGAAGAGGAGTAAGGCAAAGAGACCCATTATCACCATATTTATTTATAATCTGTGTTGAAATGTTAGCTATAGCAATAAGAAATAAAATTATAAAGGGTATACATATGGAAGAAGAGTTTAAGCTGTGACGGTCACACCACTATAGATGGTTTCACAAATATGGAAGGCTCTGGTTTTTGTGTTGATTAACAAATAACTATAAATAGCCACTCATTAACCTAGCTCCGAGCCCCCAGTCAACAGAAGTTGACAAAATCAAGCAAGTCACAGAAAAATAACCTAAGTAATGCCCGCGACATGCCCAGTCCATTTGTTATCCTAAACTAATAGGGAGGTTTAACCTCTTGTATTATCGAGCAAAACACAAATCAATGGCTCGCACCAAACAAGAAACAGTCATGAATAATTTGGAATATATTATATTTATTAAAATAAATATGCACCAAATCAATCAACTTACAAGAACTTAGTTAAAACACTTAGTTATAAAATTCTTACCCAAATGATTCTAATCAAATAAAAAAAATCACTTAATATTATCCTTATAGTTTCCCAGACTCTTAGCCTTAGCTTAGTCTCCTAAATATAAATAAGACACATCCTAAGTTATATCAACCAATAGCAGAATCAAACAAATGAAATGTAAATCTTAGCAACAGAGAACTTACACTAAAATATGTCATGTCAAGAAATAAATATTTGTATAAAATCTGTCATTTATATAGAATCCATCAGAATTACATAGTTAAATATATCAATATTTAAAACAGAAATAAAGTTGCCCCTGACAGCCCAACCCTTGATTGGTGATTTAGTCTACTTCCCCTGAAAGTGTGGGTACAGCCTGCACATTCTGCACAGCGTAAACCCATGGATATTAGCGGAATACACATTACTGGAAATTCCTTATCCATTAATTTACCTAAAAGTCTTAATTAGATTTACCCAAAAGTAAAGTTATCATAAAATATTGTGACTCCATATACACATTCTCTGCAAATATGGGATTCACAAGGAAAGTTTACTGTATACACATACTGGCAGATACAGTAAACATAATATTAATTCTCATGACTTACAATCAGTACCTATTTATTATTATCCCAATATACTCATATGCAGACATAGACATACTGTCCATGAATCAGCTTTAAATGCACATTCATGCACATCTAATACTGGTCCTATATGAGTATTTTACCCTTTAGAAATACCCCAGATAACTTATGAATTTCCCGAAATATCAGAAGCAGAATAAACATGACACTACATTAAAATCTCAACAATCTGACATTTACATTAAAATTCAATACACAATAATAATCTCATTATAGCTTCATGAAAATATACAGAATAAAATACATGTACTACAGCAAAGCAAACTACACATACCAAATGAACTTTTACATTTTATATTACCAATCCATATTCTTAATCCTAAAATCAATTCCAAATTCATTGCCAAAGACAAAATTAAGCTAAAAGAATCATTTACCCATTATCAAATAACCACATTTTCATAACTTACTTGGAAACTTGCTCCTAAGTTTACACACACACAAACAAAACACTGCTTCCAACAACTGTCAAAGCTTCTCTTCTTAACTACCTTTTCCAGATTTTTTTTGCACTCCCTAAGCTTACCATGCTTGCCATATTTATAGATAAAATCCACCTACACAAAAGTATGACTCATCAAATGTAACCTAGAACTTCCGTCCTTTGGTCAGTCATTTTAGTGACTCCAAAAATTTAATTCCTTATATTTAATACCAAACTTTCAACCGGAAGATGCCCATAAATTTTACTGTGAATTGATGCATCCAGTTCTGACTCAAAATGTAGCCAGGCACTAACACAAGTAGAAATTTACATTCTTATAAATTTTAATACAATTAACAGATTAACATACAATATACCCTATCACAAACTATTATTACATTATAATTAACCCCCAAAACACATACGTAAAATAACATCAACATTACATATCAAATACAAGAAATCCATGTTAAATAAACCATCTAAAGTTTCAAATTAATACATAGTTAAAACAAAAACATAAAGAAACAGGCTAGCATACTGCCTGCACAACTTACCCAACTGTAGTGATTTATTACAGTTCACATCAGTACACAGAAATTTACTGAACTAAAAAAAGACAGATTAGTCACAAAAACTCTAAATGTCCAACATGAGTACAAAACAATTTTGCTAATTACTAAAACAACCTACACAAAATCAAATACCAAATTTAAGCAACATATTTAATAAAGAAATTAATAAAATAATTAAAACAAGGCAATGGTCAGTGACCATGCCGTCACACTACCCCCTTCCAAAAAAAAAAAATGGAAAGTTGTAATTTAAATCTCCAAGTATAAGCATTATACCAACAAGTACATCACTCATCATACACCACAAGTTTAAAAGGTTTTCACATAACAAGCCACCATTCCATACAGGATAAAAAATAAAATCAGCATCATCAACAATAATAAGCAACTACATTATTAACTCATAATTTAATTCACAATAAGATACCATGTTTTCTCAATAAAAACACAACACTGTACAGCAAGCCAATAACCAATTCTTTGACACAGCATTTAAACAAGAGTCTATTTTCACAGCAATCAGTCTTTAATATTAAAAGTTCTATTGGTTACTGTCATCATTCCTTGACACAAATATGGGCAGTTCAGTTGGTTACTTCCATCATCCTTTGACACAAATATGGACAGTTAAGTTGGTTACTTTCATCATCCATTGACACAAACGGGGACAGTTCAGTTGGTTGCTTTCTTCACACATTGACACAGATGTTGGCAGGTAAGGTGATCATCATTATTCTTGACATGGACACAGGTAGTTTCAGTTGACACAACCCTCTGTTGATCCATTTAATAGTGGCTGACTCTTGAACTGTGTATAGACCATTGCAGCATCTTGTTTCCCAGAATGTTGACCAGTAATTATTTGTGGCGATTAAATTTACACAAAATTTTATTTTAATTTAGAATTTTGAAGGAGCATACTGGTGTCATTCAGTAACTGTTCAAAATCATGGCTGAATGAGTTATCAATGTCACCTTTGCTCTCTATTTTATGAATTTTGAGATGCTCTTGTAGCATTTGATCATCTAAACAGGAATATTTACAAAAGTTACAATGTTTCAGGTCATTATATCCAGAAGGCACTTCAAATTTGGTGTCTTCTATGTTCAAGCTGGATCTATGACTGAGCAGATATTTTATCATATGGGTTTTATCAAACTTGCCCTCAAAATGCTTGCACAATGGGCATTGGAAACCCCATGTTTTCCTGATGTGATATCGTCTGGTGTGTTTGTTCAAATTTGACACCATATTGCCACATTTGGCACACAACCTCTGGGTGGCTTTGGAACTGTCTGAGTTACTTAGAACCTTCATATCTGAAATGCAATTTCATTTCATCACAAAGTGTTACTGATGTATTAACCTTTCACCATACCAAGTTGGTGCTTTCCTATTTCGCTTTGGCCTAGTATTTTCTGTTTCTGTATCATGTTTTGCTTCTGTTTCTGACATAAATTTTATATCAGACTCAGTATCTGATGGCATTAAATTCAAATCTGCCTCTAGAATCTGTTCAGCTTCTGCTGGATCTATAAGTTTTGAATTTTGAGATTTCAGTTTTTCACACCAAGATAAGTCAATCTTATTTCTTGAGTGTGCAATCTTAAGTTTATCATGATTCACAACAATAGGTTCAGACTTTGCATTTTCTTGAATTCTGAAAATTCTGTCTGAAATTTTGTCAACAACTACATATGGACCCTTCCACTTATAGTAGCATTCCTTGCCAACTTTACTGTTCTTAATTGGGTAGTAGTAATACACTAGAGAACCCCTTTGAATTCATTTTCTTTTAGCCTGTTGTTGTACAACCGCTGTTGCTTTATAGAAGCCTTTGCATCATGCTTCTTGCACTATGATGGGCTGTTTGCAATGTTGACTGTAAATTTAGAACATATTCTGAACTTGAGATTTCTGATTTTTGTTTCAAATTTCCAATTGGACTTATCAGATCTATGGGTAGTGTATATTCTCTACCAAATAACATAAAAGCTGGAGTTTGCCCTGTTGATTCCTGAACACTAGAATTATAAGCAAAAGTGCATGACCTCACAAGTTCATCCCATGAAAATGGATTTTCATAAATGACACAGTTTAGAATGTTACAGATAGTTTGATTCAGTCTTTCAACAAAGCCATCTGATTGGGATCTCATTGTGGTGGTTCTTGTCTTTTCAATACCAAGCAACTTGCATGTTTCTTTGAACAGCATGCTTTCAAAATTTGTACCCTTATCAGTATGGATTTCAAGAGGTACCCCAAAATATGATATCCAGTTATCAACCAGTGCTTGAGACACTGTTCTAGCAGTCATATCTGGCAAAGGTACTGAAACTGCAAATTTGCTGAATTAATCACCAATAACCATTAACCAGGTGTTGTCTCGATCTGTTGTGCTAAAAGGACCCATAATATCTGTTGCTATGCGTTCAAATGGTGCACCTACAAGATATGTTTGCATGGAAGCTCTAGGTGTTTGCTTTGGACCTTTTCTCATTTGACATGGTTTGCAGGTTTGAACCCAGAGTTTATGTACTCTCGCAATTTTGGCCAATAGAACCTCACCTGTATTTTGTTGTAGGTTCTCCAGAAACCTAAGTGAATACCGGTTGCACTATCATGTAGCTGTTGTAATATTTGATCTCTATACTTTGTTGGAACGATGATTTGTAACCAATGTTTATGACTGTCTTTGCTCTCCCACTTTCTACACAAAAGGCCATCTTGAAATGTCAGTCGCTCCCAATCGTTAATCAGGGTTTTTGTTTCAGAACTAAGCATAGAAATTTCTGACCATTTAGGTTTGGCAGGACATTCTTTCAAGAATTTATACACGGGACCAATGTCAGGATCATTGATTTGTTCATTTTCAAATTCTGTAGGTTTCCACATTGGGGTAAATTTTACACCTCTGGCAGAATTAATTAAATCTGTGGATGGTAAACAGTGACATTCGACTTCATTTGTTTGGGTACCTATCTCCCTCTCTAATTTGGTTTCAATCACTTGGGGGGTTCATACTATAATTCTGCAAATTTACAGCAATGACATTTTTTCCCACTCAGTGCATCTGCATTGCTATGTTTAGCCCCTGGGCGTGTTATTATTTCAAAATCAAAGGCTTGCAAGAAATCTATCCATCGGGCTAACTGACTTTAAGTTCTTTAAACCTATGCAAATATTTCAAGGAAAAGTGGTCAGTTCTTACCTTGAAATGTTTCCCTAAAAGATAACTTTTGAACAAGTTTATGTGATGTATTATGGCCAAAAGTTCCTTTCTGGTTACACAATAGTTTTCTCCTGATCTGACAGAGTGCGACTACCATAGCTAATGACTCTTTCCTCAACATTTGAACCTGAGATAACACATTTCCTATACCTACATCAGATGCATCAGTACCAAGAATGAATAAACCATCATCATAGCCATACTTGGCCCTTCTGTCTCAAAACAGAAGGTTAACTTACACAGTTGGATTGCCCCTTTGGTGACATCCTGAAAGTTGCAACATCCCTGTGATATACTTAAAAATAAAAAAATAGCATGTAAAGTATACTTTCAAAACTTACACAGAGACTTGTATGATGTGCCAGATTCTATATAGTTAATAAACAAATAAATTATAATTAAGTTCTGCTATTGTTTGATACAGTAAATGCGTTATTATGATACCTATGACTGTATTAAATCCCCACAACATTGCTTAATATCCAGTACTTAAGTTTCTCATTCATAACTATACCACCTAAATACCTGCACCTATTTCCTATACCACTCTATCACCTGTAGTTATTTTCAATACATGTACCTATTCCCTTAAGTACCTTTATCCATTACCTATACCAAATACCTTCAATACCTGACACAAATGTCACACCAATGAATTAATTATTCAACAGCAACAACAAAAAAAAACAAAATGAATCACTATCTCAGAATATCTTGATATTGTTTACACTGTCAATAGTAGCAGTTTTACTGTAAAGTATAGTCAACTTACTTGAACACAATAACTTTAAAAACCAAATGCACAGAGTAGCATCTACTCTGGATTGAGGTAGCTGTATCGGCACTCCTTATTTAACTTGAATCAAAAGTAATATATCATCGAACAAATACACCATTGTCAATCTAGAAGGGGAGAATACTAAGAGCAAGTCTATAAGTCAGTGACAACATCACTAATGGAACCAGCAAATAAGAGCCTTGCACTAACACTCAACTTTTAGAAGTGACCATGAGCACCGTTACTGTTAAGTAGTATCCTAAAACAAGCCTATTCCTAGAATATCAAACTTCAACTTTTATTAAGGACTCAAATTGACCTTATGGGAAATACAATTTACGGCTGGAGTAGCACTTGAAGGAGCAACTTAAGAACTATGAACTTCAGCTTTACCCAGTATCCCCAAGATATAGATACCTTTTGAAGTACTCGTCTGTTAGCCAGCAACTGAATAGATAAGCACCGTACACCAACTAGCAGATTCTACTGGGTATCTACACCTTAATAACTTAAGTTTGTTTTGTTATCTAAGTTAACCAGATTTCTACTGCTTGTTTGTAAACTGTATCTTAATAACTGAAAAGCGAAAGTCAACTGAATCCCATTTGGATTCACTGACAAATTGATTTCACACAAATCAAATCACCTAAGAATTCCACGAATTCTCAAACACAAACAAATCACATAAGAATTCCACGAATTCTTAAAACACAACAGAATTTCACACAAATTCTGAACAATTGAATTCCACGAATTCAAGCAACACAACAATTGAATTCCACGAATTCAAACAACACAACAGAATTTCAAACAAATTCTGATCAATTGAATTCCACGAATCCAATCAACACAATAAAATTCATATTTTGCACAACTGAAATTCACACTGGAATTTCATAACAGTATTAATTCAAAGCATTACAAGTTTGCATCCCTAAATAAGTACTTAAACTGCACCTCAAGCTTAGTACTTTACTCATTTATTATACCCTTATTTGTCTGACATGGTAGAATAACTATTTCACCAAGCCATTCCTAACCTAACCTTTCCCAATTATACAAATTATATCCCTGAATTTCAAACATCTCAATTACACAAGGACATCCCTCAATAAAACAAATAACATCCCTCAATTATACAAATAACATCCCGGACGAGCCCCCATAAAATGTGACGGTCACACCACTATAGATGGTTTCACAAATATGGAAGGCTCTGGTTTTTGTGTTGATTAACAAATAACTATAAATAGCCACTCATTAACCTAGCTCCGAGCCCCCAGTCAACAGAAGTTAACAAAATCAAGCAAGTCACAGAAAAATCACCTAAGTAATGCCCGCAACATGCCCAGTCCATTTGTTATCCTAAACTAATAGGGAGGTTTAACCTCTTGTATTATCGAGCAAAACACAAATCAATGGCTCGCACCAAACAAGAAACAGTCATGAATAATTTGGAATATATTATATTTATTAAAATAAATATGCACCAAATCAATCAACTTACAAGAACTTAGTTAAAACACTTAGTTATAAAATTCTTACCCAAATGATTCTAATCAAATAAAAAAAATCACTTAATATTATCCTTATAGTTTCCCAGACTCTTAGCCTTAGCTTAGTCTCCTAAATATAAATAAGACACATCCTAAGTTATATCAACCAATAGCAGAATCAAACAAATGAAATGTAAATCTTAGCAACAGAGAACTTACACTAAAATGTCATGTCAAGAAATAAATATTTGTATAAAATCTGTCATTTATATAGAATCCATCAGAATTACATAGTTAAATATATCAATATTTAAAACAGAAATAAAGTTGCCCCTGACAGCCCAACCCTTGATTGGTGATTTAGTCTACTTCCCCTGAAAGTGTGGGTACAGCCTGCACATTCTGCACAGCGTAAACCCATGGATATTAGCGGAATACACATTACTGCAAATTCCTTATCCATTAATTTACCTAAAAGTCTTAATTAGATTTACCCAAAAGTAAAGTTATCATAAAATATTGTGACTCCATATACACATTCTCTGCAAATATGGGATTCACAAGGAAAGTTTACTGTATACACATACTGGCAGATACAGTAAACATAATATTAATTCTCATGACTTAAAATCAGTACCTATTTATTATTATCCCAATATACTCATATGCAGACATAGACATACTGTCCATGAATCAGCTTTAAATGCACATTCATGCACATCTAATACTGGTCCTATATGAGTATTTTACCCTTTAGAAATACCCCAGATAACTTATGAATTTCCCGAAATATCAGAAGCAGAATAAACATGACACTACATTAAAATCTCAACAATCTGACATTTACATTAAAATTCAA
The DNA here is from genome assembly GCA_964017235.1 of Sabellastarte sp. h YS-2021. NCBI lineage: Eukaryota > Metazoa > Annelida > Polychaeta > Sabellida > Sabellidae > Sabellastarte > Sabellastarte sp. h YS-2021. The sequence continues at coordinate 28,656,832 of OZ024940.1, forward strand.
TACACAATAATAATCTCATTATAGCTTCATGAAAATATACAGAATAAAATACATGTACTACAGCAAAGCAAACTACACATACCAAATGAACTTTTACATTTTATATTACCAATCCATATTCTTAATCCTAAAATCAATTCCAAATTCATTGCCAAAGACAAAATTAAGCTAAAAGAATCATTTACCCATTATCAAATAACCACATTTTCATAACTTACTTGGAAACTTGCTCCTAAGTTTACACACACACAAAAAAAAACACTGCTTCCAACAACTGTCAAAGCCAGATTTTCCAGATTTTTTTTGCACTCCCTAAGCTTACCATGCTTGCCATATTTATAGATAAAAACCACCAAATCAAATCTCATCAAATGTAACATAGAACTTCCGTCCTTTGGTCAGTCATTTTAGTGACTCCAAAAATTTAATTCCTTATATTTAATACCAAACTTTCAACCGGAAGATACCCATAAATTTTACTGTGAATTGATGCATCCAGTTCTGACTCAAAATGTAGCCAGGCACTAACACAAGTACAAATTTACATTCTTATAAATTTTAATACAATTAACAGATTAACATACAATATACCCTATCACAAACTATTATTACATTATAATTAACCCCCAAAACACATAGGTAAAATAACATCAACATTACATATCAAATATAAGAAATCCATGTTAAATAAACCATCTAAAGTTTCAAATTAATACATAGTTAAAACAAAAACATAAAGAAACAGGCTAGCATACTGCCTGCACAACTTACCCAACTGTAGTGATTTATTACAGTTCACATCAGTACACAGAAATTTACTGAACTAAAAAAAGACAGATTAGTCACAAAAACTCTAAATGTCCAACATGAGTACAAAACAATTTTGCTAATTACTAAAACAACCTACACAAAATCAAATACCAAATTTAAGCAACATATTTAATAAAGAAATTAATAAAATAATTAAAACAAGGCAATGGTCAGTGACCATGCCGTCACAAAGCTTACTCAATTTACAGATGACGTAACTTGTTCATTATCAGATATACAATCAGGAAAGGAACTTTTCAAATTGATTAACAAATTTGAAATTTGTTCTGGACTGAAACTCAATATATCAAAAACAGAGGCACTTTGGATAGGGAAAGATAAAAATAAAACTGAAAAACCTTTTAACATAAACTGGTCAACCAAACCGATAAAAATCTTAGGTCCATATATAGGGCACAATAAAGAGGAAGTATACAGGGCAAACTTTGACCACTGCTTCAATTTTTGAATAAACCGCTAGCATTATGGAAGAGAAGGTCACTGTCTCTTACAGGACAGGTACTACTTGTAAAAACTTCTGGTAAAACAGAAAAAGTAAGCCAAAACATCTTTATGCAGACAATTGAAAAAGGTGGATACAACATTCATGATTTTCATCAAGTTGATAAAGCCATCAAAGTGATGTGGATGAAATTGTTTTTAAAGAAAAATCGTTTCTTTGGAAAAAATATCTAGAAATTCATTCAGGTGTTAACAATATATTAGTACTATTACAGAGCAATTTTACAGAGAAAATGATACCAAATTTTGATTGTCTTCCAGATTTTTATAAAGATGTTATACAAAACTGGAAACAAGTAAAATACAATAATTTGGGAAACATTAATGAAATAAGGTCACAATTTATATGGTATAATAGTTTAATAAGTCAAAAAGAACACCAATTTTGGTTTAATAAATCACTGTTCCAAGCAGGTCTCATGTTCATAGGTGATCTTTTTAATGAACACAATAAAATTGTACCATTTGAACAGTGGGTCTATAGAGGAGTGTCTAGTAATTGTTATTTGGTGTGGAGAGGTTTAGTTACAAAATTAGTACAAAACCTCAACATTGCAAGAAAATTTAGGTCAAATAATGCTACAACACAAAAATTTAATGGAATCAAATTGTCTAGCAATAAAATTAATATCCAGGATCTTAATATGAAAATAATAAAGAAATTTTTGGTTTTAAACACAAAGCTTGACAGGGAATTTTAAAATACGGCATATCATAACACTACCTTTGGTCAAATAGATAGTGATGCTTGGGCAAAGATATATGTACTAGCCCACTTATTGCCAGTTAATAATAAAGTAATAGAGTTACAATATAAATATTATTTCGCTTTCTGGTAATAAATAAATTACTCTATCAAATCCAAATTAAAACAATACCAAACTGTCCGATTTGTGAATAGACACTCAGACAATTGAACATTTATTTTTTGAGTGCAAAAAAATTAAAACATTTTGGTTACAAATTATTGATCTTTGGAACAACTATAAAACACCAGAGTAATTTTGTCTGTAAAAGACGTTATCCTGGGGTATAAATTCCAGGATTTGAAATCAAATAAAGCATTAAACACTATCATTCTAATATTATATATGTATACTAGTTACATCACTGAAAAAAATGTCAGCTTGAAGAGTTTCATTATAAAGTTAAAGCAATATGTTGATATTTTGAAATCTCTCAAGACTAAAGATTTAGCTCATTCTGTTGTTAAAACTATAGAGTCCTTTATAAATTGGTAAGATATTTAAACATGAGTTTTCTTTCAAATGTATCCCAGCACACTGTTGTGTAGTATGTATTGTCTGGTTGTGTCATTGTGTATTGTCTTTTTGTTGTTAGAAAGGGTAGTCAAATGTTTTGACAAAAAAAAGTAAAAAAGTAAGAAAATATTGTAAACTACTATCACTCATCACACATTGTGTAGTTTTAATCTCTTACATGAATGTATAATTATAAGACACCGATCAGGGGTTCTGCCACTCGCCCTTCCGGTTGTCATTAGAAAAGAGTGAATAAAATATATTTATCTAAAAAAAACATATGTATATATATAAATGGTGTAAGGCCGGAATAAATAAAGCTTGTGAAATACTGAAATGGTTTAATTAACTAAGCAAATAAATCTACTAACAGTGCAAATGGGGCAAACAACTAACAGTCCAATAAATACTGTACACAAGTAAGAACAGTGAAATGCCCACTATTATAGTTATCAAATCCAAATATTTGTACATCATGTAATTATAAATATCACTTTGAAATAAATAAACAGTATGTACAGTTTGGTTTTCAGGGATTATTCATCAAAGTTATCCGAAGTAAAATTAAATTAAAGAGAGTAACAAAAAATCCAACTATGAACAGATATATTGTACAAAGATGGGCCAAATGTCTACTAATAGACTTAAATTTTTTTCTGTCTAAAACTGCAGAGACATTGAAAGTGGTTACTTCAATTAGTTCATATGAAAATTACTATCAAAGCTGTGAGTTGTAACCTAGAGTAAATTATAGTCACTTCTAATATGGTTTGTTTACATGACCTTGACCAAATTTGCACCCAAAATAAATCTGAATAAATTAAGAATAAATAAATCATTAAAAGAAAAACTTCACTGTGACTGGAACAAAAAGACAATTAAAATGACTAACTTTGAATATCTAAGGCAATTCGTGAAGAAAATTAGTCTTCTCTCAGTATTTATTAAAAATAGGTGTGGACCCAGGGAGTTTCCAAATCGACTCCGTGAGAATGTTGTAAGTAAGCACAGGGCTTATATAATGTATGTGGTTACTATGAAGACATGACATGCTCTGTGCTCAGTGAGCTCCGTCATGGATCTATTGTAATTTACAAGCCAAATGACCTATAAATGAAACCATCAAAAACCCTTATTTGGAGGCACTAAAATAACACTAAACTTCATAATATCTTGAAAATAACAATATTATTTACCCATTTATATTTTTTAAGAGTTTATACTGACAAACTAACACATTTTCTTTTTAAACTAAACTTCCTTTGAATACCAATGCAATAGGCAATCTGACTGGAAATAAACAAAAGCACATGATAAACATGGCAGCCGAAACTCTATAATACAGTCAATAATTATGTAGCATCTACACCAGCCAAGTATTGTAAGTGATTCTAAAGAAGGTCAGTTAATGTTTACACAAGCCCAATTAGCATAAGAACAAGGTTTGGTTTTATTGGTCTATTACCGGTCCATGACAGGTGTCTCAGGGGAGCTGTGCTTCAATGTGGATGTACATATCTCTAGAAAATCAATGGTACCTGTTAAACATAGAAAAACACCAGATAAACCATAAAACGCCAGCTTATTATACTGAACAATGTAAAACAGAATTTTATTGCCAGGTCTTGAAATGTTGGCAAAAAATTATATGCAGACCCCCATCGAGTATTGAAGAAATAATGAATGAATACATTTTTGATAATAAATATATCAGTTGCAATGGTAAACCATTGGACCATAAATTGTTTAAAAGTAGTACAATTTTATCTGATTATTCAAGATTAAAAAGTTTATTAGATAATATTGGTCATATTCAAACATTCCAACAATTAAAGCATAAATTTGACTGGAAATTAAATATATACATGTATAATACTTTAATAACCTCCATACCAAAATTGTGGAAGCAAAAACTACTGAAAGGTTCACCACCAAGTATGGATATGCAAAGTGAAATATACATAAGTCGAAAGGGACACCTCCTTAATATAGCTGAAGTGAGTAACCAACAATTATATTTGGAGTTACTCAAAAATGAAATAAAAGAACCAACTGCAGTGAATACCTGGAGAGACCTATTTCCTCTTTTAGAATGTGTGCCATGGAAATTAATTTTCTCAGCAACACATCACATAACACTGGAAACATATTTGCAAACATTTCAATATAATATACTAAATAGATTAATAAATTGTAATTTTAATTTATACAAATGGAAAATTAAATCAGAACCATATTGTAATAGTTGTGTCATAGCTATAGACACCATAGATCATCACTTATTTCTGTGTCCACTTTCTAAGAAATTTTGGGAGGAAATGGAGGTTTGGCTTAACAAACAAAATAATATGCCAGATAGAATACAGTTCACTATTTGTGAAGTCATCTTTGGCATAGGAATAAATCAGCTTAAAACATACTATTATAAATTTTTGAATATTTTCATCCTCTTTGGAAAACATTACTTGAATTTTTGCAGAACAGACAAAAAAAATGCTAATTTTGTAGAGTTTTTAAGTATTGCAAAGTCAAGAATTAAGTACTACAAAACAATTTTACAAAAGTCTGTTGCTGATAATGATAAAGAGTTATTAGATAGGATGGAAAACATAAACTGGTCCCCATAATTTTCATTTAAGCTCAAAACTCTTTTTTGTACAACAAAAACATTATAATGTTATTAATATAACGTTAATGTTGCATCTTTGGTAGTTATAATGTATTAAAGTCAAGTTTATTGAGTTTTACTGGAGTACTTATAATGTCTACTTTTTGTCTTATATTAAATGAGTTAGTTCTTGTAGCCGTCTGATCGTGTGTTTTTGTCTTGGCACTTCAAGTAATGTATTATGTCTTGTAATCTGACTTCCTGTATTGTAATGTGGTACATATATCCAATAAATAAAAGTTCCAGGACAGTTAAGTCCACTTCCTGTTACACTACCGGAAGTTCCAGGACAATTTAGTAAACTTCCATTTTCACTACTGGAAGCTTCAGGACAATTAAGTCCACTTCCTTCATGAGTATACTGGAGGTATTTCCTCAACTCCATGGAAACCTTGATGAGGCTCCCTCATAACAATCTCATCTTTATCTGATGAATCACTAGAAGACATGGGTTGACTTTTAACAATATCTTGTTCATTGGTCGTTGGTAAGGCTCTTGTGCTGTTTTCTCCAGATAAGTCCTGTTTATTGTACTCCTTCAATCTGTCGAAATGTACAACTTTTGGTTTTGAATGGAGAGTTTGCTGTATTCTGAGTAGCAAATTGTTTATTTGGTGAAGAACTGTGTATGGCCATTTCCAAATTCTTTGAAACTTGGGAAAAATTCCTTGTTTTCTCCCTTCTTCAAACAACCAGACTAGATTCCCAGCTTCAAATAACTTCCCATGGGCCTTCCTGTCATAGTATCGATTTGATTCTGACTGGCTTTCTGTAGTTTGGCACTGACATATTCATGAGCTTCTTCCAATCGGTGCTGTATGTCCTGTATATACTCTTCACACTCTAGTTCCCGGCCTGGAGGTGCCCCAAAGAGCACATCAGCTGGAAGAAAAACTTCTACTAACATTAATAAGTTGGGGACGCATTGGTCTACTCTTGTGTGGTAGATCTGTAGGCCAAAAGTAAGAACGGTATGTAACTGTCCCAGTATCTATGGTGTTTGGATACTAACATGCTCAGCATATTCTCAAGTGTTCTGTTCATTTTCTCTACCAGACCATCACACTGTGGATGAAAAGTAGTTGTTCCAGTCTTGTCAATATCTAGTAGGTGACAAATCTCTTAAAACAATGATGACTCAAACTGACGTTCTTGATCCGTGTTGATTGTAAGTGGCACACCAAATCTACAGATGAAATCCTCATCTACTTTGCGGGCTATGGACGTTGCTTCCTGGTTAGGTATGGGATATGCTTCCAACCACTTTGTGAAATAATCTGACAGTACCAGCAAATATCAATTCCCCCTGTCACTTCTAGGAAGAGGTCCCATAATATCTAGGGTAACTCCTTCCATTCGAAATCCAGCTTTGACGTGTCCCATTTTCCAAAGGTTTTTCTTATCAAGTCCCTTCCTGCTTGCACATACTTCACATGAACTGCACCACTTGTGGACATCTCACCTGAGACCATACCAGTAGAATCTAGCTCGCACATTGGCAAGCGTTTTGTGTTTACCTAAGTGCCCACCCGTGAAATCATCATGAACGATCTTCAGTATCTCTTGACATCTACACTGTGGTACCACTAGTTGCCAGGTTGCCTTCCCAGAAATCTCTTCATCCCATCGCTTGTAAAGGACCCCTTGCTTGACCTCTAGCTTGACCTCAGGTCTTGCAAGCAGCTTTCCTTCACTTTTCCACTTCAGGATTGGTTCTATTATGCTGTCTTCTCTTTGCTCTTGAGAAATTTGAATATTTCCAATGCTTGCAATCCACAGTCCCAGCTTTTGTTTGAGCTTGGGTTAGTACCATCAACAACAGAGGTGAGCTTCCAGATTCTATGCCACACTGATTACAAGGTTTCCGTGACAACGCATTAGCATTTTGATGTAATCTACCATATCAGTGGTGAATTTCAAAGTTATACATGGACAAGGTTTCCATCCATTGGGCTATCTGACCTTCAGGTTCCTTGAAGTTGTAAAGCCATCTCATGATCAGTACGAATAACAAAATGGATGACACAGAGGAAATGACTGAAATGCATAATGAAATGTACGTCAACGAGCTCTTTCCTGGTAACACAGTAACGTCATTCTGGCTTTGATAAACTCATATTCAATAACCCATTCTTCTTCTTCAATAAGCTGAGACAAAACTGCACCAATTCTTATATAACAGGCATCAGTGTCCAGGATGAAATGACATTCAGGTCTTGGGTATGTTAACACAGGTGCTTTTGTTAATTTCTACTTTAATTTCTGAAAGGCTTCTTCACACCGATCAGTCCATTCAAACTGTTTCCCTTTCTTTGTAAGTTCATGCAGAGGTCCCTCCTGATACCAGGTGTCCTAAATATGTGACCTCTCTCTGAAAAAATATACACTTTGGAGGCTTTAACTTCAGCTTGGCATCATGAATCCGGTCAAACACTGCTTTCACTCTGTGCATCTTCTCTTCAAACTCTGAAGCAAAAAATAATGATGTCATCAAGATATATCTGCAGCATTTTGTACTGTAAACCATTGAAGATGTGCTCCATGAAGCATTTGAATGTTCCAGGTCCATTATATAGGCCAAACAGTAGTACTTTGAACTGATACAGACCACCATCTGGGATCGTGAATGCAGCCTTTTCTCTGTCTTTTGGTTCCACTTCCAGCTGCCAGTTACCAGCCTGAAAATCAATGGTGGAAAAGAATTGATCACCTGCTAAAACTGCAGAGATTAAAAATGGTTACTTCAATTAGTTCATATGAAAACTACTATCAAAGCTGTGAGTTGTAGCCTAGAGTAAACCATAGTAGCTTCTCCTGATATGGTCTCTTTACATGACCTTGACTAAATTTGCGCCAAAAATAAATTTAGAATAAATAAATCACTAAAAGAAAAACTTCACTGGGACTGGCACCAAAACACAATTACTAACTTTGAACATCTGAAGCAATTCTTGAAGAAAAGAAGTCTTCTCAGTATTTATTAAAAATAAGTGTGGACCCAGGGAGTTTCAAAACTGACTCCCTGAGAATGTCGTAAACACAAGCCTTATATAATGTATGTGGTTAATGTGGAGACATGACATGCTCCGTGCTCAGTGAGCTCTATCACAGAGCTATTGTAATTTACAAGCCAAATGACCCATAAATGAAACCATCAAAAACCCTTATTTGGAGGCGCTAAAATATAACTAAACTTCATATGTTCAAATAACAATATTATTCACCTATTTATATTATTTAACGGTTTATACTGATAAACCAACACATTTTCAGTTTATACTAAACTTCCTTTGAATACCCATGACAATAGGCAATCTGACAAAAAGTCAACAAAAGCACATAGAGAAACTGTACAATACCCAGCTCAAAACCAATAAAAATCAATAATTATGTAGCATCTACATCAGCCAAGTACTGTAACTGACTCTAAAGAAGGTCAGTTAATGTTTACACAAGCCCAGTTAGCATAAGAACAAGCTCTGATTTTATTGGTCTATTACCGGTCCATGGCAGGTGTCTCAGGGGATCTGTGCTTCAATTTGGATGTACATATCCCTAGAAAATCAATAATGTTCTCCCCCATTTTTCTCTAGGATGTTGATAAATGGCCAGATAAGGCCTGAGCAGTTATGTCCCCTTATCTTCCACTGAGTGTAGAGAATGTTATTCATTATTTACATGAGACATGGCACCATTTAATCAATAACCTAGGCCCAGATAAAGCCACTACTTGAACAAAGTGAATAAAAGGGAGAATTACACAGCATAAATAACTGATCATAGTATCAGCACATTCCTAGTGATTTACCCAGTTGTGACTCATTTCAGAAGTTTAATAAAATAAAAAATAGATAATAGACAACCCCAGATCCATTACAAAGTATATGCATATAAGAAAAACATTGTACAAATAAAACAATTTCAGACAAAATACAAGAAGTGTAAATAAAAAATATGCATGAAAAGATTAATCTTGGGCAGAAGAATAATTAACAAAACTGTTTCAAACCAAAAGCAATTTGTAAAAGGTCACTTTCATCTTGCCCCTGTCTGTTATAACAGGGCATCCATCTGCCTCAATTTGAACTAATATTTTGAACTTTTCTTTTATTAAACATTGAAGTTCAATGAACAAGAGACTTTTATTTTTGTTTCTTTTACCATTTATGTAATGTTTTACAAACATGATAATAAGTTCAACACGTCAAACAATGGGTTTTCTGTTAATGGTAAGTAAAAAATAACTTCACAAATAGTAAATCTAAATTTTACTTCTAACTTTTCATGTAACCAATCCCTAATTTTGGTCCAAAGTTTCATACTTTCTTTACACTTATTAAGGTGATGCTGAATGGTATCAATTTTTTACAGTAAATACAGAATGGTGAATCCTTGATGCCATATTTATGTAAATTATAATTACAATTTAAGATTCTGTTCAAGACTTTATATTGCAAACTTTGAATATTGCTTTCTCTCTTAATTTTATATGGTAATCTGAAAATGTGACTCCAGTTAAAGTTTTCTAAAAAGGGGTATAATTCAACCCATACATTTAATGATGTAGGTGGTTTTGTGTTTTCTTTGATCAAATGAGTCTATACTAATTTACTACTGACTTTTTCTATTGGTATTAATTTCTTAGTTCCTTTTAATGCTAATTGTTTTTGAGAAAGCATTTGATTGTGTATCATGGTAATTTTTATAAAAAATTCTTGAAATGTTTGGCTTTGATAAAAACTTCATAAATTGGTAAAATTTTAACACAGATATAAAAGCATATAAACCACAATGTGGGTTTTTGTCTGATAAAATTTCAGTTGAGAGGGTGTAGACCCATTATTGCCATACTTATTTCTGATAGGGGCAGAAAATCTTTCAATGTTCATTAATATGGATCCAAATATAACTGGCATTATAAAAGAAGACAACATAAAACTAACACAGTTTGCGGATGACACCATACTTATTCTAGATGAATCACAGCACTCTCTAGAATCCGCACGTAACACTCTAGAAATATTTGGAGATTATTCAGGACTGAAAATGAACATGGAGAAAACAAAGGTTATTTGGATAGGTCATAAACATTTTTGTAAGGTAAAGTTGGATGTGAAATTTAAACTTGAATGGGGCAATACAGGATTTTCCATGCTATGACTGCATTTTCCCACTAATCTGAAAGATATTCCATACATTAACTTTTCAGAGGCATTGCAAAAAAAAGATAAAAAGAAATGGGGAATTGGAAAAGTAGATTCTTGACTCCTTTGGTAGGATAACACTGATCAAAACTTTATTCTTACCTAAACTGATCCATCTGTTCATGTCTTTACCAGTACCAAATACTCTATTGCAAGAAATCAATAGCCTTATGTATAAATTTTTGCGGGATTCAAAACCAGACATAAAGGAAAACCATTTGTGCAGAATGCTCAAAAGGAGGGTTGAGAATGACTCACAATTTTAACTTTGAGAACTCCCTAAAATTAAGTTAGATACGTAAAATAGTTCAGTAAACAAATTTACATTGGAGGTCACTTCTAATAGACAATGGTTATAATATAAGTAGCACACCTGTAATGGGAGGAAGTTATCCTTTCTATTCAAGACTACAAGAAAACAATTTTTGGAGCAAGGTATTCAATTATTGGAAAGAATTTTGTCAAAAACAACCACCAACCTCAAATATATACACAGTTTAAACTCCTGTCTTTGGTACGATTTTTAATTATCAAGCTATCCCTTCTTTCTCTGTACTTGGAACAACAGTGGAATTCGATGTGTGGAAGATATAGTTAACTCAGATGGATCTATCATCACTCATACAGAAATGTGTAAAATGTATAGCTTGGCAATAAGTGTATTTCATTATCACAGAGTAAAACTTATGACCAAAAGCTTCATCAATAACTATAAAACAAACAAAAGTTTCACAATGTCACAGCCCATTTTGCCATTTCATGCAATAACTATATTTCAGTAAATGGCAGTAAAGATTTTTACAAAATATTCGTGCAGTATGAAGCTGATGATCCTGTATGTAAAGAAATATGGTCCAAAAAATTGTTTTGACATAAATGTTGAAATTTGGCAAAACATTTTGAAGGCTTGTATAAAATCAATTATTGATAATGACAGTCTGGTTTCAGTACAAAATCCTATTCAATATATTGAATAACCAATGAGTATCTGTACAAAATTAAATCTCAAATTCCAATCTATGTAGATTATGTGGGGAATACCCAGAAACAATCCTACATTTATTTGCACAATGTAAAGAGGTACAAGACTTATGGCAGAATTTAAACAGGTGGATCAGAACTAAATTGTCAATATATATCGATATGTGCAATTCTAGAAAAATACTCAGTTATGAAGATTATGATACATATTTCTGGCCTCTAAATTTTAATATGTCACACGAAACCAAAATGAAATGTTTCTGAAAAAAGTACTTCATGTCTTTTATTAGGGTGAGCATTCTTGCTCCATTGTCCTCCTAATATGTCCAAGTTTTAGTAAAGCCAGGACCGTTTATCTCTTTAGTTAAGGATGAGAATGAATAGACACTGTACTAGCTTCCACTGTTTAATAGCAAATACAAAAAAATAACATACGTTCAAAATCCAGCAACCCAATAAGTATGCTTACATGATTTTAACACTCGCTGGACACACAAAAGCATTCTAGTTTTCCATATTTTTGTCCCTCCCTCTGGCAGATTGTTCCACCTTATATATAAAATTATTTGGACTATCACCAAGAAGTTTTTTGCAGTCTTCTGGCAATGATACAATTTTGGCAATTGTGCAACTAACTGATTGTGAGTTTTGAGAAAGACCAAGCATTCCACTTGGGCAGGCTTCCAAGGATGAAAGGTAGCTGCCAGCACACTATTTTGGTACAGGGTTCCAGTGTGGTTCTGGCAATCTTATTAATTTCCCTTGTCCACAAAGAGTGTGGTCCTCTTACAATCATAGTTCATTAAAAGAAATTGGTGACAAATATAAACTGGAGTATAAGCCAGGGTATAATATATAATTTTTTGGAAGTACAATTTAAGTAATCTTAGTTTCATGTACACATTTTACCTGCATTGCATTATAATATGTTTATACAGTCCATCATTCTTTAATGAAAACACATGCATTTGTTTTACATAATCAAAATTGTTTACAAACCCAACTTTCTCACCATCAATACTGTTTTGTAAATTACATTTTCAGATGATAATAAAAAATATAAAATTTCTCATAGAAACAGATAGAAGCAAAAAAAAACTTTTTTTTTCTTTCTACTAATAACCACAACAAACACAAATGTCAATTAATTAATACACAATGGTGAAATGTCCTACTCTGTTGATTTACATTTATTGGTAGTATTAATGCAAATATTAAAATCAAAGTATATATAATCAAATATACTTATGACAGGTTGATACTTAATTTTAGGCCTCATTCAAGGTTGGCAATAGAACATTTCCAACCAAGCTATTAGACAAGATGCTAGCAGCTACTCATTAGATCTGAGGTATAAAGAAAAAGCTCTGAAAGCTTGTTGCAGTGGGATTTTTAGGTAATTTTTATACACAAAACTATACTATATATAAATATAACCTTTAATATAACTAATATTGCAAGATCATAAATTCCTCTATGCATTTATGCCAAATTAGTAGTGTTTTGACATTTTTCTACTACCCAAATCCAGAGACAGGACACCATACAGTGACATGTTTAGAGCTTACAGATGTATGTACATTAGCATATCTGAACATACAGGAAATACCATCAAACACTTTTACAAAATGACTGCTAATATGAGTGTTAATATGTTTTTTTAGATTTAAAACATGGTCAGAGTGGGCTGCACTTACAGAAGATTTAACATATACATCCATATAGTATAAACCTTCTACTGTTATTATTACAATGTATTATTTAGTATTTTCCAACGTTGGAAAAACATCATAACCATGGCAAAATTTGTCACACATATTTAACTACGATTGCAAGAATCATAACACCATAAGCTGTGTGACATCCAAAGTTATATAACTATCAGCAATAGGAAGCTGAATTTTACTCCTATCAGCGATAGGAAGCTGAATGTATGTGCATATTCTTTATTATATAAAAGTTTACTTTTATATAATAAAGAATATGCATATATATGCTATATATATACAGAGAATACTTACTTCCATTAAAGATACTAATATATCCAAGTGGTTATTTACTTTGATTCACCTTGATTTTTTTGTATTAATGAAGATGATAGCAGAAATGGTATTGTATACAATTTGGAACTGACCTGAGTACTTAGAACAGATTATCTGCAATCACAACTTGAGATTAAACATTTTTCAATGTAAGATAAAGTCTCTGATTTTTATTTATTTAGCATTCATTTTTTTTTCTTAATTTTGTATTATTGTCTCAAAATGTTCATGCAAGTGCAAGTATGCTTTCAACACTGACGCCATTAATTAGGGGCTATGTTGATGTTAAAATATGGTCAGGATCAACTTGCATCCTGGGCAACATGACAAATCAAAGTGGACAAGGGTTTCACATTTGTGCTTGAAGAAATAAATGAATGCTTCGAATGAGCACTGTGAAGGTTGTTGACCCTTCCAGGGTCATAATGCAGTTTGCCTTCCCAGATTTTCCCGAAACTGGAAATACTGGTCATGGTTGAGCATGAAACACATAGCTTTCTGAGTTTGGGCTAGGAGGCTTTAATGGGTTATCCTGTATAGTTGTACTTGCAGTTCTAATGGTATTTTGGCTAGCAGGTATTCCCATATTTGTTGGTTGAATAGACATCCTGCTATTCTGAGTGGGGAAATGCAAGTTGGACCCGTAGATGTTGTCTCAAAAGTTGAGTCAAATGTTAAATCACACAATTCTAAAGAGTTCATTCTGAGTCTGAGGATACGATAACAATATTCCTTTCACAGGCAGAATTTTTTAATATCCAAGGAAAGTAATGAGGATTAATGCAGAGTTTTACAATAATTTTGACCAGGCTTATTCTACCATACAAAATTCCTGTAATTACTTGAGTCTCAAGTATGCCATCATATATTTTTAGATGATCTAGAACATTGTCTGACTTATGGGGAAGATAAAGAGTCTCAGATGTAGTAAATGCTTGTATCTTTAAAATAGTTTTGACTGTATTTAGATTAAAATCATCCATGAGCTCTATTGTCCTTTCTTAAGTTTTTCTTTTTTTAAAAAAAGAAAAGTAGCACCACAATTCATTTATATCCATTTCAAGATATTTTCCTTGCACGCTACTTTGAAAGTTTCTGAAGCAAATATTATTAACCTAGTTTCACCTCTTATTATCTATTTTTTGGGGTTTTTGGCTGATGTCCATGCTTTGAAAAAGATTATCTTGTGTTTAAGAAAGGTGATATGTTGTTGATATTAAGAAAATGGCAATTGTTGATGTGGCCTTTACTATCATATCTATCTAAGATGAACAGAGGCCAGGGATAACTTAACTTTGAAATATGTATTTTTTATTTGTTTTAATATACATTACTGTAGGACACATGGGCTCACCTTAAGCTTTATTTGAATTCCCTAGTGCCAGATTAGTAAGATACATCCTTTAGTGAACAGTGTATTCTGCCATATATCAAATACCCAAGCATAATATTTTTCAATTTAATCTTGACATTAGAATTATTACAATTTTGGGAAACACCCTTTGGCAGACTGAAACAAAAACATTCAGGTTAGCAGTTGGCAGATGGGCAATTTGGAGAGTAAATCTGTTACCCTTGCCAAATAGGTTAAGTCCCTGGGAGATTTTCTTCTGGTGTCCCTCCTAAAATAAATGTAATAGAAATAACATACAACTGCCAGAATAAGAAGAAAATGGACAGAAACTTGGCTTTGCTTTTGGTAAAATAGTCATTGATCTGGTCAAACTTGTTAATCAAACTAAAGATGCTGAGACAGCCTTAAGGTTAAGATTATTTATGTCTTTCATGCTTTATCTCCAGCCACTGA
This sequence comes from Sabellastarte sp. h YS-2021, assembly GCA_964017235.1. Lineage (NCBI taxonomy): Eukaryota > Metazoa > Annelida > Polychaeta > Sabellida > Sabellidae > Sabellastarte > Sabellastarte sp. h YS-2021. The sequence goes on from OZ024940.1 coordinate 28,672,128, forward strand.
TAGTATATTGCCTTTACATCATCAGTGCTTTAATATCAGTAAGTTATAAATAAATTTCAATTTTACAACACAAATAAACTCATTACATCCTGATGTGAATATACATACACACAATATTATTACACCATTACTACGGCTGCAAATTTTACATTATCAGATAAATAAGGTACTTAGCCAACTAACCTTTGATCCAATTTGAAATTAATATATTTTGGCAGACTACAGAGGACACTCTGCCATTTGTAAGTGAGAAATTTTACAGCAATGCTCTCAGTTGTAAACACCTGTCAATCTACAGCAGTATACCAAAAAATGTCTGTACTGTTTTATCACAACAAAGAAGTTAGGATCTGGAGTTACTTATTTTTGGGATTGAATGCTGTAAATAAACAATATCAGAGATAATGAGTTTCTAGAGAAGATTAGCTTTCAATACAACTTTGTGAATCAAAGCCAAGAGAAAATATTATGCCTCATTCCCACTATCATGTCCTAGGGATTTATTCTAATGTTTTGTTTTTATCATTAACTCTTCATAATTATCATTTGTCAATAAAAACCACTTATCTAAGATTACTGTATTGTTGATAATGTAGCATTTCTCAAGTCTCTTAGTACCTTATGTATGGTCCTGCTACATTAGGTCCTGCGTGCATTATACCTTAGTGGACATGGTATCAGACTTGATTGAACTTGATAAGAAGGTCTATCATTTCCCAGGCTCTAATGAGCCTCTGGTATTTATCTACTGGATGCAGTTTCTTTAACAAAATCTGCTTTACTTCCTGTGTGGTAAGCAGCAAAATTTGAACATTTTCTGGTTCATGTCTTATGTAATAAAACTGAATGGCATCAATACTACCAATGGATATGTCATTTGGTAAAGATACCCTTAAATTGCTATTAGTGGTTGAAGTTATGCTCAAAAACCCAAAATCCATTTTCAGGGAGAGCTTAAACCCACAGATAGATATACTTGGCAATCAAGGATCAGCAGATTCGGCATACAGTAGGTCTTTCAAAGGTAAATCAATCTGACATAAAGTAACTGAGATGCTTTTATTGGCACTAATTATAATCATCTGAAGCCATGTTTTCTGGTCTTGTAATGCATTAAAAGATTACTTCTACTTAGTCTACTAATCTTCAAACATTGCTTCACTGCACATAAAATACAATATACCAAAGCTATTGCAGTCAATATGCAGGAAATGATCATGAAATGGTTATTCAATAGTAAACCTTGGTTACTAATATCATGCTCAAAAGCTTCAGCCTTATTAATTAATGTTGAAAGAGCTATCATTTCTGGTCCCTTTGCCTCTAAGATGTGCTTGATCAAAAATTCTAAATGTGCTTGTCTTCTACAAAGCCTAACAGCACAATAGCCATTACAACAATAATTGGAAAAGCATATCCCAGGTAAGAGCCAAAATCAGAGTAATTCAAACTTGGAGTTATCTGTCCATCAAGCCAAGCATCTAATTGTTTCAGATAAATAGATCTATTCTGCTTGACCGTCCTTAAGATATGACCTAAATCCACACCACTGTCAGCAGTGCTATATTTCTCAGAGTATAATGTCCATTTACTCCTTGATATATTAATTGGGGGGAAAGACAAATTAGTAAGTCCGTCAATAACTTTCCCATCTGACAAAGATACATCAGGGTTCAACTTTTCAGGTATGAAATACCAGCTAAATAGTTTGGTACAATTTCTGTCTGGGTCATTTCAGTTCTTCAGCACATTTGTATGCTATTTGTGATAGAGAAACTTTTCAAAGGGAGAGTACAGTTACAGGATTTATGTAGTACACAATTAGAGCATTAGTCTATTCCTTCTTAATCCCTCTGTTATGATCTTCATGTTTTTATTTGTCTCAACTTGGAGCGATGAAAGAGTATCAGCGAACTGCTGAAAAGCCTCAAATCTACCAGGATCATTTTCAAGTGCCAAAATATGTTCCTGCAGAATATTCACATCATCCAATGTAGCAGTAGCAAACAAATTCCTCGATATCTGTCCTATAAATCCCAAGGGTGCTTGTTTCTCCCTTCTCCCAGTGGTGGATTCACTTAGTGGGTCTCTAACTGACATAACTGGTATCAATTGTAGCAGTATATCAGATTTCTCTTCAACTTCCTTACTCAGAGATCTCCTGATCTCATAAGTCTTAAATGTATCTTAGTACATGTCACACTGTGCCATAAATATATCCGTGTGTCTAGGATGTACTTTACGGCCATGAAAACTCTTTTGTATTTTAATACTATGCAGTTCTGGGGCTTAATCACAATAGCGTGTGACCAAAACAAAACAGAATTATCCAGAGTTATGATTCTTTGAAATAATATTCCCATGGTTTCTCTAACAACCATATCTGGCATCCCTGGTCCATCAGAATGCATCACCTGAGGACCACACATTCAGCAGCTGGCCAGGCCACTTAACAATATCAACTGCAATGTCAACATCTTTCCTCTTTCTAACTGGGATAATCTGAGCACTGCTTCTTAGTCAGTCTGTAAATACACACAAGAACATCTTTTAGGCACATAAAAATAATGTGACCACATATTTCTAATCATTTTTTGTGGGGAATGTTTTTTTTTGTTTTTTTTTTATTTAAACATAATATATTTTCTGACAATTGCCCACAGCTTTATAGCCATGAGGGGCTTTCGTCCAACATAACAAAAATATTCATTCTATACCATACATAAAAATACATAAATACACTAACAATTTAACCATTTCTAAAACATTCACACTTTTTTGTTATCTTAAAATACAGCAGGGTGAAATGAATGATTAAGTGATTGTATATTTTCAATCTAAAAATAACAGGTACATAGCGTGTGTGTTAATTTTTATGATCAAAGGATTACTGTTTAAAAACAAATCTTCTTGTTTGAAATATGTAGTTTTGAATTTTTTCAAATAAATTAACATCTATTTCAAAAATTCCTGTTCCGTATAAAAATAATTTAACTAAATCAGATGTTTCAACGCTAGAGTAATCTTGTATAATTATTTCAACATTCTGTAGCATTTCCTGTTTAAAAGCAGCATAAAATGGGCATTCAAAGAAAAAATGGGTTACAGTTTCTTTTTTTTCATGACAATTTGGACACAAGTCTTCAGATATGAAATTGTATGCCTTGCGCTGAGAATTTAAAGCACTCAGGCCCATGCGCATTCTACTGTGTTGTACTGCAGAATTTGCAGCGTGCCACAGGCAAGCTTTATTAAAGTTTTTACTTATTTTTCTGTTCAGTTTTGATTTAAACTCATTAAGTGACTGTATATCCCTGAGGTTAAAATTAAGATTGTTCCAAAGTCTGATGCTGGAAGGGAAGAATGATTCATAAAAGAAATCTTTTTTTGCAAAGAAACTGTTGGATATTTCTGTTATTTCTAAAGCTATAATGAACATTACTTTGCCTGGGAAGTGTTTCTTGACGATATTTGGGGGATAATGCATTGACAATTTTGTACATTAGAACTAATTTTTTTGTTTTTCGCCTGGATTGTAACGACTCAATGGCACACTCTTTCAATAACATTTCATATTTTGTTGCTGTATAAGCGCCTGTAATTATCAAGCAAAACTGTGATGCCAATCAGGGAGATTATAAACACTATCACGCCACTTTCTTGTAATCTCAGAAGCCATTGAGAAACCATCAGAAACTCATCAATTGGTTTCCAATAGAGCTTAGGAATGCAAGATCAAATAAGAATTGGGCAAAGTTTATGATAAATTAAAAACCCTTTGAAATTATCATGAAGGCATGCTCTAAGTATCTAATAGGTTATAGGGGGTGTTCCACTGCTGGGATCCAATCGTAAACCTAGTTCCCGATTCAAATTTTCCTTGAATTATCTGTGACTGACAGCAAAGTGGGTGGCATCAGAAAGGGTTTGTGATGACTTTGTGATCTACTTCCAAATCAGATTTTAGTGTTGTGATCAGATCTTGATCCATTTGAAAAAGTATACAATAGAGATATATCTTTGAAACATATATGATACCCCGATGAGGTTTACAACAGCCCCGATTGGGTATACAATGGAAAGGATTTGGCAAACGACCCAAAAGATAAAAAAAATCACTTCATAACATCTTGCCAATGCCCCCTGGTGGTTTTCCCAATTTCCCCAGTTGCCAACTTATATAATGAACTGCTACTTTGACCATTTAAATGGCGGTCCTCTGTCATTGGGTCCTATTCTCAGTGCCAGGCTAAAGAACCTCAAGGACATGGATAAATGGACATCCTTGAGCCTCTATCTTTCAGCTGGGGAATATCATTTACTTGTGAGTTGGGGCTGTACCTGTGCAGTCAAATGCGTTACATAGCACTTTGCATATAGCATATATGGAGATATTGTGCAGAGTATAAATACACAATACAATACACAAACAAGTGTTATTATTTTTCAACTTTTAAGGGAAATTTTAGAGTTAGATGAGTTGATAATGAGGTTCAGACAAAATTATCTTCCTGGAAGGAGAAGGAGTAGGACACCAATGGTTTGGGTTAGGCAGTGGCTCAGAAGATGGGAGGACAGGACTCAATACCACGACCTGGTTGCTAAATTCTAAGGAAAACATAAAGGGTGCTTTCTATTTACCCATTGAATTCTTTAGCTGACATGTCATTATGCTGTCGTTAAGTATTGGTTAGTTTGCCATTTAACAAATGCTTCCATTTACAATCCCTAAGCCACCAAATGCTGGGCCATCAGGGGGTTTCTGAGCAGCCGACAATCACTGTGCATTTCTGTGGAGTTGATACCACTTAGCAGCAGACGTGGATCAACAGAGGAGCCAATGAAATTGTCAAGCATCTTCCCCACCCTTCTCCTTAACCCCCAAGCAGTCAACCATGTGCCACCCCACCATGAGTGAGGCTGAGCTCTCCAGCCAATAGCCCAGGAAAGTTGCAAGAAGCTAAAAGATAAAGCAGTAGGCACTGGAAGAGAAACTAGAGCACATGTTCTTCCAGAAGACCCAGAATGACCCATCAACTGCCGGTGAGTGGCTGAGCTCTAAACTGCAGAACCTTCATTTGCAGAACCTTTCCAGAGAGTCCTTTGAAGATTTTCAAGTTGAGACATTTGCACTGATATGTAACCTCAAAAGGAAGGACAGGCATCAGCAAGACGAACAGGGTTTATTTCAGCAAGCTATCTGCACCACTTTAGGACTCACTGTTATATTCACTCAGCCAATACTTTCACATCAGCTGATGTCAATCCAACAGCAGTAGTGCCGATTACAGCAGATTTCAATAGCCCATGTAACACGCACAGCCCATCCAAAGCAGATACAGCAGCCCATTAAAAGACTCTTGCACATATATGTGGCGTGGTACGATTTTTACTGCATGTTGAGCAGGCGAATTTTTTTTCCCTTGCACATTTGGGCTATTTTTCCCAGCAATTTTACAACAGTTAAACGTAACATATATAATTGAACATCTCATACCCCACCCATTTCCACATCCCTCCTACCCTTATGTAACCAAGTTCGGTGGATTAGTGTTGAATCATGAAGTGGATTCAAAAGTCAGTGAATAAGGTTTTAAAGTAAAATGTTTATTTTCCAAATAAAATTAACATAAAAATAAAACTTCATGATCATATAGTGGATGTTTGATTTCAACAATTTGACAACATAGTTCATTAATTCCCAATTACAAAGTCAACAGACTTATTATACAATTTTGATCCATATGGATATAATTTAGATGGTTTATTGCCAAAGTTAAAACTGGAGAGACTCTGTGATTCCAAGTGTTGTTTCTACTCTCTCCCTCCCTCTCACAGAGTGCTGTGAAGCATCTGTATTTATACTATTTTTCAACTGCTGACAATGCACAATCTCAAACTTCAAAGAATCTATTAACCTTATTTTTATTATTATTACAGTCCATTTCTAAAAAGTTAATGGGTGCTCTATAGCAATTTTATCATAACTAATGTCCATAAACAACAGTAATGTCCATAAACATAAACCTTGAAGTAGTAGCACCTGGATGACAAATGTATATGTCACATTTACCATTAAACTCTGTGACATTAATATTTATATTGTTATAAGTGGACCAAGATCATTCATTGAGATGGCATTGTCATTTTAAAGTTTTACAAATGTGACCTTTAACAAAATAATATGGCCACTCACAAAATAAAATACAAATAAAATGGTCAGTGAGAAATGCAAATAGAGATACATAATACATATATAAAATATGACCATTTTACATTCCTTATACCCCCAAAACAAACTCTTGACAGAGAGTTTGTGTACATTAATATACAGAATGTATTACACAGAAATAAATGAGCAAATCAAGTTTCAAGTGTTCTTCAGCCACAAATGTTGTCATTACAAGGTATAATACACACAGATGAGTATACAATATATTATACACAGAATATTATACTCTTACATAAATGTACCCACCACTTTTAATTAGATACTTATGGAGCTTCTTCTACTTCTGTTGGTGGTATTACAACCGCCAACTGACTATCAGTTTGACTAACCTCACCCTTTACAGTGTTAACCTGTTCCAGAGAAACCTGTAATTCCTCTGCTTCTATTGAAGGGGCAACATTATATGATACATCTTTTGCAAACTTAACATGTTTAAATCTGTGCTTACAAACACACAAAATAAGAATTACAACAGTACCAAATATAATCAGTAGGGCTGCAAGTGAAAAGATAACTTTAACAAAGTTATGAGCAGTACTTGTAGCAAAAAACGTTTGGTTTGGAAGTATTCTTAATGTCTTGTAATAAGGCTTGCATATGCTTTATGGGAATTGCATCAACATTTGATAACAGTGTGTTTCTTTCAGACAATGAACTATTTAAAACTGACAATTTTTGTAACAAAGGTTGAGTTTGATTCCATATTGACACTTTTAACACATCCAATTTCATATCCTGAATCAGTTCTACATTTACATCATATGGACTATTACCCTTGACATGTTTTGGTAACTCAAAGTATTTAGAGTATGCAGCACATTCTACTTTTAATTCAACAACTTGAACTCCAATCGGTATATCTCTGCGAATTACTCGTGGAGTTTGTCTGTCACAAGTAATAGTGAGTTGGAATGATTTACCAGTTGCAATTAATCAATGGCCATCAAATAAATATTTAATTACTGGAAACTCTTTGGTGTTTTCCATTGTTACTTTACAAAATTCACCAACTTTATCCACCTGATTTTGAAACAATGATGCCATACAAGATGAATAATAACTAGTCTTGTACAAAGGTGATGACAGATGACATATAGGTGCCTGAGAACACATGTGCACTTCATCAGCATGTAAAAAGGCATATTCTGACTCATCTTTAGAAAATGCTATGTGACTGGATTCTAAGACATGCGATGCTGACAATTCAGCAGAAATTGGTGATGGTACACTAACAGTTCTATAAACATCAAATAGAGAACTTGGGTGAATAAGAGGAATAGCTACAACAATATGAAATTTATCCTCTTCTGGAATGACAATTGGATGTCAATAATTATAATAACTAAATATATGTTTCGCAATCAATTTAAAAGGTACGTCCAAATCTCCTGTTAAACGACGTTTTACTTGCCTGAGTATTGTTACCAATTCAGATGGTTTAAGTAATCTAAATGACAAAATACCTTGTGTAGATAAAGTAACTTGATCCATTAAATTCAAAACTAATAATTGAACATGTCTCAAAGCAATTGAAACTTCATGAAAAATTGCATGAAGGTGAGTTATTAACTGAACTTGAGTTAATTCAGGTAAAACAACTTGTGTTATGGCTCTAGTTAAACTATTTACTCGATTTCTAAATAGCAAACTTGTATTAACTAAGAGGTTTATAGCATTTCTGTTTTGTTGAATTTCTTCACGACTCTTATTAATAATAGATAAATTATCTTTAACAACATGTGCTATCTTGGCTTGGGAATCAGAAAGACTTCTTATTGCCTCTCTTAATTCTGACAAGTCAGAATCTGTAGCAGTACCAAATAAACTCTTAAGAAGGTTTCCAACAAAAGGCAAGAGTGCTCTTTTCCTTCTGGAAGGGTTATACTTATTTACTAAAGAAGTTAGCTCACTAAGCAGATCTTGTATACTTTCATATTCTGCCCGTAACTGAGCTATTCCCTGTGAGAATAAACTCATAGTATCTAACCATATTTTCCTGGTTCTTTGCTGATGTAAAGCTGTTTGATTTGTAGCCACTTGGTTTTGTGAACGCAGTGCATTTAGAGCCTGTTCTATTTTCACCATTTCTCTTGCAACAGTGGCTAGATTATCTCTATATGGTTGTAAGTCTACAGAAAATGTCAGGATCCAACTATTGAAAGTGGTATACACAGTGCCTTCCTTGATGAAATAAGTTTCAGCTGAGGCTTCATAAATACAGTATATGAAGAAAACCTGAACCCATATTTCAAAGGCCATCCTTATGTACCTACAAATAATATACAGGATATACATGTATATACAACATATGCACACTCAAATAGTACATATTATAACTTCTATCAATTATAAAATATGTACTGCAGAAGATTTACTCGTCAGTAAATCAATAAATCATGGTATCACAAAAAGATTTACACTGCAGTAAATCAATCAACAAGTATGTACTACTAATGATTTTCACCACAGTGAACCAATCATTCTAATCAAGTACATTATCTAAAACTTATCAGTTTTCTCAAAATCTTTACCGGCTTTCCAAACCAACTTAACCATTGCCCGATGTATGAATCACTAACATTCACCGATTCTACGAACTTCTGCCTTTTGCCAGAAGAAGAGGCAGTATCATTCTCAGGTATATCAGGAAATGTAATTTCATATTTCGGTTTTTGCGGACCATGTCCAGTTGCAATGTCAGACATCTCAACATCTGATTCACTTGAAGACACCTGGTCCTCAGTTTCTTCCCCTTGAGAATCTTCAACAGCAACATTCTCAGGTGATATACTCTGTTCTTGAGACTCGTGCAGGTTATTGGTAATCTGCACATCATTGTCTAAGTCATATGTCCCATAGGACAATTTAGCCCTTCTTGGCGGCTGTATACGAGTGGGTGCTTCTGGACGCGAACTATCCATGTCCAGTCTTTCGTACTTATCCCTTGGACTATCCCATACCTGTTCAGGGGAGGCCAAATGAAGATTTTCAGCCACTCAGTTGGTCCTTAATAAGATAAGTGACAGGCGATTTTTGTTCAACAATTCTGAAATGTGGCTTCCAAGCTAGAGTTTATTTTGTTTATTTGGGGTTTTACGTCACTTTCAACACTGTACAGGTCATATCACGACGGGTAGTTGGAAGGGCAGAGGAAACCAGTACATATAGTTCGCTAGGGTTCTGTACTGTAAACTGCCGACCAACGGCAAGTAACTACCAGCTTTCCCACTTACGGCCATGACGGGGATCGAACCCCGGCCGCAGAGGTGGGAGGCGAGAGTGTTACCACTCTGCCACTGTGGCCCCTCCCAAGCTAGAGTTAACTTGGGAGCAACCCCAGTTATAGTTGTGGGATCTAGATAGAAAACAGGATCTCTAGGTTGGAAATTTGGTAATCCTTTGGATCCCTTTTGAGTTTCTTTGTTTTTAGTTCTTGCCACTGAAAGGTTACTTTAGCATCCATATATGCCTTATGCAGGCGTTCAAGCATAACTGGCACATATTCATCACCCATATACTTTAGTTTGGCTGGAGCAATGTGTCCATGGGAAGGATGGGATCTCTTCCAAACACCAAAAAGTATGGTGTGAATAAGGTAGAGTCTTGAACTGATGTGCGATAAGCTATTAGCATGGATGGAATGTACTTGTCCCAAGTGTACGGCTCATTTATTAACAAATTCAGTGCCTTGATCAGACAACATAGTCTGGGGGCATGAATGAGTGGGGATAAAGTGTTCTAGCAGCAAAGAAGCTACTGTTTCTGCTGTTTTGTTTTGCACAGGATAGGCCTCTGGCCAATAGCTAAAATGATCTACAATAGTGACAATATATTTATTGCCACTAGCAGTCTCAGGGAAAGGTCCACATGTGTCAATACCTATAATTTGAAATGGATACTCTGGAATTGGCATGTCCTACATTGGATAACTGACCTTTTTCAGTTTCCGTGCCTTGCAAATGCTACAGCTTGACACAAACTGCACCACATCCTTGTACATGTTCCAGTAGTATCGTGCCCTGACTTTATCATAGGTTTTGTCAGAACTGGAGTGTCCTCCATATTCTGCAGAGTGGGCCTCTTCCACTATTCCTTCAGTTAGTGACTGCGGGATCACTAACTGAAGACGCTCAGTCTGATCACGTCTGACAGAATTGGAAAGATGATACGACAGATTATCTTGAATGACATATCCAGGATATCTTGAGGGGTTGGTTTCTAAAATCTGTTTGATTTCCCTCAGATCTTCATCTTCATCCTGTAACTGACAAAGGTTTTCCTTTAACTTCTGTTGTAAGATTGCTTGAGGATTCATATTCTCACAGCAATCCTCACCACTTAGTTCATCAGTGGCTTTCAAACCACTACTGCTGTCTAGGATGTCTATATTGACCTCAGCTGGTTCAGCTAATGGGCTTACGATGCATGACAACATGTCAGCGGGTATGTTCAGTTTTCCACTTTTGTACTTGATGTCACAGCCATATTCTTCTAACATTATAGCCCATCATTGAATTCTAGCATTCTTCATTTCTGCTGTGAATAATGATTGCAAAGGTTTATGATCAGTATAAACAGTGAAATGAGAACCTAACAGAAAGTGACGTAGTTTATTTATGCTACTTACAATGGCATAAGCCTCTCTTTCAATGGCTGGCCACTTTTGTTGTCCAGGAGAAAGTTTCTTTGAAATATACTGAATTACTCTTTCTCCCTCATCAAAGTCTTGAGTCAAAATTGCTCCTACAGCATACAAACTTGCGTCTGTATAAAGCGTGAATGGTCTAGACATGTCTGGGTGTGCCAAGACAGGAGCACAAGATAACTTTTGCTTTAACTCTCAAAAGCCTGTTGTCTTTCAGGGGTCCAAGCAAAACGAGTATGTTTCTTTGTTAATTCTGTTAATGGTTGAGTGATCTTACTAAACTGGTCAATAAACCTACGGTAATACGAAGCCATTCCGATGATGGAACGAACTTCCCTGACATTGGTGGGAGGACTCAGCTCCTTTATAACCTTTATTTTGTCAGGATCTGGTTCTATACCTTGACCAGAAATGATGTGACCCAAGTATTTCACTTTCTCTTTGAAAAAGTCACACTTTGACAACTTTAATTTCCGACCTGCCTTCTCTAATCTACAAAAGATATTGGCAAGATGAGCCAAATGTTCTTTTGCATTCTTGGAAAAGATGATTATGTCATCTAAATACGCAATTGCGTGTTGGCTGATTGCATTTCCCAAAACTTTATTCATTAGTTCCTGGAAAACTGGAGGTGCAGATGCTAGACCAAATGGTAAAATGTTGAATTCAAAAAGATCCTTGTGACATACAAAAGCAGTCTTTTCTTTTGCATCCTCCTCCATGGCTATTTGATAATAACCACTCTTCAAGTCAAGGCAGGAGAAGACCCTCATACCTGACATAGAAGATAAAATATCTCCTATATCTGGCAATGGATAGGAATTCTTGACAAGAATTCTATTGAAGCGCCGATAGTCAACTGCTAAACGAAAAGTTCCATCCTTCTTAGGGACCATGACAATTGGACTAGCCCAAGGGCTATTTGACTCTTTAATAATGTCATCCCTCAGCAAATCATTCAAATGACTTTCTAAGATTGGCCTCTGAGAAAAGGGCAATCTGTAAGGTTTTTGCTTAATAGGTGGATGATCACCTGTGTCCAATTTCATCTTAACTAGATCAGTGTGTCCAAGATCGACTTCACTGTGTGCAAAGATATGTTCAAATCTCTTTAACAGGGCAGAAAGTGCTTCTCTGTGGGACTGGGGAACATAACTGACATCTTTGTTAAAATCTGTTTGTTCAACTAAAGTTTGTTCCTTTGATGAATGACTACTAATTTCAGATATGTGCTTTTATCAACTTTTTCTACAAGCCCAACTACCTGACCTTTTGGAATAGGGAATGTCTTTGTAGTTTCATTTATATAAGGTATCAATGCAGTCCTCTTTCCTTTTACCAAAGTTGGGGGTAAAAGAAGTCCTGGTTCATCATGAAGTAAAGGGGAATTGTCTAAAGGTGATAGCAAATAAGTACCTTTCCTTTGTTTTCTCTGCAAACCTAAATTTACTTCTATCATACCACTACTTAGTGGCTGAATAAGATGTTTCTCTTTTGTCAAAACAAGAGCACAATCTGAATGAATGACCGCTTTGCCAGCTTGTAACAAAATTATTTCTTTTCCTACTGCCAAAGTTTTCTTTTCAAAATCTAGCTTATCCTTATGATTTTCCAGAAAATCAATGCCTAAAATCATTTGTTTTGCCATATCCTTCACTACATGTACTTCATGTTTCACCTGACTGTGTCCTAATCTAAATTTTACAACAACTTTTTCATTTTCAGATACCTCAAGTTGATGACCTGTAACACCCCATAAACTACATGTTGGTGGTGAATGATCAGAAACATTTTCACTGGGAATTCTGTTAAACACATCTTCACGCATTAAACAAATTTCAGCCCCAGTATCAATCAAAGCGTTTACAAAACAAGTTCCAAAATATATAGGACAAAATTTTTGATCATTCTGAGTACTCATTTTTACAGATCTCATAGAACCTCTTTTACAATCTAGACCTAATTTCTCGGTTCCACAGAAACTAGGAAAACTTAGTTTTCCGACTTTTGTTTTTCTGCTTTCTTTTTTGAAAAACACTTACTTTGGGTGTGTCCTATCTTACCGCAATAATGACAGATGGGTTTGCCATCCTCTGTCCATTTGAATCTGGTTTTTCCTCCCTGTTTGCCTTTGTTTTGAGTTTCCTTTTTACTGTTTTTGTCCTTCACTAATAGTTGACCAACAGCATCTACTAATTTATCTAGTCTCTGGGTAATTTCAGAATTACTATCATCCTGACCAAATTAACATCCATGGGTTCTTCCCCATGGCGAATGTTAAAAGCCCTAGTGGCTTGTTGTTCAGCCACAGCTACTGCTTTTTCAAATTTATCAGGATTCTCTCTTATTAGTTTCCTAGCCACCCCATTGTCTCGAACTCCATCCACCAAAGTTTCTATCAAAGCAGACTGAATCAATGGATTGTTCATGTCATGACCTGCATAAGCATCGTCCACAAGCACCATAACCCTCATCGCAAAATTTTGTATGCTTTCACCAGCATTCTGTGTCAGTCGGCGTAACTTTTGAATGGCCAGTTGTGTATCGTTAATGTCGCTATACTGATCATATAAAGCCTGATGTATGCCTGGCCATGGAATATTTGGGTCAACCCTGATCAAGCGTGTGACAAAGTCACCTGCTGGACCTCTTAAGGTTTGTAAAACCAAAGACTTGTATCTTTGATCATCGGCATTAAGGGCTATACCGGCTTTTTCAACATCTTTAACCCAGTCATGGAAGTGACGACTTCCTTCTCCAGAATAATCTCGTATTGTTTTTGCTAAAGATTGGACTCTCATTTCTAACTCTAATGACTTTAAAGTGTTTTGCACTGTATCATCGGATCGGCTGGCTGTGGCCCTGCGACCTTCCTGTGGAGGTGCTGGGTTTGGTTGGTCCGGATTCATTTTGTCTAAATTAATATAGGTCTGTCACAAGAACAATCCTTACAACAGAAATACCTGAACACAAATTAATACAATTTAAGCCAAACAAATAAACAGGTACTCACCACAGTTATGTGAATTAATCAAAACCAATTGCACACAAATACAGTTTTAAAATGTTCTGACTGTCCCAATCAAAACTGGAGAGATGAAGAAAAGGCAGCTTCTCTGCTTCTAATGTTGAAATGTAATCTTGATCCTCGTCCCAGAATAGACGATGACCGATGACTGTCACTACGTAGTTGTCTACATCACCTAGAAGAACAACAGCGTCCTCTGGCTGGTCTTCTCGCAGCCTCAGAATCTCTATAAGGGCAGTATTTGATTCAGTGTAGGTCACTGACGGAAGTTGGTAGTCTTCTGGTAGATGCAAAGTATTACTGACCTCCTCTGTATCAATCTCTACTGTTGGAACATCAACACCACCAAAAATGGAATAAATCACCTCTTCTTCTTGATGATTTGTTAACAAGTTCTTCATTGATCCTATTTATCAATGTCCATTCACTGATCACTAATCATCAATGTCAATTCACTGATCACTAATCCTGGTTACGGCACCAAAATATGTAACCAAGTTCGGTGGAGTAGTGTTGAATCGTGAAGTGGATTCAAAAGTCAGTGAATAAGGTTTTAAAGTAAAATGTTTATTTTCCAAATAAAATTAACATAAAAATAAAACTTCATGATCGTATAGTGGATTTTTGATTTCAACAATTTGACAACACAGTTCATTAATTCCCAATTCCATTAACCTTACTTTCATTATTATTACAGTCCATTTCTAAAAAGTTAATGGGTGCTCTATAGCAATTTTATCATAACTAATGTCCATAAACAACAGTAATGTCCATAAACATAAACCTTGAAGTAGTAGCACCTGGATGACAAATGTATACGTCACATTTACCATTAAACTCTGTGACATTAATATTTATATTGTTATAAGTGTTATAAGATCATTCATTGAGATGGCATCGTCATTTTAAAGTTTTACAAATGTGACCTTTAGCAAAATAATATGGCCACTCACAAAATAAAATACAAATAAAATGGTCAGTGAGAAATGCAAATAGAGATACATAATACATATATAAAATATGACCATTTTACACTTACATGCATTTAATCTATCCACAATGAAGAGCCTTGACCAGTGTCCTTTTTATAATACTATGTAGTGATTACACCCCCTTTCAATTCATTAACTTCTGTCAGTGTGGTGTCTACATTTATTGTCACACACCTAACTTCCCAGCCCTTTTTTCAATTATAAGTACTTAATCCCCCCAGCAGGCATGCGACTTTGAAATCTGGTTAATTCCAACGGTGAAATCTGGTTGAAATACGTGAAGATTTTGCAAACCGTTTTTAGTTGGATCCAACCGGTGAAATCAGGTTGAATTCAATGGGTGAAATCAGGTTGAATTCAATGGGTGAAATCTGGTTGGAATACGTGTAGATTTTGCAAACTGTTTTTGGTTGAATCCAATGTATGAAATAGGGTTGAATTCAATGGGTGAAATCAGGTGGTTTACACTGTCTTCTTTAGCTGAATCATTGTAGCTTGTGTTGCATAATTATAGCTTCTTAATAATATTATATAATAACTATCCATATACATATTTTACAATTTGGATACAACTTCAAAGTAATTAATTCTTTCTAAGATGACAGGTTTTCATGAATCATTGTATATTCAATATTCTATTTCTGATGATGTTGTAATAACACATAATTTTTTAATCAGCTTTCAAATATGCTCAAGATATGTAAATCCATATTTTCCAACTAGATATCCATTTTTATGTTATTAATAGGACCGGTATTATTCATTGCCTTCAATTGAAATTCTTTTTGTGAAATTTTAAAATATTTTCTTTTCTTTGTAAATAACAAACAATTGTGACATTATTTATATCTTCAGTATTTTATCCAATCAGTTTCTTTTAAATGTTTTATTAAGTTGGCTATAATTATATGGTAATTATAAAGAAACTATAATCATGTAGCAAAGTCACAATGCTCAGTTCAGATGCTTGTGTCTCATACAACTTTGTCATATAAACTGAAAAAAAACACACAAGAAAAGCCACATTTGAAGAACTCCACCCATTACTCCCCAACTTAATTAGTTGTCAGTGCTGACCACAAAAAAACAGACTTAAAGAAGTAAACACCATGCCTGCAACTGAGCAAGGGTAAACCCCTACCTCCACCCCTGCTGTGTTATCCAATTACTTTAGTCACAGGTCCAGTGTAGCAGGGTACAGATAAGAAAAACCAGGAACCCCCCCCACCAACCTCACTGTTGTGTGATAAAATGTTATAGCTTAGGTTCTATGTGTAGGGAAGTTTTCAGTGTAAACTTGTAAACTGAAAACTATGTTCTTTGTGTATGGGAGAATTTGAGAAACAAATTCTAATTACTAAGTTTTGATGAATAAGTTTGAATTTATCTTTTTTTTATTTAAGATAAGTTTGACTTCAGAATGTTTTTTTTATTATCAGGAATTGCATTAATCAAAATATAATTTTAAATTATAAAAATTATATTTGGATGTATCAGTTAATTAATAAGGAGAATGGAGAAAAGTACATGCACACATAATCTTTATCATCTTTAAAAATTAGTCTTTGCTTTACAAATACCTACAAATTCAAAAACAATTGCAATAATAGTTCTTTCAAAAAGTTAGACTTAATCACTAAATCACCCTCTAGAAAAAAAATTTTTCAATCAACGATTACCAGTCATTCATTTCCCAACATTCAACCTGTTTTCTGTTCAATAACATGTCTAAGATTTCATGTCGAAAAACCTAACTTGATTTAGTGGTGATTTTTTTATGAAGTATCACTACTTTTTCCAGTCAGAAATCCAGCTTTGAAATAGTGTTGAAATTTTGTCAGTGTCAGTTTTTCAACCAAAAATCACCATGATTTCTGGTCAAAATATCACTACTTTTTCATGTGAGAAAACTAACTTAGATTTAGTAGTTGGTAATGTTCATTTCAACGTCAGGACCTGTTTTCAACTCTAAATCAACGACATTTCAAGGCGTGTGCCTGCTGGGCCTCCACAAACAAGATCCTTAACCC
The DNA here is from genome assembly GCA_964017235.1 of Sabellastarte sp. h YS-2021. Classification (NCBI taxonomy): domain Eukaryota; kingdom Metazoa; phylum Annelida; class Polychaeta; order Sabellida; family Sabellidae; genus Sabellastarte; species Sabellastarte sp. h YS-2021. The sequence goes on from OZ024940.1 coordinate 28,689,055, forward strand.
CAGTATTTCCCTTTTAGAATTTCTGGTAACTGCAATCCTCATGCAATTAAACTGTATTTGGTGTCTATATATTGACACACACCATATTTGGTCATCTCTATCCTGGTAGTTAATCCCTTCACACTGATCCTGTAAGTTTTCTCAGTCGAAATTTTGAGTTTGAAAGTCAAAATTTTGAGTTACAGTATCGAAATTTCAAGTTTGTAAGTCAAATTTTAAAGTTTGTAAGTTGAAATTTCGAGTTTCAAAATCGATATTTCGAGGTATAAAAGTCGAAATGTCGAGTTTAAAAGTCGAAATTTCCAAAAAATCTCATACATGACCGTTATAGGCTTCCGTAGTAGTCTACAGTGGGCTTGACAGGTGTTACTTGTCCTTCTAAATAGTGAATATACTTCGTAATATTATAGTACTACTACATATACCAGTAATTGTCTCTTTTCAGTATTTATTACGACACACACGTTAAGGTTACAATGAATGTTTTGTTTCTTTGTTACGAAATTCAGAATTCAATTGTGACTGATTTTTGTTACTTTGTCTTGCCAGTTGTAACCGGATTTTTCTCCATGGGTGTGTCAGCAACAGCCACGAGTGTTCCTTGTTTGGAGGGAATTTTTTCAATTTTTTTCAAAAACCGAGTCACAGGGAAAATAACACCTGACCTTATAGTGCGTGTGGTGAGCTCGTAGTTTTGTCACATGCAACCTCAGTTGCATTCAAAAGAAAGTTATAATGTGCTAGCATTTAATTAATTTTAACGTTTTATCATATTTCATTCACAGTTATTGTCCGTTGCTATTGTGAGCATATGATCGTGTAATCAGAGGTTAATTATCACTCCGCCTTACAACCATTTTGTGAATGAATGGATCATCAGTGAAATGACGTAATTAGAATACGTCATGGAACTTCCTGGATATTGAGAATATAGTGCCATAATTGTCAAGTTTAGTGTCTAACATTTGTCATTTTACGACATCATAAAAGTATTAAATATATAAAATACATGTATAATATGTATTTATATTGTAAAATAGTAAATTTTGCGAGATTTTTTAACTAGCCGATTGACTGGCGTATGAATACAAAGATTAAACTAGTAAACACCGGCTGACCGGCACACGTGTGAACTGTCAAACAAAATGGTTCACCCACGAGTAAGGACGTGTTCTGAGAGCAAGGATAGTGAACATCCAAAGAGTCCCACAAAAATACACTACAATGGAAAGGTAAGGACTTTTTAAAAAATTATACAATCATGTATCGATTAAGGGGTACAAGCTTTAAAATTACATCCACCCTGTAGTACCCTATACTCAGTACAGTACCGGTACACTGGTTCCCTTCATAAGTTGGCCGAGGGGGCCACAGTGGCAGAGTGGTAACACTCTCGCCTCCCACCTCTGAGGCCGGGGTTTGGTTCCCCGGAGGGCCTCAAATGGGAAAGCTGGTAGTTGCTTGCCGTTGGTCGGCAGTTTACAGTACAGAACCCTGACGAACTCTATGTACTGGTTTCCTCTGCCCTTCCAACTACCCATCATGACATGACCTGTACAGTGTTTAAAGCGATGTAAAACCCCAAATAAATAAATCATAAGTTGGCCGCGGCTCATCTAGTGGTGGTGGACCAATTCACGCCCGGGTACCAATTCAGGCCCACCCTCAATTTTCTTTAAGATTTATTATTTTTCATTGAGAAGAGGTTTACCACATCATAGATAATCATCAAATGGATCATTTACATTTGCAATTTATTGTTTAACTGTGATTGTTTTGGATAAATTTAGGGGTGGGCGTGAATTGGTACCCGGGCGTGAATTGGTCCACCACCACTACAGGCTCCAGAAAGACAAATAGGTTATTGTACACCAATGAATTAAACTGTTGCATATAATGAGTTTAACAACAATACATGGTTTCAGAGTGTAGTAGGCCTCTCATGTTAAAGCTCTGTGAAGCTGTGGTGAGGGCGACCAACTTATGACTGCGGCCAATTTATTAAGGGAAGCAGTACTGCTTCTAGGCATAAGTTGGCCGCGGGCATAAGTTGGCAGTCACTAATTTAATTGGGCCAAACAGACAAATAAGTCTTTGTACAGTGTTTAAAACGAATAAAAAGCATAAATGTAATAATAATGGACCATTTACGATTGCAATCAGCTTTTAAATTTGTAGCAATTTCAAGATTTGGTGATGGCGGCCAACTTATGCCTAGAAGCAGTAGAAAAACTATTCTATACGTACTATAAATAATTCTAAAATTTCGAGTGGTCTACTGTAGTAGATGAGGTTATCTCTACTAAACTTGTGCAGTAGAGCTGATATGTAACCATGTCTACCAGTGGTCACTATAAAGTGGGAACTTCACCAATCCTTGTCCATGACTTCAGTCTGTGTTGGTGACTACATGTATCATTTACATCTGTTTGCATAAATCTTCGAAAAAAACAAACTAGATAAGGGTCATTCCATATAAATGGTATGATTTGGTAATGTTAAAAAGTGCAATATTCACAGAAAGCTGGATGAAATTAAACTGGGTTAAGTTACACAATGTACCTTATTACTTTAGTATCACACAATGGCCACACTTATCTTACAATACAAAACCTGATAATGAAGCAAAATGTAGCTTCTGTATGGATAAAAATGTCAACACCGTTACAAACACTTTGAGATACTGTTTATATAGATCACCAATTTTAATAATAGTTTTGTTTTTGCCAAACAATTAAATATGTGTCACCCTTAAATCAGTGTTATTTTTTTTATTATTAATGTAACCTTTATGTCATGCGATAGTGTTCTTACTAATATACCGTATTTATTGTAATAAACGCCCCGGGGCGATGCATTTTTCCAAAGGGGGGGCGACTATTACAGATAAATAAAATCATATCTCGAGTCCAGTGGCAATGGGCGATAATGAACACTTGCTGCCTTGATCTCGCTTGCTGGCATGTATAATGGCGAGACAGCTTAAAATATTTAAAACAAACCTTAAATCTGAAGAAATTATGTAGTTTTATCTCCTATTATTGCAGATTTCAATGCGTCTGTGACCAAAACTGCCATGTTTTGTTTTTATTTTCTTTATTTCTCGTAAGCGATATTCGCTTGGGAAGTACTAAAATGCACCATTTTTCGGAATCCCGGAATCGCAAAAGTGTTGGCTGTTGAGAGGCCCGAAACCCCGAAATATAAACTTTGCAAAGGTAGAGAAGAGGGGGGGGGGGGGGGGGGGGGGGGGGGGGGCGATTAATAGGGTGGGGGCGTTTATTACAAAAAATACGGTGTGCATTTTTGTTTATTTCAGGGTAATGTGTCATCTGAAGTGTGTAGTTCTCCAGTAATAAATTCTTTGATATTGCATTATAGAACTCTTGGTGTTTTGTGAATGAAATTAGTTTTATATTTGTAAAGTTTTATAAGTCAATTCATAATCTGTATTTTGTGCAATTTAGACCTGTAACGGAGCTGACAATCTGTTTCATTATATAACATTAGGATATTATCAAAATGACACCTTACTTAATGTGACTTTTAAGGATCTAATCGAGACCATTAGATCCACTATTTGAACTGGAGTTATTGATGTTTTAGCAGGTTTTCCACATTTCCGATTATAATTTCTCCACATCAATTTTTTATATATATATAGCTTGAGGATTACATCAAAATGACATTTCCCTTCTGTCTATGTCCATGAAAGAATGATATGCAACCATGTACTGCTCAGCTACCCAAGTTCGTCACCTACCCAAGTTCGTCGCCTGCATTTTTGACAATATAAAAGCCTCTTCACAATTATCTATTCTTGTACAGTTGTACATCATCATTGATAGTATGTATTGCATTTGTTTTGGCATCAATATTGCTTATCCTTAACGAGTTTTAAGGTGGGTGACGAACTTGGGTAGGCGACAAACTTGGGTAGCTGAGCACTACCTGTCTGCACGTGGGTATTAAAATATGTTAGCATGCAGGTGTACTAGTGCAGTATGATTTAAATGATGAATCTCATTAGCATTTATAATACCTACCACTTTCCTGAAAGAGGGAAATCAAGTAAATGTTATAAAGTTTTATTCTGTAATGACAAAGCTCTATCATCAAAAGGATTGATCATGAAAAACATATACTAGTAGAAAATATTAGCTTGATCATAATTGTGAAATACTGTCTCAGAGCAAAGGGAACATCTGATGCAGGGATCATCTGGTCCAGGTTTTGAAAAACCCTATTTTGTTTTGGTAGCCAGTGACTTGTGTTTTATTTATTTTTTGGCAGGGTGTGGAGTGCTTGGTGTCAGCTGACCAAGAATGTCCGTATGCATTGCTGCCTGAGAGACCTGAGGTGGTAGTGGTCATATGTGCGGAAGATGAAGTGGAGAGTGAGGTGTGTGAACAGGAAGATGATCCATGGGAAGCCCCGGATCTCTGTGATGACAGTCCCTGCTGGTCAGGTGAGGGGGCTTTCAACTAATTCGTTCTCTGTACCTAGTGTTGGTATCGAATAATAATATATATATCGATATCAAACCATATTTTTACTTCTGTATCGATTTATATTGAAATATCGGGTCATGGGTGTTTTCCGAGAAAGAACTTCCAAACGCTTTCACGAGTTTTAGAAGTTTCCCGAAACGTAAACAAATATGGCATTTCCGGTTTAGCAGTAAGTGAAATTTGACAAAAAATGATAGGGAAAACCAATATATTTCTCAAATTTTATATTTTATTTACATGGAAAACAGCTTAATTGCGTCTATTCAGTAGTGTGTTTGGATATTGATATTGTACCCTACATTATCGATATCAGTATATTTAGCATGGATCGATAAATATTTCAATATCGATAAACAATACCAGCACTATCTGTACCTATGAAATATTGTGCAGTACGTGCCACAACTCTTTGTTTTGACTGCATACTCTTCTGTGTATTTTGTCCGTGATTATCATTATTACTGTCGTGAATTCGTGCAATGAAACTGACAAATACAATGGGATATTATTCCCTGCATGTATTGTCATTTGGTAGATCACTTAATTTTTACTTTTTTTGTGAGAGACTCGTAATGCTATACATAAAATTGGCCCAGTGTAGAAGAGCTTCTTTTCTTTTTAGTCTCAACATTATCAAGTTAGTTGAATTAAACTTTTTAAAGCTTCTTTTGAAGTTCTGACAATAAGACCACAGGGATGTGGAGCACTCCTCCAGTAGACTCGCAGTATATTTCCTGACTGAAGTCAGTATAACAGAATATTGTTCTGATTTTACAGTAGGTTGCATCAGATTAATAAGTGTCTCGCCTCCCACCTCTGAGGCCGGGGTTCGGTTCCCGGCATGGCCTGAAGTGGGAAAGCTGGTAGTTGCTTGCCGTTGGTCGGCAGTTTACAGTACAGAACTCTGATGAACTGTATGTACTGGTTTCCTCTGCCCTTCCAACTACCCGTCGTGATATGACCTGGACAGTGTTGAAAGTGACATAAAACCCCAAATAAATAAACAGATTAATAAGTGTGGAGATAATTAGTGATCGGTTATGTTTTCCAGTTTCCATGCTGTTGAAAATCCTTCACTTTGGTATGTAATTGAAAGTATCAAATCTGTAAAAGTATTGAAGTTACTGTGTTTTACATCTGTGGCACAATCTATCCAATGACGGGAGAAGCTTGTTTATCGGGCCCTCGTATAATCTGAATCTGTGGATTGCAAGATCTGAGATCTTGTCTCTGTATATACATGTGTTATGCATAAAAATAATCTCCCGCAGTATGTTAATTCACAGACTGATAATTTGTGTCAAAAGAATTAATGTTAACAATGCATTACCAACCAAACTCACCGAGCTCGTGTCTGTGTTGTGTTTTAAGTTTAAAAAATAACCATAGAAATAGAAATGAATCAAAAAAGTCCCAGTTAAAAGGACAGTTACAATACACAAATGTATTAAACTGCTTCATCATTAACCAGCAAGGTTTTTTTTGTGTCCTAAAAATGGACTTTGTTTAATTATCACCCACGGTAACCCAATAGACCATGGATTTGGGTGGATTTCGGGTAACCAAACCCCTCACTTCTCTGAATTAAATGTCCCCAATAGAGTTCAGGTAATTCAAAATCTACAATAATAATAAATATATAACAATAATAAACTTGGACCTGCAATTGAAGCTCCATTTTTTTAACTTTTTAAAGCTAAATTTCTGGTCCCAATTTAAGAGACAGTAATTTCTATATGTTGACTAAGTCCAACTCTGTTCGAGTTCATATCAGTCAGTTCCCACTAAGAAATCTGTGGACTGGATCAATATCATGTCCTTCACATGGTACAAGAACACCCAGTCTTCCCACAATCACACCACACTGACCCAGATCTTACTCCTGTGTACTCTGCACTCAATGGGAAAATGTCAATATGATATATACCTGAAGAAAATAGTAAAAGGCACACCAGATCAACACTTGTGTGTAGTGTGAAGACTTTGTGAGATTAAAGATTTATGTTAAACCTAGTGCCAGTCTCGTACTCACATGTACACTTTTGTACTAAAACAGGCATATTTTGTTAAAAAAAAAATCTTTAATATTCTTTTTTTTTTTTTTATGTAAAGATAGGGTTCACAAAGAAATAATTAAGCGGCCCGTCAGGGACGCTTATTTGTTTTCACTGAAGTTTGACTAATTGCCGCTGGCGCCGCACAATTATGGTCTCCCTTGAATAACTTCTTAGCCTTTTAAATTTTTCTTTCTTTCTTATCTTTCTTTAAAACTATAGGGGTGGGAAAATTTTTTTTGCGTTTCTGAAAAAACCACACACACCTGTGCTATAAAATTTATTAGGTACATTCTAGACCAAATTTCCAAGGTCGGAAAGGATCTTCTCATCAATCGGACCATAGATGCCTGAGTGGGAGGCGTTTTATTTTCGTAAATTTTTTAAAAATGGGTACTTGGTCTGTATCTCAAAAACGGTGAGGATTTCGGCGTTTTGTTGGAATAACTTATTCAGCTACTTTTTGATACTCTTTTGACATGCTGAAGTTTAGCCCTGTATATGGAATCTTAAGGTCACCTTAATGTCAAAAAAGGGGTTTTAGCCCTCCAGTTCACTTAGTTTTTCACTTTTTTCAACCAAACTTGGCACATATATTAAGATTTGCCAAAGGAATATCCTGACTTTATGGTGACCTTAAACTCAAAATGTTAATGGACATATGGCCTGCTTAAAGTCATCAAATTGGAATAAAATCCTCTGGCTCCTTTCTTTTTCCATTTTTTTATATCGGAAGTATCACTGGTATTAAACTAGATAAAAATAATACTTATGGTCACCTTAAACTCTCAGTATGAATGGAGTTGTAGTCACCTTAAAGTGAAATAAGGGGGTTTTCAGCCTCCAAGTATCTTATTGTTCGACTGACCTCAGTTAAACTTTGCACACCTATAAAGGATGGCAAACCAAAGGGTTATCCTGACTTTATGGTGACCTTAAACTGTTAATATAATTTCCCCCCCCCCCCTAAAGTCATAACATTTGAATAAAGCCATCTGGCTCCTTTCTTTTTCCATATCTAACATATATTGATTAGGGCTGCAAGCGAGCCCGAAAATGCGCCTCGATTCCTCGTTTTAGAAGAATCGATTTGGACTCGGTTAATCGCTTGATTATCGCCCACGAAATAAACTGCTTCATATTTTGACATATCACGCCTTATAAAATGGTTACAAACCACACAACAGGAAGGAATTTTGATAATTTATTGAATTTGGGGGAAAAGACGCATTTATAATGTAAAATATAAGAAACTTTAACCATCTTTATATTGCGAGATTTGAGGCGTCTTCGAAATACGTTATATTAAAATGCCGTCTTATAAAACGTTGTTACACAAAGAATTAAAGCTTGCTAATACTTAAAATATATAAATATTGAAATGGAAATGCCTTATATTAGTAAAATATATAAATATATTCATATATTTGAAGAAAAAATATAATTTTGTGGTAGATTTTATGTCTAAGTATAGTTGTTTTCGAAGACCCGGTTCACTTTTCTTGCCTCGAGTATTGAACTGAATCGTTTCGTTTCCGAGTAACCGAAGAATCTTTGCAGCCTTAATATTGATATTGAAGGGACATTATCATATTATAGTCATCTTAAAGTCGCAATATGAATGAAGTTATGGTCACCTTACAGTGAAAAAGGAAGTTTCAGCCTCCAGCTATCTTATTGTTCAACTGACCTGAGCTAAACTGTATGGCATGCACTTATAAAGGATGAGAAAAGGAACATTCTCATTTTATGGTCACCTTAAAGTCCCAATATGAATGAAGTTATGGCCACCTTGCAGTGAAATTATGGAGTTTTTAATCTGCAGCTATTGTAATGTTCAGCTGACCTCACTTTAATTGTGCACAATTATTAAAGATGAAAGTAGGGACAAGTAACATACACAATGCAATAAAGTTCACAGCTTCTATTGCTTATGATGCATATGTTGACATCTTTTATGGGCGACTTCTTTTTCATCAGGGCCGCTTCATTTTTGTCAGCAAAAGCATTTTTCTAGTTTCAGTAAGGTTTCATAAACAATTTAATGAGTTACAGTATCAGTCCATGCTATGACCATATATTTATCATATGACACGACTAAATCCCACCTGAGAAAAAGACAAAATAACAATCAGGGGTGGCCATATTAACTTATTAAGGTCTCTTATCCTGTCCCTGTATATATGTCATGTTGTAAGGACTTCTATAGAGCTTATCTCCATCATATAACAGACTCTAACAGAAACAACTCAAATCACAGGATCTGTCTTAATGTAAGTTAAATGATGTATTTATGGACTTAGTCTGTGTGTGTAAATCTGAAAAGGAAATGTTTGGCATCACTCTATGTACTGTCTTTCAATGCTCTGTATTTGTTTATTTCAGTATGTGTGATACTTTCATACTGTGTGACATGTCCGGCTGTCCTTGTCTTTCACTGTTTATGATACTGACCATCAGTATCAACCTGTCTGTGCTGTTTCAGATCTCTCTGTGCTGCAGAAGTTGAAGCGTGTGCTGGTGGACTGGTTGCTGAAAGCCTGTGTTCTGCTCTTGCTCCTCTACCTGTTTGTCTGCTCGCTGGACTTCCTGTCCTCGGCCTTCAGACTGTTAGGAGGAAAGACAGCCGGTAGGCTTCATTTACACCATTGCTAGCCTAGGTACTCACACTTCTCATGCTTCTCTCACATTGTTAACCATCGGCAGATTACTGCTCCATTATATTCTTACAGAATTCATGGTATGTTGTGCTGTACAAAACTCAAAGGGGACACGGTGGCAGAGTGGTAGCACTCTCACCTCCCACCTCTGAGGCCTGGGTTCGATCACCGTCATGGCCTCAAGTGGTCCGCAAGTAAACTGCTGTTGGTCGGCAGTTTACAGTACAGAACCCGAACGAACTGTATGTACTGGTTTCCTCTGCCCTTACAACTACCCGTCGTGATATGACCTGTACAGTGTTGAAAATGACGTAAAACCCCAAATAAATAAAATGCAGCCATAACCATTTCATTGCTTTCCTCCCAAGAATAATGTCAGGTTTTTGCCCGCTCAGTAAATAAAAGTAAAACCCGAGTACATTCCAATTGTGCAATCTTCCAACAGTAAATATTTTTTGGCTTTGTGCTTTGACCACACCAACCAGTCTAAAATTTTGCGTTTAGATGTTTTATTTTTGTTCTCTGTTCCTATTCTAACACGATTGTTTAAAACAAAATACCTCTCAAACAAGATTAAAAAAATTATCCAAGTGAAGACACTAGGACTCCACCATGTTGGCTATTCCATCAATTGAACAGGGATGATTTTGTTTTCACCAAAGATAAACCGTAACATTTTTCTGTTTATTTTCTTGTACATTTGAAAGAATTGTTTCTTTGAAAAGAAATTTTGCCCCTTGTACAGATATTTTGCACTGTAACTAATGTAAATAACAAAGCCAGAAACATTTTCTTCTGTCTTTTCTTCTGTTCTGCATTTGGAAGTTGATGGAACAGCCTTAATGTTGATGCAGAAGTTTCGATGGTTAGAAATCGGTCTCGGCCAGTCAGAATTGAGGGCACATCCGTATCATGTTCGAATATCAAATTTATCTGTGATTGGTGTTTCAGGCCAGGCTTTCTCAGCAAACACCCTCCTGAAGAACCCAGTGTGTGGACTCATGATTGGCATCCTGGCCACTGTATTAGTGCAGAGCTCCAGTACCTCCACCTCAATCATCATCAGTATGGTGGCTAGTGAATGTAAGTACTCGAAGTATAACATACCAGTACGCTCATATCAGAACACTCTCATAACAATACACTCGCGTAATAATACACTCGTACAAATACACCGATACCAATACACTCATAGCAATACACCCACATTAGAGTACACTCACCGAATTACCAATACACCCAGGTACCAATAGACTCGTAGCAATACAGTCAACAATATACTCCCCAATATACTCATGTCCTACAAATCCACCTGCTTTCTAATCCACCCACTTACAACAGACTTGCATCCAGATAGACTCGCATATCAAACTGCTGATAGTAACACACGTCCTTTACTCTGGCTTAAACCTCAGTACAAGACATTGACAGTGTGTTTTATTTTTGTTACTCAGAATGCTCCATGAACCAGAAACTAGGGCTGTGACGGGTACAAAAAATCGGCATCGAGTACTCGCCCTCTGAAAACCGGCCCGAATTCGAGTAACTGCAAGATTTAGTTCCCACCATTAGAAGTCTTCTGTAAACAAATTGTCAATTCCAGAAACAAAACTTTTGAAGAAAAACGTCTTCTATTAATCAGGTATTATAGATTATGGAGTAAATTACAGATTTTCAAGCGAAAATAACAAACTTCAATTGATGTGTTATGTGACGGAATGCTGAAATGCAGCATATTTTACACAAACGTTTCATTACGTGGGTGAAAATACAATACCTCGCGAGTAACCAAGTACTTAAAATGGACTCGAGTACAAGCAGAGGCTTGAGTACTCGTTCGCAGCCCTACCAGAAACTGGTCATTCGTAAAAGCAAATTAAGTCGGCAATCCTCATCAGTACAGTTCCTGTTCACCAGATTTGTATCAAGCCAAACATGTCAAATTAAAAAGGTTTATTGATAGTTTGCTCACTACTTATTCTTCTGGGATGTAGGCAGACATTTTTTTTTTATTTTCAGTTTGCAAATTAATAATAACCCTATGTTTTCACTAACTTGTATCACTTAATGAGCCAAACTTAATGCAGTAATGACATGATAACACGACTTGATGAGATTAATCTTCCTATGTTTACTGTTCAGTGTGTTGTTCAGTTCTGCAGGTGAGGGAAGCTATCTTTATCATCATGGGAGCAAACATAGGGACGTCAGTGACTAACACCATTGTGTCGATGGCGCAGTCTGGTGACCGTGACCAGTTCAGGCGGGCATTTGCAGGCGCCACTCTGCATGACATGTTCAACTGGTTGGCTGTGGCTGTCCTGTTGCCGCTGGAGGTTGCCACAGGTAAGGGGGGTGTTGTTGAGTGTGTTAACCAGTGAGGTGGTGGCATCATGCGAGGGTCTTTACAAGTTGCAGAATGTTCACGAGGGAGCGTGTGGTAGTGGTGGCATCGTTTACAGAAGTCAAAACCAGTTACCGGGGCTTTCAAACAAAACGAAATCTGGTATTTCGTATGCTTGTTCTGTGCGTTGAAAAATATTCGCAGACGTACATGAGCGATAACTTGCAAATGGAAGTGGCTTTCGTGATATATTATTAAGTACGTAAAAATTATTTTTACTCAATATAAACTGAAATTGTGACATATTTTTACAAAATATGTATATTTTTTGTCGTTTCTATGAAGTATCAGCCATTAGAAAGCCCTAAAATAATAATTTTTACAATAACCGGTTCCCAAATATTCTTTGCGGTTTTTGTTTTTTTTTTTCTACTAAAACGAAACGATATTCCGCATACGGAAGACCGTTAACACTAGCGTGTGGTAATGGGGGGTATTAAAAATTGTGGGTAAAAATTTAACAGGTGCATGTTTGACAATGAGAGGATATCACCAGTGAAACTTGGCAAATAGTAATCTGTAAAGTGACCAAATCCAACTGACCTAGGATCAGTTTATGGCAATTGTTTGGCCGTACCTAGTTCACCACTTCAGATGCTATTCAGATTGCTAACATTTTCCCTGTATTTTCCAGGTGAGCTGTAACTTACTTTTTCATGTATAAACGTCAGTATTTGTCTTTGCAGGTTACTTGTACCATCTGACTGACTGGATGACTCATTCCGTAGGATCTGCAGCCCATTGTGAAGAATCAAAGTGCAAAAGTGACTTCCTCAAAAAGATTACTAAACCCTTCACAAACAGAGTCATACAGGTGAGTCACAGAGTCCGACAGCCTAGTTGGATATCTAAGCTTTCAAGCTAAGGTGGACATAGATTTTTAGGCGTGATGATGGGGGTGGGGTGCTACAACAGTAGTCTTGTTAACTTGCCATTGATTATGAAATTGAGACTGTTGGGGGTTGAAATGATGACATTCTTATTTGATTGGATTTTGACATTGAGTTCTGCATATCATCAAAGTGACAGGTGGAGGACATGTTTGCAATGGGTTGATGTTCAAAGGGCTGTTCCATTTCTGTGATATATCGTAAACCCTGGGTATATGATAACATCGTTTGAGAGTCCATTAGGAACAGTTTTTGATCATTTCAAACCGTTGACATTTTTTATTCTTAAAGATTTTCTGAGGCAATGGAAATCTGAAAACTATCGGGGAAAAATATTCTGTACTTCGGGAACGCAACCAAAACCCATCTTACACCTATCATAAACTGTACCCTAAACTGTGCATTTTGATAATCGGGAGAAAGATTTACAATTTATTGCAGAAAAGGAACCGCCCATTACCTAATCTGTCAGAATTTGTGTGGAATTAGCTTGTGTTAACAGATGTGTGTATGTTTTCAGCTCGACAAGAAGGTCATTGAAGGAATCGCACTGGGCAAGGAGGAATACTTGAACAGAAGCATGATAAAGGTAGGTTTTTTTGTGATGTTATAATTTTTACAACTTCCTAATTTCCACATCCTCTCTGTCACAATCTCAGATAAATTCATGCTACTGAATACAGACCTGTGTGAAAAACATGTTTTGGCTTAGCCTCTCAAAGGCCAAGAGAAACACAATTTTATTTGGTGAGCATGTTAAGTTCTGTCTATGAAAGCACATGATCCATAGTTTCCTATAAATGTCAGCTGACACAGTGCTATATTCTGGTCATACTATTCTTTGTATAAGTTGTCCGATACTAAAACTTAAAGATCTCCTAAAAAAACCTGTAAGCAGTATTTTGTAGTTTTCCATTGGACACAGGGGATGTGTGTATAATTGGCAGCGTGTGTGTTTCAGAAGTACTGTGGTTATGAGGAAGTGGTCGTGGAGGTCAACAGTTCAGTGAGTGCACTTAACTCTACCAACAGCACGGGGAAAGAAAACATCACACAGCTTGTGGGGACAGAGAGCTGTAAGTATCACAAGACTGGATTGCTGTAATACACTCTATTAATATTAGTAGTTTCTGTCATTTAATAAACCTAAGTCATATGTCATCACCTTTGCCACAGTGTGTTTACCAGAGTTTGTACTGATTACTTAGGGGGCCACGGTGACAGAGTGGTAACACTCTCGCCTCCCACCTCTGAGGCTGGGGTTCGGTTCCCGGCACGGCCTCAAGTGGGAAACTGGTAGTTGCTTGCCGTTGGTCGGCAGTTTACAGTACGGAACCCTAACGAACTGTATGTACTGGTTTCCTCTGCCCTTCCAACTACCCGTCGTGATATGACCTGTACAGTGTTGAAAGTGACGTAAAACCCCAAATAAATAAATGTATGATTACTTAAGTCTGTTTATTCGAATCATTTCTCTTTGAGTTACAAGTTCCTGTTTGAGGGATTGAGAAACCATAATATCTGATGTTGTACCCATTATTTTCTGTATTTGCAGGTGGCTTCCTGTTCCAGGGCGTCGGTGACCGTTTAGCGGGTATTCTCTTGCTGTGCCTGTCTCTGTTTCTGCTCTGTCTATGTCTGGTGGCCATTGTGAAGCTCCTCAACTCTGTCCTCAAGGGAAAGATTGCAAAACTCGTCAAAAAGGTTGTCAACGCCGAATTCCCGGGGAAGTGTTCCTACTTCACAGGTAATGGCATACTGGTTCTGTTTATTGAGTGTTTACTAGGGACGTCACGACTCCCAAATATATCATGTCCGCTAATCGCTAAGTACTATTGAATGCTTAAACAATACAGAAATGTGGCTGTTTTTGGATTTTAACTATTTTATATGACAATATGGACATATTTTACGGATTCAGACTAGTACTGGGATGAGTTGACTGAAACTCGAGTTGTAACTCGATGGGCGATAATTAGGGGTAACATCGATCTGCGCAAGTGAAGTTTTTGAAAACATTTTCACCTTCTGAGGCTGACACTTCACCAAAATAACAGATATATCTGAAATTTTCAAAAATGTATTGCATTTTTACTTTATTCTGGCTTAAATCAATGAAGATTTAACTTAAATTATATTGTCAAAGCCATTTCCAGGTCAAAGTTTCGGATGACGCACGCTTATGTAAGATATTTTCCATATTAATGGCTAACGAATGAAATACTTTATCTCGAAAAATTACTTGAGTTTAACTCGGGTTCAACTCGCTTCTAACAGGTGATGCTCGATGTGCCATTTTAGCTGGTGATCCCACCACTAATTGAGACCTTCTACCATTGAGCGATTATTCATACTTTAAAACATGAAACCGGTATACAAGCACTATACTAACCGTTGTCAATTAGTCGGCTAGTCGTGACGGTCCAAGTGTTGACCAGTAGTTCTGGATCGTGTGATCAGTAAGAAACAGTAAGGTAATGAGTGATTTTGAGACTGTGACTAAATAGGATTCTCGAGACTTCTGAGACTTAAGTATGCAAATATTTCAGACGTTTTTACCCCACAGCCCTTAAGGGCTGTCGGGGTATTGTTTTCACCCATGGTGTCCGGATGGGCGGGCGGGTGGGCGGGCGGCGGGAAATAGTTTGTCCGGGCTGTATCTCAGAAACCGTAAGGTGTAGGAAGTTGATACTTGGTAGGGACATTAGTTAGGGGGTGTAGGTGTGCAGCGTCATGGTCTGACCTTGATTTGACCTTACTGTAGTGACCTTGAGTTTGAAAATCTTGTCCGGGCTATATCTCAGAAACCGTAAGGTGTAGGAAGTTGATACTTGGTAGGGACATTGGTTAGGGGGTGTAGTTGTGCAACGTCATGGTGTGACCTTGATTTGACCTTTGACCTTGCCGTAGTGACCTTGACCTATAAAATCTTGTCCGGGCTATATCTCGGAAACCCTAAGGTGTAGGAAGTTGATACTTGGTAGGGATATTGGTTAGGGGGTGTAGGTCTGCAACGTCATGGTCTGACCTTGATTTGACCTTTGACCTGGTCGTAGTGGCCTTAACCTATAAAATCTTGTCCGGGCTATATCTCGGAAACCGTAAGGTGTAGAAAGTTGATACTTGGTAGGGATATTGGTTAGGGGGTGTAGGTCTGCAACGTCATGGTCTGACCTTGATTTGACCTTTGACCTGGTCGTAGTGGCCTTAACCTATAAAATCTTGTCCGGGCTATATCTCGGAAACCGTAAGGTGTAGAAAGTTGATACTTGGTAGGGATATTGGTTAGGGGGTGTAGGTGTGCATTGTCATGGTCTGACCTTGATTTGACCTTTGACCTTGCCGTAGTGACCTTGACCTATAAAATCTTGTCCGGGCTATATCTCGGAAACCCTAAGGTGTAGGAAGTTGATACT
Organism: Sabellastarte sp. h YS-2021; assembly: GCA_964017235.1. Taxonomy (NCBI): domain Eukaryota; kingdom Metazoa; phylum Annelida; class Polychaeta; order Sabellida; family Sabellidae; genus Sabellastarte; species Sabellastarte sp. h YS-2021. Next base: position 28,704,990 of record OZ024940.1, read on the forward strand.
TGGTAGGGATATTGGTTAGGGGGTGTAGGTCTGCAACGTCATGGTCTGACCTTGATTTGACCTTTGACCTGGTCGTAGTGGCCTTAACCTATAAAATCTTGTCCGGGCTATATCTCGGAAACCGTAAGGTGTAGAAAGTTGATACTTGGTAGGGATATTGGTTAGGGGGTGTAGGTCTGCAACGTCATGGTCTGACCTTGATTTGACCTTTGACCTGGTCGTAGTGGCCTTAACCTATAAAATCTTGTCCGGGCTATATCTCGGAAACCGTAAGGTGTAGAAAGTTGATACTTGGTAGGGATATTGGTTAGGGGGTGTAGGTGTGCATTGTCATGGTCTGACCTTGATTTGACCTTTGACCTTGCCGTAGTGACCTTGACCTATAAAATGTTGTCCGGACTATATCTCGGAAACCGTAAGGTGTAGGAAGTTGATACTTGGTAGGGACATTGGTTAGGGGATGTAGTTGTGCAACGTCATGATCTGACCTTGATTTGACCTTTGACCTTGGCGTAGTGACCTTGACCTATAAAATCTTATCCGGGCTATATCTTGGAAACCGTAAGGTTGAGGAAGTTGATACTTGCTAGGGACATTGGTTAGGGGCTATAGGTGTGTATTACAGTGTTGATTCTAGGAATTTCAAAAAGTGGGGGCGATCCCCCACCACTGCACAAAATGTGGGGGACGGGGCTAAAAATTCTGGGGGACGACTTTATGATAAAGTTTAAACTAATGGAAAATACTTTTTCAGTTTATTTAGACATTTTTAACAGTGGACTTCCATTAATTAGTGATCAAGGCCACTTGGCTACCCAATAAGTAGTGGTTATCTACCATTAAACACCCACCTTTTAGCTAATACTGTCAAATTAATTAAATAAATAATATTTTAAATTCTATTAACACGCTTTGATTATAACGTAACTGTACCAGAATACTAATTGATAGATATGGTATAATTAGCAGTTGTACGTCTGATAATATTTGCTTTAAAGCTATGTATTTTGACAAATTACATCGATTATCGTTCATGACTGTTACTGTCAGTTTCGTTTTTCTTGCTGCCATTAATCAATGGACTCGGAGTACTAGCCAAGATCGATTCGTCTACCGAGGCTCGAGTATTCGTTCGTGGCAGTGACAGTCCACTTCAGTGTATTTTTGTGTATTTACAGGTTATGCTGCCATGTTACTGGGTGCAGTCCTCACTGTCTTAGTGCAGTCCAGTTCAGTATTTACCTCCGCTCTGACACCCCTTGTAGGCGTGGGAGTGGTTAGACTGGAGCGTATGTACCCACTCACGTTGGGTTCTAACCTTGGTACCACAGCAACGGGTTTGGTTGCTGCTCTTGCTGCAGGAGGTGGAGGAAAGTTGCGTTACGCGGTGCAGATTGCACTAGTGCACCTGTTCTTCAATGTCTCTGGGATCCTGCTCTTCTACCCCGTGCCGCGCCTGCGCTTACCTATCCACATGGCCAAGTTTATGGGGAGCACCACGGCACGTTACCGCTGGTTCTCAGGCCTCTACCTCCTGGCTACCTTCTTCCTGGTGCCTTGCATCGTGTTTGCACTCACTATGGCGGGCAGTGCTGTGCTTACAGCCACCCTCTGCACACTGCTTGTATTACTCCTTCCCATCATCACTCTCAACATACTGCAGCGTAAGTGTAACTCCCGCCTCCCCGCCAAACTCCGGACCTGGGACTTCCTGCCCAAATGGATGCGATCACTGGAGCCAGTGGACAGGCTCATCACCAAACTCAGGGAGCTGCTGACACGGGCGTGTTGTATGATCTGTGCGTGCTGCAAACAGAGAGAAAACACCACAATAAGTGAGAGGGACATGTGTCTGAACAGTGCGGTACACCGCGATGCACAGCGGGAAACACAAAACACAACACAGCGCGAAAGTCTCTTCAGTAACTCTAACCAAGGGAGCTTGTTTACAGAGGACGTGACAGACTCCACCACACAACATGCCCAGTCTGAGGAACAGATCTGAACAAAGGAACAGTCATTGAGGCTACTGAGAAAGTGGTGCTTCTGAATAATTGAGTGCCTGGCCTGGTCCTGACAAATCAGACAAGTGCCTCGTTTACCAGTGGTTTTTAACCTTGGCCATCCCCTAAGCCTCAATATTTGTTATCATAAGAGGAACTGCAGGTGATTGGGTTTTGGGTAACATCTGGTAATGACTTGTCAACACTTTGTCTGTTTTATGGACTTGTAAGTTGTGGGTGCTCTGCAGTCCAGCCCAGCTATGGATTTTCACCATAATTTGTTAGATGTGAAATAGACAATTTCCAAAGTATCTCTGGTGCTCTAACATACATGTGTCTGGGGTTTGTACCTGTTGATGCTGCCATTTTTTACTCCCAAAACATTTTTTCTTGGTGCAGAGCAGTGCACCTCTGTCAGGGTGCAGGAAGTGGATGTTTGAAAAACATGTAGTAGATTTTCACTTTGTTATGCTGAATCTTCTGTTATGGGAAAAGTAGAGTGCATTTAAAATCAATTTGTAATTTGTCCAAAAGATTAGTGATTCCTTGTTTTTTGCCTGAAGAATACATTTCAGTGAAAGGTTTGGTCATCCCGTGTTGGTAATTTGAATATTTTGGGTTGATGGTATTTTCACGTGTAAATACTAAGCATTGTTTACAGGAAGTGCTGTGCTGAATGGATCGGTTAAGCCAGAGTGGGCAGACTGACACCAACAGTGTGAAGTCTTGTGTATTGTGTTAGATAACAGTTCTATAACATTCAAATCTAGTCTCAAGTAGGGATTTGGTCGATATCAAAAATCTGTACATTGGAAGATCGTCGGTGCAAAACCGTTCTGATTCCCTGACTCTATGTTTGAGTACACGCCCAAATGTGTCACTCACAGGAAGTAAAACTTGTGAAACCCAAAACATGGACGTTTCCTCTCAACAAAATCGCAGTTTAAGTCTTCAGATGTAACAAGTAAAAATAATTTTATAACATGTTGTAACTTATTTACCACAAAATCTCAATAAAAGTCCCCAAATGTACAAAAATATTGGATAAAAGTGTAATTTCTTCAGATTTGTGGTTTAGTTCCAATATTTAAAGTTTTCCTTGCAATGTTTTTGTTGCGAAGTGGCGGTTTTAAAATCTCATTACAGTCTTTCGTTAAATGCTCTTGATACTGAGGCAATCAGGCCGACCGACTCATTCCTAGTCTCAACAGAACCTTGTTTATACTCACAAGCTAAATGTTTATGATCTTACTGGATGAATGCGTCTCTTGATATTATTTAAACCATTTGAAGATTGTTAATTATTTGTATGGATGATTTTATACTGAAACAGTCTCTTGTTATTTATGATTTTCTTCACTGTGTGGATGTGTCTTTTTGAAGGTTGTTAATTATTTGTGTTAATGATGATTATTCTGATTATTAATTAACTGATTAATACAGAAAAAAGTGTTATCTATCATTCTAATCCACTTGTGTTCATTTAACGGTTGTCCGAGGACAGTCAATACTAGAGCTGAAACAATTAGTAAAATTTACTAGCCGGGCCGTCGCCTGCATTAACCGTCAACTAACCGATTAATTGTTTCTGACGTTTAGCATGTATGAGAAATACCGAAAACGTGTGTGTTCCGGATGTAAACAAACAAAATGGCGGATCGCGAGATGCTGAAAAGCAAAGAATTCACCAGATTATTGGATAAATTGGCCAAGAATGTAATATTTTGATATTTCAAAACTAAAATGCATATAAAATGCTTTAATTTGAAACGTTTTAAGACTAAATCCGCTATGGGGTGATATACACAGGAAAACAATTAACCGATTTCATAATATTGGCGTTGACTATTGCTTTGATAACTTACTAATCGACTAATACGAATAATTGTTTCAGCTCTAGTCAATACATGTGATCTCACTGTCTACAGAATGTGATAAGGCTGAAACAATTAGACTGGTCACCGAGTGGCTGCGTGTACTTGCAACTAACCGGTGAACTCTTTCCAGTGTATTGTGTCTTTGTGGTAAATACCTACAAACATCGGATGCATTGCAGATGCAATTGCATTGCAAACAGTATTGTACTGTAAAGCATTTATTAGTGCTCGGACCGGTTCTGATAATGAAAACCGGTTTTCGGGGCTTTGAAACCGAACGAAATCCGGGATTTCGAAAGTGTGCAGAGATATGACAAAAAGTTTATCGCGAGCGTACATGAGCTATATTCTCAATAGGAAATATGGATTCGCGAGATATTTTGAAGTTGTTAAACTTCATTTACCATGAATATAAAACGGAGATGTAAGTTATTTCTTCAAATATATATATTCTTTGTTGTTTTGACAAAATATTAACCAGTAGAAAGCCTAATATGATGATGTTTTCAATTACTGGTACTTAAATATTCTTTGCGGATTTCGTCATTTCTACCTAAATGAAACGAAATGCGGTTTACCGGATTACCGTTCACACCACTAGCATTTATTGACTGATCGGTCTGACAGTATTGGAGTCGTATTGTGGTCTGATGACCTTACATTCAGTCACTAGGGTTAATTGTTTCAGCTTTTGAACGTGATTTCAAAGTATTACACGCAGACAGTATGCTGCAGTCATCCCGGTTTTTGTCCAGTCTTGTTACAGAATGTGATATTATATTGTGTTTTTGTTGAATTTTAGGTTTTCTGTAAAGCTAACTAGGAAACAAACTTGCAATGTGAGTATTTACAAGCCAAAAGTGTATACATCAGTATAAAAGTCTATTTATTATTCAAATAAGGAGGAGCAATAGGTGAATTTTATTGTTAATGTGTGTGTGTTTATGTGTATGTATTCGTACACATATATATATAATAGCTCTAGAATCTCGGTATCACTTGTAGTTCATGTAACTATAGGATATAGTGTTAAGTTCTCAGATATTTCTGCGAGTTTTATGTATTATATAAGAATGCTACAGGAAATACTGCTTTAGTTCACAAACTATTTTCCGCTTGTGTGATTTGTTTCTTTTTCAGTGTTTATGTGCATATAAAAATAAAACTAGGAAACTGTTTTAGGAGTTTTACTGTATAACTTTGATTCGGTGTGACAATTAACAAGGGTCAAAATCCTACTGTGATTTTCTTGTAGACTTCTCAAATTTTCAGGTTATATTCATAACCATAAAATCTTGCCTGGGAATATTTTTGGCCTCATTTTGAAAAAACAAGATGGCCGCCACGGATGTTTTTCGACGTTCAGCAAGGAGTTTTGTTGGCCCTCTAGAACAAAGGGAATTATAGGTAGAGATCTCAAATTCGCAGGATATGTTCATCATTACAAAATCTTGACTGAAAAAAGTTTTGGCCTCATTTTGAAAAAAAAGATGGCGGCCACGGGCGTTTCTTTTCAGTTATGAAAAGTGCTTATACCTTCCTTATTATTGGTCCTAGAGGTTTGGAATGTTAAACCAACCTATAGGAAGTCACGGGCTGCGAATCTTCTGGTGTGGTCGGATTTGACCTTGGGCTGCCCCTTTATGGTCAAACAAGGATATCCAAAGTTAAAAGTGCTTATAACTCGCTTATTATTGGTCCTAGAAGTTTGGGATGGTAAACCAACCCACAGGAAATCATGGGCTGGGAATCTTTTGGTGTGGTCGGATTTGACCTTGGGCCTCTCCTTCAAGGTCAAACGAGGATAGCCAAACTTAAAAGTGCTTATAACTCGGTTATTATGGGTCCTAGAGGTTGCAATATGAAAACAGCTTATTATTCAAAAATGCTGTTTATCTTCTAAACTATGTTAGTTAGTGGGTGGACGATTAGACGTGTGCTCGATTAATCGTCGGTGACAGTGTAGAATCACGGTCGGTCACTGACGTTTTCTAATGATCGATTATTAAGCTTATATCTTACCTTTCCTGATTTATATTAATATCCACGTATTTTAAAAATATTTTAGGTATTTTTACTTAATAAACTGACCGTTTTGTCTTGAATTTCAAGTTTGTTTATGTCTACCGCCATATTTACAGGAAGTGGGTGCTTTCGGTAGATTCTAAATGTCGGAACACCGTTATTCTTACCAGATTGACCTATACTTTATCCCAGAAAGTGTTTCTTAAATAATAAACCATAATAGAGTAAAATAATCGATTATGGGTCGATCATCGCTCGGGAAAAATGGACGAATAATCGACAATGAAAATTGGAGGCGATTCCCAACACTAGTGTTAGTTGGCCTTTTCCGGTGGATACATCTTGCATCTGGCCACAGATGCATCCTTGGTCTAGTTAAATCTCATTCATGTAATGATGAACAAATTCAAATCAATAGAAATTCACCAGCCACTCTGCTTGTGGTCAGACTGGTTCTGAAAATGAAATCCACTTTCTAGGGCTTTCGCGTCAATTTTTTTAAGCAGAACTGCTCCATTTCACTTGTCAACATATATACATGGAAGTAAAACTTAAAATATTGGAAACAAACCACACATCTTAAGAAATTGCGTACTTTCATCCCTTATTTTCTGCATATGGGAACTTTTACTGTGATTTTCTTGTGAGAATACACCCAAGTTTTGGTTTCATAAGTTTCACTACCCGTCAGTGGAGTGTTTGAGGGTGTACAATAGCATACAATCTTGGTACAGTTTTGTATTAACGGCCTCTGTATCAACACATTTTTGATATCAACCAGCCCCTGCTTACAGCAGGGTAGCCACAAGACTTTCATTTGAAATTCCATGATTTTTTCAGGTATTTAATGGCAATATGGAACATTATTATTGACATACATAAACTAGTATGTACATTTAAGTGGTACATAACTGATCAATAATTGATATCATATAAAAGACACTAAAAGAAACAACTGTACAACTGTACAACTATATGAGAATACCCCCTATTGACATGGTCTTGGAGAAAGTTTCCAGGGGGGGGGGGGGGGGGGGCACACGCTGCACAACACCCCAGAAATATTTATGACCAGAGCAACATAGCTACACATTTACATGGGGACTTACAACACCCTGTACCTTGATGTGAACAAAGGGGCCACGGTGGCAGAGTGGTAACACTCTCGCCTCCCACCTCTGAGGCCGGGGTTCGATCCCCGTCAAGGCCTTATGTGGGAAAGCTGGTAGTTGCTTGGCGTTCGTCGGCAGTTTACAGTACAGAACCCTAGCGAACTCTATGTACTGGTTTCCTCTGCCCTTCCAACTACCCGTCGTGACATGACCTGTACAGTGTTGAAAGCGATGTAAAACCCCAAATAAATAAATAAACTTGATGTGAATAACTTTTATGAGTGGGCCATGAGTCAGCCATTAACAACAGGTGGCTTTCAGTGGGTGAAACACTGCAAGCACCTGGCCAGAATCATTGCAGAATGTCCAGCAGACAGCCATGAGGGCTTCATCCTTGAGACGGACATGGAGTATCAAACACAATGCATACATAGCACCAGAGTGCATGGTGGTCCAGAAAAAGTGGATGTCTATCAACGCAATCTTCTTGGATGGCACCTACTGAGGTTGAGAAGCTGGTCCGTAACCTGTGCAACAAGGCACACTATGTCCCTGCTACCATAACCTGCAGCTGTACATCTCACTGGGACTTCATCTGACGAAAGTCCACAATGTACTGGGGTATGACCAGAGCCCCTGGATGGAGCCATACATACTGATGAATCCAGAGCTGTGCTGGCCTTTCGACACAGGAAAGCCCTACGGCCCAAAATGACAGAGTCATACGAGAACCCCATCCGGCAGCAAGTGGGTGTTGGGGGGGCACAAGAATGAGCTCTTCGAGCGTAAAGCCATGCTGAAGACCATCTGATGTATCGTCTAAGTAATACAGCACTGACTTGTCGGGTTTTGTCACAGGCTGCCCCAGCCGGTGCACAGGGACCACACTGGGTCAGTGGCTCTGTGCCGCCTGCCTTCCAGCTCTCCAGGGTGGTGGAAGTAGGGGACACCAACCCCACAAGGGAGCTTTTGCTTCCAGAGGCCAACAGGTGACCTGGAACAAGAGGGCTGTGTGCCACACCTCCCTTGCTGTTGTCTTTGGGCTTTTTACCAGTCAGTCTTGTTGTTGTAACAGCATGTCTCTAGGCCTTGTACTTTTGGAGAAGTTGTTCACACAAAGATGCGTATGCGAACACCACAGATTGATGCCATACTATCGGCTAAATGACAAGTCAGCTGACATAAAAAGTTCCTTTTATTCATCTTCAAGTCACATAATGGCAGTCAAATTAAGAATGACAAACCTATACACAGACTGGACCACTGTACCAGTTCACCATTAAGCAGAAACTTTAAAATCTGCATCATTTAGGAATTTTTTTGGATTAAGTATTTTATCCATAAAAAATTAAGTTACAATAAAATTTATTACGAAAAGTGATTGAACTGTATATTTATACGAAAGTACGATACCACTAGGTTTTAATTTTGCCACTGGGGGTAGGACCCAATGACAAGAGGATAACCATTAAGCGGTCATCTGTACCAGTATGGGTCTGCTGGTACCTTGGATTGAACCTGGGTATTCTGTGTTTCTAGGCGAGTGTGTAACCCACTGGGCCACAGTGGCAGTTTGATCTTTATATCATTTTGAATGCAATTTGTTGTAACATCACTTAAGCTGAAATAAATCAGGAAATTGCAGAAATCAAATGTCTGCCATTTCCTAACTGAACTCATCTTTCCCATCTTTTTCTATAGTTTGGTTGTCTTTTCAAACTTAGTGATTTCAGAAAAAGAAAAAGTTTTTGAAACTCATCAGCTGAAATACAATAAGCTAGAGCTTTTCACAGTTCAAAGTTTTGCGTTCTTGTTTGCAGAGATTTTTCTCACTTTAGCATCTTCTTCCCACGTGTAGGCTGGAAGGTTATTATGATCTGCAAGCAAATGTGAAACAAATGCTGATGAAACATGAATCCCTTGCCTGTATGCACTGTACTGACACACAGTAAGATAGGAAGCAGCCTTTCTGTTTAACTGTATCACATATTGTCATAAGAATCCATATCAAAGCCTCAAGTTCTATATCAAAGTACAATGCAGAAATAATACTAAGCTACACTGGTGGCACATACCTGGCACTTCTTAGGGCACACTGGTGGCACATACCTGGCACTTCACAGGGTACACTAATGGCACATACCTGGCACTTCACAGGGTACACTAATGGTACATACCTGGCACTTCACAGGGTACACTAATGGTACATACCTGGCACTTCACAGGGTACACTGGTGGCACATACCTGGCACTTCCCATGGTACACTGGTGGCACATACCTGGCACTTCACAGGGTACACTGATGGCACATACCTTGCACTTCTCAGGGTACACTAGTGGCACATACCTGGCACTTCTCAGGCTACACTTGTGGCACATACCTTGCACTTCACAGGGTACACTAATGACACATACCTGGCACTTCTCAGGCTACACTGGTGGCACATACCTTGCACTTCTCAGGGTACACTGATGGCACATACCTGGCACTTCACAGGGTACACTGGAGGTACATACCTGGCACTTCACAGGGTACACTGATGGCACATACCTGACACTTCCCACGGTACACTGGTGGCACATACCTGGCACTTCACAGGGTACACTGGTGGTACATACCTGGCACTTCACAGGGTACACTGATGGCACATACCTGACACTTCTCAGGGTACACTAATGGCACATACCTAGCACTTCACAGGGTATACTGGAGGTAGATACCTAGCACTTCACAGGGTACACTGGAGGTACATACCTGGCACTTCACAGGGTACACTGGAGGTACATACCTGGCACTTCACAGGGTACACTGGAGGTACATACCTGGCGCTTCACAAGGTACACTGGAGGCACATACCTGGCGCTTCATAGGGTACACTAGTGGCACATACCTGGCACTTCCCATGGTACACTGGTGGTGTAGAGACTCTGACCACCATCTATTCTCACAGTCTCTCCACTGATAAATGCAGCAGCTGGTGACAATAAGAAACACACCACACCAGCTACCTGAAAACACAGAAATCAGTTTATAAAACACATCAGCTGGAAAAGTTTTGTGATTCACAGGGAAAACATGGATCACTTGCTTATTGGTAAGACAAAGTGGTCCTTCAATTGAGGTGAAATATTTTCTGATTAATTATACTCCGTGTGATCAGATAGCGCAAAAAGGTAAAATTATATACAACTAGAAATAGGACTGTTAACAGTAGTTAACAATCTATGAAAAGTGACGGAATGCTGTAGAAGAAAATAACATCAGAGATGCCTGTACCCCACAGCCTGGGGAAATAATTTTCAACACCATGAGATATAGAAGTTGTGAAACAGTACACAGATTGGGATACTTTCAGAGCAGTGTCAGTTATATAAAGGTCCAACTAATGTTTAAATAGAGAAAATAATGTCTAAGAGAAAGAAAATGTATGTAAAGATGAAGTATTAAAAAAAGACAATTCAATAGCAAGATGACAACATTAATCAGTAACCTTTATTAACTGGAGAATAGATGTCAATGAAAAATAACAATAACAATCAGTTGCAGCAATCCATATATCTTTGTCCAAAGAGAAACATGTCTCAAATATGGCAGGTGAACACACTTTGGCAAGGCTAAAGATCACACCATGATGCACACTTACACCCCTAAACAGAGTTCGAAATTTAAAAACATCTGCCAGTCAATGACTCACAGAAATACTTTCAGGTCAAAAGGATTAAGAAGCAGCAAGTATGCTTATTCTGCAAGCTGTTTGTATGCACACACCTTGCACAGTCGAATTACAGTTGGGATGTTCTGAATATTGAAAACCTCTCCCATCTTTTATATGTTTTACATGGTTAAATTATGGTTTTAATTTTTGGACTATCACCGATGCATACAGATGTGACAATACGATGTCCCTACCAAGTATCAACTTCATACACCTTACGGTCTCTGAGATATAGCCCGGACAAGATTTTATAGGTCAAGGTCACTACTTCAAGGTCAAAGGTCAAATGAAGGTCAGACTATATGACGGTGCACACCTACACCCCTAACCGATGTCCCTACCAAGTATCAACTTCCTACACCTTACGGTTTCTAAGATATAGCCCAGAGAAGATTTTCAAACTCAAGGTCACTGAGGCAAGGTCAAAGGTCAAATCAAGGTCACACCATGACATTGCACACCTACACCCCTAACCGATGTCCCTACCAAATATCAACTTCCTACACCTTACGGTTTCTGAGATACAGCCCGGACAAACTTTTTCCCGCCACCCGCCCGCCCATCAGGTCACTATGGATGAAAACAATCCCCCGACAGCCCTAAAGGGCTGTGGGGTAAAAAATTGGCATAAAACAGAACATTAAAAATTAGATGAACAACATATCTAACCAAAACAGTGTAAGTGTTATGTCACACAGAGGTCGAGATCTGGTTCTCACATATGCCAAAAATCTTAAACAGTCACCCTTTGCAATAAGTGAGCACCTGCCAGTTAGTGTGAGAGAAAGACGATCTGCCCAAATACCGCTTCTAATTGAGAAAAGAAATGAAGCCAAAAAAAATCACACAAGTACCAGAGTCAAATTGGTAGCTGACAAGCTAATTGTAAACTCAAATGTAAGTAAAGACGCTTTTGAATTGAATCCTTTGGACACAACAATGCCTGCATCAGACCCAATACCTTTGGAAACTCTTCTGCACTCTAGCCCCGTCACAGTGAAAGGCAGCATATTCCAGGGACATTTGCATCCTGTACACACTGAAGGAGAGTTAATCCAGGCAATACGTGCCATATCCCAGGACAAGCAATTAGCTAAATCGGATCATGCCATGTATGCTTACAATTTCATTGATCCTGAAGGGGTTAACCGATGTGGTTACTTCGATGATGGGGAATGGACAGGTGGTAATATTCTGTCTACTCTATTGTGTGAGAAAGAGTTGTCAAATATTGTCATCATTGTCACAAGGAGTTTTGGTGGAGTTCACCTTGGAAAGAAGCGCTTCGAACTGATAAGACAAGTGGCCAATGAGACAATAGCCTTATATAGTAAATAAACTATCTTTTAAGTGGATATAAGAGCTAAAAATACAGTTGCCGCAAACAATATTACCTTGACCTTTAAAATCAATGTAGTTAGTTGATTTTTACTAGATATCATAACTTTAAGTTTACTTGTTTAACTTATGCATATAGTTATGATAAACTACAAAGAATGTAATTACCAATAATCTAACATATAATAAATATATAAATTAATCAATACATGTACACATATACAGGGTTAATATGGCTAAAATTAATTGGTGAAACATTTTGCTAACTGAAACCTACGATAAATATTTTGTACAGCCTTTTGTCTTGTCTCTTGTCGACTAAGTCTTGTTACTTGACAATGTGATTTATACTTGCATACACATGTGTCGTTTCCTTAAGGTTTTGGCTGTGGTTGGTTAAAGAGGTTTTATTTTACTTTATTCGTGGTCTTTGTGTGTTTTTCTTTAAGAGTTATAATTTTTGGAAATTTTGTTTAAAACCGCACATGATCACAAAATTTGATAATTAAATGTACTCCAGAGACAGTAGATGTTTTAACATGCTCATAATGTTCATGGTGTTATACTGATGTGTGCATTAAGCTAATAACAGGTAACAATAGAAGTACAGTGTACAAGTGCAAACATATCTTGTTTTAAAAACCTATCTTAATCAAATGTATTGTGTTGGTTCGTCCATTTAAATAAAATTAACAACAATACAATGACTGTTTAGATGGCTATGTGTTAAATTCCTGGCACTTTTTGTTAAAAATCATACATGATTACAAAATTTGATAATTATGTGTATTTTAGTGATAGTGTTTTACATATTTCAAAGTAGGCAGACATATCTTGTTTTTAAAGGCTATCTTAATCAAATGAATTGTGTTAGTTTGTGCAATGAAAAAGTTAACAGCAATACAAACACCAATTGATGGCCAGTTGTCAGTCTTCTGGCACCTTTTTTGTTTAAAAATTTACTTGATAACATAATTTGATAATTAAGTGTACTTCAGAGACAGTAAGTTAGACTTACAATAAGTACAGTGTACCAGTGCAAACATATCTCGTTTCAAAAGCTATCCTAATCAAATGTATAGTGTTAGTTTGTGCATTAAAATAAAGTTAAAAGCAATACGATGATCGCTTAGATGGCTAATGCTAGGTTTCATGTACTTTTTGCTTAAAACCTTATATGATTACATAATTTGATAATTATGCACTTCAGAGATAGTAAGTGTTTTGAACATGTGTGGATTAAGATAACAGGCGACAGCAGAAGTAAAATGCATAAGTGCAGACATATCTTGTTTTTAAAAGCTATCTTAATTAAATGTATTATGTTAGTCTGGGCATTAAAATAAAGTTAACAGTCAGCAATACAAATACCATTAAGTGTTAGATTTTTGGTACTTTTTGTTTAAAACCTTACATGATTACATAATTTGATAATCATGTGCACTTCAGAGATAGTAAGTGTTTTAACATGTTCATAATGTTCATGGTGTTATACTGATGTGTGCCTAAAATAATAATAGGTAACGAAAGTAGTAAGTATATAAGTGCAGACATATCTTGTTTTAAAAGCTATCTTAATTAAATGTATTATGTTAGTCTGGGCATTAAAATAAAGTTAACAGTCAGCAATACAACGACCACTAAGTGTTAGTTTTTTGGTACTTTTTGTTTAAAACCTTACATGATAACATAATTTGATAATTATGTGCACTTCAGAGATAGTAAGTGTTTTAACATGTTCATAATGTTCATGGTGTTATACTGATGTGGCATAAAATAATAATATGTAACAATAGAAGTAAAGTGTATAAGCGCAGACATATCTTGTTTTAAAAGTTATCTTAATCGAATGGTTTATGTTAGTCTGTGCATCAAAATAAAGTTAAGGGTCAGCCAAACAAACACCATTCAGATGGCTAAGTATTACCACATGGCAGAAATAATTCATTCAAATCCTGTGATTATTAAATGTCACACACTTCACCTCAATATCAAGTCAATTCTTCACTGGAATTTTAGTTCAGTTAAAAATTAAAAAAAAACAAAAAAAACAATAAATGATATCTATATTGTCTCTTTTAGACATAGCTTTTAAGCATTTAAATAACAATCTAATCTAAAATAAAGCTAATTATACCAAACTATTAGTAAAATTAATTTGCTGTCCCAGATTGTGATTGGTGTCCTTCATTTTAAATGAGCAAATTCACGAGTGTTGTAAATAGTTTTTTGTGTTTCTGTTGTAAATTTTTTTCAAATATTTGTATACATATACAAGGTAGATGTTCTGACTTAATTGTGGTTTTATTTATTTCTTATTTGAATCAAGACATTGTTTTCAATATTAATGAAGCAAATGTATGTGGTATTAAACTCTTTTTATTGAATGAATTCATCACTATTAATAGGTTATATTTCTTTTTTTTTGTCTTAGTTGATCAGTTCTTACTGCCTGCGCTGGGCTACAGGTATTATGTCACAATCAATCATGAATAGTATTACTGTGTTATCCGCAAACTGCAGGGGTTTACAAAATATGAAGAAAAGGGTAGATGTTTTAACTTATTTAAAAGAATTAAATTATAACATTGTATGTCTCCAAGATACCCACTGGACAAAAAAGGACATGGCTTCGGTTAGTAATATATGGGGACGTAAATGTTATATACATGGGACCAGAACAAATTCAAGGGGTGTGGCCATATTGTTTAAAGATAATTTTGAATATCATATCATCTCCTCTGCAACAGACTTAGATGGAAATTATTTATGCTTGACAATTAAAACTGCATCATCAGTGTTTAATCTACTTACTCTATATGGGCCTAATACAGATAACCCAACTTTTTTCAGAGATGTAAAAGATATAGTGCAACAAAATAATCCAGATTACTATATTATGTGCGGTGATTTTAATTTAACACTTGATCCGGATCTTGATAGTATGAATTATAAACAATTAAACAATCCGAAAGCAAGAATTGAAGTATTAAACATGATACAGGAATTAAATTTATGTGATATTTTTCGAAATTTCTACCCCAAACTTCATAGGTATACATGGCGAATACGAAATCCGGTAAAGCAAGCCCGATTGGACTACTTTCTTACCTCAAGTGCAATGATTGACCTTATTTATAAATCTGAGATTAAACCTGGATACTTATCAGATCATTCCTTTATTACACTTGAAATTATTGAAAATAAATTTACAATAGGAAAAGGTGTTTGGAAATTCAACAACGATTTGTTGAAAGATGAAAATTATGTCCATCATATAAACAACCTAATCGATGGTGAAATACTAAATTATGCCTTACCAATCTACCATCCTAATTATATAATTGGAAATTATCAGGATATAATATTTACAATTGATGACGATTTGTTTCTTGAAATGGTTTTTCTAAAGATTAGGGGAGAAACTATAAAGTTTTCTTCCTATAAAAAGAAAAATGAGCGAAGACTGGAAAAGCAGCTGTTAGAAGATATTGAGCAGATAGAAAATATGGAAGTATTAAACTTTCAACTGCTTGCAGACAAAAAGTTAGCTTTAGAAAGTCTAAGAGAAAAACGAATACAAGGTCAGATGATACGAAGCAGAATTCAATGTTTAAATGAAAGTGAAAAGCCTTCAAAATTTTTCTTTAATCTTGAAAATAAAAATTTCTTGGACAAAACCATTAAAAAGGTCAAAACCACAAATGGGCATTACCTTACAGAACAGGGGGAAATATTGAAATATATAGAGAACTTTTATAAAGATTTATTTTCTAATAAGGACAATGACCTCGAAAATGTTGATCTTAATGAACTTTTGAAAGACTGTCAAGTAGAAAAAGTTAATGACCATACTTTAGGCAAAGCAATTTCCACTCTAGAATTAAGTGAGGTTTTGAAAAAAATGAAACACAACAAATCACCAGGCATGGACGGAATAACCTGTGAGTTTTTGAAAGTGTTTTGGGGAAAACTTAAATTTTTTATAACCAGAGCATTAAACACATGTTTTCGAAAAGGTAAACTTTCAACAACATTGCGTCAAGGTATTGTAACTTGCATACCAAAAGGAACAAATGAAAGATATTTATTAAAAAATTGGAGACCAATATCACTCTTATGTGTGACCTACAAACTTGCGTCTGGTGTTCTTGCATCTCGGTTAAAAACAGTTCTTGACAAATTAATTTCAAAAACTCAGAGAGGCTTTGTTAGTGGTAGACAAATAAGTGATTGTACACGATTAGTGTATGATATCATGGATGCTGCAGAAAATAAAAATTTACCTGGTTTACTTTTATTAATAGATTTTCAAAAAGCTTTTGATTCTTTATCATGGAAATTTCTGTATAATACTTTAGCTTTCTTTGGTTTTGACAAACAATTTATTGACTGGATTAAGCTCTTCAATAATGATATCATAATGCATGTCTTGCAAAGTGGTTATTTATCAGAAGGTTTTAGAGTTGGGCGAGGATGTCGACAAGGAGATCCTATATCTCCATATTTATTTCTCTTTGGGGCAGACATTTTAGCACTACTTATTTTAATTAACCCAGAAATAGTGGGATTTAAATTCAAGTCTTGTATGTATAAACTTACACAGTTTGCGGATGACACAACTTTGATATTAGACGGTTCAGTAAGCTCACTGCAGGCAGCACTTAACACACTTGAAGTATTTGGTAATTTCTCAGGCCTTAGAATGAATAGAGAAAAAACGAAAGTTATATGGATTGGCAGGAAAAAATACTCAAAAGATAAACTTTACTTACCTGTTGATCTGGATTGGGGTAAATCCGAATTTCAACTGCTTGGAATAACTTTTCATGTTGAATTGAGTAAAATGCCCGAATTGAATTTGAAAAATACTTTAGATAAGGCCAATATAGAGCTCACAAAATGGCAATCGAGGCAAATAACACCAATTGGTAAAATAATTGTTTTGAAAAGTTTAATTCTCTCCAAATTCATCCATGTATTTTCAATTCTACCAATTCCGAATAGTTTTGTAAAAACTTTAAATCTAATATTTTATAAATTTTTGTGGAACAACAAGCCAGATAAAATAAAAAGAGGAACAGTGTGTTCCAGCTATGCTGGTGGTGGTTTGAAAATGATTGATATAAATGAATTTATTAAATCCTTAAAAGTGTGCTGGATACGGAGAATAATTTGTGACCCAGAGTCCCAATGGCTTAAGTTATTTCACGAAATGTATGGTAATGAAAAAAAAATTTCACATTGAGAGTATGTGGTTTAATAATATTAATTGTAAAATGACAAATGGCTTTTGGATTGAAGTAATGAAAAGTTGGCAGACACTTTGTCATAAATGTAAATTGAGAAGTAATGCTGATATTTTGAATTCTTGCCTTTGGTATAATCCAAAGTTGGCAAGAGATCCATTTTATTTATCAGCATGGTATAAACAGGGGATATACTGCATAGGGGATATTGTAGACAACAGGGGGAAAGTAGAAGCCATTGAAGTATTGAAGAACAGATATTACTTCAATATAAATATACTTGATTATTATAGAGTCAAATTACATGTTCAAAATTTTATCAGTAAAAACAAATTTGGAGAAAATTTTCATTATGCTAGACCATCTCTCCCTTTTCATTTGAAAATCTTAATGAAATCTAAAAAAGGGTGTCAAGATTTTTATGATATTTTTGTATCTGACATAGTAAAAGAACCAATTGCAAAAATAAAATGGGAAACTCTTATTGATCATACTGTTCCAAATTTTTGGAAAATAATATACAGAGTTTGCTTCAAATCAATTGCTGATAATGAACTTAAGTGGTTCCAATATAAAATAGTTAACAATATTTTGGCCACTAAATACTACCTGTATAAAATAAAGCTCTCTGAAAGTGACAAATGCCAACTCTGTAATTCTCAAACAGAAACTATATGCCATCTTCTTTCGCAGTGCAAAAAAACTGAAGAATTGTGGAAAAATGTCAAAAACTGGATTTTTATGCGAACTGGGATAAATGTCACATTTACAGAAACAATGAAAATTTTGGGATATACGAAATATGATGAAAACTTTTGGCCTGTAAATTTTATACTTATCAAAGTAAGACATTATATTTACCGTTGTTCAAAGACAAAACAATCATTGAATATTTTTCAGCTTCAAAAAGAAATCAAAAATAAATATGAAGAAGAAAAATTATTAAGTAGATTTAATTGTCAAAACCACATATTTGATAAAAAATGGTCAATATGGCAGAGTCTGTTTTTGAATATTTAAACAATAAGTATATAATGAATGAACAATGGAAGGGCACTGCTTTTTGTTTTACCAGTCAGATTGTTATTTGAAAATATGTTCTAATATAGTTTTTTTTCCCCTTTCTTTTTTCTTCTTTTTAAATTTAGATTTATTTGTATAGTATGTAATGTGTTTTTGATGTTCACTTTTCATATCACTGTAATAACCTTGTAATCTAGTGAAAAATAAAAAAATAAAAAAAAACCAAAAAAAAACAGTGTAAGTGTAGATGTTACAAAGAAAAAAATAATTTCTTTATTTTCACCACAATTACTCACTGAGCTATTTAGACATTAAGTGAACAATGTTTGTCAAAGTGCTGTAAATCCAATCATTTTGGAGTATATGAACAAACGTTATCCAAGCAAAATACCCCACAGCCCTCTACATTAGAGAAAACCACATGGCAGATGCACACACACACACAAGAGGCATTTTACAATCTCCTCCCTGGCAAGACGGCAGGAGATGAAAAGATTTACACACTGATATTTTTAGGTCAGCCATGACCTTCCAGAAAGAGGCTAAAGACAAAATTTCTGGATCCTTATATAGGGTACATATTGATTATATATATCAGTATGATCTTTATCAGAAAACCACGTCAAAATATGAAGACTCTGAATTTGATCTTAAGATGGTTGCTACTGGTCTCATGGTGTATTTTTTTTTTATACTCAGCACAATATCTCCATATACTACAGGACTCAGAGCCCTATTTAACCATTCCAACTGCACAAGTACAGTCCCAACTGACAAGTAACTCACATTCCCCTAAGTGAAAGACAGAGGCTCAAGGATGACCATTTATCAAAGTCCTTGAGGTTCTTTAACCTGCCACTGAGGATAGGACCCAATGACAGAGGACCGCCATTTTAAGTGGTCATCCGAGCCACTATATATCTGCCTGTACCTGGGTTTGAACCCACGTCCTCTGTGTTCCTAGACAAGTGTGTTACCCGCTAGGCCACAGTGGCAGATAAAGGTGGAAGGACAAGTCCAATAAACAATAGGCTCTGAGGCCTTTCCAATATTTTCCCCACATTTCAAATTTGAAAGGTCTCCACATATTTCTTAAATATCACTTGTGAAAGAAAATCTCTGCAGCAGCAGTGACATGTCCATCCTAAAACATAAGTATCCCTGACTTTTGTCCATGGATACAAAAATGTGAGAGGACTGCTTACCTCCTCCACAGTACCCAGTCTCTTGGCAGGTACTCTAGGAATCTGTGCAGCAAACAAACTCTTATCACCATAGTTATCTGCAGCAGTCTGTGAATAGATGGTGCTACCCTGAAATACAGTTACTGCATACAAACTTTTTCCATAATGTCAATATTGTTGCAAACAATGCTTTTCAAGTGAACACTCAAGATTTCACAATATTATTCCCGTAAATTCATACCTTTTCCTCACTTTATTCAGATTCAACTCTTAAACTGAGTAAGAAAAATAAAACATTCCCTCTTTCAGGTTTCACTACATGGAGTTTTCAATATATGGCAGAAGAAAAGAAGAAAATAGGTGAACTGTTATTAACTATCATATTCCATGTTGACAATTATTTACATTATTTTATATTTTATACATATTATTTCATATTACTTCAATGTTTAAATATCTTGATGAGATTCGTATTTGAAGATAGCTTGGATGGCTTTCTTATACATATAAGCACAATACAGTGGAGTCTTATACACATACAACATAACACAGAGGAGTCTTATACACATACAACATAATACAGTGGAGTCTTATACACACAGCATAATACAGTGGAGTCTTATACACACAGCATAATACAGAGGAGTCTTATACACACA
Source organism: Sabellastarte sp. h YS-2021 (assembly GCA_964017235.1). Lineage (NCBI taxonomy): Eukaryota > Metazoa > Annelida > Polychaeta > Sabellida > Sabellidae > Sabellastarte > Sabellastarte sp. h YS-2021. Next base: position 28,725,176 of record OZ024940.1, read on the forward strand.
GCATAATACAGAGGAGTCTTATACACACAGCATAATACAGAGGAGTCTTATACACATACAACATAATACAGTGGAGTCTTATACACATACAGCATAATACAGTGGAGTCTTATACACACAGCATAATACAGAGGAGTCTTATACACATACAGCATAATACAGTGGAGTCTTATACACATACAACATAATACAGTGGAGTCTTATACACATACAGCATAATACAGTGGAGTCTTATACACACAACATAATACAGAGGAGTCTTATACACATACAGCATAATACAGAGGAGTCTTATACACATACAGCATAATACAGAGGAGTCTTATACACATACAGCATAATACAGAGGAGTCTTATACACATACAACATAATACAGTGGAGTGTTATACACATACAGCATAATACAGTGGAGTCTTATACACACAGCATAATACAGAGGAGTCTTATACACACAGCATAATACAGAGGAGTCTTATACACATACAACATAATACAGTGGAGTATCAAAGATGCAGGTGCCATACAATGGAGTATTACATAAATACAGGTGCCATACAATGGAGAATTCCACACATACAGGTGCAATAAGGTGGAGTATTACATAAAGACATGTATCATACAGTGGAGTATCATACATACAGGTGAAATAAGGTGGAGTATCACACACACATGCGATACAGTGGAGTTTTATACAGATCCAGGTGCATTTTCAGGTGCAATACAGTGGAGTTTCAAATACACAGTTGCAATACAGTGATGTTTCATACACACAGATATATAACGCAGTTTAATCTGAGATACATACAGGTGCAATACAGTTGATTCTCACACCACTAGGTGCCCACTCAATGGCAAGTGACTTGGTCAGGTTCTCCACTCCTGCCCTCGCAGCTCCAGAGTGGCTGCAAAAACAGTGTAGCCGAGTCTTACAAAAACTGAGTGGACATGTATTCTCTTACCGACAGCAACTAAATACCTCCTAACTGGAAAAAATAAGACAATCCATGATCCTTCGGTGTATTTTGGGAAAGATTTGATTGATCTCCCCAACAGCTTTCTGAGTGACATTGCGATTGGTTGAAGAAGTCTTGTTATAGGCTCTGAAAAGTTTACAATAGTTTTCCAATCCATCCAATTGGTTTAACAGGCCTTAAGAATCGACTTAACATGGAAAAGATTACTATATGTAAATGTCAAGATAGGTTTAACATCACTGTAACCTCAATAAGCTGACTTTACAAATGGCATAAAAAGTTTTAGATGAATCTGTGATGGGCTCCCGAACGCAAGATCTGACAAGTATCAGGAAAAGTTTACAACAATATTAAACACTTTGATACAATCAGTAATAACCCCCGACCTTCCCTTTGTGTCCCTCCTACTTCAACAGGTTACCAATTCCAAACTCCTTGTCAACAGATGGTCTCAAATGGTCTATGAATGCTGCAATATATTGATTGCTTCCAAATGACAAATTTTCAGGAATGCAACTAATCAGAGAGCTTGACTGTCCACGTGGAACAGCCCTATTACACTTAGACTATTATCACTAAGACTTACATTAACAAAAGACATAGATTTTAAACTGATTATAAACACATCTGACCTTATTTGACCTTGTCAGGAAAGGTAAAGTATAACCAGGCAAAAAGATTATAAAAGAAGATTTTCTATAAGCTCTTCTTCCTTCCTAGACCTCTGGGAGTAATACGACGGAAGATGCACTATTTTTTAGATACAATCTTGAATGATGGCTAAAATGTGTCACTATCATAGGTATTACAACCCATGATTTCCTAAATGCTGTTTTCACATTCCAGATCGTTTGGACTCATACTAAAAGGAGATACAAGAGCCATAACATTCTACAGAACTATTCTACTTGTCCGACACTTGCTGCTAGGCTATAAGAAACACTTTTGCAGTGTTATTGCTCTACGATGTTGATAAAATAGACCAAGACATGAAAAACAAGTGCAAAATGTGACTATAGATACAATATGTAATATTTGGACATGAACTTTTTCAGTACAAGGATTCTCACCTCATTCCTGGCCAACCATTGAACATATTGGCCACCATGTTGACAATCACACCGCCATGTTCCTGCATCCAGCGTAAATAAGCTGAAAAGTACACAGATTCAGTGTCTACACATAAAATATTTTGAGTTAAGAAACTCTTGTATGAGCTATCACTACCGTACTCTAACAAACGGCCAGTTTGCAAAAGACTAAGATGGTTTCCAAAAAGTCTCAATGAACACTGTAATTTGCACCACATTACATTTCCAAAAAAGTCATACATACAGAGCAAATGATCAAACTTACAGCAACACATTTGTTTCTTTTGGAGGATGTATATTTTTTTATTTAAACTTTTCACTGCTGAGGTGACAAAATGTCCACATGAATAATTAATGTTTCACAATAGTAGTAACTGCCACACCATACTGTGAGTGACCGGAGTAACATTTTTCAGCGTGATCTGACCTTCCTTTGAGCACAGAAAGGCACCGTTTAAGTTTGTCTCTAGCACTGCGGTCCAGCCCTTCAGGGAGATACTCTCTGCAGGACTTGGAAACTGACCCCCTCCATTGTTTACCAGAAAGTCCAGTCGCCTGAACCTCACCAACGCCTCAGCAATCAGATGCTCCACCTGCAAGTATACAGGATGGTTTGAATCAATACAGTTATATCTGAAGTATCACTTGATAAATAGCTTATGCATATATTGCTACACTATTGTTTGCTCAACTTCACAACATATATTGTATTTGTATACCTCTCAAAATACAATTAAAACATAAATGTAACCTTTTATAACAACTTGGTTGTTTTGTTAAAGAAATAGAGGTCACTTAATCTTTCTTCTGCAACATCTACAATCTTCACACTGACTCACTTATTCCTCTTTCCCAAAGATGCACTGTAACACCATCACATTGACTCACCTGTTCCCCCTTCCTGATGTTACACCTTTAGACCTACACACTGACTCACCTGTTCCTCTTTCATGATGTTACACTGTTAACACACTGACTCACCTGTTCTTCCTTTCTAATGTTACACTGTAACACCTCCAGTCTCCCACTCTCCACACTCTCACACTGTTTCAGCTTCTCTTGGATTTCAACAGATGCTTCCTGAAGTCGCTTCAGATTTCTTGATGCTATCAGCACATTACAACCTCAAAAACAGAACAGACAGAATGCTTCACATTTTCTTCAGAACAAAATAGTGTAATTAATTGGCAAACTTTGTCCATTTAAGCACCAACTAGGCTTTGGTTTTGATGCAAAATATCCCTTGATGGGAACAGTTCACAGCAATACAGAGAGAAATCTCTGAAGTGTGGTTCTTTGCATGTAAATCTCTTTCGACTTTGAAGAAGACATCACATTCACTTTCAAAAATTAAATACTTCTTTGAGGGTGTGTTTTGTTTTCTGTTTACATATGTGGTGGCGTGACATCTCTCTTCTATTAAAAATGAAATACATCCGTCCCTATACCGAGGCAAATCTACCAAACATTCCACTCTTCTCAGCTTTCATCATGGTTTGGTGTGAGTGGCTCTGTGCTGAATTAGTTTGATTACACTTTCTGCTTTTGATGCATGGCAGTTATGGACTGAGTTGCCTGAATGAGGTTTGTGGTTCTGATGAAAGCTACTGCATAGTAATGCATGGTTTTGTACCAGGGGGTATTAAAGATATAAAAGCAAATACTTTTTGCTCTTCATGGAAAAGATGTGTCAAAAGTTGATGGTAGAACTCATTCAAATGTACTATAGCTGATCTTTGTGGAGTTATACACTGAAGGCCAGATATATAGTATAATGGTAAAATTATTTACAGTTTATTGACCATTGATGAACACATCCAAAAATATGTGCCAACAACAAAATTTTCAGGGATACTTAGAACTTCACCAGTGAAATCAAAACAAATTGGACCGATACCAGAAAGATCAATTCTAGTTACCTTGGAAGTATCATAATTATACACTAACATACCAAACCAGGAAGGCATTTTGGCAGTAGCTGAGAACCTCAGAAGGGATCACACTAAACGCCCTAATCAGCAATCTGATTCTGGATTTACTCAAATTAGTGGTACATAGTATATACTATGAGCTTAATTTTGACCATTACATGCAGACTGGGACCTCATTGGCCCCAAACTATACAAATCTGCTCATGGAGAGATTTGAGACCAATGTCCTGAATAATTATGAATTCTCCCAACATTTAAATTCCATCTATGAAACAATAAAATTCACAATGGGCTTTAGTCAAGTCACTATCACCTTTTCAGACACTACAGTGAAAGTTAGTACAAACAGAACTCTGTACATGACTGTATACAAAGATAAACTTCACAGTTCCAACTATACAGCTTCCCCCTCCCTTAGTAGAGGTAAAAAATCCCATGCCCAAGATTTGCAACATACTTAGCAGATGCACCTATTGCCCACTTAAACACAAAGGGGAAACTTTACAAGTCATTGAAATGGAAGTGTCGTCAAATGCAATTCTGTTCCAAAGAAAGTACACTCAACATGTGAAATCTCAAATGTCATTGACATCATTAACTGTAATTATGCAATCAACATCATATTGGGGAAATCAGCTGACCCTTCAGTAATAGGATCTAGTGTACTTAGTGAGATTTAGTTTACTTAAACCTAATCCTAATAGAGTCACATCAATGTCCAGGCCCTTCAGACAAGCTAACCATAGTGTCAAACTCATCTGAGTATTCTGAGCTTTAAAATCGTGTATTTGTGAAAAAAAAGTAAAGAAGAAATGATTTTTTGGACGATTTTAATTGGTTAATTATTGACTATTCTTGTTCGAATATATTCTTTTTCCACATGGTAAAGATAATAAACATACATACTTGGAACTCCAATTAGGCTTATTTATTAGGGTGTAGCTGCGGTACGGTAAAACTGTTCCCTAGAAAATAAGCTGCAGAATGGATTGCCGCACTCCAGAACTTTGTCTTGAGTGCGGTTTCAGTAACAATTGTTTTCATTGGTTAATTGAATGGATTAATAATGTTTGCAGACTGTTATATATATGTGTGCTCCACTATTTGTAATGTACCAACTATTACATATTGTACATACAATGTATATATAAGACTTTGTTATGTGAAATCTGGGAGTTTAGAATAAATGCTTGTAGTGTCAAGACCTATCTTGTTGTCTGTTGTTAAATGAAGATTAACATTAATTAAGCTCCAAAGAAACCCACCAAATAACACACAGACGAAAAATAGATTCTAAAAAACTTCGATCAACAGTAGTTGTGGTAATAACCCAGATAACATTCCGCCAGTGGGCCACCGGCGTATGGTCGGCAGATTTCGCCACCGGTGGGCCAACGTTGGCCCACCGGTGGTTTTTGGTTGCATAATCAGCAGTTTTCCGACGTTGGGCCAATGGTGGCTTTCCAACCAATCTTCATGTCCATAGAATTTGCCACTGGTGGGCCGCCGGTGGGCAATCGGCGTTTTTTGTTCAAGATGGCAGTGAGCAATAATAGGGGATTTTTGGAAACTTAGTAAAAATTTATTCATAAGTGTGTGTCTAATAATGAGATTTCAGTGAGCCCACAAGTTTTAACTCATTATTTAACAATTTTAGACATACAAACAGTATTTTATTATAATTTTACAATACTAAAGTTGTCATTGGACATACTATATATAATTATTATTATAATTCTATTACAGAATTTCAACCAGCGTATTGCCACTGGTGGGCCAACGTTGGCCCAACGGACAAAAAGACGGTGGCCCACCGGTGGAAACCTCCGGTGGGCCAACGGATTTATCGCTGGTGGCCCACCGGTGGGCCACCAGCAGATTGTTATCTGGGAATTAGATATTTGTCTTGAGTGAAGTTTCAGCACCAATTGTTTTCATTGGTCAATTAAATTAATCACATTTGCAGATGAAAAGTAGACTGGTTACCTAGATCCTCTATAAAATATGGCTGGAAGTTCAATCGTAGCCTCATATTTCCTTAAGTCGGTGTGTGCAAGAACTAGCATTTGATATTCTATTTGTCAAATAATGACTGACCTTCTCTAGTTGTTGTTTCACATGCTTGAAAGCAAATGGGGTCAACAAGGCATGATATGAGGACTCTACATCAGTCAGTGACTGCATAATTGGCACCTTTGTTGCTATGTTTTTGAAACGGCGCTCAGTCCGCTGTGATTCAATTAATCCAAGGAATTTGGCAATGAAGTCTCTGATGCTCAATCGGGATGTGACACAACTCTTCAGCTTTTGAAAAAAAGACTCCAAACGATTATTTGTACTCACATTAAAATTCATCTGGTGCTTTTTCAATCCCTCAACCCATTCATTTTTGATGGAATGCCAGTTCCTGTTGAAGTATTCCTGCACTAGATGATTTGGGGACACTTCACAAAACTCCTCGTATCTGGCCATGTACTCTTCCTCACTTGGGGCATAAGCCAGTTGCTGTAATTTTGCTAAAAGAGTCTGTCTTTCTCCAGAAGTTATGCCAAGCTTGTCGATTGTCACCTCCCTACTAAAAGTTCTCAAAACATGAAACAGACATATCTGAAGTTCAATTTGTGGCAACTCAGTTTTGAATATGGCTCTTTCAGTCATATCTTTGTCAGTGATAATGACCTTGATCTTTGGATGTGCTGGGTTCTTTTCCTTAAAGACTTGAACCATCTGCCTGAGGGTCACCTCATCCTCACTTACAACTAGAAATGCAGCAATAATATGGCTGTCTCCATTCCCATCAATGGCTAGCAAGGCAAAGAAGGGCATATCGTTCTCATTTGTTTTATGGGTTGAATCAGCCAGGATCAGCTCAGGGAACTTTTCAAATGTGGTCTTCATCAGAGAATCTTGCAGAAAAACAGCTTGCACAACATCATTCTCATCCAAAACAAAATGATGATCCACATCAGGACACTCTTTCTGAAGCCATTCTGTAACACCCTGTACATCAGATGTTGGAGTTGGTGTGGTAGAAACATCAGACACAGCCCTAGCAGCCAGATTATGGATGTCCCTCATCAGGATGGCCTTCCCGGTTTTCTCTGCATAGTATTGTTGGATAAGCTTTCTGTTACCATTCATCCTGACAATGCTTTGGATTTCTTTATCTGTCTCACTGTCAAGTTTCCTGACTGCTGGATTCAGTTTGAATTCCTCCCTGGAAAGTTCATGATTATGACTATTCACAAAGGAGGTCACAACCAAACTTTGGCCATCAGCTGTTGCACGAAGCTTGATCACAAAAGCACATCCAATTCTGCTGGTCTTTTGATTAGGCCTCTCCCCAGTCTTGGTATTAGGCTTGTATTTGCCATTATGCACACATGCAAAGGCAACCTCTGAATACTTAATCTTTGGATTAAAGTTTTTATTTGGACACCTTTTTTTTGCTGCCTCAATAGTGCGACTTTCCTTTTTGTACAGTTTTATATAATTTTCTTGCTCAAAATGCTTCATAGTCCTATCCAATTCATCATATTCATGAAACAACTTTCCCACCTCTAAATTAGCCATACTTGTTAATCTCTTAGAAACACTCAGATAACTGTATTGTTCACTACTTCAGAGTCAGTGAATTAATGATTTGCTGTGTAAAACCCACCCCCATATATACTCATACAGGCACACTAACTGCAATCAGAAATAATCAGTGGTGTTGACAGCAGCCCATTCAACATTTCCAATCAACCTAAACTTGTCCCCCACATGCAATCAAGATAACTCAGTGTGTTAGCAATTCACCTGCCAAGCAATCAGGATAGCAATTGAGTCTAACTAACAAGTGCCTCAACTGTAGTAATCATAATTACACCATTAAAAGGAGGGTGACTACAATAGGATATCTCTTCAAATGAGGGGGCTTTATGTTAACAAAAGATTTGCCACAACCTGTTGATTAGCATTGACACTGGTATTGCATCATACTCTCTGAATAGACTTGTTGATTGGTACATGTGTGCATGTGTGCATGGCTAATGGATTACACTTCAATATATTGGGCCATGATGATTGTTTGTGTAAGAAGTTGTTTTGTGAGTAAGTAGGAACAAAAGGGGACCCGACGCCGATCTTAATGAATGGAACATGGGGACCCGTTGTCTATCGCTTTTGTTCAATATCCGTCACCCGACGCGTATCCACTTCGAATAATGTTAGAAAACTATCAATAGAAGGTGCGGTAAGAATAAAATATTGGTAGACTTCTGTTTGTAAAATGGTCAAAAATCCATTGTGATCTCATATTTTGGGACCCCATATTTTCTTAAGTCTTCACGTGTACAAGTGCAATTAAAGTAGCCTCATATTTCCTTCACTCAATGGGATATATAGGTTACCAGCTTGAACCACACTCTAGTCAATTTGCTGGAATACGGCAAACGAATGCTACCGTACTGTAGAATTTCTTCTCGAGTGCGGTGATTTACCGTACTCCAGCCACTTCGTAGTGACTATATTTATTAGGATACGTAAGAGTGTGAGCGATATTTTGAGAAAAATCACATTAACACATTTCATGCTGAATATCACCACTTTATACCTAGATATAATAACTCCTCTGTGATCGCTTTTCCTATTCCTGAACCACCACCTGTCACTATTGCTGTTTTTCCACAATATAAACCGCTTCTCAACACACTCGATATTACCCGAGACCCCATGTTTGTTTGGATTTTGGACAGGGGCGTGTTTTATTCTATCGCAATATAAGTCTGAACAAAAACTGTATCCCCGAATTCTGTCATTGTGTTTTTAGATTTATTTATTTATTTGGGGTTTTGCATTGCTTTCAACACTGTACAGGTCATATCACGACGGGTAGTTGGAAGGGCAGAGGAAACCAGTACATACAGTTCGTTAGGGTTCTGTACTGTAAACTGCTGACCAACGGCAAGCAACTACCAGCTTTCCCACTTGAGGCCATGACGGGGATCAAACCCCGGCCTCAGAGGTGGGAGGCAAGAGTGTTACCACTCTGCTACCGTGGCCCCTTTTTGTTTTTAGAATTAAGTGACATAAATATTTTACGAAGATCTGCATGCTCATTACATTTACAGCAATTACAGTCACAAAGTAAAAATCACTGAAAATGGGACATTTGAAAAATTGAATTTTCTCCCAAGATTTAATCATTTCTTCCTTTGGCCAGGCCAAAGCCATATAAAAGATTTCATCTGTATATTACTTTTGTAGAAATCATGATAAACAGAGTGAATACACTTAAAATAAAACCTTCTGGTGGAAGGATGTAGAACTGTTTTCATAATATCTGAATAGTAACTTGCTATCTGTTTTCAGGTATGGATTTAAATTATAGAAATAGATTTAGTTTTATCTTCTGATAATATTTGCTATTTTATACATGAAAATGCCACTCCATTTTACAAGAAACACTTGATTTAATAATCCTCAATTACAGTTTGTACACAGAGAGGGGCTGATGTCTTTGTGTAACCCAAGCAGAGGTGGCCTACCTGGAACATGTATAGTCCCATCACTGACTTGTTAACAGATTGTATTGAAAGAGATATAACAATATAGTTAGAGTAGTTATAGTTATATACTTTTAAAAGTGATAAAACAATATAGTTCCTTTATTGTTGGTAAATGCTTTACAATTTGCCCAGCAAACTGACATGCACAGTAAGGTGGAAGCTTGATTTAGACAAAATGACAATATATACTGTTTTGTGTGAAGTGGTTAATACTATCAGATTGATCAGTAGGTAATACGCAATGCTGTATATGTCAATATGTTGTACTCTTTGGTAACAAATATTCACTCTTGAAATCCCCAATTGTGATTGGTAACAACAAAAAGGTCCATTGGCTGTGTAACAAAGAACAGTGGGATTACTTATAGTTTATAGCAGTAACCATATCACTGCCTTGTTTCCAGGTTGTATTGGAAAGAGATAAAATATAGTTCCTTTAATTGTTGTCAGGATCAAGAGGTAAAATATAGTTCCTTTGTTGTCAGCTAACTTTTAAAAATCACCTAATGAAAACAACTCCCAAACTAAAGTTTGTTTTGATAAAGTGACACAACTGTTATGTTGGAAGTGTACTAGAGTTAAAGATAAAAAGAAACTACCACTTAGATTTTCATATTAAATCATGACAAAATATTTTCCCATTATTACCAGTAGGTACCTCTATATGCTTATCTGAGCTTGAAAATATAACTCTTTTATATATGACCAAAATAAATCTGCCATAAAACAGTTTCTCTAAAATGATCAGTCTTCATTTATTTAGGGTTAACATAGCTTTTAACACTGTATACGTCATATTGCAAAGGGTAGTTTTATGGCCAGAGGAAACCAGAACTTAGAGTTACTCAAAGCTCTGTACTGTAAACTGCCTACTATTGGTAAGAAACTACCACCTTTCCCACATAGAGTTCAGTGTTTGAACCCCTGACCTCAGAAGTGGGAGGCGAATGTGTTACCACTGCACCAACATGGCCCCATAAATGATCAGTAAAGCTAAATGATTTCCTACTAAAACTTTGACAATGCATATGTGTTTTTATCCATTGAAGTTGTATCATTGTGCATAAAATGGTCTCCCTGTACATTTATTAAAAAATTACTTCTTACATAAAATGAGCACTTAAATTCTGAAGCTGAAATTAAGTTGCCATTTACTGTAAACCTAATGTAGGCCTAATAGATGAGATAACCCCTGCAGGTTTCCAGCTTCACCAGGTCCCACGCGAGAACAAGAAAGGAGATGGAGTTGCTATCCTTGTTAGGAATGACATTGATAGCGTGCGTTGTCAAATTGATCGGCGGGAAACATTTGAACACATTACCGTCAAACTGTCAGATCGACATTCAAGCCAGCTCCTGGTACATGTAATTTACCGACCTCCAAGTACCAGCAAAAGCAGATTTATCGAGGAATTCAACAGTTTCATGGAAGCAGCTGCTTTGTCACCACATGAAAATATTATCCTGGGAGATGTTAATATCCAGCTTGACAGTCAAAATTGCTGGACAGAAAATTTCAACACAGTTCTATTGGATTTTGATTTTATTCAACATGTGTCAACACCTACACACATACAAGGACATATCCTTGATGTACTCTGCACTAGTAAATCCCTAACTTCCTCAGTTCACCATCATGTAAAGGACGGCATATCAGACCACCTAGCTGTCTTTTTCACTACAACATTCCCTGTCAAAAATTCCTGCAGAGTAAAACGGTTGAAAATCAGGAAACTTCGCAAGATAAATAAAACTGAATTTATGTCTGACATTGAAAATTCTGAGCTTATCCAGGCTCCTTACAAAACAGCTAGCTTACTTTCACACCAATACTTTCATACCCTTAGGAACATACTTGACAAGCATGCACCTGAACATGAATGTAAAACCCCACAACATGTCAACAAAGGGTTCATCAACAGTGAGATTTTGGCAGCAAAGAGACGTAAGCGCAAACTCGAAAGGGAGTGGCGAAAGGACAACTCTGCCATAAACCGCAGTAGGTATAGAGCCGCTGTGAACCATTTCAACCGTCTCGTGGAATGTGCAAAAACCAAACACTACAGTGATATGGTTAGGGGAAATGAGGATAACCCCAAGGCCTTGTGGAATTCCATAAAGAAAGTCCTCCATAGATCACCAAAAATGGTACTTCCAGATTATATCACCATGAACAGTCTAGTCAACACTTTCGGCAGGTATTTTGCAGACAAAATTGCTAAATTAGGATCTGGATTACTGTCTACTGATGCCGATCCCCCTGTCTCAGGTTCCTACAAAAACAAGTTTGTTTCTTTCCGGACCATGTCAGAGGAAGAAGTCCTTAAAATCATAAAGTCCACACCAAATAAATCATGTGACTTGGATCCCATCCCAACATCATTGTGAACTACTCTCTACAGGAGGGAAAAAAGCTGGTCTCTCAAGAATTATCGACCAGTGTCCAACCTCAGCTAAATCTCCAAACTCATAGAGATAGCTGTGGCTAAGCAGATAAATGAGCATATTGCTCACGATGGTATATCTATCGAAAACCAGTCCGCATATAGAGCTTTTCACTCAACTGAAACAGCGTTGCTCAAAATACAAAATGACATTGCCACATCAATGGACAAGGGTGCAGCTGTTGGATTAGTCCTTTTGGACTTATCTGCAGCTTTCGATACAATAGACCACTCAATCCTATTCAACTGCCTTCAGCACTGGTATGGCATTGATGGGGTAGTGCTTAAGTGGGTCCAGTCATACCTCAACTCACGCAAGCAGCGCATCAAAATAGATGGACATCTTTCAGATGCTTTTTTACACCATGGAACCAGCTGAATCGGTAAAAAACCTTGGTGTCATCCTGGATGCTGAAAATTCAATGCAAAGACACGTGGCTAATCTATGTCGCATAAGTTACTACCATCTCCGGGAACTACGAAGGGTCCGCAGGTACTTAAATCATGAAACAGCTGTAAAGGTGGCAAATGCCTTGGTAAGCAGTCGTCTGGATTACTGTAACTCGCTGCTTTACAACACAAAAAAGGCATATACTAGCAGACTACAGAGAGTTCAAAATGCCTTATGTCGGACGGTGTGCAAGCTAAATAAATACTGTCATGTTACACCCTTCCTGCACAAACTACACTGGCTCCCCATTCATTACCGTATACTGTTCAAATATAATCTCCTCATTTATAAAGCAATACATTTGAGTCAACCTCCATATCTCTCCGCTCTAATTAGGCGGAGTGATCTCACACGGGGCAATCGCCTATCAATTTCCTCATCTAAACCAAATAAACGCTCAGGGCTACGCAGCTTCATAGCAGGGGCTCCCACAGAGTGGAACAAGCTTCCTCAAGCCATCAGAACCATAGAAAGCATTTCTTGTTTCAGGAAACAGTTGAAAACATACCTTTTTAGATTGGCTTATCCTCCACCATAGCCTATCTCCCCTACCAGACGCTAATATGGAAACGGACATCTTTCTGGAACTGGACTATCCCTTTTTGCACATCAGTGCCTTAGAGGATGTTTACATCAAAAACGGCGTTTCTTACTTACTTACTTACTTACTAAACAATTATTTTTGTATTTCCTGATAAAGGAAACGTACCTGGAATTCATGCATGGCTCAAGTTCCCAATGACAGCTTTTGTTATGCTTCAGCCACTTTACCGAATATGCAGAGGATTTATCATGAAATCAGTAAAAGACCAAATACAAATTTCAATACTCAAGATTTATGATCTATGACTTAAGGGCAGGATTTGTAAATTTGCATTTTAATAACATTTCTGATTGACTTTTACAGGCTATAGAACACATATCTTCCATTTCAGTCAGTATATTGAGTTTATTTATCAAATATGGACCAAGCTTGGTTTACAGGTCATTTCATAGGAAGAAAAAATATTGTAAGTCACCTAAATTAGAAGAAGAGAAATCAGTGTCATTAATCATAAATTGATTGAATATTAGTTGATATTTAGACAGTTGAAATTTATGCATGTAATGATTGTCATATTCAAGACTGATTGCATGGAAATGATAGAATAGAAAACACTGTACAGTTGAGAGAGCACAAGATATGAAAAGTAATTATAATGAAATTTTAGTTTATTGATATACATATGGTTAGCTTTATTAATTAACACCATTAGTTGTGTTACATTACATACAAATCCACTACTGTACAACTGTATATCATGTGGAAATAACTACTGCAATGTTAATACTAATAACTCATTTACACTACTTACAAACAGTATAGCTTGTGAAAAAGTGCTAAAAGTTGTTAAAACTGTACTTTACTGACTTTAAGATCAACTCTTAAAGTGTAATATAACCATTAAATAAAGAAGTTGATAAAAGTGTATGTACTCTAAGTTGAAATAATGAAACATGAGTAGGATATACAGTTAATTTCTTTGAAAAGAGTGATAAGTTTTAGGGTCTAAACCTATAGAAGTGAAGGCTTCAAAAAGGAACGACCTTTAAAAGTTGGGACTGAAGCTAAATAGGCTTTGAAAGCCTTGACAGGACATAACACAAAATTGTTTAATTGAGGTAACTGAACCACATGCATCTGATCTGAAGTTTGCATGGTTTTGAACAAGCCATAATAAGATGCAAACCAGGAGGGCCAAAAGCTATGTCATTTTTCATGGGATGACACATCTTATCAAACTGGGACATATCATTGGGAATTGACCACCCATCCTACACTTGTGATTGAAAGTCTGATATTTCTAATAACCTCAATTGCAGTTGGAGGGTAGGGATTGCATCAGTTCTATATTTTAAACAACAGAGAACCAATCTTAAAATATGATAACATTTCCCTTTTATTGTCTCTTTTTGACTTGGTTATGAAAGCATCAAACCATTCTAATATATTTACATTTTAGTCTTGTTCACTCATGTGTATCTGCAAAATAACACTGAGCGTGTATAAAGTAAGGCTGCTGTTCACAGGCACAGACTTACAACTTGGCTTGATCCAAAATATTGAGGAATTTCTTGAAAATTATTTAATTTCAGGTAATATTGAAAATATATGACATTTAAATATATTTTATTTGAAAAAAAGTATAATTGAGTATTTAAAGAACAGTCAGATGTCATTGTGACAAAACAATCTGCAAATTCTCAACCAGCAAGTGACTTTATTTCTGGAATAAACTCCAGCTAATAAAATAGGTAAGATATGATAGATTATTTGTAAATAATGTACAAAAATACCATTTGTTCTATTCTGGTAATTTCTGTAACATGAGGCTTGCAATTTTGTGAATATTTGGATCTAAAAACTGAAATGTATTACCCTGTTATCTGGAATTCTGGTTAAATAAAAGTATTTTTCTGATTAAAAATATACAGTTCAAACGCTACTAAATAGAAGCTCTCAGATCTAGACAAAAAGACTTCCAGTTAACTAGGATGTCTAGATAACAGGGATAGTTTGACAAATCCAGAATCTGTTATGACTTTATATTTATTTCTACTTAGACGGGAATGCCACTAAACAGAACTTTACATAGATTTGTCTGTAGTTGTTGAAATCGCAGAACAAAGGTAAAAGACAGAGTGTGCTGTAACGTGTTTAGATTTTGACAAAATTAACTTCTGAATCACAAATTTAAGATTTTAACATAGAAAATAATTACAAAAAAAAACTGTCTACAACCAGGCACTGTGACTGGTATAAGGGCAAAAACAACCAACCTGAAAAAAACTGGTGAGTTACAGAGGGATTACTTAATCTTATTATATTTTATTGGGAAGTCTTTGTAATTAATTACAACACAATCATCAGGCATACAGATCAATTTAGGACATATAATATGGTTTATGAAAATTTTAATTAGATATTAAATGATCTCTTGTGAAAGGAGGTGCTGGGTTTTCTGAAGTTCTAAAATTGAGAAAATATTAAAACTGTTGAAATTATCAGAAAATATTTGAAAAAGAAATAAAATACAAAATTAGACACATTAATAAAAGTCAGAGTTCAATAAGTGTGTGTAATTGTGTATTGCATCAGGTTGTTAACACACTAATAAAGTAATTGAAGTAACTGAATGTTGGTGTGAAAGATGGCTGAGTAATGGACTTTGAGAATTGGGGACGAGTTTAAATACTAGTAATATACACTTATTGACACTCTGTTACTATGCTTCATACTTCAGTAAATTGTTTCCAAAAGTCCCCACCCAGAGATATTTCTGTCCCACCCCAGCACACTGAGGAGGGAACTCTAGCCCCTCCAGTCCTTGGATTTCAGCCCACTGTCTCGTCTGGGGGTCAAATGTCTGTAACCTGTGGTTATCATAGTCACATAGTAGTAACTTCCCTCCACTGT
Organism: Sabellastarte sp. h YS-2021; assembly: GCA_964017235.1. NCBI lineage: Eukaryota > Metazoa > Annelida > Polychaeta > Sabellida > Sabellidae > Sabellastarte > Sabellastarte sp. h YS-2021. The sequence goes on from OZ024940.1 coordinate 28,741,077, forward strand.
CCACATCACTAAGAAGAGGATTGTTCAACTTACCCACTTCTAGCCTTTCACCCTGACCTTCCTCCCCTGTTTTGTAAAGAAACTCACCAGTCAGCGAGTAAACATATACACAATGTTTGTTACAACAGCTTATATAGATACAAGTGCTGGTTGTACACAGTCTGTCTGCACTACTACCTTTACTGTAATCTAACAGATCAAACACTTGGTCTTTTACCCAGCTATCCTGAGATTTACTGAAAACATGGAGTTGTTGTTTTATACCATCTAAACCAAAGAGGGTGTTATTGGTGAGACTCACATCACTAAACTGACCAGAACAGATCCGTTTGAGGTAATCACCTTGCTGGTTCAAAACATGGAGACCTGTTTTATAGTCACACACAATGACCTCTGTGTCTGTTTTAAGGACACAATTGACCCATTTAAAATGCTCATTTTTGATTTGTTTAATTTTTTGTAAATCTGTGTTATAAACAGCCACACCCTTGTCCCCACCCGCCACCCACAGCTCATCTCTGTACACATACAGTTTATCTGGCCAAAATTCTATGCCTGCACATTTCACTTCACTGTATCTTGGATGGATTTCTTTTTTCGTCTGAAAGTACATGATGAAATTAATTCATTCAATAAGTGTAGAATGGTTTACATTTGAAGATATTTTCAAGGTTTCACAAATTACAACATGTTTTTGTTCACTTTTATTGCTTTTAGTGTAACTTGTTATTTGTGTTGAGACAGTCACATTGTGTTCACAGAATATGAAGACAGTGTAACTCCTGTTATCTGACTTTCTTTTAGGCAGGCAGATTGTGTTCAGATTACAAAAGGTTTATAAACTAGAAGAGGTCTTTTAGTATAAATACAAATTTAGGAAAGAGTATATGACTTCACATCAAGGTTAACAAAGATCAGATAAAAATATATTTCTTTGGTACTTTTTATAAAGGTTGTCTAATATTTAATACATGTAATTAGTTATTGTAGTGATAATCCTTACAAATCTTGGAAAGTGGAAATGAGTTCATAACATTCAGATAGAAGTTCTCATATTAAATTTTTTCTACTTCAGTTAACAAAAACTACAAAGTCTAGTTTAGCAACTTAATACAAATTTTATTCAGAGTTCCTGGGTTGTTTACTTTTGACTTTGTGCCACATGCTTTTAATGTAGACTCAGAACCACCCAAATACTCTTATGCATTAGAGTTACTTAAATCTTTACTTGTTAAAGTGCTGGGGTGTACTTATGTGTGTCTAAGAGAGCTTTTTTCATTTGATTAGATTCAGGTTTTGAAAGGACCATAAAGCTTCAGCTTTAACTTTGGTAATCATTACATATGGCACAGTGATTGTCTAAAAATCTTGATTTTGATCGATGGTTTTTATTTTAGCATGATTTGTTTTCACCCGAGCTAAAAAAAAATGTGAAAATGTCAATCTAGGCAATCCATGGCTCAATTTTTTTGGATAAATTTGTATTTGAGACTAGTGAGTTTGGCCTATGACTTTAAATCTAAAGAGTGAACAGGCTGTCAGTCTGTTGTGTGTGACATTTTCATTTCTCAAATTACAATGAAGCATAAGCAGTTCTCCTTTGTTACAATATTTCTTACCAGTGTGCGAGATGACAGGTCTCTTCTAGGACCAAATATTGCTGCTACAAGAGCCATTAAATGAGATAATAGACCTCTGCTAGGACTCTGTGTGTGATAGTTTGACTCTCTCCTGCCTACAGCTGCTGTACCAGCCACGTCTACCCTGGTAGATGTACCTGAGTCCCACTTACTTCCCTTGACCACTTCAACTGAAGATTTAACGTTCCTGTCAAGTCTAGGTAGTCTGCAGTGGATTGCTGCCAGTTCATCCTTAAGATTGCTGTTCAAGTGTGTCAGTGTGTCTGTCAACAGAACAGTATCACCAGCTTGTGAAACATCTGCTAAGAACTGTTTCTTTTCTGCCAGCTGCTGTCTTGCCTCTGTAAACATCTGTCCCTGCTGGTCCAAGCTTTGGATAGTGTTTTGGTTGATGGACTGGATTTCTGATAATAAACTATCATGGTGGTTATTTACATCATCAATAATACTCTTCCTCAGTCTGTTGACTTCAGCCATTTGTCTCACCTCTGCTTGCTTGATGTTTTCTATTAATTCTCTGTTGCTGCAACATTTACTGTCCATTTCTCTCTCTTCATTTGTGATGGTTTTAATATATTTGTCCATCTCTTGCTTTTTGAATTTCTCCAACTCGGCAAATATTATAAGTGTGTGGTTTTTAGTAGCTCTGCTCTTTCTGTGAGCCTTGGAGCAATTGGCACATAATAATTCCTCACAATTTCTACAAAATGATTCTACAGACTTCATGGCATCTTCACAAAGATCACAAACAGTTTCTTGAGGATTATCATCATTTCTTGATATATTTCTACAGACTGCAATAAGACTCTCCATTTTGAAATCTTTCTTCACCTCACTGAGTTTAGTATATTGCCTACATTCAGGACACTTGACTCTGTCTCCCTGCTTGACGCCCTGTGTACACTGGTAGCAGAAAGTGTGAAGGCACCTTAAGATATGTGGGCCAGTGTACACCTCTAGACACACAGGGCACGTGATGTGCTCTTCTAGAGGGTTGACTGCTGAAGTGGCCATTGTCTGTAAAAGTATAAATAAATGCAATAATTACTGAAATGTTAATTATAATTTTGGTGTTGTAATTTTATCTTTGATGAAATATAAGTATATAGCCCAATAATGTTTTGACTTCACTTTGAGGTCTCTATGAGGAGGATTTAAAGTCTTCCAAAATAATTCAAGTGTCAATTCATTGACCTCAAATAACTGGAAAACAGAATGAACGGGCGCTTTTTTGGATACTGACCCATGTTTGTCCCTGGACTATCCCTTCTTGGACTTAAGCGCATTAGAGGATTTGAATCAATTTTGCGCTCTATAAATCCTACTATGATTATTACTATTTAAATTTTGACCTAAATTGGATTATGATCAAAGGTCAAAGTTGGTGTTTCACGTCCTGTTTAACAGCCAGGGTCATACTGTCACTTGTGGGAGCTGAACCCACACACAGAGGTGACAGCCTGCCATTCAATGGTAAACTAAAAGGTTAAGACTTTGTTTAGACAATGTTACAGTAAAAATTATTAAACTGAGATACTAGACAAAACATTTTGGTAATATATAGTCAACTCAAAGACATTTGTAAAGCATTTTCTTTCACAGGGGAGGTTTTTCTCAATAATTTGGGATATTTCTATCCATAGTATGATCCAGATCTTTACCAAAAATGTAAACACCTCTTCCATTGGCTATCCTAACCTAAACAAAATTTCATAAAGATCTGCTCATTACTTTTGGAGTAATGTCAATCACAAAGCCAAAATCGTTGGAAAGGGGACATTTAAAGACTTGAAAGTTCAACAATATTTATTCACTTCTCCCTTTGGCCAGGGCCAGCCCATATAAATGACTGAATAAAGATGTGTGCATTACTTTTGGAAAAATAAAAATAAAATAATAAACAATGACCACACCCCAAAACATCACCTCCCAGTGGAGGTATTAAATATGATGTGTAACTATGTTCATAAAATCTGAATAGTTATAACTTGCTATCTAATATTCTGTGTCCAAACTGTGGATTTAAATTCTTGTAACAGAAACACTTTCATCTTGAGATAATATTCTCTATTTTATACATGGAAATGCCAGACTGTTTTACAAGAAATATTTGATTTTAAAATCATCAGCTATGGGTTTATTCACAAAGAAAAGATCTGGTGAGTTTGTGTCACCCAAGAACAGGCAGCCTACTAAGAGCATGTCACAGTAGTCATATTACTGCTTTGTTAAGAGGTCATATTAGAAAGAGATTGTTTGTTTATTGTCAGTTAATGTTTAAAAAAGTTTACCTGTCAAAATTACATGTAAAATAAGGTGTGGTTGATCTGAGTAAAATGACACAATATACTGTTTTTACAATAATAATAATTATAACAAGACTACTTGCAGAGCACAGACCTCTGCCAAGCATGGATCCAGATGATCCAGACAGTGATCCAGATCACTTCCAACATCTAATCACTTGTTCCTTGTCCCATTTAGGACATTTCCTGAAAATTTCATCAAAACCCATCCATAATTTTTTAGGTAATCTGTCTTTAAAAATTACATTTCATGGATCCAGAAGATCCATATAGTGATCCATATCACTCCCAAAATTGACTCATTTCCTTTTTACCTTTTCAGACATATCCTGAAAATTTCATCAAAATCCATCCTTAAGTTTTGGAGTTATCTTGTTCACAAAAGCACAAACAAACAAACCCAGGCGAAAACATAACCTGCTTGATGGAGGTAATCATGTAGTATACTGTCAGTAGGTAATACTTACTGTAATATATATCAAAAGGCTGCACAGATCGGTAAGAAATGTTCACTTTCAAAATCCTCAATTGTGTTTTGCAACAGAAAAAGATTCGTTCATATAACCAAGTACAGGAAGTTTTCTTATGGTTTGTAGCAATAACCATATCACTGCCTCGTTACCAAGTTGTATTAGAAAGAGATAAAATATAGTTCCTTCAATGGTAGTTGCTTTTCTAAAAACCTCTCTGTGGAAATGACTAAAATGTGTATTTTGTTTTGATAAAATGACAAAATATAGAGTTAAGTTTGAAGTTTTCAAGACTTAAAGATAAACAGAAGCTGCAGCATAGATTTTCCCAATAAATCACAACATAATATTCCCTCCAGTAGGGGTATGTGTTTGTATATGCTTGAAAAAATGTAACTATTTTTAACATATGACATTTTAACATATTTTTAACATATGACAAAATCACAAATCTGGCAATACTTGTTTGTAATGATCGAAATTATATCATTGTACATCAATAGCTTTATATACATTGATTTCTTAGATTTTGAAGCTGAAATTATGTAGCCAGTTATTGTAAACAGTACCTTTATTATGTTTCCTAATACGGAATAAGTACATATATGCATGGCTTGTATGCCTTGCTCAAGTCACCAATAACAGATCTCTTTATGCTTCAATGACTTTACCAAATATGGAGACGATTTCACATGACAACAGTAAAAGACTAAATGCATGTTTCAGTGTTCAAGATTTATGATCTATGACTTAAGGGCAGGATTTGTAAACTCGCATTTTTTCATTACATTTCTGCATGACTTCCACAGGAATAGAGCATATATCTCTCAGTATGTTAACCAAATATGGATGAAACCTCATTTTTTTCAATCGCATAAAAAAAATATTGCAAATCGCTTTGGCAAAATAAATTTACCTGGATGTAGTTTGTAATTGAGAGAAATCAATGTCATGAATCACATGACTGCTTAAATGTTAGTTGACATTTAGACAGTTGACAATTGGTGTAATTACTGTGTGACATAAACATTTATTGTCATAGTGTCCGCAAGCATATCATTTGTGAAGTAGAATTCCCTTTCAAGTAGAAGTAAATTTCAGACTCCTAGGTATTTCCCATTCAAGTCACCATGTTATATGGAATTCCCGCTTGAGCAGAAGTTTTGCTTGCCAATTCTTGACAATTGACAGCATTGAGCTGTGTACAATTAGCAAAGCCCTGTTAAATAGAATTAACTTTTAAGGGGAAGTTAACAGAAGCCCACTAGTGGAATTCACGTCTGTTATATAGAAATCCTGCTTTAGTAGAAATATTAGTCTGAAAACATTGAGATTCTAGAGTTTAAAGAAACAGTGTTTTGTTAGACTTTGCTTTTAGGTGGATGCAGGTACTTTACACTGAAATTTACTATTTTCTGTAATGTAGAAGTACACGGGCGACATCGATTTGAGACAGTATTATCCTGTTTTTAATAGTTTTTGCAACTTCTTTATATAAATGTACAGTTTCATACATATTAATAAACTGAGAAGCACCGATATTTCATTGCCTTTTTTATGTTTGTACAAACAAAACTTTGACAAAAACTGAATGTTGCACCCAAAACAAATGGTCATTGATCTGGGAAACATTTTGAAACCCCCAAATTATAATCCACTGAATTGAGACATTCACTTTCATTGTCCCCCAAATTTTTGTAAACAGAAAACAGACATCAATAACTTGACTTTTGTCATGTATGAGCGATAGAAATTGTATAAAATAAGCTAGAACAGGTACTTATTATAAAACCACTTGTATGGGGGGACAAGAATTTTGGCAGTCATATTATAATAGTATGGAGAAGTAACAGCCATGTTTACAATAACTATAAAAGCACTCAAAATTATTTTTTGCGTCCAGATAGAAGATACAATAATGATGTTTAGTGGTTATCAATTTCTATTGCTCTCATAATTTGATGTTATCAGAAGGATCTTTTCAATGTGGCAGATATGGGGAATGCAGGGAATATACTTTTCTATCAATTGTCACATTTTAATGCTATATGTACAGTACCAGTGGCATATAATCACATTTATAAATGAGGTGATACTTCTGGAATACATTGTCTGTGCTGTAAAGTCAAACAGTTTATTATCGCCAAAGGTAAAAAGTGTCCCAAATTGATGACGTCCCAATTCAATGCCGCGCATGTACTGTTTTCAAAAGATTCTTATGTTTGTAACTTCAGTTAAATATTGTGTGAACTGACATCCCACAATAATTTTAATGAAGTTATTTAATGTTTAGGATGGAAGGTTTTACAAAAAAATAAGGAAAAGACTTCAGTTTATTCAAATTTATTACAGTTTTACTATTGAAAAACATTGTGAAAACATGAAATACACAACAAATGCAATCATTTCTATTTTAACAATATTAGTAAGTTCAAAATATACATCCTATGTCACTGACCAAGAAGCAATGGTAGCTGGTCAAATTTCTCAATAAGATCAACATCAGGTTTAATGGTGGTAACATGCTAAGACCATATAGAAAAAAAATAAACATCTGTTCTTTTCAGCAAACATATTATGCATAATAACCTCTGCCCTTTTTAGTTATTCGTGTAGTTTAAAAGGTAATATCATATTCAAATCAATATTTAAAGCCATGTTAAATTCTGATATTGATATTATATGAATTAAATATTAACACTTGTCAATTTGTTGCTTAAGGTTTGAGAGACTTTGCACAGCTTTTTAGGGCTTCATTGGTAAAGTGGGTTAGCAATTTGGGCATCTTATCACAAACGGTTGTACCTTTGTATAAAATTTGCACATTTACTCATAACAAGCACACTTTTAGGTGTATGTAAATCCCAAAGATTTAGTCATTGTATAAACAATAGATATAACAACAGAGCCCTAAATTTTTTATCATCAGTAATCTGTTTTCAGACAAAGATCTTCAGAATTTGCCATTGCAAAAAAGATGATTTACAATGCATTGGTAGGGTGTTCCTGTAGCACTGAAACTTAGTGAGTCATTTAAGCCCTTTTAATTTGAAGTTTGTTTTGTGGCATTTAGTAGAAATAAACAGCCTTTTTATTTACCCTGTTATCTGTAATTCCTTGTTTAGTAGAAGTAGATTCTGGTCGCTTGAGATTCTACTTAATAGAATTTAGCAAACTAATACAAGCACATGAATGTTATAAACTGATAAAATAATTGAAAATTACTGATTATCTATCAAATACTTATTTGCACAGACAAGTAGTAGGTTATTCACCAGTTTTTTGTGAAAATTAAACTACTACTGAACAGTTGAGTATATGCCGTTTATCAGATGTTTACATCGATACATAACTTATTTTCCATAAAAGTGGTCATTTGGTATTCACATGGGAATGCCAACATATCTGGGACCCAACTCGTGACCAGTGTTCAAACATTTTTCAAGCTATCTAATAGTGATCCCTGAGATTATGAATGGTGAGTTTACGGCAACCTTAGTGACAAGACTGGTTAACGAACTTAACATTGTGATAACTTGTGTCTAACCCCTAAACCCAGTTCATGACAACAGGCAGAATAAGCTGAGAGCCTACCATGACCTTGGCTGTTGAACAGGTCAACAGGTCATAAAACATATACTTCAACTTTGTCAAACCCTCAAGGTGGCATGTTGGACTTTTGTTGTTGGACTCAACAAAAGAAATTATGTGAAGTCTTTTTTTTTCAGAAAAAAAGAAAAAGGCTTTCCTCATTTCAATCATGTTATATTTTAATTTTATGGATTGAAGGCTTCAAAATGATATACAAGAGCACTCAAAGAGTGCATACCTGAGCCAATTCTAAGCAACCTACGCTATTACTTTGATCACTTATCCTTAATGTCAGACATCTCCAGTGAACTCCATTGTATTATTAGCTCCAGCGCTACATAAAGACTTACACAAAATGGGGGCTCACACTTATTCTATATTTAGAACAATATCAAAGTAATATCAGCCATATCTATGCAAATGCCTTATCTCACTGATAAAACAATTCTTTTTAACCCCTGGATCCAGAAATTCTTCCAGATTGTTCCCTAAATTAAATAAATTTAGCATTACAAGACCCACCTACTGTGAATATTTCAAATTTGTGCAAAAATATTTTACAGTCTTACAAACATACAGACAAATAGAATTATATGATATTTGTTGTTAGGCTTGACAGAAGTAATAATGTGTGAAAATTGGCAAGAAATGACAATTTTATGACACTGGACCATTAAAGGAGTCGTGGGTATTTTACAAATATATAACATAAAACCATAATAGTGTTATATTCATGTATTTACTGAACAGTTAGATGTCTTTGTGACAAGACAGGCTATAAATTCTCAACCAGCAAGTGTTGTCATTTTGAAATAAACTACAGCTTATAAAACAAGATAAAATATGAAAGATTATATGTAAATAATGTACAAAAAATACCATATGCTCTATTCTGGTCATTTCTTTGATGAAAAACTAAAATATAAATGCTAAATGAATTCCCGTGGGTAAAAAATGAATCTAAATCTTAGATAAAAATCTGTTGAATTCTCTTTAAATAGAAAAATCTGGAGTACCTGGGCCAGGATTTACAAAAGGTCTTAAGTCTTAGGCAATTTTTTTGCTTAGACCAGTCCTAAAGTTATGGCTTTTGTCTTAGCTAAGATTTCTCTTAAATTGGGATTCAATTTAAGCAAAAAAATCTTAGCTGAGACAAAATTTGTGCAAAAAGTCTTAACCACTTTGAATTCTAATTAACAAATTTTAGTTAAACAAAAACATTTTTCATTGATAAATACACCAAACATTCTCTTCAAAATCATAAAACAGATTTGTTGTTTTTTTTTGTAAAATTACGTAAAAATAGTAGTCTTTGTGTTTTATTGTGAGTCAGCAATTTTTATGACAATATTTTTACCTCAAGAAGGTAAAATGTGGAAATTTTATAGGTAATTAAATGATGTAAATTTCTATTGCAATCCACAGAAATTACTTTTATAGGAAGTATAGATCCCCATAGTATATATTTTGTTGGCATAACAAAGGGTAAAATGTAAATACATGCAATGGAATATTTTAAAAATGACTTAAGTCTGCCCTGCAGTGGTCTTAAAGTTATGACAACATCTAAGATAAATTTTTGTCTAAGACCTTTTGTGAATCCCATTTTGTCTAAGCAAAAAAAGTCTTAACTTTATGACAAAATTCTTGCACAGTTAAGACTTTTCTCTTAAAGTTATGACAATTTTTTGTCTAAGGCCTTTTGTGAATCCCGGCCCTGCTTAAGTAGAAGTAGTTTTTCCGATTGAAAAAAACCACAAAAAATGAATGCAGTTTACAACATGTTAAGTTGAAGCTCCCAGCAAGAAAAAAGACTTCCAGTTAACCAGGATGTCTAGATAACAGGGATATTTTGACTACTAAAGACTTTGTTATGACTTTATATTTACTTAGATGGGAATATGCCACTTAACAGAGCTTTACATAGATTTGTCTGTAGTTGCTGAAATCTCAGAACAACAAAAGTAAAAGACAGCATGTGTGGTGTGTGGACTTTGAAAAAAATTAAACTCCAAATCACAAATTCAAGTTTTTCATACAAAAGTAAATAAAGTATAACTGAAAAATAAATACATTAAAACTGTGTACAACCAGGCATTGTGACTGAAATAAGGACAAAAACAACTTACCTTAAAAACTAGAGGACTGACTCAATCTGGGACAATAATTGTTATACAAACAGTTTACTGACAGTAATTGTCATACAATTATTAATCATAGAAATCATATCAGGGTAGACAATATTGTTTATATATTGTTTATTACTTTTAATTAGACATTTAATGATCTCTTGTTAACATAGATTGTGGGTGTTTTAAGTTCTAAAATCAGTAAAAATATTGATACCATTGAAAGTATTTCATAATTGAAAAATAAATAAATTCATTTATATTTACAAATATGTGTTTATGAGTTTAATCAGTATGTATAATTATATAAAGCTGTTAACAGAGTAAAACAATAGCTGAAATAATGGAGTGTTGGTCAGAAATGAGAAATGGACTGTGAGAATTTGGGGATGAGTTCAGTCCCTAACAATGTATATTATTGACACTTTGTCATTGTGCTTCATACTTCAGAATTTTTTTTGTAAAAATCCCCACCCAGAGATGTTTGAGCCCCACCCCAGCACACTTAAGTCTCTCTAACCCCTCCAGTCCTTGGATTTCATCCCACTGTCTAGTTTGGGAGTCAAACAGTTGTAATCTGTGGTTATTACGGTCACATAGCAGTAACTTTCCTTCACTGTCCACATCACTGAGGAGAGGTTTGTGAAATTTATCCACTTCTAGCCCTTCACCCTGACCCTCCTCCCCTGTTTTGTAGAGAAACTCCCCAGTCAGAGAGTAAACACATACACAGTGGGTGTTAAAACAGCTTACATAGATACAAGTGCTTGTTGTACACAGTTTATCGTCATAATAACATTCACTGTAACCCGATAGATTCAACTCTCTGTCTTTTACCCAGTTATCCTGAGATTTGCTGAACACATGGAGTTGTTGTTTTATGCCTTCTAAACCAAAAAGTGTGTCATTGGTGACACTCACATCACTAAACTTACCAGAACAGATCTGTTTCAGGTAATCACCTTGCTGGTTCAAAACATGGAGTCCTGTGTAATAGTCACACACAATGACATCTGTGCCTGTTTTTAAAACACTATTGACAAAGTTAAAATGCTCATTTGTTATGTGTTTTATTTGTTCTAAATCTGTGTTATAAACAAACACACCCTTGTCCCCGCCCCCCACCCACAGCTCATCTCCAAACACACACAGTTTACGTGGACGAAATTCTATGTGTACACTTTTCACTTTTCTGTATCTTGGATGGATTTCTTTTCTCTTCTGAAAGTGCAAGAAAAATGAAATTCATTTAACATGTGTGGAATAATTTACATTTGAACATATTTTCAAGGTTTCATACATTACATGCTTTATTCACCTTTATTGTTCACAGATTGGCACAGAATATGAATACAGTGTAACTTCTGTACTGTCTGACTTTATCCTGTCAGATTGTGTTCACACAATTATGGAGACAATGTAGCTTCTGTTGTCTGACCATATTGAGACAGATTGTGTTGACATAATATCAATACAGTGTAACTTCTATTATCTGATGATTTAGTCAGATTATTTTCACAGAACATAAAGACCATGTAACTTCTGTTTTCTTACTTTGTTGAGACAGTCAGATTGTGTTCACAATTAAAGACATATTTTACTGTACTTAAACAGTTTGGGAGAATGGAAAGGAGTTTTATAGCATTAATCATTCAGATAGGAGAATTCAACATAATAGAGGTTTTCTACTTTCATCAAAAATCTACAAACTCTAGCATATCACTTCATTTCCATATTATTCACTGTCTCAATGCTATATCATCTCTATTATCAGGCTAATTTTTAATTTATTTTAAAATTTACATTAAAGAAGCCGATTGTGTTGACCATTGTAGAAAGTTTGTAAAATAGAAAAGTGTTTCAATGTAAACACAGAATTTGGAGAATGAAAATAGTTTATAACATTGTACATTCACATATACTTGGATATCAAAAAGTACAAACTATTTTGGCACCTTACATGAATGCTATTGTATCCATTGGATGCATCCAGTGGATATTTTAGTTTAGTATTTGCTACACCACCGCCACCTTTGCATTGCATAGATGTTAACACTCAGTAGAAAACTAGACCATCTAGCTTCACCAAATTTTCAGGACATCTTCATTAGAAGGTAAGCTTATCTGAAAATGAAATTAGCCTCATTCTGAAAAACAAGATGGCCGTCCTGGATATTTCTTTGAAAATTATTTACCTTTTTAATGGCTGGTTCTAGTAACTAGAAGGTTGAATTTCTTCATAGGTGATATGTATAACAAATATACATGTCTGCTAACAGCATGCAGACAGTTAACCTTGAAGTTCTTTATTCACGGTCATCTATGGAGTGCCAAGGTACCCCACATAGTCGACTTTAAAAAGTGCCTATATCTCCCTTATTATTGGTCCGAGATGTTTGGCATGTGAAGCTAGCCTATAGGAAATCATGAGTTGGGAATCTCTCATATGGTCAGATTTGAACTTGGGCCCCTCCTTCAAGGTCAAACGTTGGTTCCCTGGATTCAGTGGATTGTCATTCTGGTGGATACAATTTGCATCACTTCTCCGATGCCATAGGTCTAGTCTAATGATCTACTTGGCTTTTTACACCATGGTCACTTTCAAGGTTAATTCTATGACCCCAAAATGAATTTTCAGTTATTCCTAAATATCTGTTATTATTGTTCCCCCTTGTTGGTAAAATTAACCATATTAGTGTATTTTATACCTTTTGTAGTTGTTATTTTATTGAGTAAACTTTGTAATTGAATATAAATGGGCTAAGCTGGTAACACCTAAAAATGAGTGTCAAATCTAGGGTGATACATTTTGTTGGGTCAAACTTTCCAGGTTCTAAATCTATGCACATGTTACAGTATGTCTTACCAGTGTGTCAGATGACAGGCATCTACTAGGACCAGCTACTTGTGCTGTACCAGCCACCTCTATTCTGGTAGATGTTGCAGGCTTCCAGTCCTCTCCTTTCACCACATTAACTGAGGACTTCACATTTTCATCAAATCTTGGTAACTTGGCATGGATTGCTGTCAGTTCTTGTTTGTGTTGCTCACTCAGGTTTTTCAGTGTGTCTGTCAGAATACCAATATCATGGGTTTGTGAAATATCTGCCAAGAACTGTTTTTTATTTACCAGCCGCTGTTTAGCATCTGCAAACATCTGTTGCTGCTGTTCCAGGCTTCTGATTGTGTCTTCGTTGATGGACTGGATTTCTGAGAGTAAACTGTCATGGTGGCTGTTTACATCATCAATAATACTTTGCCTCAGTTGATTGACTTCAGAGATTTGTCTCTTTCTTGCTTGCTTGATGTTTTTTATCAGTTTTCTGTTGCTGGCACATTTACTGTACATTTCTCTCTCTTCATCTGTGATGGTTTGAATATATTTGTCCATCTCTTGTCTTTTGGATTTCTCCAAGTCAGCCAATGTTACTAGTTCATGATCTTTGGTAGCTTTGCTCTTTCTGTGAGCTTTGGAACAATTGGCACATATACGGTCCTCACAATTTGTACAAAAGGATTGTACCGGCTTTGTGGAATCTTCACACAAGTCACAAACAGTTTCTTGAGGTTTGTCATCTTTTCCTGATGTATTTCTGGAGATGGCAATTAAACTCTCCATTTTGAAGTCTTTCTTCACCTCACTGAGTTTGGTATGTTGCCTACATTCAGGACACGGGACTCTGTCTCCATCCTTGACAACCTGGATACACTGGTAGCAGAAAGTGTGAAGGCACCTTAACATTTGTGGATCAGTGTACACCTCTAGACAGACACTGCAGCTGATGTGGTCCTCAAGTGGATTGTGTGGTAAAGCAGCCATTGTGCCTGTAGAAATACAATGTGATAAGACTGAAGTAAAATTTTCGGCTAATTAAATTTTGTTATTAATAGATGAAAAGGAAATTTCTCTTTTTAAGATCCCCTGTGGAGTTTGTATTCCCACCTTCTAAGCAGAATTCTACCCTAAAAGAGTTTAGACGTGCTTCAAAGACTTAACAGTGGTCCTCAGTAGCCTACTGGTTAGCACATTTAGCATCTTATCACAGGCTGTCACCTCTGTGTGTGACCCTTAAAAGTGACAAATGCTGAGGACCTGACTTTTGTAAATACTTTTCCTATGCCTATGCAGTGGTGATCTTTCAGATGAGTCTGTGCATATGAGGATCTGGGGCCGGATTCACGAAAGGTCTCAAGTCTCACATCTGAGATTTTGGTCTCAAATCTAAGATTTTTCTTAGATTTTTCTCAAATTTGAGACATTTTGCTCAGTTGGGATTCACAAAAGATCTCAGGCTAAGATTTTTCTCAGATTTGGTCTCAAATCTAAGACTGCCTAGGGGGTGACTTAAGTTTTCATAAAATAGAGTATATGTAATAAAATGTCACAAAACAAAATGAAAATAGTGAAGTATGACTTATTATTCAACTTATAACTCAAAATCTGAATATATATTAAGAGTTTGTACAAAAACAACAGTAAACATTTACATTACAAATTTACATAAGTGGCTTGTTTTGCTGTTATAATCAGTTCTTTTGAATGTCAGTACAAATTATATTTAAAAGACAATGTTTTGCTTGATTGAAAATATTCTAAAATGTGAGTATATATGGTAGAGTGATAAAATATAAATGTGTATACTTTCCACTAATCTCAACAAAATGTTACATCAGTTTTGATTGGTCCAGACTCAAAATTTGGCTGAGATTTTGGTCTCAGCTGAGATTCCTTTCGTGAATCTCAACTTGAGCAGAATCTCAGCTGAGACTAAAATCTTAGATTTGAGCAAAATCTCAGCTGAGATTTGGCTAAGACTTGAGACCTTTCATGAATCCAGCCCCTGGTATGCTACTTGAGAGTACAGTTTGTATTTTTTAGAAATATTATATATTTTCATAGTAACTCAGTGAATATTGTAAATATATCTTTTTAATGACTTACCTTCTGCCTTTCTGTGTCCAAATGGATATAACTTCCTGTTTATCAGTTTTCTTTGTAGGAGTATATATGTAGGGGTATAAACTCTTGATATATTTATTATCCTGGATTTTACATGGGGAGAAGTTTGGTTGTGTTTGTGTGACCAAACAAAGGGCGTCTTTTAATAAAGACTGTGAAACAACCATGTCACTGCCTTGTTATCAAGTCTTCATAATGTATTCATAAGAGATAAAATATAGTTCTTCATTGTCACTTACATTTCCAAAATTATGTCGGGTAAAATCCCATACAAAGTGAGGTGTGTGTTGAAATTACACTTTCTATTGTTTAGTTTTAAGTGAACAAGAAATCAAGATAAATATAAATCTTTATTCGGATTATTAGGTAGTATATTATGACACTGTATTCCCTCCATTTTGTGTGGTCACCTGTATATGCTTGTTAGAGCTTGAAGATCAACATTAGAATTTTAAAATATGCCTAAAGAACAAATTTGGCGACTGTACCATTTTTTCTGAAACAGTAAAGTTAAATAGTTTTCTTGCTAAAATAATGACAGTATGTTTTGGAATCAATGTGAATTGTCATATTATACTTCAAGTGATCTGGCCACTTATATTTTACAATTATTTGGGTTTTTTTTTCAAGTAAATAGTTTATTTGATTGTGAAGTGAAAATTATGAAATCACTTAGTTAACAGATGCTTTATTTGCATTCCTTATAAGGGAAACAAATGTAGATTATATACTTTGATCTTATCACACCAGCAATGTCTCTTTATCATTAAAACACTTTACCAAATATGGACATGATTTAACAAGTATCTAAAAGATGAAGTTCACATTTCCATATCCATGATTTTTAAGCTGTGCTTGGGGTGATTCTTGGCAACACCTTATTCCTGGTGAGATTTGTACTTCCAGCTCCATGGTCTCCTTCAGAAAGAAGCATAAATTCCACCTCAACACTGAAGCATGCTCAATCTTTGTTTTATATCTGTCTGGTAGTATGTATGTTGAGTGACCTTTTTTCATCTCTGGATATCAAAATGTGGTTGTCTGTGTTTTGTGATCTTGTGCCTTACAGTCTGCTCAATAAAGGAAAGGTTAAGTGCTACAAAGCCTTAAGTTTGATAACATTTTATATTTACCTCTTTAGTAATTATTAGGTAAATGTGGACAATTACCTTACATGGGACTGTTTGGAGTCTTTGAGGAAAAATACCAAAATTGGAATTCCCAAATGAATTTTTCAGATATAGCTATATGTTGGTTATATTTTTAAAATTCTCTGGCATAGATTGCTTGTTTGGGAATCTGCATTTAATATGAAACTCTGAGACATTGGCGGTTTAGTCTCATGTCTTATCAGCACAACAATAAAAAATAGCATCCGAGATGCCCGTACGCCACAGCTTAGGGAAATATTTTTAACACCATGAGATATACAAGTACTGTACCAGTACAAAGTTCAAGATACTTTCAGTGAACTGTCAGTTAAATAAAGGTCCAAACAATGTCTAAATAGAGAAAATAATGTCTAAGAGAAAGATAATGCATGTGCTTTATCTAAATCTGGCATGACTGAATTATGGTTTAGATGTTTTGAATATTACCATGCATACAGAAGTGGTAATACATTTAATGAATGCTTATGTGTGGTGTTGGAGCAAAATTTGTTGCCCACTTGACGAAATTCTATCTGTTACAATGGGAAGTTGTAAAAGTAAAATAATAACATGACTTTAACAGTGCTTAATCTGCATCAAGAGACAGACCCAAAGGTGCAACAAGATTTTACAGGTCAAGGTCACTACAATAAGTTCAAATCAAGGTCACACCATGATGCTGCACACCTACAACCCTCAGCCAATGTCCCTACCAAGTATCAACTTCCCAGACCTTACGGTTTCCGAGATATAGCCCAGACAAGATTTTATAGGTCAAGGTCACTATGGCAAGGTCAAATCAAGGTCAGGCCACGTTGCACACCTACACCCCCTTGTTGTATCTACAGCTATTTTAAGCTTAGTGTATCTTCCCACGAGTATGGCTTGTGGCATTCAGATGTGGTGTGTAGTTAAAAATTAAACTGTACACTTATAGAAGTGTCTCTGTGTGTGTGGCTTGTAGATGTGGCTTTTATTTTCAAGCATTTAGAACTTCTACCACATCTGCGAGCAAGATAAACTGTATATATATTCTAGAGTATATTTTAGACTAAAAATATCAAAATTTGTCGCACTAAGCTGAACACAATGAAAGATCAGACTATAAGTAAGGGATAAACTTTTTAATGTGCTCCGAAACGTCAAATAAATTTATATTCTTGCTCTTTTGTAATAACATTTCTTTTAATAAGTAAGGGAGTCATGGTTATTTTAAAGCTACGTACACAACATGCACAGCACATATGCACACATGAATAAATACACTTAAAGTTGAGAAGTTTAGTTAAATAATGTTTTTACAAGCTTCCACTTTAAACTAACATGAACGCACACTACATATAACTAAAATAGTAAAAAAAATCAAAGTCAAAAACGTTGACATTTCCTTTAATGGTCTAATTTTGTTTTAAACATAAAAGCCTTCACAGAAATAAACCATTCTTATATTTACAACTTGTTTACACACTCGTGTTTGTGTATAAAATGACCCATAGATCCACTGAACTGTGTGTGTACAAATTTATTATTGCTGTTTATTTATAACACAGACTTACTACATGTTTTCCTAGCTTTTATTTAAATAGAAATACTTAGAAATTCTTTAAAATTATTTGATTTCAGTGAATATTGAAAATATATGCTATTTGAATGAATACTATTTAAAAAGTATAACTGAGTTAAATTAATGTGTTCACAGAACAGTCAGATGTCGTTGTGACAAGACAGGCTACAAATTCTCAACCAGCAATGATGTTATTTCTGGAATAAACTCCAGCTTACACAGGTAACATAGATACATTATCTGTAAGTAATGTAGAAAAGATTTAGATTTAAACTAAAATATAATTTCTAAATGAATTCCCTTAGGTTAACTCTGTTAAGTCGAATACCCTTTTCAATAGAGATTATGTTTACGCTGTTATCTGGAATTCCTGGTTAAGAAGTACTTCTCTGACTAAGACAAAATATACAGTTTTAAACTCTATTAAGTGGAAGCTCTCAAGACTAGAAAAAGACTTCCAGTTAACCAGGATGTCTAGATAACAGAGATATTTTGAGTAATAAAGATTGTTATGACTTTATATTTACTTCTTCTTAAATGGGAATGTCACTTAGCAGAGATTTACAAAGATTTGTTTGTAATTGTTGAAATCTCAGAACAACAAAAGTAAAAGACAGAGTGCGTGCTGTAAATTTTGCAGATTGTGATAAAATAAAATACAAAATCATAAATTGAGATTTTAGCCTAGAAAATAAATGATTAAATTATAATTGAGAAATAAATACATTGAAACTGTGTACAACCAGACACTTTGACTTGAATAAGGACAAAAACAACTTACCTGAAAAAAACTGGTGAGTTACAGAGGACGGAGTTAATCTTGTGACATTTTACTGGTAAGTTTACTGATAGTAATTATTATATGAACATTAATCAACGAAATCATTTCAAGGTAGATAATATTGCTTATAAAAAGTTTACTTTCCTTTAGACATTAAACAATCTTGTGAAATGAAGTTCTGTGTATTCTGAAGTTCTAAATTTGGTAAAAATATTAATATTGTTGAAAGTATGAGAAAATAATTGAAAAAAATGAAACAACGTATATTTACAAATATGTGTAGTTTTTAATCAGGGAATGCCAATGTTTTCTTAACAATACCAAATTAAATACATCCATAAAACAGACTGTAAAGTATGTGTAACTGTGTATTGTATAAGACAGTTAACACAATACAATAATAATACAATAACACAGTAACTGAAATAACTGAGTGTTGGTCAGAAAGATGGCTGAGTAATGGGCAGTGAGAATTTAGTGGATGAGTTCAAAGACTACTAATATACACTTATTTAGACTTTGTTACAGTGCTTCATATTTCAGTAATTTGTTGTAATAAGTAACCACCCAGAGATGTTTGTGCCCCACCCCAGCAGACAAAGGCCACTCTAACCCCTCCAGTCCTTGGATTACAGCCCACTGTCTAGTCTGGGGGTCAAACACCTGCAAGTTGTGGTTAGTATAATCACACAGCAGTAACTTCCCTCCACTGTCAACATCACTGAGAAAAGGACAGTTAAACTTACCCACATTTAACCCTTCACCCTGACCCTGCTCCCCTGTTTTGTAAAGAAACTCTCCAGTCAGGGAGTAAACACACACACAGTGGGTGCTACAAGAGCTTACATAGATACAAGTACTGGTTGTACACAGTCTGTCTTCATCACAACCCTCACTGTAACCCAACAGATTCAACTCTCTGTCTTTTACCCAGCTGTTCTGAGATTTACTGAACACATGAATCAGTTGGTTTACACCTTCTAAACCAAAGAGTGTGTTGTTGGTGACAGTCGCGTCACTAAACTGACCAGAACAGATATGTTTGAAGTGATCACCTCGTTGGTTCAAGACATGGAGACCTGTTTGATTGTCACACACAATGACATCTGTGTCTGTTTTGTAAATACCTTTGAGGTATTTAAAATGCTCCTCTGTTATGCATTTAATTAGTTCTAAATTTGTGTTATAAACAAACACACCATCCTCACCAGCCCCCACCCACAGCTCATCTCTGTACATGCACAGTTTAGTTGGCAGAAATTTTATGTCTACACTTTTCACTTTTCTGTATCTTGGATAGATTTCTTTTATTTTCTGAAAGTACAAAAAAATGAAGTTCATTCAACAAGTGTGGGATGATTTCCATTTGAACATATTTTCAATGTAAATGTACAAATAACAAATACCGGTACTTCTTTGTGTCAGAAACTGGTTTCTTTTGAATGGATCATAAACCTAAATTTCACCTTTGTTGAGCAGTCACAGTAATGTATGGCATGGTGGTTCTATGAAAATACATATATCAAGTTTTTGCAAGAATTACCACACTTGAGACAAAACTCAGTTTAGATATTTACAAAATAAGGTCTGTTTTGAATCTTGTTCCTATTACTCGTCTTTATAATTCAAATATATATATGGGTTCAGGTCATACTAACTTGGCACATATGTGTTGATTTTGTTAAATCTCGTCATCTGAGTTTGCAGGATGTGAATGTCACCAACAGATATTCATTTTCCAACTAGTTTATGAGATAACAAATTTCTCAGGACTCAGTATCTTTAGTGTGTATATACTCACCTCTATCCAGGTGGATGCTTTGGGGTTCCAATCCTCTCCCATTTTCACTAGAACTGAGGACTCAACATTCTGGGTAAAGGTGGGCAAGTTGGAGTGGATTGCTGCCAGTTCTTCCTGGAGATGGCTGTTCAAGTGTTTTAGTGTTTCTATGAGCAGAGCTAGATGATCACACTGTGAAACATGTGATAAGAACTGTATTTTGCCAGCCAGCTGCTGTCTTGCCTCTGTAAACATCTGTCCCTGCTGTTGCAAGCTTTCGATGGTGTTTTGGTTGATGGACTGGATTTCTGATAATAAACTGTCATGGTGGCTATTTACATCATCAATAATACTTTGTCTCAAACGATTGACTTCAGCCATTTGTCTCACCTCTGCTTGCTTGATGTTTGCTATCAATTCTATGTTGCAAGTACATCTGCACCCCATGTCTCTCTCTTCATCACTGACCAGTTTGATATGTTTGTCCAGTTCTTGTGTTTTGGATTGCTGCAACTCTGAAAATGTTATGACTATGTGGTCTCTGTCAAGTCCCATCGCACTGTGAACTTTGATGCAATGGGCACACAATAATTCCTCGCAATTTGCACAATAGGACTGGACTGGCTTCGAGGAATCTCTGCAAAGGTCACAGACGGTTTCTTTAAGATAATTAGTTGCTATAGTATTTCTATAGACTGCTATAAAACTCTCCATTTTGAAGTCTTTCTTCACCTCCCTGAGGTCAGTATCTTCCCTACATACTGGACACTGGACATGGTTTCCATGCTTGATGCCCTGTATACACTGGTAGCAGTAAGTGTGAAGGCAGCTTAAGGCGTGTGGGTCAGTGTACACCTCTAGGCACACACTGCACGTGATGTGGTCTTCAAGAGGCTTGACTGCTGAAGTAGCCATTCTGCGTAAACAAACACATGCAATAATTAATTGAATTTTAATCAGAATTTTTGCTCTTCTAAATTTAGATTTCAGGAAATGTGATAGCCCACTTAGTCTTGGTTTCACTTTGAGAGCACTATGAAGAGGGTTTTAAATCTTCAAAAGTATTTCAAATATCAACTAGAGTATTGCTGCCCAATGGGCATTACTGATTTTGTCGAAATGACTAATTTCTTCCTCTATTTAATATGGTTTTCTATTCATGGAAAAATGCACTGCTTCCAAGATAAATGTGTTTGTGTTTTGTGTAGAAATTCAAGATGGCCACCAAAAATGGCAGGAAAAAGATATGTGGGAAAAATTGGCAGACGACTGTGCGAATACCCTGGGGGGTCAAACATTTTGGGGGAAATCACTCTTGGGAAAAGTCGTCAGTTAACTCTGGTCTTCACCAGTTGTCACTTGTGGGAGATGAACCCACACAGAGGCCACACCTTGTGATTAGGTGCCAAACTAATGGGAGGTTAAGACTTGGTTTAGACATTCTTACGCTAAAAGTAAAAATAGCATCAGAGATGGCCGTACGCCACAGCCTGAGGAAATAGTTTTCAACACCATGAGAAATAGAAGTAGTGGAACAGTACAAAGATTGGGATACTTTCAGAGCAGTGTCAGTTATATAACATTGCAAATAATGTTTAAGTAGTAAACTAAAAATATGATGCAGACCTCTAACGTCTAAGCAATGCCCCTACCAACAGTCAACTTCCTACGCTTTATAGTTTCAGAGATATTGCGCTGACAGAATTTTTCAAGGTTACTATGGCAAGATCAAAGT
The DNA here is from genome assembly GCA_964017235.1 of Sabellastarte sp. h YS-2021. NCBI lineage: Eukaryota > Metazoa > Annelida > Polychaeta > Sabellida > Sabellidae > Sabellastarte > Sabellastarte sp. h YS-2021. Next base: position 28,763,184 of record OZ024940.1, read on the forward strand.
CAAATAAAGGTCACACCATGAAGTTACACACCTATAACCCCCAACCAATGTCCTTACCAAGTATCAACTTACTACACCTTACAGTTTCCAAGACAAAGTCCGGACAAGATTTCGAAACTCAAGGTCACTACGGCAAGGTCAAAGGTCAAATCAAGGTCACACCATACCGATGCACACCTACAACTCCCAACCAATGTCCCTAACAAGAATCAACTTCCTACACCTTATGGTTTCTGATACAGCCTGGACAAACTTTTTTGCCGCTGCCCGTCTGTCCATCTGGACACCATGGGTGAAAACAATACCTGACAGCCCTTAAGGGCTGTGGGGTAAAAACTGTTATTAAACTGAGATGTCAGACAAAGGTTAACTGAATATATAAATAACACGCCCAAAAACATCACCTCCCAGTGGAGGTAATATAACTTGGGACACAGAGACAAGATCTGCTGTGTTTATGTAGCCGAAGGACATGCGGCCTACTTAGAGAATGTAGCAATAGTTCTATTACTGCCTTGTTAACAGGTCATATTAGAAAGATATTGAATGTATAGTTGCTTTATTGTTAATGTTTATATATTTGCCCAATCAAAATTACATGCGAAATAAGGTGGGAGCAAAATGGAACTATATCCTGTTTTGTATGAAACTGTTAATAGTGTAGATATTACTCACCGTTTTATATATCAATAAGCTGCACTCTTTTGTAAGAAATATTCACTTTTGAAATCCTCAACTGTGGTTTGTAACAGAGAACAAAGGGTTACTTATACTTTGTAACAATAACCATATCACTGCCTTGTAACCAGGTTGTATTAGAAAGAGATGAAATATAGTTCCTTCAATGTCAGATGTTTTCCTGAAAACCACCCAATGAAAATAACACCCAAAAACTAATGTGTGGGCTTTATTTGGATAAAATGACACAATATAATGTTTTGCTTGTTTTCTAGAAACTATGGTGTAGATTTTCCCAACAAATCACGACATAATCTTCTATCCCATTATGTGTAGGTACTTGTATATGCTTGCTAGAGGTTGAAAATGTAACTGTTTTAATATTTGCCCAAAATACAAATTTGGCCATAAAACATTTAGTCTACAACAATCAGTAAACTGAGTGGTTTCCCACTAAAACTTTGACAATAAATGTGCATTTGTATTGATTGAAATTCTATCATTTTACATAAAATGGTTTGCCAGTATATTTACTTACAATTTACTGCGTTTTATATCAACCGAGTTCTTAAATTCAGAAGCTGAAATTATGTGCCAGTTACTGTAAACAGTACCTGTATTATGTTTCCTAACAGGGGATAAGTACACTTCTAGGGGATATATAAGTACAACAAAGTATATGGCTTGTATGTGACTTGTTCAAGTCACCAACGACAGATCTCCTTATGCTTCAACGACTTTACCAAATATGGAGAAGATTTAACATGAGAATACTGAAAGACTAAATGCGTGTTTCACTGTTCAAGATTCACGATCTATGACTTAAAGGCACGATTCGTGAATATATATTTTATGATGATTTGCATGACTTTTACAAGAACAGAGAAAATATCTCTATCAGTCAGTCTAGTTAGTCTGTTGCCACATATGAATGAAACTTTACAGGTAATTTCTTTCAGCTGCACAAGAAAAAATATTGTAAGTTCCCTTGGAAATAAAGTTTTCAAGGAATTAGTTTGTAACATAGGTGAGGAGAATTCAGTGAGATTAATAACAGGTCGATAACACGTTAGTTGACATTCAAACAGTTGACAATTTATTTACATAATCACAGACTTAAAGCACACTTGTGATGTCATTCTATTGTTAAAAGTGTGCATTATTTTTAGGTAATGCACACTTTTTTGTTCCAATTTACAGACACCTGAAACAGTCAAATGGTGCCTATTTTCTAGACCAGAAAATTGTACATTACAAAATAATTCACCTTTTCATCAATAGGATGACACAAGAAGTGTGTTTTAATTCCAGTAAATCAGTTGAATTATCCAGTTCATTTGCTCCAAAAGTGTTCTAAGTTACAAACAGTTCTGAGTTATAAACAAATTATTTCAGTCACTTTTATTCTTGCAATCCATTTTAGAGTAAAAATTCTACAGAACTGACAAAATACCAGAAACCAATATAAACACATGGGCAATATACAAAGACAAATATAAAAATAGCCACAAATCAAGTGCATTGAGATTTAGGTTAATTGGTTTGTCAAGAGGTTTTGAAACATTTCTATAAAAATGGAATTATTTTGGGGGTTGTATCCAAAAGTTGGTGAGCTTTACCTTCGGGGTCTCGTAAAGTGTGCATTATTTTCCCAGTAAGGCACACTTTTTCATACTTTACCTATCACATAAATCTGATTGTGTAGAAATGGACAATTGGAGAGAAAACACTGTACATTCAATCATTGTCAAAGATCACAGTTTGTGTGGAGGTGATTTAGACAGTTGACAATATATACAATCACTGTCAAAAGTTAGAGATTTGTTTGTATGGAAGCAAACATTATGAAGGTATATTGTTTGAGTTTGCAGATAGTTTCTTTTCCTTCTAATAAAAACATATAATCTTTTTAAGACTATGTCTGTGTAACTTGTACGTTTTTGGTTTTATATATTGACAGGGATAGCTCTTCTTGGACTATTCATATTGGGCATCAATACGAGGTCTATAATTTGTACATTGAAGTCAACCCTGTTACTTAGGATTCCTGATTAAGTAGAACTGCCTGAACCCGTATATACACTGCCATATAAGAGTGTTTTAATTATTCTTCTTACATTTTGAATTTATTTAAGCCAACATTAAGTTCAATGAAGTCAAATGCCAAAGTTTGGGGTTTATGTGGAGTTCAACAGCCAGGGTCATATTGGTACAGGATCTCAGAATTGTATTGCATTTATACTCCGTGTAATATATCCATGTACTACAGGACTCAAAGCCCTATATGACCCATCTGACTGCACCAGTACATCCCAACTCACAAGTTACTGATATTTTCTCCAACTGAAAGACAAAGTATCAAGGATGATCATTTATTATTATCGATGGCCTTGAGGTTCTTTGACAGAACATTGTCGCTTGTGGGGAAAAAAACCCACACAGAGGTAACTGCCTGTGATTAGATACTACCTAAACTTGGTAAACCCCACAAGATCTCGGAGGATCTTTATGTTTAAAACAAGACAATTTACTTACATGTGTGAAATTATAAAGAAAAAATACAGACCCAATCCAGCATGTAAAAGTTAGGATAGAACTAGTTCATGGAGTAATTAAAACATGCAACACATTTAATAAACACAATTATTATATTGCAAGTTTTACACTGTTACAGTATTTACATTGCGTCCTATTTATGTTCCAGCCTGCATGTGTAAAAAAAATGACTTTTTGAGCCACTAAACTGTATGTGTACAAAGTATGACTGATGGTCATTTTTATAACACAGACGTGTACATTGTATTCCAAGCTTTATTCAAACCCAGCTTTTTAGATATTTCCCGAAAGTACTCACTTTGAGTCAGTACCCTCACTTTGATTTTGTAGATCAAATGTGTTGCTGTACTAACACTATGCATAAACATACACATAGTTGGGAGATGCAGCAAATATTTTTTATAAGTTTCTTCCTTCACATGACTTGATTTGTTTATTTATTTGGGGTTTTACGTCGCTTTCAACACTGTACAGGTCATATCACGACGGGTAGTTGGAAGGGCAGAGGAAACCAGTACATATAGTTCGCTAGGGGTGTGTACTGTAAACTGCTGACCAACGGTAAGCAACTACCAGCTTTCCCACTTACGGCCATGACGGGGATCGAACCCCGGCCGCAGAGGTGGGAGGTGAGAGTGTTACCACTCTGCCACCGTGGCCCCCTTCACATGACTTGAAAATTGGTTTCTAATGTACGGAGAGATCTCAGAGATGCTTTTGCGGTTTTGAATTTTTTGTGTGCTTTTAGTAACATAAAGACCCTTTTATCTTTATCATAGTACAAAGGGATGCTATGTAGCTTTGGAATGTTAACTTCTTGCATAAAATTTCTAATCTTTAAATTTCTTTTAGCAAATATGGAAATGCTAGAAAAACGTCAACTGAGAGGCCAAATGGAGTTTTTCTTATAATCTAATCTATTGCTTTGTAGGCGCAATATCTTCCCCACTAACGGGAACTCTGTGCACTAGTTAACAAAATTCATTTTTAACAAGGAGAGTCGAGGGGCATTCAAGGTCAGTGATCCGGAGTTATGGGTGTGACCGAGAGGGGAGGAAACTGGAGCTGAAGAGGTGGGGTTGAGGTGGTTCCTAAATGATGTGACTGAGGGACTATTTCTTATTTGGAAGGGGAAGGAGTTCCAGAGAACTGGCGCATAGTGACTGAAAGAATTGGAGAAAAGTGTTTGATTTATGAACTCTACGGTCAAAAATGGGGGCATGAATGAACTTGAGTTTAGGGGTACTACGCCTTGTATTTCTTATATGTACTTTTTGATCTCCAATTTATGGGCCTGATTTGGGATTTTGAGTCTTTTAATCTAACCTAGGTTTTATGTGATTTCTTCACATTATTGTTTACAATGGATTTTTCTTCAGGAAAAAGTATCACAGATTTTATTCACAAATATAGCTCCCATTCATGGAGAAAAAACATCACCGATAAATTATGAACTGTAACTGTGGAAACAAACATTTAGACAACTTATAATGCATTTCTAAATCCACTGATACTTCACTGCCCTTCAACATTCGTTTTTTGCGTTAATACATCCTACCAAATGGACAATTGCTAATCCGGTCCACCAAACGACAGAAAAAGTTGTCCTGTGATACACACCAGCAGGTCGGTCCAGTACTGTGCATTCCTGTCTCGACAGTTTGATGTCATACCATCTTTTTTGTTTGGCGTGTGTACTGTGCAGACGTTTTTTTTTTTTTTGAGTCCTTAGAAGTTGAAGAATTTGTGGATATATTGGGGAATTGAACTTTAATTATATTTTTGCTACATTCTGTGAGTATATCTACCCATCATGTCATCTTCAGGACCAAAACTGAGGGGCTTGCAGCCATTCAATGGCAGCCTTTGACGAGCATACCCACTGTACACACTGTCGTGACAAGGGTAAAGGCAGTGACCCCTGCATGTTGAAACTAGAAGATTGTCCTCACTCAAACATTCTTACCACAGAACAGAAACACTAACTGGCCATACCTTCATTTAAAATGAAGAAAGAATTGCATGATTTGAAGTATGCCAAATCCTGACAGACCAGAAGATGATGATAGCTCTGGCAGCACCCTTGTAGATCCGACTTTAGTCCCATTTATTAGGTTGGCAAATGAGCAGCAGAAGCGGAAATCCCCAGAATAATCAGTGACCAGAGAAACACTCTGAAACCCCTCTCAAACCTGCCAAGTTGTTCACCGACAGCAAGTTGGAAGCTTTGGACCAGAAATGGCCAGAATGTTTCAGTAGACCGGAAGCAATGCTGGTGACCAGGACCTTTGACAAGCCAGAACCAACTTCCAGACTGTGAAGGTTACACCATCCAAGGATCCACCAGCTGGTGCAGTGAAGTTATCTGAAATATTTTAGCACCAACCCAGCCAGCGGGCTGTCCTCTGCCTGTGGACTGACCTCAATCTGTGGACCAACCTCAGTATGTTGACTGACCTTACCCTGTTGACCGAACCCAGTCTAGTGACAAACTCAACACCGACCAGGTCCCTACTTTGACTATCCATAGTATAAAAGAACTTTCTATCACTTCTGAGAGCTTTTAAAAAAAGAAAAAGATGCTAAGACATCACACTGTCTAGACAGCAAGTAGTGAATTGCACACAGCCAAGCCAGTTCTGCCAGTGGACAACAAGAGGTCTTTTCTGACATTTGGCAGGTCCGGTCACAAAGACCAGTATAGGAAATTGTATCAGCACAATAAAATGTCTTCACACAGTACTTTGGAAAATTTCCTTCAAACTTTTGAAAGCGGCTGAATGCACAGGAGCAAGGGAAAAAAGATGCTATGACGTCACATTGTCTAGACAGGAAGGAAGCACGATGCACCACCTGGCAAATGCAACTGTGACTGGGTCTTGTAAGTTAGTGTTGCTTATTGCTCACCATTCCAATGGATTTTTACGCATGGGCTCTGGCGAGGCTTGCGCTTCTATATTTATTTATTTGGGCAGAGGAAACCAGTACATACAGTTGGCCAACGTTCTGTACTGTAAACTGCCGACTAACGGCAAGCAACTACCAACTTTCCCACTGGAGGTCAGGCCAGGAATCGAACTCCGATCTCAGAGGTGGAAGGTGAATGTTACTACTCTGCCGCCGTGGCCCCCGTGGCTTCTAGAGATCACCTTTTTCACGTCTCCGGACTTTCATGAATTTTGGCATGGCAGAATGACTACCAGTCTCATCAATGAAGTTAAGCAGCATTGGGCTATGTTAGTACTGGGATGGGTGACCGCCTCAGTGCACTACTTTTGTGCAGTAAAAGTGAAACACACTGAGAAAGATTTATTGATTCATGTGTGATGTGTTAACACATCAAATGGAGCAGCCCATTATGAACACAGTATATCTGACAAGAACACATCCATAATGAACACAGTAGATCTGACAAGAACACATCCATTATGAACACAGTATATTTGACAGCAGCTCATTAACTATGAATATAGCATATTTTGATAGCAGCAAAAATGCTATGAATGTAGCATACTTAACAGGAGCACATACAATATGAACACAGTATATCTGAATGCAGCACATAAACTATGAATATGAACACAGCATATTTCAAAGGAACACGTGTGTAATTAATACATTGCATTCATCCATCAACCAGTATTTAAAACTTGTACAACAGAATAAAAAGTTACACATTAACAAATTACCAGAAGAAACAAATGGAAGAACTCCAAAATATAATGAAGACCTTGTATATTTTTTTAAAAAAAAAAAGGAGTTTCAGCACAGAATATTACAGAACAACACTGGGAAAAACATCAAATGACAGTTCAAAACAGCGTGGAACTTAATTTTACAGTGTCTGGTCATGTGATTTTTCTGAATGGAAGATGGTATATTCCACACACAGAGTTTATACACGAAGTCAGTCTATGCATATCTCAATGGTGGAAGAGTCTGAGAGCTGTGTGCACCATAGTAACTCCATGTTCGTCACACGCTGCTATCACCCCCGCGTCATTGGTTGATCCCGCTGGCGAGGCAATGTAACGCACACCACTCTGAAAACACAGTAAATCTATCACCCCTGTATCATTGGTAGGAACCTCTGCTACTCCGAAAGCAGATACAATATCCCTACAACACCTGTGTCATTGAAGACAGATTTATTTATTTATTTGGGGTTTTACGTTGCTTTCAACACTGTACAGGTCATACCACGACGGGTAGTTGGAAGGGCAGAGGAAACCAGTACATACAGTTGGTCAGGGTTCTGTACTGTAAACTGCCGACCAACGGCAAGCAACTACCAGCTTTCCCACTTGAGGCCGTGCCGGGAATCGAAACTGATGTTCTTACATTTTGAAATTGGTTCCAAGATATATCAGGATACTAAATAAACCTACATCCACATTAGTGCTGGTATTGTTTATCGATATTGAAATATTTATCGATCCATGCTAAATATACTGATATCGATAATGTAGGGTACATTATCAATATCGGAATATACTACTAAATAGATGCAATTAAGCTGTTTTCCATGTAAATAAAATATAAAAGTTAAGAACTATATAGGTTTTCCTATCATTTTTTGTCAAATTTCACTTACTGCTAAACCGGAAGCGCCATATTTGTTTACGTTTTGGGAAACTTCTAAAATTCGTGAAAGGGTTTGGAAGCTCTTTCTCCGAAAACACCCATGACCCGATATTTCAATATCGATCGATACAGAAGCAAAAATATGGTTTGATATCGATATAGATATTATTATTCGATACCAACACTAATCCACATGGTTTATTCTTGTTGATGCTGTACACAAAAACACCCAGATCTGATATATTGACTTGCAAATTATACCCATAACTGAAATACACAACAGAATGTGGCTAGTTTCTACTTTACCGGTACGAGATTTGGGCGATAATATAAATAACGTTTTTAGCGATTCCATCCTTTTATTTTTATTGTAATACACAAGAATACTATTTATGGGGGGTTGGGGGCTTGCCCCCATTTATTACCCTGTTAATTTAATTTCATATTTCCTTGACAATTTCCTGCAATTATCAAATATGGCGGATCCCGTACCGGTAAAGTAAAATTGACCCCAGAATGTAATCATTTTGATTGTACCTGTACACACCAAACCCCCATCTGTAACACTACACCCTCACCTATATACTGCACCCTTACCTGTACACCACACCCTCAATTGTAACACCACAACTTCACCTGGACACCCTCAAGTGTACATCACAGTCTCGCCTATACACCACCCCTTCAATATATACTGATCTGTACACTACACCCCTAACCTGTACACCACACCCTCAAGTGTACAACACCTCAACCGTACACTGCACCCTCAAGTGTACATCACAACCTCACCTGTACATCACACCCTCAAGTGTACAACACCTCAAGTGTACATCACACCCTCAAGTGTACAACACCTCAACTGTACACTGCACCCTTACCTCTAATACCAAAACTTCAGCTTGTCTATCATATCCTCAACTCTACAGTATATCCTCACATCTACATATAACTATCAGGTTACCTGCACTGCCCTGTCGATGTTGTCCCTGAAAGGGAAGAATGCGTCTGAGCTGAGCGCCACGTCCTGCATGTTGGAGAGCCAATTGTTGCGCTCCAACTCACTGAGTGGCTCCGGAGGGTCCACCAGCATACTCTGCCAGGTGGAGAGGTCCATGTCCTGAAAAATTAGTCAATGGAATAAACGGAGACAAACTGACATTCAAAGAGTTGTCAGAAACTAAGGTCATCTTATATGTTCTACCAGGTGGCTGGGTCCATATAGAGCCAAGTGTCAAATAAGACCATTCAGCAAGCTATAAAATCGGGATGATCCAATCTTTTGAGAAGATTTTAAGGACATCTGATCCACAGTTAACATACTTATGTATACAGCCCCCACACTCCACATTATCACTTATACCTTATCACAGTACTTACCTGTCCCACAGTGCCGTTCACGTAGTTGTCTATACAGTTGGACTTTTCTGCGCGTTTGACGCCTGCATTGAACTTCATGCTGGTCACTTTGGGGTGCTGACGGAGCCACCTACAGAATATATGCGCTGGTACTAAACTAACTAACAACTATGGTTAGTAACTAACCCTAACTACTAACTAACCCTAACCCTAAACTGCCGACCAACGGCAAGCAACTACCAGCTTTCCCACTTGAGGCCGTGACACAGAATATACGCTGGTGTTGATTCTTATTTATTTATTTGGGGTTTTTAGTCGCTTTCAACACTGTACAGGTCATATCACGACGGGTAGTTGGAAGGGCAGAGGAAACCAGTACATACAGTTGGTGTCAAGGTTCTGTACTGTAAACCGCCGACCAACGGCAAGCAACTACCAGCTTTCCCACTTGAGGCCGTGACGGGGATCGAACCCCGGCCTCAGAGGTGGGAGGCGAGAGTGTTACCACTCTGCCACCTTGGCCCCCTACGCTGGTGTTGAGAAGACATGCAACACACACAGACATGCAGAAGCATCGTACATTCTAAGGTGTGTACAGCATACACAGCTAAATACAATGTTGAACATGTATAGATATAGGGCCATAACAATTCACAACAGCCTGCCAGGGCGGGAGAACTAAATTGACAGGAGTCAGGGGTCAATGGTATTGACTGATTATTTAACATCAATTTCATCACATCAAGTCACATTTAACAATTAAGGAGATTGGGGGGGGGGGGGGGGGAGAATGTTTCAAGGCCGCCATTTTCCTTCACACGAGAGGCTATCTTGAATTATAAAAAGGCTTCATATCAAATTTTACAGGTGAAATGTTTTTGCGTTGTCGCGTCTGAATACAAATCTCTGTGACGGCAGCAGCCCAACACACACCAATATATAGTTTTGTCAGGATGTCTCACGCTTAAGGTACTAACTGACAATATGCATGTACAGGCCCACACGAAGTGTGAACTTTTTGAAATAGAAAATATTTAAATGAGGATGACAATAAGTATTTCAGGGGCTGTAAGTTGAGCCTATCTCGCCACTAAGATTACAAGCATCATTACACGTATCATAACATTTCAGTGTAATCAAAATCCCTACAACACCTGTACTGATTATATCTGTGTTTCCACCTATGAACTAGTTTTTCCATTTCCTGCATCTCTTATCAGCCTTATTTTACCAGCTATTGACATTGGCTTAGTAAGTCTCATCCTGTCTTACCAGTTATTGGCCTTCTCGCCTGCCAGCCTGGTGCAGTGTATGCGGGACTGCTGGCCCGCCCCGATGCCGATGACTTGTCCATTCTTAGCGTAACACACGGAGTTGGACTGCGTGTATTTCAGGGCAATCGTTGCTACAAGCAGATCACGCAGGCCAGTCTCTGGCAGCTGTAAGCATACAATCAGGTTTAATTCACTTGTCTAAGATCAGGCATTTGTTGAGCAAGCATCCAATCAGAGAAATAGTCAGCCTTGCTGAGCAAGAACCCCAGCCCGCAGGTACAACTAAATGGTTGTGGTGTGAACGGTAAACCGGTATACCGCATTTCGTTTCGTATAGGTAGAAATTACGAAATCCGCAAAGAATATTTAAGTACCAAAGTTTGAAGTTTACAAACTTCAAAATATCTAGCGAATCCTTATTTCCTATTGAGATTATAGCTCAAGTACGCTCGTGTAGAACTTTTTATCATATCTCTGTAAACTTTCGAAATCCACTGAATGGGCAATAACATTGAGAATTGGGAAATTCTTAGGAACAACTTCAGTTGTAAGCTTTAGGACCTAAATGTTTTAAGTGTTGCCATGGCAACAGTTGTTACCAGATACCCTCCAAAACCTAATCAGCTCTAGATCCTCTTGGGGTAAACATACTCTCAAAACTTGGTGAAAATCAGTGAATGGGTTTAGGCTGTGGAACACCCACAAGCTTTATGCCCGCGGCTGCCAACCGGACGGAACAGAGGGTAACTCTGGGGTTAAAAACGGACATAAAATTCTGTGGCCTTCATTTCTTTCTTCATCAGCTCCAACATGTATGAAAGACAATCTTATTTATTTTAGTCTCACAGATAAATTAATTTTTGCATTAAGTTTCAAGAAATTAAACATAGTTACTACTGTCTCTTGACAAGCAATTACAGTGACCATAGTTTATGCTAGGCCTGTTAAAGAGTACTCGAGTACTCGTTAAAGATTAGATTACTAAAGTATTTGGAGTACAAAATGAAGAAAAGAGTACTCTTTTACACTCAAATAATAGAATTTTTCAATACATTCTTAATGAAAGATCCATAAACTGGGTAAATTTCTGTTAATTTTAAGGGGGAAAAAAGGCTTAGTTTGTTGTGTTTATCGCCAGAAAGAGTACTCATTTTTAGGGTAGAGTAATGGGTAGAGAGTACTCGAGTACAAAAACTGCTACTCGTTAGTGGCAGCCCCAGTTTATGTCAAGTGATAAATAGCTGGAAAAATGATTTTGGCTGAAAATATGAGGATTAATTTAATTAAACACACCAAAACCAATACTGCATTCACAGAGACCAAAAGCTTCAGTTTGTCCTGTTTTTCATAGATGATAGAACACCAGAGTTACCTCTGTTCATACTCTGACCTGCTTAGCTTTGGTGACAATGTTCTGGAAGACCTCTGTGTTGATGGTTGCATTGTTTCGTCTCTGCTCGAGGTGCAGCCCGTAAATGGTTCGCACCTCAGTCTCTCCCGGCTCGTAAGTGGGGTCCATCTGGAGGGCGAGAGAATAACACTGCGACGTGACATCACTCAACCTTCCAATGAGGGAATGAACTCTATATCACTGAATGGTGACTCAAAAGAACTTAGTGCTACCCAAATATAGCACCTCCTCCCTTTTCCCCCAAAATGACAGTATTTACTTTTATTTATTTGGGTCGCTTTCAACACTGTACAGGTCATATCACGACGGGTAGTTTTGTGGGCAGAGGAAACCAGTACATACAGTTGGTGTCAAGGTTCTCTACTGTAAACTGACCATCGGTAAGCAACTACCAACTTTCCCACATAGGGTCCAGGGTTTGAACTGCCAACCTCAGAGGTGGGAGGGGAGTGTATTACCACTCCTCCACCAATGGCCCCAAAAACGGCAGTAAGACAGGCCTCCAGTGCTGTTTGATATTAGCTCGATTTTAACAAAAGCCAGAAGGGCGAGATATCTTTTGCTAAATTTTTAAACACAAGCATCAAGCCAATAAATGTATTAAAGTCATTATTTTTCATATTACCACGAAGAGAATACCACCAACTTGTAACTCATCTGATGGTACAAATGTCAGTGCTGAAAAACTTTAAACCAAAATATAATAAACACTTCTCCAACATCTAACCAAAACAGATCGACAGGCTTGTTTTTGATGACAATACAAAAACATATCAGTTCTGTGGTCAATAACAGTGATAAGAGTTCACACCTGCAGCACACAATAGTTTCCTCCCTTCTTTCTGGACAGGATCTCCACGGCTTCAGGCTCGTACCCGGGTGCAATGATCCCATCACTCACTTCCCGTGCCACCAGCTGGGCTGTCGCCACATCACAACAGTCAGAGAGCGCCACAAAGTCTCCAAAACTGGACATACGGTCGGCACCTGGACACACAATCACTCAAAGTGGACATACGGTCAGTACCTGGACACAAAATCACTCAAACTGGACATACGGTCAGTACCTGGACACAAAATCACTCAAAGTGGACATACGGTCGGCACCCAGACACAAAATCAATCAAAGTGGACATATGGTCAGCACCTGGACACAAAATCACTCAAAGTGGAGATACGGTCAGTACCTGGACACAAAATCACTCAAAGTGGACATACGGTCGGCACCCAGACACAAAATCACTCAAAGTGGACATACGGTCAGTACCTGGACACCAAATCACTCAAAGTGGACATACGGTCAGTACCTGGACACAAAATCACTCAAAGTGGAGATACGGTCAGTACCTGGACACAAAATCACTCAAACTGGAGATCAGGTAAGCATCTACAGTCACACAATCACCACAGAGATACGATCAGCAACTACAGCCATAAAGTGACCAAAAACTGGACACATGGTCAATACCTACAAACAGGTATGAAGTCATCAAAAGCAAACATTTGGTCACAAATTACTAGGGGGTGTTGCCGTAGTGATTTTTTTCCTTTCCGGTTTCACGTCTTGTCCTTCCCGGTCGGTTACCGGTTAACCGTCTGTTATTTAACAAAACATGAGAACCAAATAGTTTTCCATACTGTAAAACAGGAATTCTAATATGACACGAATGTGTCCTCGATTCTGATTGGCCAAACGACGAAATACTTCATGGGTAACCTGGGAGCTCCAAATTACCGCTCCTTATACAGTAAACAGCTCATAAAAATGGACTATGATATTTATTTTGTATGTAAGGTTAGTAAAGTTACTTTACATTGAAGTTTAAGCAGAAAACCGGTAGCTGAACTTTATGGCAGTTTGCAATAATTTATTTACGTTACCAACAATACCGGTACTACCGCAACACCCCTACAAACTAGATCCAGCTCATAAATGGTCTTATAAATGTGTCTTATAATGGACGGTTTGTTCAAATACGACTCTAGTCCAAACACTGACTCTTTCATACTGAACGCCACATTCAGTATGGGTTGCAGTTGTTCAGTCAGAGTCCAGTCAATCCCTATAAAATCCACCACAAGCCTGCTTTTGTACAAGCTGGAAAACTAAAGTAAAACATAATAATCAATGACAGACTCCCACAGCCAAGAGACCTTTTGATCTTTCTAGTAGAGCCGCACAATGTGATGCTTTGGGATCACACGCAGGACCCGCCCACAAGTTGCTGTCAAAAAATTGAATGTTTCCAGCTTTGGGTGTGAGTGATGCATATACCAGTATGAACTCAAATGATTGTGACAGTAACATATAACTTTTCTTGTTTTACAACTTACTATTGTGTCCATTGTCTCCACCTCCTATAGATTTAGATTTATTTGTTGTTTTACGTCGCGTTCAACAGCCAGGGTCATATTGTGACGGGTAGTTTACGGGTGGAGGAAACCAGTGCATACTAGTTGGTCAAGATTCTGCACTGTAAACCACCGGGCATTGGCAAGTTACTACCAACTGTCCAACATGAAGTGTCCGGGTCGAGATTCGAACCGGCCACCTCAGAGGTTGAAGGCGAGCACTCTAACCGCTACACCACCGAGCCCCTTTCCACCTCCTGTAGGTCCTGAGCCTGTTCAAACATGTCTAAGAGTTAAGAGATGAGTTCAGAGAGTCGGTGTGTACCACAGGACTTACCCCGTGCCCTGGCGTATGCACAGGCCAGTGGGGAGAGCTCTAGTACCATGTCCTCCACCATACAGACCCGCGCGTCAGCCTCACTCAGTGGCACGCCCACGGCCGCTCCTACAAATACAGAGAGAAAAGACACTGGAAAGTAAACTAGTGTGCTGTATCACAGTTCAAAAGATTAACTTAAGTTATTTGGGTTTTTATATGTCGCTTTTAACACATTGTATACCCTAATAGGTCATATCACAACGGGTAGTTGGGAGGAGGAAACCAGTACATACAGTTGGTCAAGGTTCTGTACTGTAAACTGCCAACCATTGGTAAGCAACTACCAGCTTTCCCACTTGAGGTCAGGCCGGGAATCAAACTCCGATCTCTGAGGGGGGAGGCGAGAGTGTTACCACTCTGCCACCGTGGCCCCCTTCAAAAGATTTACATCTACTAAAAGGCTTTTCTGAGGAACCATTAAAGCTTCACTGTATATTTCATAATTACATAAATTACTGAACTGCCGTGTGTCAATTCAGTGACCTGCAGGGTCGTGGTGTTTCAAAGACTAATTTGTTTAATTCATTGACGTATTTGACTCATTGACGAGTTCAGTTGACTGATATATTTAATTGACAGATGTGTTTCATTCACCGACATGTTTAACTGACGTGTTTAATTGACAGATGTGTTTCACTGACCTGCAGGGCTGACGTGTTTGAATGATGCGGCTGCAGGAAGGTCCAAGGCTTGTTTCAACTCCTTCACTAACTGCCAGGAGTTGAGGGCGTCACACAGATTGATGTAACCAGGGGAGCCGTTCAGCACTGCAACAAAACGGACCAAATGTGATGAAAACACAGATATCATACATACAAATGTACACCTAATGTACAATCAGTACCATTCAGCATAATTACTAATTTGACAATTGCTTGTGGCAATGTCAGGCCTGTCAGATCTATGCCTATCTGCTTGTCCTTAATTGATCAATTATTTAATTTGGACTTTAATGCATTCAGGAAACAATGCTTTTGCATTTCTTCAACAAAACCTGATTGTCAAAATACTTCTATTGCCAATTTCTAGGTATTCACATTACCTTTGAGTGGTGTCTTTCTGATGTACTTATCTGTAAGTGGTAGCTGTCTGTTTCATTTGTACTTCCCTTTGAAAGAAACATTTCTGTGTATTTTTGAGTGACAGTTTATCTGTGTACATACCTTTGAGTAACAGTTTTCTGTGTGTAAATACCTTTGAGTGACAGTTTTCTGTGTATAAATACCTTCAAGTGACAGTTTTCTGTATGTAAATACTTTTTAGTGACAGTTTTCTGTGTGTAAATACTTTTTAGCGACGGTTTGTGTACATACCTTTGAGTGACAGTTTTCTGTGTGTAAATACTTTTTAGTGACAGTTTTCTGTCTGTACATACCTTTGAGTGACAGTTTCCTGTATGTACATACCTTTGAGTGACAGTTTTCTGTGTGTACATACCTTTTGAGTGACAGTTTTCTATGTGTACATACCTTTGAGTGACAGTTTTCTGTGTGTAAATACTTTTTAGTGACAGTTTTCTGTGTGTACATACCTTTCAGTGGCAGCTTTCCATGTGTTGTGTAGAGTTGAGCAGGCTTCTGATGGGGGTTCATGCCGTACCTAAGTGGGTACATGGCCTCCCCCTCACTGTACTCCCGGCGCAAGTAACGCGAGATCGCCTCGTCGTATTCTGCAGTATGCTGAAAAGCCTGCAACAGTAACACGTGGTAAATGGTGGATCTACCAGTATGTACAGAAATAACCATCACAGAAACATTCAGAGTCTTGGATCTATGTATGTACTCAGATAACTAGGGCTGCAACAATTCTTTGGTTACTCGGAAATGAAATGATTCAGTTTAATACTCGAGGCAAGAAAAGTGAACCGAGTCTTCGAAAACAACTAAATGTAGACGTAAAATCTACTACAAAATTCAAATTTTTTCTTTAAATATATGAATATATTTTACTAATATAAGGCGTTTCCGTTTCAGTACTTTATATTTGAAGTATTTGCAAACATTATTTCTTTGTGTAACAACGTTTTGTAAGACAGCATTTTATTATAACATATTTCGAACACGTCTCAAATCTTGCAATATAAAGATGGTTAAAGTTTCTTATATTTTACATTATAACTGCGTCTTTTTCCCAAAATTCAATAAATTATCAATATTTTTTCCTGTTGTGTGGTTTGTAACCATTTTATAAGGTGTGATATGTCAAAATATGAAGCAGTTTATTTTGTGGGCGATAATCAAGTGATTAACCGAGTCCGAGTCGATTCTTCCAAAACGAGGAATCGAGGCGCATTTTTCGGGCCCACCAGACAACTAGTGCAGTAACGACGCGGCTCGACTTGGTCATAGTCGGTCGTGAGTGTTAAAATTACGATGCGTCGGTTCACATATTATAAAGATCGATTTTTCATCAAAATCTTTATAGTACACAAAATACTACCTACCTCATAAAATCTTATGATAATTTGCATTTTTAAAGAAAGCAATAACATTTTTAAGTTGTCACGAATTTCAAGTGGAAACAACAATGGCTGCTTCCCTCAATTTTTTAACCGCAAATTGGAAAATTTAATAGTAAATTAAATTTTTATAAGTTAATACCTTACCTAGTGGACAGATACATTTGTCCGGCGCTCTGCCGGTCTCGCCAAACGTTAGAAAAAAAACGTCCTGAGCTGGGCTCTGGCCGGGACCGGTAGTGTCCTGTTCATTCACCAGGTGGCTGTGTAGCCTCCCTGTCGGTGTACTGCGCATGCGTGCGCATGCACACTTCCTCTTTTTGTTGTCTACCTTAGAAAGTCCCCTTTTTTAGCTTAGAATAGCGGGGAAGGTAGGGTGGGAATCCCCCTGTCCACTAGGTAAGGTATTAACTTATAAAAATTTAACTTACTATTAAATTTTCCATTTTATTGCGTTAATACACCTTACCTAGTGGACAGATGCAGAATAACTACCCAGTGGATGGAGGGTAGCTAAATAAGGGGGAATTTCCCAGAACTCTGACTAGTAATAAGGTTGCCTGAGGCAATGGTCAAGTCGACCAGCCCTAAGCAAAACACCCTCCCCCCCACTTTTTTTTTTTTTGTACAAAACTCGACCCGAGTGTACAGGGAGAAACGAGAGGGAGATTAGAGTTCCGACCCACCTAGTAGAGGAAGAAGAACAGGAACTGAAGTTTCTATCACTATACTCCTGGGTCCACTTGGGATCATGGCAGCCCAGAAGCAAGGATAGTTTTTTTTTTTTTTTTTTTTTTTTAATATTTTTAATGCAATATATATACACATTCCTGTGCTTTACTACAATGCTATATTATCTGTGGACCTGTTGTGCAGCTACCACTGTGTCTAAATGTTACAATTCCAAATCTGCCCAAGCCACGTCTTTCAGATAAAATTGCGTAAAAGAATTATGGACCTTCCACGAGCAGGCTGAGAGGATTTGGTCCAAGGAGACAGCCCCTGGGAATGCCTTGGCAGCAGCAAAGGCTTGAACACCATGGGCTCTGACTTGATGTAAGCTCTGGGCTTGCTCATCAGAAAGCTGGTAGCATTACAGCACAGTTCCCTAGCTCCAGAAAGAGATGGTAGCTGGAATAATATCCTTATGAAACTCTTCCGAAAGGCCAGATTTTGACCTTTGCAGAGGTCCTTGGTCCTGGCTAAGTAATAACGTAGGGTTCTTACTGGATAGAGAGATTTGTCCTCCTTAAGAGATTTATCCAAAGATGGGGCCAAGACTGGTAGGACTACCAGGGCCACGCAGGAAAGACCCTTTTTAGCCAACTGATTCTTGGAACGGAAAGTGGGCCAAGGGTAGAGAGAGACCCTACTCCAATTTTCCTGATGCCTGATATTTTTATACAGCCAGGCATGAATTTCACTACGTCTATTGCCTGAGCCCAAGGCCAACAGAAAGACTGCCTTGAAAAACAAGTGCTTAAGAGAGGCCTTCTGCACGGGCTCAAAAGGAGCCTTGGTCCGCTGGTGAAGTACCAGTGAAAGGTTTCACGTGGGCACTCCCCGCCTGACCTTGGGCTTAACTCTATGGAAGCTATCCAACAAGCAGGTTAGGTTCTCATCTTAACTGATGCAATTTTATGGCCTACCATATCAGCAAAAGCCGTCCTATAGCCTTCAATAATACTGGGCTGAAGTTTTCTGTCTTTGAAAAGATGAAACAGAAAATCAGCAAATGGGTCACAGAGGGCGACCAGAAGTCCACCTCATTTGACTTACACTCTTGGACCGAAAAACGGCACACTTTGATTTGTGAACGGCTCTGGTTGAGAGTCTGTGAGGAGCTTCAATTCTTGCTGCTACTTCTTCATAGAAACCCTTGTTCCTGAATGACAGAGGCTCTAGGAGCCAGACATGCAGGTTTAGATTTCTGAGGTTCCAGTGAAGAAGCCTGTCAAAGGGCTGTGTTACCAGATCCTTTGTATAGGAAGCCTGAAAGGGATCTGAACCGACAGAACTGACCAGATCCCAAAACCAAGTCATGTTGGACCACCCTGGAGCAATCAGAACCATTCCTGTGATAGCCTTGATCCATCACCTTAGAGATCATGTGACCGAGCAGGGAGACTGGAGGGAAGGTGTAAACATCCAGATTCTCCCAAGGCAGACTCAGGGCGTCTACTGCCCAGTCTGTTGGATCCGGTACCGGTGAAACAAACTTGGGGAGTTTGTGATTGAACCGGGTTGCAAAAAGCTCCACATGTGGCCTAGCCCATCTTGAGCACCAGATGTTGAAAACTTGAGATAGGGACCACTCTGTCTGATCACTTGGCTGCGTCTGGAAAGCTTGTCTGCCATTACATTCAAGCGACCTGGAATGTGCCGAGACCTCGGAACTATTCCTCTGGGGTGACACCAGGACAGAAGTCTCAAGGGCACAAAGGGAGTCTGAATCATACCGCCCTCCTTGTTGATGTAAAAGACTACAGATGTGCTGTCTGTTGCTATAAGTACAATCTGGTCCCTGCAAAGATGTTCGATGTAGAGGGGACTTTCTGTAAGTGACCAAACACCTCTTGCCGTGGAGTCTCCTATGTGTGTGTCCCAGCCTTAATTGAGGCGTCTGTAAATCTTTGAAGAGCGGGTTGAGGGGGAAGCAATGATTGGCCCCAAAGTACATTGCTCTCGTTTGACCACCAATCTAGGTGTGGATGGAGAGAGTGGGGCAACAGAATGACCAGACTCTCGGGTCATGTGCCAATGTCGCTTCAGATGCCACTGTATGGGTGACCTGACAAAGGCTGCTTTCCTTCATAGTTACTGCCCACCTACTGTAAGGGTCTACTATGAAGGTGTCCCAACACTACCTGCTTTTCTGTGGCCATCAACTGGCCGATTAAGGGCATGAACTGCCCGAGTAGGTCTCTTGCCCCATGGGTCTGTATTTTAAGTGTCAGAGTATGCAGTCTCTCATGCTTGGGCTTGACCAGGCCTTGAGAGGGGTCGAAACAGTATCCTACAAAGTTGAACACTTGCTGATGGATCAGTTCCAACTTGAAAGCAAATTAAGTACCCAACTCAGTTCTTGGTAAAGGGCCAAAATGGGTTGGGGAGAAACGTTAGAGGCAAGTTTCCTGGCATGGAGCTCTGAGTAACCAGTCATCTAGGTACTGGTGGTTTCGTATGCTCCTTATACTCCTTGAGCTATGAGCTTTGCTTCCTTTACGAACTTGGGGAACTCCAACAGAGCCGTCAACAAGTCGAAGGGAAGGCAGTGAATTGGCAGGCTTCACTTTTCAGATGGAACCCGAGATATTTTCACAACCTCGGAACCAGTGAAAAATGAAAGGAGGCGTCACTAAATCCAAAGGTGACCCACTCCCCTTGCTAAAGGGAGAGCCTTATGGTTCTGGAATTTTCCCTTTGAAGGTGCCTGATTTTAGAAACAAGTTCAACTGACTGAGATCTAAGACAGGTCTCCACTTGTTGGTTTTGGAACCAGAAACAACCTGTTGTAGAGGGCCAAGGAGAATTGAAAAACGGCCTTTTCACTGTAGTATTGAAAACAAACTCAGAGTTGAACCCAGGGACTGCCAGACCTGCCAAAAAACTTCCGCAGACGGCTTCCCCTTCAGGTGGGTTATGACAACAGGTACCACCTTGACAATAACCCATCACAAGTAATTTACGATTTGATCTCACTTGATCCATAACTGAACATGAGGATCTGTTCCAATAATTTTATTTATATTGCCTAGCTACTACATGAAGGCCTGGTGAAACAAGGGGAGCTAGAACCTCATGATCATGGTCACAACCTCTGACCTTAGAAAAATGATCCAAGCATGCTGGCGTGGAGAAGTAGCATTCAGGACTGCTTGGTACCCTTTCTGTTGTACGTTTGTACTGGGACTCTGTACCAGGGTGCTGAAATGTTCCCGAACTGGGACCTTGAGCGCCCGTGGCAGCCTCATGTTTAATAATATTCAGATCTGTGGGGAACAGATGGTGTAATGAGACCACTTGCTTGAAAATTAGGAATGCACATTAAACGGTCAGTTCACAAACCCCCTGCCTTGTGAGCCTGGGACGGGTAACCTTAGGCAGCTATTAGGTTAAGCCTTTCCATTTTCTGGCAGAGCCAGTCATCTGGTGGCATTGAAATTAATATTTTGTGTATCTTTCACATAACCAGCACCCGACCAGTGGTTAACAAACTTGCAAATTTAATAAGTAAATTAAATTTTTATAAGTTAATACCCTATCCAATGGACAATAGCTTATCCGGTCGGCGCGGACCGGCCCGCCAAACGTCAGAAAAAGACGTCCTGTGTCTCCACCGGCTAGGCCGGCCCAGTGGTGTGCACTCGCCAGATGGCGTGTCGTACTTCCTTCCTGTCTAGACAGAGTGACGTCATAGCATCTTTTTCGTTGTCTAAACATATATAGACCCCTAGTAAGTTGATAGCGGGGTCAGGTGGGAGGGTCTTGTGTGTCCATTGGATAGGGTATTAACTTATAAAAATTTAATTTACTTATTAAATTTGCAATTTTATTGCGTTAATACATCCTATCCAATGGACAATAGCTGAATAACTACCGCTTGGATGGCGGGTGCGTTACTAGGGACTAAAGAAGTTGAACTCATACTAGGAATAATGACCATTTTTTCTTTCCTTACAGCCCAGGTAGACTTTGAAGTCATATACCTTTAAGGCTGTGGTCGAGTATCATCATCCGGTTATCCGGAAGGAACCGTCAGAATCGACCTTGCGCCCCCCCCCCTTTTTTTAAACAGACCTGCTCTGAGGTAGGGGAAGAGAGGGATGAGTTCAGTCCCATAAAATCAGCTCTCCCGGAGGAAGTACGTGAGAGTTTTTTTTTTTTTTTTTTTTGTCTTGCTGCTTAACTATATATGCAATATATACAAATAAGTACACTTATTTACAAATGCACAGATCTCCTCTAAGTCCTGGGCTGTTGGTGGATCTGCTGAGCAGCCACAACAGGGCCAAGATGGTAGAGCTCTGAATCGGCCCAAGCCACATCCTTCAGGTAAAATTGAGTGAAGGTGTTATGAGACTTCCAGTGGCAGGCTGATAAGATCTGTTCCAAGGAGACTCCCGACTGGAAGGCCTTGGAAGCAGCAAAGGCCCTGACATCATGAGCTTTAACTTGATGTAGGGTGTGAGCCTGTTGATCAGAGAGCTCATAGCATAGGATCACAGTCTGTTTGATCCATGAGGAGATAGTGGCAGGAGAGATGTCTTTGTCGAAGCCTTTCTTGAAGGAGACAAAGACTAACTCCTTGTGCTGCCTGAGGTCTGAAGTCCTGTCCAAATAATAGCGTAAGGCTCTGACTGGACAAAGGGATCTGTCAGACTTGAGGGATCTATCTAGAGTAGGAGCCAGGGCTGGTATGACCACTGGGGCTACACTCTCTGGACCCTCTTTGGCCAGCTGGTTCTTAGAAAGAAAGCTGGGTGATGGAATCAGAGACACCTTGGACCAGTCCGACTGGTGTCTGATATTCTTGTGCTGCCAAGCATGGATCTCACTTCTTCTTTTGCCCGAACCCAGAGCCAAAAGGAAGACAGTCTTGAAGGTTAAATGCTTCAGTGACGCCTCTCGGAGGGGTTCAAAGGGGGCCTTTGTGAGCTGGTGTAATACCAGTGAAAGGTTCCAGGAGGGTATACCCCTCCGTCCCTTGGGTCTGTCTCTGTGGAAACTGTCCAGGAGACGAGTGAGATTATCATCTTTGCTGATATTGACTGTGGCATTACCCAGTTTATCCGCAATGGCAGACCTGTATCCATCAATGGTGCTGGGCTGAAGATTTTTGACCTCAAAGAGGTAAAGTAGGAAATCAGCCACTGAATTCACAGGTGGTGACCTGAAGTCCACCTGATTAGCGATGCACCATTTCGTAAAAATGGTCCACTTTGCCTCATAGACTGATCTGGTTGATCTTCTCTGAGGAGCCTCAATTCTTGCTGCCACTGCTTCAGAGAAGCCCTGCTCCTTGATTGCTGTGGCTCTAGGAGCCAAGCGTGGAGATTTAGGTTGGTCAGATTCCTGTGAGGGATCTCGTTGAAGGGCTGTGTCAGCAGGTTGGGAAGATGTGGTAGGCTCAGGGGGACTTGACTGGACATGTCCACTAAGTCCCAAAACCAGGGCATGTTGGGCCACCCCGGAGCGATCAGAATTAATCTTCTGCATGGGGTGTCCAGTAGCTTTTCTACTACTTTGCCCAAGATGGCGGTCGGTGGAAAGGCATAAGCATCCAGATCCTCCCAAGGCAGGGTGAGAGCATCCACTGCCACCGCTAGTGGGTCCGGAATTGGAGACACAAACTGAGGTAGTTTGTAGTTGAACCTGGTGGCGAAGAGGTCTATTTGAGGCTGGTGCCACCTCCTGCACAGGCTCTGAAATACCTCCGGAATAAGGGACCACTCCGTCTGGATGGTCTGACCCAGTCTGGATAGCTTGTCGGCTATCACATTTAGCCTGCCCGGAATATGACAGGCTTTTAGAGTTACTTGTCTCTGGGAACACCAGGTCAAGATTCTCCACAGGAGGGCACACAGAGGGCCCGACTTCATGCCGCCTTCCTTGTTTATGTATGCTACGACTGTGGTGTTGTCCCTAGCCACTAGGACTATCTGGTTTACACAAAGATCTTGGAACTCTTTTAAGGCTAGAAAGACTGCCTTGAGTTCCAGGTAATTTATGTGTAGTTGGCTTTCTGGAACTAACCAGGAGCCTCTTGCAGTGAGCTCGTTTAAGTGAGCGCCCCACCCTTCTTTTGATGCGTCTGTAAAAATTTGCAGAGCATGTTTCATTGGGTGTAGGGGTTGACCTTGTAGGACATTGTCTTCCTCCAGCCACCACTGCTGGTGAGGGTGTAAAGATCTGGGTAGTGGAATGATCTTTTCGAGTGACTCTGGTACTCTCCAATGATTTTTGAGATGCCACTGTATGGGTCTCATATGCAAGCGGCCGACGTGAACTTGCTTTTCTGTGGCCGTTAGGAGTCCTATTAGTGACATGAACTGTCGGACCGGACAGGTCGGTAGCAAGAGCAATGCTTGTATTTTGACCTGAAGGCTTTGCCACCGGTCCGGAGTCGGTCTGACCCGTCCGGACCTGAGGTCGAATTGGTAACCTACAAAGTCGAAGACTTGTTTGGGTTCCAGCTCTGATTTTTCCAAATTCACCAGCCAACCAAGGTCCTGGCAAATTCTGACTAGCATCTGAGTGTGGTGGAGGCAATCTTGTTTGGATCTGGCTCTCACCAACCAGTCGTCTAGGTACTGGTGGATCCTTATACCCTGATGTGCGGCCATCAGTTTCACCTCTTTGGCTATCACAGTGAACTCCATGGGGGCTGTGGACAGGCCAAAGGGAAGAGCTTTGAACTGGTAAGTCCGGCCCTGGATATGAAATCTGAGATATTTCTTGGATTGTTCCTGTATTGGTATGTGGAAGTAGGCATCCTTGAAGTCTACTGAGGTGACCCACTCTCCCTGCTGGAGAGATGTTCTGATGGTTTCCGGTGTTTCCATTTTGAATTTTTCCACCTTGAGGAAAAGGTTTAGTTTGCTCAGATCTAGTATCGGCCTCCATTTGTTGTTGGGTTTGGGAACTAGAAACAGTCGGTTGAAGAAGCCCAATGATGTTTGATTGCGGACCAACTCGACTGCGTTTTTGTCCGTAAGCTGATGCAATGCCTCCAACAGGTAGCTGTTCCTGTGGGGATTGGCGTAGCCACTTACGTTCGTTGGGGACCTTGTAAGATTTGGTCGTGTCTGAAAGGGGAGGGTATAGCCTTCTTTCAGTATTTGAAGGGTCTTTGGACCGGCCCCTAGTTTTGACCAAGTTTCCCAAAAGTTTTGGAGCCTGGCTCCTACAGGCAGATTTTGTACAACATTTGGGGCACTGTTTACTGATTGGACACAAGACAACTGAGTGACACAAGAAGCAAGTTTCACATACTTTAATTTGTGATACTCTGATATTTGACAATCTGCTGTCCCGGGACTTAACTCTCTCTTTTGGGAGTGCCCGGGAGCAGAAGGTACACCTGTTACAACATGAAAGTTTACAGTATTTAGTGTCTTTTCTTGTACTAATGTCTTGCTCCGGGCCAGCAGTCCCTTTGATAAACTGGTTACACAATAACTGTCATTTATATGACTGCTGGCCCTTGGCTGGTCGCGAGGAATAGAATGAGGCCTTTCCCTTGTTCTTCTTGCCCTGTCCCTTATTGCCAATATTCTTCCAAGCTGGTCGGTCTGATTTCCTGTAATCCGAACGCTTGTCGGTTCGTTCGTATGGATGGAAGCGACCTTTCTTGCCCGACTGGGGTTGAGACTTGTTTTCAAAATTGGCAATGTCCTGCTCCGCTTGCTTTAAGGCGGTATCTGGAAACAGGGTTGAAGTGTGAAGCGGTCCAGTCCTCAAAGCAGACAGAGTGTCTGGCTTGATACCCATCTTCAAGTGGGAGAGATACGAATCTCTTCTAATAAGGGTGGTATTTGCAACCATCACAAAGACAAAGTCTGTTAAGTGTTCAAGGGTTTTTGCCATAGACTGGGTAATGCTCGAGTTGAAGTTCATGAGGAACTGCATTTCCTCTGTTGCACGGGACATCTTCTCTGCCGATTTCCCTTTACTCAACTCTGATCTGATAGTTTTGAGTTCCGCTTGCATGTTTCCCTGGACCTTGTATAGACACCTATTGAATGCAGCCGCCTGGTTGCAAGTAGTGGAAGCTTCGCGAGCCGCCTTTTCCCATCTGCGTAAATTATCCTGTGATATTTGACGGGAAGCAGGAGGGGTTGAAGCAATACCGGCCGCCTTGGCTATGCGACTGTAGGAACTGTTGACTTTAGAAACGTCCGTGTTCCAAGTAGTTACAGTCTGTGAAGCTTCCTGATCACTCTTCTGTGGGTTAGGTGCAAAGCTGTACCATTTTGCTGGCGATTTCGGGGGGCGGACGAACTGGTCCTTGAGGAGCCCTCCTGCCTCTGAGCTGTGTGATGGATACCCTTCTGTGAGAGTAACATTTAATTTCCCAAATTTGTTGCAAAGCCACTCGTCTGTGGGCATGGTGACAGACCTTTCCTGTAGGTTGAGAGTTTGGACCGGCAAAAGGGTTATCCTCAGATCTGGAAGCTGTGCTATCGACTTCTGGGATGTGAGTCCACCCCATAAACGACCTGATACCACTCATGGTTTCACGGTAGCTCTGCTCTTCCGAGAGGGTAAGGTCTGGATCATTTAAAGAGGCTTCCAGTTCTTGATCAGATAGCTCCCCTTCCTCAGCAACAAAGAGGTCTACTGGGGGACGGTCCGAAAGGTCAGTTTCTGAATCTGTGTCCATTGAAGAGACACTGTGCCGCCTGGTCGGTGCTGTGGATGATCTGCTGGGTACCTGTTGAGATGAGGGAGAGTCGGTACCAGCTACATCTGAATGTTGGTCGGCAGACACCCTTCCCTTGGACAATTTGCCGATCGACTTGGAGACAGTCTGAGTAACACTAGGCAAATCTGAGGGTCGGTGAGTAGCAGGGGAATTCTTGGTTTGGTCGGTGACCGGTCTCTGAGAGGTGAGGTCGGTAGCCAACTGACTTGAATTTCGACCGGGTTCAATGAACGGTCTGGAAGAGATAGCCGAACCCTGAGGGGGCGAGTGGGCTGGAGCCACTTTCACTGAGGAAAAAGTGGGTTCCTTATCCAATGACTTTGATAAAAGTAGAGCCTCCAGTCTGTTAAACCTGTCCGACCATTTCTGGTCTAACTCCTCGATCCTAGTATCCGGTGAGGATCTGTGAGTCTTGGTAAGCGACTTGGAGGGCTTATCAGCAGAAGATTTGGAATCTTTAGAGTGAGGTTTATCAGGTTGGGTGTTCTTCTGTTTCTTCTTCTCAGAACTCGAACCAGGGGACTTAACAATTCCCTGATCGTCCACAACTCCCACTACCATCACTGAAGATGAGTCTATGAGAGAGGAACTGGATGAGTCCTTATTAGGAGTATCCGCGGATTTCTTGAGATCTCGCTTTTCTTTTTTAAGTCTGTAAGATGGGGTGGACAACTGTACGCGTTGGTCCTCAGACAAAATGTTACAAGAGTTGCAATCATTCTTTAAAACACAAGGATCTGACCCCTTACCCTTTTCTCTGCAACGCGCGCAGAAACTGTGACTGTCGAAGCTGGCCATAATATGGCCACAACTTCCATGCTTCTGAGCAGGGGAAGACATGACGATCCGTAACAAAAGATAGTCCAAAATGATCTATACACACTCTTGAACAATTATATAAATAATAAAAGTCACACTCTAAAGAAAAATGTGAAAATTCTGTGAAAGTTTGTAAATTCATAAAATTCGTGCACAACACACATGCGCCAAACGAAAAAGATGCTATGACGTCACTCTGTCTAGACAGGAAGGAAGTACGACACGCCATCTGGCGAGTGCACACCACTGGGCCGGCCTAGCCGGTGGAGACACAGGACGTCTTTTTCTGACGTTTGGCGGGCCGGTCCGCGCCGACCGGATAAGCCATTGTCCATTGGATAGGATGTATTAACGCAATAAAAAGAAAGTATTCTGGCAATGAAAGGGGGTAATAGAGGCAAATACCGGACTGGTAGGCTCCAGACCCCTTGTATGATTGCGTCTAGTCACATGGCTGGTACTAGAACAGAGCCAGGTGATGACAAAATAATGGGCAAATGGTGATGTAGAGTATGGTACCCCATGTATGAATATTTGTGTTATCACATGACCAGCCCTGGGCCAGTGGGAATTAGTGACAAAATAATTAGAAATTTTCTTTCTCTGAAAGAGCAACTGCAACCAATAGAGTTGGCACCCCAGTGAATGTTAAAATGTTGTCACATGACCAGCGGTGGGAATTGGTGACAATAAGAAAATCTGTGAAAGGGTAACTGTAGCCAGTACCAGGCTAGTAGGCTGTGGCACCCTGTGTATGTTTACTTAAGTTGTCAAATGACCAGCACCGGACAGGTGGGAATTGGCGACAAATTATAAACGTGCAAATCTGTAAGGGCAGCCGTACCCCGTACCGGTAGGCTCTGGCACCCTGTATCAGGCTGTATGTTTATTTTGTTGTTGTCACACGACCGGCACCGGAATGGTGGGGATGGGTGACAAAATAATAGGGCAATCTGTGACATTAGAACAATTTCTTTATGTGACAGGGCATCTGTAACCAGTACCGTACCAGTAGGGTCTTGTACACTGTGTATGTTGATATGTTGTCACATAACCAGCACCAGAATGGTGGGAATTGGTGACAAAATAACAGAAAAATGTATCGGGGACCGGACTGACAGGCTATGGCACCCGGTGTATATTTGTTTTGACAAGCATGACCAGCACCGGACCGGTGGGACTTGATGACAAAATTAGTGGGAAAATCTATATGGGCAACTGTAGCCGGTACCGGACCGACTGGGGCCCCCGTGTCTGCATTGTCACATGACCCGGTGGGAATTGGTGACAAAATAATGAGGAAATCTGTGTGCGTGTGTATATGAGGGTAACTGTAGCCCAGTACCGGACCGGTAGGCTCTGGAACCCTGTAGTATGTATATTAGAGTTGTCACATGACCAGCACCGGACCGGTGGGATTGGTGACAGAATAATGAGGAAATCTGTGTTTCTGTGAGGGCAACTAGCCAGTACCGGACCGGTAGGCTCTGATACCCTGTGTATGTTTATTTGTGATGTCACATGACCAGCACCGGACCGGTGGGCATTGGTGACAAATAATTACAAATAAGTGCACTAGATAAAGTAAGTAATTTTTTAATTATTAATTATAAAATACCCGTAAGTCTTCTTCTGTATAAAAACGCCAGCACATTTCCAATATCCTGAATATATTTACTTATTTCTCGTAAACATTACTGTTCATCCACTTGCAGTGTCAAGTGACCAGTTTATTTTATTGTCACGTGACAAGCATTTGCTGGAGATGATGACGTCATATGAAGACGATGCATTCTCTGTAAATATGAAAGAAACTCCCTTCTAAAATATTTTATATGGTGACGTGGCCAGGAAACAGAAGTTCTTTGTAAATATCCACACAATAAAAGCTTGCAGTACGAAATAAAATGCAGTCGTACGGATTCCTTCCTCAACAAAATACTTCACGGATGCGGGGTCAAAGTTCAGTGTAAAATACCCACACGATCCGCGATCCTGGCCAGCAGAAGAAGACATAAAGTGCTTCTATATATATTAATGAACATAATACTCATTTTCCATTGTACAATATTTTGTTTTGATAAAATAAAATCTATAAACAAATCTATGAAATTTCCAAGCGTTTAATCCGCTTCGCGCCAAACAAAAAGAGGAAGTGCGCATGCGCACGCATGCGCAGTACACCGACAGGGAGGCTACACAGCCACCTGGTGAATGAACAGGACACTACCGGTCCCGGCCAGAGCCCAGCTCAGGACGTTTTTTTTCTAATGTTTGGCGAGACCGGCAGAGCGCCGGACAAATGCATCTGTCCACTAGGTAAGGTGTATTAACGCAATAAAAATAAATTCTCGCGAGATTCAGTACTTTATTGCCTAGGGTCAAAGATCAAACCACAGAAATTCGTTTTTTATTTAAAACCGGCTAATTAATAAAGTATATTTCTTCTGAAGTCCTTTATCAACACTAATACAACTTTCGTCGGTTCACCGTCGTCTATTAGTTCCGACGCGTCGACTCTAGTATTTCTTCACGACTTACAGCACTACAGACAACTGTAACTTGTGCTAAGTGGATCTACCAGTTTGTACTAAAGGCAGAAGTAAAAGTGGGTTACAACATTTACGTTATATGTAAAGTTAGTAAAGTTTCTTTAGATTGAAGTGTAAGTGGAAAGCCG
Organism: Sabellastarte sp. h YS-2021; assembly: GCA_964017235.1. Lineage (NCBI taxonomy): Eukaryota > Metazoa > Annelida > Polychaeta > Sabellida > Sabellidae > Sabellastarte > Sabellastarte sp. h YS-2021. Next base: position 28,793,161 of record OZ024940.1, read on the forward strand.
GTAGTTGAACTTTATGGCGGTTTGCAATAATTTATTTACCGTGCCAACGATACTGGTACTACGGCAACACCCTGAGAGAGTGTATAACTGATGTAGTTCTTGGTACTGAACTGCACACAATGACGTACCTTGAGAGCCAGGTACTTCCTGGTATCCAGAGTGCAGTCTTTGTTATTGGAAGTCTCCAGTTCACTGGCCAGCCTGAAACACAGATACTTACACTTAGTGCGGGCAAGAATGGTAAAACCTCGCTTCCATTTTGTTGTAATAACTCTATCATCTAATAACTAGTTATAGAAAATATCACTAGGGACCGGTCGGTATGAAAAATATGTACATCAGGAGGTCGCCAATGCAAAACCGTACCGATTCCGGGACTCCGCGTTTTAGTACACCCAAACAAACATGGACGTTTCCTCTTAACGACATCGCAATAAAAGTGGCCAAATGCACAAAATATGAGATGAAAAGTTACAATGTCTTCAGATTTCTTGTTTGTTCCCAATATTTTAAGTTTTACTTCAATTATATGGGCTGACAAGCAAGATTCAGGTTATAAATTGTCGTAACCATAATATGGCCGTTCTTGCTCAACGTAATCGCTAATACTGTATAGTCTGCAAATGCATGAAAATTGGGAATAAAACTTTATAATTTCTTCAGATTTTGGGTATGTTTCTAATATTTTAACTCTTCCTTCCATTATATGTACTGACAAGCAAAGTGGCGGTTGTAAAATCCCATCACGGTATTTAGTAAAATGCTCTCGATACCGAGATACCGGACCTACCGACCCATCCCTAAATATCACTACTTAAAAAAATTTTAACAGATAGTACATGAAAACAGTAAAAATTGTGTGACAGTTTTAGTGTTAAAATTGAAAGTAAATATGGAAACCGGGTCCCGAAAACAAAAATTCAGCGAAAACTGGATTCGTTCGAATTAGTATACACCAAACTGTGGCCAGACTGTAAAATTTTCTGTGCGTGTACATGAACAATTACCTCAGCTAAAATGCGGTTTATTTTATGATAAAATCTGACGTTTTGGATATTACTTCATTGTATATTGGCAAATTATTACACAAGTAAATATTTTTCACGCGTTTCTGCGCAATATTTTATACCGTTTCTGTACATCGAATAAAAACCAACTATCCTGTTTGCCGTCTTTACCACTAGACTGTTTTCATGTGTGTCAATTCCTGTCGTGTGGGATAACAAACAAACACAGCTTTAGGGGTGTCCCAGCATGATATTGATCCTGCGTGGGCGGGATATGACAACAAAATCCCAGCGACAAACACGCCGGTTTATGTGGAATCTCTCAATTCCTATTTGTCAAAAATAACTTGTAACTCTCGCAAGAGGGAAACCAATATTTTGCGGTTTTAATCAGTCATTCTAACTACTCTGTGTTTCAACTTACACGTGCAGTTATCTTTAAAGATTCACTGCAACAATGAGCCTACTGGTAGTCTTAAAGATTGTTGTACTGCAGATCAAAAAGCCTTTTTTCCTCTTAAATAATCCTGTCAATATTTATTTATTTGGGGTTTTAACGTCGCTTTCAACACTGTACAGGTCATATCACGATGGGTAGTTGGAAGGGCAGAGGAAACCAGTACATAGAGTTCGTCAGGGTTCTGTACTGTAAACTGCCGACCAATGGCAAGCAACTACCAACTTTCCCACCTGAGGCCGTGCCGGGAACCGAACCCCGAGGCTCAGAGGTGGGAGGCGAGAGTGTTACCACTCTGCCACCGTGGCCCCAATCCTGCCAATATGGCTGCATATCCAACAGGTCCATCGCTGCACCTTACAAACACTTATGAGGTTATAACTCACACTGGGTGTTACAGCAAGTCTTGTATACAGAGTGACTCACACACATGACTCACACAATGTGGCTCACTCACTTGTCGTAGTCCCGTGGGTCACACACGACCGTCACCCTGGCGTGATTCTTGGCAGCAGCGCGGAGTAGTGTCACTCCTCCTGTAAAGAGACATGATACAAACACGATCACCATTAATATGAAGAACAGTTCGTGGTAAAGATGATGGTTTCTATTCGATTCATATACACGGGTGGTCATTAAATAAACGGTCTTCAAAGTTTTCAAATTTAAATAGTGTAAATAGCAAAATCAAACAAACTAAATAACAAAATAGATGTAAACAATGCTTTCCATGCTAATTGGTTTGTCTTATAGTGTTGTTTAAACCTTTTAACCTTTTTAATTTCTTACGGTTTTGCAGTAAAATGCTCTCGATACCGAGATACCAGGCCTGCCGACCCCATCACTATGAAATATCAATACAGGTACATGAAATAACAACTCATGTCAAATTAGTTAAGTTTCCACTCACCAATATCAATGTTCTCCACTGCATCTGCCAGAGTGACACCTTCAGACGCCACAGTTTTTTTAAAAGGGTACAAATTACACACAACCACTCTGAAAGTACACAGTCATACAAGAAAGACATTTAGACTGAAAGTACACAGTCATACAGGTAACAGACACCAGTCTGCAAGTGTACACTGATACAAGTATGAAAATACACAGTATGAATCTGTACAATGACTCCACTGACACGCCAGTCTATAAGTGTACAGTGATACAAGTGACTGAGATTACAGATGGACATTAAGAGGTCAAAGACGTTAAATCCTCTGGATAATAGTTTGTAACTTAGTCACTGAACCAAAATATTGTCTCCTGGTTTCCAACTGGTTGACCAACCTCTGAGGCCGCCGGTGGTTTACAGTGCAGTATGCATTGGTTTCCTCCACCTGTAAACTACCCATCGCAATATGACCCTAGCTGTTGAACGCGACGTAAAACAACAAATAAACAAACAAATCCAACTGGTTGAATTTACAGCCAGCAATTTGCCCTGCATGTTTTACCTGATGTGAAAAAAGCCCCATCTGATGTGGGTAAAGTCACACCTGATGTGTGAAGACTCTGAAGAGTCTAGTCTTATGTGAGAGTGGACTCACCAGATGTTAGACTCATCTCACATGACATAAGTAGCTTCTGATGTAGAAATCTCACCTGATGCAGATGTTTCACTTACTGTGGGAGAAGTTTCACCAGTTACAGAAGCCTTACCTGATGTGAACGATGTCTCACCTGATGTAGACCAAGTCTCACCATATGTGGGAGAAGTCTTACCTGCTATAGGAGAAGCCTCACCTGATGCAAAAGTCTCACCTGATAAAGAAGTCTTACTTAATATAGAAGAAGCTTCACCTGATGTAGAAGAAGCCTCACCTGATGTAAAAGTCTCATTTGATGAAGAAGCCTCACCTGATGAAGAAGTCTCATCTGATGAAGAAGTCTCATCTGATGAAGAAGCTTCACCTAATGTAAAATCCTCACTTGATGTAAAAGCCTCACCTGATGTAAAATTCTCACCTGAAGAAGAAGCATCACCTGGTGTAAAAGCCTCACCTGATGTAGGAGAATCCCTGTGCCTTCATCTCCTGCTGGTCCTCCTCTGACAGCCTGGCCAGGATTCCTGCAGTGAAACGGAACAAGTATTACTGACAAAGTAATGCATTAACCTTTACATTCTAAAGATGCTTGGCTTGGATTGACACTAGGGGTGTGACGAGTGCAAAAAATCTGCGTCGAGGACTCGAGCAGTGAAACTTGCCTCGAAGTCGAATACTTGTAGTACAGTAGACTGCAGTATATTAATTACCGATAAAATTACCGGTAAAAATGTCATGAAATACACTCACCTGTGTAGAGTTATTGATATTCCTAAATGTCCATAAATGTGATTTATATGAAGGAATAAAAGAATAAAATTATATACTGTGTGTTTTTATTGCTTTATTGGTAAAATATCCAGATTTACTACCTGCACTACTGACAAGGTACTTACAGGAAGTGACCTATACAGGTTACAGTAAAAACGAAATATCTGCTGCTTTTAGTGCTGATTACTGAGAGTTCCCCAGGAAAAAAAAGTCAGCAGTTAGTTTTCCAACATCAGACTATATGTTTGATAAAGTCCCAAAACACCAAGCAACATTGTTATTGACCACTTTAATTAATAATTCAATAATGAATGCATCAACATTATTCTCTTAACATTTCAACCTTAATTATCATAAAACAACAAACCCATACAAAATGATGAAAAAAAAACATCTGAGTCCATGTTTAAATTCAATATTGAATTTATTTTGATAAAACTTCCTTCTTAACCTCATAGGGCAAGTCACTCAACTCAATTTCTCCACTAACTTCAACTTCATCAGGAATGCACTGACTTACAGTAGCAGGTTCATCCATTTCATGGGTACCAAAATTCATGGCAATAGGTTTTTCCATTTCATTTTCCTGGGTACCAAAATTTGAGGCAATCAATTTTTTCACTCCTGATTTTACATTTTTGTTGACAAACACAATGTGATCCACAGTTTCTGGGTCTAAGCTGGACCTCAATTTGTTTACAGTCAAACCTGCTGCTGAAAATGTACGCTCTGATGAAATTGAAGTTGCAGGAATTGAAAGAAAAATTTTGGCAGCCTTGGCAATTCTGGGAAACTTAGGTTCACAAACTTTCCACCACTGTAAAGGGTCCCCAATAGTGACAGATTCCCTAAGATAACATTCAAATTCAAGGGACTTGTTTGTGGCATTTGGGGTGGTTAAATCAACAAAGTCTCCTTTGAGAACATCCAATATTTTACACCTTTTTTCTGGGGGATTTTCATTGTTCTGTTTGACCGGTTCTAGTGACACTGAAGATGTATCTCTAACAAACTGGATCAGATTTTCATGCAAGATCTCTTTTTGTTCAGAGTTTAGAATCTCACGGCCAAGAAGAGATTTATATCTTGGATCAAGGATTGATGCTAGCAATAATGGGGAAGAGGCTATGATATCAGTGACAGGTGCGCCATTAGAGTCCACCTTAAATCTCTTTTGCAAACCTTCTTTGATCTTAACTTTTAGATCTTTGATGACACTGCTTTCACCTAAATCATGACAAAGGACTTGATTGAATACTTTGAAAAGCAAGACATATACTGCACTAGCAGTAGGCTCATTTTCCTTTCCTAGCACTTCAGTAATATCTGCTAATGGCTCAAGTATTGGTATAACATCTTCAATAATTTTCCAGTAGCTGTCTTTAATGTCCAATCGAGCTCTATCCCCAACCTTTGTAATGGCCTCATCAAATATAACTGTATAGATTGGCACCCGCAACTTAAGCAACCTTTGCAACATGTAAAAGGAACTATTCCACCTTGTCTGTATATCTTGCACCAGTTTCAGCTTTGGGGTGGAAGTTTGTTTGTTCAAAAGAGCATTGGTGGCAAGCAAGGAGTGATTAAAATGGCTCACTAGCTGTCTTGATACAGTTAATGTTTTGGCAATTTGTGGCACTTTTAACCCATCTTCAATGGCCAACTGCAATGTATGGGCAAAACAACCACATGCCTTAATCCTAACTTATCTGCAGCTACAGACATGTTCGCTGCATTGTCTGTTACCAGCCCAGCACACAAATCAATTTTGAACTCCTTGATAAGGTTCTTAATTTCATGAGCTATGTTTTCTCCTGTGTGCCTATTCCTAACATGCCTAGTTGCCAAAACCTTTGCATATAATTCCCAATTTTTGGAAATAAAGTGACCAGTCAAACCTATGTATCCCTCTAAGGCATTACTTGTCCACAAATCGCTTGTTAAAGCCACAGGATGACCGCTCAGTGTTTCAATTAGATCAGCCTTTTCCTCCTCATAAATTTTTTCCAAGTACTTCCCTACAGTTTTACGACAAGGCATCTTGTACAAGGGATTCAGGGAGTGGGCAAAAAATTTGAAACCTGGACCTTCTACAATACTTATTGGTTTTAAGTCTATTGCACACATCAGTGCAAGCTTCCTGGTTATAGACTCGTATTGTTGGGTAGTCATGGACTTTTTCCCAAAATCCAAGGTTGACTGCTTTGAGGATGCACCAACTGTAGACTTTGAACCAGATTGGGACAGGTCAATACTGGGATGTCGGCACTGCAGATGGGTCCGCATGGTTGATGTGTTACGGCCTGTGAAATAGTTTAAAGTTTTGTTTTAGTTCAGAAAAAATTCCAAGGTCAAAATTTTAAGAAATCCAGAAATGAAATTTAAAATATTTATCTCCAAAAAAAGTACATGCATACCTTTAAAATTCAAGGAGGCATTGCATAGTTGACATATTGTTTTGGACTCATCATCATTCTTTATAAAATACTTCCACACAACACTTTTTTTGCCATCCATTTCAAAATTTTACTAATAGCTTTTGAAAACGCCCAAGACAAAAGAGCTTTTGACCATGACCTTAAAAGCATCAGATATTTCGTCATTACTGTATTATGACGTCACAATCTCTGGGTACTGAAAGTACTGCAAGTGGGATAAAAGATGTGAAAAAAAGCAAAAATACAAGTAAAACACAGACAAAGGTAAGTAAATAAGTTTATTTTATCATTTTATATCATGTATTTGTTCTATTTTGATAATAAAGATTGTACTTTGCAAGCAGTCGGGCGCATGATTTACCGTCGATTCCTCGCAAATTTGCACTCGTTCACCGAGTGTCGAGTGCTTGGTCGCACCCCTAATTGACACAAATGTAGAAATAATAAAATTTGTGTTAGGTAATATCCATGTTTAAGATTGCTTTGCAGTTTGAACATGTTGTACGAGTCGCATCAATGCGAGTACCTAAAAACTACAAATTAGTCCCGATTTAGAATCGTACAAAACCAAATACTAGCAAGTAACTGCAATGCCAGAGGCGGTGGCAGGAGGGTAGAATGTGGGTTCAAACCCAGGTACAGGCAGACACTAAGTGGCTCGGATGACTATTTAAGTGGGGGTTCTTTGTCAATGTATCAGTGGAAAGCTAAAGAACCTCAGGGATATTGACAAATGGTCAAACCTTTGAGCCTCGGTTTATCAGTGAGGCGAATGTCAGTCATTAGACAGCATGGGTTGTACTTGGCACTGGGAACATGTCAAATGGCACTTTGAATTCTGTAGTAACAGCAGACAACACACTGAGAATATAGTACTAAGTGGTAGGGGTGTTGCGGTAGCGATTTTTTCCTTCCGGTTTCACGTCTGGCACTTCCCGGTCGGTTACCGGTTAACCGTCTCTTATTCAACAAAACATAAGAACCAAATAGTTTCCATACTTTAATCAGGAATTCTGCTAACATGACACAGATGTGTCCTCGATTCTGATTGGCTCATTGACAAACTGTGGTTTGCTTTGAATTATCGCTCATTATGGTTGTTGTTTTACAGTAAAAAGCAAAGAAAAGGGGATTATGAAGTGGTAGGGGTGTGACGAGTACAATAAACTCAGGTCAATTGCTTGCAGATAAAAACTTGACTCGACATGGAGCACTCGTGCCATTTAGTATCTACCACAACAGGAAACGACATCCAATATGGCAGCTCTCGTAAACAAAAAAATATAAAGATAAAAGCCTTGAATCGCTTGAATTAGCTTATTGTCAGCACATAATATCAATAATATTATGTTACAAATGGTGGATTATGCAATTTAATGAAAGTAAGGTATGCTATTTATGTTTTATTAACTAAAAAAAACGTAACCGGTTCAATAGGTTGTTATATATACACGAGCACTCGACCCTGAGAATTGGGTTCGAATTTTCGTCAAATTTGCCTCGCTCGGCGAGTGCAGACTGCCTGATTGCACCCCTACGAACGGGTAACAATTCTGCACTGAAAAACCACAGCTTTCCCTCTTACTGGAAACCCACGCGGCTACTGTACACTACTGTTAGTGTTACAAGTGAAAGTAAATATGGAAACCGGGTCCCGAAAACAAAAATTCGGGCGAAAACCGGATTCGTTTGAATTAGTATACACCAAACTGTAGTCACACTGTAAAATCTTCTGCATGCGTACATGAACAATTATTTCAACTAAAATGTGCTTTATTTGGTGATAAAACAGACGTGTTGGATATCATTTCATTTTTATTGGCAAAATATTACAGAAGTAAATATTTTTGAATGTTTCTGAACAATATTTTATATGTTTTGAGGTGAAATATGTAACATTTCGGGAACCGGTTCTTGGAATTTGTCACCGGATTTCGTTTACGTTTATATAAATCAAATAGAAACCAACTATCCGGTTTGCTGTCTTTACCACTACTACAAACCCACTCAGCTATTGTGGCCTGAGACGAATGATTAATGTATTACAGATACACTGGCCAACCCTCATTAGATATGGCATTGTACTCGGACATATCACGTAACACTTTTTTGAAACGGGTGAGACTGAACAGACATCTCACCTCCATGTATTGCAGGGTGCAGAGTCTTCACACGCCCACTCAGCATCTCAGGCGCTCCAGTCACCTCACTCACCTCCCTCCAAACACAGATACACAGATATATATCAACTAGAACATACGAATGAACACTGGTGTATCAACATGTACACAAACACAAGTGCATACAAATTCACAGAAACACAAGTGTACAACATACACTCAAATACAAGCAGTTCAATATGTACAGAAACACAAAGTGTATAAACAGTGACAGAAACACAAAGTGTATAAACAGTGACAGAAACACAAAGTGTATAAACAGTGACAGAAACACAAATGTATAAACATTGACAGCATCACAAAATGTATAAACAGTGACAGAAAAGTACAAGTGTATCAACATCAATTCAAGCGAGACAAAAACACAAATACATAAACATAGACAGAAACATTGACACAAAAACAAATCATGTCAATATACAATCCGTCTCTGACAAGACTGAAACAATCCAGGTCCGAGTCTGACTTAGTAACACAAATCAACCTATTTATCCAAGACAATTTAAATTTTGCACCTTTATCTTCCTAAACATCTGGGATATGCAGAAGTTTTTGGCATTGACCTTTTAGTGGGCAGCATTGATCTTTTGTTGCCAAATTGTTGTGCAGAAATAGTCCTGTAGTATATGGAGATATTGCGCCGAGTATAAAAATAAATACACAAATAAACCCCCATGTCAATCACCTGACATTAAGCCCCGCCTCTCTGATGACTCTGGCGGTTCCACCGGATGCGATCAGCTCTAAGTCGGCGGCATCCAGTCGTCTGGCAAACTCCACCAAGCCAGACTTATCAGATACACTCAGAATGGCTGTAAAACAGGTAAAATACACAGGATAGAAACCCAACAGACTAAACGGCTGAGTTGCATGCTTGAATCTTAATTCAGTGACAGGAACTGCTTTCCAATTGAATAAATCTAATATACCAGTAGTATAGCCTCTATTACTCAACAATCTTGTGAGAGTAACAATTAGGTCGGATAATGGAAAGGCTAAAATAACAGGCTTAAATCGAGTTGGGAAGGCGAGTGCGAGTTCGGATATTAGAAAATTCAGATAACAGAGGTTCTACTGTATATTATTCCACCCCAAGTGAGTTTCAGCCAATCAGATTGCAGTATTTGCGGGCAATAGTGCAGGATATTGCCTGTTTTGGACAAAAATATCACTCCAATGGCCCTCTTTGTCTTGGAATGTAAACAAACTAGGTAGATGGTGTTTACTTAATAACGTCATTGCCACGTCACATGATGACGTTTTGCGGATACGGACGAGAATAAAGCTATGTTTCCTCATGTGCGGCTTGCGGCTGAAGTGTTTCCATACCTGCGGCTATTTTGTGTAGTGTGTAGGGAATTTATTTATTTATCCTAGAACAGCTAGCTTATAACCTCATAAGGTTGTGAACTTGTGATTGAGCAAAAGATCTGGCAATTAATCCAATCTCTAACTTTTTGTGAAGATCTATGATAGAAACTAGAATAATTTAAATGAGATATATTTCTTTCTGTGTCCTACAAAACGCAATCTAAAGATATTTCATGAATGCAATAATCAATAAAATTGTTAAAACAGCCACATGCGGCTTGCAGCCAAATTCGAGCACGGACCGATTTTTAAAGCGCAACCACACTTGAGGAAACACTTCTATTGGAAGTATAGAGATACATTATGACCGCAAACCGCAGTCGTGCATAAGGAAACATAGCTTAACGATTTACAGTACACACACTTTTTGATAGAAAATAGGTTCACCACATTACAGATAATTATAAAATTGATCATATACGTAGGTAATTTATTGTGCAACACTAATAGTCTTCAATTAATTTAGGGGTGGGCGTGCATAGGTCCACTACAGTCCTGCATTCCGCTTGCCGCATGTGAGGAAACGGGGCTTTATGCAGATCGCTCATTGTGTCAATGGAAATTTACACTTAGGATGACAATAATGAAACTTCAACTGCGTACTTATTACTTAAATATGACAGTTTGTGTACGTTATATCAACAGACATCAAACAATGGTATTCAACTCACCTAAATCTTTCATTTTGTAGCAGTTTCCTCCTCTCTGTGAATGTATCACCTCTACACGTGTTCCCCTCTCTCTGTCTGCACTGGGTTGTTTGGGAGAGGATGCACTCAGTGACCTGGGTCGAACACGTGGGTTGTCAGTCAGTCTCAGTACTCTCCTCTTGACCACACCAAGTACTGTCAACAAGTGTAACCTTGCTGTCATGTAAAGAATATAATGTCAACGTCCAACTGACACTGTTGTTTATTTCACCTATGTGTTTTTATTTCACATACAATCTGTCTTTTCATTTGTTTGTGGGAGGGGCTTGCATGACGTCACGTCTAGGATGTTTTTTTTTCCCGGGAAATATCATAGGAGTCGCAGTGACACGAGTTTAAATATCTGAGTTAGAGGTTTCATGTAGATCTACTGTGACCTGGTGCAGTCATTTCATTCTCACCACCGTACTGAAAACAAGTCAATTAGGCAGTGACTGTGACACTCTAAGGGCTGGATAGTCGTGTGATATTCTACATGCTCTGACATTTGAAAATTGACCCTTTGCATCCACGTCATAATGTGACGTCAGGATGACGTTTCCAGTGAACAACGTCCATTTTGGACGGCAAAACACGGATTATTAGTGCTGTACTTTGACAAAAAATTAAACTTATGCCTCTAAAAATCATATATTTGAGTTCTGTAAAAAGGGAAATCATTCTAAATATATTTCCTTAATGAAGGCACAGCTTTTGAAAAAATACTATTTTGTCTTTAATTATGATTTTGATATTTATGTAAACTTTTGTTAGTTTTCATTTGCGGTCGAGAAACATTTGCACTAAAAATATATATCAAAAGTACACAACTTTTAAATGATTATTTCTCCTTGAATAATTTGTCCATTTTTGTTCTGTAAAAAGTATATTGATGCGAAGGTTATCAACAATTTGGTAAAATGAAAATAAGGAATTCTTCTATGGCCTAACATTTTTATATTTGCCTGTACTTAAGACGCACATTACAGAAAAACGAATATTTTGCATTTTACTAAAAGTTCAGTGCTCTATACCTCGACAATCCTGTGTCCTAATGTTATTTTGCAAACAGTAACGGATAGGCAAGGGCTTGTACTTTAATGTGTGCAATTTTGAAGTCAATAAGATGCATATTTATTTTATAATTAATTTTTAAAACAAGGTATATCTTCCTATACATCCCATATGTTAACACAGACATGTCCGTTTAAGCGTGATGTTTTGCCGTCCAAATCATAATACGTAACATTGTGACGTAAGATGCAAAGGGTCAATAGCCATTGAGTCATGTGGGAAGTCGCAAATTTTTCAAACATGATTAATTATTTATAAACCAGAGGCCGTATTCACCAAAAGGTCTTAACCAAGTCTTGGACTTAGACTGGCTATATTTGTATACAAAAGTGAAGCCTAATACTTGGCTAAGACCTTTCGTGAATACTGCCCCTGGCTTGATTATTTTAGCAGTGACTGTACACCAGTACCCAATAATGCCAGTAAATGTCGTGTTTGGGGAAGAAATCCTCTTTCAAGTTTCTTAATTTTAAAAAAAGAACAGTAATCAAACCCAAATTTGTTTATGGTTATATTGTTAGGAAAAAAAAATTTTTTTTTAAACTTTATGCATGAATATGTCTGGTTATATTGTAAAACTGAAAAAAAATAATAAGAATAAACTCAGAAATCGTATTCATTTTTTAGCTTTATTCTTGGGAAAAAAATTACAAGTTATCTTAACTCAAGAGGTAGATCTAACCAGATCATTATATATCTTCTGGATTTGTCCTCTGATATGTGCATGGCAATGTAATCTAATTTTCACAATATAACCACAAACTGTGGTTTTAAACTGTTTACAGCATAACCACTTTACCACAAACAAAGTGTTAAGTGACTTCCGTGGGCCTCCGTACATATGTATTATATATGGAGAGAAAACATGAACTACTGAAGGATGGACGCGTGTAAAGTACAGACATGATTGATATTGATCTTTTTAGTTTAAGAAGAGAGGCCTAGTTTGTGCAAACTTTGAAAAGCAGCCATTTGTTAGTCAGACGAAGGGGTGGGGGGGAGGGGTAGCCCTGCCACCGGCATTAATATGTATAGTATGGATTTGTTTATTTGGGGTTTTACGTCGCTTTCAACACTGTACAGGTCATATCACGACGGGTAGTTGGAAGGGCAGAGGAAACCAGTACATACAGTTCACTAGGGTTCTGTACTGTAAACTGCTGACCAACGGCAAGCAACTACCAGCTTTCCCACTTGAGCCCGTGCGGGGATCGAACCCCGGCCTCAGAGGTGGGAGGCGAGAGTGTTACCACTCTGCCACCGTGGCCCCTTGTATATGGACACAACTGTTTGATTGCATTATTATTATTATTTTAGAATGATATCAAAAATTTATACAGCTTAGCTAGCTGAGGAGAACAAGAAAGGCCTCTGATACAGTGTGCATTATGGTAAAAATATTTAACGTTTGCATTATGGTTCAGACAGCCTGGAAGGCCAGGCTAGGGAGGGGGTTATTCAGCTCAAGATTTACATGTGAAATGTGAGGAGCATATCACATATAATCTTAATAAGGTGAGATGAACCCACCTTGTACAATTCAAGAAAATGCGACGGTTTACAAGAACTGAATCAATATAGTATGATTTTAAATGTCAACATGTACTTTAACAAGAAATGCTAGTTCATTTTACCATCCCCAGGTAAGAGCACTATACACAGTTATTTTTCTTGTTATCATAATTATTAACTATGTTATACATTTCCTTTAGAAATTTACAGTTTCTTTCCTTAATAATTGGAGGGGCCATGGTGGCAGAGTGGTAACACTCTCACCTCCCACCTCTGAGGCCGGAGTTCGATTCCCGTCAAGGCCTCAAGTGGGAAAGCTGGTAGTTGCTTGCCGTTGGTCAGCAGTTTACAGTACAGAACCCTAACGAACTGTATGTACTGGTTTCCTCTGCCCTTCCAACTACCCGTCGTGATATGACCTGTACAGTGTTGAAAGCGACTTTCCTTGATTTTTTCAGCAAATGCTGGAAGATTTGAAATCGCCTGTATTCTTCTATATTTGCCGAGATCATAGCACCCTCTCCAGTGTGTGACCTGGCCATAAGTTTTGTAATTCATCTCCGTGTAAATCATGATCAAACAACCATCAAATAATGCTGGCCTCTTGAATGGTGTTATACCTTCTTTCCCCTGTCAATTGGAAGTTTAAAATTACTTCATCTAATAGGGGTGTCAAACTGGAGCGGACCCTAATTGAATCAAGGGTTGCTTAGGCGAGTCATTGATCTGGGCTAAAAAAGTGCAGGAATTTGAAAGGTTGGTTTCACTTCCAAGACAGGACGTTGTGCATCCCCGGCTTGTTTAGATTTATTTGTTGTTTTACGCGCATTCAACAGCCAGGGTCATATTGCGACGGGTAGTTTACGGGTGGATTAACCAGTGCATACTAGTTTGTCAAGATTCTCCACTGTAAACCACCGGGCATCAGCAAGTATCCACCAACTTTCCAACATGAAGCGCCAAGCCCGAGATTCGAACCGATGGCCTCAGAGGTTGGAGGCGAGCACTCTAACCGCTACACCACCGAGCCCCCTTCATCCCCGGCTTGTCTGGAGCAACCTCCCAACACTTGGGTTAGGCTGCCTCATATAAGAGCAAGCTTGTGATGACAAGCTGTAGAGGTGCTATGGGTACAAATATAACGCATGTGACCTGTCAATGTTAATATAGAAAACTGTATTGGTGAAAAAAAAATTCACTCAACAAATACCATTTTCAGAAATGGTTTTCTCTGGTTTCATTTTATTTTCTGGGCCTTGTGTCTCTGTGTTTTTTGTGCAAGTATGTAATTTTTTTGGGGGGGAAAGGTGTAATTGTTGTTTGGGATTTTTGAGCATGTACCTAGTTAATTGTTTTAATGGCTGTCCCAATTTGTACAAGACAGTTTGAAGCACCTCTGTCTTGCTGGTAATCTGGCTGCTGCTGCTGCCTCTTCTTTGTTTGCTGTGGATGTGCAGACATGATTGGACATGGTGTGTTGATCTGCTTATGTACTAAATCTGCAGTCTATATGGTGCAGAAGATGCCTTACAGGCTTAATATGGTATGCATTAATTGCCTCACCTCCCTGTAGGTTGTGACTGATGGTGGGTTGAAGTACTGATTGGGGAGAGCTGATATGTAGCTTCACTGTTATGCTCCCCCTTGCTTCATCATCCAGAACATAGTACTATGGTGGGGCTGTGCTTATCCAGGCCTTTCTCTGCTGCCTCTGTGGCTGTTGCCGGACACTGTTGATTTGTTTATTTGGGGTTTTACGTCGCTTTCAACACTGTACAGGTCATATCACGACGGGTAGTTGGAAGGGCAGAGGAAACCAGTACATATAGTTCGCTAGGGTTCTGTACTGTAAACTGCCGACCAACGGCAAGCAACTACCAGCTTTCCCACTTACGGCCATGATGGGGATCGAACCCCGGCCACACCGGACACTGTTGAGCTGTGATTGCTGTTATGTTGCTGGCTGTTACAAGTTCTCTGGGATGCTGAGCACATATTCCGCGGTCTGCACTGGCTGTTGCTGTGCTTGTGGTTCTGGCTAGAATTCAGCTTGCCTTGTTGTTCTGAGTGTAGCAGATGGGCTTTTCAACCATTACTCTGAACTTCTGCTTCAATGAGCTGCCTTCATCTCCATCAGAGAATTCATAATAACAGTTCTCAGTTTGTAAGCTTCTGTTTCTCGTGCCTTCAGTGATAGGTGCAGAACCCAAGTGTGCTAACTAAACTTCTGACATTCTTAGCTTCTGAAGTCACGCCCTGTGGGGCTGCTGCAGATGTAGATGCCTGGGCACTGTGAAATGCTAAGGACTTCTTCTTCCCTTTCTCTCAGATATGTGTCTTCAAAAACCCAAAGCTATCATTCACCTATCTCATCGACTCTCAGTCCTGGGTGCATAGTCAGACTTGATCTTTATGGTCTTCCCATAGTTTGTTCTCTCTGATTCAAACCAAGTTCTGCAGATACGTGGGTTAGTATTCCAGTTCCTGCAAGTGGTGCCAAAGGCCAGCCTTCAGGGTTTTTTTTTGTAAACTCCCACAAAGTCGACTAAGGTATCTTCCTGTTTGTCTGACAGTAAAATGGTTTGCATCATTCCCTTCTTATGTTCGAACATATGGATGGTGAGTTCAGTGATGACATTGGGTCATCAACTTCCCTCTCACTGTCTGATATGGTCCTATCAAAAACATTCAGTCGCTCATGTTCAGGACAGTTAGTTCTGTATTGCTCTTAAGCCTTGCTTCGAAAATCTGTGTGCTGTGCAAGTTGGTCGGAAACAAGTCTCAAAATCAGTCATGAAGTACATGTATTTTTTTCAAACCAGGAAGTTGAAAAAACAAGTCAGGGTTATAACTGACAAGCCGGGTCATGTTTCCAACTTTGGAGGGTGGGGCTTGAGTCGGTTTGAGTCAGATTCCAGGTTGCTGAAATATCAAACATGTTTGAAATTTAAGCAACCTAATCCAACCCTAACTGACTCAGTAACAGGCCCTGAGAGCTGAAACTGAACACCATTATTATCTCGGTGGAAGATCCCAATAAGGTCAAATCATAGAGGTTGGAATTGCATTCTATCATCAATACTAGTTCCATTGCTGTTATTGACCGACCATCTTAAAATTGTACAAGTCAGGGTCCTACTTTGACCAAAATGACGAAATGAAGTGGCTACATGCTTGTCATATCAGCAATCTGTCCGACTGTATTGCTATCATACAGATATTGTATAAGCTTAGGGTTAGCACTCCTGTGGATTATTTTCAAGTTTAGCTTTCTTTAGGAATGGCTCCTGAGCCCCCTGTCAGCCATGTATAAAACCAAATGTATAAGCTACCTATAATTAGTCCAAAGAAATCAAATGCTCTCATTAACAGGAAAGGGAAGTATTTGAATGTATTCATGTGTTTGTACATTCAGGAAAGCATTGTAGATTAATAAAGTTTCCACACAAGCAATCTCTAATTTGTGACAGTGATTGCATATATTATCAAATGGCTACAAACGCATCCGTGTCTCAAGGGAAATTTATGAGAGTCTTGGGCACGTGCGTTCTCCTTGCTAGTGTTGCAAGTGCTCCCCATGACTTTAAGTGTCTTGCATGTTTTCTTACAGACTACGTTCATATTTTATAACAATATTTGCAGCACACTTACATGTGTATAGACGTAAGATGGGATGTACAAGAAGCTTAATCAATCTGGGATTCATGACACTAATTTCTCCTCTCCTAAATTATAAAGTATTTCCAAGCAGACAAATTTGATTTGCCAAAGCGATTTCCAATAGTTTTTCTTGTGCAACCGAAACAAATGACCTGTATACTAAGTTTTGTCTAAATTTGATCAGTAGACTCAATGTTTCTGTTAAAGTCATGCAAAAACCTCATTTGAAAATACAAATTCCTAAATCCTGCCCTTACTCCATAGATCATAAATCGTGAACATTGAAACATGCACTTAGTCTTTTAGTGTCGTCACGTTAAATCACCTCCATATTTGATCAATTCACTGAAGCATAAAGAGACCTGTCGCTGGTAACTTGATCAATGTATACAAGCCACATACTTATTAGGAAATTATTAGGAAATGCAAATAAAAGTACTGTTTACAATAACTGGGTACATAATTTCAGCTTCACAATTTAAGAACTGATTTTATATACAGTGCATTAAATTGAAATAATTATGCAGAAATAACTAGATAGAAAATATCCATTTTATGTATAAGGATAGTATTTCAATCAATGCAAATGTACCTTTATTGTATTAAAGGTTACATTTCCAAGCTCTGACAAGCATATGCAAGTACCTACACAAAGTGGAGGGAGAGTATTTTGGCGTGATTTATTGTAAAAATCTATGCCATACTTTTTATTTATCTTTAAGTCTAGTAACACTTAAAACCAAACATTGTCATTTTATCCAAACTTGTGGTTGGGTGTTATTTTTACAGGGTGGTTTTCAGACTAACAATTGACATTGAAGGAACTATATTTTATATCTTTCTGATACAACCTGGTAACAAGGCAGTGATATGGTTATTGCAACATAGTATAGAGGTCCTCAGTGGCCTAGTGGTTAGCAAGTTTGGCATCTAATCATAGGCTGTCACCTCTGTGGGTTCGAGTCCCACAAGTGGCAATTCTGAGGACCTGTCCCAATATGACCCTGGCTGTTGAACGGGACGTAAAACCCCAACTTTGACCTTTGCAACATAGTATAGGTACTTTTCTTGGTTACACAGACACAAGTGATCTTTTCTCTGTTACAAAACACAATTGAGGATTTCAAAAGTGAATATTTGTTACCAAAGAGTGCAGCATATTGATATATAAAACAGTGAGTATTTCCTCAGATAAATCTAGTACTGCTAACCACTTCACATAAAACAGTATATTGTTTCAGTTTACTTAAATCAAGACACCTTACTTTGCATGTCAGATTAATGGACAAGTTTTCAAAACAACAATTAACAATAAAGGAATTGTATTCAGTCTCTTCCTAATATGACCTCTTAACAAGGCAGTGATATGACTGGTGCTACGTGCTCTAAGTAGGCCGGCTGTTCTTGGGTGACATAAACACAACAGATATTTTCTCTGTGTACATAACAGGATTTTAAAATCAAGTATCTCTTGCAAACCAGTGCGATGCATGTATAAACTAGTGAATAGTATCTAAAGCTAACACTGATTCTATTTCTGTAATTTAAATCAATAGCTTTGATACAGGAAAACAATCTTCAATACCTAATTTTGTTCAAATATATTGATTTATTTTCCTTTAAATGCACTGATACCAAATGCTACTCAAAATAGTTATCTAGCTATTGATCAGTTAGCAATAAAGCTATAACAACCAAAAGCAATACAAAGCAAGTGATTGACCCAATAATCTTGTATAGCAATTTTGGTAAAGCTAGCTAAAATACTTTTCCTTAAAATGAGCAGAAACCAAGTGTGACAGAAAAGTGCTAGATATTTATTCAAAATAGCAAATTAGCTATTAATAACATAGCTATGGAGCTAGGACATCCCCAAAGCTATACTATGCAATATATGGACCCTATAATCCTTCATACCAAATTTGGTTAAAATATCTCCTGTACTTTCATTTAGGTGAGCAGAAAACTGACCCCATAATCCTGCATACCAAATTTGGTAAAAATAGCTAAAATACATTTCCTTAAAATGAGCGGGAACAAAGTGTGACAGCGGACAGCGGACGCCGGAAAAGAGCAAAAGTAATATGTCTACCCCCAGCAGGGTAGACTTAATTACAAGAGCCAAAATTATGATTAAAATTTGTATTTTTGCAGACAATGGCCACTTCAGCAGTCAACCCCCTTGAAGAGCACATCAGCTGCAGTGTGTGTCTAGAGGTGTACACTAACCCGCACATCTTGAGGTGTCTTCACACTTTCTGCTACCAGTGTATCCAGGGTGTCAAGCAGGGAAAGAGAGTCCAGTGTCCTGAATGTAGGTGGTATACCAACTTCAGAGAGGTGAAGAAAGACTTCAAAATGGAGAGTCTTATTGCTATTAACAGAAACACATCACAAAAGAATGATAAACCTCAAGAAACTGTGTGTGATCTTTGTGAGGATCCCACAAAGCCTGTACAATCCTTTTGTACAAAATGTGAGGACCGTTTATGTGCCAATTGTTCCAAGGCTCACAGAAAGAGCAAAGCTACCAAAGATCATAAACTAGAAACATCTGATGACTTGGTGAAATCCAAAAAACAAGAGATGTATAAATATATTCAAACCCTCACGGATGAAGAGAGAGAAATGGACAGTAAATGTACCAGCAACAGGGAACTGATAAACAACATCAAGCAAGCAGAGGTGAGACAAATAGTTGAAGTCAATCGACTGAGACAGAGTATTATTGATGATGTAAATAGACACCATGACAGTTTATTGTCAGAAATCCAGTCAATCAACCAAAATACAATTAAAAGTCTGGAACAGCAGGGACAGCTGCTCACAGAGGCAAGACAGCAGCTGGCAGACAAGAAACAGGTCTTAGCAGATGTTTCACAAGCCATGGATATTGCTCTGCTGACAGACATGCTAAAACACTTGAACAGCAATTTCAAGGAAGAACTCTCAGCAATCCATTCCAGACTATCAAGAGTTGACAAGAGTGTTGAATCTTCAGTTCAAGTGGTTAAAGGCAATAAGTGGAACTCTGGCACATCCACCAGGATAGAGATGACTGGGACAGTGGCCATAGGTGGGAGTAAGGAAAGACATCGCACACCGAGTCCTAGAAGAGGTCCATCATATGAAGGGGCTACTGCAGCAGCAATATTTAGTCCTAGCATAGGCCTCTCATTTGACATGATGGTAAGAAATATTGTAGCAAGGTGAACTGCTTATGCTTCATTGTAATTTGAGATTTCAAAAAGGGAAATATCTTCCCCACAAAGGGGAACTCAATGCGCTAGTTTTACAAATATATTTATCATAAGGATAGTCGAGGGGTAGTCAAAGTGTGATCTGGAGACTTAGTGGGGAAACTGGAGCTGAACAGGTGAGTTTTCAGGTGTTCCCTGGAGGATATGACAGAGGGACTGTTTCTTTTTTCCAAGGGGAAAGAGTTCCAAAGAACAGGAACATAGCGACTGAAAGAATTAGAAAAGTGTTCATTTGATTTGTGAACTCTACGATCAAAGGTGGGCATCTGAAGGAACTTAAGTTCAGAGCTGCTGTGTGTTGTGTTTCTGGAGGTGTAGGGGTGAATTAATTCACTTAGATAAGCTGGTTGACACTTGTTTAGAATTTTGTATGTTATGAAGCCTTTTTAAATTATACCTTCACCTGACTGGTAGCCAATGGATTTTCTTTTTCATTTCCACTTTCCTTAACTGGTGTTTACTAAAAGATATCTTCTAGTTTATAAACCTTCTGTTATCTGGACATGATACGCCTGTCTCAACAAAGTCAGATTACAGAAGTTACACTGTTTTAATCTTATGTGTGAAAATAATAAAAATGGAAAAAAGACATATTGCACCATGTGAAATGTTGAAAACATGTTCAATTGTAAACCATTCCTCACTAATTGAATGAATTTCATCTTTTGTACTTTCAGAAGAGAAAAGAAATCCATCCAAGATACAGAAAAGTGAAAAGTGTCGAGATAGAATTTGATCCACATAAACTATGTGTGTTTAGAGATGAGCTGTGGGTGGGGGATAGGTACAAGGGTGTGTTTGTTTTCAACACAGATTTACAACAAATAAAACACATAACAAATAAGCATTTAAAATATGTCATTAGTGTCCTTAGAACAGACACAGATGTCATTATGTGTGACAAGAAAACAGGTCTCCATGTTCTGAACCAGCGAGGTGATTACCTCAAACATGTCTGTTCTGGTCAGTTTAGTGATGCTAGTGTCACCAATAACATTCTTTTGGGTTTAGAATATGCAAAACAACAAATCCATGTGTTCAGTAAATCTCAGAACGGCTGGGTAAAAGACAGAGAGTTGAATCTGTCAGGGTACAGTAATGGTTGTAATGCAGATACACTCTGTACAACCAGCACTTGTATCTATATAAGCTGTTGTAACACCCGCTGTGTACGTGTTTACTCCCTGACTGGTCAGTTTCTTTATGAAACGGGGAAGTATGATCTGGGCAAAGGGTTAAAGGCAAGTAGGTTCTTCCATCCTGTACTCAGTGATGTGGACAGTGGAGGGAAGTTACTACTCTGTGATTTTAATAACTACAGGTTACAGGTGTTTCACCCCCACACTAGACAGTGGGCTGAAATCCAAGGACTGGAGGGGTTAGGGTTGCCTTTGTGTGCTGGCGTGGGGCACACACACCTCTGGGTGGGGACTTTTGGAAAGAAATTACTGAAATTTGAAGCACAGTAACAAAGTCTAAAAAAGTATATATTACTAGTGTTACAAGTCGTCCATTACTCGGCCATCTTTCTGGCCAAAACTCCATTATTTCAGTTACTGTGTTACTGTTAACAGCCTGATACAATACACAATTACACATAGTGATTAAACTCTATGACTTGATAGTCTCTTTTACGAATGACTTTAATTTTGTATCATGCACCATGCATGTTTGTAAATATAATTTATTTCATTTCTCTTTCCAATTTTTTTCTCATGCTTTCAACTGTATTTATAATTTTACCAATTTCAGAAGTTCAGGACACACCCGAGACCCCCTTTCACAAGAGATCATTTAATGTCTAATTTAAAGTTTTTATAGCAATATTATTTACTATCAGTATACTTACAGTAGAATATAACAAGATTAAGCCAGTCCTCTGTAACTCACCAGTTTTATGTAAGTTGTTTATGTCCTTATTCCAGTTACAGTGTCTCGTTGTGCACAGTGTTAAAGTATTTATTTTGAGTTATAATTTAATTATTTATTCTGTAGGTCGAAGACTTTAATTTGTGATTTGGAAGTTAAGTTTGTCAACATCTACACAATTTACAGTACACTCTGTCCTTTACTTTTGTTGTTCTGAGATTTCAGCAGCTACAGATGTAATCTATGTGAAGGTTTATTAAGTTGCATTTCCATTTAAGTAGAAGTAAATATAAAGTGAAAACAGAGTATTAGTCAAAATATCCCAGTTAACTAGATATCCTGGTTAGCTGGAAGTCTGGAAGCTGTATTCTATTTTTCTTAATAAGAAAAATATTACAGGAAAAATTTCAGTGTAAAATGGTAGCATTATCTCTATTAAAAGGAGACTTGGTGGTTGAGAATTCGTAGCCTGTCTTCTCACAATGATATCTGACTATTCTGTAAATACATAAATTTCACTGAATTATACTTTTTAAATAATATTTTCCATGTTATTTATTTTCAATATTCACTGAACTTGAATATTTTTCAAGAAATTTCTAAATAGTATTTTGGGTTTCAATAAAGTAAGTTGTAAGTCTGTGTTATGAATGAACATCAGCCATACTCTGAACACACATTTGAGTGAGGTTATTTTATACACATGATGGAGTATAAACAAATGTGATAAAATACTTAAGTATTTGTTTCTACTTAATTCCACATAACCGACTTTCAATTAACAGGGTTTGAATGATTCACTTAGTTTCAGTCCTACTGGACACTGAAAACAGATCACTGATGCTCAAAACAAATTAGGGCGCTGTTGTTAGATCTATTGCATGTATCATGGCTAAAACTGTGGGATTTACATACCGCTAAAAGTGTGCTAATTGTTATGACTTAATGTGCATTTTTTTTATAGAAAAGTGCAACCATAGAAGTTTTCTACTAAAGCTGTACAAAGTTCAAAGCTGGGACTTTACATCCTGTTCAACAGCCACGGTCCATATTGGGACAGTCAGACAGGATTTTAAAATAGACAAAAAAACTCAAAAGACAGAGGTTATTATGCATACAATGTTTGCTGAAGAGAACATATATTTTCATTCTTCTCATATATTCTTAACATGGCAATTTTGTGACCATTAAACCTGGCGGTGTCCCATATCAAAGTGGCAGTCCTAGCTGCAAATGCCTTGGTTAGTAGCCGCCTGGACTACTGTAACTCTCTTTTTAGGAGTTTGTCATGTTTCAATCTTCACAAATTGCAAAGTATTCAGAATACCCTTGCTCGTATTGTTACAAATCATAGAAGGTATGCTCATGTTACGCTCATTCTGAAACAACTCCACTGGCTGCCCGTGAAGTATAGATGTATGTTCAAAACTGCAACTCTAGTATATAAATTTCTACATAGTGGCTCCCCTTCCTACTTTCAACCTTACTTGTCTCCCAGTAGTAGTTCCTATAGTACCAGGCGTAGTCACCCAGATTGTCAATATCTTACTGTTCCTCCTTTCTGCCCATCAGTCTTTAAGTCTGTCAAACATTTTGATCACAGCTTTGCCTTTGATGCTCCTAGAATCTGGAATGAACTCCCTCATGATGTGCGCAGTGCAACATCAGTTGCCTCCTTCAGAAAGAAGTTTAAGACTTATCTGTATGCAAAAGCCTATCCGCCATAGCCTCCCTTGTCACCCTGTGTCTCCTTGGTACGACCTTGCTATATCCCCGGATTAATGTTAATTGCCCTTGCTTTATGTTCTGTTGCGCCTTAGAGTCCATCTGTGATGGAGATTAAGCGCTATAAAAGTCCACATTAGATTAGATTAGATCAGGAAATTTAACCATCCACCAGCTGCTTATTGTTCAGTGACATAGGATATATCCTTTATAAAACCACAAGCCAGACCTTTCAAAGAAAAAATGGATTTGAACAGAGCAGCTATGTTTGAAGTTACTAATATTGGTAAAATATAAATGCTTGTATTTACTGTGTATTTCATGTTTTCAGAATGTTTTTCAGTTGTAAAACCGTAATAAATTTGAATAAATCAAAGTCGTTTTCTTTATTTTTGTAAAAACTTCCAGCCTAAACTCTGAAATAATTTATTTCATTAAAATTATTCTGGGATGTCAGTTCACACAAGATTTTACTGAAGTTACAAACATGAGAATCTTTTGGCTGGAAAATGCCAACTTTAACCTTCTTATGGGATGTTGACCTAAATAAGTTCAAATATGAGAAGAAAAAATAAAACATTCTATTATATAGCAGTTAAAATAAAGTTTGAGCCACTTCTACATAACCAGGAGTCTTAAATAACAGGGCTGACTTCAATAAAACAAACTGTACACCTCATATTGATGCCTGCACAGATTTGCTAGTTTTATACACACTGGAATTTTGTCATACTTGAAAAGACTTTTCTAAGGGCCCTGACCATTATTTCTATTTAAAAGGGAATTATATTTAGTAGTTTTACTAAGATGGGCAAAACTGTATATTTTGGCTTTGTGTAGCCTTTCAGACTGCATAAAAAGGTTTGAATCTTACTACTGGACATTATATCTTCATGTAAGGCATTTTTACACTATTTTAAGACAGTAATGTAACCACGTAAAGAGTCCAAGAACAACTATTTCTGTCAATGATTTATAAAACATAACATGTAACTTCTACATACACAGCTCACAGAGATCAAATGTTTTCATTAGAAGGAAAAGAAACTGTTTGCAAACCCAGACGAACATTGTGCCTTCATAATGTTCGTTTCCATACAAGCAATTAACTTCCAACTTTTGACAGCGATTGTATATATTGTAAACTGTCTAAATTGTCTCCACACAAAATGTGATTTATGATAATGATTGAATGTACTGTGTTTTCTGTCTAAATGTCTGCTTCCACACAATCAACCTGTAATATACAACAGTGACAATATAAATTGTCAACTGTCTGAATGTCAATTAACTTGTGATTAACCTGTGATAAATGACACCTTTTCTCCTCTCCTAAGTTACAAACTATTTCCCTGTGTGCAAATTTCATTTGCAAAGGCGACTCATAAAGATGTTTTCTTCTGAGATTGATATTTGATGAATAGACTCAATATATTGACTGATACGAGATATGCTTTCTATTCCTGTAAAAGTCATGCAGAAATGTCATGAGAAAATGCAAATTTACAAATGTCACAGATCATAAATCCTGAACCTTGAAACATACATTTAGTCTTTTAGTGGTGTCAGGTTAAATAGTCTCCATATTTAGTAGTTATTGAAGCATAAAAAGAGACGTCTTTGGTAACTTGAGCAATGTAAACAAGTCACATACTTATCCTTAGTAAGAAATACAAACAAAAGTAGAGTTTACAACAACATGGCACATAATTTCAGCTTCACAATTTAAGAACTCAATTTATATAAAGTGCAGTAAATTGTAATTAAATATTCTGAGAAACCACGATAAATGATGATAGAATTTCAATCAATATTAAACATATTAATTGTTAAAGGTTTAGTAGGAATCCATTTAGTTTTACTGATCATTTTAGAGAAAAATGCTTTATGGCCCGATTTGTAATTTGGGCATATATTAAAATAGTTACATCTTCAAGCTCTGACAAACATGTACAGGTAGCTAGACATAATGGAGGGAGAATATTATGTCATGATTGATATCGAAAATCTACACGGTAGTTTCTATTTATCTTTAAGTCTTGTAACGCTTCAAACCAAATATCTTGTCATATTAAACAAATACGACAACACACTTTAGCTTGGTAAACAAACAACTGACAACAAGGGGACTATATTTTACCTCTTCCTAATACAACCTGGTAACAAGGCAGTTGCTACATAGTGTAAGTAGGTCGCCTCTTTTTAATTACACAAATACTGTAGATCTCTCTTTCTGAGGTAAACCATAAATTAGGTTTTTATTATGAAACATCCCTTGCTAAAAGTGTGGCATTTTGATATATAGTGAATATTATCAGGCGATAGAACTGATTATGTTAGTGGGAATTTAAATTTTTACAGGTTGGAAACAAGAGAGTAATAGTTATTCAGATAATTCTATACATTTAATTTAAATTCTCATATAATTAGTCATTAATATTAGCTTATTAGTATAACAATTAGTTTTTAATAAGGATTTTCCCCAAACAAGTCTTAATGCTTGCTGTTTAACAGTCAAAATCCCATTTTGCATGGGTATGTAGCCCTGTTTTGTGGAATTTCTGGCTACATGAAAATATGTTCTGTTCTTTATAGCTTGTGCAATGTCATTGTGTGGGATTATTCCAGACAATATTGGTCAAGTATATGTGATTGCAATCGATAACTGAATAATTTTGGAAGACTGAATCCAATTTCATAGCAGACAAAAATAGGGCTTAATCCTTTTATAAATTCCAAAATCGTGACTTAATAGAAAGAATAAAGTCTTGGGTTGACTTAAAACCTTTAAATAAAGACAATTTTACACAATACTATCAATTACATATTTTTTCAGACAATGGCCACTTCAACAGTCAACCCTCTAGAAGAGGCTTACACTGACCCACATATCTTAAGGTGCCTTCACACTTTCTGCTACCAGTGTATCCAGGACAGTAAACAGGGAAACAGAGTCCAGTGCCCAGAATGTAGGCAACACACCAACCTCAGTGAGGCGAAGAAAGACTTCAACATGGAGAGTCTTTGTGAAATCTACAAAAACACATCACAAAAGAATAATAAACCTCATGAAACTTTATGTGACTTGTGTGAGGATTCCACTAAGCCTGTGCAATTCTTTTGTACAAATTGTGAAGAATGTTTATGTGCCAGTTGTTCCAAGGCTAACAGAAAGAGGAAAGTAAGTAAAACCCACAAATTCATAACCTTTATTGACTTATAAAAATCCAAAAGACAAGAAATGTATAAATATATTAAAACCATGAAAGATGAAGAGAGAGAAATGGATTTATAATGGACAACAGCAGAGAATATATAGAAAACATCAGTTATTAGAATACAATGCCATGAACTCATTTCTACTGGCATAAAGTTGTGTTTATGCTTAATTACCAGAACACTTCAGTTTTAAAAACCTTCTATCCAAGCATAAACTGAGTGTCTCAAAGAAGTGAGATAACAGAAGTTACTTCATCTTTTTGTACTTTCAGAAGAGAAAAGAAATCCATCCAAGATACACAGAAGTGAAATGTGCAGATGTAGGATTTTGGCTAACTAAACTGTGTGTGTACAGAGATGAGCTGTGGGTGGGGGCTGGGGACAAGGGTGTGTTTGTTTATAACTCAGATTTACAACAGCTAAAACACATAATAACTGAGCATTTTAAGTGGGTCACAGGTGTCTGTAAAACAGACAAAGATCTCATTGTGTGTGACAGAGAAACAGGTCTCCATGTTTTGAACCAGCAAGGTGATTACCTTAAACAGATCTGTTCTGGTCACTTTAGTGACTCGAGTGTCACTAAAAACACACTCTTTGGTTTAGAATTTGTAAAACAACAAATTCATTTGTTCAGTAACTCTCAGAAAGGCTGGGTGAAAGACAGAGAGTTGAACCTGCTAGGTTACAGTAAAGGTTTTAGAGGCGAGAGATTGTGTACAACCAGCACTTGTATCTATGTAAGCTCTTGTAACACCCACTGTGTATGTGTTTACTCCCTGACTGGGGAGATTCTTTACAAAATAGGGGACCAGGGTCAGGGTGAAGGGTTGGAAGCAGGCAAGTTGAACAATCCTGTACTCAGTGATGTGGACAGTGGGGGGAAGTTACTGCTATGTGACTTTGATAACCACAGGTTACAGGCGTTTGACCCCCAGACTAGACAGTGGGCTGTAATTCATGGACTGGAGGGGTTAGAGTGGCCTCAGTGTGCTGGGCTGGGGCACAAACACCTCTGGGTGGGGACTTTTGCAAATGAATTACATAAATATGAAGCACAGTAATAGAGTGTTAGTGTACATGTATTACTAGTGTTAGAACTCATCCCCCAATTCTCACAGTCCATTACTGAACCAACTTTCTGAGCAGTAATAGATCGAAACCCCTTTTGGGCTTGTTTTCTCATAGTTTCAACAGCATTGATATTGTTACCAATTTCAAAACTTCGGAACACCCAAGACCTCCTTTCACAAGAGATAATTTAATGTCTAATTAAAATTAAAAATTTCTATGTACAATATTATCTACTTTGAAAATATTTATATGATTAATGTTTGTATAAGAATTACTCTCAAGTTAATTAAGATTAAGTCAGTCCTCTGTAACTCACAAGTTTTCTCAAGTAAGCTGTTTTTGTCCTTATTCTAGTCACAGTGACTGGTTGTATACAGTTTTGCTATTTTAGGTTTTTGTTATAGGTTAATAATTTATTTTTTCAGGTTAAAACACTTTAAAACTTGTGCTTTGGAATTTAATTTTCTCAAAATCTGCACATTGTGTCTTTTAATTTTGAGATTTCAACAACTACAGACAAGTCTATCTAAAACTCTTTTTACCTAAAGGGAATCATTTAGTATTTATATTTTAGTTTTATATCTATATCTTCATAAAATTACAAAACTCCTGTCACAGAAAATTACCAGAATAGAACAAATTAGTATTTTTTGGACATTATTTACAGGTAATCTATGTGACCGGTTTTATAAGATGGAGTTTATTTCAGAAATGAGGTCACTTGCTGGTGGAAAATTTGTCCCCTGTCTTGTCACAATGACCTCTGACTGTTCTGTAAATACATCAAATTGAACTAATTGTACTTTTAAATAATATTCATTCAAATATCATTAATTTTCAATATTTCACTGAAATTAAAATACTTTTCAAGAATTTCTAAGTATTTCTATTTAAATAAAGCTAGGGAAACAATATGTAATATGTGTTACAAATGAACAGTAACTACACTTTGTACACACAGTTTAGTGGCTCTATGGGTCATTTAATACACACACAGGAGTGTGTAAACAAGAATAAATTGTCAATATAAGAATGGTTTATTTGTTTTAAGGCTTTTATATTTAAGACAAAAATAGAAAATAAAAAGGAAATGTGAACGTACTTGATTTTGATTTTTAACTATTTTTGTTATATGAGAATCTTACTGGGTTATTATATAATATTAATATTATTTATATAACCAACAGCAGCTAGACAACAGACAAGTCTAGCAACAGATGTCAGGTGATTATTAGATTCTGTTTGTATGTTTTCAAGAGTAAAAAAAAAACAAACGGCTGCACAGATTTGTCTCAAATTTTATTGTAGGTGGGCCTTCCAACAGGACAGAATTAATTTTGGAAATGACCCATAACCATTTCTGGATCCAGGTTTTTGATCATTGTAACATTGGCATTGGTAGGGGGAACAATAGCTATCTCTTATTCCAAATAAAGAGTTGATACACCACCCCATTGTCCAAGTATTTATGTAAAGAACACACTGGAGTTAGCTGACGATGATAGACAAGTGACCACAGCAGTAGCGGGGGTATTGGGCCATAATGGAGGTATGCTCTGTCTGAGTGTTCTTGTACATCTCTTATATAACAGTTTTTAGTCCATGAATCTCACCTCTGAGGCCGGGGTTCGGTTCCCGGCACTTGCCTTAAGTGGAAAAGCTGGTAGTTGCTTGCCGTTGGTCGGCAGTTTACAGTACAGAACCTTGACACCAACTGTATGTACTGGTTTCCTCTGCCCTTCCAACTACCTGTCGTGATATGACCTGTACAGTGTTGAAAGCGACGTAAAACCCCAAATAAATAAATAAATAAATTAGTCCATGAAATTTATATACAACACCATTTTATGTTATTACAATAAGGGAAGTCATAATTTTTCTGAATTTTCTTATAAAAATAATTGATTCATTTAGCGTCTGATCTGATTTAAGAAAAATCACCTTTTTGAAAAAAAAATACTTCGCATAAATTTTTACATTGGAGTCCAAGTCCAACCTGGTGCCTTAAAATTATAACAAAGTTGAAGTTTTTTTAATAGAAAAGGGCATATTGTGATGGTTTCTCAGCTATTGCCACATGTTGTCATGAGGTGGGTTCAAAACCACTACGAAATTCAAATTCAAAGTTGGAGTCTTACAACCCGTTCGACAGCCAAGGTCATATTGGGACAGGCCTCAACATTGAAATAAATTTATCATTAATGTAAACGGTATTATCTCACTATTTGGCAAAGCTCACATTAATGTTGAATACTTACTTTTTAAAAGCTTTTGTATGGCACTGTATGGATCCAGCAAATGGAATTTTGATAGCAAAGGAGTAAGGAAGTTCTATGTAACTTGGCGCGAATGTAATCGGCGTCTTTTGAATCTACCCAATTTGACACATTGCAGATATCTTCCACTGATTTGTGAGGACATTCCTGTACATTTACAGCTATATAAGAGGTTTAATAAATATATGTTTAACCTCACAAGAAGTAGTAATCCTTTGCTTAGGTTGTGTTTAGAATTTAAAGTCAGCATTTAAATTTAATTTCACAAGATTTAGGATGTACTAGAGAGTTGGTTTGCTCTTCCCCAGGTTGTTTCAAGCAGTTGTTGAACATTTATGAATCTTCCATGTACAATGAACAGGATAGGCTAATAACTGGAAATATCAAAGATTTAATATATATAAGAGATGCAAAATGTACTAGATTTACTGAATCAGAAATTAACTTTATGCTAAAGCATTTATGTACAGAGTAATGTTTCTACTTTTTTCATGAAGTTTTTTTTGTGTGGGTGTGTGTGAGTGGGTGTGTGTGTGTGTGTTTGTTTGACAATGTAATGAATTTTTTTTTGCCCTAACTTTTGTGTCTGTGCCCTGAGCACGATATATATGAATAAATAAATAAATAATTTTTGTCCTTTCGTATTTCATCTGCCTCATTCATTTACCAAAGCTGAATTTAGAGTGATTGTTTTTCCTGATTTTATCTTTAACAAATTTATTTGAAAATATTCATATCCTATTTTTGCAAAAACCTACATTACCTCATGTTCAATATCCTATTATGTTTTCAAGAAATGTACTTAAGTGTTGACCCACAAAAAAAATCCCACAACTAAAATTAGATATTACAGAGAATATTTACACATGTTTGAAGTTTCTTTTCAGTATTTATCAATTATAACACTTTTTATTTAGAATTACCTCATGTTGAACCTCTTCGTATGTTTTCAAGAAATGTATTATGTGTATATTTAGTATCACAGGTGTGTAACAAATATACCTGTCTGTGGATTTTTAAATAATCTCTCAAATTCAGAATCAAAATAATTATAACGTAGTTAACAAGCATGGAAACAAAGTCACCTGTTCAGTTTCTTTGTTTTGTCTGTTTGGGAACTGCAATCTTGTTTGGAATCTTGCAGACTTTAACCCACAGAAGATTTCTATCACTTAGTGAACGGTTTGTGAACCAGCAACAAGAATTAGATGAACACCAGGTAATTTTAGAAAACATCTTTCAGAATTCTATCAGGATAGTTGAAAACAGTACAGATGTTACAGATATCTTGATTCTGAGTTCAAAGAAAAATGAGGACGATCAAACTTTTGCAAATGTTAACTTCCACAGGCTCTAGCAGAAATATTTAGGTAAGAATGTTAATATTTTTCTTAAATCTGCTTGGAATTTATTCCCACATTTTCCATGATGTACAAAGGGGCCACGGTGGGAGAGTAGTAACACTCTCCCCTCCCACCTCTGAGGCCGGAGTTCGGTTTCTGGCCCTACCTCAAATGGGAAAGTTGCTGGTAGTTGCTTGCCATTTGTCAGCAGTTTACAGTACAGAACTTTGACCAACTGTGTATACAGATTTCCTCTGCCCTTCCAACTACCTGTCGTGGTTTTACCTGTACAGTATTGAAAGCGACATAAAATCCAAATAAATAAATAAATGATGTACAAGTTTAATAGATTGCTTCAATATTCTGTACTGTAAACTACTGGACGCAGCTACTGAAAAAAAATTTCTACTGAGGGTTAGAACTGAGATTCAAACGTTTATCCATTATGCTTTGTAGTGAGCATTATGGAGCAGACAATAGGTATACAAGGCATTTTTCACATAGCTTTTCAACCAGATTCACTGACAGACACAAGCCATGGTAAAAGTGGAGTTTAACACTGATTTTTGCCATGTCAGTTAACTGAGTGGGTGGAGGAAGACAGTGTATACCAGTTGGTCAACATCATGGTCTGATAACCATTGAGCCTTGGGAAGCAAGTATGAAGTTTCTCACTTCAGATCTGACAGAGAATTGAAGCCAAGGGCTCAACGGCTAGATGTGAGTGTGTTTATCTTCTCTACCAGCGTTCCTCCATTTTTGGATTGATGCAAATATGCGTAGTTAAAGGTGATGTTATTACCTCCACCATGAGGTTCTACCTTTGGTTGCATTTTTTTTGTTTGTTTGTTCATGGGTACCAATGAAAGGATCTAAATGAAAGTTTTTACATGGGCTGGGATAGAAGTGATTAAATTTTGTGAAAGATTAGGATCAATTTCTGGTTTTAAATCCATAATTTTGAAATGGTCCATTTTCAGTGTACTTATCAATGGCTTTGGGATTTCTGGTTGACATTACTCCCAAAATAGTGCGTGACTTTTCATGGATTTTTTTATGCAGGTAGGGTCTGGCAAAAGGAAGACGTGATGGCAATTTGAGACAGGTCCAGATTATATTCTTGATTTAAAAAATAAAAATCCTGAATATCCAGAAATGTCTCCCTAGTGGGGAGGTCTGCTCTCTATGAATTATTTCTAGTTTAGAAGATGTCATACTAATAAGGAAAGTTAAAATCTTTCATATTTTCAGTTGTGACATCATGGTTATAAATAATTTTATTTAAAGTCAGGGTATTGCAAATAACTTTTATAAAATCATAAAATATTAAAGTCAATTAATATATTTGTGGTGTATTTGTTTGACAATTAAATACTTCATTGTGAATAATTTCAAATACCAGCAGATCAGGCCTACATAATTGCTAAGCAAATATGAAACACTTGTCTTGATTTTTCATTAATATTGATGGATTTAGGTACTCTGCACTAATGAGGAAATAACGTGTTCTATTTTCAAACAAATGCACTGAAAAAGTAAGTAATAGGACTATATGTTCACAAATGTTAAAATGTAAATTGAATAAAATAAAATGTATAACGCAATTAATTTGTAACACATGTTCAGTTAAAAGACATTTTAAAGGGAAGTTTACTTGTCATGGGTCTATATTTCAAGTAGCTATATTTTAATTATATCAAGAAACAAGGCCGAAAGGAGTTTCAGTCTGCTAGTGCGAGCCACAAAGCCCTCAGAGACATGAGTAGTGCACTGAGGTGGTCACCCATCCCAGTACTAACGTAGCCCATTGCCGCTTAACTTCAGTGAACAGACAGATGTTCATCACACAATTCCTGAAAGTCTGGAGACAAAAAAAGTGTTCCCCAGAAGTCCTTGCCTCGATAGAGCTTGTGTTAAATTTACAGACTGAGTTAATTTACTTGAGAAAGATAATAAAGTCTCCCCATTAAATCCCATAGATTAATTTTGCAAAACTACAATCAACTGGGGCAGATCCTGTCTTTTGTACATAAGCCTATTGCTGATAGCAACACAGGAAAAACTCAGTAAACATCCCCCAAAAATGAAGTGACTATCAGGTAACTGTAGTTCTCTTATATTACATGTATGGCTTTTATTTCGACCACATGCAATGTTGACAATTCGATCAATCGGTAAGTTATATTTATTTTTATTTGTCTATTATAAATAGGTATAAAAATATAAATTAATCAAAAATTAATTCTCCTAAAGTTTTAACTCTGATAAAATTTCACATCCACACTCTAGGATGGCCAACAAAAATAATGAAGATTGTTTATTGGCGTGGTCACATGACCACTAGGGGGACTTCCTAGTTCAAACTCACTCACTGGCCTCTTAAGGTACCTTAAAACGTTTCTCAACGTTGGCCAGTGAGTTGGATGGCACCAACATATAGCTATGGTCAGGAAATGGCAAGTGTATTTTTTGCAATAAAAAGGTATTTTCAAACTGATGAAAATAACGTCATTAATCCCATTAATCCCAGAGTCTCCCATAGTGCTGAGTTTTTATATGGCCCTAATCTTTCAAATTGACTAAGGGGGCTCGGTGGTGTAGCTGTTAGAGTTCTTGCCTCCAACCTCTGAGGCCGCCGGTTCGAATCTAGGGCCGGGTGCTTCATGTTGGAAAGTTGGTAGTTACTTGCCGATGCCCGGTGGTTTAAAGTGCAGTATGCACTGGTTTCCTCCATCAGTAAACTACCCGTTGCAATATGACCCTGGCTGTTGAACGCAACG
This sequence comes from Sabellastarte sp. h YS-2021, assembly GCA_964017235.1. Classification (NCBI taxonomy): domain Eukaryota; kingdom Metazoa; phylum Annelida; class Polychaeta; order Sabellida; family Sabellidae; genus Sabellastarte; species Sabellastarte sp. h YS-2021. The sequence continues at coordinate 28,827,410 of OZ024940.1, forward strand.
TAAAACAACAAATAAATCTAAATTTCAAATTGAATATTGTTCTGACTGTTGTAACATATGCAATATTCTTATTGGTCATAAACACAAGTTCACTGCCTGTAAACTTGGAAAGTATGATGTAACACTCTGTATTGACAGCGTTTGAGTGGGGTACCTCCAGAAACTTTCCACTTTTTGACCTTCACCTCTTATGAGAACAAAGATGCAGAATACATGTGCTTTTATAATAAAAACATGTCAAAGTGTTTTAATGCTCTGGATTTTGTAAATAACCTCAGAAAATGTGCAACATTGTGATTACTTTTATTTCTTTCTCTTTGTCATTTGTGTAATTACATCCACATTTAAATATACAGGCTGCAAAATACTAAAGAACATCAAAGCTTTCAATTGGGAGTTACAAGCTCACAAGTGGTGTGCATGGACTCAGAACCTACCTCCTAAAGCAACATAAGGATCTTTTTGAGTGGAGATTAAGCACTATAGAATTAGAGTGTAATATGTCAATTTTCCCCAACAATTCATGCAACTCAAACCCTTTGATTAAATTCTGAATCTGTTCCTGTTACTATTTAAGCTCTTATCTGAAATTACAATAATACATTTACATATAAATGCAGTCACTTTAAACAGGATATTCATTTTTAAGAGGAAAATCCTATTACATTTAACTTTTGATGTAATTTGTTTTTGTCAATGGAAAAACAAGCCTATTTATATATTTCACATCATCGGCATGTCATTGAAATTCTCCATAAAATCTTCCTTCCTTTATATATCCTTTGTTTATCCTTTGTATTGATTATGAGGTAATGTTGCATGTTTAGGTTATGACATTAGCTTCTCTGTCCCAACAATACAAGATTTAAAACAAGACAGACACAGGGATGGTGTCTCTGAAATCAACCCAAATACTATGTGTAAATATTTCCACTATGGTCATTTACATTTCCATGTAATAAAAAGCCCATACTTATGCCCATGCAAATTACAAGCACAGTCATGTTAAATACCATCTTATCTAGCTCCTAAGATCACCATATCTAGGCTCTTAAGGCCACCTCAAAACCAGCCCAACACTACCCCAAATTTCCCACTTATTTAAAATTACCTTAATCCCAAGTTGCAAGTCATTAAGTCAGCTTAACTTAAGGCTGGGGAACCTTAAATGCATGACTGCTGAAAAAAGTAAAAAGGAACTTTGATCTCTAGGTTTAGATTGGTCCACTATTCTGTCTGGATAACTAGATCCTGTAGAGGCACTGTACAGATACTGTACTGATAGTGTACAAAAGAGTAGCGTTACCTGAGTGATGTATATTTTAAAATTTTATTAATTCAGTACTATCCAAGTAATAATCCCAAAGACTGTGTGTTTTGTCTCATCGGGGTGTTTAACTTTAATTAAGCACCACTTTGCCTCGCTAGAAATAAAATAAGTCACATAAGTCTATATTTATCCAGAGAGTGCAAAAAAAGTTGCTAATCGTACCCATAGCTAGCACCAGTGAATGCAAAGATGTGAAGTTCTAACTTAAGATTTTCCTGTTATTTCCACACAGGTTTTTAATACAAACAATAACGGAATAAATAAATAGAAAAAAATCTCTTGATCTGTAATTTTATAACTTTTTTTAATAACTAGAACCTATTATATTCAGAAGATGGGGTTGTAAGTTATTGCTAACTTTAACCTGTACTAACAGAAATATTGAAGTCATCAAGAACTGTTTGTGGTAGAGGACCATTGCAAAGTCCATGGAGTGCCAAAGTTTGCAATACTACTTATGATTGTTGTGCCTTAGACTCTGCCTTAATGCAAAGATTAAGCACTATAAAAAGTCCAATATAGACTAGAAGTCCATACTACTTGTAGTTGTGCACTTGTTCCACAAATATTTTCCACTAAGGTTTCCAGATAAGCAATGGTTCTAATATATTGACCAACCTTTCTCTGCAATGATTTCCAGGTATACAATGGTTCTACTATATTAACCACCTATACTCTGAAATGATTTCCAGATATACAATGGTTCTACTATATTAACCACCTATACTCTGCAATGATTTCCAGATATACAATGGTTCTACTATATTAACCACCTATACTCTGAAATGATTTCCAGATATACAATGGTTCTACTATATTAACCACCTATACTCTGAAATGATTTCCAGATATACAATGGTTCTACTATATTAACCACCTATACTCTGAAATGATTTCCAGATATACAATGGTTCTACTATATTAACTACCTATACTCTGAAATGATTTCCAGATATACAATGGTTCTACTATATTAACTACCTATACTCTGAAATGATTTCCAGATATACAATGGTTCTACTATATTAACCACCTATACTCTGAAATGATTTCCAGATATACAATGGTTCTACTATATTAACTACCTATACTCTGAAATGGTTTACAGATATACAATGGTCTACTATTTTGACTATTTTCTGGAATTTTTTGTGACAAGAAGGGACCCCAGCCTAAGATTGTCTCGGGCACACCAGCATGGGGGAGGGGTTTGGTCAATAGTTTTTGGGGACAGGAGTTTTGACCCAGGTCGCTGAAATATCCAGAGCCAATGGTACACTCAACAAAGTGGGTGACCCCCGGGGTTGTCATTGAAAGCAGAGCTCAAGTGGTTCAAACATTTAAGATCTTGTTACTTTGATCTTTTGACCAGAATGCTCAGACCATTGTACATTAATACCATTAATACATTAAACAACTGGCCTGACACATCTGTATCCAGAATTACTTAACATTCAAACTAAATCACATTTACCACAGTTTCTGAAGTCTGCAAATGGCTCTAATATATAGACCAACTATTTTCTGCAACGGATTCCAGATATACAATGGATTTACTATATTTTCTAATAATTTCCCATCTTGTGTTCCTGCACAGCTCAATTGCCTGGCTAGGAATCAGGTTAAAACAATTTTTTGTTATAGTATTCCATGCCTATGATTTATATCTCTAACATAAGCATTGTCCTAATCTGAGGTTTGCTGAAGAAAATGTCCTATAATTTAACTGTTACTGTGACCATAAAAGTTATCAATATTGAATCATGATTGAACTTTACCATTTTCCCCTGAGATATTAATGTTGGGTTATTCCAATTGTATTTATGGAAAACTGTTAGTTTTGTTTAAGATTCTTTTTTTTGCCTAATAACACCATTAACAAGTGTAGAATTGATATTTGTGGGAATAAATAATCTATAAATACTACAACATGGTCAGATATGACAAGTGTAAGTCTCTGATATCTATTTTAAGCCATGTTATGAGTAATTGGTGTATTAACAATTTAATCCAAGTATAAAACTTTAAGTTAGGGAAATGACACTGTCAAATAGTGACTTCATTCTATTGATCACAGTGTGTAAAATATTACAGGAAAATAATCAGGGAAAAATTAATCAGAACCTTGGTTTACTTTAATTTGAGCTTAGGGGTTTTAACAGTCAACAACTGGTATATAAGAAACTATGCAGGCCTGAGTGCCATCACATGCAATGGGACTTAGACAAAGCTTATATTAGAACTTTTAAAAACTTGACTTAGTGACACTTACGCAGCAGCAAGTTTAGAGTTTTCATCATGAATTCAATACTGTTCATACCGGTACTTGTAAACTTTGCACAAGGTATTCCTTTGATTGAGAACAATGACAATGGTAAACTAGGATTAGTAGACAGCATGAACATAATATCATACAATATAGAAGAGGGAGAAGCTTTAATGTCAGGCTACACTGGACAGAATCAAAGTTCATTCGATATAGATGATGAATATATGCATGCGGATGAGCTGTTGTGGACTGGTAGAGATATGCAGAAGAATGATCGCAGTCCTCCAGAAGGCGTGTCTCTTATGGAGGGTATACTTGGTAATAAAAGGGTCAAAAGAGCCAGTAAGCGAAATCAAGAAAATAAACGCCAGAGAAGAAGGAATAAGAATTTGAAGAGGAACAAAGGTGGCATTGGCCGTAAAACCATTTTAGGTTAGATTTTTATACAATAACCTCACAAGTTCTTCTGTGTCTACTATTGTCATCCTTTTGTGTTAACCGTTTTAGTGTAACCATCTTTACACACGCCATATTGGTTGGTTTACTAAATGCTTTTCATTTGGTTGCAGGATCTTGTGGCTTTATGTTTAAGGAATTGTGTATATACATGTATAATATATTCTGCAAAACTGGGACCTTGAATATATAAAGGTTAGATTTTACGCCATGGTCAATTTCTACATATACCTATAAAATAAGAGCATCTTCTGATGTTGGTACATAAAACCACGTTCTGCTTGTAAATTAAGTTTGATTTTTATTCGTTACAATTTTTAAGTGCAAGCTCTAGTGAGGCTTGCGCTTCTAGGGATCAGTTCTTTTTTTTTTTTTTTTTTTTTTTTGTTGTCTCCAGACTTACATGTGTGGCTCAGCGTGATAAGTCCCTTTTCTTGACTGAAGTTGAGCAGCAATGGCTCATGTCAGTACTGGGATGGGTGACCGCTTCAATGCACTACTCGTGTCTCTGATGACTTTGCAGCTTGCCCTAGTAGACAGAAACCCCTTTCGACTTTGCTTATTATTAAAATTCAATAAATTCTGTGCTTTTACTTGGTGGACTCTCTGTTGTCAACATGGTTTCAGTTTCACTTTCATTTCTGCCGACTAAATCACAAGTTTCTGATCTTTTTTTAATAATCCAATCACTGTTGTATAAGCCCTCATACCAAGAGATATATTTATGCTGATTTTTTTCTGAAAGTCCAACACAGTTTACTGTGAGGTTGTAAAAGCAAAACAAATAGTCCTACTTTATCTAGAAAACTGGTAGTTTTTGTGATAAACCTTGAGAACCAGTTTATATTATTTAAAAACATCACATTTTGGGCCAAGTTTTAGCCAAAAATGTTGCAATGTAGAAATATACCACTTCTCCACAGATTTTATCGGGTATTCAAGTAGAAAATATCCTCAAGTAAATTATTATTATTTGTATATAATTTATACATACTCAAACTAGTTGTATAATGAATATTCAGAATTATGACATCAAATATTAAATCTGAAGCAAACTAAGATTTAATTTGGTAATAAAGAAGGAAGAAAAGAACGGTGAATAATTTCAAAGCGTGTACCACATCATTTGAGAACAAATCGATTCTATTAACCTTTAGATGGTTTTTATCATCAAGTATCAAAACTACCAAAGCTAATAATTGAAAATGGTGGCCAATACGGGACTCTTTTTGCAAAGAAAAAGTGCACATTTTCTCAGACTGATCAGCACTCTGTTACGTAACATTAGATTTACCAATGGTTGAGGTGGTGTGTATTTACAGTTTAATAGTTGGAGGACAGGGCAATTAAGTATGTGTTTGGAAAATAAGATAAGTTGTTTTAAGAAACAACTGTTTTGGAAAAATTAAAGGCTACAAGTCAACAGAATGTCATTTTAGTAATGTGTTTCTTCTATTTCAGATAGAAAAGCAACATACAATGTAAGTAGCACATTATTCAGTCTTTACTGTAAAAGAAATTATGATTAAGAACCAAGAAATTATAAACCTATTTCTTCTGCAAAAAATATAATAAAAATTCAATGTTCATTGTGACAAATTTTCAATGACAAATTCAAGTTTTTATTGTGAAAGTTATCAGTACAAAAGTCGTTGTTCACTGTAGGAAGTTTATTGTAATAAATTATAAATAAAAACCAGTTTTGAGTCTGACAAATATTGAGTTTAAATTTAGCCTTTACAGTCAAAATATAAATAAATAAATTTGGTTTTACTGTAACAAATCATAAAACGACAATTATTCAGGTATTACTAACTTATCCATAAGAGATTAGCAATAAGAAATTTCCAATCGTTTGTGATTGTTTCCTTTTAGGTCATGATTCTTTTTATTAGGTAATAAATTAGTGAAACTTACATTTTGAGTAGAATAGTTGATTAGAATATTGTAAATAAAATAAAGATTAAAACCATACACATACATTGAAAATAGGTTAGTCAGCCTTCACAGCAAAAGTATCCAATGTGTTTGAAGACACAAAATAGATATTAAATGCAAATGATAAATTATCCCAAAGCTATTGGACATGTGTTGTTGACATATACATGTATACTACATAAATATATTGGCAAAATTCTTTTATAAGATCTCTATTGAGTAAAAAGCCCATTATTATTAGCAGTAAACATCAGGTAATGAGGAGGTAATGAGTTTGAAACCTACGGTGCTAATTAGAAATATAGTGAAACAGAACTATTTTTCTTGGTTAAAACAAAAACTCCAACTCATACTCAATTATAAAGCCATATGATAAAGTATTAGATCTTGTATTTGAATTTACCAAAAACAAAATACCAAATATGGTATATCTGTGGTCTGACCTTTTGAAATATTGGTAATTTTTCTTAATACTAACAAAGAATTATAACAAACTGGTCAATTTCTGCTGCTTTTTAAAATAACAGTCTACTTTTGCCAAATTTGTCAAAACAAAAAAAACTAGTTATTGTTGAAAATTCTTGTTTAAACAGTACTGGGATGAAATTGGAGAATTGGTGTAGAAGTGGGTTACATACTTACCTCCTAGTACTGAGGTCTTTGGTTCAATTCAGTACCAAACTAAAGGGAGAAAGATGCTAAACAGTACCGGATGGTTTTCTGTGCAGAATCTTGACAAGCTAATATGCAGCTCTTTAATCCAAATCCCCAATCTACCCATTGTGGTGTGCCTTTTGAATGAGTTAAAATCAAGTTAAAAACCCATAATCAATAAATAAATCAAAGAAATAATCAGCCAATCAATGAAGCTGAAACATTACTGTTCCTGACACACATGTATTATCAATGCCCTTCTATATATGAACTATGTTTTTGTCTGTTTCAGTCTGCCTACTTTGCCATTGATGCCACAGTCCAAGATGGGCACAAGACATTTGAATGCAAAACCCAACCAAGAAACACAGGTAACCCCTTAATTTGACATTCACAATCATTCGTGTGTCCTTCTATAAAAAGGAGTGTGTGCTATGACTGATCTTGTTGAAAAGTATTTGGAAGACCAAAGGGACCATAAAATAATGTGTATTCTGCCCCATCTGCCATATGACCTGCTTCTGACTGACATAATTCATAAAGCTGACTAGTAGCACTCTTTTAGCAATTCTGTCCTAAGTATTCACAAGATCATGAATATAAATTTGGGGGGTTGGACCTATCAGGTTGAACAAGACAGATTGTAGAACAAAAAAAAACAGCTGGTCATACTCAAAAGTACTTGAGACAAAATTACCCAGCTTCATTTTAATAACAGAGTGTGCAGTCTAAGGTGTGACATTGTGAAGATAAGTTGTTGAGCCCCAAACATAATATAGAAGTAATTTTTGACTAAATTTCAACAACCAGATGTCATTTTTGCAGGCAATTTAGATTTAGATTGATTTGTTGTTTTACGTCACGTTCAACAGCCAGGGTCATATTGCGACAGGTAGTTTACAGGTGGAGAAAACCAGTACATACTGCACTGTAAACCACTGGGCATCAGCAAGTAACTACCAACTTTCCAATGTGAAGCTCCCGGCCCAAGATTCAAACCGGCGGCCTCAGAGGTTGGAGGCGAGAACTCTAGCTGCTACACCACCGAGCCCCCTCTCTTTTGCATGCAAGGTTGGTTTTATCATTACATTGGGAGGAGAGTTGTGACAGGGGATTAAGTTATTGATGTGACAGTGTTCCTTTCTAGTTAAAGAGATCCGTTGCTGGAAGTCAATGTCTGTCCCAGGAACCAACTCTATCCATCATGCCTTTCTGGAGTTTGACACGGTGAATGGAAGAGTCAGAGTGACAAAGAATGGCATTTATAATGTTTTTACTCAGGTGGGTGAGAAATGATATGTTTCTGAACATAATATATTGTTAGTCAAAAGTCGATATAACTTATCTAAAGGTACTCGAGCCTAATTATAGGCAAATGAAGTAATTGACCCATTTTTAAAAAAAATGCCTCAAAACCTATGCGACAGGGCATTTTGTATTTGGTTGTGAATGACTTATTCCTTATCTTTGGTACTCAATGACTTATCTTAACAATGCTACACCTTATCCTGTACACTCTCTTGTTAAAATGAAACCTGGGTAATTTTGTGACAAACTCTGTCAGGGCTTGGCATTACATCCTTTTTATCTATATCCTAATGGTTAATAGATGGTTGGTCGTGGTCATTTGATTTAGCTTTTCACTTCTGACAAATCACACATTTTGCCAGATACCCCTACCCTTATTGAACAGGATTATTTGTAATGGGTTTTATATTGTCTTTGTGTTATCAAAAGTTACACTTTTGGGATTTGGTTATTAACAATGACCCAAAATGAACAAACTGTGCATTATGCATACTATCTATTTTCTGACACCTCTAACCAATCCTCCAGCCATTGAAATTGCTTTATTTTAATGAGAACATTAATTTCATATTGTACTAGTAATTTCACAAGGTAATTACCTTCAACTGCCAACATACTGTTTCTTTTATATTCTTACTTAAGAGAACATAATTGCTGACCCTTGAAGATTTTATTTTATATTCTTACTTAAGTCAAATAAATTTTTTAACCATTTAAAATGTCATTTTACAAGATTCAGCTGTCAACACACTTCTTCTGTTATAAGTAATTTCTGATCATTTACAATCTTATTCTACCAGACTCAACTGCCAACATACTTCTCTTCAATGTACTTTCAGCTGACATTTGTGGATTCTGGTGAAATTTTGGCAGATAACTTTACATCAGGCCTTTACAAGAATTACACACAATTCTCTCTGAACATTGGGCAAGTAACACGCAGATGCACCGACCCCGAGATCACAAAAACTGAGCTTGGCGAACGTTACAGAACCTGCTTTATTGGCTGGACTGGACCAATACTCAAGGATGAACTAGTGTATGTTGGAAACACTATGGGCCAATGGGAAATCAAGGCTGATGAAAAGTACTCCTTCTGGGGAATTGCCAAACTGGATAGCTGGATAAAAGATGCCTAGTATTGTGAAATGTGTTTCCACAGTGTCAACTGATGATTATTCATTTCCGACACTCTTATTTATATACACACCAGATCTCTAATGGTAATTTTGTAATTTCATATTAAATTGTTAATTGGGTTAATTTAAACCTGATGTTGCTGATTATTTTATATGGATCCCCAGTACATAGTCAAACATACAACTTTATTGGAGTTTTATAAATCAGTGTTAGCATCAGCGATAAGATCTCAGCAGTTATTGCTAGTGAAGAATGTGGTTCTCTTGGTATAAGTAATCAGAAGGGAAGGAAACTTCTTACAAAGTAGTCAATAATTTAAAAACATCTTGAATCTTATTTGATCTACTTCTTTAGCAAGAAGTTGATATAACCAGTTACTGACTCAAAATTACTGTCATGTTTGTTCAGGACATATTTTTCATCTATATTTTGCTTGGGGTTGTTTCTTCTTATATAATTACAACACTCATTTTCTGATACTAGAAACTAGTACTTAAACAGAGCCAAGAGTCTGTTGTATTTAGGACTCAGTGATGAATTTAAATATTCTTATTTATCCTCGGCATTGGATAAAAACAACATGGCAGCATGGTTTAATTGGTGCATCATTTATTGTTTCCTTACTGGAACTTTTCTCTCAGTGTTTTTAATCAAGTCTTTTAAATGGAATATATTTGATATGTATTTAGGTTCAGTACTGGTGACAATACATTGCTTTGGTCATATCATGCCATGGTAGTTCTCAAGGTGGTGGGAGGTCCTTGGTTGCCTATAGTTTAGCAATTTTGGTATCTAATCACAGGGCACTTAAGTCTGTTCTTGTTTGACTTTCACAAGTGGAAACACTGTGGACCTGTTGTAATATGCCATTGGCTATTGAATAGTATTTAAAACCTTTACTTTAATTGTTCATCTGGTACACAGTGGTAACACACTTTTTTCCCACCTCTGAGATCAGAGTTCAAATCCTGGCAATTTACCTTGACCAAACTAACCATCACAATACAACTGATAAGGTAATTGGCATGATGTAAAAGACTGAATAAATAAATAAATTTATTACCTTTGATTTACGTGGGGGAAATCAGTTCAGATACTACTTTGTCATGATTTTGGGGTATGACCATCCCTAATAATAATTCATTCTTTTGACATTTTCCTATTGAATGCAAGGGTCAAGATTCAAGCCCAGAACTGCAGAGGCAATAGGGCAGTGTTGCTGCCCCTAAACCATCTAGCCCAAATGAAATTAACATGCACAGAGATATCCCTAATGTGATGCAAAGAGATTTTTTTCAAATTATTGTCTTTTGAAAGTTTTTATTAATTTGTATCTTCTCATGTTTTATTCAAATTTATTGTTAAATAATATTTATGTTGTTGATTTCATTGTAAAATTATTGTTGTGTACTGTATTTATTTTCACTATCTTTTTTGAGCTTAATATTTAACTTGTAAATTGCTTCCTATATCAAGTGCATAGTTTAATCCAGATTACAGTATTGGAAGTAATAAGGACAGGTATGCTTGAAAGCCTTTGCTTCTGCATAGGTAATTCCATTTAATCTCACTTTTAAATCAATAAAATTAATTAGATTTTAATGTTTAGCACATCCTACCTTGGGTCTGACTAGAACCTGAAGGTTTTTATAATAAGGGGAATATTTGTAAATATTTGTGAGAATGTTTCAAAAGGATATGTTATACATTTGAGCTTAAAGCAAGGCTAACCCTCTGTGTGACAGAAGGATCCTTACTGAACTTTGAAATTCAACTGACAGATGCTGCTTTTATGTACATGTATTTATTATAGGTAATTTACCATGTATGTATGTCCAGATATTTTAACTTTTGAAAGACATTTAAATGAAGAATGATTCTGAAGAGATTTATTAAGCTAATACCAGGTTAAAGTGTTAACAAGCTGGAATATTCAATTAGTTCATTAACACATAGTTTTGATATATATGTATTCTGTATATTGCAAATAGTAGGGAATTGTAATGCATAAAGAACAGGGACCGGTTTCATAAAGGGTCTCAAGTTTAGCCTAGACTTAGGCTAAGTCAGGGGCTTAAATCTGCGCTTTTTGTTTTTGCTAAGCCCTAGACATAAATAGATTTCAGAAAGTGTCACTAAGCTAAGTTCAAGCTTATCACATAACCACAGTGGTTTTGTTCACACAAGTTAGGCTCATTTCTGTGTAGACTTAACCAAAATGGTTAGCAGTTTTGTGAAACCCTCTAAGTGTAAGACCGAAAACTTAGCCTCTTTAAGACAAAAATGGTAACTTTTATGTTTAAGTCTTGGCTAAGTCCTTATGTTTAATTGACCCCAGCATTCACCCAAATAATGAAATTTTTAAAATAGTTTGTTATTATATTATTTGGATCATTCCATCTGTGTCCATAGCAAGAAATTTAGCCTTACAGTCACCTTACGATAATAATAATCAGATGAAAGAATTCTGAAAATTACCCAGCAGGAACTAAACTTTTTGGAATGCTGCACATATTCTCACCTCATCATGTTAGGTTACCAGCCATCTATTATTATTATTATTATTATGTATTTATACACAGTGCAATATCTCCATATACTACAGGACTCAAAGCGCTATTTAACCAATCCGACTGCACAGGTACAGCCCCAACTCACAAGGAACTGATATTCCCCTAACTGGAAGATAGAGGCTCAAGGATGACCATTTATCAATGTCCTTGAGATTCTTTAACCTGCCACTGGAGATAGGACCCAATGACAGAAGGTCGCCATTTTAAGTGGTCATCCGAGCCACTATGTATCTGCCTGTACCTGGGATTGAACCCACGTCCTCTGAGTTCCTAGACAAGTGTGTTACCCACTAGGCCAACGGGGGCAGATGACAAAGACAGGGCAAACTAATTTGTACCTTCCCTCACAAGTTTTGTGTTGATTATTATTTAATTGCTAATTTTTAATGTAATAATTTTACAAAAGCCAATTTGTGTTCATGTGTATAAATGCTAAAAAATATAATCTGGACAAAAATAAATGTCCAATATGTTCCATATTTTCCAATGACATTTCACCCTTGTAGATTTCTACAAGGATGTGCTTTTAATTATAAAATCTCAGTCAAGGGTATAAGATTGTCCATACATTTTATTCTGATTATTTTTGTTTTATGTAAGGGGTGAAACAACATTGTGTACAGCACTAAAATCCAGATTTGTCTTCCTTTATTTTAATCATATAACATTTACCATAAAGGAAACTTTAAAAAGTTTTACATTCATTTGGTTGTTTTTTTTTTGTGGAAAGATAGAATTTTATGAATTCTTCTATTACTGATTTAAAATAGTAAAAAAGAAACATTCTGTTACCAATAAAGCATGGATAAAATAAACCCACTTTTTACAAAAAAAAGAGGACTTTTTTTCATCAGTGCAACATAAACTATTCTGAAATCAGCTTTCAGGCCTTTGGCCACTATCAGCAATACAATACAAGAAAGACACTCAAGAGGGAGCAGCAACTCCTCCAGTGTCACTTGTTTCCAATATAGCTTAGAAATGCAATGGAAACAAGAGCACTTGTAGAGTGCAGACCTTCACCAAGGCCAGATTTTTTAAAATAATAAACAGTCTGGAACATAACACCTACTTGGAACAGGCGAAAGTGACATTAAAATCCAAATTAATAAATAGAATAGTTGGGATTGTACAAAAGCCTGTCATCTTGTAGATTTGGGTTATTTTTATTCCCATTAAAAATGTTCCTGGACTGATTTTTATGTGTTTCATTTTGTAACAGGATCTGATGATTACCAGGATTCTGAAACTAGGATAGGTATATAGGGCTGTTTATCATGTAATTCTAGTCCAGAAACTAAGGTTAGAATTTATTTCTTGGTTTTATGATTATGAACAGAAAGTAATATGAATAGATTTTACTATTCATACAAGAGTTTTTTTTCTATTTTTGGACATTACAATGTGGGACTAGGATGTATTCCCAGACTATATTTTGAAAAATATGTATCATATTTTGACCAAAAGTATCACTTGTAAATTATTTATAGTCATTACCCAGTAAAGCAGGGGCCACGGTGGCAGAGTGGTAACACTCTCGCCTCCTACCTCTGAGGCCGGGGTTCGATCCCCATCAAGGCCTTATGTGGGAAAGCTGGTAGTTGCTTGCCGTTGGTCAGCAGTTTACAGTACAGAACCCTAGCGAACTCTATGTACTGGTTTCCTCTGCCCTTCCAACTACCCGTCGTGATATGACCTGTACAGCGTTGAAAGCGACGTAACACCCCAAATAAATAAATACCCAGTAAAGCAAGGGCTAGTTCTTCTGGGAAAAGTTATAACCAATACAGTAGGTTGTTTCCAAAGACCAAAAATAGATCACATATTTGGCAATATGCTGAAGTCATCATTATTATTGAAAGTAATATCTTTTTCACTGATTCTTTTCTTTGTTTTATGGGGAGAGTAAATTGTTACATTTTGTGCTTTACAATCAACATAACTGAACTATTAAGTATGATTCAACATTCTATATATGACCATGCAAAATTTTTCTTTGAAATCTGTTTTATCATTGTACGACATGGATATTTGGTGGTTATTAAGACTTTGATATATTTGTGGTAAAGCTAATGCGGTGACGTAACTCATAATGCCTAGGTCACACTTTTCTGTATAGTCACTTCTGTACTTATTTGGTTTCTGCTGGATGACCTTGTCCTTATTTCTCCAGAGACCTTAGACTTTGATAGTACATGCCAAACAATGCACCATAGTGCATGTGCATTCTCACTCACCCCATCTGCAGTGTGCATTTTCAGTTTAGCTAGCGAGATGATGTAACAGGTTTTTTAAAATCTTTTTAATAATCGCATTTAATGTTCAGCATGTCCTAGCCAATATGTGGATCTCACCGAATTACATCAAATGTGTCCTGAGAAGACACAAGGAGGACAGCGCCACAAAGATATGGAACTAAAAGCACACAAGTCCATTCAATTGTAGGTCGTGACCCAAGCACAAAAAGGTGGGATCTAGGGGTTAGGGTTATTTAACATTTTATATATAGCACTTAGTTTGAATCAAAAGTGAGATTAACTTATAATAAAAAAAAGAATGCAAAAAGTAAATCTGTAAAATATATGAATAATAAGGTTCACAAGTGAATATAATTCAATGTGAACTAATGAGTTCTCAGCCATTTCTGCATGGGATGTAATGCAATAAAATTAGCAGGAACTCGGAAAAAAAAAGTATCACTCTCAAAATTTAATATGACCAAGAGACATTTTCTTACTGCTTGTTTTCAAGATGATCTAACCAGTAGCATTTGTGTAATCCTGCTAAGTAACAAACTGACAAACAGACCTACAGTCATGAATTTAACACTTCCTTAGTCAGAGTGTTTATCAATCTACTGTTATGAAACGCTTGGAGTGTACCTTAACTGAAAAGCCACTAAATTTAGACATGTACTTGTATTTTGGCATACACAGGCTGTATTCTACAGCAATACTTAGATAAGGTGACTTTAGATCCAAGTAAGGGAAGGCTTTTCACGCAAGTTCTTCTTTGACTTAGTAGTCACAAAACAAAAGTTAGGAATATTCAGTTTCATTATTTCTTACTTGAAATCTAAGTAATACTTAAAATCTAAGTTAAACATGGTTTAATGTTGTTGTAGAATACAGCCCCATTTCATTACATGTGTGGGTATTTAAAACTCTTTATTCCCTCTACACTTTGATGTGGTGGTGGCATAATTGTAATCAATATCACAACCTCTGACAAGGAGGTATTAAATTCATGACCGTTGATCTGTTTGTTGTCAGGATTACAGAAATTCTGGTTGGATCTTCATTAAAAGTGAGAAGATGGGTGTTGGTCTAATTTAGACCCCATTAAATTTTGAGAGTGATTTGGATCACTGTTCTGGTTATAAAAAATCAAGGTCCAGATTTTTCCATTTACTTATTATTATGTGTCTTGGCAGAGGTCTTTGCTCTCCCAGAACTCCTGTTTTGCATATATTGTTCATGATAGTACGCTTAAAATACAATTTTAATTTTAAAAATACACATATCGAAAGAATGGGTTATTTTGGTGAATTGTTCATGAATAACATTTTGTACTGTACATGTGAAGACTGTAATAATATATAAGTTAAACATTAATATGTCTGCAGTATATGGTTTAATCCCATTCAGAGGAGCTAACATGAAGTACTGTCTACACATATATTGCTCAATGCCTGAAGAGAGAACACCCACAGTGTAAATAAACAAAGTAGAAAAACTCTCAAGTGGCTTTATATTCATTCGCCAACTAGGCTCAGAGATTTGCAAAGTGTCAAGCTTAATGTACGTCAGTTATTGAACTAGACAGTGGAAAAGTAGTCCGTGCCTAACAACAGAATCTGTTGTGTTGTTAAAAGTTTTGTGTAAATTTAAACATGTTTTGAAGACACATGAAAAGGTTTTCAGTGTGATATTTGCTGAAAGTTTTACAGAATGGGATAATTCATATATTGACCATTTCAACTGTTAAGGTAGGCGTTCTTTTTTAATTCATTAAAATTTGGGGTAAATGAAAAAAATGTATACATGGGGATGTATGGATCCCTATTTTTTGACTAATTTTAGGGGACAAACATGAAATTCTGAACACATATGGTAAACAGTACCATATATGATAAAGTCTCAACTGAGAGTGAAATCTTCTTTGACCAAAAATTTATACCCCTGTTCAAGTGTCACAAGTGTGCCCCCTGACCCTCAACGATGAATCTGTTGGGAGCAAAATCTTATCTGTCATTATACCTAGATCACATTGTTCCCTACTGTAGTCATGAACTACATAAATAAAATGTATTTCATTTCTACACTCTAATGTGGTTCTATGCACTTCATGGTTTAGTAGGATCAGTTCAGTATATTAAGCATAAATTTGTGTTGGGGTAGGACACATCCTATACAGCGTGGTTAAAATTTTGATCACTTATCATAATTAAGTGTCCACACAAATGGTTAAAATATAATCATTAAAATCTTGATTACAAAAACCAAATGTCCAATATATTCCATATTTTCCAATATATATATTTTCTCACTCAGGGGTATAAGATTGTTCATATATTTTATTCTGATTATTTTTGTTTTATCTAAAGAGTGAAACAACATTGTGTACAGCACTAAAATTCAGATTTGTCTTCCTTTATTTTAATCATATAACATTTACCATAAAGGCAACTTTAAAAAGTTTTACATTCATTTGGTTGTTTTTTGTGCTTTTGGTGGAAAGATAGAATTTTACGAATTATTCTATTACTGATTTAAATTTGTAAAAGAAGAAACATTCTGCTACCAATAAAGTGTGGATAAAATAAACTCACTTTTTACAAAAACAGAGGATTTTATTCATCAGTACAACATAAACTATTCAGAAATCAGCTTTCAGGCCTTTGGCCACTATCAGCAATACAATACAAGAAAGACACTCAAGAGGGAGCAGCAACTCCCCCAATGTCACTTGTTTCCAATATAGCTTAGAAATGCAATGGTAACAAGAGCACTTGTAGAGTGCAGACCTTCACCAAGGCCAGAGTCTTTTAAGTTGGGGTTTTACACCCTGGGTCATATTGGGAAGGGTCCTCAGCATTTGTCACTTGGTGAGTCTAGTCAACAAAGAGGTGACAGCCTATAATTAGATTCCAAACTTGCTTACCACTAGCTCAAAGAGGACCTACATTTTTTTAAAAAGACACTTTAATAAGTAGATGGGAATGTCAGAATCTTTGATTTTTTGGTGTCCAGGTGGTGACCCAGAACACTCTCAAAATGTAATTGGATCTAAGTTTGACCAAGACCCATCTTCTTGTTTTCATGAAGACCTATCCAGTAGTATTTGTGTTATCCTGCTAGCAAACAGACAAACAGAGAAGTAAACACTCAGGAACATAACACCTACTTGGGACAGGTGAAAGTGACATTAAATCCAAATTAATAAATAGAATAGCTGGGATTGTACAAAAGCCTGTTGTCTTGTAGATGTGGGTTATTTTTATTCCCATTAAAATTGTTCCTGGACTGATTTTTACCTGTTTCATTTTGTAACAGGATCTGATGATTACCAGGATTCTGAAACTAGGATAGGTATATAGGGCTGTTTATCATGTAATTCTAGTCCAGAAACTAAGGTTAGAATTTATTTCTTGGTTTTATGATTATGAACAGAAAGTAATATGAATAGATTTTACTATTCATACAAGATTTTTTTTTCTATTTTTGGACATTACAATGTGGGACTAGGATGTATTCCCAGACTATATTTTGAAAAATATGTATGATATTTTGACCAAAAGTATCACTTGTAAATTATTTATAGTCATTACCCAGTAAAGCAGGGGCCACGGTGGCAGAGTGGTAACACTCTCGCCCACCTACCTCTGAGGCCGGGGTTCGATCCCCGTCAAGGCCTTATGTGGGAAAGCTGGTAGTTGCTTGCCGTTGGTCGGCAGTTTACAGTACAGAACCCTAGCGAACTCTATGTACTGGTTTCCTCTGCCCTTCCAACTACCCGTCGTGATATGACCTGTACAGTGTTGAAAGCCACGTAAAACCCCAAATAAATAAATACCCAGTAAAGCAAGGGCTAGTTCTTCTGGGAAATGGGCAGCAGTTATAACCAATACAGTAGGCTGTTTCCAAAGACCAAAAATAGATCACATATTTGGCAATATGCTGAAGTCATCATTATTATTGAAAGTAATATCTTTTTCACTGATTCTTTTCTTTGTTTTATGGGGAGAGTAAATTGTTACATTTTGTGCTTTACAATCAACATAACTGAACTATTAAGTATGATTCAACATTCTATATATGACCATGCAAAATTTTTCTTTGAAATCTGTTTTATCATTGTACGACATGGATATTTGGTGGTTATTAAGACTTTGATATATTTGTGGTAAAGCTCATGCGGTGACGTAACTCATAATGCCTAGGTCACACTTTTCTGTATAGTCACTTCTGTACTTATTTGGTTTCTGCTGGATGACCTTGTCCTTATTTCTCCAGAGACCTTAGACTTTGATAGTACATGCCAAACAATGCACCATAGTGCATGTGCATTCTCACTCACCCCTCTGCAGTGTACATTTTCAGTTTAGCTAGCGAGATGATGTGACAGGTTTTTTTAAATCTTTTTAATAATCGCATTTAATGTTCAGCATGTCCTAGCCAATATGTGGATCTCAGCGAATTACATCAAATGTGTCCTGAGAAGACACAAGGAGGACAGCGCCACAAAGATATGGAACTAAAAGCACACAAGTCCATCCAATTGTAGGTCGTGACCCAAGCACAAAAAGGTGGGATCTAGGGGTTAGGGTTATTTAACATTTTATATATAGCACTTAGTTTGAATCAAAAGTGAGATAAACTTATAATAAAAAAAAGAATGCAAAAAGTAAATCTGTAAAATATATGAATAATAAGGTTCACAAGTGAATATAATTCAATGTGAACTAATGAGTTCTCAGCCATTTCTGCATGGGATGTAATGCAATAAAATTAGCAGGAACTCGGAAACAAAAGTATCACTCTCAAAATTTAACATGACCAAGAGATATTTTCTTACTGTTTGTTTTCAAGATGATCTAACCAGTAGAATTTGTGTAATCCTGCTAAGTAACAAACTGACAAACAGACCTACAGTCATGAATTTTAACACCCCCTTATCAAAAATAAAAAGAAATCAGGTTATGTCTTTGTGTAGCACAAATCATGTTTTTTCCCCTGTTATCTACATACGTAATTTTTTTTTCAATTATTATTCTTGATGGATTTCATGATGGATTTGATGTTTTGGTAGTATCCATATGGTTTAAGAAGTCAGGATTTGTATTTGGGTAGGATACGTTCAATGCAACACATACATCATTTTCAAGATGTGACAACCTCCCATGTACTAAACTAAAATGTTCACACAGGAAGGAAGAAGGGGCAGGTGGAATGGAATGACTGTGGGGTGGGTAGTTTTGAAATAGCCACAAAATAGTTCATCAAAAACAAGTTCGAGTTGTTACAACTGTGCAGAATAGTGACAATGGCTTATCAATGCTTCTGGGTCATGCTAAAATGTGGTTTTAAGTGTCATAGTGATAGGAATATATGAGTTATAAGAACCCTGTGCATTCAAATGGTTTGAGAATAATCTGTATAATCTCAGGGGTCATGCTAGATTTGTGTTTCACCTGTTCTAGAAAACTTATGTAGTAATAAGCTTATTATATGATTTGCAGAGGTCACAAGGTCACATTTATTAATGCCATGGAGTGGCCTGTATGGTAATGAAGTCATTGTTTTTGCCTTTTAATGTGGGTTTGAGTGATTTTATATTGATCCACTAACCTATTTTCTTCACAAAAACAGTGATGGCAGGAAATGACAGATATTGAGAACTTTCATATTTATTCATTTATTTGGATTTTAACGTCCATTTCAACACTGTACAGGTTATATTCTGACGAGTGGTTTTATGGGCAGAGGAAACCAGTATATACAGTTGGTGTCAAGCTTCTGTACTGTAAACTACCAACCAATGGCAAGCAACTACCAGCTTTCCCACTCAAGGTCAAGCTAGGATTCAAACTCTAATTTCTGTGGTGAGAGGCAAATGTGTTACCACTCTGCCACCGTGGCCCCTAGAAAACCTTCAAAAGACAGCTATATTAATTAATTAAGCATCCCAGTCTTTCCAGAAATATAGACTGGTTTTACTTATCATTTTAATGAAATGGTGGATACTAATAGTAAGCCATCCTTCATCAGACATGGACAAAAATATATCACTAACAAATGTGAAAAAATAATAATATAGTACTTTTGCCATGCCACGATATTATTGTTTGTAGTGAAACATGATTTATCATGGGTTGCATTAACATACCAAATGTCTAGGACCGTATTAAGTACCACACAGCCAATTTTTAAGGTTGGTGTCTAACCTTGAATGGAGTCAAAAGGCCAAGTATCTTTGGACCAAACAATTTCAAACATAACAGTACATGTTAGGAAGTATTTTCTCTAAAATATTGAATAAATATAGAAATCAGTGTTTTAAGTCTTCCAAATTGTTGTTTAAATACTCTTGCAATTTTGTTTTCTTTCTATGAAATTAGTCAGAATGTTGATCAAGCTACTGTTATGAAACGTTGGGAGTGTACCTTAACTGAAAAGCCACTAAATCTGGACATGTACTTGTATTTTGCCATAACACAGGCTGTCTTTTACAGCAATAATTACATGATGTGACCTTAGATCTAATTAAGGGAAGGCTTTTCACGTAAGTTCTTCTTTGACTTAGTAATCACAAAATTTAGGAATATTCAGTTTCATAATTTCTGACTTGAAATCTAAGTAATACTTAAAATCTAAGTTAATCATAGTTTAATGTTGTAGAATACGACCCCAAGTCATTACATGTGAGGGTATTTAAAACTCTTTAATCCCTCTACACTTTGATGTGGTGGGGGCATAATTGTAATCAATATCACAACCTCTGACAAGGAAGTATTAAATTCATGATCGTTCATCTGTTTGTTGCCAGGATTACAGAAATCCTGGTTGGATCTTCATTAAAAATGACAAGATGGGTGTTGGTCTAATTTAGACCCCATTAAATTTTGAGAGTGATTTGGATCACTGTTCTGGTTATAAAAAAATCAAGTTCCAGATTTTTCCATTTGCTTATTACTATGTGTCTTGGCAGATGTCTGTGCTCTCCCAGAGCTCTTGTTTTGCATATATTGTTCATGATAGTACGCTTAAAATACAATCTTAATTTTAAAAATTCACATATCGAAAGAACGGTTTATTTTGGTGAATTGTTCATGAATAACATTCTGTGCTGTACATGTGAAGACTGTAATAATATATAAGTTAAACATTAATATGACTGCAGTATATGGTTTAATCCCATATTCAGAGGAGCTAACATGAATTACTGCCTACACAGATACTGCTCAATGTCTGAAGAGAGAAACCCACAGTGTAAATAAACAGAGTAAAAAAACTCTCAAGTGGCTTTGTATTCATTCGCCAACTAGGCTCAGAGATTAGCAAAGTGTTAGCTTAATATACGTCAGTTATTGAACTAGACAGTGGAAAAGTAGACCGTGCCTAACAACAGAATCTGTTGTGTTGTTAAAAGTTTTGTGTAAATTTAAACATGTTTTGAAAGACCCATGAAAAGGTTTTCAGTGTGATATTTGCTGAAAGTTTTACAGAATGGGATAATTCATATATTGACCATTTCAACTGTTAAGGTAGGCGTTCTTTTTTAATTCATTAAAATTTGGGGTAAATGAAAAAATCTATACATGGGGATGTATGGATCCCTATTTTGTTCACTAATTTTAGGGGACAAACATGAAATTATGAACACATATGGTGAACAGTACCATATATGATAAAGTCTCAACTGAGAGTGAAATCTTCTTTGGTCAAGTGAAATCTTCTTTGACTGAGAAAAAAAATAAAAATAATTGATAATTATTCTGAATCATTCACAAAAAACCCAGTGAATGTCTGTGGCTTGAGAGATTAACTATATTTACTTATTTACATCTGCAAGACGCATTCTTCATTTGTGCACATGTATGGTTAAAATTAGTGTCTATCAGTGTTAATCAGGTGATGCTAGATGGGACACCAGTCACCTTTACAATAAAGGGACTGGTTTGAGCTACTGTGCCCTTAATCCCGGTCTTGTTATCATAATCTGGTGTGTACTAACAGACACAGTTCTTTTTACAGGCTGTAAACTCCAGTCATGAATAGCCAAGAGGATGAAGCAGTACTCTGTTATGCATTGGGAAGCCTCGAGGTAAGTAAGGAGTCATTGCCTGATATAGTGCTTACTGGTGTTTGTGTTTATTTCAATCCTTTTGAATTAGAGTTGGTCTCATCAGAGGCTGAGGAGCAAAGTTATTTGATACCATGAGGTGCAAATTAGTCATGAACACCAAAGACTACTTAAGAGAAGAGTATTGAAAAGTTATGGATACTCAGTTTTATACTAAGATGGTCTATAACCCCTGAGGTATCACAAAGGATCACTGAAAAAAATTAATTCAGATGAAAATCAAAGCTACAGAGAGCCAGTTTATCAGATCTTAGTGATCATTCATTCAGTCAACAGCCGATTGAAAAGGTCTCCATTGCCATGTCAGCAGATGATTGGTTTTGCTTGAAGTTTGAACAGACTAACCTTCATCTTCTACAAGACCACATCTCTTGGGCAGATGATAGAAACTCGATCCATGCAGACCAATTCATCAAAACTCTAAAATCTTAAATAAAGCAGTATGCTATGCACACAAGCCCAGACCCTGCTGTGTCGTGTCCAGGGAAGTCTGTCATTGAGCGGTCTGTTGAGACTTCAGTACTCAATAGTTCTTTCTCCAGGATTGTAAAGCCTTTCAAAGGTATTTCTCCTACTTCAAGAACCCTGGCAGAGAAGACAATGCGGAAAGACTATAGTCTCTAACCAAGCGGCCATATTTAACAAATGTGTTAACATATCCAATGCTTGTTCACTGATATGATTGGAAAAGGCAGATCCTCTCAGAAGACAGAGAAAATGGGTAAGTCCATGCAATACATTGAAGATACCATCTTTTTCTAAGCCTCCAACTTGACAGTGCTGCATTGGGATTAATACCCGGAATATCTCAAATCTGGTGTTAGGCTGGATAATTGGTGTTCCCTGAGGAACAGTCCATTCGACTATTCAGCCCTCTTCCCAGATGCCGTTATAGCCAAAGCTGAGGAAGACATTTCTAAGTCTGAGGCTGACCGCCCCCCAACCTGATCAACATAAACAAAGTTACCAATCCAAATACCTGCAAAGCCAGGAACAGACACAAGACATGCCTGCTAGGAGTAGTTTAAGCAATCATCCCAGGTTCATGAGAGGAAGAAACAGAGGTTCAGGTGGTTTTAAGTGTGGTTCTTTCAGAGAAAAAGCAAGCAAAAATGACATTTACAGTCTCAGTCAGTTACACATCCTGCGAAAGACAAGGAGTGTACTACTGACTCTTTCATTAAGTGTATTTCTGATGAGAAAACTCAAACTGTTAAAGATATGAATTTAGTTCATACGTTTTCTGAAAGTGTTGAGAGTTCTGCTCCAGCAAAGGCTGGTGACTCTATTCATAGTGATTCAAGTGCTGTTCCTTTTGTTGAGACTAGTGATTTGATGAAACAAGACAAACATTGTAAATTACTTACATGGTGTGATTCTTGTACATACTGTGTTTTTTTCGAGGTCATCACACAAAAGAAGGGAGTAAGCCCTGCATTGAAAGGGATCAAAATAAAGCCTGTAAATTGTTTTTCTTTTGTAAATCACTTGTGTTGTGTCCCTTCTGTAGAAAGTGTTCACAATGTTGTTCAAAATCTACCTGTAGGGGGACGTCTGGAGAATGTCTGGCAAGTTTGGGCCTCGAAAGGTGCAAGCTCAAGAATATAGTGTCCATCCTGAGAAATTGTTACAACCTCCCCAAAAGTGGATATGCAAATCCCCTCAGGAACAGCTACCTGCAGGAGGGTTTGTATTCCCTTTTTGGCAAACAGGCCATAGAAATGGTCAAGGTACAATCCTATCTGACCTTTTACAATCTTCTTAGTCCCCAATCCGAACAATAAGTGGCAACCAAATACTAGACTTCAATTCTCTGAACAAGTTTCTGAACATCTGGACCTTCAAAATGGAAACTCCAGAGTCCTTAGGGCTGTCGCTGCAAACAGGAAAGTGGTTCTCCTCTCTGGATTTCAGTGATGCCTGCTTTCACATTCCCATAAGGCAAAACTCTCGAAAGTACCTGAGGTTTCAATATCAAATCACACCTTCCAATTCACAGCTCTACGTTTGGCCTCTACAAATCCCATGGTGTTCACCGTTGTGATGATAGGGGTAAAACGCATGGCTTAAAGTCTTCACATCATGATTCTCCAGTAACTAGATGACAGGCTCATTCTGTCAAAGAACAAAGAAAATTGTCATCAACATACCCGTATCAGTATGACCTCAGACAAGAATTAGTCAGGCCCACCCCAGACAGATGGGAGGCCCTGAACTCACAAATAGGAGCTCTTCTAAAATGAGACCAGTGCATGGCGAACCAGTCATTTGTCTCTCATAGGCCTTCACACCACCACCAAAAACAAGCTCCTTCAGGTTGATTGCACAAGTCCCATTCAGTGGCACCTAAAGGCAGATTGACATGTTCCAGAGTCCCTGGAAAAATCTATCTTTATTCCAAAGTCTCTCCACAAGCATCCAAAGAGAATCTTACACTTATGCCATAAGACTGGAGTGCATTCCTTGTAAATAAGATAAGGCAAACTCTATGGTGGGGCAATCCTCCAATGTGAAAAAAATATCTTATGTAATAATAATGGTAGGATTTATAGAGCGCAAAATTGATACAAATCTTCTAATTCGCTTAAGTCCAAGAAGGGAGAGTCCAGGGACAGACAATAGGTGAATGTGAATAAATGTCCATTGCAAACTAACTTTCTTCTGAAAAAACTAAATCCCTATTTCTTGTACACTGGGGAGTGTACATTTACTATGGATTTTTTCTGTCGTCTCCCATCACACTTCACTTCCACTCATTTTAAACAAAAGTATGTTAGCTATCTTTACCGAATTTGGTATGCAGGATTATGGGATCAGTAGCCTGTTTCATGTTGCTTTTGGATATTATAGCTATTAAGATGAGTAATTGCTAGTTCGCTATATCGAGCAGCTATTTGGTTTCTGTGCATTTAGTGGAAGAGGAATCAAGATTTTCAAACCTAATTTGGTATGGAAGATTATTGGATTAATAGCTTGCTTGGTGTTGCTTTCGGGAGTCATAACCTGATAGGTAAGTTAGTGATAGCCACTTACTTACTTAATTTGCTATTTGGAGTAATATATAGTTTTCTGCTCGGATAAATGAAACGTGCAGGAGATATCTTAACCAAAATTGGAATTTAGAATGATAGGGTCAGTAGCTTGTTTGGTATAGCTTTTCCTTAATTTAGCTGTATATCTAACTAACTAATAAGTAAGTAGCTATTTTGAGTACCAATTTGGTTTCAGTGCATTAAAAGGAAAAGGATTCTTGAAAGGGTAGTAGCTGTCCCGCTTCAAACCCACTTTGAGGAAGCTGACCCTCCGGAGTCTTAAATATTCAAAATGATCTCAATATGGCTAAAGGGTCTCTCACAGCCCCCTCCCCCTGAACCTCTCTGCTACTTTCTATACCATAGATTACACACATTCTCCTTGACAGACATTGGTTACAGACATTCTATGGAATAAGTGGACTGGCACTTGTCTGGTTCAGCTCATACTTGTCAGAAAGGACACAATCGGTCAAGTTGGTAGCATTCTGTTGCATCTGTTACACTCTGAGCTCTAGTTTGGTGTGCCCCAGGGTTCTGTTCTTGGCCAAATACTTTTTTCTCAGTACAGACCCAATCAGCTTAATCATACAGTAGTATCAAAATCCACTCACTCTATATAACCACTTAGGAATGGCCTCAATGGCATTAAAAATTCCATGTTCACAAAATAATTATAACTCCATTGACCAAGCTGGATTTATCTTGATAGGCTCAAAAACAATAGTAAACAACTCCTTGCACACTCTAAGTTTTCCGATATTGCCCCCAACCAATAAAAAAACTTCATTGGCTGTCAGTCAAGTAAAAGATACAATTATCACATACTAAACATGGTCAACCAGCCTACCTAAGTGAATTAATACACCCCTACACTTCTAAAATACCAGACACACCAGCCCTAAACTTAACTTCCTTCACATTCCCACCTCTGACTGCCGAGTACACAAATCACACAAACATTATTCTAATTCTTTCTGTCATTATGCACCTGCTATTTGGAACTCTTTCCCCTTCTAGATAAGAACTAGCCCCTCTGTCACTTTATCCAGGAAACTTCTGAAAACTCACCTCTTTAACTCTAGTTCCCCACTTGGTTCCTTCCCTTTGGTCATGCCAATAACTCCGGACTACCGACCTTTTAAATGCATTTTTCTGGCTGTTTAAGTCATCTAGGTGTCAAACAATGTGGCTCATCTAGTTCAAATCTTTAACAAGTCTATAAAACCCAACTGAGGGACTTTCTTCTAGATTTTACACATATTTTGCCTGTAACTTGGAAGTGGCAAGTCTGTCTATCCATCGGGTAACTTTCATTTTAAGGCCACCTTAAGCTGTCTAAAATGCCAATAAAATTTTAAGGCTTGTTGTTCTTTAACTATGTGAATTATATACTTAAAATCTGATCTGAGAAATAATATCTTTTTTTAAAAAATGTGGCAAAGATTAAGGCTTTCAGTTACCACTAAACCTGTGTATGTGGTTCATAAAGACCCCATCCCTGGGATTTTTTCTGCACTTTTAACATATTTTGCTTTGTAAGTTCCAAATTGTAAATCTGAAATGTGGAAAATTTTTGGTATGCAAGTTTAATTTTAACTTCATGTTGAGGTCATAACAATCTTCATATTGAGCTAATTCTGGAAATTCCTGAAGCCTATTGCATGCAGATTGGGCATATGGGAATACTCATTCAAATCCTGTGGCATAATTTTTTATAATAGGGTGAAAGCATGATTAACTTATGTGTGGGAACATATATTTCAGCTGTTCAAGTTACAGAAATAAGGCAGGGAATGTTTTGCTTGTGGCTAATAAGTTACAGTCACATCCAATCTGTGGAAGTGGTCATTATTGGTGAAAGGGGCTTCCAATAATAGAGGTAAATCTAGTGTTAAAACTCCAAGGGGACAGCAAGCCCAGCTAATGGGAAAGGACTCTTCATCACAAAGAGACTCACATAGCGTAGATGTTAAGAAATGCAAGGTATGAATGAAAGTTGAACCAGTTTTAATTTGAAGTTATATCCATTTGAAGTTACAGGGATGTATAATGGCAACAAGCTGCATCACATCTATTAGGTCATTTTTTGTTTTACTTTTCTTGAACAGGCTTTTGAAAATGTCATTTTATAGGAAAATACACTTAAATACACTGAGCTTAAAACAGATTACAGTACTTATTGCAGCTCACCACCATTGTATGACAATCACCCATTTCTTTAATGATAAGTGATCTAGTATCGATTATTTTTACTGTAGTTTTGATTACAATTTCCAAGATGAAACATACATAAATCCATATATGAAAATTTTATCAATCTTGCATGTATTAAATTGTGATAAATCGAAACAAACCTTGAATGGTCACAAATTCACTATAATTATATCTCAGATGAAAGTTGGGGATATACTGGATTGAGGTCAATCACACTGCAACCACAGAAATTTCCTTTCGTACATGATAACTTAAACATATTTTGCCTTGCAATAAAAGGTCGGACTAGCCTCAAGCTGTGCTAGATATACTTTCTATCAGTAATTTTTGTCTGTGGAAAATTTGAGATCAGCAGCTTTAATATTAAGGTCATCTTAAGGTCTCTCACAGTGCCCACAAACTTTTTGCCCATATAAGCCCTGTAGCTCTTAAACTATGTGACTTAAGCAGCTAAAATCTCATCTGGGAATATATACATATGTTATTTTTACATAGCCAAATATCAGTGACCTTGATTTGACCATTAACCTTGTCATGCTGATCTTCACCTTTAAAATCACAGATATACCTGAATTTAAAAAGATGTAGGAAGTTGATACTTGGTACATGCTCCTGATTCATACCTGGGAACAAATATTTTCTTTTCTGGCTTATCTCGTCAGTGTCAAGGTCTATGCCAGCTTGAGAGATGTGCCTAGTTCATGAAGTCACACTGATTAAGCTCCCCGCTATTTCATGTCAGGTGGGGGCAGTGTTCCTCAAAACACTTCAATATGCTTTTGAGGTGTTGCACTGTCAAACCCAGCTTTGCTTTATGGAGTTCATTGTATTACTTTTTCAACTTTTTATTTCAAAATGAAGGTCAGTGGCTATTTGTATTTACTGGTGACGAAGTAAGCGAAACTGTGACAGTGATTTAATAACCTGTAGGTTCCAATAACCCTCCAGAAGCTGAGTGTTAAAAAATAATAAAGTCAACCCTAAGGTGGGAGAAACCTCTAATGTGAGAAATATTGAATGTGAATAAATATCTTTTGCAAAATAACTTTCTTCTAAAAGAACCAAATCGCTATTTTTGTTTATTAATGTTCTTATAATTTCAAACTGTCATATTGAAAATGACTTGAAAATTTATTTTTACCATTATACCATATCCACACATTGTGTTTCAGAGAAAGGAGAATATGGCTCAGGAAACAGATCCCAGCAGAGAAGAACTTTTAAAAGGTGCAATATCTCGCCAAAAGAAATATCTATCAGAGAGTGTTGAGGTGACTGATTTTTTGGACGACCTGTTGTCAGAGGGTGTAATTGAACAAGCAAAAGAAGAGGAAATCCAAGCATGTTTGACAAACAAAGGAAAGACTAATGCAGCAAGCATGTTTTGGTCAATGGTGCTGAGAGATGAAATACCAGTAGTGAGATTTGTGGAGATCGTAAAGAGGAAAACTAAACCAAAACACTGGATTTGTGGCACACTGGATAAATATGTAGCAAAGGTTAAATCTGGAGAATGGCCTTTGTATGGAGAACCAGATTTTAAAAGTAGGTTCCAATATTTCTTTCTCAATTTTTTAAGTAATTACCTATAAATTTATATGGACAAGACATAACAAGACATGTAAGTTAATAGTAAATTTACACACAAATAATGAAGGAATTAAATATTTTAGAGTTATATATTTGAAATAAATTTTAAATTGGACAAAAAATTTAATTTAACTATTAGACAAAATAAGGTCAAATATTACGATATATTAATTACTAAGTTATTATAATCGGCCTTACCTTAGTCTATTTAGTCCTTAGTTATTACTGTCTTCATACTAAATCATGACCAATGGCTTTATAAGCACTGTTATACAAAGACAGGTGCAGAACACATTGATACTACTACTGTAAGTTATCGGCAAGTTATTTTACTAAATAAGTCTGGCAACTTCCAGCTACTAAATTACAACAAGGACCTAACAAGCCGCTCTCCCCCATCTGGAATATTTTTGTCATTATTGGAGATACATGTAAAATTTGTTACTAGATAAGGGGCCAACCATTGCTTGCTTCTGTGGTTCGGTGTTAAATACTTAGTTACATCTTCTGGCCTGTAACAACCAGAAGTGTAATTATCAACTGTAATGTTATATCTAAATATTTTATAGTTCACATTTAAATTAAATCTAATTTGGAAGGTTTTCCCCTGTGATTCTGGTATATTGAGGCCAGAAGGAACTGTAATTGTCGCACCTTAATAATTTGGGACCTGGAATTGACTACTTTATAAAGGATGTCTTGTAGCCATTCACCATGTTATGTCATGTATGAGGCAATAAAGACACACCCAAGGTCTATTTTACATTTTCACATATTTTGTAAATTTAAAATGGTAAGGCGAGCTAACGTCAGAGTGCATTAGATATAACTTCTGCTGTGATCTCTTATCAAAGTGTTTTATGAGATTTCATTGTTCCTAATAAATTAAAGGCAAATGATCCCTATGCAACTTTTGTGCTATTCTTCAAAATGTATAGTAAAACCATTTATAAATACAAGAAGATTGACCCACAAAGAATGAGATAATTTATAATAATTGTGAATCACAAAAAAATGGGTTCTACGAAATATACCTAATGAATACCCCTGGCATGAGAGATTACCTCTCTGGGGATATGTTGGCATCAAGTCGGAGCAATGTAGTTTGATCACTAAGTTGTAAAGACACCTGCCATTCAGGAGAGGTTATACTTGTGTTATTTTGATCAATATACGATAATATATATTGACTTAATCTGCGGGCTGCTGTCATACAAAATGTCAAAAATGTTGACAAATTATATGAAATCTCATTGAGTTTTGATCTTCAGGTTCTCCAAAATTCATTAGCTTGGAGTTGTGAACTATATAAAGTGACACTTAATTACTGTGGCTCTTCCCATCAGGAAGAGCCACAGGACATGGAATGTCATATTTCTCTACATGATTAATATCATCCATACCATACACCAACTGGCCATTATTGAATGTACCCTAATGTAATTTACACAATTCATTTTTCAATTTGGGTAAAAAGGTGTCAGCCATTTGGATTCAAATTACTGTGCTGATTGTGTAAATCTGCCACTATGGCCTAGTGGGTAACACACTTCTCTAGTAACTCAGAGGATGTGGGTTTAAACCCAAGTACAGGGAGATCAGTTGGGGCTGTACCTGTGCAGTCAGATGGATCAAATAGCGCTTTGAGTCCTGTAGTATATGGAGATATTGCGCGGAGTATAAATACACAATACAAATACAAAGTAAATCAGTTTTGCACATTTGACTTGCAGAAAAAAGGGAAGTGCATCAATAGAGTTAGTTTGGCCATTCCTTGTTTCCTTTTTCTTTCCCTTAAACATAATAAATACACTGATGAAAATGCAAATTTTATATACGATCAATCTCAAAACTATAATGACCTTTATTGACATAAAAGCAAGGCTGATCTTTTGTGAGGTAAATCACTTTTCATTTTTTTTTTTTTGGGGGGGGGGGTTTACACTTTGAACTATTCTTTGTGTATTTCAGTTTTAAACTTTTGTCTATATTATCTATTTCATCCCATCTGATCTTCCCTTTTCCATGTCTTGCAGTACAGCAGCAGTACTGTATTCATTCAAAACTCTATAGCATCCTGCATCAGATATTTTAAATAATTCAGCATATTTTCTCAATTATTGTGACTTTGTTCACCCAAGACACAAAGAGAGGTCTCAGAGACTATCAAACAATAAAATAACTGAGAAATCAAAGCCAAGGTTTCAAATCATGTACAATATTTGTGTGATGGTAATAAGACAACAACCAAATTGTTCATTATTATGTGTGGAATGACTGTACACTTCAAGTGCAAGTGCAAGCTAAATAGAAACATCTTAAAAACCAAAACAAATGACCAGCAACATCGAAGGAAAAACATCCCCCTATTAAATAATACTTAGAAATCAAAGCCTAGGTTTAATTCATGTAAGATACCTTATATTTGATTGAATATAAAAAGAAAACCACTAAATTGCCAATGTTTATGTGTAGAATGCTGGTATATAGCAATTTATAATACACAAAAGTTGGATTCAAATTGAGACATTAAGCAAAAATATTCAAATTGAGACATTAAGCAAAAACATTCAAAATTTGCCTTAGAATTAATATTGCAAAAGCAAACTATGTCTACGTTTTAAAGTATCTGA
Organism: Sabellastarte sp. h YS-2021; assembly: GCA_964017235.1. NCBI lineage: Eukaryota > Metazoa > Annelida > Polychaeta > Sabellida > Sabellidae > Sabellastarte > Sabellastarte sp. h YS-2021. The sequence continues at coordinate 28,858,915 of OZ024940.1, forward strand.
TGATTATATTGTTCCTAAATTATTAAAAAGGGGTGAGGGAGGGCTATGAATAAATTCTGAAGATAAAAGAATTTTGAAAGCTAGTAACAGTAATAAAGGAGCTTTCTTTAAAAATGGTCCTGAAGTTTTGAAGATTAAAGGAATTTGAAGTCACATGGTTTGATGAAAATTAACAGTTATTATTTTTAAGGCAATTCTCCAGAACTAGGGTGCAGGTACAGAGAAAGAATATAGTCAGAAATAGTTTATTAGTCAACAAAGAACTAACACGAAATTAAAGCAATCTTCCCTGATTAATAATCAAAGTTGAAACTAAGCATTATATATATTAAAAAGTCGCCTATGAAACAACCTGTGAATGTAAAATACTTATCAATTCAGTAATTTTAATAAGCTAATTACCAAACTATCTACTGTTATATGTAGGATGGTCATAATAGCTTATTTAACAAGAAATTTTACATCAGGTATCTTAAAAATAAGATACTGAGCAATAACATTCCAGATTGTACTTTCTAGTGTGTAGAATGCTCATCCATAGATAAATAAATCAGAACTTTAACATAAGATATACTAAATTTTCTGCTACCATCCTGTAAAATAATCAGTATTGATGAGTCATAATTATGCAGAGTAGTGAGTTCATTTCTTTATTTTAATTTATAGTATTTTATCATTTTATCGTCAACTTATATGTTGCATATTCTCAAGGTGTACACAGGAAGTTGCTGTGTATTTTGCACGTAATAATTATGTTTATGGCCATACTAAGCATAATAATTTTATATATTCAGTAGAATAAATAAGTCTCAGTCTGCATTTCTCAATCCTTGTTTCAGTCTGTCACAATGTTCTTTTATAAGTCATGTAACCCTTATATCTTTGTATGCTGTAATATAGAGATTAGGTGATATATAAGCGATTTTCCATGCTCACCACCAAATTCTGTCACTTTTATTTAGCTCAGAGATCACCAATTATGAATTATATATTCCACTTTGAAAAAAAAAAACAAAATAAATAAATATTCTGGTTACTCATTTGAATATTCAAGTTATAAATATTTTAAAAACACTATTTTAATCAAATATATCTGTTTTAAAACCCACTGTCGAGAGATCAGATAACATTCGAAATCACTCATTCCTCAGTCAAGTAAACATCCTAACATAAACATAGCAAGTGCAACACAATGAATATATACCTATGCCAAGATTCATATTTAATGAGACTTTCGTCCAGAAAACTTTTCCTTTTTCCTTTATGCAGAATATGGATGCACAACTTGTCCTATTAATAAAAACTTGTTACTTTTTCAGAGATTGGAGAAATGCTGAGAAAGAAATACTTGAATGAAGCATGGATGAAACTTGAAGTTATACCAGATGAAGAAAAGGCTGTAATCAAACTTTCTCAAGAACTGTTGACTCCAGACTTTGAAACCGAGGTGATAAATCCCAACAGACTGTATTCTACAAGTCATTATCAGACAGAAGTATTAAGTTATTATTATGAAGGAATTGAAGACAAGCATTTACATGATATATTGAGTCATGTGTCATGTCTGAAAGGAAACTGTGTTTTGTCTGACCTTCAGCCTAATCTTGTTGAATTGTTGGGAGTTGCAGGGACTGGGAAAACTACAGCAGTTAAAAAGCTCACATATACCTGGGCAACAGATAGAAATCAATTACTGAAGAATTATGACTTGATTTTTGTTATCCCTTTCAGAGATGTGACCACTGACAATCTCATGGACATAGTCTGTGATATGCAGCTTTTACCGAAGTCTGAGAAAAAAAGCTTTGGCCATTTCTTACAGAGTTCTGAACAAGCTAGGAAAGTTTTATTTATCCTAGATGGAGTTGATGAAAATGACTTACATGAAGGCACAGACTTGTTTAATCTTGTGACTGGAAGGCTTTTCCCAAATGTGACTGTCCTGATAACTGCCAGACCCGAGGGAAAATCTTTAGGTATTATTGATAAGAAACCAAGAGTCAAGGTCACCCTGCATGGGACTGACAAGGCCAGTGTGGACAGAATGCTAGCAAATGCAGTAACAGGGTCATCTGAAGAAGAAATAGAAGCATTTAAGCAAAGATATGAAGAAAAACTTTCTGATAAGAGTTTGCTTTTTATTCCTCTCTACCTGACACTATTGTGTTTTGTATTCAAAGAAGACATTGCCAAAGGTATCAAATGTGTCGACTTAAAGATACCTGAAACAATGACCAGATTGTTTAATGCCATCATGCATGTGATTCTTGGGAGATGGTTACAGAAGCGACAACACAATAATGTAGCAATCAGTTTCAGGGATAGTCCCCTTGGAATGGACAGTACAGTGCCTTCTGAGATCAAAAGAATCCTGTACGCTATTGGTAGGGTCTGTTACAAAGGAATCTTAGGAAGCAAATACCAGTTTTCAGATCAGGATGCCAAAGAGTGTTATTTGGATATGGAGAATATCAAGCAGAGTGGCCTGTTTACGGTTGGTAGGGATGATTCTGGTGAAATCTTTTTTACAAAACACAAACAGATTCAGGAGTATCTGGCCTCTTTGTATTTAGCCCATGAAGGCACAAAAGAGCCTTGTTTCCATGAGATACTGCACAAGGAAGAAAACAAAGGGAGGGGGTTAATTGAAGTTATGACAGATTGCAATATGGTGAAACTCACCCAATTTGCTTGTGGACTTTCTGGAGACATTTTGAAGTCTATGCTGGATGTAGCTACTTCTAATTTCAGAATACTCTTCTTCCATCCTAGGGATCCTTATGACACTTACAGTGAGCATATAGACATATTCTATGAAGCTGCCCTTTTTACAGAGCGAAATGTTTGTGATCTTTCAGCTGTTTCTAAACAGACATTTGAAGGTTGTGATGAACTTATCAAATACTTTTTCAAAGCAGAAATGAGACATGTGAGTCAAGATGAGATTAAACATTTGGTATTTTTTCCTAGAACATGTCTCAGGAACATGATTAGAGTATTGGTATATCAGGATAAATGCACACATCTGTGTGCAAACCTTCTGAATAGGTTATATGGTTTGAAACTGAGACCATCCGGTTGTGAGCAGTCTACTGGACAGGCAGTAAAGTATGAGGTCTGTAACTGTGTTTGTGATGATTCTGATATTAAACTCTGTTTGGACACGCTACAGGTATGTCTATTGAATGAAGTACAAATTCACAATGCGACGTCTGTTTCTGTAGAGTCAGACAATTGCCCATCCGATGTTGTAACCAGACTCTTGAACATATTTCCAGATCTGACAAAGTTATGTATTCATACATTTCCGTCTTTTTTACAGAATACTCCTGAAGAATTACACCGTAACACTATACATACTAAACTCAAGCATCTCAACATACAAAGTAAGACTGAGTATATAATGTCCGATGATGATATCTACAGTTTGCAAAAACAATCTAGTTTGATAACCTTGAAGGTGAAAAATGTCAGATATTTCTTTAAACAGGGATGCTGGTGGAATCAGCTGCAAAATCTATCTTCAGGAGACATTAGCCCAGAAGTACTGTGTGCTCTATTGCAGGCTAACTCTACAACACTACGATCATTGGATACTAAAGTATATGTGCCTAGTGCATGTGAAAAATACATGGCTGAGTCTTTGAAAAGTCTAAGTAAACTTCAAGAGTTGAGATTGTCTGGAGATGGGATTACAGGTGATTTGGCTCCTGTACTGGCTGAGTGTCTGCCAGCACTCAGTAACCTCCACACACTGGAAATCTGGAACTTGGAAGTGACAAGTGATGTTGTCACACCACTGGCTGAAGGAATTAAAACATTGATGAACTTGAAAGATTTCACATTAGGAGGTATTTATCAGGAATACATCACAACTGACCTAGCAATACAGTGTCTGGCAGGCCTACCACAGATTAAAAAATTTTCTTTATGGCTTGATGACTTGCCCATGGAAGAACGACTCATTGAAGTCTTGAATTCCCTTCATCATTTAGAAATTCTGAATGACCAAACAGTATCTTTCCCTGTGGAAGATGCAGATGTCATAAGGCGTATTTTGTATCCCGATAACTTTTACTAACGTTTTGAAGACTTAAAAAGAATCAATTAAATTCTGTCATAGTCAGAGTAGGAAATATTCTAGGGTGGCAAGTCCTGAATTATACGATATATTAATAGTACAATAATGTGATTTTGTTGGGCATTATAGGTTTTTACAGGCATGCCATGAATCATTACAGCCCAAGGGCCGTTGCATCTGTCATTATTATTCACCTAAAATCTCATAAATGATATTATTTCTAGCATTTTCTTGCAAAACTGTAGTATCTCAAAGGAAACCATATGTTTGGATTCAATTGTTTATTTGTAACTGTAAACACACAAACAAACAATTTAATTAAAACTTTAATCATGCTTTATCTCTTTAACAGATAGCTTATCTTTTTTTATGTAAAAAAACTGCTAAAAGGTATTGCTAAAAAAACCTGAATGAAAAAAAAATAAAATAGAACTAACAGGATACAAACCCCAACCTCAGGATTGTAAACACTGCACTTTTACACTCACGGCCACAGAGTTTCATATGATGTGCAATGTTATTTATTCTTTTATTAGTAATACACTCATTCAAAATAATGTTCAGAGGTGGCAAATTTCAGATGTCTAATATTGTTTTCATCTCTTAACTTTAAGTTGAAATAACTATATAATCACTGGAAAGATATGTTTAGACTGCTTGTTCCCGTCTTTCAACAAAATCCATACAGAAATAAGGGAGATATTGTAAGTTGAAAATTTGAAGTGAGAGTAAAATATTTGTTGATAAACAGTTGATGACGTCAGAGGTGGACCGTTAATGGTTTAGCACTCTCATTAACAGCCCGCCACTCAGTGAACCGTAAATTATACTGTTTTACAGTACATATAAAGCATTGTTAATGGGCTAGTACTGCCCACACATCTAATAATAATAAGGGGATACTTGACAAGCAACCACATTTTAAAATATTTTGATGTAATCAAATTATAACATTTTGAAAAAGTTTGTAAGAATACCAATTCAATGTGTGATCAAATTGCTATGAACACTTGCACAATGCGTGATTTGTAGCATTGGCTTTGAGGGTCTCAGTACACATTGTCACAGTATATGTAATTTCTAGAAGAAAAAAACGCTGAATTTCTCAATTTAAATTTGATAATAATTGCTAAGTTTGCAAAAAGTGGCTGTTTCGTCCAATTGAAAAAAAAATTGTTAAAAACCCAGTCAAGTTACTTTTTCGTGAAGTTAGTATTATTTGTTTATTGAATTATTGAATCCAGTGTTTTATTTTCTTTAAAAAGTCTCATATTTTGAAAAAAATTATGCATTTAAACTCCCCAAAACCAGCGTGCAAATCACACAATGTGCAGGTGTTTACAATCATTTGGTGCACCCTTTAAACTGATATTCAAACATACTTTTTGAAGCTATTATAATTTGAATATTCAACAAACTATTTTAAAATGTGACTGTTTTCAAGTATCCCTTCATTAATTTGTCATATATTTCAGACCTTGTTACACCAAAACATATCCTACATTTAATAATTATGGAATTTAAATTGATTTTTGGTTATGTATATCTTAAACATGTTCAAGAGAGACTCCGGATTTGTACATCAGTTTTACTACTCAGCTACCAAAGTTTGTTGCATTTTTTGACAATTTAAAAGCCTCTTCACAATTAATCTATCCTTGTACAGTTCTACATTATCAGTATGTGTATTCCATTTGTTTTGGTATCAATATTGCTTATCCCAAACAATTTCTATAAGGTGGGTGACGAACTTGGGTAGGTCATGAATATGGGTAGCTGAGCAGTATTTCGTTTAACAACTGTGAAAATGCCACCTGCCTTCCTGCAGTTTGCAGTTAAGTTTATAGACGGACATGTGACATTTTCATTAAAGCAAACCCAAGTGCCGGTAACAATTTCCTATGCTAAGAATACGTTATGAATCACAATAATAAGATTAAAACAGCACCCAATTTTCCTCTTTTTTTGCAGATATTTTCAGCATTTTATTGTAGGGATAGGGATACAAATTTAGAGCACGAATTCTCGGTTTAGATCACTCAGCCTTCATGATCCTACTTATTTCAGAAATCATTCCCACCATAGCTTCTTACTACCGAACACCAGATCGCCTCTCTGGGAACGACTCGGAACATGTCTAATGTCTTTTGAGTTATGCCTTACGAACTGGATGGTGTGCCTTAGAATCGGTTGATACAGAGATTAAGCACATGGACAACTGATTGATTGATTGATGATCTAAATCCAGAATTTGTTCTCTAATTTTGTGTAATGCATGGAACTTTATGGTATGTCTCTATTCTAACATGATATGTCCATAATAAAATATTTTTATTACCTTTTTTTTGTGATAAATTTTATGTTTGATTAGCCGATCAGAAACTCTGTTAGATCACTGTCATGTTAAAATTAATAATAGTTTTTATAATCATCTGCCATGTTTGTTAGACTAAAACTTAATGTTGGTTCCAGCTAAAACTCGAGAATTCTGTATATTTGTGGAAGTTTGCTAGAAAACCTCGTGGCCTCATAATTTCTTTAACAATATTAATGAGATTGGTGGATACATCTGTACTGCGTGATATTTCATCTTTTATTGCCTGAAAACCCCATCGTGGCCTCATTTCCTTCACTACATGAGTGTCTAACTACCAGCATTTGCTATGTTTTTGTTTTGTGGTCTGTGACTGTGGTCTTAAATTTTGTCAAATGAATGTTAAGTCTGTGGTCTTAGACTCAGCAGATTTCACAAAGTAGCTAAGTCCATGAAATTGCTAAGTCAGTGGACTTAACTTTAAGTCTGGGAGGTAGTGGGCTTATATTTTGTAAAGAGGACTTAAATATGGCCGCCATAAATTTTTCTCCACTTTCAAAATTTGAAATGGCTGTAAATAAGGTGCAATTACACAGACCACCTGACTAAAGCAGTCTTTGGGAAGTTTATATGTGGCAATACATCAAATGAAGGATATATGGCACCAATATTATATTATATGCCAATTATCTCAAAAGCCATTAAAGATAGAGTGATTTTAGGCAAATTTTGGATGACCTGGGTACTAAGGACTATTCCTCGGGGATCTCTAAAAATAAATCTTTTCTGAATTTCGGCTGCCATCTTGAAAGTTAGTGGAAATATAAAAATGTCATTTATCTCGAAAACTGTAAGCAATTTTGAGCATATTTGGGACCCTCTGAGCATTAAGTACTACACCTTTTATGTATGTGAATGATTTAGAATTTTCTTAATTTCCGCCGCCATCTTGAAAAATGCTGTTTATCTTCAATACCAGCTGTTCATTAACAGCTCGCCTACCTCACCCACCTACTTGAATTTTGGAATGGTTAAAACTGTTCAGGCTTTCACACTGTACTGGCGATTGAACCAAACCATAAGATGTAAACATGAATAACTATAGTGGCAGTTTTTCCATCAAAACACAGCCAATGCACACATCAGACAAAGCATCATCTATTAGGAATTAATATATGTTATCCACGGATACCAAAAAAAACTGGACTTTAATACCATAATTAATTAGCGATAACAGCATTTAATTCATATGTGTACATTATAAATGCTAAATATAAATATGAACAGTACTGTTATAGTTACAATGTATATCCATTCTGTTGTGCTTAAATAATAAAATTAACTGATTTCTTTTTTAAAACTAAAATATCTAAAACCTTAATACATTGTTATTAACACTGATAGAAGTGGTTGATTTCCAGCAATCATAGAGCCAATGAAGTGTCTCAATTTTTGTCAAGGAAATAATTAGTTGAATGGTCTCTCACCAAATAGTGTTGCAATTATGACATGCCATGAAAGGAATTGTTGTTTTGTTTGCACATTTATAAAGGTGGTTAAATCAAAAATATACAATGCAAAGAGACTTAATGGTATATATTCAGAATTTTTGGTGAATTATCAAAGTTCACTCAGAATGATCTTACAATGTATAAACAACATATTTATAATATTTTTACTTCTGAAGAACTAGTCAGGTAAAGAAATTTACCTAATACAGACGGGCAAGTGTGTTTTGTTTAAAACTAAACTATTTTTTGAGGAAATTAAAAATATCAATCAAAATGAATTCATGACTTTTTTGTGCGTTGTTTGACAAAAAATAGACATCATACAAAGTCATCTACATTTAGCGGCTGGAATAATCAGAAGAATTGAAGCATAACATCCTTTTTCTACATTTTACAGTCGGTGTTTTAAACTGTTTACTTTTATGGGTATTTATATGTAGCTTTCAATGCAGGGAAATTAAAAGTAGGGCCCCTTTTTAAAATCTAAATATACACCTTTAATAGTCATATGTGATGTACAGTTTTTACTTTTGATTGTAATTAAAGACTGGATTAAGATTGACTATTATTGTGAGTAAAGACTGGATTAAAGTTGACTATTATTGTGAGTAAAGACTGGATTAAAGTTGACTATTATTGTGAGTAAAGACTGGATTAAAGTTGACTATTATTGTGAGTAAAGACTGGATTAAAGTTGACTATTGTTGTGAGTAAAGACTGGATTAAAGTTGACTATTACTGTGAGTAAAGATTGGATGAAAGTTGACTGCTATGGATGGCTCTGGCTTTTTTAGGTTTGTGTTAGTTTTAAATACTGTTTCAATTTCACTGTTAGTGTAGTTTCTTTCTATGTTTACACATTGTGGATACTATAATATGAATATTACAATGTGATGCTCAGCTACTGTATGTAATCAAGAATTTACTACTTATGTGTATGACTTTGAAATTATGTGAAGTATATTACTACATTTGATTTAGTGCATATATTCTGAGAATAAAGCCCTGAATGTTTACTTCTGTAAAAAATGTTTCTGGAATTTTAGTGTATACCCTAGATCTTTTTATCTCACCATGTATAATGTCACTTGGTCCATGATATAAATTTACTTAGTTGTTTATCACATGGTATTTGGTATAAATAGGGTAATATGAGGAAAAGTGCCTCCAGGGAAAAATGCCTCGTGCATAATATTTATCTCAGAGAAAAGAACTCCAAAGAAATAAATCAACTAGCAATTTACCTTATCAGGCTGTTTTTTAAATGCTTTGTATTTTCTGATATATTCAATGGTGTAGCTGCACATATGGTAACTGGTAACTGAGGAGTTTACATCTGAAGCCATCAACGGTAGATAAATAAGGTTTAATGGTAAACCTTAATGTAGGCACTTATCCAGGAGGCATTTTCCCCAGGATTCATACACAAGCCAGGGTGTATTTTGCTGTACACACCAAGGCTACTTATTATTGATAATCAGCCTAAAATATTTGTTACAAAGTGCCAGTTTTTTTTTTTTTTGTTTTTTTTTTATTTCTTTTTAACAACTAAAATACAGTTCTTTAACAATCCATACAAAATCTTGTGGTAAACAAAACAAAGTTTTTGTTACTAGTTTGAAAACTTTGTAACTAACAAATGTGTTACAGACATGGTTAGAAAGGTATTATTACAGAGCTTCTGATCATTTTTGTTGAAAAAAGTCCATGCCAAAAACCTTAATAAAATTGCAGTTTCTCAGTTCACTGGTTACCGTATGTATCATCCTTTTTGTATTCTTTCTTTATGTATGGAAGTTATTTTGCTTGTTATTGAAGTAAAATGGTGGATAATAGAAGTAAAACATTCCTTCTTAGACTAATGTGAATTTAATATATCACTCATGAAGATTAACAATAAATGTAGATTGCTTGTGCTGCTCACTCTTATAATATTGTCATCTTGTGACATAGTCTCATACAACAGAACCTCTATTATATAACATTCTATTATCCAAATTTTCAAAACTTCACCATTTAAACCTGTTATTTTAGGCTTTCTCTTATCCTGACTTTTGTATTTTCCAACCTAATTGCTACTCCTCCAAGCGGGTTCAATAATAGAGTTTCTACTGTGTATGTTATATAGGAAGCTTTTCTCAACAAAAAAAAATGATAATTTGGTTAATGTTCTGTTTCATAATTTTGATTAAAACCAATTTGCTTTCTGCTCTTGAGTTTTTGTCTGACAATCTTCACATTTACATTGTCATTCAAGCTTGCCACCCCTTCCCAAATCCACATCAAACCTCTTGACAAAGGACTCTCTTGAGTTGACTTTATACCACCAAAATTCTGACATAATCATCAACCAGTACAATCATTAAGTGTCCCTTGAAAAAGTTATATTGAGACTTCTTAATCCATTTGTATATGTTAAACTGCATGTCATTGAAACAAACTGAAATTGTGTATTTCTCTGTATAGGAATAAATGAAAGCAAATAATATTATTTAAAATCACTTATTTCATTGAACTTGTTTTTGGACAAAGAATCACACAAGATTGAGATACAAAATTATAATTTGATAATCTTTTAATTGGACCCTTTTATCATACAATTACTTACACACTTTGCCTTCAATAAGTAGAATCTAAAGGACATACAGCCAATAGTATTACTTAACCAGGACGTCTTGATAACTGGCTTATATAAGTAAGTTGCTACTTAAAAGTGAATTCCACTTAAGAGTTTTTTTTCTATATTTACTAACCTCTCAGGTTTCTCAAGAAAACTCCTACTAAACCAGATTTTGCATTCAAAGGGAAAAGACAAGCTAGGTCTCATATCTGCTGCAACTTATCAGTAGACTGTTAGCAACTCATTTCTTAAGGGCGGAGACACACAAGTTCTACATAACGGGGATTTCTATGTTATGGTTATGCTATGTTATGGTTTCTATGTTAAGGAAACAATATTTTCGGTCACAGCAGACTATTATTTATCATAACAACCTTGAGAGACACTTTCCAAATTCAGGCAGGATTCCCACAGCAAACAGACAACAAATTTCTGTGTCATTTCCAGTAGGACAGAATATAAGTCTCCCAATGCTCAGTTCTTAGTCTGATTTGTTAACTTTACTGCTTCCAGCTGTAACTTGTCACACCTTGGACACAAAATCCTTATTTGTTCTTATCACAGTCGTCAATTGACAATGGAAGAAATGTAAACATATGTTATGTATCTTCTTTTACTTTTTATAGATGACGAAAAAGTGACATTCTTTAAAATCGCTTATTTCATTGAACATATTTTTGAACGATAAATCGCACAAGATCACGATACAAAATTATAGTTTGATAATCTTATAATTGGACCCTTCTATCATACAATTACTTACACACTCTGACCTTATTAAGTAGAGTCTAAAGTACCCAAACCCTCCAGAAGTTTGTCAGCAGTGACAAACAAACAAGAGGCAGTGATTACTTTGCAGTCCAAGAGGTGACCAAAAGTAAGTGACAGATGAAGAAATTGGAGAAGTTCAATAAATCTGCAATTACTGAAAAATCAATATTTTTTATTTAAAAAAAATTGATAACATTAGTTCATTGATATGTTAACCCACTTGTATGACATTGACTAAAACTACACCATCATTAATATTAAATCCATAATAATTTTAATCCCTGACTGCTAGGCCAGAATATGTATTAAAGAACTTTGGCTGCAAACAATGCATGTTGACTAAAATGGACTGGTGAATTATTTTTTAAAAAAGTAGAATGCACATGATATAAGGTAAACACTAAATCACATTCATAACTGAGTTTGGCGTATTTCAGACAATTAGCTAAATTTCTTTATCTACAGTTTTTTTTGTATAATTGCCAACTCTGGCAGTGTTCACTGTTCATAAAACTAGACAGAGGGAGAGCCTGCGGCACAGAGGTTAACCACCATAATATAATAAAACACAGATTAATGTTACATCATTTTACAGCAACATTTAAAAAATGATTGTATGAGCTTGTTTGATTAAAATTCTTCACAAAAAAAACATGAAACCTTTGATCTTTGAAAGGCTTGAGTGACACATTAAGAGTGTACGGGGTCCTCAATGATGTAAGCATTTACTGCATTGCTTGACCAGGTGACCAGCTCTTTTAAGTTTTTAAATCTGAATTGAGTTGAAGAGTGGGTCCTGGTCTGCAGAATGTATGAAATGTGAACATGGCGGGGTTCAGGTTCAAATGGATTTTGGCTAGATGGTTTATATGAGCATTGGGGTGGTTAGGGTTAGGGTTAGGCTAGGCTAACCCTAACCAGCTGAGGTAACTTGAGGTTGTTAGTGAGCTGTCCCTAATCATGAGTTTTGTAGATCCAGATGAATAGTAGACCGATCTGCAGTGTCTGTGATGCCATAAGACTGAACTGAAGAAAGTGAAAATTTCTTAACCGTCACCTTTATGTGTAGTTTTACAAGATGTACAGTATGTTGCTCCATCAATGCTGTCATCAGTTCCAAGTCTTAGTAACAATACACAAATTAACAAATAAAATCAGTTAAAATCCAAATTAAAAGTAGCATCACTTATTATAATCATTGTTTATGTTGAGAAATAGTTCTGCAGTCCTCCACATTCAAATGAAGAACAGTGTCAAATCATGGACTGCCAGTTTGTATACTCCTAGGTTGATGAATAAGCATAAACAGTGCCAGGAAATAAAAAATAAGGTTAATTGAGGAAAGGTACTGTCAATAGAGGGTCAAGCCTAGGACTGAAACCCATTGCGACAAGTTGCAATTAATTCACCCTCCAGAAGGGGGTGGATAAAGGGGGCAGAGAGTCACAAACAGGGCTGGTAAAAATTGGTCATCTTTGTATGTCACATTCGGAAAAAAACTCCTCACCTCTACATAATCTTTGACCGTATTATTTAAACTTTAAGTAATGTTTACACTGATTCCAAAAAAAAAAGACTAAAGAATTTTCAATGACACAGGACATATCTCTTATTAAATCATTCCTTTTTAACTTCCACTGGAAAAAAAGATGTGTTTGAGTAACGATTTCCTGTGTGAATATTAGCAGGTAACCATAAAGCTTTCCATAATAGGTCTTAAAACTTGGTAATATTTCCAAAAACCTATCTGACTTCTACATTAAGGTACATCTGCACCTAAATTACATAGACTGTTTACACACGCTAGAAGTTTTCTTTTCAGATTTTTTCAACAAATTTTATGTTTAGTGAGTTCATGTTTTAAAAATGTTAACATCCTATTTTTACCTACATCACCTCATGTTGAACCTCTTGTTATGCTTTCAAAAAAATTATGACACAGGGAAGGTCCCATGACTAAAATTAGATATTACATAGACTGTCTACACATGTTAGAAGTTTTCTTTTCAGTTTTTATCAACTATAACAATTTTTGTTTAGAATTACCTCATGTTGTCGGTATGTTTTCAAGAAATGTTACCATGTATATGTTAAATAATCACTTGTGTGTAACAAATCATAAAGAAATATACTAGTTTCTGGATTTTTACCTGTCCCTCAGTTGTAGAATCAAGATAATTATAACATAATTAACAAACATGGAAACAAAGTCACCTGTTCAGTTCTTGTGTTTTGCCTGTTTGGGAACTGTAATCTTTTTTGGAATCTTGCTTATTTTAACCCACAGATGTTTTCTATCACTAAGTGAACAGCTTGCAAACCAGCAAAAGGAATTAGACAAGCACCAGGTGATTTTAGAAAACATCTTTCAGAATTCTATCAGGATAGTTGAAAACAGTACAGATGTTACAGATTTGTTGATTCTGAGTTTGAAGAAAAATGAGGAACATCAGTCTTTTGCAAATTTTAGCTTCCACAGACTCAAGCAGAAATATTTAGGTAAGAATGACAATGTTTTCTTAAATCTACTTGGAAATTAACCTCACTTTTTACCTACTGTATAGGTCACAAACAGGATGCTTCAAGATTCTTTACTGTAAATCGTTGGGCAACAGCTACTGGATAAAACCTTTTCTACTGAGGATTAGAACTGGGATTCACACTTTTATCCATTATACTTTGTTGGGGGTATTATGTAACAGACAATAGGTATTCAATGCATATTTAGCATAGCTTTTCACTCAGATTCAGTGACAGACACATGGTCGTTTAACACTGACTTTTGTCAAGACGGTTAACTGAGTGGATGGAGGAAGGCAATCTATACCAGTTGGTCAACATCATGCAGTGAAAACTATGACCCCTTGCAAGCAAGTATTAAGTTTCTCACTACAGATCTCACTAAGAATCGAACCATTTTATTTCGACCACGTGCACTGTTGACATTTGACCAACTGTCAAAAATTAAATTAGATTAAACAAGTCTTTTTATTTGCATCTGTTATAAAAGTACTAATTAATCCCCCCAAAAAATTTAATGAAGTTTTTAATTCTGATAAAGTTTTAATCAATTTAATTGATTGGTTTCAAATTTTCTTCATTAATCCTGTGTCTCTATGGCATTGACCTTTGCTCTGTCCCCTAAACTTTCCAATTTGTGACCTTCACTTCAAATGACAATAAAGATGCAGAATACACGTGTTTCTTTTATCAAACATGTTAAATAAAGTGTTTGAATACTCTGGATTTTGTAAATAACTTCACAAAACGTATAACAATTGAAATATACATCTTTTACATGGTGTATAGCGAAATATTGTGATTACTTTCATTTATTTCTCTTTGTCATTTGTTTACATCCACATATAAACACACGGACTCATAACCTACCTCAGAACGCTGCAAGATCGTGGTTGAAACCGACTAGAAAACTGGCTTAATCGGTTCTTAGTCCCAGACCAGTCGGGGACTGTGTGGGGCCGTCTGGGGCCTCCTCAGGCTTCCTGAGGCCGATCTGAACTTAATCCCAGACTTCAATACCGATTCAGTATTCCCTGGGGTACTCGGTAGGGGAGTGAAAAGGCATCTGGAAAGCTATCAGCTAGCTTAACCTTCTGTTTGCGGTTTGAAAGATAGGATTTGAGCCACCTCAACACAGTGCCATCAACCTCAAACCAGAGTGCAACAGCCTTACCAGAGTCCACCAAAGCAATATCATTTTGGATTTTCAGGAGTACTGTTTCTGTGGAATGCAATCTCCTGTAACTGGATTGGTTAACATTGGAGAACCTCTCACTATCAATGTAACTATTTAACTGTTTAACCACTACTTTTTGATCAGTTTGGAAATGAAACTAAGGTTGGACACTGGTCTGTAATTTTTGAGGAGATTTCTGTCTAGGTTAGGTTTCTTGAGAAAGGGGGTGACATATGTGGTTTTGAAGCAGTTTGGGAAGCTCCCTTCTTTGAGTAAGTAATTTACAATATTGGTATTTGGAATACTAGAATGTCGGTTGACTAATGAAGTTGGTATCGGGTCAAAATCAAATGATTTGATGGGGGGAAGAATTTAGGATTTTGAGGATGTCGCCCTCACATACAGACTTGAAGGAGGATAGGCCGCTATTGTTGCTTCTTGGTCTTGTAAGGGAAACAGGCGCTGATGACTTTCGTGAAATTCTGATTTTCATAATTTTGTCACTAAAAATAATATCAGTAAGTGTTGACTAAATCAGTAGAACTAATGTGATCAGGTAAGATTATGGTTGAGGATTTGTGTAAGATGTTTTTCAAAGTGTTCCACAGAGCCTTGGGGTTACCATTATGAACTTGGAGTTACCATTATGCCTATGATTTACATCTGTGTGACAAAAAGTCAAATAAAGCTTCTATTGTTAATACCAGCATTGTCTTAATCTAAAGTTTCACATGGATTATAATGAAGCAATGATAAATGAAAAAAATATTGAGTTAACCAACAATCCTTTTTATATTTTATAAAAATTCCCAATTGGATGTTTGGTGAAGAAAATGTTCTATATTCTACCCATTACCATGACAATAAAATTTACAACTGTTGACTAATGACTGAAGTTTTCCTTTTTTCCCCTGACATATTGATGTTGTGTCATTCCAGTTGCATTTATAGACTGTTAGTTTTGTTTAAAAATTTTTCAACTCATGACATCATTATGTTAGCGTACAATTGATATTAGTGGGAATAATTGATCTATAAGTATTACAACAGTCAGATATGAAAATTGAAAGTCTATGATATCTATTTTAAGCCATGTTATTAGTAACTGATATATTAAAAATTTAATCCAAGCATAAAACTTTAAGTTATGGGAGGGGCACTGTCAAATTGTGACTTCTTTTTATTGATCACAGACTAAAATATTACAGGAAAAATAATCAGGAAAAAGGAATTGGAAATTTGTTTTACTTTAATTTTAGCTTATGAGTTTTAACAGTCAACAACTGGTATATAAGAAACTACACAGGCCTGAGTACTAGGACATTCAATAAGCTTTTGGCACTAAGACAAAACTTATATCAACTTTTTGAAAACTTGACTTTGTGAAACATTTTAAGCCTCAGCAAGTTAAACAGAATTTTCATCATGAATTCAATACTGATTATACTGGTGTTTTTAAACTTTGCACAAGGTTTTCGTTTGATTGAGAACAATGGCAACAGTAAACTAGGACAGGTAGACAGCATGGACAAAATATCGTACAACTTAGAAGAGGGAGAAGCTGTAATGTCAGCCTTTGCTGGACAGAATCAAAGTTCTTTCGATGATGAATATGTGCTTGCGGATAAGCTGTTGTTGAGTGATACAGATACTCAGAACAATGATCGCAATCCTCCTGAAGGAGTGGCTCTTACGGAAGGTAGACTTGGTAATACAAGGGTTAAAAGAGCCAGTAAGCGGAATCAAGGAAATAAACGGCGAAGAAGGAGGAATAAGAATAAGAAGAGGACCGAAGGTAGTATTGACCGTTTTAAGTTTTTACACAATAAGCTCACAAGATATTGGACAGTGCTTCTCTGTCCACTGTTGTCATCTTGTTATGTTGATCGGCTTAGTGCAATCACCTTTACATAATCCGTATTGGTTGGTCTACTGAATGTATTTCATTAGCTGTAGGACCTTGTGGCTTTGTTTTTAAAGGAAATGCATATATACAGGTATAGAATATTCTACAAAAGTGGGATTTTGAATATATAGAGCTTAGATTTTAAGAGATGGTCAAAATCTACATATACCTACAAAATAACAACATCTTCTGATGGTGGTACGTCAAACCATGTCCCACTTGTAAACTTAGTTCAAATTTTATTGGTTAAAGTTTGTAAGCTCGAGCTCTGGTAAAGCTGTCACTTCTAGGATCACTTTTTTGTGAATTTTTTTCTTCTACATAGCACCTTTTTTGTGTCTCTCGACTTTGATGAAGTTGACAACACCTGTGGATTCTGAATTTGCCTCTCTTGTGCTCCAATACCTAAAAACATGTAGTTTTGGCTTTTCCCCATACATATATCCTTCTGGCATCGAACTTTCATGAAGAATTGTGGCACTGAGTGATGAGCATTTCTCTTCTCACTGAAGTTAAGTGGCAATGGGCTAGGTTACAACTTGGATGGGTGACCGTCTCAGTTCGAGACCAGCTGTGAGATGTACGTTGAAATTTCTTTGTGTCACAAGACTTTCGTAAATTCTAGTGCACTACTCATGTCTCTGATGGCTTTGCAGTCGTGCCAGGGGACCAAAACACCTTTTAGCCTTGTTGTCTCTGGACTTTCAGGAATTGTGGTACAGGGTGATGAGTGTCTGTCTCTTCACTGAAGAAAAACAGCAATGGCCTACATTAGTACTAGGATGGGAGACTGCTTAAGTGCACTACTCGTGTCTTTGATGGCTTTGCAGCTCCTGCTAGTTGACTGAAACCCCCTTTGGTCTTACTTGTCATTAAAATTCAACGAATTCTGTGCTTTTACTTGATAGACTATCTGATGGCAACATGGTTTTAGTTTCACTTTCATTTTTGCTGCCTAAACCGCAAGTTTTCAGTTTTTTTCTGAAAGTAACACATGCCTTACTGTGAGGTTGTGAAGGAAAAAAAAAACAATAATCCTACTTTATCTAGAAAATTGGTAGTTTTTGTCATAAGCTTTGAGATGTTTTGTTTTAGCCCAAGTTTTAGCAGAACTCCTAACACTGTAGAAATATACCACATATCCACAAACTTTAATGGGTATTCAACTAAAAATATCAAGTCAATTAATGTTATTTATATCTAATTCATACATGATAAAACTAGTTATATAATGAATATCCAGAATCATGACATCAAATATAAAATCTGAAGCAATTTAATATTGGATTTGGTAATTTATCTAAAAGGAAAAACTAATTTTTCTAAGAGATAATGATGGCTTCACACCTTTAAATTGGTTCACATTTTCTATTTAAGACACATTTTATTGAAATATTAGCCGATTACTTCATACTAAAGGAGAGCGGGCATAATTTCAAAGTGTTCATCAAGTTAAGTACAGACCAATTGTACTACCCTTTGGATGTTTAATATAACTACCAAAGTTAATATTCAAACATGGTGGCCAATACGGGACCCTTTTTGCATAGAAAAAGTTGTAAGGGAGCAAGACTCTTACACAACCCACATTTATGCATGTTTGAAGAATGTTTGAAAAATATTTGTTTGAAAAATAAGATTAGTTGTTTTAAGAAACACTCATTTTTGTAAACATTAAAGGCTGCAAGTCTACAGAATGTTATTTTTAATAATTATGTTGTTTTTTCATTTCAGATAGACAAGCAACCTACAATGTAAGTAGCAAATTATTCAGTCTTCGCTGTAAATAACTTCTGATTAAGAAACAAGAGATTATAAATGTATTCTTTTCTGCAAAAAATATAATATAGAAATTCAGAGTTCATTGTGACAAATTATCAATGACAAATTCAAGTCTTGGCTGTAAAAGTTATCAGTACAAAAGTTGGTGTTCACTGTAGCAAGTCATAAGTTAAAATCACAGTTATTGTAATAAACTATAAATAAAAATCAGTTTTGGTCAGACAAATACTGAGTTAAAAATTGTGCCTTTACAATCAAAATATAAATATTAAATCCAGTTTTACTGTTACAAATCATGAAAAATTATTCAGCTTTGACTAAACTATCCATAAGATTATAAATAAAGAAATTCCCCAATTGTTTGTAATTGTTTCCTTGTGTTTCATGATTCTTTTTATTAACTAATAAAACAATGAAACGTACAGAACAAGTAGAACAGTTGAGAAGAATATTGTAGATAAAATAAAGATAAGAAAACCTAATACACTTATTTTTAATGCATGAAACTCTTGGAAAAATTCATCTGGTTTTGGTTTCACACTCTAGTCATGATTGTGTTTGTATGAACTGCTTTCAGCCACGCAAACAATTTTATTCAGGTTAGAACTTTGTCTCGGAGGTAGTGTTAATAGTAAAGAATTGGTTAAATTATGTCAGTTACCGGGCACAGCTATTTGAACGAGACTATATATATTACAATATATATTATATTTATCCCCAGTGGGAGGTTAAAGAACCTCAAGGAGGTTGATAAATGGTCATCCTTGAGCCTCTATCTTCCAGTTAGGGGAATGTCAGTTCCTTGTGAGTTGGGGCTGTACCTGTACAGTCGGATGGGTTAAACAGTGCTTTGAGTCCTGTAGTATATGGAGATATTGCGCTGAGTATAAATACATAATAATAATACAAATATTGTTGTTATTTAAACAAGACTAGATGTATCAAAATATGTTTGCAAGTCCATATTGTGAAACCATCCAATGTGTTTAAAAGACACAAAGTAAATATTAAATCCAAAAGTCATCCCAATGCAGAAATATTGGAGAATGCTGTTGGACATGGGAAAACAAATCATACAACAATCTGGAATCAACCAAATACTTTCATTTATCCTGTAACCCACTCTGAGAGGAAGAACTCTTATTTGTTTGTTGTTGACAGATATACTACATAAATATATTGGCAAAATTCTTTTATAAGAGCTCTTTTAAGTAAAATAATAGTATTATCACAAGTAAACATCAGGTAATGAGGAGGTAATGAATTTCTCATTAAAGATTACATTGCTAATTGGAAATACAGTGAAACAGAAGTAATTTTCTGGGTTAAAACAAAAGCTCACACTCACACTCAATTATAAACGAATGTGATAAGGATTTTAGACCTTATATTTACATTTATCAGAAAACAAAATACCAAATATGGTGTACATGTGCTCCTTTCAAATTAAATATTGGTGTTTTTCTTTATGCTAACAAAAATTAACACAAAGTGTTATTTTTTTTAAAATTAATAGTCTAGTTTTGTCTAATTTATCAATATCAAAATTAATTAATGTGTAATATTATTGATTAAACAGTAGTGGAATAAGATTGGGGAATTGGTGGCAAAGTGGGTTGCATACTCACCTCCCACCATTGAGGTCCTGGGTTCGATTCATTACTAGAACTAAAGTGAGAAAGACTCTTACCAGTACCGGATTGTTTTCTCTGCAGAATCTTAAACAACTGGTATGCAACTGTTTAATCCAAGCCCTAAAACTACCCATTGTGGTATGCCTTTGCAATGAGTTCAAATCAAGTTAAAAACACATACTCAATAAATGAAAGAAATGATCAATCAATGAAGCTGTAACATTACTGTTCTTTTCACCCTTGTATTAGCACTACCATTCTATATATAAACTCTGTGTTTGTGACTGTTTCAGTCTGCCTACTTTGTCATTGACCCTACTGACCAAGATAGGAGTATGACATTTGGAAGCAAGGCCCAACCATGTAATACAGGTAATACCTTAATTCAACATTCTCAATCATTTGTGTGTCTTTTGACTGGGAGTATTGTTACGACTGACCCTGTTAAAATGGGATCCAAGAAATAACTTGTGATTTGTCTGCTGTGAAAACACTCATGATTTCTAAAAAAGAACAATCCATGGGACCATTTTCTGACTGACATAAGTCATTAAGGTGACTCAGAAGACTCTTTCAGCAGTTCTGTCTTCAGTACTCACAACTCTAATCTTTTTGGACCAAGATCAAATCACCACATTTGGGGGGTTGGACCTATCACAAATAGATTTAGCAACATATATTTAGACCTCTCGTGAAAAGATTAAATAAGACAGATTGCAGAACAAAAAGATAGCTGGTCACACCCAACAGTATTTGGGACAAAATTACCTAGCTTCATTTTAATATGACAGTGTACAGGATAAGGTGAAATCTCGTTAGGATAAGTCAGCCCAAACAAAATTAATAAGTCATTTACGTTTAAATTATAATTATTAGACAAGACATTTGCATGCACAACAAAAGCAAAACCCCCAAAATATTTGCCAGTCAGAATTCAGCCCTCAGTGGAAGTCTGGCTAGCTCAAACTAATGATTTATTGACTGCATTTTGTAATAATAACAAGAAAAAATAAACATTCTAATTTTTTTGTCCCATGTGCCTTTCAAAAGGTTGGTTTTATCATTGCACTGGGGAGGAGAGTTGTAACAGAGGATTACTGTATTGATATAACTGTGTTCCTTTGTTTATATTTCAAGAGATCTGTTGGAAGTCAAAGGCTGTGCCAGGAACCAAATCCGTCCATCATGCCTTTCTGGATTTTGACGAGGTGAATGGAACAGTCAGAGTGACAGAGAATGGCTTTTACGATGTCTTTACTCAGGTGTGTGATAGATAATGTGTTCCTTAGCACAATATTATTAATCAACAGTCATGTAACTTATCTAATGCCCCTGTTCCACCAAAGGATTAAGCCCCGATCCTGTCTGGGACCCTTAATCGTGGGTAGTCTTGGAAAAAATGGAAAAAAAATTGACCAATGGGGTGGAAGACAGAATCGGTATGAAGGTCTGGGATTAACTACAGATCGGCCTCAGGACGCCCCAGGAGGCCCCAGACAGTCCCTAACTGGTCTGGGACTAAGAACCGATGAAGCCATTTTTCTAGTCGTAGACAAACCGACTGGGTCCCAGGACGCCTCAGGCCTCCTGGGACTAAGCCCCGACTAACCCAGGATTAAGTTCCGACCCCACAAGGTGTCCTGAGGCGTCCCCAGGCGTCCCCAGACCAGGATCGGCGATTTTTGTTTGGCAATGGGACTAAGGGTCGCAGGAAGCCTGGGACTAAGTGATAGAGGTCTGGGACTAAGGATCGGGGACTAAGGGTCGCAGGCGGCCTGGGACAACATAGGACTGTGTAAATTTGATCTGAGGAGGCCTGAGGACGCCTGGGACTGGACATTTTGTTTATGGCGGGAAAAAATAATCGGTTGGGGTCGGGAGAAATATCAAACATGTTTGATATTTCACACGGCCCCAACCGACCACAACCGACCCTTACAGGAAGCCTGGGACTAAGCATATTTCTGAAACCGACCCTCAAAAACCCTTAATCGGGAGCCTTAGTCGTGTGGTGGAACACCCACATTAAGGTGTGGGAGCCTAATCACATTCAAATTGAGAAATTGTCCCATTTTTTTAAAAAAAGAAGCTTTAAAACCTTAACACGAGGGCATTTTGTATTTAGTATTGTGTTTGTATTTAGATTTATTACTTATGTTTGGGGCTCAACCATTTATCTTTCTGATGTTACACCTGATCCTGTACATTCTGTTGAGAAAATTAAGCTGAGTAATTTTGTCTCAGTCTTATGAAAAGTCACATGTATGGGATTTTCGAATTAACAATGACCCAAAATGGAGGAAAAACAGTACACTACACATACTTTCTATTTTCTGACACCACTGACTCATCCTCCAGACAGTGAAACTGATTTATTATCATGATTACCTCCGCCAAGGAGGTTATGTTTTCACCTGGGTTTGTTTGTGAGTTTGTTTGTGAACAAGATAACTAAAAAACGTATGGACAGATTTTGATGAAATTTTTCGGATATGTCTGAGAAGGTAAAAAGGAAGAAATGATTCAATTTGGGGAGTGATCCGGATCACTACCTCGATCTTCTGGATCCATGAAATGTAATTTTTAAAGACAAATATCTCAAAAAGTTATGGATGGATTTTGATGAAATTTTCAGGAAATGTCCTAAATAGGACAAGGAACAAGTGATTACATTTTGGGAGTGATCTGGATCACTGTCTGGATCATCTGGATCCAGGCTTTTTTCAGGAAGTTATAGCCAGATAATTTTAGTATGGATTTTTATGATAGTCGAGGAATTGAGCTCCCTTGGCAAAGGTCTGTGCTCTCTTGTTTATTTGTTTATTTATTTGGGATTTTATATCGCTTTCAACACTCTACAGGTCATATCATGACAGGTAGTTTTGTGGGCAGAGGAAACCAGTACATACAGTTGGTGTCAAGGTTTCTGTACTGTAAACAGCCGACCATCGGTGAGCAACTACCAACTTTCCCACATAAGGTCCAGGGTTTGAACCAACGATGTCACAGGTGGGAGGGAAGTGTGTTACCACTGTGCCACTATGGCCCCTTATTTAATATTATAAAAGCATCTGGTATTGAAGAATTAATTCCCCAAGGCAGTCAGCTTCAGCTGTCAACATACTGCTTCTGTTATAGTCCTACTTGAGAGAAAATAATTTTCTCATCCTTTAAGATTTGATTTAACAGGAATCAACTGTTGAAATGCTTCTGTTATATTCTTACTGAAGTGAAAGTAATTTTCTAAACACTTAAGATTTCATTTTACAAGACTCAGCTGTTAACAAACTTCTCCCTGTTATATTCTTACTTAATTGAAAGTAACTTCTGATCATTTAAGATTTTATTCAACAGGATTCAACCGCCAACATACTCCTGTACTTTCAGTTGACATTTGTGGATTCTGGCGAAAGCTTGGGAAAAGTCTTTAAATCAGACCTTTACAAGAATATCACACAACTCTCACTGAACATCGGGCAAATTACGCGCACATGCACCAACCCTGAGGTCACAATGATTGAGCGTGAGCAACGTTACATAACCTGCCATATTGACTGGACTGGACCAATACTCCAAGATGAATTAGTGCATGTTGGAAGTACTTTGGGCCAATGGGAAATAAAGGCTAATGAAACATACTCTTTCTGGGGAATCATCAAACTGGACAGTTGGGTAAAAGATGCCTAGTACTGTAGGGTGTGTCGACTGATGATCGTTAATAGCCAAGACTCCTAATTTCACACACCAGATCTCTAATGCTAATTTTTGTATGTTTATATTAAATGTTTAAATACGAGTAATTCAAACCTGATCTTGCTGATTCTCGTATCTGGATCCTCAGTAGATAGTTAAACAGGCATATAACTTTATTGGAGTTTTATAAAACCGATGTCAGCCATAAGGGATGAGATGTCAGCAGTCATTACTAGTGAAGAATGCAGGACACATGGTTCAAGTAATGAGAAGGAAAGGAAACTTCTAACAAAGTCGTCAATTATGTAATCCTTTATTTAAACCATGTTGAATCTTATATAATCTACTGCTTTAGCCAGAAGTCCATATAATCAGTTACTGACTCATAAATACTGTCATGTTCGTTCATGACATAATTTTTCTCATATGTTATGTGTGGGAAGTTTTCTTATTATATAATTACAAAACTAGTTTTTCTGATGAAAGAGAAACTGGAAACTGGTACTTACACAGAGACCAGAGTTTGTTGCATTGAGGATTCAATGATGAATTTGAACACTGGTGTGTGAGCTGTATATATGTTCTATTGGCAAACAATGAATTCAGTTGTAAATTGGCCAAAATATATGACGAGGGTAATCCGTGTGTGTATTAGTAACTGTGGAATTAAAATCGATTTAGTCCCAATCCTTTTATGCTTTACAAAAGCTATAACAAGACTATTATCCAAAAAGACAAGAGCAGTTTTTTTTATTTTTAATATTACAATAAGGCCAGAATCTCTCTTAATCTGGCATCTCTGCCTAAAATAATAAATAATACACAGACATAGTGAAAATAGTGCCAAGAAATAGTGCCAAGGTAACAGCCTTCATTATCCCTTTACATTGACAGATCTTTTGTATAAATTCACTAGTTAACCTGCATACTTGTCTAATCAATTTATTTATCATAAAATGAACTGTCTATTTTTGTCATAAAAATCACAAAATAAATATTACTACACAAATCTATTTCAGTGAGAAGAATACCATATGCTTTCCATTTTTGCATGTGGTTTAATGTTATTGCTATATCAGGTCAAGCTTAAATATTCTTATTTATCCTCGGCATCAGATGAAAACACAATGGCAGCATGGGTCAGTTTGTGAATTTCTTATTGTGTCTTTACTGTAACTTTTCAGTGTTTCTAGTCTTTTGAATAGAATATATTATATTTAGGTTCAGCACTGCTGATAACACATTGCTTCAGTCATGTCATACCATGATGGTTTCTCCAGGTGGTGGGAGGTCCTTGGTTGCCTACTGGTCAGCAAACTTGTTATTTAATCACAGGCCCTTAACACTGTGCTGGGTCAACCCCCCACAAGAGTAAAACACTGTGGTTTTAGGGGCAGACTTCACAAAAGGTCTTAGCCTAGTCTCATGCTCAAACTTTAGACTTTTGTGTCAAATTATTGGGATATTTTTCTTGAGCCCATGGGCTCAGGCCTTATGGATTTCACAAAAGATCTCAGGCTCAGCTTTGGCTGAGCCACTGGCTCAAATGCTGAGACTGGTAGGTAGTGGGCTTAAGTTTTGTAAATAGAGGCTTAGATATGGCCGTCATCATTCTTTCTCCACTTAAAAATTTGAAATGTCTGAAAATAAGGTACAAATGTATAAAACAATGTCCGGAACTAGTCTTTGGGTGTTTTTACATGTTTGCAAGGTTTCCCCTTGTAAAATAGCATTTGATCAGAGATATTGTGAGTTAAACAATGAACATTTGTGTCATCAGTAGAATATTTTGACTACGATAAAGGGGGTCACATGACACTGAAACCCGCTATAGTTATTGGACAAGCTTGGTCTCAAGTGAGACGCCTTCTGTAAAAACTGTTTGAGACAAAGACTTAGCTGAGCCAGAAGGCTCAGATTTGAGCCAGTGGCTCAGCCTGAGACTGGGCTAAGACTGAAGACCTTTCATGGAATCCACCCCAGTTGTAATATGACACTGGCTGTTGAATAGAGTGTAAAACCCTTACTTTGACTTTTGATCTGGGGTCACAGTGGTAACACACTCCTCTCCCACCTCTGAGATCAAAAATGTGAATCCTGGCCTGACCTCATCTTGGAAAGCTGGTAGTTGCTTGCAGTTGGTTGGCAGTTTACAGTACAGAACCTTGACCAACTGTACATACTGGTTCCCTCTGCCCTTCCAACTACATATCACAATATAACTGATAAGGTACTTAGAGTGATGTAAACACCAAATAAATCAATTGATGTTTGATTTTAGTGGAAGAAACCAGTTCATATGGTAGTTGGTCAAGATTTTGGGCCATAAACAGCTATAATAATAACTCGTTCATTTGTCCATTTCCCTTTTGAAAGCTAGGGTCCAGATTCAAGCCCACAATTACAGAGGCTTCTAAACCACCTAGCCCAAATGAAATTATCATGTACTGAAATATCTCTAACATGATGAAAAGAGAATATTTTATAGATTATTGTCTTTTGAAGGTTTTTTTTAGTAATTTATATCTTGTCATGTTTTTTTTTTCAAATTTTGAATTCAAAACAAAAAAGTTTCTTAAATAATGTTTTTCTTATTGATTGCCAATGTAAAACAATTGTTGTGTACTGTGTTTATTTTTCACTATCTTTAGTGAGCTTATGATTTAAACAGTAAATTGCTTCATATGTTAAGTGCATAGTTTAATCCAGATTATAGTAGGACATGTATACTTCAAACTTCTGAAAAGGAATTCTATTTAATTTCACTTTTAAACCGACAGACCCAAGTGGCTGATAATGTTTAGCATATCCTTTATTAGGCCTTGCAAATGAACAAAGAACAGCATTCTCCCAGATGATGCAATTTTAAAACACTTTGTCATTACATTATTTGAATCATCTGACCTCTATCCTGTAACAGGAAAGTTAGACTTACAGTCTTCCAATCACCTTAGCCTAACAATCATAAGCTAAAAGATTTCTGAAAATTAGCCAGCAACTAAACTTTCTGGAATGCTGTACATACCCCCAGCAGGGGGCCACGGTGGCAGAGTGGTAACACTCTCGTGGCCTCATGTGGGAAAGCTGGTAGTTGCTTGCCATTGGTCGGCAGTTTACAGTACAGAACCCTGACACCAACTGTACGTACTGGTTTCCTCTGCCCTTCCAACTACCCGTTGTGATATGACCTGCACAGTGTTGAAAGCGATGTAAAACCCCAAATAAATAAATAATAAATAAATAAATAAAAACATACCCCCAGCTCATCAAATCAGGTGACCAGCTATGTACAAAGATAAAACAAAACACTCTGTACCTTCATTCATAGCTTTTGTATTGGTTATCAGTTCATTTCTCATTTTGGTGTGATAATTTTATGAAATCCACTTTGTGCTCATATGCATAAGTGCTTACCAAGAAGTGTGGAATTTTGCACTGAAAAATCCCCATATTGTAACTTATTTACCATGTAGTATTCTTTTTCAGTTTTCTTATTGTTGTCAATATTTTACATTATTTCTATTGGTTTCATAATTTCTGTAAATTTTTCCTTCTTATTTTCCTCAATTTTTAAAATTCCACATTTCTTATGTAGATTGTTTTTAAACAATTATTTTATTCATGTTTTATATATTTTGGTTTGATTTGTATCATCATAACTAAGTGTCCATTCAAACGGTTAACATATAATCTCCTAAATCTGGATTATAAAAAATATACAACCATATTTTCCAGTGATAATTTTCCCTTGTAGATATCAACATGGATATGTTTTTATTTACAAAATCTGACTAAGGGGTGTAAGATTTTCACTATTATTATTATTGTTTATTGAAGGTGGTAAGGGTTTTTGGAAATTTATTTTTAAAAAAACATTGTTTAAGCATCCTGTGTGATGCTATTCTTTTGTAAAGGTCTTGGTGAGAGGTTTGCAAACCTCATTTACTCTGCATCAAGTTACTGAAACATTTATAAATGGGGGAATAAAGATATATATATATATTATAAAAAATATTGCTCTGTGTAAAAGTTAAAACCATTGTGTACAGTACTTAAATCCAGATTTGTCTGTATTTACTTTAATTACATGACTTTTACCATAAAGGCAAGCTAAACGTTTTACACTCATTTTGTTGGTATTGGTTTTTGTGAAAGGATAAAATTTCATGAATTCTTCAATTATTGATTTAAATTTGTAAAAGGAAACATTCTGGTTACCAATAAAAATGGATAAAATAAACTATGTACAAAAACAGAGGATGTTTTTTAATCAGTACTAGATAAACCAAATCTTACAGACCATTCAGAAATCAATTTTCAGGGTTTATGCCCACCATCTACAACATAATACTAGAAAAAACACTCACACACAGAGTGAGAGGGAACTCCACCAATGCCCAATGTGTCCTATAAAATACAATGTTAACAAGAGATCTTGCAGACCACTTACCTCTAGCAAGGCCTGATGTTTTTAAAGTTGGGGCTTATGCCCCATTCAACAGCCAGGGTCATCTAGGGACAGGTCCTCAGCATTTGCCATTTGTGGGAGTTGAACCCACACACAGAGGTGACAGCCTGTGATTATAGATGCCAAACTAGCTAACCCACTAGGCCACTGAGGACCTAGATTTTTAAGGCTCATTACTAAGTAGAGGAGAATGTCCAGATGTTTGTTTTTTCTCGTATCAAGGTGGTTATCCAGATAACTCTAAAACTTAAGGGGATCTCAGTGGCAGCTAGACACATCTTCTCATTTTTTGTAAAGATCTAACCAGCAGTATTTGTGTAATCCTACTAGTAAACAAACAGACAAACAGAAAAACAAACCGTCATGAAAATAACATCTCCTCGGTGGAGGTAAAACTTCTTTAAAAATCCCTGTCTTCAAACTGTGATTCAGATCATCACTAAACTTTAATCATCTGTTCCTTGTGCAATTATTTTCTGAAAATTTCATACAAATCTGTCTGCAACTTTTGGAGTTATTTTGCTATTAATTATATAAACCTCCCTGTCGGGGGGTTAACAAGCAATTAAATAATTAAGTTGAAACTGCTTAATAGACTCTGACCATTACCCGGCTTCTAAAACGAGGATAGATGTACAATTGTCTGTTTTGTAATACAATTTTGTTTGTAAGGTTAGAATTCATTTTTTGGTTAAATGATAGATTTTGGAAGTGATGAAAACTGATGTTACTATTGCACAAATTCCTTACAAAATTATACGCAGGATTTAATTTTCATTCAATTTTTGGAAATTATTGAGGTGTGGTCAACTGGGATTATGAGGTATTGACCAGGCAACATTATGGAACATATGGTAACTGAATTTTTAAGTATCATATTGGACCAAAAGAATGACTTGTAAATTAATTATTGTCATAAACCAGCAAAACAAGGGATAGTTCTTCTAGGAAATGGGAGGGGGCTCGGTGGTGTAGGGGTTAGAGTTCTCGCCTCCAACCTCTGAGGCCGCCGGTTCGAATCTCGGGCCGGGCTCTTCATGTTGGAAAGTTGGTAGTTACTTGCCGATGCCTGGTGGTTTACAGTGCAGTATGCACTGGTTTCCTCCACCTGTAAAACTACCCGTCGCAATATGTCCCTGGCTGTTGAACGCGACGTAAAACAACAAATAAATCTAAATTCTAGGAAATGGGCATCAGTTATAACAAATATAGTACATTCTTTCCAAACACCAAAAATAGATTTTGTACAGTTTGTACTTTACACTCAACATAATTAAACTATTAAGGCGTTCATAGTAAAGGTAATAGAGAGCGAAATGTAACTCATAATGCGTAGGTCACACTTTTCAGTACTTTTACTTCTGTAAGTATTTGATTTCTGCTGATGACCTTGTCTTTATTACTCCAAACAGAAACCTTGTATCAATGTAGTACACCAATCAATCAATCAAGCAAGCAAGGAGGCAAACCCCAAAAAGCTATAAACAAGTTGAACTGCTCTTTGCTTATAATATTTATTACAGGGCATTGTGCTGGGGCGGATTTCACAAAGGGTCTCAGAATTAGGCTAAGTCAGGGACTTAAATCTGAGTCTTTTGTCTTTGCCAAGTCCTGGACTTAAATGGATTTCACAAAGGGTGACTGAGCGAAGTCAAAGCTTGTCATATAACCACAGTGGTTTTCTATGTCATGTGATTCTTTATTTCTACTCAAAATATTTTAGTGGTAACATATATCCCTTGTTTAGCTCATTTTATCTTTGAAAAAATGCTGTATTTTTAAATGGGAAACCTTATAATCATACAGACATGTCCAAAGAATAATTTAGGGAGGTGTTCTATATATTTATTTTTTATTTTCAAGCATTTCAAATTTTGAAGTGAGAAAAATATATGGCGGCCATATTTAAGCCTTTGTTTACAAAAGTTAAGCCCACTCTTGGGTAGACTTAGCTAAAGCCTAGACTTAGCAGCTCTGTGAAATCCTTCAAGTCTTAGATCACAGACTTAGCCTCATTTTAAGACAAAAGTCTTCAATTTAAGTCTAAGTCTGGGCTAAGTCCTTTTGTGAAATCGACCCCTGGACTATAATATCGATCTATAATATTCCTATTAACAGTTAATAAGATATTGGCTTAATAAAGTTCACCCTTCCCCCAAGTTTCCCTCCCCACCAAAAAACAACTTGCAGTTAATTTATATTCTTTCATAATGTATTTTATCTGTGATGGTTAATTGCAATCTAAATGTTGTTTCATTTACTCAAATTTTAGTTGTTTTCAAATGGACCTGTCCCTGAGCTATTCTTATCTTAACCAAGGGGGCTGTATTCACTAGGAGACATTACTTGAGCTAATTGGTGGGCCCACATCTGTACGACCCTCATATTTGCTTATCTATCTTGAGGTCTGTCTTTACAATTGGAACTATCTTAAACCCATCACAAACCGTAATCGGAATGATTGTGTACAGAAATTCCAGTATTTCAAGATTGGTTTAAAATGACAGCGATCAGAAGTTGACCAGGATCATTTTACAACAATATCACCCCATATGTGGAAAATATGGAATTTCAAGTATATAAAAGTTTGTACAGCACTTGGATGCCAATCAGGAAGAGTATATGAGAAATTTAAACTGCTTGAAATTATTACAAACCTTTCCCAATTCTTATCAGATTTATAACATTGCAAACCCATTGTATTATCGAGTTGTTAATCTTACAGTGAACCTTAACCTATCTTACACTAGTACAACAATCTTTTCCATCTTACAGCTATCATAAACCTGTCATAAGTCCATCGCAATCCAATCAGATACCATGGATTGGGAACTATTGCAAACCTATTGGAAGATTTTCTGAGGTAATGGCAACATGTGATTAGCCCTTTAAACTTTTTTACCTTGAAGGAAGGGCCCAAGATCAAATCTGTCCACATCAGAAGATTTACCAGTGCATGATTTAGTCTAGGTTGGTTGACATTGCAAACCTCTAGGACCAATAATAAGCGAATATAAACACTCATAAATTTGCAAAACACTGTTTGACCTTGAAGGAGGGGCCCAATGTCAAATCATCAGAAAATTCCTAGCACATGATTTCCTATAGCTTTGTTTATACACTGCAAACCTCTGGGACCAATAATAAGCGTACTATAAGCACTTTTAAGTTTGGCTATCCTCATTTGACCTTGAAGGAGGGGCTCAAGGTCAAATCTGACCACATCGAAAGATCCCTAGCCAATGATTTCCTATAGGTTGGTTCACATTGTAAACCTCTAGGACCAATAATAAGGGAGATATAAGCACTTTTCATGACTAAAAAGAAACACCCCTGGCGGCCATCTTGTTTTTCAAAATAAGGCGAAAAATATTTCCAGTCAAGATGTTATGGTTATTAATATATCTTGCAAATTTGACAAGTCTACCTGTAATACCCTGGCCTTTAGAGGGGGTAATGATGGCAGCACACTTATGCATAATCCAACAGTATCCACTGGATGCAAATATATGCATGCAAAAGCTTTGTCATTCAACATAAATGAATTTCCTTAGAATATATTAATGCTTTGGCAATTTCAGGTGAAGCTGTTCATGAAGAATATCAATCTCTAAAAACAAATGAAAAACCACTGTTGAGCGTAAAAGTTTCCTCACAAACTTTTTCTGGAAATATATACAAGTACTGATAAAGAAGCAATACTTTTATTTACTTGACACTATTTTTGTGAAGTATAACTATTTGCCTTTGTAAGTACTGTGCTGTCTGAAGGTGTGTGGTTTTTTTGGTTACATATATATTTATTCAAAAAAAAAAATGTTAGCTTCTCAAATCTGAATGTTTACTTTTAACATAAGTCAGTTGATACATATTCAAGATAAACGTATCAGGGTGTACCTACAACCACACACAAATAAGTATTTTAGGAAAGTTTAGCCTTACAGGAGGCTTTGAAGCAAAACTAAGGAAATGTCTTAATTATTTTTATAGAATCAGACATATTTTGGTTGGATACTTGATACAATACAATTTTTTCCTCCTACTAAATAAAAGATTATCACCTTCACTGAAATATATTGAACTGGTTTCAAATGTAGCATTTTTGACATTTTTTTTACTATTATAAGCCTAAAGGCTTGGCTAGGAGCTTTATTGATACAGTAGTGGTACAGTTTCTTGGTAAACGCTCAGTATCAACAGTTTTTACAATTTCTCTTTAAAACCTTATGCATATTCTTCCCAGAAACTTTTAAGTAGGCTAAGTGTACAATTCCACGTGCACGGCTTGTAGATGTACCTTGTCTTATAATTCTACTGTGAAACTTAGTAGTTCCACTATGTTTAAAGGGTATGTGACATTGAATATTTTCTACAAAAGGTAGGATACTTTTGAATTTAATGCAATATTAAGTTTTAGTTACATTTGGTGGTATCATAATTTTATTTTGATCATGCAGCTTTTGGATAAAATATAAAAATATACTATTAATGTAAATATATTTGCCGTCAAGGGTTTCACAGTTAAATTTGTGGTACTTAATCT
Source organism: Sabellastarte sp. h YS-2021 (assembly GCA_964017235.1). NCBI lineage: Eukaryota > Metazoa > Annelida > Polychaeta > Sabellida > Sabellidae > Sabellastarte > Sabellastarte sp. h YS-2021. The sequence continues at coordinate 28,891,935 of OZ024940.1, forward strand.
CTTACATCTTACTGTTTGTAGTAAAAATATTAGCATAGAGTAAATAATCCATTTAAATGGTCAGACCTTCAGATTTCCAAATTCTCTCTATTGTGTTCAGTCAAATACAATACTAATTAAAATACTCAATTACCCAATTGAAATATTCTCGATAATTCTTTCTAGATAGCTTGTGTAAAAATTCAGCCCCTACCTGAAAATAGCAAGCCTCACACAACATCCACCAGCCACATCAGGTAGCTGTCTCCATGGAAACACACCTTAGTTATATCTAGACCTAACTGTATCATTAATTTTTTTTTTGCCCTCATACGCAAGCAAAAACCACGTAGATTTTTCACATCTGGGAAGAAATTCTGGCGATAGGTGCCGACACTGTTGTGTTGTAAAAGTTCTGTGTGAATTTCTAAACATGGTTTCAAAAGCAAATGAGATAGCTTCCAATGTGAAATTGGTTGAAAGATTTACAGTATGGAATAGTTTACTATAAACTCAGCATTCCATCTATTGAGGTTGGTATTTTGCAGCTTGTCTCAAACTTGAGGGTTGTGCTACAGAAATAATTTATAGTACGTGGAGATTGCAAGTCACTTTTGTAAAACAGTCAAGTAAATAGAATTAACTTTCTTTTCAGTTAAATTTTTAGGGACTCTTAATAGACTCTTAATTTTGTTTACTGATCACTAGGAAACAGTAACTTGTTTGGTAGAGTTTCCAGCTAGAGTGCCTTCTTCACTGAAAATGTATTAAATATATCACATTAGATTTACCAAATTTGGCGATCCAGTTCTCCATATATGGTCCAACCCGATATTTCGACACATAATGGAAGTTTCTTTTTTCAATTTATAAAATATTGTTAGAAAACCATTAGGGTGGATTACTGTATGAAACGGAAATATATTTTGAAATCACCTTGTACTGTATTATAATAAGATTAAAAATACCATTGTCATTGCCACAGATGTTATAGGTAATTAAGATAGGGTAAATATTTGAAATTATTTTGAATAGTTGTGTTAAAACTTCAGTGTTTTCAAGTAATAATAGATAAAAAGTCTTTTACAAAGGTTAAAACTGTGAAGGATGTTCAATATTTTTAATTACCGGTAATTCTCAATCAAATCTTTAATTGCCTAAGTACTGTTAATTGCCTGAAGTTACTGAGCTTGGTTATGCGTAAGTGTTTAACAAAAGTGAGATTAAGTTTAAAGAATAAAATATAAAACTTCCGACCTTCTGAAAAGTCACATGACCTACAGTATAGTGAACATCATTCGGTAACCTTGCTTAAGGCTCAAATTTGTACCATATGTTTTCATACTTGCACACAGATATTTGGTATTCATAAATCACCCACTCATGCTAAGATATATAAAGTGAGTCATATTAGTGTAAAATCCAGTCTTGTAAATGTAAAAGTACATTATGTAAAATGACTATTTTTTCTGTATAATTTCTCTTAATTATAAGGATACTGGAGCCTCAAACAAGGCTAATCATTTAGGGCACAAATTATATTACTTAGTTTGATATATTTAAGATTCATACTGATATATCACCCAAAGTGACAAAGGTTTGGACTTTTAGCATAAATTTGTGGTATTCATATTTTAGGTTAACGGGTTAAATTATTTTTATAAATAAATTAATGGTTAAATTATTTGTTTGATTAAAATGCTAACTTTGTTTATTCTACTGCCATTGGAAGTCAATTCCAAACTTTGAAAGTCAAACTTTGTCCATCCTAATAATTTGTTGTACTGGTGGAACTGAATATTCTGCGATTAACTTTGTGTCAAAGAAGCCCAGTGAAGGGCTACATTAAACCCAGTTGAATTTCAGAGAATTTAAGAGAAAAAGATGAAGATCTCACATGGAGTGAATTTAGCTTATATGTTTGAGTTGTAATATGGTTTATTTATACTGCAATATATCCGTACATTCAGCAGAATCTATCATTTTATCCTATTGTATTCTTAACATTTCATTTCCAAGTTATTTCATATTTACTCAGCAAATTATTGTGTAACTGAAGAAAGCAACAAATTAACCATAAACCTCACATTTTCACAGCTGATAAAGTGTTTAAACACGAATATACTGGAAATTGATAAGAGATTTACTGTGAGGTAAGTTAAACCACAAATACCAACCAATGAATAAACAGAAGCATTAAGTATGTTCTATGGTTTTTTTGTATTTTCCATTTCGGAGGCTTTCTCTTCTGTTACTATTTCTCTACATCAAGCCTAGCCTTGCTTAAGGCTCAAATTTGCATGATATACTTTCAAACATGCACAAATATTTGGTATTCATAAAGCACTCATAAAGCACCCCCCCCCCCCCGTAATCCTGTCCTTCTTGATCAAGAGTTGGTTCTTATACATATTATTTATAATAAATAGCTTTTGCATTAGTTTGTAAAAACCTTACACAAAACAAGAAAGAAATCTTGTGACTTATTTCTTATCTGGCCCATATCTTCAAACCAAATGATGTTGGATTTCTTTTATCAGTGGGTAGGTTAGATTTGAGAAGTATATTTTTGGAAACGGCTGTTTTGGCTGATCTATACATGTATTGTTATTTCCATGAAAAGTTAGGAGCAATTTCCTGGTGATCACGTCATCACTAATACATGAGTCACCGTAAAAACCAGAGTTGCTGAGAGAAAAGTTAATCCACAATTTCACAGGAAATAAATTTAAAGTGGACTTTATATTTGCCTATCTACTGCCCTCTACTGTGCACGGCATATTGTATACAATATACAACCAAAAAACAAAAAGCAACATAACATGCAAATTGGTACATGATATTCCTAGCTTTGGTAAAACAATCCAATAAAATTATCTTTAGCAAATTTCAAGCAAGACAGTGGCCGAATATTTTAAAAAGTATTTCAGACATGCTACACATCATTGTTAGAGACTTACAAAAGAATTTACTTGTATTGCATTTAAACTCACAAACAAGCTTGGGATATAGCATTTTTAAAAGAAAAGGCACTTTTATATCTTCATAATTTTCTAAAAGCATTTTTGTTCAAATACAAAGATGGCTACAAACTACAAAAAAGCCATCAAAGTAATAAAACTGTTATGGCTTTAATACTCTTTCAGATGGGCCATGATCTATTGTCACCTTGTTGCCGAAAGGGCTACACTATAAGATTTTCATGGCTAAAAACAAACTCTTTTCCTGCATTTGTGGTCATTTTTTTGCAATTGTTCCATAATTCCATGTTAGAAACACGTAGGCTTGTGTTGTAGTGTGGGTATTATTCTTCTCATTGGTTTGACAATGTCACACCGATGTACCATCCATGGAACAAAAAGGCCCATAAATAGGTCCATAGAGCTAAATTACGCCCAAGAAAAAATTAATATGTTCTTCTTACATCTGTTGAAGAATTCAACTGACGTTGAAACTGTGTTTGAGGAACATAGTAAATTCACCTGTGGTTTTTATACTTTTTCCCACATATTTTGCCCTTGATATGTGATGAACAGTGGAGTACTTTCCTTATAAATGAGGCAAAACAAAGTACCTAGATTGGGAATTGTTTGTTAGAATGAATATCTGTTGCTTTGGTTTATTTGTTGTTTTACGTCACGTTCAATAGCCAGGGTCATAGTGTGATGGGTAGTTTGCAGGTGGAGGAAAACCAGTGCATATTGAACTGCAGACCACGGGGCATCGGCAAGTAACTACCAACTACCAGCCTGAGATTCGAACCGGCGGCCTCAGAGGTTGGAGGTTAGAACTCTAACCGCTACACCACTGAGCCCCCTTAGAATATCTATTGCAAAGTAACAATTGCTTGTTTTTAAGATGTGTCAGAAATATAAAAAATACCAAATCCGTATTTCTCATGTGTTGATGGTCTCATGATTAAATATTCTTTGAAAAGGGCACTTAAGTGTTTTTGGGCTTTCCAACAATCATCGCAAGTCTCCCTTGAATGCCTTCCTTATTAGTGAGCAGTCTCTAACATTTTTTTTGCACTTTGAAATTTTTTTCACATACCTGACCATTGACTTTTATCAAGATCACATCATCAAAAATAACCTTTTTTGGCTTACACCTGTTTATCATCATCTCTTAGCCGACACTAATTACTGCAGGAGGGATCAACTTACATACATTAACAAGATCAAAAACTCAAGCTGATTAGATTTTAAGAGCGATTGGACCAAAATTAGAGATTTAAAAGCATTTGTTGTTCCACATGGGACAGCTATGATTGCTATCAGAGACCTTAAATTCACCAGAAACCCCTATTGTCTGCTTATCTGTTGCATTTAGAGTCTTAAATGCATTGGCAATCATACGCAAAAAAGTCTAAAAAACTATCAGATTTACTCCCTGGGGGTCTTATTGATCATACTAGGGTCAGGTCATAAAATCACAGATTTGTTGTTTTGGTTTGTTTTTCCCTTTATTATTGCTTTTGGGTTGGTTAGGGTTGGTTAGGGTTAGGGGGTTAGGGTTATTGCTTCAGGGTCAAGCATAGATGTTTACAATTTCAACGCATCATTGACATACAATATTAAGGTTGAACAAAATTAAAGTTACCATTACAAGAGTTACATAATGCACACATTCATATCTATACATAACAACGGATGTGGCCAAGCCGAATTGTCAATACAGTATAGTATAATACTGTTCACTACCACTGTGAGCCATCAGGACTAATATACAATAACTCAAATGTTACCAGTAGTTGACACATTTATAAGAGTATTATAAAACATGAAAAAAGCATTCCAGATGGGATGCCAAACCCAGCCAAAAATAAAAAAATACCATTTACAAAGAAAGGTTTGTCAATAACCCACAACATAACCATGATTAACACACCACAGAAACACTGCATTCCTAACATTTACATGTCACAAAAGATGCCCGAAATATCACAAGTCCCCAGTTACGGATTGAGATAAGGACATGGAAGTGTATTTGTTTCACCATTTAAGTCATCTTTAGCTAGCTTGAAACTTTATATAATATCGTCTCTTTGTCTATTGTATCCTACAGGGGCCATGCTGGCAGAGTGGTAACACTCTTGCCTCCCACCTCTGAGGCTGGGGTTCGGTCCCCCGCCCTACCTTAAGTGGGAAAGCTGGTGGTTGTTTGCCGTTGATCAGCAGTTTACAGTACAGAACCCTGACCAACTGTATGTACTGGTTTCCTCTGCCCTACCAACTACCTGTCGTGATGTGACCTGTACGGTGTTGAAAGCGATGTAAAACCCCAAATAAATAAACAAATAATGTATCCTACAACATATCCTCACATTGCTGTTTCAGAGAAAGCTGTAGAATATGGCTCAGAAAATAGATGTCAGCAGAGAAGAACTCTTGAAAAGTGCAATATCTCACGAAAAGAAATATCTATCAGAGAGTGTTGAGGTGACTGATTTTTTGGACCTCCTGTTGTCAGAGGGTGTCATTGAACAAACAAAAGAAGAGGAAATCCAAGCATGTTTGACAAACAAAGGAAAGACTAATGCGGCAAGCTTGTTTTGGTCAATGGTGCTGAGAGATGAAATATGAGTAGTGAGATTTGTGGACACCCTACAGAGGCAAACTGAACCTAAACACTGGATTTGTGACAAACTGGATGAGTATGTAGCAAAGGTTAAATCTGGAGAATGGCCTTTGTATGGAGAACCAGATTTCAAGAGTAGGTTCCAATATTTCTCACAAAATTTTTACCTTGTAAATAATATAGATTAATATTTCTATCATAGGACATTCAAGTTAAGCAATAAATTTAGACATAAATGAGTAAAAGTAAAGTATTTTACAGATTTAAAATGAATTTGAAGATGCCAAATTTTACTTGTTATTGCATAAACAGGTCAAATATTGTTCGATTTTTATGACTGACAAAGCAAGTCAGCCTTACCTGAGTCCTTTTAAGATGTCCAATTTTAACATGAGTTATTCTTCAAGTAAAAAAGTTTTCTTGATTATCTTTTTCTTGATTATTTTTAAGTCACTTACTTGAATATGAAAATTAATGACTTGTTGACTTGCATATTCCAGGTAGAAACTTCAACAATTAAGTTTGAAAAAAATTAAAATACAAATGCAGACACACATCTTGTCCAATCAGTGAGAACTTGTTACTTTGTTATTCAGAGATTGAAGAATTACTGAAAAAGAAATACTTGCATGAAACATGGATGAATCTTGAAATCATACCAGATGAACCAAAGGCTGCAATCCAACTTTCACAAGAATTGTTGACTCCAGACTTTAAAACTAAGGTGGTAAAGGCCAGTGCACTGTATTCTTCCAGTCTTTTTGAGAAAGAAGTATCTAGTCACCATTATGAAGAAATCAAAGATCAACATTTACATGATATTTTAAGTCATCTTTCACACTTAGAAACGAAAAGTGTTTTAACTGACCTTCAGCCTAATCTTGTTGAACTGTTGGGAGTTGCAGGGACGGGAAAAACAACAGCAACAAAAAAGCTCACTTACACCTGGGCAACAGCTGGAAATCAATCACTGAAGAATTATGACTTGATTTTTTTCATCCCTGTCAGAGATGTGAACACTGACAAACTGGTGGACATACTGTGTAACATGGAGATTTTACCTAAATCTGAGAAAGAAAGTTTCAGCTATTTCTTGCATACATCTGATAAGGCTAGAAAAATTTTATTTATCCTAGATGGCCTTGATGAAAATGACTTACATGAAGGCACAGACTTGTTTAACCTTGTGACTGGAAGGCTTTTTCCAAATGTGACTGTCCTGATAACTTCAAGACCCGAGGGAAAATCTTTGGGTCTTATTGATAAGAAACCAAGAGTCAAGATAGCCCTGCATGGGGTTGATATGGAAAGTGTTGACAGAATGCTAGCGGATGCAGTGAAAGGGTCTTCTGAAGAAGAAATAAAAAGATTCACGCAAAGGTATGAAGAAAAACTTTCTGATAAGAGTCTGCTCTTCATCCCTCTCTACCTTACACTATTGTGTTTTGTGTTCAAAGAAGACATAGCCAAAGGTATCAAGTGTGTTGATTTAAAAATACCAGAAAGAATGACTCGATTGTTTAATACAATCATGCATGTGATTATCAGGAGATGGTTACAGAAAAGGAGACATAATAATGTAATAATCACTTTCAGTGATAGCCCCCTTGAAATAAATATTACAATACCTTCTGAGATCAAACGAATCTTATACTTTATTGGTAGAGTCTGTTACAAAGGACTATTAGTAAACAAATACCAGTTTTCAGATCAGGATGCCAAAGACTGTTACTTAGATATGGCAGATATCAAACAGAGTGGCCTGTTCACTGTAGGTAGGGATAATTCTGGTGAAATCTTTTTTTCAAAACACAAACAACTTCAGGAGTATCTGGCTGCTTTGTATTTAGCTTGTGAAGGCACAAAAGAGCCTTGTTTTTATGAGATAGTGCATAGGGAAGAAAACAGAGATAGGTCTTTACTTGAAGTTATGACAGGCTGCAATATGGTGAAACTCATCCAATTTGCTTGTGGACTTTCTGGAGCCTTTTTGAAATCAGTGTTTGACATAGCTTCAAATTTCAGAATACTACACCTCAAGGGAAATCATGTCAGATACAATAAGGTTACCAACATATACTACGAAGCTATCCTTTTTACAGAACAAAATGTTTGTGATTTTTCTGCTGTAGATAAACAGACTTTGGAAGGTTATGAAGCACTTACTAAATATTTGTGTAAAGCAAAAAGTAGATATTTGGGTGAAGATATTTGGAAATGGTCATATACCAGTTTCACAAAAGCTGTCTTCAGAACATGATTAGAACATTAGACAAGGATGTGTGTGCACACCTCCTGAACAAGTTTTATGATTTGAAACTCTATCCAATAGACTGTGGGAAGTTTACTGGATTGGCAGTACAGGGTGAGGTCTGCCACTGTTTGTGTGATGATTCTGATGTGAAACTCCATTTGCACCAGCTGCAGGCAGGCCTACTGAGTAAAGTTCAAATTCACAATGTGAAGACTGTCACTGTAAATTCTATGTTTTCAAACTGGCCGATATTTGACACCTATGTTGATACTAGTGGGCTCTTGAAAACATTTCCTGATTCTACAAAGTTTCATATTGATGCTGAGAGATGTATTTTTCACAACGTTGCTGGAAAATTACACCATGATACCAATGCCAATCTCAAGAGTTGTACAATAAAATGTATCAAGCAATGTAACATGCCAATCTGCCACATACACAGTTTACTAAAACAATCTAGTTTGTCAATGTTGGAGCTAGGTAATGTTAACATACTTGCAGGTCTCAGTGAGCTCCCCAATTTAGAGGAATATTTGTGGAATGGATTACAGCATGTAGCTCTACATGGTGTAATTCACAGTGTCCCAAAAGTATCAGCTTTGTGTGCTCTATTGCGGGGTAACTCTGCAAAATTACTCTCATGTGAACTTGACATATTTGTGCCAGAAGATTGTCAAACAGATATGACTGAGTCTTTGAAAAGTCTGAATAAACTTCAAAAGATGGAATTGTATGCATTAAGAAATGCCCCTGACTATTTGGCTCAGGTACTAGCTCAGTGTCTTTCATCACTCAGAAACCTCCACACGCTGGTAATATGTAACTTGTATGTGACAAGTGATGTACTCATACCATTGGCTGAAGGAATGAAGCAATTGTTGAATTTGGAATGTTTTACATTGAGTACACGGGACAATGACAAGGAAGACTTCACAGCTCCACTAGCAATAGAGTGTCTCCCATGCCTATCACAGATTAAAGAACTGGATTTGGAAATGCCCCCTACAAAGCCCCACTATGAGAAAGAACTCACTGAAGTCTTGATATCCCTGCATCAGTTAGAAAAACTGAATGGCCAAAAAGTAATTTCATCCGAGGAGAGCACAGTTACTGTTATAAAGAGTATTTCATCTTGCAAATATAGCATTGTGAAGCACTGGTAGTGACAACGTCATGCTGTTATCAACTTACTGCACCACAACCAGTCTGAAAAGCCTTAATATACTGAAATTTAATGCATTTAATCTAAAAAGATGATGCATTCTCTCAAACAAAATACCTTAAGGGTGTTTCACACTCTCAGAGATGAAAAAGTAACATAACATGAACTATATAATGGCTAAAATTGTGGGGATCTCATCCTGTTTTTTTTCTGCCAAAACACAGTAAATAAGTTACGGATTAATATATTTACTGAAAATGGACTATTGTGGCATAATTGGTAGGGATTATAACATTGTGTTTAGTTGTCTAGAATATATGATAATGAGTTATATAAGATAATGTAATTTATCTATCAGAGAAAACAAATCAAGTATTTTATAAATTTAGTTCTGTTGCAGTTGCAATGTATATATGTTCTATTCCTGTTAAATCATACAATTAGACACTTTCTTTGCAAAACCTAAAATTAATATGTACATAGAAATAAAAATAGAAATACAAATTTATTTCCATTATTGTTTTATTTGTGTGAGTGTGTGAAACACCCTTAACTTTCAATGAATTACAAAAATTTTCTGTGAAGATTGAAAAAAAAATTATCTGTAAAAATTGTCTATATTTGATAAAAAATAAATGATTTCAGAGAAATATCTAATCGAAATGAAATTTTTATAGTGCTTAATCAAACTTTTATTAAATAGACTCCAAGGCACAACACCATAAAGACAGTCTAGTCATTTTTGGTATCCAAGGATTGAAAAAGGAGCAAACACCTCTCACTTATTGGACACTAAGGTGGTTATGCCTCAGTGTTAGGTAGGCTTGAGTATTTTTATGAAACAGGTCATAGTGCTGAATGTAGAAATCTCATCAGGATAACCTAAATGCCATTTATGATTGTAAAAATAATGTGAAATACTTGTGTGCATGAGAGAAATCATGATACATCTGAAAAATCACAGCTGACAAAATCATGGATATGCAAACGTGAACTTCTTCTTAATTTATTTTATTTATTTATTTATTTATTTTATTTGGGGTTTTACGTCGCTTTCGACACTGTACAGGTCATATCACGACGGGTAGTTGGAAGGGCAGAGGAAACCAGTACATAGAGTTCGCTAGGGTTGTGTACTGTAAACTGCCGACCAACGGCAAGCAACTACCAGCTTTCCCACTTGAGGCCATATCGGGGATCGAACCCCGGTCTCAGAGGTGGGGTGCGAGAGTTTTACCACTCTGCCACCATGGCCCCCAACTTCTTCTTAAAGGTGCTTGTTGAGTCACTTCAATATTTGGTTTATATTGGTTAAGAGTTTACTGATAAAGAGACACTGCTGATGTAAGTGTGCAACTTTCTTTAATCAAGTAGACTTGATTACATATTTAGAGTTAAATTGTCAAGTGTTTTCTTTTTCTTACCTTTCAACACTACATTTTTCCACAAAAAATATCAATCATTTACTAAAGTCTAATGTTTTAAACAAGCCAACCCAACCTTTCTAACAATATAAATAATATATGTACAGCTTACAAAGTTTCCAGAATATTTTTGAAAAATCGGCACTTGTTGACGCAAATAATGAAGGTGTTTCACTGGAGCTTGACCCTTTAACTGACTACAACTCTTGGATCAGTTACATCGGTAGTCAGGGACAATAATCCAGAAAAAAACTGTGCAAATTATTTTGGTCGGTTTCATTTCCCCGACAACATGTAGTGCATCCTGACTTTGTCTGGATCAAGATCCCAACCAGACTTGGGGTTGAGGTGCTTTTCTCCATGAAAAGATGGAAAACTACAAGCACAAGCCATAAACCTCTAACAGACAATCCGTATCAGGCCCTGACAAGCCCTGGTGACAAACCGACAGGACTGGAGAAGTATACAGAAACACCAGCACCAGACTTGCAGTCGGCATTTTCCAGTCAAGTTTTAGTGATTTTTTTTTTGGGGGGGGGAACAGAAGGATCAAGTGTTGACATAGCAACAAATCTAAAACTAGGTCAATATTAAATATCTGGATGTCATCACCAGACCGGAAATACAGCACTGAATTTTTTGGTTTTTTTCCATTATGATTTACAGGTGTGGGCTTTAATATTATTTAACAAATAAATCTATTTCTGATTATTATTATTATGACAAAAAAGCCACTTAGGGGACCACGGTGGCAGAGTGGTAACACTCTCGCCTCCCACCTCTGAGACCAGGGTTTGATCCCTGTCACGGCCTTAGGTGGGAAAGCTGGTAGTTGCTTGCCATTGGACAGCAGTTTACAGTACACAACCCTAACAAACTGTACGTACTGATTTCCTCTGCCCTTCCAACTACCCGCCGTGATATGACCTGTACAGTGTTAAAAGCGATGTAAAACCCCAAATAAATAAATAAAAATAAAAAGCCACTTAAAATTGATTTTTTTTCATTTGCAATGGTACATCCTGTTCAAACAAGCAGGCAGAGATAAGCTTCTGACAATATCTCACATGACAATTTTAAATTGTTCTCTTTGTTACAAGTTGTGACATGCACATACATATTACCACACAAAATGGAGGGCATATCATGAAGTGGATCTATTTTGAAAATGTACGCTGTTGTTACTAATCTATCTTCATCCCCAGAACACTTCAAATTATTGTATATTGTGAGATTTTACCCAAATATGGTACAAACCTACTGTGCATGTAAGTCTGAGAGTTGATGTCCAAGACTTTACGTGTGACAATAAAGGAAACATATGTTACCTCTTTCTAACATGGCCTGATAAGAAGTCAATGATATCACTATTATCACGTCCCATAAGTAGGTTCAAAGTTTCTTGTTACACTAATACAATATATGTCTCTCTGCACAAACCATAATTGCAATTTTATAACCATATATGTTTTGCATTCTGATGCATAAAATAGGAATTATTGAGAGATTCAGTTAATTCTACTAGGAATATAAAACTCTATCTCGGATGTACAAAACACCAAGTAAGTTACATTAATTTAAATATTATGAAAATTCTCATACATCCTATTTATTGCTATTGTATTGGGATTACACTTCTGAAATTTACACTGAATACACAGGTTTTTAGTCTTTGGAAAAAATCTAAACCCTCTCCAAAGAACTCTGTCAAGAGATAATGTAATGTAATAAGTAATTTTATAGCACTTAATCTCCACCATATTTATTTTTTATTTATTTGGGGTTTTACGTTGCTTTCAACACTGTATAGGTCATATCACGACGGGTAGTTGGAAGGGCAGAGGAAACCAGTACATACAGTTTGTCAGGGTTCTGTACTGTAAACTGCTGACCAATGGCAAGCAACTACCAACTTTCCCACTTGAGGTCGGGCCGCGAACCGAACCCCGGCCTCAGAGGTGGGAGGCTAGAGTGTTACCACTCTGCCACCATGGCCCCTTATCTCCACCATAGAACAGACTTCAAGGACCTAGTGCTAAAAAGGAAGGAGGGAAAGACACAGCAGCTATACACCAGAAATGCCAGAGCAATGGGAAGACTATAGAGGGCATGTCTTCAGTCTGCTGTTCGGATAATACCAGGAAGAACATTTCACAAAAATGCAGTATCAAATACAAAGCTGTGCTAAAGTGCTTCTTAAACATGAGTTCAAGCAAAGGCTCGTGCTTTTAGAGATCACTTTTTCCATTTTTTTTGTTACCAAAATTTCATGAATTGTGATAGAGCGTGATGAAGTTTGTCTTTGTCACCAGACTTTTAGAAATTCTGTTGCACTACTCATAGTGTTCAAGCTCTTATATAAGTGTCCTGCTGAAAGACAGTTTTTTTATATTTAGCTTTTGTCAATCCATTTACTTCAAAAAAGCAATTGGTTTTCATGGTGAAATATAATACCAGAATATCAAAATGAAACCAAATTAGTGTAAGTTATACCATGCTATTTTCGAAAACTTTGCAGGACAATCTTACATCTTAGATCATAAACAGCGGAGTGGATTTTTTGCAGACCATAACTAGGCACCTAGGATGGGGAATCCACCAACATTGTGATATATCTGTTACAAAATAACTTAACTCATATTTAAGAAGTACAAATAAATAAAAAATCCCATAGCTCTATTATTCATGTATTAATTTCTTATAATCTGAAACTATTATTATAGAAATAATATTGTCTGTTTACCCTATAACATGTCCTAACATTGGTGTTTCAGGGAAAGAAGTGGAGTATGGCTCAGAAAACAGATGCCAGCACAGAAGAACGTTTTAAAGGTGCAATATCTCACCAAAAGAAGTATCTATCAGAAAATGTACTGGTGACAGACTTTTTGGATCTCCTATTGTCAGAGGGTGTCATTGAACAAGCAAATGAAGAGGAAATACAAGCATGTTTGACAAACAAAGGAAAGACTAATGCAGCAAGCTTGTTTTGGTCAATGCTGCTGAGAGATGAAATACCAGTACTGCAATTTTTGGACACCATAAAAAGGAAAACTAAACCTAAACACTGGATATGTGACAAACTAGATGAGTTTGTAGCTAAGGTTAAATCTGGAGAATGGCCTTTGTATGGAGAACCAAATATTAAAAGTAGGTTCTAATATACCTTCTTCAAAATTTTAAAGTAATTATCAAGCAAATAATATGGAATTACATATCCATAATATAACATGCAACTTAAATAGTATATTTAAACAAAAATAATGAAGAAATTCAACATTTTGGAGATTTAAAAATTAATTTAATTAAATAAGAGGGAAGTTGTAGGTGTGCAACATCATTCGGTCAACATCACTATGTCAATGTCAAAGGTCAAATCAAGGTAACATTTTAACATTGCACACCTGCATTCCCAAAGCAATAATGTCCCTACCAAATAGGGATCATTTTGGCAGCCATATTGCATTCCTGCTACTGAACAGTAATTTTTAACCCAGACCTGTTAACAGCTGTGTGGATATTGTTTTCACCTTTGGCTGGCAGAGATTTGTGGGAAAAAGAACCTTGTTTGGGTTGTATTTCAAAAACCTTACAGTGTAGGAAACTGATACTTGATATGGACATTTGTTGGAGGGTGTAAGTGTGCAGCGATCTGATGCTACTTTCACATGACCTTTAACTTTGCTGTATTGACCTTGAATTTTAAGATATTGTCCAGGTTTAATACTTCTATGTCTCATGGTGTTGAAAACTATCTCCGTCGGCTGTTGGGTATAGGCATCTTCAAAGCTATTTTTATTTTTTTTTTAGAATCTAAGTCATCAATGGTATTGAAATAAATTGAAAGAACATTCCACAGAAGTTTTCAAAAAGCTTTACATCAATAGACACACGCAACTGTGATCTGTGAACTTACTGTCTAGAACTAAAACTCTCCTTCTATGAAAAGATTCTGTACTCAAGTTTAGAGGGTTTTAGGTGGACTAGATAATTGCACTTTCAAAAATTGTGTTTGAAAAGACAAATGGGATATAACTCACGATCACAGGTTCTGTTAATTAATCAGGGTAACCACTTAAAAAGCAATTGATGTGATGAAAGGGCAGGTGCATTGTTAGCTCTCTATAAAATGGGGTCAGAGATTTTAACCTGTGCTACCATATTCTTTCAATTAAAACTGAAGTTCACCACTTAATTTTTAGTACTTGACTATGTTATTCCTACAAAGTTTTGCTTGTTAGAAACTTCAATTGGGCTTCACTATGTTATTCCTACAAAGTTTTGCTTGTTAGAATTTTCAATTGGGCTTTAAACCAAGTTAAGCTTGAATTTTGAAATTCTACCAAGCCCAATTGGACTTTCTACTAGTAGAATTTCAAATTCTACCAGACTGGAGTTTATACCATGACATTTGCATATACAATAAACAAGTATCAGTCTACTTTCCTCAATGTTTGTTTCTCTCTGTCACAATGTTCTCTTATATATCATGTAACCTTAAATATCTTTGTGTGCTGTAAAATGTAGATTGGGTGTGTTTTAGGAATTTTCTGTTTCCTCCACCAAATTCAATCACTTTTATGTGGTTTAGAAATTTTTGATTATAATTGACATATTCCACTTAACAAAACAAACAAAAACAGTTATAACTTGAATAATCATGTTAGAAACTGCAATATCCAAGTTAAAAAATTAAAAACACTATTTTGACAAAATAAATCTGTTTTAAGCTGTGGTAGGATATGGAAGCACCACTTGTCTTGTTAATGGAAGCCTGTTCCTTTTTTTCAGAGATTGAAGAAATGCAGAGAAAGAAATACCTGAATGAAGAATGGATGAAACTTGAAGTGATACCAGATGAAGAAAAAGCTGTCATTCAGATTTCTCAAGATTTGTTGACTCCAGACTTCAGAAGCCAAGTGGTGAAACCTAGTGCACTGTATTCTTCAAGCCTTTTTGAGACAGAAGTATCGAGTAAGCATTATGAAAATATCACAGGTAGTGATTTACACGATATTTTGAATCATGTGTCACATCTGGAAACAAAAAGTGTTTTGACCAACCTTCAGCCTAACCTTGTTGAATTGTTGGGGGTTGCAGGGACTGGAAAAACTACAGCAGTTAAAAGGCTCACATATACCTGGGCAACAGATGGAAATCAATTACTGAAGAATTATGACTTGATTTTTCTTATCCCTTTCAGAGATGTGACCACTGACAATCTCACGGATATAGTCTGTGATATGCAGCTTTTACCTAAGTCTGAGAAAAAAAGCTTTAACCATTTCTTAAAGAGTTCTGAACAAGCTAGGAAAGTTTTATTTATCCTAGATGGAGTTGATGAAAATGACTTACTTGAAGGCACAGACTTGTTTAACCTTGTGACTGGAAGGCTTTTCCCAAATGTGACTGTCCTGATAACTTCAAGACCCGAGGGAAAATCTTTAGGTATTATTGATAAGAAACCAAGAGTCAAGGTCACCCTGCATGGGACTGACAAGGCCAGTGTTGACAGAATGCTGGCAGATGCAGTAACAGGGTCATCGGAAGAAGAAATAGAATCATTTAAGCAAAGATATGAAGAAAAGCTTTCTGATAAGAGTCTGCTCTTCATTCCTCTCTACCTTACACTATTCTGTTTTGTATTGAAAGAAGATATTGCCAAAGGTATTAAGTGTGTCAACTTAAAGATACCTGAAACAATGACCCAATTATTTAATACTATCATGCATGTGATTGTTAGGAGATGGTTACAGAAGAGAAAACACAATAATATTACAGTCACTTTCAGCAAGAGTCCTGTTGAAACAGACAGTACAGTGCCTTCTGAGATCAAAAGAATCCTTTACTTTATTGGTAGGATCTGTTACAAAGGACTTTTAAGAAACAAATATCAATTTTCAGATCAGGATGCCAAAGAGTGTTACTTAGACATGGATGATATCAAACAGAGTGGCCTGTTCACTGTGGGTAAGGAAAATTGTGGTGAATCTCTGTTCACAAAACACAAACAGCTTCAGGAATATCTGGCTGCTTTATATTTAGCCTGTGAAGGCACAAAGGAGCCTTGTTTCCATCAGATAATGCACAAGGAAGAAAACAAAGGGAAAGGATTAATTCAAGTTATGCAAGACTGCAATATGGTGAAACTCATCCAGTTTGCTTCTGGACTTTCTGGAGACTTTTTGGAGTCTGTGCTGGATATAGCTACTTCTAATTTCAGAATATTATGGATTGAGGGCATGGAAGGATACCCTGAGGGAGTAGACATAGAGTACGCAGCCATCCTTTTTACAGAGCGGAATGGTTGTGATCTTTCTGCTGTTGATAAACAGACATTGGATGGTTGTGATGCACTTACCAAATATATGTGTGAAGCAAAAATGGTACAGGTTTCAGCATGGCATTATTTGACTTTCAATTTTCACTATCTTAAGAACATGATTAGAGCATTAGATGTATGTGTGTGTGCAAATCTTCTCAGCAGATTTTATGGTTTGAAACTAAGTCTACCAGACTGTGGGCAGTCTACTGGACTTGCAATACAGGGTGACGTTTGTAACTGTGTTTGTGATGATTCTGTTGTGAGACTTAGTTTGGACGAGACACAGGCATGCCTGCTGAGTAAAGTACAAGTTCACAATTTGAGGTCTGTTACTGCACATTCTTTGAAAGCCATGTATGTTGATGTAATTGGACTCTTGAACACATTTCCAGATGTCACAAAGTTATGTATTTTTGGAGATCGCTGTTTTTATCAAAATATAGCTGGCAAATTACACTGTGATACAAATACCAAACTCAAGTGTCTCGAAATACTATTTGAAGAAAAGGGTGACATGCCAATTTGTCACATACACAGTTTAATAAAACAATCTAGTTTAACAACCTTGACATTGATAAATGTCAAAAACATACTTGCACTTCTCAGTGAGCTTTGCAATGACAAGGAATATTTGTGGACTGAGTTGCAACACCTAGAGTTATGGTGTGATATTGGCACCACTTCAGAAGTATCAGCGCTGTGTGCTCTGTTGCAGGCTAGCTCTGCAACATTATTGTCATGTAAAATTGATATATTTGTGCCAGAAGATTCTCAAACAAACATGACTGAATCTTTGAAAAGTCTGAGTCAACTTCAAGAGTTGAGATTGTTTGCATCAGCAGAATCTCGAGACTATTTGTCTCATGTACTGGCTGAGTGTCTGCCAGCACTCAGTAACCTCCACACACTGGAAATCAGGGACTTGTATGTGACTAATGATGTTCTCACACCACTTGCTCAAGGAATTAAAACATTGGTGAACTTGAAATCTTTCACATTGACCACATGGGGTGATGATGAGCGAGACTACACAATCCAATTAGCAACTGAGTGTCTCCCATGTCTACCACAAATTAAAGAGCTGAATTTGAAAATACACCATGAAAAGATCAATCACCAAACACTAGCACAACTCGCTGAAGTTTTGACATCCTTGCATCAGTTTGAAACACTAAATCAGAGAAAAGTAGGTTCACTAGGGAAAAATGCAGGTTTTTTCATACATCGTGTTTTATCTGGATTGAAGGGTCATATATTTAGCAGAAAAGATAATTTGTTCCGGAGGCTAGATCAAATGAATGTGATGATGTGACGGAATCTCTCATGCAAAAGTCTTAATGATGTTTCAAACTTCCACAGAATTGGGCCACAACGTAACATCGATTATGGCATAGTTAAAAATGTTTGGGTCTCACCCTGCACCCAAAACAGAACTGTAAAATGGAAACATAAACAGGCATGATCTTGAGTTCTAATTTACAAGTTCTATAGTAACTGGTTTTTTTTTTTGGTCACAACATAGAAAATACATACAGTATAGAAAACATCTACTTGGAACAATATATTTTGTCCACTGATACTGAAAACAATGGACTATTTATGACATGATTAGTCGGGGATTTTCACATTAGGTTCACTTTTCTGGACTATAAAAGCTATAAACATATAAATACATATAATCCTGATTATGTGACTTTAGCTCTGTTTCACTTACAATGTATATCTGTTCTACTGTACTTGAATTATACAAGTGATCACTTTCCTTGAAAAAAAAGTTTGAAAACTTAATAAAAAATGAGTTTTATAAAGCTAAGCATAAGGTAAGTATAACCTTTACTAAGTATTAATATATAAAAATATTCTAGTGAAAATAGGGAAATTAGATGTGTGGAAAATAGTACATGGAAACGTAAAGATAAATACAAAATTCTGTTTATGTTCCCATGCCTGTGGGAGTGTGAAACCTGCAACTTGGATAAAAGTGAACAATTTTATATAATAAAGCAGCCTAGAAAGTGTAGCAATTGTTATCAATGAAATAATTAATTCCTTGAAATTGTTTGCACACTTTAACAAGTGGGTTACTCAAAAATGTACAGGACAAATAGCCTTAATAGTCTTTTCAAGACCTTTTTTATTTTTTATTTATTTTGAGACAGGATTCGATTAAAGTAGGCTATTGTTGATATCTCAGGCTACTAACAAATCGTGCTACAAACTGATACTGTTGATACTGTAATGTAACATGTGTTTTAAGATTTGCGTTTCTTGTTTTTAACTGTTATGGACATTCGTATGAATATGCTTACAAGATAATCTGATATTACATTACTAAATGTTTAATAAATATAATCAAGAACTTACTGCATATGTGTATGATTTTGAAATTACTTAAAGTTTAGTTATTGCTACATTTGATTTGGTGTATATATTCAGAAAATAAAATCACTGAAGGTTACAAACTGTCAATGCTATGTTTCACTGGGCTGGTTTTCACGAAGGGTCTTAGACTTTGCCAGGTCTTTGGCTTAAATGTGGTCTTAAAGTTGAGACTTTTGTCTCAGTTAAGTTTTATCTTAAATCCGTATTCAGAAAAAGGGGACTTGGCTGGACTTTTGTCTTAACTACTTAAGACCACCAATATAAAAGTCACACCTGCCATCCAATCAGATCTTTGTAAAAATGCAATTTGTGAGTTTGTTGTAAAGTCAAGACTATGTAAGGTCAAGGCTATGAGTCTATGTAAAAAATTCCATATTTAAGACCACTTTCAAATATTTAAGCCTCCCACTTGCCAGTCTTAAAGTTGAACCCTTGGCTAAGCCTAAGTCCGGTCTTAACTTCTTTGTGAATACCGCTAAGCCTAAGACAAAAGGTTTGGTAGTTTTTGGGCCCAGGGCCCGTATTCACGAAAGGTCTTAGGCTTAAAGTTTAACTTTTGTCTCAAGTTTCTGCCCCAAAACTGCTAAAACTTTTGTCTTAGGCTTAGTGGTATTCACAAAGAATTTAAGACAGGTCTTTAGCTTAGCCAAGGGCTCAACTTTAAGACTGGTTGGTAGTGGGCTTAAATTTTGTAAAGAGGACTTAAATATGGCCACAATAAACTTTTCTCCACTTCAAAATTTGAAATGGCTGTAAATAAAGTATAATTATACAGAACACCTCACTAAAGTAGTCTTTGGGAAGTTTATATGTGGTAACAAGGTTTTCCATTTCAACACAGCACTTTTCCTTAGATAAAATGCATTAAATGAAGGATATATGTCACTAATAGTATAGTTTGAATAGAAAAGAAAGGTCACATGACACAGAAAACTACTGTGGTTATATGATAATCTTGGACTTAGCTAAGTCACCCTTTGTGAATACGGTTTTAAGACAAAACTTAGCTGAGACAAAAGTCTTAACTTTAAGACTTGGTTTAAACCTAAGACCTGGCTAAGTCTAACACCTTTCGTGAATACAGGCCCCTGGTGTATAATCTGATCTTTCATACATTATCAAGAATTTCTCTATTTCCTCTCAACAGGTGTTGCTTTGTTCATTAATAATCATGCTTTATAACTGTATAATACAAACTGGACCCCTGAAATGAGTGTACTTTATTATCTACCACGTCTTGTATTTGGTTTAATTTGGGGAGATCTAGAACAAGTTTTTTGTTTGCATACTTACTATGCAAACATTACAAATTCGTCTCCAAGTGTTGACTTTAAAGTTATATTTTAGTAACTATGAAACCTACAAATATACTATAACTATCTTAAGGAAGGAAGTTTTTACAGAGAATCTGCTCATTTCTGCTGCACAAAAATCTCTGGAGAAATGGTGTAGAAATCTGTGGTTATAGATTTAAGTTTCTATATTCACTGGTGCATACTGCACTGTAAACCACCGGGCATCGGCAAGTAACTACCAACTTTCCAACATGAAGTGCCCGGCCCAAGATTCGAACCCTGGGGCCTCAGAGGTTGGAGGCAAGAACTCTTACCACTACACCACCGAGCTCCCTGATACAGTTCTCAAACCTTGTCCTTTATTGCTACAATGTTTGACACATTGACAGAGGCAAAACAAAATAACATGCCAAGGTTCATTTTGAAAGTTCAGATCTGACCTTTGACCCCTTCTTCAAGGTCAAACGGAGATTGAAACCGTTGTATTTTGCATCTTATTGCTCCAAGATTTCACTGTACCTGACCATATCCAGTCAGGATATGTTGAATTGAATTGTCACAATTTCTAGTTAGTACGTACCTTGGCAGAGGTACGCATTAAGCAACTCTTGTTATATATTTATTTTCACTATTTAAAGCATACTACATTAAAAGCTGTGGCCCAAAATGGGGTCAAGTTACAGTAATGTAATCCAAGAAGGTAACGATAATTTACAATCATTTAGCCATAGTGGGTCATAAGTTATAATTCTACCCAAATTAGTTACAATATCAGTCACATCACGCATTACACATTTAATATTGTAACATTAAGCTTTTACCAACACTGTACCATTGACATGGGTATGTCACAGAGTGCTAATATATACCCAAAGAATCTTTTATCATATAGTGCAAGTTTGTGCTCAACTTATAAAAGGTGAAAATCATTAGTAGAAGAATGGGCTCAGGTCAGATTCTGCCTTCATTTCTAGTATCTACATTAATCCCTAGAGCAGAGACCTCGTAAGAACTGGGATATATTCAAGTGGTCAGAATACTTCTAAAAGTGCTCAACACATGTGTTTATTTATTTATTTATTTGGGGTTTTACGTCGCTTTCAACACTGTACAGGTCATATCACGACAGGGTAGTTGGAAGGGCAGAGGAAACTAGTACATACAGTTCGTTAGGTTTCTGTACTGTAAACTGCCGACCAACAGCAAGCAACTACCAGCTTTCCCACTTGAGGCCGTGATGGGGATCAAACCCGGGCCTCAGAGGTGGAAGGCGAGAGTGTTACCACTCTGCCACTGCCAACACATGTGACCCGCACTCTTTGCCATATCAATCCATACAGAAGTCCCTGCCCATGGGTCAGATGGAGCAAGGGTCTGGGTCAAGAAATTGAAATCAAAATAGTGAGGGGATGGTCCTGGTGAGCCATGGCCTGCCTAGATCCTTAACAACACAGTATTTACATCCTAAAGACCTCCCAGGAACTGAAATATATTCAATGGGTCAGGAAACTGCTGGATGTGTTAAACACAATTCATCCAAACACTCTACATCAATCAAAGGAGACCTACCTGTCTTTGGGTTAGGAAGACAGGAGTCAAGGTCCAGAAATCCAAACAAAAGTGTCACCTCAATCCTGGTTGTATCAAGTACGAGATCACTTGGCAAATCTGTACAAGTGGAGGGTTGAAGGGACAAAATTAAATGCTGCCTGTGAGCGTGGCTGCCAATGTTAATGTGACTCTAACTTACACATTGGGGTGAAGAGTGAATAGCCTTGGCTCTGAAAGGAAGTAGCTGATAAACAATCTAACAAATCTAATAATCAGGCGGTCTGAAGTCAAAGATTTGAAGTTAGCATTAAACTGCGATAGCACTTTGTCTATTCGGTTTTCACCTGGCTACATTAATGGGACAACTCTTAGTCAATATGTTTATGTATACGTAATTCTAATTTTAATTGGACTTTTAAAGCACTTTATCTCCTCTATTCAAAGTGGACTCTTATCCACAAACAGAAGTAAAACAGTCAAACAATTTCAGTGTCCAAGGACAGAAAGAGGTCAAACACCAGAGAAAGCCAGGGGGTAATTAAGACTAAAGTGGGTATGCCTTGGTGTGCAGGTAGGTACTTGTTTGTGTGTAGTGGATTATGGTTATGATATAGTGTGTATTGAGTCTGTAAGCTGACTGAAATTAAGATCACAAGTATATTTCTTACTTTGTGTTATGTTTACAGACATTTTACCTTATTTACATGCCACTGTACTGAATAGTTGAAAATATGTTCAGTACACTCATTACTGCATGTCTCCATTGTGTGTGTGTTTATATAGATTTGACAGATGTTGGGATAGCCCCTCTAAGCTATATTTAGAAAACTTCTCACGCATGTGCAGAGCAATATCAAGTTCTGGCAGTTGATATTCATTTACACAGCACAAAAACAGAGGAGTCTAGACTTGCTCCAAGTCTTTATATTTCTTATTCCACCAAATGTGACATACTCTATGAATTAATGCTAGGGTCTTGGACCACAGAGAATGCCAGGGATATGTAAGACTAAGGTGGGTAAGCCTTGGTGTACATGTAAGTTTTTTCAGGCGCTTTCTGCAAGAGGCTAAGGAGGGGGACGCACGAATCTCATCAAGAAGAGCCTTCGAAACAGTGGGAGCATCAAATGCAAAACTATAAGCAACTGTTTGACCGATTTGTAGAATGAAGGTTGGAACTTTGGAATGACAAGGAAATTACCACCACTCTGACTGTACATGGTACTGTAGGAACTGCTGTAGGAAGAGATATATGGAGCAAAGTACTTGGGAAAACCGGTGTGAAGGAACTTCTAAACAAGGGTGGCTGTTTTAAAGACTGAGCGATGTTCAACAGGAAGCCAATGCAGTTTCTTAAGAGCATGAGTTATGCTAGTATACTGGTATTTGATATGATTCTAGCTGCACTGTTTTGGATACACTGTAATTTACTGTAGATTAAACTTAGAGAGACTCCTGAAAAGTGAGTTGCAGTAATCCAACCAACTACTAACAAGAGCATTGGCCACAAGTACAAAAGTATCATGAGTAAGCCATGTCTAAAATCACAGACTTGCAAAAAACAGCATTCTAAAGTAGAAATAAAGAAAGTTAATGCATTTGCCAAAGCCCAGCCATAGCTCAAGTAGAGTGGAGGGGAAAACTCCCAATATCACACATTAGTGAAAATCAACACCTTGAGTGACTGTTTTATAGGATAACTGGTAGAAGATCAACTATTTCAAATTCACAGACTTGTGTACACCCAGCATGCAACTCATGAATAGTAATGAGGAAGTCTGAGTTTCGAACATCAGGTTGTTGTCGCTGTGAAGTTGAGGACTGAAGACAAACAAAGAATAATGAGGAATCAACCAAGAATTACATTTAAGTCTAAGAAAAATTCTATGCTTAGAATTTTCTTATTCTTAGAATAAAAACCTAGTCACAAACGAATTCTTAGCCAAGAATAATTCTAAGAATAGAAGTGAGAAATGTATGCAATTCTTAGAATTTTTCTTAGACTAAGTGTAATTCTTACAAACATTCTGAGAATCTTTGAGAATACAGATCTTGGCATATGTGAACAGAAAGTCAGAAATTTTTAAAATACATGTAATATAAAGAGGCTGCATCTTATTACAGCACATGCAATGGACAACTTAATGTGTTTTATTTATTTATTTGGGGTTTTACGTTGCTTTCAACACACTGTACAGGTCATATCACGACGGGTAGTTGGAAGGGCAAAGGAAACCAGTACATACAGTTCGCTAGGGTTCTGTACTGTAAACTGCTGACCAACGGCAAGCAACTACCAGCTTTCCCACTTAAGGCCATCACGGGGATCGAACCCCAGCCTCAGAGGTGGGAGGCAAGAGTGTTACCACTCTGCCACCGTGGCCCCCTAACTTAATGTGTAACACTCTGTTCTAGATGTCGATTTGCAATCATTTGCTGCACCATAATCACCAAAGCAACCATTGTTCTTAAGTTAAGCATCCTATGTGCCAGTCTTAGATTTAAATCAAATTCTTGGAATATTCTAGCAATAAGAGTTTTGTGAATAGCAAATTCTTATTTTTAGAAAAATTCTAAGAATAAAAACCATTGTGAATAGGAACATTGTTATTCTTAGAATTTTTCTAAGAAAAACGGCAATTCTAAGAAAAATTCTAAGAATAAGAATCTTTGTGAATACGGGCCCTGGGTATAAGCTCTTGTAAACAATACACTGCATAAACAGAGCCTACCTGAAGGCTAAGATACCAATGCCATTTCTCCATGCATTGGGGAAAGAAATCACACAGAATGTACTACACAAAAGGTGGGCCCACAAACAAGGCTGGGAGATGTGAACACACTGTCTAGACACTGGAGAAGTAGTCCATTCCTAACAAATGGCTTGTTGCTCTAGTTCAATAAGGATGGTTTTGAAAATACATGTGAGAGGATTTCAGTGCTATACTTGTTGGCAGTTTGACAGTACACTATGGGATAGCTCATAATACTCCACATTTTAACTGTTAAGGTAGGTATTCTTATTTTAAATCTTTAAAACCTGAAGCTAAAAGATTCCAAGTCACTTTTGTGAAACACTCATATTCTTCTGTTTGATAAATCGCATGAGGAACCAGGAAGTTGCCACAAGTAATTTGTCTGAGTACTGTACTGTATATTAATACATGTATTTTTAAAGAATTGTTATTGGAAATAGAGGAACAAATTATATAGATTAGTTTTCCTTACAGTATGTAGTGCTATTTATTTACTTATTTATTTGGAGTTTTCGTCGCTTTCAACACTGTACAGGTCATATCATGACGCGTAATTGGAAGGGCAGAGGAAACCAGTACATACAGTTGGTCAAGGTTCTGTACTGTATACTGCTGACCAGCGACAAGCAACTACCAGCTTTCTCACTTGAGGTAGGACCGGGAAATGAAATCTGACCTCAGAGGTGGGAGGCGAGAGGGTTACAACTATGCCACCGTGGCCCCCTTGCTATTCCTTATTCTCACCCACTATCAGTTGGTCAAGTAAAAACCCTTATCAGGACAAGGGAAGATGGAGTGGCCACTCGAAAACCATCGGAATAGAGTGGTAACAGAGTGGCAGAGTGACAGAGTGGCAGAGTGGTAACGCTCTCGCCTCCCACCTCTGAGGCCAGGGTTCGATTCCCGGCATGGCCTCAAGTGGGAAAGCTGGTAGTTGCTTGCCGTTGGTTGGCAGTTAACAGCACAGAACCCTGACAGACTCAATGTACTGGTTTCCTCTGCCCTTCCAACTGCCCGTCGTGATATAACCTGTACAGTGTTGATAGCAACGTAAAACCCCAAATAAATAAATTTAGTTTTTAAGTGAATATGACTGAAGTCTGTTTGTCTCAGTAGTCAAACATTATTTCAAAATATTCCACTTTATTTTTCAATAAAAAAATCCAGGTATAAAATAATTAAACTGAGCTGAACTTATTTTTACTTTTCTGTAGAGTATACTGAAAATAGCTGGACAAATTTCAATGAGTTCTTGTGTGTATATGCAACTGGCCCTACAGAAGGGCCCTACATTAGGGTGACCTGAAACTCCCAGTAACAACAAAATTCTTTTGTTCTTATTAACTGTATTTTCTAAATATAAAAGCTTTTATCTCAAACAGGGAAGAGAAAACCAGTTTGAAATGTTAATATTATATTCAAAGGTGATTGGGTCTTGGAAACAACAATCAGATATATTTTTGTCAGTATAGTTGAAGCATACATTTATCATATGATATTTTTGAGTGAAATTTTCAACAAAACTTCCATGAATTTATAATAAGAATGATTAAGTCTTGAGTCTTGATGATTTATAAATATTTACTTGTCTTTTAAATATTTCTTTCACTTTTAAATAATCATTTACAGCAGTTCGAAATTGTTTTGTAAAACGATAAACTTTTCTTTTACCAAGACCCTCAACTAAGGATTCTTATACAACTGTCATTAAAACATAATTTATATGCAAACCCATCTGAAACAGGATGCACTAAAATACCGCTGAAAAGTTTTCCAATGTTAGAGTAAGAAATCTAAAATTCGCCAGAAATCTAAAATTCGCCACCTCTAAAACCACAGTTAATTCTATGCAGAAAATGATGCTTTGTCGTAAACTTGATATATGTCATTTCAAAAAGCCTTGATTTACTATACATTCAACAAATCTCACAAATTCCACATGTGGCGAATTTCAGGTGTGTGGCAAATTTTAGATATCTTACTCTAGCATTTTCGCAATGACACTCATAAAAACTGATGTAAGCTTTCCAGGAAATGATGCAAATTTTGTGTAGGCTTTGTGCACATGCGTACACCACAACAAAATATGTTAATATCATCTAGGATGAATGTTTCCTGTGAAAAATGCTTGCTACATGACAGAGTATGTTATGTGCCAAGAATAGCCTTGCCCAAGGCTCAAATTTGCATGATATTTATTTTTCCAAACATGCACACAGATATCCAGTTTTCATAAAGCACCCATACATGGTATGACATAGAATCTTATCAGACAGAGGTCTTATCTTTCTCTTAGCCATATACCTGTAAAAGTCAGTACATCTATGAGTACATTAACTGAAACTCCATTATCTGAACTGAAAATTTCTCCTAACTGCAAAGAAACTTGAGCCTTCAGCAAGACATTGCCAAGTATAGACCTTTCCATCAAACAAAGGCAGTTTTCAGTCACGTGATGACACTTAGGCAAACGGAGATTTACTGTGTGTAGGTTTCTACAGTGATTCTAGTGCAGACTCTGTGTTTTTTATGTGGAATTAAAATGAAAACTGAACGTATTTATGCATGTTTTGAAAACACGTGAAAAGATTTTCAGAGTGATATTTATTGAAAATTTTGCAGTCTGGGAACGTTCATCACATTCATCATTTCAACTTTTACGACAAAACCTTTTGTGTAGTTTAAATTTAAGGTCACCTTAAAGTCTCTAAAATAGCCACAGAGACCCAGTTTATGGAGATTTTGCCACTTTTAAGTCTATAGCTGTCAAGCGATGTGAGTGATGCAGCTGAAATTTGGGAATCTGGAAAATATATGATTATGTTCTGTTTACATGTGAGATAGATTAAAGCTTTAAATATATGATTAACCTGTGTATGGGGCCATAAATTCCCACCCATGTGACCCTTTTCTACCATTTCCACATATTTGGTCCTGTAACCTGAAAATGGCAAGTCTGACAAGTCTCTAACTTAGTACATATAACTTCTACATGTAATCTTTGTCTGCGAAAACTTTGAAGTCTTTAACTGTAATTTTAAGGTCACCTTAAGGTCTTTAAACTGCACACATACACCCTATTTATTGACTTTTACTACTTTTAAGGCCTACAACTGTCATACTTTGTGACTGATACAGCTGAAATCTCACCTGGAAATTTATTACCGTAAATGACCTATTTAGCGCACCCGCCCTTGTAACCGCACCCCATTGCTTTTCAAGGCAATATACTTGACAACTTCTACAGTACTTGGTGGAAAATTACAGTACTACAGTACAGTAGACCGCGACAGTGCACACTCGCGGCTGGTTACTAAAGGTTTCTAATGATCGACTATCCAGCTTAAATCTTACCTTTCTTAATTTTCCTCAATATCCACATATTTTTTATATAATTTACATATTTTTACTTTATAAATTGACATTTTTGCCATGAATTTCGAGTTTGTTTATTATCTACCGCCATATTTACAGGAAGTGGGTATTTTCGATAGACTCTAAATGTCGGCACACCGTTATTCTTACGGATTGACCTATATACTTCATCCCGGAAAGTTTTTTATGATGGGGTGCGCTTAAAGGGGAATTTTTTCACCAAAAAATTGACAAAAAAATAGACTTGCCTTAGCGCACTGTGTGCTAAATAGGTCATTTATGTTAAAATGTTCTCATGTGCAAGCAAACAAGGACTAGAATAATTTCTTGTCATTATGAATGAAATGTTATTATTATCCCCAGGTAAACAGACTGATATGGGAAATTCAAAGACGTCTAAGGTTTGACATCTGGACTTTGTGGTAGTTCTGGGCATCACTGAGGACAGACATTCTGCATGACCAAACAAAATGGTACAGCATTTAATATAAAAATAAAATTTCAAGGAAACAATAAATTGAAAATCTTAAATAAAACATTGAACACTGTTTTATAATATCAATTCTTTGCTATTGTGTGATTAAATTGTCAAGTCCAGGTAAGTGTAGTCTATTGCTGTGATATTGGGGGGGTTATATTTCATATAAAGATATGGTTTCAGAAGCAAAAGTAACAAGTGAAAATGTTTGTTGATATAAGGAGTTTTAAAAGATCATTTCAGGTGTTAATAATGACATCCTCATTATTTTGCATTTAAAAAAAAAGAGTTTACAAAGGTCCCAGGTCCAGAGTTGGTTGCAGATCTTTCCCAGACTAAATCAGTTCTTTGTTAGACCAACACCAGGTTACCATTTAATGTAAATTTGTCAAGTAATTTTGTAATTTTTTTGTATCTGTAATGTTGCCAACAAACAAATACACAAACATAATCACAAAACCTCCTTTGGGTAGGTAATAAATTATAATTATTTTAAAGGACAAGGGAACCACAGCGGATAAAAATGAAGAAAAAGAGGACGAGTCAAATTCAAAGAAGGAAATACAAAAGGTGAGGCACCCATAAGAAAGGTTGAAAAATATCAATTATTGAAATTTATAATTTGCAATTCATAAATAATCTTTTCACAATAAAATAAAAAAAACAGAAATATTTTATCTTAATATATCTTACCTGTAGCCATTTGTCCAATGGAAGCAGGTCCCACTAAATGCCAGAAAATGATGTCCCGAGTTTTACTCTGGCCAGAGTGGTAATGTGCTCTTGTTTCCGACAACAAGGAAAGCATGGCGGCTGGTACAGGTGGCTCATGAAAGAACTCAGCACAGTTCCCCTATATATAACACTCGCTAGGATGCCAATGCCTCCCTTCACTTGCTAGGTTGATATTTTTTTATTTGGCACAAAGAGGAATGATGTGATGTATTTTTAATTAATCTCTTTTGTCCTCTTAAACAGCATTTTCATCTTTCATAAAGGATCTCGTAAATGTAAGGAGCATGTGGACACATTACGACAAACTTTGATGATCATTCCTGTAGTGCCTGTTGCCATGAAAAGGGTGATGGGGTAGATCCTTGGTGTATGTGGAGTATGAATGCTTAGCTTGTACTACACCGAGCCCTAGCTGGTTCAACAGCTGGCAATTCCTGACAAGATTCCCAAGAAAAAGGCAAACTTGAAGACAGATAAACTGGCTGACCCAGGTTACCACGATTGGCTCTGTAGACATGAAGGATTCTGTGGGTTTGCACACTTCTCAACCATTAACACTGGGAATTTCTGTCAAACATGAATTTTTAGAGCTTTAAAGAAGAATGGTCAAGACGTTTT
This sequence comes from Sabellastarte sp. h YS-2021, assembly GCA_964017235.1. Classification (NCBI taxonomy): domain Eukaryota; kingdom Metazoa; phylum Annelida; class Polychaeta; order Sabellida; family Sabellidae; genus Sabellastarte; species Sabellastarte sp. h YS-2021. Next base: position 28,921,849 of record OZ024940.1, read on the forward strand.
GCCTGTGTTTAAAGCATTGCTCATTTTAGGATCTCACACCCCTAACAATCCTCACAACCTAAAAGATTTGGATCAAATTTGGATGATGACTCGGAGCCTGCATTTGGTAACACTTTGTCTCATATTTTGCTGGGTGATAATCTGGAAGCTCAGAAATGGAGGCATTGGATCAGCTACTTAGGGAGGAAGCTACTTAGGAAGTTACAATTAAGCTACAGTCTATTCCTACATGGGGGTTGGTACTTCACTCTAGACCAAGGGTACACACAGCCACTTGTTGGAATGACAGCCCCTGGACAGTCAGTAGATTTGTTTATTTGTTGTTATATGTCGCGTTCAACAGCCAGGGTCATATTGCGAGGGGTAGTTTACAGGTGGAGAAAACCAGTGCATACTGAACTGTAAACCACCGGGCATCAGCAAGTACTACCAACTTTCCAACTTCAAGCGCCCGGCCCAAGATTCAAACTGGCGGCCTCAGAGGTTGGAGGCAAAAACTCTAACTGCTACACCACTGAGCCCCCTGGACAGTCAGTAGGAGCCTACCTGTCAGGAAAATCTCTATTGACCTTCCCCGGTGGACTGACTGTGTAGGAAAAGGACATGAATCTGACTTTAGTTGTGGATTACCCATGTAGATGAAGACAGTCTGTTTGCCTCCACATTTTTGGAGGCATTATGTACCTGCTGCTCATTATGTACCTGCTGTTTAGAAGTCTTCCAGATAAGAAATAGCCCCTCTGTCACTTTCTTTTGGGAAACATTTGAAAACTGACCCCTTGAACTCTAGTTTCCCTATTTAGTTTCCTTCCTTTTGGTGACACCCATTACTCCGGACTACCGACTTTTTCAATGCGTTTTTCTAGTCATCAAACTATGTGGCTAATCAAGTTAAAATCCTGAACAAGCCTCTGAGAGGACTTTCTTTTGCAGAGTGCACATATTTTGCCATGTAACTTAGAAATTTAAATATAATTTAACCTAATTTAAGATTTAAAATGTAATATATATAAAACATATCAAAATAGTTATACACTATGTCTGGGGATACAACTTTCCTTTGGCAATTCCTAAGTGATGACCTGCCTGGGGATATATTGGTGCTTAATTGGACATATCTAGCTTAAATATCACATTCTAAATTGACTTTCCATAATAGGGTTTTTGCAACCAGATTAAATTGTATGTGGGAAATTATATTTCAGCTGTTCAAATGAGGAAAATTGCAGAAATTAGGCAGGATTATTTTGGTTGGGGCCAGTAAGTTACATCCATCTGTGGAAGCCCAGTAAACATTAGAAACATTTTTAAATGGTTTAAACGTTTACAAAATGTTTTCAAAACCTATACAAACCCTATCTTATGGTTTTCAAAATGTTTCCGAGTAAATGTTTACACTGTATATGTTTAAAAAACATTTTATAAACATTCTATATGCAAATATTTTCACTGAAAACATTCATTAAATGTTTATAAAATATCTCAAAAAAGCATGTCCAAACAAAGATGGCGGTGAGCAATAATAGGGGATTTTAGAGGGCTTTGTCAAAAATGGCCCCACATGCAATCCATAAAAGTTAGAATTGAATGGGGGCACAATCTTTAAGCCATTATCTTACAATTTTAGACATAAAAATAATAGTTTCATTGATGAGTAACCTTAAAAGGACATTGAGTTGCACCTCTGACCCCAGTATTATTCAGATATTATTATGTTCATTTGTAACATTTTTATAACACATGTCATTAAACGTTTCATAAACAGTATACATAAACATTTTTAAAACAATCCATTATAAATGGTTTTCCTGCCCATCATTTTTTAACCTTTGCCAAACGTTTCCTTTCAAACATTTGTAAAACCCCAAAAAATGTTTACTGGGAGAAGTCAATAATTGTGAAATTTAAAACCTAAAATTTAACAAATATTTTTTTTTCACAGGGGGAAAGTGATTTAGATTTAGACAAAGAGGAAGCAAATGAGTCTAGCAAGTCCGAAACTCAAGGAGCTGCTGGTGCTAGAACATCAGAGACCTTGGGAGAGGAGATTGAAGGGGCTAGAAAGGAAAAAAGAAAGAGAAGGAAAAGTCAGTCTGGAGGTAATCAGGGTGACCACAAGGTGCAGAAACAGGAACATGTGTTTATATTGTGGGGTTTCTTTCTGTTGTGCAAGGAAATTTTATATTGTGTTTTTGTTTTGCCAGGAAATTCAATCAATAGCAAAACACAATTAGTGATTCCTGGAACGTTCCATTTCATTTCCAATGTGAAATACCAGTTGTTGTCTGTAGAAGAGAAATGAATCAATATTTATATATTTAGCTGATTTACATAAAATATACAGAAAATAAATAAACAGCAAAAATTGAGACAATAGTTATTTTTCCACCATGTTTTATTGTGGAGAATAGTTAGAACATTGAAGTAAAAAGAGTTTAACAATGATTAGATAATTAGAGACTCAAAAATTTACATTTTTAACCATTTCACAGGTAAGGCAAAAACAGGTGCTTCCAGTAATAGAGGCAGATCTGGTACTAAAACTCCGAGTAGACAGAAAGCCCAGCTAAAGAGAAAGGACTCTTCATCACAAAGTCGCTCACAAAGCACAGATGTCAAGAAATGCAAGGTATGAATGAACAGTTAAACCAGTGCCAATTTGAAGTTATTTCCATTTTAAACAACAGTGTGATGTCAACATGCTTGCCCATTAGGTCATTGGGTTAAATGTACTCAACCCCCTCCAACTTAAAACATATTGAGGAATACCTCCTAATCCTTACTACTTCTTTGCCTGGCAACCCCATCTGCTAGATTAGCTAACTATGAACAGAAATTTGACAAGATGTCTGTCTCGAGGCATCAGATTACAGTACTACCTGGACAATTGGCTCACGAGGGCCTAGCCCCAACAGGAAGCCCTCGTACACATCCAAATAACGATGAACCTAATCAAAAATTAATGAATGATAGTTCACCAGGGGCAGTTTTCACTAAAGGACTTAAACTAAGTCTCTTTATTGGCTAAGTCAGGAACTTAAATCTAAGACTTTGGTCTTAGCTAGGTCTGGGACTTAAAATGGATTTCACAAAGGTGACTTAGCTAAGTCCAAGCTCATCATATAACCACAGTGTTTTTCTTTGTCGTGTGACCTTTTATGTCCTCCATTTGATGCATTTTATCTAAGGATAAGTGCTGTTTTGAAATGGAAAACCTTGTTGCCACACATAAACGTCCCAAAGCCTACTTTAGTAAGGTGTTCTGTGTAATTATTTACAATTAATTTATTAATTGTAATTAATTTGTTTACAGCCCTTTCAGATTTTGAGGCGGAGAAAAGTTTATGGCGGCCATATTTAAGTCCTCTTTACAAAATTTAAGCCAAATACCTCCCAGACTTAAAGTTAAGTCCACTGACTTAGCAATTTCATGAACTTAGCTGCTTTGTGAAATCCGCTCAGTCTAAGACCACAGACTTAACATAAATATAATCCAAAGTCTTAAATTTAAGCCTAAATCTGGACTTAAGTCCCTTTGTGGAATCGGCCCCTAGATGTTTCATCTTGTTCCCACAAAGGTGTTCTACTTTGTGGATAACCAGTATGTGGAATATTGGTCCTGAAGACCCACCCAAAAATGGCTGACACTATGTCAGTTAATCCAGATGATACACAAGAAATCTGCGCTAAATACAATGTTATGGATGCCGCTGACTGGACACTCGTCTCCAGAGAGACGATGGCTTCAGAGGGGCTCCTCCACATGAGGCCCCCTTCTAAGTCACCTCAAGGAGCACTGGAAATTTCTTCAGTTGCTGAACAAGAAACCCAAGACACCTGACAGTAGGAGGAAGTGACACTCCTGCACTCCTCTGACTTCATTGCTGAAAATCAACTTGCCAAGGAAGGAGCCCAATGCGTGGCCTCACTCAGTGATTATCCCAGCACTGACCTCTGTTTTGGATAGTTTCCTGAGGGAGGACACAACCTTATATCCAGTTCATGCTGAACCTACAGGGTGAAGGATCCCTATTGTTCCTTGCCCTAAAAAATCAAACCAAAAGATAGACATCAGACCACCAACAACAAAGGTGACATGCTGTCCAAGTTGATGTTTTACGTCTGGTTCAACAGCCAGGGTCATAATTGGACAGGTCTGCATTGTTACTTATCAGAGAAGAACTTCTTCTTGAAGAACCATCTAGGATTTTAGCAGTAAATAAAAAATTGACAATTTTTCAAGAAACTGTAACAGACAGAGTGACTTTGAGCCAGTTTTTGGCAAACAGGTTAGCATAAGGGTATCCAATGGAAAAGGGAAAAATTTCAAATTTCGCCACTTTTGGCGACCATCTTGAATTTAAACTGGAAAATAAAAAAGTGGAAATATCTCGGGAACCTTTGAAAGAGACTGAGTGACTTAGAGTGAATTTTGGCCCACAGGGTAGTATAAGGTTGTCCCATAAATATCTTTTCAGACTAGCTTACCCTCCACCATAGCCTATCTCCCCTTTCTGGACTATTCCTTCTTGCACATCAACACCTTAGAGGATGTCTACTTACTTACTTACTTACTAATTAGCTAATTTGAGTAAATATCTCATTATTTTCCAACGATTCAAGTTATTGTAAATTAATGGTCACAGGTCCAGATACTTTCTGCGAAGGTACAATGTATTTACCATTAAACAAATCTATTACTGTAGCTATGTGAGTAGTAGCTATTTTCAGTTAGATTAACGAGCAAATTTTGGGCTTTTTGGGTATAAGAGTCCTAAGGTATAGTGCCTCTGAAAAGTACCGAATTTCCCGAATTTCAGCTGCTGCTTTGAATTTTGGAAGAAATGGAAAATGTTATTTAACTTAAAAACCATTAGATCTAGCTTTTTCCAGGAAATTTTGGACCATTTGGGTACGAGAGACCTTAGGTATGGTGCCTCTGAAAATGTAAATTTTTGGGAATTTGGACAAAATTGAAAAATGTTGTTTTTTTTACAAAAACCGTTAGAAATAGAGTGATTTCAAGCAAATTTTGGACCCTCTGGGTATAAGAGACCTTAGGTATAGTGAAATTTTCCGAATTATGCCAGAACTGGAAACTGTTGTTTATCACAAAACTGTTAGAGATTGAGTGATTTCAAGCAAATTTTGGATCCTTTGGGTATTAGAGACCTAAATTTTGGACGCCATTTTCATACTAACTTACAGGGGCCGTGGTGGCAGAGTGGTGACACTCTCGCCTCCCACCTCTGAGGCCGGGGTTCAATCCCAGTCATGGCCTCAAGTGGGAAAGCTGGTAGTTGCTTGCCGTTGGGCGGCAGTTTACAGTACAGAACCCTAACGAACTGTATGTACTGGTTTCCTCTGCCCTTCCAACTACAGTGTTGAAAGCGACGTAAAACCCCAAATAAATAAATAAAATACTAACTTACAAACTGTTCACAAAGCATTCATAGGGTGGACATGATACTTGATCATGTGTTTTCTTCTTTGCTATCCTGTTTCTTCTCATATGTTGCAACTACTGTTAGCAGGGCCTCTTATCACAGACTATCAGCCCTGTATGAGGTTTGACTCCCACAAGTGACAAATGCTGAGGACCTTTCCCAATATGACCCTGGCTGTTGAACGGGACATAAAACCCTAACTTTGACTTAAAACTGTCACAATGGAAATGATAATGTCTTTTAACCATTATGCCATATCCATGCATTGCTTTTTCAGAGAAAGAAGTTCAAAGTGGCTACGAAAACAGATGCCAGTAGAAAAGAACTTTTGAAAGGTGCAATATCTCACCAACAGAAATACCTATCAGAGAGTGTTGACGTGAAGGATTTTTTGACTATTCTGTGGGCAGAGGGTGTTATTGACGAAGCCAAAAAGGAGAAAATACAAGCATGTTCAGCAAACATCGGGGATGTTCATGCAGCAAGCTTGTTTTGGTCAATGTTGCTGAGAGATGAAATACCAGTAGTGAGATTTGTGGAGACCATGCAGAGGGAAACTGAGCCTAAACACTGGATCTGTGACAAACTGGACGAGTTTGTAGAAAAGGTTAAATCTGGAGAATGGCCTTTGTATGGAGAACCAGATTTTAACAGTAGGTTCTAATATATTGTTCTTGTTAAAGGAAATGGCTTGTAAATCGTATTGAATGACATATTCACAACAAGATCAGTAAGTTAAATAGTAAATTTTGACATAACTGATTTGGAAACCAAACATTTTAAAGATTCAAACATGATTTAAAAATGAACATGAAATTTAATTTGTTAAATATGCGATAACATCAGGTCAAATATTGTTCTATTTTAAGTATTCACAAAGTGAAAACATTTGCCTTATCTTAGTCTTTTTAAAATTTTGAGTTTTTAATTAAAGTATATTTTTATCTAGAGATGGTCATGGTCATTGTATCCACCGGAGGCAACCTATAGGAAATCATGGGCTGGTGTGATCGGATTTGACCTTGGGACCCCTCCCTTCAAGGTCAAATAAGGATAGCCAAACTTAGAAGTGCTTATAACTCGCTTATTATTGGTTCTAGAGGTTTGGGATGATAAACCAACCTATAGAAAATCATGGGCTGGGAATCTTTTCGTGTGGTTGGATTTGACCTTGGGTCCCTCCTTCAATGTCAAACGAGGACAGCCAAACTTAAAAGTGCTTATTACTCGTTTATTATTAATCCCAGAGGTTTGGGATGGTAAACCAACTTATAGAAATCATGGGCTAGGAATCTTTTGATGTGGTCAGATTTGACCTTGGACACCTCCTTCAAGGTCAAACGAAGCCAGCCAAACTTGAAAGGGTTTATAACTCATTTATTATTGATCCTAGAGGTTTGCAATGTGAAACCAACTTGCAAGATATTGTGGGTTGGGGAATCTTCTGATGTCAGATTTGACCTTTGACCCCTCTTTCAAGATCAAATGATGGTTCACTGGCTTTGGTGAGTTGTCTCTCCGGTGGATACAGATTTGCATCGGTTCTCCAATGCGTAGGTCTAGGTTATTTTGAAGTAGAACAGTAGAAAATATCTTAAAAACACTGAGCAGAAATGTCCATGAAAGAAATTTCCTAAATAAATAATAGTGAGGCATCAAAGCTTATTTTTCTGAAAAACTTAACATTGGGTGATTTTAATAAAAGAACTTCCAAATTGTTCATCTATGGCTGATTCATCTGGAAACAAAGTAGAATGTGGCTTCAAATAAGACACTTAGAACCAACATCCATGCAAAAAATGGCCCAGTTTAATAATACTGTGAGGTATAAAGTTATGTTACAAACCATGTAAATACTTAATATTTTGGTGATTTTAATAAAATTTCCAACAAAGTGCACATTATTTTGCATACAATACTCGTAGCTTACTAAAATGTATATTGAGTACAAACTGTCTTAAAATTGGGAAATTATACAGCAACATCCTTGAAAGGAATTGCCCAATTAAATAACATTTGGAAATCAAAGGCTCTATTAAAATCTCTGTAAACTACTCAATATTTCAGTCATTTTTAAGATCAAATTATATAACCACCAAATTGTTCATTGTTATGTGTAGAAGGTGTTTGTATACTTAGCGAACAAAAAAAAATTCTAACTTAAATATTCAATTAGTATCTGAAACATTCTAGTTAGAAAGAATTAAGGACACTATTTTGATAAAATAAAACACAATTTAAGTTGACATAGAATATAGATGCACAACTTGTCCTGTTAATAAAAAAACTGTTCCTTTTTTAGAGATTGAAGAAATGCTGAGAAAGAAATACTTGAATGAAGCATGGATGAAGCTTGAAGTTATACCAGATGAAGAAAAGGCTGTCATCCAGATTTCTAAAGAATTGTTGACTCCAGACTTCAGAAGCAAAGTGGTGAAACCTAGTGCATTGTATTCTTCAAACCTTTTAGAGACAGAAGTATTGAGTGAGCATTATAAAAACATTGTAGATAATGATTTACATGATATTTTGAGTCATGTGTCACATCTGGAAAGAAAGAGTGTTCTGACTGACCTTCAGCCTAACCTTGTTGAACTGTTGGGAGTCGCTGGGACTGGGAAAACTACAGCAGTTAAAAAGCTCACATATACCTGGGCAACAGATGGAAATCAATTACTGAAGAATTATGACTTGATTTTTCTTATCCCTTTCAGAGATGTGACCACCGACAAACTGATGGACATAGTCTGTGATATGAGGCTTTTACCTAAGTCTGAGAAAAAAAGCTTTGGCCATTTCTTACAGAGGTCTGAACAAGCTAGGAAAGTTTTATTCATCCTAGATGGAGTTGATGAAAATGACCTACATGAAGACACAGACTTGTTTAACCTTGTGACTGGAAGGCTTTTCCCAAATGTGACTGTCCTGATAACTTCAAGACCTGAGGGAAAATCTTTAGGTATTATTGATAAGAAACCAAGACTCAAGGTCACCTTGCATGGGGTTGATAAGGCAAGTGTGGACAGAATGCTGGAAGATGCTGTAAAGGGGTCATCTGAAGAAGAAAAAGAAAAATTCAAGCAAAGGTACAATGAAAAACTTTCTGACAAGAGTCTGCTTTTCATCCCTCTCTACCTGACACTATTGTGTTTTGTATTCAAAGAAGACATTGCCAAAGGTATTAAGTGTGTCAACTTGAAGATACCTGAAACAATGACCAGGTTGTTTAATACCATCATGCATGTAATTGTTAGGAGATGGCTACGAAAGAGGAAACACAATAATGTAACCATCACTTTCAGTGATAGCCCCCTTGAAATGGAGAGTACAGTGCCTTCGGAGATCAAAAGAATCCTGTGCTCTATTGGCAGGGTCTGTTACGAAGGACTTTTAGCAAACAAATACCAGTTTTCTGACCAGAACGCCAAAAAGTATCACTTAGACATGGAGGATATCAAACAAAGTGGACTGTTTACTGTAGGTAGGGATGGTTCTAGTGAAATCTTTTTTACAAAACACAAACAACTTCAGGAGTATCTGGCTGCTTTATATTTAGCCTGTGAAGGCATAAAGGAGCGTCATTTCCATGAGATAGTGCACAAGGAAGAAAACAGAGAGAAAGGGTTAATTGAAGTTATGAAAGACTGCAATATGGTGAAACTCACCCAATTTGCTTGTGGACTCTCTGGAGACTTTTTGGAGTCTGTGCTGGATGTAGCTACTTCTAGCTTCAGAATATTAAGGTCTGCGGGCATGGATGGATACATTGATGGAGTAGACATAGAGTATGCAGCCATCCTTTTTACAGAGCGAAATGGTTGTGATCTTTCTGCTGTTGATAAACAGACATTAGAAGGTTATGATGCGCTTACCAAATATGTGTGTGAAGCAAAAATAGCAAAGACTCGATCAGTGCAATTTTCTTTGCACAATTTTGACTGTCTTAAGAACATGATTAGAGCATTAGATGCACGTGTGTGTGCAAATCTTCTCAGCAGGTTTTATGGTTTGAAACTAAGGCTACCAGACTTTGGCCAGTCTACTGGACTTGCAGCACAGGGTGATGTTTGTAACTGTGTTTGTGATGATTCTGTTGTGAGACTTAGTTTGGACGAGACACAGGCATGCCTGCTGAGTAAAGTACAAATTCACAATTTCACGACTGTTACTACACATTCTGTGAAAATCAGGTATGTTGATGTAATTGGACTCTTGAACACATTTCCAGATGTCACAAAGTTATGTATTTTTGGAGATCGCTGTTTTTATCAAAGCATAGCTGGAAAATTACACTGTGGTACAAATACCAAACTCAAGTGTGTGGAAATACTATTTACAGAGAAGAGTGACATGCCAATTTGTCACATACACAGTTTACTTAAACTAGCTAGTTTGACAACTTTAAAGTTGAATGGTGTCAAAAACATACTTACATATCTCAGCGAGCATTTCAATGAAGAGGAATATTTGTGGAATGGGTTGCAACATCTAAATTTAGGGTGTGACATTCACACTTGTACAGAAATATCAGGTCTGTGTGCCCTATTGGAGGCTAACTCTGCAGCATTATTGTCATGTAAAATTGATATATTTGTGCCTGAAGATTCTCAAACACACATGACTGAGTCTTTCAAAAGTCTGAGTCAACTTCAAGAGTTGAAATTGTATGCATCAAGAAAACCAGACTATTTGGCTCATGTACTGGCTGAGTGTCTGCCAGCACTCAGTAACCTCCACACACTGGAAATCAGGGACTTGTATCTGACTAGTGATGTTCTCACACCACTGGCTCAAGGAATTAAAACATTGGTGAACTTGAAATCTTTCACATTGACCACATGGGGTGATGATGAGCGAGACTACACAATCCAATTAGCAATTGAGTGTCTCCCATGTCTACCACAAATTAAAGAGCTGAATTTGAAAACACACCATGAAAAGATCGATCACCAAACACTAGCACAACTCACTGAAGTTTTGCAATCCTTGCATCAGTTAAAAACACTAAATCTGAAAAAAGTAGGTTCACTAGGGGAAAATGCAGGTTTTTTCATACATCGTGCTTTGGGGAATAATTTTATTTAGCAGAGAAGATGATTTGTTATTGAGGCTGAGTCAAATGAATGAGATGATGTGACGGATTCACTCGTGCAAAAGTCTTCATGATGTTTCAAACTTCCACAGAATTGGGCCACAATGTAGCAGCAATTACGGCATAGTTAAAAAATGTTTGGGGCTCACCCTGTACCCGAAAAACAGAACTGTAAAATGGTAACATAATCATGCATGATCTTGAGTTCTAATTTAATTACCTGTTCTATAGTAACTGTTTTTTTAGTCACAACATAGAAAATACATACAGTATAGAAAACATCTACTTGGAATAATATATTTTGTCCACCGATGCTGAAAACAATGGACTATTTATGGCATAATTAGTGGTGGTTTCCACAGCATATTCACTTTTCTGGAATATAAAAGCTACAAACATATAAATACACATAATACTGATTATGTGACTTATATTTCAGAAGAAAAAATATGACGTGAATCACGTAAAAAAACAACAAATAAATAAACTCTACATAAAGCCCTGTAATACAGTCCCTTCTTCATCAAGAGTTCTTTCTTATTCATATTATTTATAACAAATAGCTTTTGCATTAGTTTGTAAAAACCTCACACAAAACGGGAAAGAAATCTTGTGCCTTCTTTCTTATCTGGCCCAAATAAACAAATGATGTTGGCTTTCTTTTATCAGTGGGTAGGTTAGATTTGAGAAGTACATTTTTTTTGGAAACGGCTGATTTGGCTGATCTATATACATGCATTTGTTATTTCCACGAAAAGTTAGGAGCAATTTCCTGGTGATCATGTAATCACTAATACATGAGTCACCATAGTTTCTGAGAGAAAAGTTAATCCACAATTTCACAGGAAATAAATTTAAAGTGGACTTTATATTTGCCCATCTCTTGTCCTCTAATGTGCATGACAAATTGTAAATATCTTTGGAAATACCTGCAATTTAGCATCTAAACTGGCACATGATATTTCTCCCTTTGCTACAGCAGTCCTATAAAACTATTTTAAGCAAATTTAAAGGCCTAGTAGCGTCAAATCTAACATACTAATATTTTAGGCTTAAAACATTGCACTGATCATCCTATTTACATAAATACCACTCTCTTGAAAAACAATCCAGTATTCATGATTCTACAGCTGATTTATTTACTCTAAATTAGCCATTTCTCCTGTCAAAACCTCCCCTTCAGAAACTGTGTGTACTATGTCAACTGTTGTGCACAACACATATTCCTGTACTGTGGAATGCTCTGTGTGTGTATGCAGAAACACACAGTTTCAGTGTGGTGTATGTTTTTTTTTCTCATTTTTGTGTGTAGCTAATCAAACTGGCTGATATCATTTATCAAAGATTATCTGATGAAAATAATTTTTAAAACTTATTTGATTTTGATGATAATAATAGTGTACCAAGTAGCAGAAATGATGGAGAGAACACAGACCTTACCAGATAGGATTGGTAGGAATGTACAAGAATAAAGCATTATAACTTTGAGGCCTGTATATCTGATTATGAAATAGTAATAAGAAGGATAATTTGGACCAAAATTATTCATCTTTACTTCTTTGGTAAGACAGTACAATATTTGATTGTGTAATGACATGTATACTGCATTATCATATTGGACAATAATAAAACATTTTATATCTGGAACCTGTGAGAATCTTAACAAGAGGAGAGTGCCCGTGAACGGGCACTGTGTCAGCTGACTGAATGTTTTTGATTTGTGAAGGTGATAATGAGAGGAAAGCATAATTATCAGGGAAAGGGCCGTACAGAAATACAGTAAATGGTAACTTAACAGCATGTTCGAAAGAAATTCCGAAGCTGACAGAAGAAAAGGATAAAAAAGTTGTGCCCTGCAAATGGTATTATGAAGGAAAGTAACAAGGTAATTGTTTAAGTGTAAAAGTAGGTTAAAAATATTTAAAGAAATACTATAAACGCAATATCCTCATTCAACCATGAAGAAGGGGTCCAAAGGTCAAATCTGACCATACCAAAAGATTCCCAGCCAAAGAATTCCTATAGGATGGTTTACCGTTCCAAACCTCTAGGACCAATAATAAGCGAGTCATAGGCACTTTTTATGTTTGGCTATCCTTGTTTGACCTTGAAGGAGGGGTCTAAGGTCAAATCCGACCACACAAAAAATTCCCAGCCCATGATTTCCTGTAGCTTGTTTACCATCTCAAACCTGTAGGACCAATAATAAGCGAGTTATAAGCAATTGTAAGTTTGGCTATCCTCAACTGACCTTTAAGGAGGGGTCCAAGGTCAAATCTGACCACACCAAAAGAATCCCAGCCCATGATTTCCTACATGTTGGTTTACCATCCCAAACCTCTAAGACCAATAATCAGCGAGTTATAAGCACTTTTGTGTTTGGCTATCCTCATTTGACCTTGATTGAGGGTTCCAAGGTCAAATCGGACCATATTAACAGATTCCCAGCCCATGATTTCCTACAGGTTGGTTTACCATCCCAAACCTCTAGGACCAATAATAAGGGAGAATATAAGCACTTTTCATGACTGACAAAAAACACCTGTGGTGGCCATCAAATGAGGCCCAAAATATTCCCAGGCAATATTTTATAGTTATTAATATATACTGCAAACTTAAGAAGTCTAGCTATAATATTTTTTTCACTAGAGCAGTAATGGTGAAATCTCTCTCTACACACTGCGGCTATCCAGTGGATACAATGATTTACTCAACAGTGAGAACCTGAGAATAGCTATTGCTCAGTTGTGCCATGAGCTACAGGTCTGTAATTTCACTATGTTATAGTTGACCCAAAAGTACATGAATAACATATTTGCACAAATTTCTGTAAATGCAATAGTTTTCCAATTACAACTGATTTACTCAACAGTGAGCACTACAAAGTAGCTATTACTCAGCTATGCAATGTGCCACAGGTCTGGAACTTCACTATGTTATAGCTGACCCCAAAATAGGTGAACAACATATTTAAGCAAACACTGCAAATGCAATAGTTTACAAGTTACAACTGATTTACTCAATAGTGATGACCTAAAAGTAGCTATTACTCAGCTATGCCATGAGCTACAGGTCTGAAATTTTACTATGTTATAGCTAGCCCAAAAGTAGCTGAATAACATATTTATACGAAATTCTCTAAATGCAATAGTTTTCCAATTACAACTGATTTACTCAATAGTAAAAACTTCAAAGTAGCTATTACTCAGCTATGCCATGACCTACAGGTCTGAAATTTCACTATGTTATAGCTGGCCCAAAAGTAGCTGAATAACATATTTATACGAAATTCTCTAAATGCAATAGGTTTTAAGTTACAAGTGATTTACTCAATAGTGAGAACTTCAAAGTAGCTATTACTCAGCTATGCAATGTGCCACAGATCTGAAACTTCACTATGTTATAGCTGACCCCAAAATAGGTGAATAACATATTGAAACAAAATACTCTAAATGCAATAGTTTCCAAGTTATAAGCGATTTACTCAACAGTGATAACATAAAAGTAGCTATTACTCAGCTATGCCATGACCTACAGGTCTGAAATTTTACTATGTTAGAGCCGACCCAAAAGTAGCTGAATAACATATTTATACGAAATTCTCTAAATGCAATAGTTTTCAAGTTATAAGCGATTTACTCAACAGTGATAACCTAAAAGCAGCTATTACTCAGCTATGCCATGACCTACAGGTCTGAAATTTTACTATGTTATAGCTGACCCAAAAACAGCTGAATAACATATTTATACGAATTCTCTAAATGCAATAGTTTTCAAGCTATAAGCGATTTACTCAACAGTGATAACCTAAAAGTAGCTATTACTCAGCTATGCCATGACCTACAGGTCTGAAATTTTACTATGTTATAGCTAACCCAAAAGTAGCTGAATAACATATTTATACGAAATTCTCTAAATGCAATAGTTTTCAAGTTATAAGTGATTTACTCAACAGTGATAACCTAAAAGTAGCTATTACTCAGCTATGCCAGGAGCTACAGGTCTGAAATTTCACTATGTTATAGCTGGCCCAAAAGTAGCTGAATAAGATGAAATTCTCTAAATGCAATAGTTTTTAAGTTACAAGTGATTTTACTCATGATGGAAGTTACTGAAAAGCCTAAAAGTAGCTATTACTCACTTAGCTATTGAGACAGACATCCAACTTACTCACCATTTTGTAGCTATGAAAAAAGTAGCTGAATAACATATTTAAACAAAATGCTCTAAATGAAACACTTTTCAAGTTATAAGTGATTTTGTGCATGATTTCATGAATTTTAATGCATTAAAAATTATTAAAAAAATTTATTAAAAAAAAAGTAAGACAGATCCAGGTCTCATACTCACACAAGATAATCTACCTCTGGCCTAGTACATATATGCAAGATATGAGAGAAATCCCTGCAATAGTCACTGAGAAAATTGTGATTAAGTGTTGAAATTTTCACACTTTTGGTGGGGGTACCCCCCTTGTAATGTCTCTAGCAAACAGACGAACAGACAGATTTGCATGCCTTGAACAATTTTTCATCCTCGATAGATAAGGTATCTTTTAAAAAAACAGCACGTCTCTAGGCCTTGTGGTTTTGGAGAAGAAGTTGTTCACGCGGACGCGGACGCGTACGCCCACGCCGCTGAGTGACGACATAATGTCAGCTGACTGACAAGTCAGCTGACATAAAAATGTGCAATATCTCACATCTGGTTTTATAGGTTCTGGGTGATTATGAGGATATAGGACATCTGGGTTTGGAAATGAAAAATCAGTGGTTAGATATAACTTTTAACCTTTACAAATGAAAGCATTACCATAGGTTTATCTGAATTTTCTCATTTGTATCAAAACAGCACTATTTCACTTTTTAGAATGAATATTTAAATAAACCTTTAAATATAATCTTTTTCTTAATTTTCTCAGTATTCTTCAAAACAGTAGATTATAATGTTAATGAGGGGCCATAGTGGCACAGTGATAACACACTCGCCTCCCAAATTTGAGGTCTAGAGTTTAAACCAGGGACCTTATGTGGGAAAGTTGGTAGTTGCTTACCAATGGTAGGCAGTTTACATGAACTGTATGCACTGGTTTCCTTTGCCCACAGAACTACCCGTCATCATAGGACCTGTGCAGTGTTCAAAGTTACATTAAACCCCAAATAAATAAGTGAATATAATGTACAGTAGAACCTCGATTATCTGAACCCAGTGGGAGACATACAATACAGTCGGATAATTGAGGGGTTTGGATAGATGAAGGAAACTGAAATTCACCGTCTAGGGGCTATCAAGTTGGCAATAATAGAAAATCTCTTTTATGCACTTAATATAGACATCGGTATTCGTGGATGATATATTTAATATATCTGTATAATATATCGTAACTGTAATTGTGGCTTATTTGCTCCAAATCTATGATTATTATCATTTTTATTTAAAATATTACGCAGATTTTAACTGGGCGAGTTCGGTTTGTACATGCATTGACTGCATTTTAATTTTGGATAAATATCGTCACGCATTTTGTCAATTGAGAAACTCCTGGAGATTATTTTATTGTAAAACCCAAAGTGTTTGGTGGGTAATGCATTGTTGACGTCTTTTCTTTTATAAACATTGTCAGTCTGTGAACCTACTCCGGGAGGTTATAAATTGCGATAGCTAATCGAACATACTTTCATTGATTGGCCCATTATGAAAAAAGTTGTGTAGTCGTGTAATTGAATTAATCCCTCCCCTATTGTAGCAATGGTGATAAAGATCAAAGAAGTTAGGCGTTTCTGTGAACGGTACATTTTATAAAGCACCAGAATTACTAGTGTCTGAGACTGTGTAAAATCCTGTGTTATCGCTCACACTAGATGGAATTCATAAAGCAATCATACCATCTCAGGACATATTAGCTTATGCTAATGTAAAATTCAGTACATGTATGAGTGAATTATATGTACTGAAACTTCATTACCTGAACTGAAAATTTTCTTTAACTGCAAAGAAACTTTAGCCTTCAGCATTGCTATTGTGATACGTGACACAGAGCATGTTGCAAAAGTGTTGTGTGAATTTGTTTGAAAATACACGAAAAGGTTTCCAGTGTGATATTAGTTGAAAACTTTACAGTATGGGATAGTTCATGACATAACACCAAGCATTTCAACTGTTAAGGTAGGCATTATTTTAAACCTTTAATATGGTCATTTTGAAAGCTCCAGACTCTTTTTCAATAGACAGTGTACAACAAAGGAAAGAATATCTATGGAGACCCAATGGTAACATTGCAGGAAGAATATATTCCGTCATTTTTTGAGGGATGAAAGATTCTATATTTTCATAGCTACTTGCAGTTTTTGTTTCAAATATTAGATGGCTGTCATGTGCGTTTCTTTGATAGTTCCTCTGTGGCCAACAAACATTGTCCTTCAAGGTCAGCCCTTGATCCCCACTAAGTCAATTTTTATTACTTTTACTACAACACTTCAATTAAGAGGGTTTTTTGGGGCTCTGTTGCTTCAATAATTTCTCTTTAGTTTCTTATATCCTGAATATTTTTCCTGCTTTTGCAAATCTAGGTCCATATAGCTAAGTGATTAATAGTGCTTGTAGCTACTTTTAGTACATTGCGTATAACTCCAAAATGACTGCACTTAAAGTTTTACTAAAATATGTTGTTCAGTTACTTTCTCTGTACCTACGAGATGTTTATTATCTGTTTTTTTGAGTGCGACTTTTTGATGTTCTTTGTCATTGCAAACTTTCAGAGCTGTAGCACCGCAGATAACTGATTAATAGCTACTTTGCTATTTTGCCAATGAATAATTCACTTGTAACTTCAAAACTATTGACTTTGGGGGCGACTTCTTCACGTATCTTGTTCACCTACCTTTAGATGATCTGTGTTATGGTATATTTTTCAGAGCAGTAGTTCAATAGCTCACTGAGTATAGTGAGAACTTCAGTATCCATGTCCTTTATTGTCCATATCCATGAGACCCTAGAACGTTTGGTGTAAAACAGTGTACTAGCTGCCCGTGCGTGTGAAAAATGAATTTTTTCCTTCCTAATCACAGACATTTATGAGTACACTGTTTTATACCAAAAGATCTAGGGTATCACGGATATGGGCAATAACGGACACAGATACCGGTGATGATGAAAGGACAGGTGAAGTTCCTACATAATAGCTACTTTGATAGTTCATCTTTGAGTAGGTGTTTGATAACTACAAAACTATTGAATTTACAGCATTTTTTAAAAACAAATTTTTGTTGTAGTAAATTTTCAGAGCTGTAGCTCCACGTCTAACTGAGCAATAGCTACTTTGCTATTTTGCTAATGAGTAAATCACTTGCAACTTCAAAAGTATGAAAACTTAGAGGATTTTTATCAATTGTATTGTTCATCCACACTTTGATGTTCTGTGTCATGAGAACTTTACAGAGCTGTAGCTATAAGGCTGAGTAATAGCTATGCAATGAAAAGGGGCAGCTTATTGTTTCGCTTTCTTGAATATCTCTCTTTATATTAGGCCTATCCACATGACATTTCCCAGTTATCTTCTATGGGCGTGGGATGATTTTTTGACAGGCAAAAAAATTGACCTTTGACCTTTATGATCACATGATCAAATATTAAAAAAAAACACATTTACTTCCTTTTTATCAGATTTCCTCTGAAAGTACCAGGTGTGGGTCAACTAAATTTGGTAAACATATTCCTAGCATAAGAATCTAGGGGCCAGTCGATATTGGAATCAATCGGGTCATAATTGACTGATTGAGAGGCAATTGATTATCCATTGATAAAAATTTTGTTAAAATTAAGCCTTGAACTCTCTTATTATTGGCCCTAGAGATTTGGGATGGTAAACCAAACTATAGGAAATCATGGGCTGGAAATTTTTTGGTGTGATCAGATTTGACCTTGGGCTCCTCCTTCTAGGTCAAACGAGGATAGCCAAAACACAAAACTGCTAATAACTCACTTATTATTGGTCGTAGAGGTTTGGGATGGTAAACCAACCTACAGGAATGGCTAGGAATCTGTTGGTATTACCAGATTTGACCTTGGGTCCCTGCTTCAAGGTCAAACGATGGTAGACAAACTTAAAAATGCTCATAACTCGCTTATTATTGGTCCCTAGAGGTTTAGGGTGTGAAATCAACGAATTAGGAAATCTTTTGGCTTTCTTGAAATGAATACTTCTTTTTTGTCATAGCTTCTGTGTAAATAACTAAAGACAAGACACACGTGATTCTATAACACATCTGAGAGTCCTTTTGTACGCAATAGCAGATACATATGCGTATCCGTGTACACATGCGTATATGTAAAACAAGAGGAGAGTGCCCGTGAACGGGCACTGTGTCAGCTGACTGAATGTTTTTGATTTGTGATGGTGATAATGAGAGGAAAGCATAATTATCAGGGAAAGGGCTGTACAGAAATACAGTAAATGGTAACTGAACAGCATGTTCGAAAGATATTCCGAAGCTGACAGAAAAAAAGGACAAAAAAGTTGTGCCCTGCAAATGGTATTATGAAATAAAGTAACAAGGTAATTGTTTAAGTGTAAAAAGTAGGTTAAAAATATTTAAAGAAATACTATAAATGCAATATCCTCGTTCGACCATGAAGAAGGGGTCCAAAGGTCAAATCTGACCATACCAAAAGATTCCCGGCCAAAGAATTTAGGATGGTTTACCATCCCAAACCTCTCGGACCAATAATAAGTAAGTCATAGGCACTTTTTAAGTTTGGCTATCCTTGTTTGACCTTGACGGAGGGGTCCAAGGTCAAATCCGACCACACAAAAAAATTCCCAGCCCATGATTTCCTGTAGCTTGTTTACCATCCCAAACCTGTAGGACCAATAATAAGCGAGTTCTAAGCAATTGTAAGTTTGGCTATCCTCAATTGACCTTGAAGGAGGGGTCCCAGGTCAAATCTGACCACACCAAAAGAATCCCAGCCCATGATTTCCTATATGTTGGTTTACCATCCCAAACCTCCAAGACCAATAATACGCGAGTTATAAGCACTTTAAGTTTGGCTATCTTCGTTTGACCTGGAAGGAGGGGTCTAAGGTGAAATCTGACCACACCAAAAGATTCCCAGCCCATGATTTTCTATACGTTGGTTTTCCATTCCAAACCTCTAGGACCAATAATAAGCGAGTTATAAGCACTTTTAAGTTTGGCTATCCTCATTTGACCTTGAAGGAGGGTCCAAGGTCAAATCCGACCACACCAAAAAATTCCCAGCTCATGATTTTCTATAGGTTGGTTTTCATTCCAAACCTCTAGGACCAATAATAAGCGAGTTATAAGCACTTTTATGTTTGGCTATCCTCATTTGACCTTGAAGGAGGGTTCCAAGGTCAAATCGGACCATATTAACAGATTCCCAGCCCATGATTTCCTACAGGTTGGATACAATGATTTACTCAACAGTGAGAACCTGAAAGAAGCTATTGATCAGCTATGCCATGACATAGAGGTCTGCAATTTCACTATGTTATAGCTGACCAAAACGTCTGTGAATAACATATTTAACAAAATACTCTAAATGTAATAGTTTTCAAGTTACTACTGATTTACTCAAGAGTGAGAACCTCAAAGTAACTATTACTCAGCTATGCAATGAGCTACATGTCTGAATTTTTGCTCTGTTATAGCTGACCTAAAAGTAGGTGAACAACATATTTAAGCAAAATACTGTAAATGCAATAGTTTTCAAGTTACAACTGATTTACTCAATAGTGAGAACCTGAAAATAGCTATTGCTCCGCTATGCCATGAGCTATAGGTCTGTAATTTCACTATGTTATAGCTAACCCAAAAGTAGGTGAACAATATATTTTAACAAAATACTCCAAATGCAATATTTTTCAAGTTATAGCCAATTTACTCAACAGTCAGTGCCTGAGAATAGCTATTGCTCAGTTGTGCTATGAGCTACAGGTCTGTAATTTCACTATGTTATAGCTGACCCAAAAGTAGCTGAATAACATATTTGCACAAATTTCTGTAAAGGCAATAGTTTTCCAATTACAACTGATTTACTCAACAGTGAGAACTTCAAAGTAGCTATTACTCAGCTATGCAATGAGCCACAGGTCTGGAACTTCACTATGTTATAGCTGACCCCAAAATAGGTGAATAACATATTGCAACAAAATACTCTAAATGCAATAGTTTCCAAGTTATAAGTGATTTACTCAACAGTGATAACCTCAAAGTAGCTATTACTCAGCTCAGCCATGAGCTACAGGTCTGAAATTTTACTATGTTATAGCTGACCCAAAAGTAGGTGAACAACATATTTAAGCAAAATACTGTACATGCAATAGTTTTCAAGTTACAACTGATTTACTCAATAGTGATGACCTAAAAGTAGCTATTACTCAGCTATGCCATGAGCTACAGGTCTGAAATTTTACTATGTTATAGCTGACCCAAAAGTAGCTGAATAACATATTTATACTAAATTCTCTAAATGCAATAGTTTTGCAATTACAACTGATTTACTCAATAGTGAGAACCTCAAAGTAGTCATTACTCAGCTATGCAATGAGCTACAGGTCTGAAATTTTACTATGTTATAGCTGACCCAAAAGTAGGTGAACAACATATTTAAGCAAAATACTGTAAATGCAATAGTTTTCAAGTTACAACTGATTTACTCAATAGTGATGACCTAAAAGTAGCTATTACTCAGCTATGCCATGAGCTACAGGTCTGAAATTTTACTATGTTATAGCTGACCCAAAAGTAGCTGAATAACATATTTATACGAAATTCTGTAAATGCAATAGTTTTCCAATTACAACTGATTTACTCAATAGTGAGAACTTCAAAGTAGCTATTACTCAGCTGTGCCATGACCTACAGATCTGAAATTTCACTATGTTATAGCTGGCCCAAAAGTAGCTGAATAACATATTTATACGAAATTCTCTAAATGCAATAGTTTTGCAATTACAACTGATTTACTCAATAGTGAGAACCTCAAAGTAGTTATTACTCACCTATGCAATGAGCTACAGGTCTGAAATTTTACTACGTTATAGCTGACCCAAAAGTAGGTGAACAACATATTTAAGCAAAATACTGTAAATGCAATAGTTTTCAAGTTACAACTGATTTACTCAATAGTGATGACCTAAAAGTAGCTATTACTCAGCTATGCCATGACCTACAGATCTGAAATTTCACTATGTTATAGCTGACCCAAAAGTAGCTGAATAACATATTTATACGAAATTCTGTAAATGCAATAGTTTTCCAATTACAACTGATTTACTCAATAGTGAGAACTTCAAAGTAGCTATTACTCAGCTGTGCCATGACCTACAGATCTGAAATTTCACTATGTTATAGCTGGCCCAAAAGTAGCTGAATAACATATTTATACGAAATTCTCTAAATGCAATAGTTTTGCAATTACAACTGATTTACTCAATAGTGAGAACCTCAAAGTAGTTATTACTCACCTATGCAATGAGCTACAGGTCTGAAATTTTACTACGTTATAGCTGACCCAAAAGTAGGTGAACAACATATTTAAGCAAAATACTGTAAATGCAATAGTTTTCAAGTTACAACTGATTTACTCAATAGTGATGACCTAAAAGTAGCTATTACTCAGCTATGCCATGACCTACAGATCTGAAATTTCACTATGTTATAGCTGGCCCAAAAGTAGCTGAATAACATGTTTATACGAAATTCTCTAAATGCAATAGGTTTTAAGTTACAAGTGATTTACTCAATAGTGAGAACTTCAAAGTAGCTATTACTCAGCTATGCAATGAGCCACAGATCTGAAACTTCACTATGTTATAGCTGATCCCAAAATAGGTGAATAACATATTGAAACAAAATACTGTAAATGCAATAGTTTCCAAGTTATAAGCGATTTACTCAACAGTGATAACCTAAAAGTAGCTATTACTTAGCTATGCCATGAGCTACAGGTCTGAAATTTTACTATGTTATAGCTGACCCAAAAGTAGCTGAATAACATATTTATACGAAATTCTGTAAATGCATCAGTTTTCCAATTACAACTGATTTACTCAATAGTGAGAACTTCAAAGTAGCTATTACTCAGCTGTGCCATGACCTACAGATCTGAAATTTCACTATGTTATAGCTGGCCCAAAAGTAGCTGAATAACATATTTATACGAAATTCTCTAAATGCAATAGTGTTGCAATTACAACTGATTTACTCAATAGTGAGAACCTCAAAGTAGTTATTACTCAGCTATGCAATGAGCTACAGGTCTGAAATTTTACTATGTTATAGCTGACCCAAAAGTAGGTGAACAACATATTTAAGCAAAATACTGTAAATGCAATAGTTTTCAAGTTACAACTGATTTACTCAATAGTGATGACCTAAAAGTAGCTATTACTCAGCTATGCCATGAGCTACAGGTCTGAAATTTTACTATGTTATAGCTGACCCAAAAGTAGCTGAATAACATATTTATACGAAATACTCTAAATGCAATAGTTTTCCAATTACAACTGATTTACTCAATAGTGAGAACTTTAAAGTAGCTATTACTCAGCTATGCCATGACCTACAGATCTGAAATTTCACTATGTTATAGCTGGCCCAAAAGTAGCTGAATAACATGTTTATACGAAATTCTCTAAATGCAATAGGTTTTAAGTTACAAGTGATTTACTCAATAGTGAGAACTTCAAAGTAGCTATTACTCAGCTATGCAATGAGCCACAGATCTGAAGCTTCACTATGTTATAGCTGATCCCAAAATAGGTGAATAACATATGAAACAAAATACTGTAAATGCAATAGTTTCCAAGTTATAAGCGATTTACTCAACAGTGATAACCTAAAAGTAGCTATTACTCAGCTATGCCATGAGCTACAGGTCTGAAAGTTTACTATGTTATAGCTGACCCAAAAGTAGCTGAATAACATATTTATACGATATTCTCTAAATGCAATAGTTTTGAAGTTATAAGCGATTTACTCAACAGTGATAACCTAAAAGTAGCTATTACTCAGCTATGCCATGAGCTACAGGTCTAAAATTTTACTATGTTATAGCTGACCCAAAAGTAGCTGAATAACATATTTATACGAAATTCTCTAAATGCAATAGTTTTTAAGTTACAAGTGATTTTACTCATGATGGAAGTTACTGAAAAGCCCAAAAGTAGCTATTACTCACTTAGCTATTGAGACAGGCACCCAACTTACTCACCATATTGTAGCTATGAAAAAAGTAGCTGAATAACATATTTTAACAAAATGCTCTAAATGCAACACTTTTCAAGTTATAAATGATTTTGTGCATGATTTCATGAATTTTAATGCATTAAAAATTATTTAAAAAATTTATTAAAAAAAAAGTAAAACAGATCCAGGTCTCATACTCACACAAGAGAATCTACCTCTGGCCTAGTACATATACGCAAGATATGAGAGAAATCCCTGCAATAGTCACTGAGAAAATTGTGATTAAGTGTTGAAATTTTCACACTTTTGGTGGGGGTACCCCCCTTGTAATGTCTCTAGCAAACAGACGAACAGACAGATTTGCATGCCTTGAACAATTTTTCATCCTCGATAGATAAGGTATCTTTTAAAAAAAACAGCACGTCTCTAGGCCTTGTAGTTTTGGAGGAGAAGTTGTTCACGCGGACGCGGACGCGGACGCCCACGCCGCAGAGTGACGACATAAAAATCCCTCCCACTGTTTTAAGTTTATGCGTATGCGTGAAAATAAAAAATTATCCTTTATTTATCACTGTTATTTGGTGTGGTAATCAATTTATATTTATTCTACATGTAATTTTAACTTCAAATTGAATATTTCAATGACCTATATACTTATGATATTATTTTCGAGAGCCAGGCATAAAGCTGAGAAAGAGAGAGGGAATGAAGTTGTAAATTCTACCAGTATGCATATAAATTCCTTTCAAAAAAATTTAGCCTTATAGGAGTCTTTGAATATAAAAAGAAATAACTTTTTGGATATTGATAACATGGATATTTTAGAGTACTTATATTTTAAGAATATACAGAGTCAAAAATGCAACACTATTAGATTTAGTAAAATATATACCATGTCAGGAATGGTTACATTTTATATTTGAAAAATATTTTCTACACTTGGAGAAGTCTTTATAAGGTTAAGTGTGGTTTGGCTTGTTTTGGTATATCACTTTCTATCTTTTACAGTCGTCACTGAACTCTCTGGATTATTGCATATATTGCTCTCTCCCACTAGGTTTTTTCTGCTAAATGTCGGCAAACACAAATGAAAAACAATTTTCATGTGACTGTATAATAATAAAGCTGAGAGTCCTTTTATACGCAATGGCGTATGCATATACTCTATCCGTCATCCGTGTACATATTTATGTGGCTCCATTAACACGTATAATTTACACACACTGTATATATTTCCATACTGTTTTATAAATAAGGAAGTAAAATGAAACAGTAAAAAGTGAAGTTTAAAGTCTCAGAAGATACAGAATATATTATAGTATCTACATAATATTACAACGTTAGTCTTCATGTTATTTACAATTACCGATTAATGTCCAAAGATACCACAATGTAGTTAACATAGTTGATGGGCTAGTCAAAATCTGAGATATCCAAAAATCTCTATGCCAGACAGCCCTGAGATTTCAGCATAAAAACATATCACAAACCATTCAGTTAGTCAAGAACAGCTACTCAGAAAAACAGGCTTGCTAGTAATAAGAGCTTTGACTTTTGAGTAACATCTAACAGACCAAAATAGTAGCAGAAATGTTTTCATAAGGGAAATTAAATATAGCATGTGCAATTTCAAGATCATATACTCAACACGGGCGGATCCAGCTTTTAAGTTAGGTGGTGGTTCACATCAGACAAACCATAACTAGGGGGGTCGGGGGTGGGATGTCCCCCATGGGGAGAAACAAGTTTTGGTAAAAATATAGTGCATTTCCTGTAAATTTAACACCACTTTCAAGAAATAATTTTGCCTAAATGCCTATATGTAATTTTTTAATATTGATGCCAAATCAAGGGGGTTCGAGCCCCCCAACCCCCCCACCCCCCTGATCCACTAGTGCTGAAGTCATTAAGGTATATAATAACACTTAACAAAACCCATGCGCATGGTCCCATGAATCTAGAAAGCGTAAGTTTATAGCAAGTCAACCTTGGGAGCTTATGGACATTCATATTCACTCTGATTGTAATATTATCTCAGTCATCACCATTTCATTCTCAGCAATGGTCAAACAAGAGACATATCATAAGATATGAACAGCTCTAAAGGTGTAAAATAATAAAAGCAACACCCTTTACTGGTGGAAGCCACACTTATTCATTAATTTGTAATGGTATAACAAATGTAAAAAAGGTTGCAGGTCATGCGTGCTAGACATGCAAGATAAATGCTCGTGTGTTGTCTCATATGATAATGTTACCATTTTGCCATTTTATGAAGCTTATAAGACATCAACAACAACCACCCTGAAATTCCCCAATAATTTGTTCGTCCTCCAATCATTTGTACCACAGAATGATTTTAAAAGGTTATTTGGCTGATCATATCGATCATATGTCAATGGGTAGTAAGAAATGAAGAGGAAACCTGTGCATACAGTTGGTCAAGGATCTATACTGTAAACTGCTTATCAAGGCAAGCAACTGCCAGCTTTCAAAATCTGACCTTAGGTTCGAGGGGAGTGTGTTGCCACTATTTCACCATGGCCCCAAGAGGCAAACTTGTGTACAAAAGGAGAAAATGAGGTTCGATACGTGAAGCTAATTTATAGAAAATCATAGGCTGGGAACCATCTGATGTGGTCAGATTTTACCTTGGACCCCTCCTTCAATATAAAATGTGGACAGCCAAGGGTAAAAGTGCTTATAACTTGCTTGACAATCTTAACCCAAAGTTAAAACATGTAACAGTTTAAATATATAGAGTTGCTGCAGAAAGCTTTGTATATTTTGGAAATAAGCAATCCCACATAAAAAAAGAAAAGCACAGTCTGCTCTCCTGCAGAAATTTACATAAAGTAAATCTCTGCTTACATAAGTGGGTTCACGGGACTGTAAACTTCCTTCATTTGTGCAAAAGGTCATGCATTCTTCAAGTAGTCGAAATATCTATTGTATGAGAGAGCAGTCAGTTACAATCACAAGACACAAGCACATGATAAGCAATTAATAGCCTGGCCTTCCAGTGTGTCTGTTCCATTATGCAGACATGAAATATTTTTGCCATAATTCACATTGTATTAGAGGCCTTTTCTAGCTATCCTCAGCTAGAAAAACTAAATAAATATATGAGAACACTATGAAAAATGATTACAATGCAATCAAACAGTTGTGTACTTTTACAATGCCTGTGCCAAGGCTAGGCTATTTATTATATGTTTTTTTATTCTCGGCTGTTAGATGAGATGAGATGGAAAATTCGTAGGACTTGTTTTAGTAGAGCTCATTATTCTTGCAATTATACTTATAAAACCTTGCTGTGAATTCTGGGTAGGCGTTATTGACATGCGCAATCCAAATCGAAATCTTAATAAATTGGGAAGAATTTTGTTTGTGATACATACTTGACAGAGAAGGTTGTGTAGGAGTGTGTGTCCAGTATTATGTGGATTTCAAAATAGATGAAAAAGTTTTCAGAATCATATATTGTTGAAAGTTCAACAGAAATGGAAAGTTCATCAAACTCAGCATTTCATCTGTTAAGGTAGGTATTCTTTTTTCAAATTTTGAAAACTATCATAGTAATCTTTGATATTTTCATGTCAATGGTTTCTTCCTGCAACCTGTATGTTTTGTTGGACTGTAAATTACAGCCTAATCTTCTGAATTTTTGCTTGCATTAATATTTCAATAATTCAACATCTGTGTTTTGCTGTAAATGTAACTGAAAACCAATGAAATACTACTTGACGCAATGATTTTTATGCGATTACCATGTACCAGTAATGGATGCTTTTGTTTAAATATAAACATTGAACTGATGGTGTTGTCCAATGATTCCATGTCCTTATTATATGAATGTTATATAAAACTATATGAAGTTTCATTGTCATATTCGACACTCGAAACTTAACTTATTGGCTTCAAAATATGTATAAAATAAAATATGTTATTTCTGTTCTATATATTTGGAATATATACCAATTTTTTTCAGTAAATACCTTTCAAAATGATCAGGTTGGGGTCTGGAACCAAACAAGCTGGTATGTGCTTTGTCCTGTCGGGAAGATGTAACGGACCTAGCATTTTTGGGCGCTTTTTTGTGGTATTCACTTTTTTGTAGAGTTGGTTACGGGGTCGGTTCCAGTGAAACACCACCATTATAAAAACTACTGGCTTCATTGTTTCAGTTCAGCAAATACCATAAATTTAAGTTCAGATGATTTATTGTCTATGAGATAATTGTAGCTTGAAATTTTAAAGAAGAGAATGAAAAAAGGGATGTTTAGAAGTGCCAGTATCGCTAGAGCTCTTGCTTAATAATCTAACTTTTCTGGTTTAGCCTTTGATACTTGCGTTGTTTTTGTCTCTGCATACACACCACTGCAACCCTTATAAAACCATATACTATGTAGGGGGCCACTATGGCAGAGTGGTAACACTCTTGTCTCCCACCTCTGAGGCCGTTTTTCGGTTCACGTCTCTACCTCAAGTGGGAAAGCTGGTAGTTGCTTGCCGTTTGTTGGCAGTTTACAGTACAGAACCTTGACCAACTGTATGTACTGGTTTCCTCGCCCCACAAAGCTACCCATTGTGATATGACTACTATCTACTGACCACTTTAGGTGTTAACAACACCCGGTATAAGTATCAAATATTCAAGAGTATCACATTATGCCTTCAACTCAGAAGTGAAAAACACTGACGTACTACCATTTGAAAAGTTGGAGGAAAAAAGTTTTTGCAGAAATATGGATAATACAGCTGGACCTTGGATGCAATTTTTTTCCGCTTTTAGAAGAGTCAAAAATACTGTAGTATTCTTGTGAGCCACATGATTCTGAACTAGCTAAATAACCACAAAACATTTATTTAGTGTCTGGATGTGTTTGGTCAAGTATGCCTGTGTTCCTCAGTGGGGAGAAATCCACTGAAAATTAGTTGATACCTTTGGTTTAATTAAATGTCTTCCAACATGACATTCAAACAGTAGATGGTCTATAATAGAATACTTTACAAGTTCTTTGTCCCAAGGTGAGATCATTGGAATTGTGGGACTTGGATTAGCCCATCTGGTTATGTTGGTGACTTTGAGTAGGAGAGATTATAATTTGGAAGTAGCACATGCCAGAAATAAAGATGATAAACTGGCATCAAAATCCTGAATGTGATAATAATTTGGCCTGTAGTTAGTTAATAAATTATCAAGTGGTGTTTGCAATACTGTTTCCTGAAATAAAACAAATAATGATTTCCTAAAAAATGGACTAAGGTTATCGTCCCTAAAGCTATAAAAGCATGTTCATCAGTATAATTGTAGTGAGTAGCTACTACAGAGAACAAAGGGAGAAAGCAATTGGTACTCACAGTTTATCTCAGTGAAGGAGGGCTACTGTTCTGGCTAGTTATAGCACTGGCTTTTTGTGTAAGACTGTGCAGCTACTTTATTTCTGCCTAGATCATGGCAGAGGGAAAATGAGGTGGAATCATGGGAACTGAATACTATCTGAATGCTAAAGCCCTCACTGAATGAAAATATTACTTTGGCAACACCCTTACAAAAACATATTGTTTAACCTTTTACACACTCTATACTGAGCAGACTGAGATGCAATAAGATACATAGCAATAAGCTAAACATAGCAATACTCATTAGATTAAACTGGCCATACCATAGCTTGACCCCATTAGATGTTAATGATTTGTAACAAGTGGAGAGGATGACATTAAGTTTGAAACTTAAAGTGAAGTTATTTTTGAGGAATTTTTACTTTAACAACATAAATGTTTGGACAAGCTAAGGTTATGTATAACTTTACTTATAATAATAATAATTTATATTTTCTGGTTGTGAGAAGAAAGATCTAATAAGTAGTCTAACTGTAGTGTTTTTCACAAAAGGGGCAGATTAAAAGTGAAGTGTATTTATAAATATGTATAAATGTAAATGAAAGGGTAAAGAAAGGTCTGCAATTCAAACCAAGATAGTCAAATTTACAAAAAAGAATTAGATAATCATTAAAAATAGTCTTAGTTTCTCAAACTTCTGAGATACTATCTGGAAAGAGTTAACAAATTCGTTTGCAGCACAAAGGCTATGATTTACAGGCCCACGGTCAATGATGCAATACAGAGATTCTAGACATATGCATGCGCAGTTTCTACACTCTCAGCATTTAGCAGTGTCTAGACAGTGTGAAAGTAGTCCCGTGCCTAAAACAAAGGAATCTGCTGAGTTGCTGAAGTTTGGATTTCAGCAACTTTCAAAAATAAACAAAATGTTTTTAGACTGATACTTCTTGAGAGTATGGGATAGTTCATTATACTGAGTACTACAACTGTTGAGGTAGGTATTTTAAATCTTTAAAAACTTGAGGCTAAAAGATTACAGATTCCCAGTCTCCTTGCTTCAAATTATCACCGGTACAACTAATGACCACCAGTAAATAAAATATTTATTTTTCAGTGACGACCACATATTTTGAAACACTTTTGTTTTGCATTCGTTCAATTTAAGCTTGAGATGGTTCTACTTTATTTAAGACATATTGAGGTCACTGTGTGCCAAGTTATATACATCTTGATTCTTCCTGGTGATAATTGGTACCCCCCAGTAAACATTACAAACGTTTATAAACGTTTATAAACCTAACTATCAACGGTTTAGATTAGGTTTAAAATGATGGGTCTCTAAACGTTCGCGCATAAACGTTTATAAACATTTATACATAAACGTTTATACATAAAACATTTATAAACGTTTATACACGTGTTTAAAATCTGGAGAAATATTTCTGTAAGTATATCTTGCTGTATCATTGTTGTTTGAATCCATCAATACATTCTAAGTAGATATATAGAAGTATATAATTTGATGATATTATATACTTTTATATCTCTACTTAGAATTTAATGATGGCTTCAAACAACAGTGATACAGCAAGATATAGTAACAGAAATATTTCTCCAGTTTCTCTCAAAATGGCTGTGCTGATGTCATCATCCCAAATGAAAATGAGGTTAAGATATTTTTAACCCTTTATAAACCAAACTAATGATGCTGAAACGTTTATAAACCCATAATATTGAATAATTGTTAATATTTAGGTTTATATTTGGTTTAAAAAACGTTTCTAGGTTAACTAAACGTTTATAAACGTCTGCTATGTTTACTGGGCCTGCGATAATGCAATTAACAGCAAGGCAGTACTAGCAGCAATGGCGACATATGTTCAAAGCCTTATGGTGTGTATTCATTCCATTTAGCAGTTAACCATATTAATTACATTTAGAATATGTTTTATTACAGTTATGTCTCTTTTAAAGTCCAAAGCCAGGAGCTGGAATGCAAAGAGCATTCTTATCACCTATCTTAACATTTAATTTTTTTTTTTGGGGGGGGGGCGTGGGGGCGCACGCCCCCCTTTCAGAGTTTGAAAGCTTTGACTTGTGGCTTTTTATCCCTGTCCACACCCCCATTAATCCCCTCCCCCCTAGATCTGCCTCTGTTGGGGAAATATACCTGTTTAAAGTGACACTTGTTTTATCTGTGTCACAGTCAAACTGTCCCAATAGCAAAGGGGATTAGGCTCTTTTGTGTCTGTACTAAGTTAGGTCTCATCCTCAAACAAACTGGGGATTACATCTTTTATGGATAACTGTGTTAATAAACCTTTTTTGTTAACAAGTGTATGTTTAAACATGAGGTAATGAGATATACAATTTACAAAACTGAATTCACTCACTCCAATTAGTAAATTATGACTGCACTTCTGTGTTTCAATTACAATTTGCTACAATAGCTATAAGATTGTACTGGAAAAAGTTAAATTAAATTGATTTATGTGTTGTTAAAATGAAAATGATGAAAGAATCAGTTATTTATAATGAAAACGTTTAAAACAAGAAACATTATGGGATACAAATTTAGATTAAAGTATGTTTCTCTCCAAGTGTGTTTTATAGTTATACAATTGTTCATTACGGAAATCCCCTTTGAAGTTTATTACATGTTATTATGTTCATGACAGTAAACTGCTGTATGTGTCAGACCATTGAATATAGAAAAAATCCTACTGGAAAAAAAAACTTGATAAAAAACTAGTGTATCAACATATAATCCTAGTAGAAAAAAACCCTTGGAGTGTTGGAAAAATACCCCAAAAATATGTTACATGCTGTATCCTACTTGGCAGTGCTTGTGTAAATAAGTAATGTGCCATTTTGTTAGAGGGCTTTTATACTGAGGTATTTTCCACTGCAGGTTTTCACAAAGGCTTTTTTCTGATAGAGGCATTTTCAGTTTACTTGACCATCAGTACGATATATTAAGTGTTTTGATAAGATTGGCATTTTGCCCTTCCTGTTAAATAAAATTGCCAACATTTTGTCCTCCCTGCAATTTTGACTGGTGTTTTGTCCTTCAGCATTTTGTCCGCTGGGGTTTTTGTCTGTGCACCGCATGATTTGTCTCGCTACAAAATGTCCAAGTATGAAATATCGATACCCATGGCAACCCACACCCCCCCTTTCGGAAAATCCTGTATCTGCCTCTGCACAAGGATACCACAAGAACCCCTCTGATATCCCAAAGAGATTGTACACCTATCTTATCATTTAATTTATTTATTGTAGCAATAAAGGACAGGGTTTGAGTACTGTATCGGCGAATAAATCACAAACTTCCAAGTGGAATAATGGACGAAGCTTGATAGGTCTAAGTTCACTATGGCCCGATGTTTGTGATTTATTTGACGATACAGTACTCAAACTTTATCGCTATTATAAAGACCGGTATGATTTTAACAGAAAAACATCTATTTATTCAGTCAAGAAATGTAGTTGTTTTGGAACTATATCTTTGCTGAATTACAGCCATTTGGACTTCTTTTACAATATTTCATCTCTTGTGTTATAATGTATGCTAGCAACGATGCGCAGTGACAAGTTTTCGTTCACTGCACATTTCCGGTCTTTATAATTGGGGTTCAACATTGCTTTCAACACATTGTATACGTCATATCACAACGGGTAGTTTTATGGGCTGGGGAAACCAGTACATACAGTTGAGTTTCTGTTATGTAAACTGCTGACCAACAGGACGCAACTACCAGCTTTCTCACTAGAGGTTGGGGGATTCTTGAAGCCTCTAAAATGCCCACAGTGACCAGATTTATGGACTTTTTGTCACTCTTAAGCCTATACATGAAATCTCATCTGGGAATATATGATTATATTCTGTTTACATGTGAGAAAAAGTAAGGCTTTAAACAGATGTTTAACCTCTGTATAAGGGCCATAAATACCCACCCAAGTGACCTTTGAAAAAAATTTTCCGGAATTGGTAAATCTGACAATACTCTAGCTGTAGTAGATATAACTTCTACATGTAATCTTTATCTGTAAAAAATTTAAGTCCGTCTTTAATCTTAAGTCCACCTGAAGCTAGACTTGCCACAAATCTCAACTTCTGCATGCTTTTAAGCACTAAATAAGAAATCACAGGTGGATCAGAAATCATGCATGTGTACATAACCACAATTTCTCCTTACAATCCACAGATGGCAGCACTAGTTTTAATTAGTCGTTTTTATCTCTGATCTCTCCTTTCATTCAGCCTGACAATTTTCCCCTTCAAAATCACAATGTACTGATACAGAAATGTGGAATGAAAGGATGTTGCACAAGGCCTAAGTGAATGCCTGTGGCATGAGAGATGGCCTGTCTGGGTATACGTTGGCATCGACTTGGTGCAATCTACTTTTATATGGCAGCAGATTTTTTAAGTTGTTTGTTGTTGTCTCCTGTTGTTAGTCTGGTGTCCTAATAATGGAGAAATATTGAAAACAATATTTTTATATAAATTTTAGTGAACATAACATGAAAGGTGATATAACATTAATATACTGTTCTACATTTATTGCAAGTGTGACACATTTTAAAAATATACAGTTGATTCTGGTGTGATAGATTTAAAAATGGCGAGTTAGCTACATTTTTTTTAATTATCTACCTTTTTTACTGGCTGGTTCTCATATGTAAAAGGTTGAATCTCTAACATAGGTGATATGTTTAACAGTTATACATGTCCTCTATAACTCTACAGACTTTTTGTATTGTCTTGTACTCAGCGTGATATCTCAATATACTACAGTACTGAAAGCACTATTTAACCAATCTGACTGTACAGGTACAGCCCCAACTCACAAGTAACTGATATTCCACTAACTGGAAGATAGAGGTTAAAGGATGACCATTTATCAACCTCCTTGAGATTCTTTAGCCTGGCAAGGGGATAGGACCCAATGACAGAGGACAGCCATTTTAAGTGGTCATCCATGTATCTGCCTGTACCTGGGTTGGAACCTAGTCCTCTGAGTTCCTAGACAAGTATGTTACCCGCTAGGCCACAGTGGCACATAGTTGTTCTGACATATGACCTTGAAGCTCTGCATTCAAGGTCATCCACAGAGTGCTAAAGTAGCCTATGTATCAGACATATATTCCTTATTATTGGTCCTAGAGGTTTGCAATGTGAAACCAACTTATAGGAAATCATGGACTGGGAATCTTGTGATGTGATTGGAAATGACCTTGGGCCTTTCCTTCAAGGTCAAATGAGGGTAGCCAAACCTAAAAGTCCTTATAACTCGCTTATAATTGGTTCTAGAGGCTTGCAATTTCACACCAGCTCATAGAAAATCATTTTATGAGGACCATAAGCAGAAACATGGGCGACCATTTTTTGACATTTTTCACATATTTTTCCTGTACCTTAAAATGGTATGTCTGAAAAGTATCAAACTGTATTAGATACAACTTGTATATGTAATAATTGTTTGTGAAAAATTTGAAGTCTGTAGCTTTAATTTTAAGATCACCTTTAGGTCTTTTAAACGCCTATAGAGACCCAATTTATTAACTTTTTACATCCTTTAAAGCTTTATTGCTGTAATACTATGCAAATGATAGATCTGAAATCTCTGGGAATGTCTTAATATGTTATTTTTACATGTGCCAAAATCAAGGTTTTAATTTGAAATTTGAACAATCTACACAAATTTTAAAAAAATGACCAAAAATGAAACATTGATTTGGCCAAAAGAAAAACAATAAAAATGAATGAAAAATAATTGATAATTATTGTGAATCACTCACAATACACATTTTTGCTACAAAAATCCAGTGATTGTCTGTAGCATCAGATAGCCTGCCTAGGGATATATTGATGCCAAGTTGGCACATTCTAATTTTCATATGACTCATAAGCTATGTGTATTTATTTACCAAAAAATATAAAGTGCAAGCTACATATGCAAGGCACATACCTCATCTATGCACTTGGATGCCTACACTTAGTGTCTGTCAGTGTGAATTGGGTGATGCTAGATGGGACACCAGTCACCTTTAACAATAGGGACTGAGTTTGCTTGCAGTGACCTTCACCTGGTATTATTATCATGAGATAACAGACACAGTTCTGTTGATTTTTACAGGTTGTAAACTCCAGTCATGAATACCGAGGAAGATGCAGCAGTACTCTGTTATGAATCAGAAAGCCTTGAGGTAAGTATGGAGTAATTGCTTGATTAAGTGATTATTGTATCGACTGGTTAAATCAAGTGGATATTTTGATTTAGCATACGACATGTAGATATTTTTAACATTAACGCTCTCAGAGGAAAGCCACACCAGCTAGGTTAACCAAATTTGCAGCATATCTTCATTGGGAGGTAAGCTTCTCTGAGACTGAAATAAGCCTCATTCTGTAAAAACAAGATGACCCTATGAGCATTTCTTTGAAAGTTATCTACCTTTTTCTACTGGATGGTTCTAGAAGGTTGAATCTCTTCATAGGTGATATGTATAACAGATACCTTGAAGCTCCTTATTCAAGGTCATTCACGTAATGCCAAAGTGCCCTATGTAGTGAACTTTAAAAGTGCATATATCTCCCTTATTACTCGTCCTGGAGGTTTTGCATGCAAATGAACCTGTAGGAAATCATAGGCTGGGAATCTCCTGGTGTGGTTTGATTTGACCTTGAACCCCTCTTTCAAGGTCAAACGAGGACAACCAATCTTAAACATGCGTATAACTTACTTATTATTGGCCCTAGACATTTTCAATGTGAAACAAACTAATAGGAAATCATGGGCTGGGAATCTTCTGATGTGGTCAGACTTGGCCTTAGGCCCCTTGTTCAAGGTCAAACTTTGGGTTACTGACTATGGTGAGTTGTCTTTCTGGTGGATACAAATTTGAATGCGTTCTCTGATGCGCTAGGTCTAGTTGGTGATTGCATATATTTCAACTCTCTTAAATTAGAGCTGGTCTCATCAGAGACTGAGGAGTAAAGTTATCCTAAGGTGCAAATTAGCCATGAAATATTATTTAAGAGAAGAGGGTTGGTAAGATATAAATACTCAATTCTATATCAAGATGGTGCATGACCCCACACCACTGAAAAATTAATTCACATGAAAAATTAGGGAGCAATTTCTGAGTTCTTGAATCCTGAAACTGCAAACATGAACAATTCTGCCTCCTGCCAAAAATCCACAAAAACAGAATCCTTGGTAGACCAATTTCCAGTTTAGTTGATAGCTCAACAGCAAATATTAGTAAGTTTGCAGATGAACAAATAAAACAATATAACCTAAATACAAAGTCACATATTAGAGACACACAAGATTTCACCAGTAAAATCACCCAATTAAAGCCAATCCCAGAGGGAGCCATTCTAGCCACCCTAGGTGTTACCTCTCTATACACCAACATACTAAATTAGGACAGTATTGCAGCAGTAGCAGACCACATGCACAAAGATCCCACAAAAGGGCCCATTGCCACTTACATACTTGACTGACTTAAATTGGTGTTACACAACATTTATTATTAGTTCAACAATTAATTCTATCTTCAAATAGGAGAACTGCAATGGGAACCATACTAGCACCCAGCTATGCCAATCTGTTTATGGATAGATTTGAAAGCAAATCTCTAGACAACCATAAACTAAAACCCCCGATATGGAGACAATTCATTGATGATATCCTTTAGATATGGACTCATGGAAATGATTCCCTAATAGATTTTGTGAAATATTTTAAAAAGCTCCATCTAACCATCAAGTTCATTCCAGAGACTAGCAAAGAAAGCATTAATTTCTTAGATACCACAGTAAAATTTAAAGCTTAAAATATAAACATAATTAGCACCTTGTACAATAAGCCCACATCTGACACACATCTGTTTTTGCACCACACCAGTGCTTATCAAGAAACTGTTACTAAGAATATGGACAATATCTCAAATTAAGAAGAATTTGCACCCTATACACAGCTTTTAAATTTAATGCTGCTAAACTTGTACAATATCATGTAAAAAGAGGATAATACTCCTGAACCAACTCACAATACCAAAGAGTATTGAAATTGAGCCAGACAGATTTACTGGAAGGATTAATATAAGGGCTGCTCAAAGACTCCCCCAGTAACGGTCAAAAGGTTCATAATGTGGAGCTTTAAAGAAAAATCTTATGTCAGAAACCTCACATTGGGTACAGGAGACTAGCAAATCTGAAAAATATTTGAACCAGTATTAAAATATACTTGTGATGTCATGTTATTGTTAAAAGTGTATTTTTATTCATCATGGTATTTGAATTTACAGAATTAACAGAATCTGGCAAAACGTAGTAATTAAAATACAATGTCTTTCAATGCAACATAATAGTGGTCATTCAGCACATCCTTAATTGGTTTAAGTGTTATGGTGATTAATATTAAGCAATAATATTGAAGTTAACCTCATTACATTTGTCTACTTTCTTCTTGTGGCACAAAATAATTATATCCCCAGACGAAAGTCGGGCATATCTTGGTTTCACATCTGTCACACCACCACCGCCTCCACTGCTGTAAATTTTGACTTGTGTGTGTGGTAACTCCAAAATGCTATTTCCTCCTTATATATGCCATATGTTTTTTCCCAAATGTAATAACTACATGTCCATATAAAATGCAGAAAGAATTATTCATTGTATCTTAAATCGGGGATTCTTTGGATCATGCATGGTCATCGCACGTGTACATTTCCGTATACCAGTTCGCGTCCACAGATTTCTTGTGTTCAACCTACACGCCATATTTCTTTTGAGATTCCTATAAAACTTTGCACGTGGCTTGCTATGGCAGAGATCTGGCCACCCTTTTATTAGCCCAGGAACAAATTGTATCCACTAGAAAGAAAACTTACCAAAGTCATTCAACCATCGCTTAATCTTGAAGGACGATGAAATCTGATCACATCAAAAGATTCCTAGCCCTTGATTTCCTATAGGTTGGTTTCACATTGCAAACCTCTAGGACCAATAATAAGCAAGTTATAAGCACTTTTAAGTTTTGGTATCCTTGTTTGTCCTTGAAGGAGGGGTCCAAGGTCAAATCAGACCACATCAAAAGAATCCCACCCCATGATTTCCTATAACTTGGTTTGACATTGCAAACCTCTAGGACCAATAATAAGTGAGTTATAAGCACTTTTACGTTTGGCTATCCTCGTTTGACCTTGAAGGAGGGGTCCAAGGTCAAATCTGACCTCACCAAAAGATTGCCAGCCCATGATTTCCTATAGGCTGGTTTACCATACCAAACCTCTAGGATCAATAATAAGGGAGATATAAGTACTAGTCATGACTGACAAAGAAACAGCCATGGCGGCCATCTTGTTTTTCAAAATGAGGCCAAAAATATATCCAGTCAAGTTTGTGTAATGAGGAACATATCCTGATCTGTACCTATAATACCCTTTGCTCTAGAGGGCCAAGAAAAGTCCTTGCTTAAAGTCAAATAAATGTCCCTGATAGCCATCTTGTTTTTCAAAATGAGGCCAAAAATATTCCCAGGCAAGATTTTATGGTTCTTAATATATTCTGCAAATTTGAGAAGGCCAGCTATAATATTTTTTTGTTAGAAATCTCTCTACACACTGCTGCAACAGCATCGGTGTAGTGAAGCAAAATCCATAGTATCCGGTGGATACAATGAAGGCGATGTTAGGTTTATGTCAAAACATGACAAATGGACAGACGCAGGATTGGATGCACATATGGGGTTTTACAACCTCTTGACCATGGCCTTCCTTTTTATTGACTGTCTTTACATTCTGAAGCCATAGCATCAATAATAAGGGACAAATAGGGATGTTTTAGTGTGAAGACCCCATTTAACCTTGTACCGGGGATTTAAGGTCAAATTCAACACCTGGAAAAGATTTCCAGGCCATGACTTCCTGCAAGTTGTTTCACATTCCAAACCTCTAGGACCAATATTAGGAAAGATATAAGGCCTTTTTAATAGGATAACCCTGTTTGACATTAAACATGTGATATGGCAGCCATTTTGTTTTTGAACTAGGCAAAAATTACTATCAGGCTAGCTTTTCTAGTCATACAGCTTTTGTGCAAATTTGATGAAGCTAGCTAGAATATTTCAAGATTTAGAACATGATTTTCAAACAATTAACTATTGTGGCCATTTTGTTTTTCAAAATGAGGCCAAAATTTAGTCAGAGACAGGTTATCATAGCCAAAAACATTCCAAATTTGGTAAAGATATCTCAAAAAATGAATGAGATATTAAGGTTTATGCAAAAACATGATGAACAGACAGACGCAACTACAGAGGGTGTTTTATAACAAGCTAGTTTCATGATAGGATAAGACTTGAAGTGATAAAATTGAGAAGAAAAAGACTGGAAGTAATAAGACAATGACTGGAAGTGATTAGGACAAGATGAGAAGTGACTAGGACAAGCTGGTTTACAGGAGGGTGTAGGGTCGGTGAAATATCAAACATGTTTGATATTTTGCCGACTCAACAAGACAAGCCATGAAACTACAACTGACCCTAACCGACTCTGTAAACATTGCTCCCGACCCTCGAAAA
Organism: Sabellastarte sp. h YS-2021; assembly: GCA_964017235.1. NCBI lineage: Eukaryota > Metazoa > Annelida > Polychaeta > Sabellida > Sabellidae > Sabellastarte > Sabellastarte sp. h YS-2021. The sequence continues at coordinate 28,961,549 of OZ024940.1, forward strand.
ATTCTTAGTTACCAACAAGATGGTCCCAGTGGAATACCCCTATAACTGACAGACAGACAACTATAACCTCCTAATGCAAGCCAGTATATATAAATGTCCTTATAAAATATGAAGTTAAATATCATTAAACAGTCCCGTGTAATTCTTAATTACCCATTTCATTTGACAAACTTTCTGTCATCCAAACAAAATCTAACTATCTCCACATGGTTGAATAATGGAGACTCAACTCTAAATTTAGTTGCAAATTTCATATTTTGACACATTTTGTTGTTGCTAAAGCAATCTGTTCTTAGATTCTGTTTCAGACACTCTCAGTGTAGATTGGTCTTAGGTAAACATTTCACTCACTAGTATGTTAAGTGCATGTGTTTGAACTTGGCCTCCTCTCAGTGTGATTAACACATTGCCTTGATATATAAGGGAGGAGGTTAAATAATTTATCACAATGACATAAATTTTAAAAGTAAACTAAGCAGGTTACTTAAAATTATCTGAAATAATGAAATACTTTTTGTTTTTGAAAATACATATGAGCTGAGAAAACAAGATTATTTGAAAAGTTTTTATCTGTGATTGGCACTTCAAGTAAGCATTATAGTAGCCTTGCTGAAGACTCAAATTTCTTTTACAGTTAGGGAAAGTTTTCAGTTCAGATAATGGAGTTTCAGTTTCTATAATACACTCATACGCCTACTTACTATTAAGCTGTCTAGTTAGGTTCTATCTCTTAACATGTACGAGTGTTTTATGAAAACCAAATATCTGTGTGCAAAGAATCACAATTTTTCTGGCATTCTCCATAAGATAAAATATCATACCCTCCCTCTCGCCAAGATAAGGACACTACCCCTGATAAACCAGAAGTGTGCACCAGATTGGGAAAATGCACATACTGTCCCAAACTTGTGAAAGTTATTGAATTTACAAGCCACCACACAGGTAAAACACACAAGTGCATTAATTTACCAATTCCCATGTAAATCACTTGTGAAATCAGTCACATAATTTATCTGATGGAATGTATGAAATGCGGACATCAAAATGTTGTGGAAACAGGTAACCCACAAAATGGGTGCTACAAAAATACTGTATATAAAATATTCCCTATCTCTGAATGTGTTGTCGAGTCAGCACAATCTAGTTTATTTAGTATTTCACATAGTGCCTAATATCTTTATATCAGTCATATTTCAGTGGGTAGTAAGAAATGAGGAGGAAACCTGTGCATACAGTTGGTCAAGGATCTATACTGTAAACTGCTTATCAAGGCAAGCAACTGCCAGCTTTCAAAATCTGACCTTAGGTTCGAGGGGAGTGTGTTGCCACTATTTCACCATGGCCCCAAGAGGCAAACTTGTGTACAAAAGGAGAAAATGAGGTTCGATATGTGAAGCTAATTTATAGAAAATCATGGGCTGGGAACCATCTGATGTGGTCAGATTTTACCTTGGACCCCTCCTTCAATGTAAAATGAGGACAGCCAAGGGTAAAAGTGCTTATAACTTGCTTGACAATCTTAACTGAAAGTTAAAACATGTAGCAGTTCAAATATATAGAATAGCTGCAGACAGCTTTGTGTATTTTGGAAAAAAAGCAATCCCATATAAAAAAGAAAAACACAAACCTGCTCTACTGCAGAAACCTACAGACAGTAAATCTCTGCTTATCTAAGTAGGGTCACATGACTGAAAACTGCCTTCCAGTTTGGCTGTTCCATTATGCAAACATGAAATATTTTTGCCACAATTCACACTGTATTAGAGGCCTTTTCTAGCTATCCTCAGTTTAGCAAAGCTAAATTAATGTGTGGAAACATTATGAGACATTATTACAATGCAATCAGACACTTGTGTCTATAGCTATAAAAATGCCGGTTACAAGGAAAGGCTATTAATTACATGGTCTTTTTTCTCAGCTTTTTAGAGGAGTTGGGATGGAAAATTCCTAGTCTTGCAATAACACTCATAAAACCTTCTGCACAAACTTTCTGGGGAAATAATGTGAATTCTGGGTAGGCTTTATGCCCATGCGCACACCAAAGGAGACTATCTTAATAAACTGGGAACTTGTTACTTATGGTATATACTCGATACAGCATGTTGTGTGTAAAGTATTGTGCGGATTCAAGCATGCTTTCAAAATACATGAAAAGGGTATCAGAGTGATATTTGTTGAAAGCTTTGTAGTATGGGGTAGTTTACCCTACTCAGCATTTCATCTGTTCAAGGTAGGTTATTTATAAAAATAACAGGTTAGCATGACAGGTTAGGGTTACAGTAAGAGGGCATAAACTCACACAACGGTTTTCATTCTTTTGGTGCCTTTGGTGGGTTCCTTGTCAGCTTCTTTCAACTTGTTTGAAGCTTCTTGTAGGATTGTCAAAGTCTCATTGCTCATAAGCATTTGATGTGGAACCACTATATATGTAGTGGGCAGTGGACGGACTCTCTCCAAATTTAGCACATATACTTACATGTCAGGTTCTTTTGCAAGCAATCATGAAATATGTGATAAGCAGTATACATTAAATATTAAAACGACATTTGTTGACAATGTTTTGTAAATGTTTGCTCTGAAAACATTTTAAAAACTCTTAGTAGCAACTGGTTTTCATACCGATCATTTTAAAACATTTTTGAAATGTTTTAAATGGATATGATATTGTCATTTTAGAATTTAATATATCCATACATTGCTTTTTCAGAGAGAGGAGTACAATATGGCTGAGGAAACAAAAACCAGTAGAGAAGACCTGTTGAAAGCTGCAATATCTCATGAAAAGAAAGACCTATCAGAGATAGTTGATGTGACTGATTTCTTGAACATTCTGTATTCAAAGGATGTCATTGGTCAGAGAGAAAAAGAGGAAATTGAAGCATGTTTGACAAACAAAGGACCAACTAATGCAGCAGACTTGTTTTGGTCAATGCTACTGTCAGATAAAATACCAGTAGTGAGATTTTATGACACCATAAAACAGGGGAAAAGTGAAGCTTCAGACTGGCTTTGTAAAATACTGGATGAGTTTGTAGCAAAGGTTAAATCTGGAGAATGGCCTTTGCATGGAGAACCAGATTTGAAAAGTAGGTTCCAATATATATTGTTCTCATAAATTTTAAAGTAAATCTCTTGTAAATCATATGGGATGGCATATTCTCTACGAGATATGTACGTTAAATAGCACTTTAGACATAATTGAAAACCAAGTATTTTACAGATTAAAAAATGAATTTAATGATGAACACAAAATTCAGTTTGTTTGTTATAAGAAACATTGTTCTATATTAAGTATTGCCAAAGCAAGCAACATTTGGCTGATCTTAGTCTTTTTAAGATTTTTCTTATTTAAAATGCATTTTTTATCAAGAGATGACCATATCTAGATGCTATTATGTATCTCAGTCTTTGCAAGCTTCTATTGCGGAATTTTGTTAATGTCGAGTGTTCATTTCTTGCCGTTGTGGATGTCTATTTATGTCAGCTGACTTATCAGACAGCTGGCATTATGTCATCACTCTGTGGTGTGTATGTACGTGTACACTTGAGTGACTTCTCCTCCAAAACTACAAGGCCCAGAGACATGCAGTTACTTTTAAAAGATAGCTTAGTTAACTAGCATGAAAAATTATTCAAGGCATGCAGATCTGTTGGTTCATCTATTTGCTAGAGCCATTATAAGTGAGATACCCCCACCCTAAGGGTGAAAATTTCAACACTTTATCACAATTTTCTCAGTCACTATTGCAGGGATCATATCTTGCATATAGGTACCAGGCCACCAGTAGAGTACCTTCTATGAATATTAGACCTGGATCTGTCTTTAATTTTTATATTAATTTTTAAAATAATTTTTTCAGCTACTTTTGGGTCAGCTACAACATAGTAAAATTTCAGACTGGTAGCTCAGTGCATAGCTGAGTAATAGCTACTTTGAGGTTATCACTGTTGAGTAAATCTGTTAGAAGTGCTTATAACTCGCTTATTATTGGTCCTTGAGGTTTAAGATGGTAAACCAAAATATAGGAAATCATGGACTGGAAATGTGTTGATATGACCTTGGACCCCTCCTTCAAGGTCAAACGAGGATAGACAAACTTAAAAGTGCCTATAAGTCGCTTATTATTGGTCCAAGAGGTTTGCAATGTGAAATTACCCTATAGGTAATCATAGAAAGGAATCTTTTGATGTGATCAGATTTAAATTTTGGCCCCTCTTGTAAGGTCAATTAAGGATAGCCAAAATTAACAGTGCTTATATCCCACTTATTCAAGTTTCTAGAGGTTTGCAATGTCATACCAACCTATCGGAAATCATGGGCTAAGAATCTTTAGACATGGTCAGATTTCACTTTGGGCTCCTTGAAGGTTAAGCGATGTTTAAATGGCTTTGGTGAGTTTTCTTCCTGGTGGATACAAGTTGCATCAGTTCTTCGATGCGATATGTCTAGTTTAAATATGTTATTCACCTAATTATATCCCCAGACGAAAGTCGGGGATATATTGGTTTCAGGTCCCTTGTGCTGCCGCTGCTGTACGTTTTGACTTGTGTGCAAAATAACTCAAAAATGCTTTCACAGATTTTGTTTAAACTTGGCACACACATGCATTTGGGTCAGGAAAGAAAGCCTATTTTAAGGTCACCTTAAACTCCCAATAATAAAGAACTTATGGCCACCTTAAGGTCGGAAATTTGACTTTTTCACACTTAATGCCATCTAGGTCACAAACTATGTATACCAAAAATCAAGACTTTATGTTAAGGTTAAAATTCTTTTTGAGGCCCATAAAGACCATACTTAGACATTTTTTTAATGTTTTTCCGATATTTTCCCCTATAACTTAAAAGTGGTACGTCTGACAAGTCCGTAACTGTAGTAGATATAACTCCTATATGTACTCTAAGTCTGTGAAAAATTTAGTCACTGTAACTTGAATTTTAAGGTCACCTTAAAGTCTCTAAAATGCCCACACAGACTCGATTTCTAGACTTCTTGCCTTTTTTAATACATGATGATGTTCTGTTTATTTGTGAGAAAAATCAAGGCTTTAAATAGATGTTTAAGCTGTGGATAAGGGCCATAAACACCCACCCGAGTGACCTGTTTAAGACATTTTCACCATATTTGGTAATGTAACATGGAAATGGTAAGTCTGACAAGTCTGTAACTGTAGAAGATATAACTTTTATATGTAATGTTTTTCTGTCAAATATTTTAAGTCTGTAACTTTCATTTTAAGGTCACCTTAAGGTCTCTGAAATGCACCTAATTTATTGACTTTTTACCACTTTTAAGCCCTATAACTGTCATAATGTGCCCGATACAGTTGAAATCTCATTTGGGAATATAATATGTTCTTATTTTGCATGTGCCAAAAACCAAGGCTTAAAAGTAAACATTTAACATATATGTGAGGCCCATGAATAATCCACTCAGAGCACATTTCTTTTTAAATTGACCTCTGAAAATGAAAGAAAAAATGGTTTGACCAAAGGAAAAAAAAGAATAATAGTTTATAATAATTTGTGAATCACACAAAATGGGTGCTGCAAAAAATACCCAGTGAATGCTAGTGGTGTGAGAGATGGCCTGTCTGGGGATATGTTGGCGTCAAGTTGGCGCAATCTAGTTTTTGGTCAGCTATAACATAGCGAAATAGCTGACCTGTAGCTCATTACATAGCTGAGCAATAACTCTTTTCAGGTTCTTAGTGTTGAGTAAATCAATACTATGAAAACATGTCTGTAAATACTTTTGGGCTCATTTTAAAAAATTAAATGTCTGCCATAGCTGATTGCTTGAAAATTATGGACATGTTCTAAAAGTTTAAATGTCGAAGCTAACTTCTTCAAATTTGCACAAAATGTTAATCGTTATAAAAACATGTCTGTGAAACATTTTGACCTCATTTGGAAAGACAAAATGGTCGCATAACCAATTGTTCAAAAAACTCATTAACATGTTCTAAAATTTAAATATGGAAGGTAGCTTCATCGAATTTGCAAAAAAAAAATGTCTAGGATAGCTTTCCTAGAGTAACGATGACCTAATTGTTAAAGCAAAATGGCCACCATGTCACATGTTTAAGGTCAAATGGGGCTCATAATATGAAAAAGGCCTTATTATCTTCCTTAATTATCAAAATGTGAAAACAACTTATAGGAAATTATAACCTGCTAATCTTTTGCAAGTGTCGAATTTGACCTTTGTCTCATGCTTCAAGGTCAATTGGGGTCATTATGCTAAAAAAGTCTTATATCTCCCTTATTATCTCTCTAGAGTTTTGAACTGTGATGATAATCATCCTCTATGAATCTTTTTGCAAGTGCCGAATTTAATCTTTGACCCCTGTTTAAAGATCAAGTGGGGGCAACATACTAAAAAGACTTTTATCTCCCTTATTTATGGTCCTCGAGCTTCAAAATTTGAAAATAACCGAAAATAATCATTGGTGTGGAATTTGACCTTTGACACCTGTTACAAGATCAAGTGGGTCAGTGTACAAAAAATTAATTACCCTACTTATTCATTTTGCAGTTTCCCAATGTGAAACCAATCTATAGAAAATCTTGGTCTGTGAATCTTTGACAAGTGTTGACTTTCACCTTAGACCTTACGTCAAGGTCAAAATGGGGTCATCACATTAAAAAAAGGCACACATCTCCCTTAATATTGATTCCAGACCATTAAAATGTGAACTCAACAAATGAAAAAAATAGTCTTTTGTAAGTAATATTTCAGCTTTAAGCCATTTTTTTGTCATTAAAAAGGCCTTCAATCTCCCTTATTATTGGTTAAAGAACTTCGGAAATTGGAAAACTACCTGTAGGGAAACATTGTCTGTAAAGGTTTTGTAAGTGTGGAACTTGACCTTTGATCACTGCTTCAAGGTCAAGTGGGTTATTATACTAGAGAGGCCTAAAGATAAGTATATTTTACACCTTAAACTCAATCCCTAGTTTATGTTTAAAACTAACAGTGGATGACCAGGACTCACTGTATGTAGCTTATTTACAGGAACTAACCCCAGGTCTAACCCATACATGTTACATTCTTGACCATTTAAAAGGTTAAATATATAAATAAAGTGTCAAAAACAGAGTCCTTCGTTTAAGAAAATCCCCGGAAAACCCCTTCAGTGATGTATTTCTCTGGAGAGAAATGTGTTGCCAAACAAAAGTGTAGGTTTAGGTTTATATTGCGATAATAAAAGTCGCCACTTTTTGTGAGTAATTTTTAAAAGATTAAACATATATATTTGTTCTACACATATATACATAAATATTTAGAATATTTTAAACACAAGGTCGTCTCTGTAAAAAATGAATATTTAGTGTACACTTACAAACTCAAGTCAGTTGGTAAACATAGGGTATCCCTTAACATTCTGCTTTCTCATCTCAAATATTGCTTCAATTGAGCAGCAAATGCGGGTTTTTAACCCTAGTATCCAGCCACTTACTCAGATTCTTAACTTGGATATTGACTGCTAATGCTACCTCCTCCAAGTACCAGAATTGCTTAACCTCATTATGATCCTGTGGTAGATCAGACCACTAACTCCGACAATGTAACAGGTCTGACATCAGGAAAATTCTTCCTCATCTCTAGGGAAGTAGATGTGTCTGACTTGCCCTCCCAGTACACTGAGGAATTTGAATCCTTCAGACCAGTCCTGAATATCCCCAACCCCAGGGATAGTATGCCATTTCTCAACCTCAGTGATGGTTCTTAACAAGGTCGTTCAGAAACAGAAGCTCAGTCCAAAGGGTTCATCGAGGAAACAAATCGCTTAAATGAGTAATACATCAAAGCTTATTGTTACCCCTGTATAATAACACTTCCAACAACTCGGAAATTGTTTATTATTTAGTATAAGATTCGCGCAACTTAATAGTACTGGGAAGGCCGTTTAAATTCTCATTGCATGGGTGGTTTTCCATAAAATAAACACCAAATTGCTGATTATTATGTGTAACATTTTGCTCTATGCATGGCTAATTACACTGTAAACATCTTAGAATATGCCTTTAAAGACGATATTTAGAATTCTAGAAACATCCACAAAAAAATGGGGTTAATAAAATTGGGAGATATAATGTTATGTTACAAATCATGTCAAATAATTGTATCCACCGGATGCTATGGATTTCGCTTCGTTACGCCGACGCCACCGACGCCGCAGTGTGTAGAGAGATTTCGGCGTTACCGCTCTAACAAAAAAATTATTATAGCTAGCCTTCTCAAATTTGCAGGATATATTAATAACCATAACATCTTGCCTGGGAATATTTTTGGCCTCATTTTGAAAAACAAGATGGCCGCCAGGGACGTTTATTCGACTTTGAGCAAGGACTTTTGCTGGCCCTCTAGAGCAAAGGGTATTATAGGTGGAGATTTCAAATTCGCAGGTTTTGTTCCTCATTACAAAATCTTGATTGTGTATATTTTTGGCCTCATTTTGAAAAACAAGATGGCTGCCATGGCCATTTCTTTGTCAGTCATGAAAAGTGCTTATATCTCCCTTATTATTGGTCCTAGAGGTTTGGGATGGTAAACCAACCTATAGGAAATCATGGGCTGGGAATATTTTGGTGTGGTCAGATTTGACCTTGGAACCCTCCTTCAAGGTCAAACGAGGATAGCCAAACTTAAAAGTGCTTACAACTCACTTATTATTGGTCCTAGAGGTTTGGGATGGTAAACCAACCTATAGGAAATCATGGGCTGGCAATCTTTTGGTTTGGTCAGATTTGACCTTGGAACCCTCCTTCAAGGTCAAACGAGGATAGGCAAACTTAAAAGTGCTTATAACTCGCTTATTATTGGTCCTAGAGGTTTGGGATGGTAAACCAACATATAGGAAATCATGGGCTGAGAATCTTTTGGTGTGGTCAGATTTGACCTTGGACCCCTCCTTCAAGGTCAAATGAGGATAGGCAAACTTAAAAGTGCTTATAACTCACTTATTATTGGTCCTAGAGGTTTGGGGTGGTAATGCAACCTATAGGAAATCATGGGCTGGGATTCGTTTGGTGTGGTCAGATTTGACCTTGGACCCCTCCATCAAGGTCAAACGAGGACAGCCAAACTTAAAAGTGCTTATAACTCGCTTATTATTGGTCCTAGAGGTTTGGGATGGTAAACCAACATGTAGGAAATCATGGACAGAGAATCTTTTGGTGTGGTCAGATTTGACCTTGCAGCCCTCCTTCAAGGTCAGATGAGGATGGCCAAACTTAAAAGTGCTTATAACTTGCTTATTATTGGTCCTAGAGGTTTGGGATGGTAAACCAACCTATTGGAAATCATGGGCTGGGAATCTTTTGATGTGATCAGATTTGACCTTGTGCCCCTTCTTCAAGGTCAAACAAGGATAGCCAAACTTAAAAGTGCTTATAACTCGCTTATTATTGGTCCTAGAGGTTTGGGGTGGTAAGCCAACCTATAGGAAATCATGAGCTGGGAATCTTTTGGTGTGGTCAGATTTGACCTTGGGCCCCTTCTTCAAGGTCAAACGAGGATAGCCAAACTTAAAAGTGCTTATAACTCACTTATTATTGATCCTAGAAGTTTACAGTACAAAACCAACTCATATGAAATCTTGGGCTAGGAATCTTCTGATGTGGGATTTGACCTTTGGCCCCTCCTTCAAGGTCAAACAATGGTTCACTGGCTTCGGTCAGTTGTCTTCACGGTGGATACAAATTTGCATCGGTTCTCCGATGCGTTGGTCTAGTTAATATTTGGGTGCTTTTAATAAAACAGCCAAGAAAGCAAGCATACATCATTATGTCATAGAATGCTCATATATAGCTCACCTATATAAATACAAAGTATAAGTTGTCTTAAAATTGGGAAAATAAGCATAAACTGTCACTGAAATAAGTCGCTCAATAAAATAACATTGGGCAATCTAAGGCTCTGTGAAAACCCCTGTATAATGCTGAATATTTGAGTATTTTTTACATAAGACCAAATTATAAAATCACCAAATTGTCCATTGTTATGTGTAAAAGTTCAATTAAGCAAAGCAAAAAATTGCTTCCTTGCATATTCAAGTTAATAACTGAAGCATTCAAGGTTGAAAAAATAAAAACACTATTTTGATCAAATAAATCACATCTTTAAGCTGATGTAGAACAATAATATGTCCTGTTAATAATAATAACCTGTTCTTTTTTCAGAGATCAAACAAATGCAGAGAAAGAAATACCAAAATGAACCATGGAGGGAACTTCCAGTTATACCAGAAGAGGAAAATGCTAAAATCCAACTTTCTCAAGAACTGTTGACTCCAGACTTTGAAACTGAAGTAATAGAACCTAGTGCACTGTATTCTACAAGTGTTTTTGAGACAAAGGTATCTCCTCGTCATTATAAAAAAATTACAGACAAGCATTTACATGATATTTTGAGTCATGTGTCACATCTGGAAAGAAAGAGTGTTCTGACTGACCTTCAGCCTAACCTTGTTGAACTGTTGGGAGTTGCAGGGTCTGGGAAAACTACAGCAGTGAAAAAGCTCACATATACCTGGGCAACAGCTGAAAATCAATTGTTTCAGAAATATGATTTGATTTTTTTCATTCCTATCAGAGATGTCATGAAAGATGAACTGATGGACACATTGTGTGACATGGACCTGTTACCCAACTCTGAGAAAGAAAACTTTGACAATTTCTTACAGATTTCTGAACAAGCTAGAAAAACTTTGTTTATCCTAGATGGAGTTGATGAGAATGACTTACGTGAAGGCACAGACTTGTTTAACCTTGTGACTGGAAGGCTTTACCCAAATGTGACTGTCCTGATAACTTCAAGACCCGAGGGAAAATCATTGGGTCTAATTGATAAGAAACCAAGAGTCAAGGTCACTCTGCATGGGACTGATAAGGCCAGTGTGGACAGAATGCTGGCAGATGCAGTAACAGGGTCATCTGAAGAAGAAATAAAAGCATTCAAGCAAAGGTATGAAGAAAAACTTTCTGACAAGAGTCTGCTCTTCATCCCTCTCTACCTGACACTATTGTGTTTTGTATTCAAAGAAGACATTGCTAAAGGTATTAAGTGTGTGGATTTAAAGATACCTGAAACAATGACCCAATTGTTTAATGCCATCATGCATGTGATTGTTAGGCGATGGTTACAGAAGAGGAAACACAACAATGTGACAATGACAATCACTTTCAGGGATAGTCCCCTTGGAATAGACAGTACAGTGCCTTCTGAGATCCAAAGAATCCTGTGCTCTATTGGCAGGGTCTGTTACAATGGACTTTTAGGAAACAAATATGAGTTTTCTGACTGGTATGCCAAGAAGTATCTCTTAGACATGGAGGATATCAAGCAGAGTGGCCTGTTCACTGTAGGTAGGGATGATTCTGGCGAAATCTTTTTTACAAAACACAAACAGCTTCAGGAGTATCTTGCTGCTTTGTATTTAGCCTGGGAAGGCACAGAAGAGCCTTGTTTCCATGAGATAATGCATAAGGAGGAAAACAAAGGTAGGGTGTTACATCAAGTTATGACAGGTTGCAATTTGATAAAACTCACTCAATTTGCTTGTGGACTGTCTGGAGACTTTTTGAAGTCAGTGCTGGAAGTAGCAACTTCTAATTTTGGAATACTACACCTCAGACACACTGATGGCATTTTCTGTCACATGAACATTATAGACATATACTTTGAGGCTATGCTTTTTACAGAGCGGAATGTTTGTGACTTTTCTGCTGTTGATAAACAGACATTGGTCGGTTATGACACACTCACCAAATATCTGTGCAAAGCAAAACTTATAGATTTGGAAGAAGTAAATGACACTGATATTTATTGGGAACAGTCGGGTACCAGTTTTTATGAAAGGTGCCTTCAGAACATGGTGCGATTATTAGATAAAGATGTGTGTGGAGATCTCTTGAATAGGTTTTATGGTATGAAACTCCGTCAAATAGACTGTGGGCAATCTACTGGACTGGCAGTACAGAGTAATGTCTGGCACTGTGTTTGTGATGATCCTGTTGTGACACTCTATTTAGACCAGCTACAGGCAAACCTACTGGATAAAGTACAGATTCACCATGTGAAGTCTGTTACTGCAAGTTCTATGGATGACCTTGACATTAGCGTTTTTGTCAGCACTAATCTTGATGTTTGGGGACTCATGAACACATTTCCAGATCTCACACAGTTATCTATTTGTACCGGTACTTGTATTTGTCACAGTATTGCTGAAAAGTTAAACAATGATACCAGTCCCAAACTCGAGAGTTTGACCATAAGATGTGACAACCGATGTGACATGCCCATTTGTCACATAAAGAGTTTACTGAAACTCTCTAGTTTGACAACCTTGGATTTGATGAATGCCAACATACTTGCATATCTCAGTGACCGGCCCAATTTAGAGGAACATTTGTGGAAGGGATTAAAACATGTAGTTATAGAGTCTGAGCCAGAAATATCAGCTCTGTTTGCTATATTGCAGGCTAACTCTGCAACATTACTGTCATGTAAAACTGATATACTAGTATCTGTGCCAAAAGATTTACAAACAGAGATGACTGAGTGTATGAAATGTCTGAGTCAACTTCAGGAGTTGATATTGTATGAGTCCAAAGAATCCCAATACTCTTTGTGTTTGCCTCATGTACTGGCTGAGTGTCTGCCAGCGCTAAGTAACCTCCACACACTGGTAATCTGGTACTTGCATTTGACAAGTGATGTTCTCACACCACTAGCTGAAGGAATTAAAACATTAGTGAACTTGAAATGTTTCAAACTGATTGCATTTAGTGGTATTAGCCAAGACTACACAGCCCAACTAGCAATACAGTGCCTCCCAAGCCTACCACAGATTGAAGAACTTGGTTTAAAATCACTCATTACAGAGCCCCACACGCAAGAACAACTCACTGAAGTCTTAACGTCCCTGCATCAGTTAAAAGTACTAAATAGAGAAAATGTATCACTATCCCAGGAAAATGCAGTCAGTGTTGTAAAGGAAATTTTAGATAAGACTTATTCAGATATTACTGTAGGGGCCTGGTACAGATTTCATGAAAGCTCTCAGACTTAGCCCTGTCTCAGGCTGAGCCACTGGCTCAAATCTGAGCCAGCTAAGTCTTTGTCTCAAATGGTTTTCACAGAAGGGGTCTCAGTGATTTTTTTGTGTCATGTGACCATCTTTGTAGTCAAAATATTCTACTGATGGCATATATGTTCCACGTTTGACACATAATATCTCTGGTCAAATACCATTTTGCAATGGGAAAATGTGTAAACATGTAAAAACACCCAAAGACTACTTCAGGGGGTTGTTTTATATACTTGTACCCTATTTTCAGCCATTTCAAATTTTGAAGTGGAGAAAGAATTATGGCGGCCATATTTGAGCCTTTGTTTACAAAACTTAAGCCCACTTTCTACCAGTCTCAGCATTTGAGCCAGTGGCTCAGCCAAAGCTGAGACTTGAGACCTTTTGTGAAATCCATTAAGGCTTAGCCCATGGGCTCAAGTAAACTATTCCAATAATTTGAGAACAAAGTCTCAAGTTTGAGCCTGAGACCGGGCTAAGACCTTTTGTAAAATCCGCCCCTGGCTTATAGGTATCTGAGAGTCTCTGTCTCTCTGTTTGTGTGTGGTTTGTTGTGTGTGTGTGCATGTATCTTGCAGGTTGTTTGGGGGTGAAATAAAAAGGCAGAAAAGCAGTGTTCAGTGACATCTCTGGAAAAAAATAAAACACAGAATTTTTGGTATCAGGTCCAGCCATGTATGAAGCCTTTTGTTTTTCACAATGTGACAAGAAATTAATTAAAAATATTTTTTCCAAACAGTTATTTTTACAATTTTATATGAAAAAAGGGGGATGAGTTTGCAATGTATAGTTTAAGAGTACTATGGAACTGTGTTTCTATCAACATAACAGTGAAACGGTTGTAGCAGTGACTGATAAAAAGATATCAACAAAAATTTTACTCAATAAAAATGAAATTTATTATCAAAATTGCTTCTAAAAGGGCTATCAAACATTTTCCAACTGATTGACTTCCATACATAAATAAGCAATGGAGATTCCAGCTTCACACTAAAAATTTGCCAAGTCAGCATTTGTTAAAGTTTCACAGCACATATAAGTTTACTTCATATATTTCTCAAGTCACCCAACCTTTTTATTGTTTATTTTTGATTGATATGTAATAAGCTTTGTTTTCTTGAAAAATTGCTTAATTCTTAATGTTAGAAGTTTCACAAAATACATGTTTGTCTCAAATTAAGTATATTTTACCAGATATTAAGCCCAAACAGCAAAGATCTCTGATACCTTTTCTTTGTATGAAACTACATTCACTTGTTCTGTTCTTAATTTTTGTCTATTTTTTCAGTTTAATGTGAATTACGATATTATAATGTCACATTAAAAATTAATGAAGTACAAAAGAAAACAGTTACAAAATGTTGTGTATACTCCTTTCTTACTTCAGCTATGTAAATTACACTAAATCAGAGAAATTATGGACCAAATGCTTCAATAAAAAAAGTTTCATCACTGACATCAAGATGTATTTATTCACAAAATTTGGTAAAATTCTTAATGTTAATAGTTTTTAGTAGTGGTAATCCTTAAATTACACATGTTGATGGTGACAAGTCAACAGTTTACCTAGCAATACCCGACATTTTTCTGGAAACTCTTTGCACTGAGATCAGCCTGAAAACCCTTAATATTTTGATATTTAATGCATTTAATATGAAGACGTGATGGATTCTCTTAAAAGAAAAGCATTTAGGCTGTTTCAAACTTTCACAGAGTTGGGACTGCAATATAACATGAATTACAGAATGGTTAAAATTGTGCGGGCTCTCACACTGCACTGGCAACAGAACCGTGAGAGGAAAACATGAGCTTGTGTAATTTTAATTTTAAATTTTCCATTTAGAGTGGTGGTTTATCTGTCCAAACATAGAAAATACATAATTAATCATCTACCAGGAGGTAATATGAGTAATGCACAGTTACTGAATATGGATTATCACTGCAAACAACATTGAGTTGATTTGTCTAGAATGTAAAAGCTAATTTTATATATATTGTGTACAAGTTGGGATTTTGTACATGTTATAACTTGTACAAAATCTTGTACAAGTTATAACTTGTTTAGCAGAGTTGTACAAGCTATATATTTGTCAAATTTTGTACAAGTTATCACTTTTACATCACTATTCTTCACTGAAGTTTGGTAGTGTATTTTTTCTTTGAACTTTTCCAATCACAGTAGACTTTATTAAAGTTATTCTATTTCAGAAAATGGATTTTTGTGAATATTGTAGTAATGTGACAAATTTAACACCTAAATTATACCATTAACTGTAATGAATTAATTAAACTGGGATTTGTAGGAGCCCAAAACTATTGAACAAAAACTTACTTGTACAGCTTCTAGACTATCAAAAAGTGTATTGACCTAACTTGTGCAGCTCAGTTTTGTGTTTCTAAAAACTTCACTTTTACAACTCAGTTGTACAGCTCTAAAACTATTAAAAAGTATATTGACTTAGCTTGCAGAACTCGGTTGTACAGGTTAACTTAAAGAAGCACAATTCAGTTGTAAAGACACATGGCTAATCTATGTTGCATATGTTACTACCATCTCCAGGAACTACGAAATGTCTGAACAGCTGTAAAGGTGGCAAGTGCCTTGGTTAGCAGTCCCCTGGATTACTGTAACCAACTGCTTTATAACACAAAGAAGGCAAATACTACCAAAGAGTTAAAATGCCTTATGTTTGTTTATTTGTTGCTTTACGTCGCGTTCAACAACCAGGGTCATATTGCAACAGTAGTTTACAGGAAAAGGGAACCAGTGCACACTGCACTGTAAACCACTGGGCATCGGCAAGTAACTACCAGCTTTCCAACATGAAGGGCCCGGCCCAAGATTCGAACCAGCAGCCTCAGGTTGGAGGCGAGAACTCTAACCACTACACCACCGAACCCCCTAAAAAATACCTTCTGTAGTACAATATGTAAATAAATTTAGTCGTGTCACATCCTTCCTGCACAAACTAAACTGGCTCCCCTTTCAGTACAGTATATTGTTCAAATACAATCTCCTTACTTATAAAGCAATACATTTTAGCCAACCTCCATATCTGTCCTCTCTGATCAGGTGGAGTGATCTCACACGGGCAATCGTCTGTCAGTATCCTCATGTAAACTGAGTAAACCCTCAGGGTTGTGCAGCTTCACAGTAGCAGCTCCCACAAAGTGGAACAAGCTTCCTCAAGCAATTAGAACCATGGAAAGTGACGGAGGATTCCCATTTTAAGTTGTGATCCATGCCACTATATATTTATCTGTACCTAGGTTCAAACCCAAATATTGTGTATTCCTATTTGAGGATGTTACACACAGGAACACTAGATGTTTTAATATGTTCAGCATATATAGTGTCTTTGAAATCTTTTTTTTTATGAACATAGAAACTGATGTAGCTTTGTCCCTAAGATCAAAATAAATCATGTGCCCATTTCTTTTGAGTAATGTAAATCAGAAAGTTATTGAAAACACTTTGAAAATGGAACCTTTTCAAATTATGGGATTTTTGTACCTAGAATATCATCTGCCACTGTGGCCTAGTGGGTAGCACACTCGCCTAGGAACACAGAGGATGTGGGTTCAATCCCAGGTACAGGCAGATACATAGTGGCTCGGATGACCACTTAAAATTGCAGTCCTCTG
Organism: Sabellastarte sp. h YS-2021; assembly: GCA_964017235.1. Lineage (NCBI taxonomy): Eukaryota > Metazoa > Annelida > Polychaeta > Sabellida > Sabellidae > Sabellastarte > Sabellastarte sp. h YS-2021. The sequence goes on from OZ024940.1 coordinate 28,978,291, forward strand.
TCATTGGGTCCTATCCCCAGTCTCAAAAGAACCTCAAGAATGTTGATAAATGGTGATCCATGAGCCTCTTTCTTTCAGTTAGGGGAGTGTTTCAGTAACTTAAGAGGTGGGCTGTACTTGTCCAGTTGGGATGGTCATATAGTGTTTTGAGTCCTGTAGTGTATGGAGATATTATTACTTTTACACATAGTAAGTTTTCAGTTTATTCAATTATTTAGAAACTATGTGATGTATGGTGATGCAGTGCTATCATACTTGCCTCCCACCTCTGAGATTGGACTTTTAATCCCTGCATGACCTCAAGTGGAAAGGCCTGTAGTTGGTTTTACAACAGTTTACAGTACAGAATCTTGACAAACTGTATGTACTGGTTTCCTCCACTCTTCTAACTACCAGCCTAAATATAACCGATACAAAGTTACTAGGCATAAAGTGAAAGACTAAATCAACATACTAAGTTTTATTATGATTTTAAAATAATGTTTTATCAGCTGATTGTATAGTGAAAGGGAAATACAATCATTGTTATACGTAATAAGCTCTCCAATTTTCTTTTCACAAATCAGTCATTGAGACAAGTATATCTATTTATTATTTAGAATATTCAGTTATTATTACTGGATTTTCGGATTTGTGATTTTTATTTAACACAGTGTGGATTTTTGAGATATGTGTCTGTCATCACTCATAATCACTTGTATGGCATTTTAAGACAATACAAACTTTTGTTTACTTTTTATGTGTTTACATATTATGAATATTTGTGTTGATGTGATTTCAACTTAAGGTAATATTCAATTAACATGTGTTATCAAAAATTTAGTGTACATGTGTATGACTTTGAAATTATGTGAAGTTTATGCCCAGGTCACATAGTGGTGAATTTTAATAGCAAATATCAAATTGTTCAATGTTGGTAGCATACACTTCTATGTCATAGTTCTGCCGCAGGGAAATCATCAACCAACCATACCAGTTTCTTGCTCCTAGTAAATTTGTCAGAAATTCTTCCTAGTTTTTAACTGATTCTTCATTTGTTGCAGAAGTTTCTTCTCGTATTTTCATTGTTCCACATTTGTAACTAATTCATGGGTAATTGTCGAAAAAATCGCCAGATATCTTCACCAGTTTTTAGGGTAGACTCTGTATAACCTTGCTTTGTCACTGTTTCATCTCAGAACAGTCAAAGACTGTTGCAGAATATCTTGGTAGTATAAAAATCTTTTTATCACGTGACCAAAGTTTCCCTCCTTTTTCGGTGAATTGTAGTAAATTAGAAATTGTCTGTATTCTTCTTATATTTGTCAAGATGATTATAGTACCGTTTTCAGTGTGTGACCTGGGTATTAGTTATCACTATATTTTATTTTTGTATATCTATTCAGAAAAATAAAAGTAGTGAAGGTTGCTAACTGTAATTATAATACATGTATATAATGTGTCTTCATATTATGTAAATAATCAATGATTAAGGTTAACAACTGTATACTGTCGCTTGTGAAATAAACGAATTGAATATAGGAAATAATATTTTGTTTCTTGTTGAGTTTTAATGCTTTTACACTAATTAAAACCAATTTGCTCTATCCACTTGGCGTTTGGTCACCAGTAAACATAAAAACTTTTTAAAATGAGTTTTCTCCAACATACAGACTAAAACACTAATAGAATACATTACTTATATGTAGAAATGCGAAAATTCAGCACCAGCTTACCAAAAATTGGCAAATGTATCAATAGGAAACACCTAGTAGAGTGCAAAGGGCATTTCCAAAAACCTGAGCCACTTTGTGGCCAGATTATGTAATTATGTCTTCCTTTGATGAGGCCCTGCTTACATAAATATTTCATGACAACCCATTTATTACCTTTTGGAGTCATTGAAAAAGGGACTTTTGGAAGCTTTTTCATCAAAATGTGAACTAGATCATCTTCAATATTTTGTCACTTTTTCTGTTGGCCAAGCCCTGTCTAGACAAAAAAAACATCAGAATCTGTTACTTAGTTGTGGACTAATCACATACACAATAACACAATGACTGCAGCCAAAACACAGCCCCATGTTTGCGGTTATATAATAAAAACTAGCAAAGCTTTTAGAGAGTGCAGACCTCTGGCCAGAAGTTAAATGTTTATCCCTAGTCTCTGTAAACTTTTTTTGTCTGGATCCAGATGGTGATCAGGATCACCACCAAATTAAAAATATCAGTTCCTCCTGACATGGCCACAATCTAGCCCTAACTTTTAAATTACTAATGTAAACTTTCAATTTCCTTGTGTAAAATATCCAAATAACACTATATTTTATATATAGTATACTATATTCTAAATTGTTTATTATTATAAAAATAGTTGTTTTAACATCACATTGCTGGTTGCTGGAACTCAATATTGACATCCATGCCTACTCAGGGTCCATGGTAGCAGAGTGGTAACACTACCGCCTCCCATCTCTCAGATCAGAGTTTGATCCCCAGCCTGACCTCGAGTGGGAAAGCTGATATTTACTTACCAATGGTCGGCATTTACAGTACAGAACCTTGACACAAACTGTATGTACTGGTTTCCTCTGCCCACAAAACTACCCGTCGTGATATGACCTGTACAGTGTGTTGAAAGTGACCAAAATGACCAATGACTTTTGCAATTGTCTAAATGTACTTAGACATTATGTATATTTCGATATTTTATCTATGTATTTCATAGGGGGCTGATTTGAAAGGTTAATATTTCATGAGGGTGTTTTGATGGCAGCCGATTTAGAAAAGGGCAGGTTTGTTTAGGCGTCATTTACTTCTACTTTAAACTGATGATTCTATTTAACATGGTTCTACTTAAATGAAAAAAATTGGCTTTTACATCCAGGTTAATATCAAGAGTCATATAAAGCCAGACCTTAATCATTACCACTAGATGGAGCTGAACCCACACAGAAGTGACAGTCTGGAATTAGATGCCAAACCACGAAACCACAGAAGGCCACTGTTCTGGTCTTTGAAGTAGTGGTTGTAGTGAAATATTAGATATGGAACAAGAATGGGTTTGAATCTTTTACTGGGTTAAATCTGGTACCTTGAGAAAATGGTGTGATAGAAGTTTTCCCATTATTTAAAATAAACAATATTGTGAAATATTTATGCTATTCCTTTCAACCACTCATGTATATTCTTCACTAACAAGTCTGAAATTTCACGTATGGGCTACAAAGCCATTGGAAACATGAGTTAGTGTACTACATTTTGTGCACAATTAATGAAATTCCAAAATATAAAGAAAAATGAAAAAAAAATGAAAACAGTGATCTCTAGAAGGGTGAGCCTCATGATAGTGGTCCTGCTGAAAAAGTTGAACTTCTACTTTTTGCTAAAAGTTTGTATTTCACCTCTGTTACAACAGCTGAAATCCTATCAAGACCAGCCCTCAGTGAATCTTACTACAATGACATCATAAGATGGAATCAATCCATCCCCTTTGGGAACATACATCCATGTTTGACATAGGTATGTTCTTTCTTTTTGTAAATCATGTATGTGAAAACATGCATTTAGTCTTATAGTATGATACAGTTAAATCATTTCCATATTTGGTGAAATTTCTGAACCATAAAGAGATGTGTTGTTAGTGACTTAATGCAAGCCACATTGTATTCATTTTTAGGAAACAGACAGTGAGAGCTCATTCAATAACTGGTTTTATAATTTCACAATTTAACTCTGTGTTAAAAAGTTAATAATGAAATTTTTTAGACACACCCAAACACGCAATATAACAATTTAAAGCAACGCATACAAGTTACATTATTGCTCACATTTCAATAGGAATCTGTTTAGCTTTACTGATCATTTGTGAAGAAAATCATAGTCACCAATTTTTAGCATATTTTAAAATTCTCACATTTATGTTCACGCTCTGACAAGCACATACAGTTAACCATACTTTTAGGGGGAATACTATGTCATGACTGTAAAATCTACGCTGTGCTTTTTTTATTTGTCTAACATACTTTAAATTAAACAGTATAATGTGTCATTTTACCTTTATCAAATACACACTGTAGCTTGCATGTAATCCAGAAAACTTATTAAGGCTTCCAATCTACTATTTCTTGCAAAGAAGTGTGTTGTTTTGACCATCTAGAAGGGAATATATGTATAGTGAATATATTATCTGGATGAAACAGTTTCTAATGGCAGAAATTAAATGTATTCTTCTTAACAGAGTTGTACTAGCTTTATACAGTTAAATCATGTCAACTTCCACCCAACAAGTAAATCTAGATAACAGGGTAAAGTTCAATGCAAAAGACAATCTACAATAACAAGGACCCGATATTCACCTCTGTTTAAAAGGAATAATTCTATTTGACATATATAGCTACTGAAATGGGTAACTATTTTTGTGGTCTGATAGATTGGCAACAACAGTTAATAGCAAGGGTCATACTGGGAGAGGCCCTCGTGATTGCCACTTGTGGGAGTTGAACCAACACAAAGTTGACAGGTTCTCTCGTTCACCTTCCCTGTCACTCCACCTGGCAGTAATCCCAGATGGCCTGGGTCATAATAAACTCATTTCTTGGATAGGTGTTGGCCATCTCTGAGGCAAAGCTCACAAATAGCCACTAGCTTCTAAGGGAAAGATGTTCAAGGGTAATAAAAAGTATAAACAATTTAAACTATTCCTGTCAACCACACATAAAAGCTATTAAGTAAAAAAAATATATGTTAGGGTTAGGGTTAGCTAATGATGTGATGAGATGAAATCGAACCAATGCAATCATCTTTAAGCACACAAATATATATTTGATCCATACTTATTGATATGACACTTGGTTTTGTTTGTTTATTTGGGGTTTAGCGTCGCTTTCAACACTGTACATGTCATATCATGACGGGTAGTTGGAAGGGCAGAGGAAACCAGTACATAGAGTTCGCTAGGGTTGTCTACTGTAAACTGCCGAATAACAGCAAGCAACTACCAGCTTTCCCACTTGAGGCCGTACGGGGATCGATCCTCGGCCTCAGAGGTGGGAGGCGAGAGTGTTACCACTCTGCCACCGTGGCCCCTGATATGACACTTGGAAACAAGCATTTAGTCTTGAAGTGTGTTGCAGTTAAATTATTTCTATAGTTCGTGAAATGTTTGAAGCATAACAACAGGGTGTCGTTTGTAACCAAATTCTTTCCTTTATAAGGAAATAAAATGTCAGAACTCGTTCAACAACCGGTTTTATATTCTCAGGTTAACAATTTAACTCTGTTTGCACAAAAGCATTAATTGAAAAATATTTACAGGCACATACAAATGTGCAATATAACAAATTAAAGTGACACAAAAAATGATTATGATTCACATTTTAGTACAAATCTATTTAGCTACACAGATCATTTGAGAAAAGAGTCATAGTCTTTGGGCATATTTTAAAACTGTTACATTATATTCAAGCTCTGTCAAGCATATACAGGTTGCTACAAAAACTGAGGGGAATAATATGTCATGATTGTAAAATACGCTGTGGTTTCTATTTGTTCAGCAGACTTCAAATCAAACAGTATATTTTGTTGTATCAAATGCAAGTTTACATGTAATTTTGACAGGCCAATTTTTCACCAATACAGCTGACAATGAAGGAGCTATATACTTTCTCTTTCAAACATGTTCCGATAAAAAGGCAGTGATAAGGCTATTGCTACATAATTTACATAGCTTAGTCTCTGTTCTTGGTCAACCAAATGGAACCGATCTTTCTCTGTAACCAAACTACAACTGAGGATTTTCAAATCAACCATTTTTTGGTGTTGTTTTGACATATAAAAGGGAATTCATGAAAATTTGCATATAGTCTTTCAGTATTATATTGTTAAATCATTACCATATTTGGTGAAGTTTTTGAAATGTAAAGAGAGGGGTAGCTCAGACAATCTCACAGGTAGATTTATGTTAGTTCACCGACAAGGATATTTCAAGCTTAATGATATCAGTTACTGAAATAGACAGTGGAACAGTGGCCCGTACCCAAGACAAACTCTGTTGTGTTTGTGAAGGGTAAATTTATGCATGTTTTGAATGAAAGGTTTTCAGTGTGATATTTGCTGAAAGTTTTACAGTATGGGATAATTCATATACTCAGTATTTCAACTGTTAAGGTAGGCATTCTTTTTTTATTTTAAGTCATTAAACTTGGGGCTAAATGAAAAATTAACCATACAAGGGAATTTTAGGTCACTATTATTAAACACTCAATTAAGAAAAGTAACACCCTACTTGGCCACTAATTTTATTGGAAGAAATAGAAATTTTATTACTGAACACATGTGGTAAACAATACCTATACAGTAGACTCTCAATTATCCGAACCTCTTGGGAGACATCACTGAAGTTCGGATAATCAGGAGGTTTGGATAGCCGAGAGTGAGCTCCACATGTATATTAAAGTCTCCATTGAGAGTGAAACCTTTTTTGGCCGAAAATCTACCCCTGTTCAATTGTCACAAGTATGCCTTCTGACCTCAACCATGATGCAGTTAATAGTGTCACTGTTGATACCTAGATCACACTTTGACTTGTCTGAGCTTCAATGAGGTTCATTGTGCTTCACTGTTTGGAAGGATCTGTTCAGCACAATTGTGTAAATTTTAGTTGGCATAGGGCACATTCTATAGAGTGTGGATAAGATGTTGAAGAAACAATAAAATTTTAAAATGTTTGAAAAACTTGCTATGAGTCCTCAAGAAGTGTACTTAAACATCCATGGTGGCGGTTTGAAGGGATGTTTGGATGGCTATCCAAACACAAGGTCACTTCTCGAACCCATAAGGACAAAGTCATGAAATGAAACAAAAGAAGTATCATTGTAAATTTGCTCTTTTACAATAATATTTCTTTTATTTTGTTTTTGAAAAAATAAAGAGTGAAGCAGCATATTTTCAAGTTCATGAAATGAAATTCAACTATTTATTGTCCACCATGAGCTGTATTTTATCTGGATATGAGGAAATACTTTTTTGTATACAAAAGCTTCACCTTACCATGGATAAAAGTATCAATAACTTATGGTTTTTCACTAATGTCTCAGAAATTATGTAACCTACAAATATGTATTATAACTCATTAGAAATGTCTTTTTATAGCCCTTCTGCTCATGTTTTTTTGCATAAAAATCCATCAAAAATCGTTGAGAAATTGCAAGTTTAATACTGAGATTTTGTACATATATTGGTCCCCCTGCATATATGAGATCCTTTTTAATTCTCTCTTTAAATATGGATTACATGCCAAGTATACAGCCACGATGCCTCAATGATATACTGCCAGAAAGAACAAAAATTTTAACAGAAATTAAGTTAAATGAGTTAATTTTTCAAGGAATTTGTAACTGTTATGTTGATAAAGACATATTTGAAGTAGTAAGAAAATGCATTGCAAAATCAACAAGGTTGAAAGTGGTTTCGGTTTACAAGCAGAAGCCACAAAGCCATCAGAAACACGAGTAGTACACTGAAGCGGTCACCCGTCCCTGTACTAATGTAGCCCATTGCCACTGAACTTCAGTGGACAGGTAGATACTCATCATGCTGCAATACAAATCATGAAAGTCTGGAGACAAAAAAAGAAAAAAAGTGATTTCTACAGCTGCTAAACTGAACATTAATTAATGAAACAAGAGCCTGTTGTGTCCAAAATTGGTTTTGAGCAATTATCATAAAATATAGTTTAAATAAAAGACAATACCACGATGCCAAATTAGCATAAACTATCCTAATCTTACATTTATACAATAAACAGTATAGTGCATTCTCTGCAAATAAAGTAAAACTAAACACCTAGAGTGTGGGAATCCTCCAACAGAGATGTCTAATGGAAAGAAATGTCCATTACAAAATAACTTTCGTTTTATTAGTCGAATCTTCAATTCGAGTTATGTACTGGGTTGTGGCCGTGATTTTAAATTGGCCGTTTAAGCCCTTAAATATCAAATTCTGCATAATATTTCTTTAAATATCTGTACATTAAGGTGTATAGTATACACTCTGCCATTTTTAAAATTTTTAATGCTTTTGTTAAGTTATATTTTATGAAGTAAGAACCTTGTCTAGCACTACGTCTGGCTTTCTATAAGGTCCCGGATGTCCTAGAAACTATTGTGTTTCCCATTGTAATGGCCTACTCAAACTAGTCTTTTTTAACGGTTTCATCTGTTGGTTTCTAGACGTGAAAGCCCAATTAAAGTATATATATATATATATTTATTCATCTGCTGGTTTATCACACAGTCACTGTTAGTGTAAAATTGTTGTCTGCGCATCTACGTGACTTCTATCATTCATAGAAGCATGCCAATTTGTTATGAACCAATCACATCGCTTGGCAGATATTTGTGTTCTAAATAGGTAGTCACAGCCTTCTCTTTTGTCAAACAAATAAACCGCAAAAAAATTAATGAATGAAGTGATGTTGCGGTAGTACTAGACATTGGCCAATATTAATATGGGGTGATGCGCAGACAATGTTTTTACAATAACAGTGCCTGCGCAACACTTAGTGGTTATACGACTATGGAATTCGTGAATTGATTCGTGGCACACCATTGTAGTTCTAAATTCAACCACTCGAAGTCCCTCGTGTATATTTGGGTTTCCATTTCCTAGAACATGATTTCATTTTTTCTGTCAATCGGTTTCAAAGTGTCGGAAGAAGTTGTGAATAGAAAATATGGGGGATGCGCAGACATCGAGTTTACACTAACAGTGACTGTGTGACACTTGAGGATAAAATAAGAACAATGACAATAAGAACAATGACATGAAGTTGGTTTTTGCTGAATGAAAGCTTGTACTATCACTTCATTCACTTTTTTGCGGTTTAATTGTTTGACAAATGACGACGAAGACTGCACTGGATGCTACCCATACACGAAAAGTATCGACTGCCACAATGCACAAAATATATTTTCTTATTTTAAATGAAATTGTTGAATATTTTATTAGAATACTTACAGTTTGCTTCTGTAAAATATGCGGATATCCATTTACTAACACTTTAATTATGTCTTCCAAATTGTTTTATATTTACCAAATAAACCAGTTCCACGCTTCAAAATTAAAATATGTCTTCTCACTTCAAAATCAAATTTCACACTGCACATCTACAGACCCCTTATATTTGTAAACCGTTCACATAATACCCATCTCACTACACAAATCTGAAAACAACTTCTCTGGAAGCAATTTGCAAATGCGGGCGAAAATACGGAGTTTACAGATTCAACACCCACTGCTGTCCTCAGATTCGACTCTGTGGTTGGCAGAAAGCCAGCCACTGCACTCTTGTTTAACATGTTAAGATAATATACAGATTCTAAAAATCACTCTTTCTCATGTATTAATTTTCTAATAATTGAAACTTTTATCACAGAAATGACCGGTTCGAATCTTGGGCCGGGTGCTTCATGTTGGAAAGTTGGTAGTTACTTGCCGCTGGCGGGCGGTTTACAGTGCAATATGCACTAGTTTCCTCTACCTGTAAACTACCCGTCGCAATATGACCCTAGTTGTTGAATGCGACATAAAACAACAAATAAATCAAATCAAAATTACAGAAATGATAGTCTTTCTACCATTACATGTCCAAACATTGGCTTTTCAGAGAAAGTGGTACAATATGGCTCAGAAAACAGATGCCAGCACAGAAGACATTTTGAAAGGTGCAATATCTCACCAAAAGAAATATCTATCAGAGAATGTACTGGTGACCGATTTTTTGGATCTTCTGTTGTCAGAGGGTGTCATTGAACAGGCAAAAGAAGAGGAAATCCAAGCATGTTTGTCAAATAAAGGAAAAACTAATGCGGCAAGCTTGTTTTGGTCAATGCTCCTGAGAGATGAAATACCAGTAATAACATTCGTAGAGACTATACAGAAAAAAACTAAACCCAAACATTGGACATGTGATAAACTGGATGAGTTTGTAGCCAAGGTTAAATCTGGAGAATGGCCTTTGTATGGAGAACCAGATTTTAAAAGTAGGTTCCAATATTTCTATCTCAAATTTTTAAAGTAATTAACTAGTAATTTTTATGAAATGACATATACATAACAATACATGCTAGTTAATGTATAAAAATAAATTTTAAAATTAACAACTATTAGATAAAATAGGGTCAAATATTGCGATATATTAATTACTGACTAAGTGATTATCATCTGCCTTACCCTAATCTTTTGAAGCATTATTTGAAGGTATTCTGCTATGATTCTAGTATATTGAGGCCAGAATTAACTGTAACTCTTGCACCTTAATAATTTGGGACTTGAAATTTGACTACATTCCGAAGGATGTCTTGTTGTCATTCACCAGTATTTTGAAATGAAGCTTGATCCACAAGGTTATGTTGTGAGACAGTTTGGATTTATTCCCATGAGTATGTCACGTATATAAATTTGTAAACATGACCTTCAGCCACTTAATGCCCTATAGATGAAAAACTATGTGGCTCATATCTCTAAAATTTTACCTAGGAACAGAGTAATATATTTTGCGTACATTACAAAAATTCAAGACTTTATTTTGAGGCTAAAATTGTGTTTGAGGTCCATAAAGACCCTACTTAGTCATTTTTCTACATTTTCCACATATTTTGCTGTGAATATTAATTCTGATGAATCTTAAGCTGTACTAGATAAAACTATTATGTGTAATTTTTGTCTGTGGAACATTTCAGAGCTGTGGCTTTAATTTTATGGTTACTTTAAGGTCTCTAAAATATCCAGAGAACCAATTTGTGGGTTTTTGCAACTTTTAAGCCCAACAGGTCAAACATTATGTGGTTGATTCACTTAAAGTCTATGTGAGCCCATAACCACCTCATCCAATGACTTTTTCTGTGTTTTTCATATATTTTGACTGATAACTTAAAATGGTGAGTCTGACCAGACTCAAACAGTAGTAGATGGAAGCTGTATCTGTGATCTTTCTTCATAAAAAATTTAACATCTGTAGTTTTAATTTTAAGGTTACCTTAAGATTTCAAAAATGGCCACAGGGACCAATTTCATGACCTATTTCTCACCTTAAACCCTACAGCTTTCACACTATGTCTCTCATCCAACAAATACCTTATCTCATAATATATTTATCATTTTTGCTATATGGAAAAATAAAGGCTTTAGGTTGACATCTAACCTGTACATGATGACTCCACCTGAGAAAGACCTTTTTCTGCTTTTTTCACTAATCTGCTTTGTAGCATGTAAAGTTTGAGGAGCCTGACACTGTACTAAATATAACTCATTTATGTTATTTATGTCTGTGGAAAAAATAGCTCTGTGGTTTAAAGCTTAAGGTCACCTTATGGTATAAAATTATGTTCAGAAGGATCAACTATAAGAACTTCTTGTCCTTAAACTATGTATGAGGTAATGAAGACACACCTATTTAAATTACAAACACCATTAATATCCCAGGTTTGTCCCGGATGAAATGTAGGTGCATGAATGGATTTAGTTTGGTCATTCCTAGACCCTACCCCACCCTGTATTTTCATTCACATGCATGTCAAAATAGCATATGCCTTTTTTCTGTTTCTCTTAAACAATATACACATACACTGATCTACAGCATCATTTTACACATCATCACTGTCAAATCTACAATGACCTTTACTGAGATTAATACAAGGTCACACTTTCTTTTAGTTACTCACTTTGGTTTTCTCGGTTTTACACTTTGAACCAGTCTTTGTGCATTTCAGTTTTTAATTTTTTCTAACAAATTTGAGCCGTCAAACTGATCTTTCCCTTTTCAGTGTCTTGGAGTACAGCAGCATATGCTTTCTTTTCAATATTCATTGATAACTCTATGGCATCCTGCATTAGATATATTAAATAATCCACACCATATTTTCTTAAATATTGTGATTTTGTTAATCCAAGACACAGAGAGAGGCCACAGAAAATATCATCCAATGAAATTACAGTCAGAAATCAAAGCCAAGGTTTCAAATCATGTAAAATATTTGAGTGATGTTAATAAGACAATGACCAAAATGGTTATTATCATGTACATTATTATTATTATATGTATCTATTTTTAGAATAAACTAAATGGAAGACATTAAAAAACTGAGCACCATTAGAAATTAGGCAAAAACATCCACATAAAAATTTGCCTTAGGAAATAATATTGCAAAATGAAAGTCTATTTCTAGGTGTTAATGTCAATAATCAATACTTTAACATCATAATAAGTCGATATTTATGTATAACTCTGGTAGAACAAGGTATCTTATGATCATTATGTTCTCAAAATATTAAAAGGGGGTGAGGGAGGGCTGCAAATAAATTCTGAAGATAAAAGGAATTTGAAAGCAATTAACAGTTACAGCAGCACACTCTTAAAGTTTTGAAGATTGAATAAATAGGCAGCCACATGGTTTGATGACAATTAACAAATATTTGAAAGCAATTCTTCTGAACTAGTGTGAAGGTATAGAAAAACAATAAAGTCTGGAAATAGGTTTTTAATCAACATAGATGCACCACATAATTAAGGCCATCTTACCTGATTGATAATTGATCTTGAAACTAAGCATAATGTGAATTAAAAAGTAACCTATGAAGCAATACATGAATGTAAAATACTCATCACTTCAGTAATTTTAATATGATAATCACAAAATTGTTCATTATTAGGTGTAGACTGGTCACTTATAGCTAATTTAACAAAGAATTTTACATCAGATATCTTAAAAGTAACATTTACAGAAAAATAATCGAACTGAATAATACTAGCAAAAATCAGAGTAATATAATATTTGAGTGATTTTAATAACCCAACCCCCAACCCCCAAATTACTCATTCTAGTGTGTTGAATGCTCATCTGTACATAAATAAATCAAAACCTTAACAAAAGATATTCTACCACCAAATTCAATCATTTTTATTTAGTACAGAGATCACCAATTATGACTTATATATTCTACTTAGAAAAAAAAATAAAAACTTTTATAACTTGAATAATCAAGTGAATAACTGGAATATTCAAGTTAAAAAAATTTTAAAAACACTATTTTGATCAAATATATATGTTTTAAAACCCTCTGTCAGGAGTTCGAATAACATTTAAATCACTCATTCCTAAGACAAATTTGATGCTAAAGTAAACAGCGTAACATAAACATGGCAATGCAACACAATGGATATACATATCAAATCTATAATGTTACTGTGAATATGAATGTTTATGGAGGAGTTCACTGTCAGGCTAATGATTTGTAATGCCTGAGCAGTCAATTGTGTTTATGTCTTCTAGATAACACCTATAATTATATATGCCAAGGATCAAATTTAATGAGATTTTCATCCAGAAAACTTTTTCTTTAATCTGCTGTAGAATATGGATGCACAACCTGTCCTATTAATGAAAGCCTTATCCTTTTTCAGAGATTGAAGAAATGCTGAGAAAGAAATACTTGAATGAAGCATGGATGACACTTGAAGTTATACCAGATGAAGAAAAGGCTGTAATCCAAATTTCTCAAGAATTGTTGACTCCACACTTCAGAAGTGAAGTGGTGAAACCTAGTGCACTGTATTCTTCAAGCCCTTATGAGAGAGAAGTATCTGCTTGGCATTATGAAGAAATTGTGGAAAAGAATTTCCATGATATTTTGTGTCATGTATCGCCTCTGGAAAGAAAGAGTGTTTTGATTGACCTTCAGCCTAATCTTGTTGAACTGTTGGGAGTTGCAGGGACTGGAAAAACTACAGCAGTTAAAAAGCTCACATATACTTGGGCAACAGCTGGAAATCAATTGCTGAAGAATTATGATTTAATTTTTTTTATCCCTGTCAGAGACATTATGAACGACAAACTGATACATATATTATGTGACATGCACCTGCTACCTAACTCTGAAAAAAAAAGCTTTAGCCATTTCTTACTAAGGTCTGAACAAGCTAGAAAAATTTTATTCATCCTGGATGGAGTTGATGAAAATGACTTACTTGAAGGCACAGACTTGTTTAACCTTGTCACTGGAAGGCTTTACCCAAATGTGACTGTCCTGATAACTGCAAGACCCGAGGGAAAATCTTTGAGTTTTATTGATAAGAAACCAAGAGTCAAGGTTACCTTGCACGGGGTTGATGAGGCAAGTGTAAACAGAATGCTGGCAGATGCAGTAACAAGGTCATCTGAAGAAGAAATAGAAACATTTAAGCAAAGATACAAAGAAAAACTTTCTGACAAGAGTCTGCTCTTCATCCCTCTGTACCTTACACTATTGTGTTTTGTATTCAAAGAAGATATTGCTAAAGGTATCAGGTGTGTTGACTTAAAGATACCTGAAACAATGACTGGATTGTTTAATGCCATCATGCATGTGATTATTAGGAGATGGTTACAAAAGAGGAAATGCAATAATTTAGAAATCATTTTCAGGAATAGTTCCCTTGAAAAGGGTAATAATGTGCCTTCTGAGATAAAAAGAATCCTATATTTTATTGGCAAGCTCTGTTACAAAGGACTTTTAGAAAACAAATACCAGTTTTCAGATCAGCATGCAGAGGAGCACTACTTAGATATGGAGGATATCAAACAAAGTGGCCTGTTCACCGTTGGGAGGGATAATTCTGGCGAAATCTTTTTTACAAAACACAAACAGCTTCAGGAGTATCTGGCTTCTTTGTACTTAGTCTGTGAAGGCACAAAAGAGCCTTACTTTTATAAGATAATGCACAAAGAAGAAAACAGAAATAGGACATTAATTGAAGTTATGACAAACTGTAACTTGATGAAACTCACCCAATTTGCTTGTGGACTTTCTGGAGATTTTTTGAGCTCATTGTTGGATGTAGCTACTTGTAATTTTAGTTTATTATGTAACAAGGACCGTTATGACAGATACCATGAGGCCATTAACTTACATTATGAAGCTTCCCTGTTTTCAGAGCGAAATGTTCCTGGTTCTTCTGGTATTGATGAACAAATATTGGAAGGTCATGATTCACTTACAAAATACTTGTGCAAAGCCAAAATAAGATATATTGATATAGATGACAGAGTTCTGGGTGTCGTGTCTCTTGAGAAATATCTTCAGAACATGATTAGAGCATTAGATAAAGATGTGTGTGCAGACCTCCTGAATAGGTTCTATGATATGAAACTCCGTCCATTAAACTTTGGGCAGTGTGCTAGACTAGCAGTACAGAGAGACACCTGTCATTATTCGTGTGATACTTCTGAAGTTAGACTCAATTTGGACAAGCTACAGACAACCCTACTGAGCAAAGTACAAATTCACAATGTGATGACTGTCGCTCTAAAATGTTTGTCAGCAGAAATGTCGATGGTGTTTGGCACTTTTGTTGATACTACTGGTCTCTTGAACACATTTCCAGACCTCACAGAGTTAACAATTTGTGCAGGGTTCTGTATTTTTGACAGCAGTGCTGGAAAATTACTCGGTGATAGAAATACAAAACTAAAGAGTTTCACCATCAAATGTAAAAATGCATGCAGCATGCCCATCTGTCACATACAGAGTTTACTAAAACAATCTAGTTTGACAAAGTTACAGTTGAGTAATGTCAACATTCTTGCAAATCTCAGTCAGCTGAACAATTTAGAGGAATGTTTGTGGAATGGATTACAGCATGTGGCTTTACAGGGTGTGAATGACATTTTTCCTCATGTATCAGCTCTGTCTGCGCTATTGCAGGCTAGCTCTGGAACATTGCTGTCTTGTGAACTTGATATATTTGTGCCAAAAGATTCTCAAATACACATGGCTGTGTCTTTAAAATGTCTAGGTAACCTACAAGAGCTGAAATTGTACGCATCAGAACTCCCAGACTATTTAGCTCAGGTACTGGCTAAGTGTCTGCCAGCACTCAAAAATCTCCAGAAACTGGTAATCAGGCACTTATATGTGACAAGCAATGTCCTCACACAACTGGCTGGAGGAATTAAAACATTGGTAAACTTGAGATATTTTGGACTGTGTACATGGGGAGATGATATGGAAGATTTCATGGCCCAAATTGCCATAGATAGTCTCCCATGCCTACCAAAGATAAACGAACTGGATTTGAGAACACACTTTGTAAAGCCCCACTCACTAGAACAACTGACAAATGTCTTAAAGTCCCTGCATCAGTTAAAAAGACTGAATGGTCAAAAAGTATCTTTACTTTGGGGGAAAGGCAATGCAATAAAAATTATTTTATCTGAGACATTAACCTCCCAAAAAGAATGTAACTTATAGCCATATTATAACCAGCTCACCTAATGTTTTCCAGAGACTGGCTAACATGGCATAATCAGTAGGGGATTTCAGTATTGCTTTTGTTTGCTAGAATACAAAAGTTAAATATATATTAATATATAATAGTGACAGTGTGATGTATCTATCAGAAAAACAAATCTAACATTTTGTGAATTAATGCATATTTTTCTGTTTTGCTTGAATGAAACAAATAGCCACTTTCTTTAAAAGACCTAAATCAGACATGTAAGTTCTATTTATTTGAGCCAGCCATGTTGTACTGATTAAATACTGTGCCAATTTTCAGCTTTTCCCCATTTGTTAGACCAAGTACGAGTATTAGGATTCATGGCATTGATGTGTTTGCACCTGACCATGCATCACTTTTGCTTGCTTTTGTGTTTGCATATTATGGATATTGTAATATGCATGTTATAATGTAACATTAGTTTCTACATGTAATCAAGAAATTAGTGTATATGTGTCTGATGTTGAAATTACGTGAAATATAGCTATTATTATCTGATTTAACCCCATTGTACTCTAGCGCGGCTAAATAAAATAGAAATAAAGGAAGTAGTTCACTGCTTATACAAATATGCGATGCGGCAGCTAGCGATTGTGAAGGGATTAACTACTGGCAGATAGATGACAAAATAACGGGTGTGTCAATAAATACACATAAAAGGGTTTAATTTAATGAAGATTGCAATTAACAGTAATTCTAGAAGGGACACACTGGCTAAGGGTCTTGTTTGTAGATGGATTAAGTACTTAAATGGAGGAAGGGATGTCAAGTTAGGTGTGTGGCAATATATTTAGACAAAACACAGCCAGAATGTAATTGAAAGGGGTGTAATCACCAGTATTAGAGTTTTTACATTGTACACCAGTGGGAAGTAAGCCGTGTAGTAACATGCCTAATATGGCAGTGCCTGATTTAAATAAAATTTGAGGGGTGGCGACTTTATGTACGTGTAAAACAATATTTGTGGTCACATAAAAAAATGGACAAAATGATGTTTTGTCTGTTGGAACCTTTTAAGGACAGGCCAGTAGAATATATTATGAAGTCTCAAGTGGCTGGTTATAACAAATAAAAGCCCTACAGGAGAAAATCCCGACAGTTTTTAATATCCATGAAGATGCAAGATACCATTTTTTAGATCTTGGAGAAAGCCCTATAAATCATGGTTAGTTTACAAATGAAAGGGTTGATCATTACTTAAAGGGTATTTCAATTGCTATTCAAACTACCATGTGCTGTAATTTTCAATCCCCATGCCCCGTTGTAGTTTTAGGAACAATAAAATAGTCACTTTGTTAGCAAAATAAAACCACACTTGATTACATTTACTCAATCTCTCAATGATAACTGATCAAAACGAACATTGCAGTGAAACTTCAAGTAGAAATGGAGTTATGTTCCAGAATTTGTACAGTCAGTTGAACTTAGAATTTGTTTTTGACAATTGGGATTTGTTTATTTTCCTTTCAATAGTAATACAATAATTTTTATGTTATTTGTATTGTGAATGTTAAAAGTATTTCTTCATATTTTAGTTTGCAGAACCATAAATGTGTATTTAGCAAACACTAAAAACTAGAGCCCAGGAAGGGACATAGAACTGTTTTCCTCTCATTTTTTATCTCATTACCACAAGATAGTTAGTCATTACCACAAGTTAGAAAATCATTCCCACAAGTTAGTAAGTCATTACCACAAGATAGTAAATTGTTCCCACAAGTTACAAATTTGTTACCACAAGATACTTACTCATTCCCACAAGTTAGCAAAGTCATTACCACAAGATACTAACTAATTCCCACAACTTAGGTAAGTCGTTACCACAAGATACTAACTCGTTCCCACAAGTTGGCAAAGACATTACCACAAGATATTAACTCATTCCCACAACTTAGCAAAGTCATTACCACAAGATACTAAGTTGTTCTCACAAGTTAACAAGTCGTTCCTGCAAGATAGCAAGTCATTCCCACAAGATAGCAAGTCGTTCCCACAAGATAGCAAGTCATTACCACAAGTTAGCAAACAAGAGTTTTGCTGCATCCAGGTACATAGCTTGTATGAGAATACAGTGCAGTGGAGATACTGCCAGGTTTGCTGTGCCAAAAAGCACCTGTCCAATGTAACATACTGAAATATCTTAAAAGGCATCTTGCTATCTTGTTGGAACGACTTGGTAATGGGAAAAACTTGCTAACTTGTGGGAATGACTTTCTAACTTGTGGGAATGACTTGCTATCTTGTGGAACAATTTGCTAACTTGTGGGAACACCTTTCTAACTTGTGGTAATGAGTTGTCATCTTGTGGTAATGAGTTATTAACTTGTGGTAATGAGTTGCTAACTTGTGGCCATAACTTCCTATCTCATGGGAACGAAATAAAAAAATGCCAAGAAAACAGTTCTATGTCCCTTCCTGGGTTCCATAAAAAAACAATAATAATTTTGAAAAACTAAAAGCGATATGCAACTTGGAAACAGTTTATGTTTGCACATTGTACTATCTGAAAAGGACTCTCCAGTCTCAAAAATGGTGTAGGGTGTTCTCAATGGGGTCCACAAATTGTATGACTTTTTTCTGTATGGGTTTTCTCTGCAGGGCTTTTCTACACTTTACATGACAAAAAACTGGTGCAGGATATTTTGGAAAAAGGGAGTACCAAGAAATTGCTATTTGTGTAACTTGATAAATTTTACACATCATTGAAATATGTCATATATATGGAAGAGTGTTAGTGCCACAGAAAAAAAAAAGTTTTTCTTTTTTTTTGAATTGTCAACTTATTATCTCAACGTGTTGATGTTGAGTAAAATCCATTGAATGTCATGTTAATCCCACTTCTGTTATGGCAGCCCTTATATTAACAAACTTTTTTAGTCTAAATTATTGGTACCAAAATTTTAATATTAAAGCAATTTGTCTTTGTCATTGGTAGAAATTTACATGGTCAAGGTTTCTGCTCTCTGAATGGTTTTCTGATGCTAATATTTAATTTAGGTTAATTCATAACAATGCATATGAAAAGTTAATTTCATATATATATTTCCAAATACTCCAACACTTTAAGCATAAACTGCTAACTAGTATGATGCATGTTTTGGGGATTGTTGATTTCTTGTTTAATTTCTTATCAATATTGTGGAGTGAATTTCCTTTTAGATCAGCCAGGGGCAGTAGTGGGCTGTCAATTAAGTACTCATTTCTGAAACAGTATAGTGGCAGTATGGAAGAACTCTTAATTGTATAATCATCCAACCTGGGTTGGTGATAGGCTGTCAGCCAATAAGTTAATTTCTAGTCAGACTTTTAATAAGTCAACATGTTTAGATAATATCTCAACACGTTGAGATAGTAAGTCAATATGTTGAGATAGTAAGTCAACATGTTGAGATACTAACTCCACATGTTGAGATTTTAACTGAACATGTTGAGATACTAAGTCAACAGGTTGAGATACTAACTCAACATGTTGAATTACTAACTCAACAAGTTGAGATATTAACTCAACAAGTTGAGATACTAAGTCAACATGCCGAGATACTAAGTCAACATGTTGAGATATTAAATAACTGTTCTTCACTATGCAGATGTTAAGATAGTAACTCAACATGTTGAGATATTATGTCAATATGTGGAGATACTAAGTCCACACAATTTTCTCTGGCACTAGTACTCTTCCATACATATACTTCAAGCGATATTTTCAATACACCAACCCCACACCCTAGTGTATCATATTATCAATTCAGTGTACCAATACATCTGGCCTTGCCCATGGTCTGTACCAGAGCCCCTGGCTGAATACATAAAATATTGTAAGTCTGTATGATTTAGATTTAGATTTATTTGTTGTTTTACGTCGTGTTCAACAGCCAGGGTCATATTGTGATGGGTAGTTTACAGGTGGAGGAAACCAGTGCATACTGCACGGTAAACCACCAGGCATCGGCAAGTAACTACCAACTTTCCAACATGATTGCCCGGCCTGAGATTCAAACCGGCGGCCTCAGAGGTTGGAGGCGAGAACTCTAACCGCTACACCACCGAGCCCTCTGTAAGTCTGTACGAATACTATGCTGGCTTTTACATGAAACATAAAAACTTGGTATTAGATCCTGGACCTTAGCTAATAGGCTCTGGTTAGAATTAAGTAGAATGTACCATAAAATGCAGTGCTGATTCCCTTTGAAAATTAACTATGTTTTCTGTAGGTCAGATTGTTTCTTTCAGTCACACTTAGTTCCAATATTCAATTTGCTCTTTGAATATCATGGATACTTGCTATTGGAAAAATATAAAAAATATAGAGAAAAATATATAAAATATAAAACTTTTAAAAATATCTAAGAGCCTACAATAAGACTAGCAAAAGCAAAACGGTATACAATACTGTACATACATGTTCCTTTGCATTGACCATTTGCATAGTGAAGAACAGTCATATTTGGCCCTGCTCATGGTGAAATGTGAACTATGTCCTTCATCCCTCCAGTAAAATGGGTTAATATTAAAATTTTCTTTGTTAATGAACTAAAACACCCTTTGTACACCACTGACTACCCACACTACCCTTGATGGTTACTTTAAGCTCCACCCACATGCCTGTTAAATGATTTCATTGGTAATTCACAAATAGGTCAGTGTACTACCCTGGGTAGGAATGGTTTCAATGTAAAAACTCTGTTATGAATTGTGAAGGGATTAAATTGCATGTAAGGGTATGGATGTGGAAATTTGCTGTGGGCATTAGATGTTTAATTATATGTAATTAGTTTAACTATTCTAGTCACTTGTAGTAAAAATTGTACCGCACCGCATAAATGTGCAACAACCTTATGTGTACATATTCTGAATATAAAACACTGAAGTGTACATCCTAAAACTCCGTTGACTTCTAAAAGTAGCAGTAATGGTGATGGAATTGAGAAGTGCAACAATGAGGGGGAGAGTTGACTCAATATGTGAGCTGCAAAGCCATCAGAGACCCGAGTAGTGCATTAGAATTTATAAAAGTCTGGCAAAGCAAATAAATTCTGACTCAGGTGTATCCCAGGTATCAAGATGTTTCGACCCACAGGATGTTTCAGCTGTGTTTTTTTCAGACGTTTCGACCTACTTTTATCTGGCAGCCCAACCTATGTAATTAAGGTACCTCACGACGCCGCTTAAGTTCAAAGGCAAAGTCATTAATATCCATGAGAAGATACAAGGACACCACAGATTTTCCCTGGGATTTCCTTGCAATATTTTATAAAATGGAAGCACAGACGAAGATCAAATACTTCAAACTCGAGAGCTCACAGCCATAGCAAAATCATTCTGGGATGTTAATTAACACAAGATTTCACACAAATTTACAAATATGAGATTCTCTTGATTAGATATTGCTTTTAAAAAGACGTGCATGATTTTACAGCTTAGATGTGTATAGTGTAATTTTGAAGATTCAAAATGTACTTCTACTAGGAATTCCAGATAACAAAATAAATTTGAATAAAAGCTATTTGTATCCACTTGCAAGGGCATTCTAGCAAACAGAGTTCTGACTACCGGGGGCGGATTTCATGAAAGATCTCAGACCTGTCCCAGTCTCAGGCTGAGCCACTGGCTCAAATCTGAGCCTTCTGGCTCAGCTAAGTCTTTGTCTCAAATGGTTTTCACAGAGGGGGTCTCAGTTGAGACCAAGCTTATCAAATAACCACAGTGGTTTTCTGTGTCATGTGACCATTTTTTGTAGTCAAAATATTATACTAATGACATATATGTTCCTTGTTTGACACATAATGTCTCTTGCCAAATATCATTTTGCAATGGAAAACCTTAAAAACATGTAAAAACACCCAAAGACTACTTCAGGGGGTTATTTTATATACTTGTACCTTATTTTCAGCCATTTAAAATTTTGAAGTGGAGAAAAAATTATGGCGGCCATATTTGAGCCTTTGTTAACAAAACCTAAGCCCACTTTCTACCAGTCTCAGCATTTGAGCCAGTGGCTCAGCCAAAGCTGAGTCTGAGAGCTTTTGTGAAATCCATTAAGGCTGAAACCCATGGGCTCAAGCAAAGCTGTCCAATAATTTGAGACAAAAGTCTCAAGTTTGAGCCTGAGACCGGGCTAAGACCTTTCATGAAATCTGCCGCAGGGTTTCTATTTATACACCAGAATCTCAAAGCTTCACAAATCTTATTTCTCTAATTTCTACTAAAGGAGTTCTATTTTATGAATGCAACTCTACATTTTGTAAAGTGCTTCAAAAATAAGAACTTTATGTAACAGGAAGCAAAAAAATTCTAAGCCACAAAAACAGAGACCTCAGGTTATAAGAAACAATTTTTCATGTCACTTTAAAGTGGAGGCTCATAAAAAAAGTCATTTGCCAAAGCTCTTTAAGTGTCAGTCTATTTATTAAATGTGTTCATATGTACTATGCTTATTGCGAGTACAACTTCCTTTTATTTATATATATTTTTTCAAGGCACAGAAAGTAACATATTGCAAATGATGTAATTACTTTAAAATAAAAATGATTTTCTTACCTAGGGACAGATTTCAATTTTGTTTCCTTTTTCACTATCGTTTTCAATTTGATAAGACACAAATTCTAATACCAAATGGTCTAATAAATATTTCAGAACATATATGTCCTCTCTTGCTTTGTAAAACTTGCAGAGCCAGCAAAAAAGGAAAAATTCCAATAACTATAATGCTAATTTTTAATTGCAAGCCACATCTGTAAGCCACAAAATGCACACATACACTAAACAATACAAACAGTACTGGGCACAAGAAACATTTTTAATGCTTTGTTAATAAGCTTTGGGACAAAAAATCAACGTCTCTGTAATGCCCCTGTTCCACCAAAGGACTAAGCCCCGATCCTGTCTGCGACACTTAATCATGGACA
Organism: Sabellastarte sp. h YS-2021; assembly: GCA_964017235.1. Lineage (NCBI taxonomy): Eukaryota > Metazoa > Annelida > Polychaeta > Sabellida > Sabellidae > Sabellastarte > Sabellastarte sp. h YS-2021. The sequence goes on from OZ024940.1 coordinate 29,001,489, forward strand.
GTTGGTGAAAAAAGAGTAAAATGGGCAGGAATACTGAATAGGTATTGAAGTCTGGGATTAAGTACAGATCGACCCGATCAAAGCCTGAGGAGGCCCCAGGTGGCCCCACACAGTTTCCGACTGGTCTGCGACTAAGAACCAACTAAGCCAGTTTTCTGGTCAGTTTGAAGCACGATCTTGTCTTACACATACCGACTGGGTCCCAGGACGCCTCAGGCCTCCTGGGACTAATCCCCGATTAAGTCCCGGCATCCTCAGGCGTCCTCAGGCCTCCTCAGTCTTCTCCAGGCCATGATGGCCGATTCTTGTTTTGCAAAATAACTGGATTTTCTGGGTATTTATATAAATTCCGCGATCTAATTATCATTACTTTTCTAGGAACACAGCATGATGCCACCTTTTAATGGAAGACAGCTTCAACAACAACTTAGGGCTTTTTAAATTTTCATTCAGTTACAAATAACGATGTATTTGCTATTTCTCCATCAACCAGAGCAACCACCACCAATAGCATCTCCACCACCACCAGTCATACAGAGACCTAGGAGAAGGCACAACATGTGGCTCAGGCCATGGCTATTACAGAGAGAGAGGGGGGGCCTACCACACCATTATGGATGAACTGTATGCCACAGACATTCCAGGATTCACCAATTACATGAGGATGACTCCAGAATTCTTTGAAATCACAAAGACCAGACTGGAACCACATCTAGCTACCAATTAGAGCACCAATCTGTGTTGGGGAGAAGTTAGCCCGCACCTTCAGATATCTGGCTGGAGAGTCGTACACATCATTATCCTGTCAGTTCAGGGTTGGCAGATCCACCATTTCAAAGTTTATATCAGAGGTCTGCAGGGCCATCCAGGATGAGTTCACCAGAGAGCACCTCAGAAGTCCTAGTACTCCAGATGAGTGGAAAGAACTGGAGAGGGAATTCCCCTGAAGAAACCCAAGAACACTTGAGCCTTGTACCACAACTACAAAGGGTTCTTTTCCACAGTAATGTTAGCCTTGGTCGATGGGCAGTACAAGTTCAGATGGGTGGATGCTGGGACAGCTGGATCTTGCTCAGATGTCCAGATATTTAATGCCGGTCAGCTGAAGAGGAAGATTGAGGATGGCAGGATAGGCTTCCCTGACCCAGCACCTATAACCCAGGGAGGTAGAGATGTTCCCTACTTCATTCTAGCAGATGATGCATTTGCCCTGAAGACCTGGCTGATAAAACCCTATGGCAGAAATATTTTAACCAGAGAGGAAAGGATTGCCAACTACAGAATATCAAGGGGCAGGAGAGTTGTTGAAAATGCTTTTGGCATCCTGGTCTCAAGATTCAGAGTGATGTTGACCACTATTGAACTACCCGCAAATACAGTCAGGGAAGTGGTCCTTACCTGATGATGATGATGATGATGATGATGATGATGATGAGGTCCCTGGTGATTGTCCATTGATTGGTGGTGCTGCTGGTGTTGGTCCAGACAGAAACCCAGCTAGAGAAGCCAAAAGACAGAGGGATTACCTGAAGGACTACTTCAATAATGAGGGAGCAGTGGCCTGGATAGATGGCAGAATATAAGTCCTGCTGCAGTAACCAGTCCTTTTCAGGACTAATAACCAGTCCTTTTCAGGACTATCAAATATTCCAAAAACAATTAATCAGCTGTGCTTGTTCAAAATATCACAACCATTTCCCAACATAAGTCACCCACCCATCAAACAGACAAACTCAATGCCCAACAAACGTCACCCTACTAACAAACAGACAAACCCAGTGCCTTACAGAAGTCACTCATCTAACAAACAGACAAACCCAACGCCCAGCAAAAGTAACCCAACTGAAAAACAGACAAAGCCAGTGCTAAACATAATGCCCCAAAACACACACACAAACCCAATGCCAAACATAACTCACTAAATGGAATAAATATTGCATATATTATGAAACCTACACCCCAAAATTTCACTTTTCCTTTACTGAAAATATTAAAATTTAATTATTTGAGTACACTTCACGAATATTTGGAAAATATAACCACCAAAACTCCTTCATTAAGGGGGATTATGTTTGCAAAATAGTTTGTCAGTTCTTAGGTTTGGGTTGTGTTTGCTATTGGGTTTGTCTGTTTCTTGGTTGGTGGTTATGTTTGGTATTGGGTTTCTGTGTTTGTTAGTTGGGGGTTATATTTGGTATTGGGTTTGTGTGTTCGTTAGTTGGGGGTTAGGTTTGGTATTGGGTTTGTGTGTTTGTTAGTTAGTAGCTATGTGATAATGACTTTTAATTCTAGGGGTGGTGTTAGTGTTGGACTTTTTTATTACAGAATTTAATCTATCCCATGGATTTTAAGCTAAAAATTGACTAATTATTGGCCATATTGGGAGTTCATTTATTTTAATTTTTTTCTATGTGGCCTTTTTCGTTATGTGTGGTACCATGGTTTATTTATTTCATGTTTGGGGTGGTGTGGGTGTTGGGCTGTTTTATCTTTTCTTGTGATGAGTATTTGTACTAAACTTTTTCTTGGTTTGGGGAGGGGAATATGAATAACATGTAGCTTAATAAATTGTTTTTGGAAGATTTGGTGGCCCTGAAAAGGGTCTGGCAAGTCAAAGACTCTGACTGGATGGCTACTGAGGAGGCTGCTGCTGCTGTTGAGGCGGTGCTGTGGTGGTGATAGTGAAGAGTTGTGGCTGCTGCTGCTGCTGCTGCGGCTGCTGAGGCTGGTCAATGATCTGTGCTGATGTCAGATCTGGTAGCTAGCTTAGTATTCCACTTAGGTTGTGTCTACTGCCCTTGTCCTGTACTGTTAAAACTGATGTAGGGTTTCCAAAGCCAGTGGGGCTGGGTGGAACTAAACGCCTGTTGAGTGGTGTTGGCAGTATCCCGACCCTCTGGGACTCCGTGGTGATAGTGGCTGATCTTCTAGGTAGTGGTTGACGTCTACGGTTGCCCTTAATGGTTTCAATGTCTCTAAAAATCCGGCCCTTGAGGTCCTCAAACTCCTCTTGGGTCATCTTTTCAGCCTCTGATGCCACATAGTCAAAGAAGGGCTGCATGTCTGACTTCTGCTGCAGGAAACCTGAGATCAATGTCCTCATCTGATCAAAGTGCTCGAGTATCTTGGAGTCTGTTGAAACTGGTGTAGATGTGAACATAGGTTGACTCCTACTCTCCCTCAGGACACTGGACTCAAGGTGTTCTGTATCAGTAGTAGATCCACGGAATTCATCCTGCTTGCTGGTGTCTGGACTGGCCTCGAACCCTAAGCTTCTGTTGGCCCTCTTGCATCTGATGTGGGTCTTGTGGAAACCCATCTGCTGGTAGACCCAGGATTGTCTCTTGGTCATCTCTCTTGGTGCTTGTCCAGATTGTAGCTTGGAGAGCTTGCCATAAAGCATTCTCTGGGATTCAAACCATCTTCTGACATCAAAGGGTTCTGCAGAGATTTCTGCCCAGAGAGCCTCCTTCTTCTGTCTGTCCTGGAAACGTGCACGCTCCTTGTCGTAGAGCTCTGGTTGCTGCTTCACAAACTCCACAATTGCAGTTTCTTGGCTGTCATTGAATGTAGAACAGACCCTGGCTCTCTTGGCTGCTGAGGGGCACTCTGAATCTTCCTCACACCTCTCATCTTCTTCGCAAGCTTCCTCAGTAACTTCCAAACATTCCTCTGTCTCTTCTGTACCCTCCTCTGTCCTTTCATCAGTCCTTTCCTCACTCCTCTCTTCCTCTCTTCCCTCCTTTCTCTTTCCTCATAACTCCAGTCAATAGCAAAAAAAAAGTAAAAAACTAAAATGTGTCTCTTAACTGTAAAATTTGCCTTAAGCTCAAGTATTATATGATATTTAAAAAAACTGAAACCCCCTACAAATCAGTGACACGTCTCTCAGTAGCCAACCAGTTAGTAACAACAAGAATGTGTGCGCGGTCGCTTATATAGTCTCAGACCCCCTCATTGCCTCGTTTTAATTTCTGACGCGCAGAAAATAGTCGGCTCTTAATCGGTGCTTAATCCCAGGCCTCCTGGCGCATCCTCAGACCGTCAGAGACTAAATTTGTGTGGTCCCAGGTGGCCTGAGGAGGCCGGCTTGGATCGGTTAGGGTCAGGTTCTCTTAGTTGGGGCTTAATCCAAGACCTTGATTTTTCAGTCCCAGGACGCCTGAGATGGTCTGAGGCTTCATGGGACTTATGAAACTGATTTCTTTTCACACCCATTAAACTTAAAAGGTCTGTTCTGAGTCGGGGACTGGCAAAAAGGCTTCCTGGGACTAAGCTACAGAGGCCTGGGACTAAGGGTCGCAGGAGGCCTGGGACAACATAGACAGTGTAAATTTGGGTCTGAGGAGGCCTGAGGAAGTCTGGGACTGGACATTTTGTTAACGGCGGGAAATAAGAGTCGGTTAGGGTCAGATAAAATATCAAACGTGTTTGATTTTTTCACGGCCACAACCGACAACTACCAATCCTTACAGAACGCCTGGGACTAAGCAAATTTTTAAAAACGGCCCACAAAAACCCTTCATCGGGAACCTTAGTTGTGTGGTGGAACACCCACATAAGTTTCTATTCAATGTAGATTGTGCGAATTTCAGATGTGAATGCAAATTGCCATTTTTCCAGGACAATATCTTATGCATTCTAATGCAAATTGCATTTTTACAATGTTTAATCCCAACTTTATTCAGAGAACTCAAAGGCGCCACAGCACAAAGACAGACGACCAGAAATTTGATATCCACGGATAGAGAAAGGGTCAAGCCCGATGGAGAACCCCAGGCAGATACATTTATTGAACACTAAGGTGGGGTATGCCTTAGTGTAAAGGTAGGATATAAGCATCTTTCCGATTATTTTAAAACTCACGCCTAACATTTGTGTACATCCAAAAAAATTCCAGATCACATCTGAAAATCCCAGCTTACAAAATCATGGACACATGAACTTCCTCCTTAAGATACTTTGCTAAACTTTACATAGTTGGTAATGACTTTACTGATAAAGATACAGTATTGATGTGATGGGATAAAAGTCCAGAGTCCACATTCTTTTGTCTTTTGAGGTCTACAAATAAGCAATTTTTGATTTGATAGTTCATTTTTCACAACTGAAGGAACGAATAGCCAGATCTCTTCAATGTGACAGCTTGAATCAATACAAATACAGACAATATTCTAACACTGTCAATATTCTATTGGAAAAGATTATTTAACTTTATTGATATTTTTAGTCAAAATGGAAAAAAAAAACATTTGCCAATTTTGTTGTTATCGCATATTTTAAAATTGCATAATTATTTATAAGTGCCGACAAGCAGAAACAGGTGACAACACATTATGGAGGGAATATTGTGTAGTGATATATAACCTAATAATCTGAGCAAACATTTTTATTTACCTTGATGCTTAGTGCACTTAAAACTAAACAATACAATGTGTAATGTCAAACACACACTTCACTTTGGATATGACTTTGATGGAGTTAATTATGGAAACATAAGTGACAATGAAGGAGCTATATTTTGCCATGCTTGAATACATTGTGGTGACATGGTAATGATGAAATGATATGACTATTGTGACTCTATACAAGTAGACAACCCTTCTTTGTTCATAAAAAAGCAACAGATCTTTTCTCTGTGTACAATTGAGGATTTCAACATATTAGGATTTGGAGAAAAACTGATTCGGTTGACAAAAATTTAAAACCACAACTTGAACAAAGGAAAAAAAGAAAGTAAGTTATAGTTATTAAGATTTAGAATGGAAAATATGATACATAAATACTAAAATAAAATTCTATCTAATTTGGTGTCATTCTGTTTAAATAAACCTAATCTAATTAGACATCTATTACACTTAATCCTGCACTAGTGAAAAAAATCAATATTTGTATGTATTTTGCTTTTCATTGTATAAAAGTTTCAGTCTCATTTCATTTGCAAAAGTTAGGGTTTTATGTTCTGTTCAACAGCCAGGGTCATATTGGGACAGGTTCTCAGCATTGTCACTTGTGGGAGTCAAACCCCACACACAGCCTGTAATAACAGCCTATGATTAGATTGCAAACTTACTGACCCACTATTCAACAGAGAACCCCATCACGCAAATGAACACAAGTTTGAAAGAGTTTCTGAAAACCAGATAACAAAATAAACAGTTATGCACATTTAATTTATTAATTTATTTAAGGTTGCACCTAGTACCTCATTTTGGTTTCAATGAAGTGATTGAAGTGCTTATCCAAATCATTGTGCATCTGCTTATACCTGACCTAGAACTCACACAGTCTCCAACAGTCTATGTACTAATGGACCTCAAAGCTTCTTAGTTATGCTCATTAAAAGTAAGGTTTATTCACTTTATTTACTTTGAACATATATAAAAATGGAAGGTCAAAGCTGGGATTTTATGTACTGTTCAACAGTCACAGATGAAATTCTAATTCTAATTCGACTTTTATAGCGCTTAATCTCCCCAATAGGAAGGGGACTCTAAGGCGCAACAAAACAAAAAAAGTTCAGTACCACAGAGAACACCAGGGTGAGTGAAACTAAGGAGGGTATGCCTTGGTGTAAAGGTGGGTTTTGAGCCGTTTTCTGAAGGAGGCAAGAGAGGGGAACGCACGAATCTCCTCAGGAAGAGCATTCCAAACAGTGGGAGCATCGAAGGCAAAACTATGACCCAACTGTGTGACAGATTTATGGATTGAGGGTTGAAACTTGGGAATGACAAGGAAATTACCACCACTCTGACTGCGCCTGGTATTGTAGGAGCTGCTGTAGGAGGAGATGTATGGAGCAAAATACTTGGGGAAACCAATGTGAAGAAACTTATAGACAAGGGTAGCAGTTTTAAAGACTGAGCGATGTTTAACAGGAAGCCAATGCAGATTCTTAAGAAAAGGGGTTATACTAGTGTATCTACTGGTATTTGATACTATTCTGGCAGCACTGTTTTGGATGCACTGTAATTTATGAAGATTGAACTTAGAAAGACTCCTGAAAAGTGAGTTACAGTAGTCCAACCGACTGCTTACAAGAGCATTAGTCACAAGTACAGAAGCATCATGAGTGAGAAACCGCCTGACATGTCTAAAATCACGGAGTTGCGCAAAACAACTCTTACAGATATTCTGAACATGTATGGACATGGAAAAATCGGAATTGAACCACACACCCAGATTCTTGACCCACTCGGCAGGATAGAGAGGACTACCCAAGATGGTAGATGGAAAATGTGCTTGCAATTTGTCCCTCTGCCTTTTTGAACCAAATAAAATATACTCAGTTTTGTCTGGATTAAGTTTGAGTTTGCTGGCTGACATCCACTCCTTTATATCGTCCAGGCACCTGTTCAACATTTCAAAGGCTGCAGATGAATTCTTCTGGGATAGATGGATATAGACTTGCGTGTCATCTGCATAACAATGAAACTTTACTCCTTTGTGTTTACTAATAACCAAACTAAAGGGGGGTTGTATACAAAGAAAATAACAAAGGACCCAAGACAGAGCCTTGGGTTCACAACAAACAGGAGTTTACAAAGATTGGAGAGAGTAGAACCAATTTTTACTGACTGACAGCGCTCAGATAGGTAGGAGGTGAACCATTTAAGGACAGAACCGCCAATACCAAACCAATTCTGAAGACAATGAAGAAAGGTGGAATGATCAATCGTATCAAATGCTGCTGAGAGATCAAGCAGTACAAGAGCAGTTGGTTCGCCTCGTGACAGAGATAGATGAACTTCATTTTTTATAGAAAGAAGAGCAGTCTCAGTCGAGTGGCCAGTTTTATATGCTGATTGATATGGATTGTTTAGGCTATGAACATGAATATGTTCTAACAGTTGCTTAGCAACCACACGTTCAACTAATTTTGACATGAAACTAAGGCCAGATACAGGACGATAGATTTTAAAGTTGTCAGCAGGAAGAGTAGCCTTTTTAATAAGTGGACTAACTACAGCAGTTTTGAAACCATCTGGGACGCAACCCTCTATGAGCGAGCAGTTAACCAGCTTCGTTATAGTATGTCACTACACTCTTTGATGAGAAAAGTAGGCCAGGGGTCCAACAGGCAGGATTTCGTAGGCGAGTTTCTGATGATTTTATCAACAGTATCTGGAGTAACTTCAGTAAAGGTAGTAATTTTGGGGGGGTCAGAAGAAGGATGAACATCCATTTCGATGCCAGAGGGGATGAAAGTATCTCTAATTGTTTTGATTTTATTATGGAAATAGGAGGCAAACTGGTTCGCCAATGCCTTGTCAGAATCGTGAGGTGGAAGTGTCATATCAGAGACCCTACCCAGGGTTTTTCGCAATACATGCCACAGTTTTCTAGGGTCTTGACTATTATCAGAGATAAGTTTACTATACAAGTTTGACTTATCCTTGGTAACCAGTGAATTACATCGTGCAATTTGGCGATGAAGCCGACTTCTATTCAGTGGATTCTTGGTCCTGCACCAAGTTCTTTCAAACTGGCGTCTGAGGGATTCAGCACGTCGATAAGAATCAGACACCCAATCAGTAGAGTCTTTCTTTTTCAATCTAGATATCAGTGGTGCGTGCTTGTCGAGAACATCCGTCAAGTCATGTACATATTGTTCGTAAAGGTCCACAACAGAATCAGTGGGTGATTTCACAAAGGAGGTATTTTTAAGATCCGAGCGGAAATCGGACATGTTGATATGGTGGTACCTTCTATATTTAATCTTATTTCGAGTATGAGTAGTTTGATGAGGTAGGATAATTGAGCATTTGACTAGTGCATGGTCAGATACAAAGTCACCAATTTTGATCGCTGGGAGAAAGAATGAGATCAAGTGTGTGACCAAGCAGATGGGTAGGTTGATTAACAAACTGTTTGAGATCACATGAGTCAAGAAAGGTCATAAATTTACAACCATCACCACCGGGAACATCAACATGAATGTTGAAATCACCAAAAATATAATATGAGGAGTTGATGGATGACAAGAAAAAAACAAAGGACATAAATTCTTCTTGAAATTTGCAGGTACATGATCCTGGAGGGCGATAGACACAGGCAAGCAACAGTGAATGGTCATGAAGTCCCAGAGACACCACCATATTTTCTAATGAGTGGTAGAAAGGAGATTCAATTTTATGTAGGCTGTACGATGATCTAATGAAAAAACCAACACCGCCACCTATACCTGAGGGGCGAGGTGAAACATATACATATATACAAAAGCAGATTGCTCAAGCTGCATACTGCATCCATGAATGCATAGAAACATGTAGAAAGTCTTTGTTAAATAATTATGTGTTTGCCTTCCCGTAACTCAATTAAACAGAACACTGCTTAGTAGATAAAGTCAAAGTTGTGGTTTCACAGCCAGGGTAATATTGGGACAGGTCCTCAGCACTGACACTTGTGACACTTGAGTCCACACAGAGGTGTCAGCCTGTGATTAAATTCCAAACTTGTTAACCCACTAGGCCACCGAAGACCATCACTGCTTAGTAAAGTAAATATAAAATTCTTAAATGGACTTTACAAGTGAAAACTTTCTCGTCTGTTTATTTTAAATCAAATGAGCCAAAGTTTTAAAATAAGTCTTGTTTACTTGTTTGTATGTTTACAGACAATGGCCACTTCAGCAGTCAACCCCCTAGAAAATCATATCAGCTGTAGTGTGTGTCTAGAGGTGTATACTGACCCACATATATTAAGATGCCTTCACACCTTTTGCTACCAGTGTATCCAGGGTGTCAAGCAGGGAAACCAAGTACAGTGTCCAGAATGTAGGCAGTATACTGATGTCAGTGAGGTGAAGAAAGACTTCAAAATGGATAGTCTTATTGCAATCAACATACATGCATTACATAAAGATGACAATCCTCAAGAAACTGTCTGTGATCTTTGTGAAGATTCCACAAAGCCTGTACAATCCTTTTGTACAAACTGTGAGGAATGTTTATGTGCCAATTGTTCTAAGGCTCACGGAAAGAGCAAAGCTACCAAAGATCATAAACTCATACAATTTGCCGATTTGCAGAAATCCAAAAAACAAGAAATGGACAAATATATTAAAACCATCACAGACGAAGAGAGGGATATGGGCAGTAAATATACCAGAAACAGAGAATTAATAGAAAACGTCAAGGAAGCAAATGTGAGACAATTCACTGAAGTGAACCAACTGAGAGACAGCATTATTGAGGATGTAAACAGCCACCATGACAGCTTATTATCACATATCCAATCCATCAATCAAAACACCATTCAAAGCTTGGAACAGCAGGTAGAGATGTTCACAGAGGCAAGACAACAGCTGGTAGGTAAGAAACAGTTCTTAGCAGCTGTTTTACAAACCCAAGATATCACTCTGCTCACAGACATTCTGAACAACATGAGTGATCAACTTAAACCAGAACTGGCAGCTATCCACTCTACCTTACAGCAATTTGATATGGATGTTATGTCCTCTGTTAAAGTGGTTAAAGGGATGGACTGGAACCCTGTCACATCCACCAGGGTAGAGTTGGCTGATACAACATCAGTAGGTGGGACTGAGTCCCCATATCACTCACACAGCCCTGGGATAGGTTCATCATCTCACGAAGTGGTTGGTATAGCAGCAGTAGGAGGAACATTACCAAGATATCATGCACAAAGTCCTGGAAGAGGTCTATCATTATATAAAAAGCTAGCAGCAGAACATGGAAAATTCAAAAGATATCACACACAGAATCCTGAAAGTGGTCCTACATCTAATGACGTGGTTGATACAGCAGCGGTAGGTGGATTGTCAGCACATCACAAACAGAGCCCTGGAAGAGGTCTATCATTTTATGAAAAGCTAGCAGCAGAACATGGAAAATTCCAAAGATATCACACACAGAAACCTGAAAATTATCCTACATTTATAGAAGAGCCTGGCAGAGCAGCAGTAGGTAGGAGGTTGCTAAAATATCGCCAACAGAGTCCTGAAATTGGTCCATCATCTGATGAAGAGGCTGGTACAGCAGTGTCAGCTAGTTCTTGGACGGGTCTGTCATTAGACACAGTGGTAAGAAATATGGATACATGTAGAACTCATGGTGCATAGTTATTTCAGAACTTAGAATGTCTCACCCAATACAGTGAGACCCAGTAAATTCAGACTCTGAATTTAACACTGACCAGATTCACAAAAAGTCCCCAAAAGTTCCAAACCCAAACTCAGTTTTGTCTCAGACATACCATTTTTTTATCAGCCAAATATTTTCTCGACTTAAAATTTTCAGAACATTTCTCTGCTGAGACAAAAAATCAATATAAGATTATACCTGTCAATCATAACAATCAATATTTCAATGATTTTCATCAAAAGATTTTCATCACAACCACTGTGCCATGTATACAGATCTTCGAACACCAAAATCTGTACCAATTTAAAAAAAATGAATATTTATTCAAATGAGGTCATGCATAGAGATTACAAAGTCAACAAGATGCACCAGGGAGGGTATAATTCTGAATGACTTTGTAGACTTCCAGCACATAGTTTCCTTTTACTTCCCAATACATTTCATATCTGTAGAATCAATATTAAGAGAGATTGAAGCCAAAGAACTAACTCAGCAATTTGAGCAATAAATCTGCCTACTAGGTTCACTGCACATGGCTTCCGATTACCTCCCAATACATTCAAAACCTGTACAGTAAAAATGAAAGAGATATAAGCCCCCAAAAAAATCAAAATATGTCATTTATGACCCCAGTTTGACCAATAATTGGGTGCAGTGGGTAAATCTGAACATTTTAAAACTCTATTCATATGGTTTTTTTATTGCCGCCCAATACACTCAAAATTTCTAAAAGGAATAATATATGAGATAAAAGCGAAAATCACAAAATTTGTGATTTTATGACCCCCAGTGTGACTTATAAGGGGGGTCAGTGGGTAAATGTGACTGGCTTTTTAGACTCCCTGTATATGGTTTCCTATGACCTCCCAATGCATTCTAAAGCTCTCAAAGCAATAATAAAGTAGATAAAACCCAAAAACACAAAATCTGTGATTTTATTACCACAGTTTGTCCCATAAGGAAAAGAGGTTTCCTATTACCTCCCAATACATTTTATGGCTTTAAATGCAACAGATAAGGATATAATAGGGGGTTCTGATGAATTTAAGCTTTTTGTTTACTACCTGGTATAAAATCGCTCATTGTCCAAAATTGCTCAGTTTTTGTCCAATCGCTTCCATCTTCTAATAATATTGACAGCATTGTTATGTAGTATTGATGGTATTGTTATGTAAAATAACGACCTCCTACAGCGTATAATTTTGGCTGAGAAACAAACTGGTATAGTCCAAAAACTTTATTTTATGTTGATAGAAGTTTTATAATAAAATCCTCTATAAAGGAATTTTTTGTGCTTGTTGAAAAGCAAAAACCTCTGTCATTTTTAGGCCTCCATTATCTGGGTGGGTGTGATTACAATTTTTCTCTTAACTCCTGGAGGTTTGTGGTTCCATAAAAGTTAAAAATTGTTTTGTCTAACTGCTCCAAAATATCTTTTGGTGTGAAAGCTGTAGACCAGGTCTCCAAGATTTTAAATACTTAAGGTCTTACACATTTTTGGAATGAGAGAGAGCTTTCACCTTTTGGACTATCACTCAATTCACCATGGTGTAAGGAGTACTTAAAGCTTTCAAATACCATATTTTATATCAATCCAGAAGAAGTTGTAGCAGTTTGTGGTTAAGCCATCTAACCCTGGTGACTTGTCATTTGACATTTCTTTTAAAGCTGATGACAATTCCATGACAGGCAATGAACAGTCTAAAAATTTATTCTGCTCTTCATTTAATTTTGGTATATCATATGTTTTAAGAATTTGCTTGATAGTTTTCCTTTCTTCTGTGCATTTATTCGTTGTACAAAGTTTTTCCAAAAAGGAGGCTTTGCTCTTCCAAAATATTCTTGGCATATTTATCACAGTACCCATAGAATTGATCACCGATTTCATATGTTTATTATCATAATTTCATTACTCTAAAGATATAATAAATATTTTATAGTTCAAATGGTAGCTTACACAATGGTACATGTGAGCAGTGAACAAGGTAAAAGTGTAATTTGACTACATATTATTGTGTTACCTGTAAAAATTTACATAAAGTTCAAAATCTGAGTTTAGTTCTATTGCAAAAAGTTTTGGGGCGAAAAATATATCCAACCAACTTTATGGTTGGTGGCCGACCGCCCTGGCTGCACCCCCCCCCCCGCCCTTTTATTTTACTAATCTCCTGTTATCTGAACACAATTCGAGTATTTCATTAAAGTAGGATAACTCTGTACTGGTTTTATGTTATGTAAAACACTAAAATGATTAACAAACACATATTGGAATGTTTGAAAATATGTTTAACTGCAAACATTATTCATCTGTTGAATTAATTTATTTTATCTTTTTGTAGTTTCAGAATAGAAAAGAAATCCATGGAAGATACAGAAAAGTGAAAAGTGTTGACATAAGTTTTACTCCATCTAAACTGTGTGTATACAGAGATGAGCTGTGGGTGGGGGCTGGAAGAAATGGTGTGTTTGTTTATAATAGTGAATTACAAAAAATAAAACAAATTACAAACAAGAATTTTCAAGTTGTCAATTCCATCCTCAAAACAGACACAGATGTCATTGTATGTGACAAACATACAGGTCTCCATCTTTTGAACCAGCAAGGTGATTACCTCAACCAGATCTGTGCTGGTCACTTTAGTGATGTGAGTGTCACCAATAACACACTCTTTGCTTTAGAATTTAGAAAAGAAAAAGTTCATTTGTACACTAAATTTCAGAACAGCTGGGTCAAAGACAGGGACTTGCATCTGTCAGATTACAGTGAAGGGTGTGATACAGATAGACTATGTACAACCAGTACACACATCTATGTAAGCTGTTATACAACCCATTTTGTGTGTGTTTACTCCTTATCAGGTGAGCTTCTTTACAAACAAAGGAGTTGTGGTTTGGGTAAGGAGGCAAAAGTGCGTAAGTTTTACCATCCTATCCTCAGTGATGTGGACAGTGGAGGGCAGTTACTGCTATGTGACTGTGGTAACCATAGGCTACAGGTGTCTGAGGGCCTGACAAAACACTGGGCTAAAATCAAAGGGCTGGAGGAGGTGGGTACACCTTGGTGTGCTGGGGTGGGGCACAGACACCTCTGGGTGGGGAATATTTTAAATAAAAAATTAGTGAAGTATGAAGCACAGTAAAAAAGTGTAAATAAGTTGATATAAATGAGGAATTTGAATGCAAGAAGGAAGTCTGAATCAATTATTTATTTTGATCTCTTTATAATTCCTTCACATACACATACTGATTAAACTCCATGACTTTAAAGACTGTTTTACGATTGCTTTTATGTTGTATTTTAAGTAAACATTGGCACTCTTTATAAAGTATATAATTTACTTTATTTCTTTTTTATTATTTCTGTCATGGTGTCAACAGTTTTAATATTTCTTACCAGTTATGTCACCTGGATGTATAACACAATCTTTCACAAGAATATTATTTTATTTCTGATTGAGATACAACGTTAACTTTTTAAAGGGATTTTATATATATTGCAAACATTTCCAGATTAACATTTCACTCAGTTTAGCCAGTCACTAGTTTACTTCCTTTTCTAGATGAGTCAATTTACAGTCACATCACATAACTTCTTTCCTGCCACAAAACTGAGAAATGAAACTAGAACCTTTTGCGCCAAGTCTAATGGATGCCTTTGATGTTCGTTCAGGCAGTGTCAACCATTGTAGCTTTGTATTGGTACATACAGTCACATCACAGTACTTCTCTACTGTTACAGAATTGAAAATTTAAACTTAAAAATCTACATTATTGAAATTTAAGACTCAAACAGTCTTCTATATAAAAACGCACAAGTTTTCAGGTATATTTGGCGTCCTTGTTTAAGTCCCAGAATCTGGTTGTACACAGTTTTTTCTATATTTACCTTTCACTTATAATTTACTCTTTATGTCATATGTCAATAGCTCTAGTTAAATTTGTGAGTTTGAATTTAATTTTTTTGCAAAACCTACACAATTTACAGCATACTGCGTGTCTTTATCTTTGTTGTGAGATTTGTGCAACTGCAAACAAAACTCCTTTAAGTCATATCTTGGTTAAGTAAAATTATTTTTTGGTTCCAAAAAGTTCCACTTATCAGGGTTCACACTGTATTATATGTTTCTCTTAACCAGAAAATACTTCTGCTTAACCAGCAATTCCGGATAACAGGATAGATTCTTGTCTAAAATGCTGATCCTTTTACTAATTAAAAGAGAATTCTACTTAATAGAGCTCCGATTAATGGGATTTTATTTTATATTCCTACTGTTGCTTTATTTCTGAATTTTAATAAATAATTAGAAGATGCAAATCATAAAATGATGCGAACAAGCTACTGGTATTTTTTATGCATTTATTTAGGGGGCCACGGTGGCAGAGTGGTAACACTCTCCCCTCCCACCTCTGAGGCCGGGGTTCGATCCCCGTCACAGCCTCAAGTGAGAAAGCTGGTAGTTGCTTGCCGTTGGTCAGCAGTTTACAGTACACAACCCTAACGAACTGTATGTACTGGTTTCCTCTGCCCTTCTAACTACCCGTTGTGATATGACCTGTACAGTGTTGAAAGCGACGTAAAACCCCAAATAAATAAATATACATTTATTTACAGCAAATCTAACATATTTTACCTGTTTTATAAGTTGGAGTTTATTCCAGAAATGAGGTCACTTGCTGGTTGAGAATTTGTACATTGCCTTGTCACAATGACATCTGAATGTTCTGATAATTCATAAATTTGTACTTTATCAGTGACATGGATTCAAACATCATTCATTTTCAATAATCAGTAAAATTAAATAGTTTTCAAGAATTTTCTTAATATTTTGGTGTCAATAAAACCAGGAAAACATGTTGTATGCTTGTGTTTTAAATGAACAGACGTCATGCTTTGTACACACACAGTTGAGTGGTTCTTAACGTCATTTTACACACATGCAGGAGTGTATATAATATTAAAATGTAAATATAACAAAACTTTAAAATTGTGAGGGGTTTATTATTCAAGGTGAAATGAGACCATAAAAGGTAGACAATAATATTTATTATTTTAATTTGTAAATATTTTAGTTATGTTATAGTCTTACAGAAGTAATATTTTACATAGAGATTCTTATCTAGATAAATTTCAACAAACTATTGTTTTTGCTAGTTTTTTCTCCAAGCTTAACAACAGACATCATTTGATTTTTGGATTCTGTAACATTACAAAAACTACTGCACTGAATTTTTCAAAGTAGATGGGTATAATTTTAACATAAAATTAATTTGGGGAATAATCTAGAAACCATTAAAGATCTAAAATTTTAGAGGTGTTTTATCAGATTATAAGTTGTCAGGTCATGATAGCCATATGAATGGTTGAATGACAGAACTGACAACCACTCAGGCATACATAATCTCATCATTCCAAATCCCCTGAATTACTATGGGAGAGCATATAAAATGTCCAAGTACTTGTCAATAGTGAACTGATAACCCACAAAAAGTTGCATGAAAATTTGGGTTCCACCTTTGTTTACACATGTAACTCTTTTTATGTGTTATACTTTAATGGAAAATTAGTTGTGCATGCAAAAATGTGAACATTTAAAATTGTAAAACAGCATATGTGCAATATCGATATCAGACTTCCTTGGCTTTGAATGTAGATAATGAATTTTTTTTAAACGGTATATACCTGTTTAATGTTTAATGAAAACACACTCATCACAAAGACAAACAAGCAGAGAAATAAACAGACTAATAAACACACCCCAAAACAAATCGTGGTAGGAGTAATGATCAATGGGTCCTTAAATACTTGACCTTGTGTGAGATCATTGTACCTGATTTTGTCATATCGTAGACATTATACAGCACTGTTTTGACCTGAAATAAGATATACTTTCGAAATGCATCATATATGCCGAAAAACAGATATATTACAGTATTCAATTCAACTATAGACCTCATAACAGCTTCTAATTAAATTCTGTTTAATAGAAATGGGCTTACAGCTGAATACATAAAACTTCCACTTAATCAGGAATTCCAGATAATAGAGTTATTTTCAAAGATGGCGAAAAGGGCCTGATATTTACCTCTATGTAAAAGGGGAAATTCTAATTAACAATGACACACTTGCAGACACCACAATCCCATGACAAGATACTAGAGATTTTATCAATTGATAAAGTGACACTTTACCACACAGAAGTCAAGTACCGTTATCAGTAGAAAAATAAAATATGTGTTTATTTAAATCCAATAACACACATTAAGCATTATCTGAATTGTGTAGAAGGAATATGGAGTATCACTTAATTTAGAAATGCATTATAAGCAGTTTATATCTCTATTTCCATACAAGCAAGTCTGTCTTTTATATCCTTCCTAAGAGTTATAAAGTACTTATTTATTTATTTACCTATTTATTTATTTGTGAATAAAATGTGTAATAGTTTTCTCTGAAATTTATCTAGATAAGAATCTCTATGTAAAATATTACTTCTGTAAGACTATAACATAACTAAAATATTTACAAATTAAAATAATAAATATTATTGTCTACCTTTTATGGTCTCATTTCACATCTATTTAGCCTTTTAGTTGGCTTCGTTCAAACATTTCCATATTTGGTAAAGTTCTTTAAAGATAACAAGAAATTGGATATAAGAAGGTCAACATTAAGAAGTTACAACATGGGTTTAAGAATCCTTGTATAACTTAAAATATTATAAAAACTCATTTATTTGGTAAAGTTCTTTAAAGATAACAAGAAATTGGATTTAGGCAGGTCAACATTAAGAAGCTACATACTTTTCCCATTTATGATGGTATTGGTATAAGAATCATTGCATAACTTAAACCTCACAAATAATTCTATGCTGCAAAAACATATCCAAGAAACGAATTTTATGTCATGTTCAGCTAGAAGCAAAATGATTAGCTAATGCCCTCAAGTATAAGTCTAGTTATGCATACTTTTTCTCTATAGTTATGCATACTGTTGGTACAGTTTGTATTTATATTTAAATATCTTTTGCAGCCAAAAATTAACATTTTAGATAATGTAATTTTTCCAAAATAAACATTATTTCCTTACTTAGGGTCAGACAAGGGGTCAGACAAGGGGAGTGTTATTTACCTCTATGTAAAAAGGCAGTCTAATTAACAGATGAAACACTTGTAAACACCACAATCCCATGGGTACATGCTTGAGACTTTATCAATTGATAAAGTGACACTGTGACCACAGAAATCTATTAGCATTATCAGTAGAAAAAAATATGTGTTTATTTAAACCCAATAAAACACATTAAGCATTATCTGAATTGTGTAGAAGGAATATGGAGTATCAATTAATTTAGAAATGCATTATAAGCAGTTTATGTCTCTATTTCCATACAAGCAAGTCTGTGTTTTATACTCCTGTGAATCTGAAATTTATTTGTGAATAAAATGTGTAATGGTGTTCTCTGAAAAATACCATTTGAAAACGTTATAAAAACTCATTTTGTGTACATAAAAAGACTCGAAATCCAAAATTAAGTGGATATCAAAAGTGTGTACATGAAAACATCTATTTAGCCTTTTAGTTGGCTTCGTTCAAACATTTCCATATTTGGTAAAGTTCTTTAAAGATAACAAGAAATTGGATATAAGAAGGTCAACATTAAGAAGTTACAACATGGGTTTAAGAATCCTTGTATAACTTAAGTCTCACAAATAATCCTAAGCCGCAAAAACATATCTAAGATCTCTGGGTACAAGAAACAAATTTCATGTCATGTTCAGCTAGAAGCTTGTGAATCAAAATGATTAGCTAATGCTCTCAAGTATAAGTCTATTTATGCATACTGTTGGTAGAGCTTGTATTTTTATTTAAATATCTTTAAATATTTATTGAAATATTTATTTAACTATTTATTTAAATATCTTTAAATATGTAACCAACAATTAACATTTTAGATAATGTAATATTTTTAAAAATAAACATGACAAGGAGGGTGATTTATAATTATAATACTGTTTAGACTTTTTAATGCAAGCCACATCAATTAGCTAAAAAAACTGCATCTATCAAACTCAGCCAAAAAATAGTTCTAGATACAATACACACACAATACACACAGTAGTGACAGCTTGTGATTAGATGCCAATATGGCTAACCCATTAGACATTATTTAATAAGCAGTGTTTTACCCTGGCTTTGGTGTATATTTAAAACACTGGGAGAAACACCTAAAATTTACATATATTGAAACAGGCAATTTTCATTCAAGATTTTAAAGGTTTTACTATTGAACAGACAAAGTATATATGTCAAATTAATTAGTCATACGGTGGCTTTGATTGGGAAGTTTTTTCTGGTAGAGAGAAAGCTGATTTTCAATTTCTCTCCATATTTCTTTTTCCTTAACAGATCTAAAGCTCTCTAAGTTTTGAAAGGAAAACATTAGAAATCATAATTTGCAAGAACAAAACAATATTGTGGAAAGCTTACCAGGAAATGGATTTTGTAGTTCAAAAATGAAAGTAATAAAACTTATCTTGTATAACACACAGTGAAAAACATGTATATAGATCCATAAAATAAATTTTTTTGACCTGGAAAATGAAATTTTCTATTTAAAGAGAAATGATTGTGGTTTCAATTAGAACTCCTAAGAGGTGAAAAATGTTTACATGTTTTATGAAAACAGATCTCCATGCAAAAATATATTTGTGCATGAAACTTATGACTTTGAATGTAGCATATTCTATGTCAAAAACACCTGGGGTAGGTTTTAAAAAGGGACATTGTCCAAAAGTCAGAAAATAACTTAGCATGGACTTAGATTTTAAATTAAGACTTTGCCTTAAACTCAGGCTAAGTCTGTGGTATTAAACTTAGAGGGTTTCACAAAGCTGACAAGTCTCTATTTTGACCAAATCTGTCTGGGGTGGGCTTAACTTTTGTAAACAAAGACTTAAATGTGGCATCCATAAACTTTTCTCACTGCACATTTTGAAATGCCTAAAAAGAATAAACATATAGAAAGGTTATATGTCACCAGTAAAAGCTTTGACTAGAAATAAAGGCCACATGATATAGAAACCCACTGTGGTTATTTGATATGCTTGGTCTTTTCTAAGTCAACCTTTATAAAACCAATGTTAGTTTTTAGACTTAGCTAAGGCAAAAGGCTCAAATTTAAGTCCCTCATTTAGTCCAGACTAAGTCTAAGACCCTTTGTGAAAAGGGTCCCATGGCTGGTATTCACAAAGGGTCAGAGACTGAGCCAGGTCTTAGGCTTAACTGTGGGCTTTGACTTAAGACTTTGGTCTCAGCTAGGTTATGTCTTACATCTGTATTCACAAAAGGTGACATAGTTCATGTTTTTTAGTGACATTCATGTAAAGTTTTATAACCACAGCAAACTAACTGATCAGCCAGCCATTCAAACTATTGCTTGCAACATAGTTATTGCCTAAATCCATCCTATGTAAATGCAAGCTACAGACATGGGCTAGTTTTCCCATTAATGACATCAGCTATATATATAAATACATACACAAATCTATAAATACACTATAATAAATCTTTTCATACTTAATCTTAATTGTATTTAAGACCTATTTAAAAAAAACTTAAGAGCCATACCTTCCAGTCTTAACGTATGACATTGGCTAAGCCTAAAACTGGTCTTACCATTTTTGAAAATACCGCTAAGACTAAGCCAAAAGTCTCAGGTTATTTTCCAAGAAAATTATACAAAAGTCTTAACTTTGAGCCTACACCCTGGGTAAGACCCTTCTTGCATACTGGTCCAGGTTTTGCAGTGAATCTTTCCCCAACAATATGTAACAATTTAAAAATTTAAAGTTACAGTTTTCAAAATCTGTTTGACTGCCAGGGTTGACATTGCTATTTGTGAGAGCATATGTTCATTGACAGGGATCAGCAACATATTGTTTCAGGTCAGCTATCTACCAAACCAATTAAACCATCCATTTGTCTTTATGTTTTAATTATTGACTCATTCTATTATCAAATTGTCATAAAAGGAGCATTTATTAAACAAGAGACATTTAATTAAAAACTTACGGTATCTGTAACGATTTGTATTCAATTTCAAATGTAGGTCAGTATTGTGAAAGGACATGCTGAATGTAAAAACAGTGAGGACTAATCTTTAATTATTAAATACATTGTTTATGCAAGCTTGCAAGATTATTACAATAAGAACATTTTACATTTTTATTTGAACATATTTATTTGACCTTGACCGCATAACTATTAATTATGGTTTGAGGCTTGTTAAAACCACTAAAATATCAATGCATTAAAATGAAGGTTTTTAAGTTTAAGTTGTAACTGTAAGAGGTGGATTTTGCCAAAGGTAAAAAACTCTCACAACCAAACTAAATTTATTTTTGTCAATGTCACATTTGTTCACTAACAGTTTCTAGATATTAAGTGAAGAATGACTATTTTTATTACATGTAAAAATTTGGTAATCCTTTTTAGTGGATGTTAAACACAATAATTTAAAATTTAAATTACAAACATATATTGATATTCATATTCAAGTATATCAAATGGTTCATTACAATTAGATTTTCGATTATGTTATCCTTTTTATTTTAAGTATTAATTAATTTAAAGTCATTTGGTCAGTGAACATAGAATTAAAGCCAGTCTGATTCCCTTACATCCCTAGTAAAATTGAAGCATCAACTTTCCCATTTGTGACACATGATCAATTAGCATACTAATGAACAGCAATTTTGGTGGAAACTCTGGCCAAAACACCAGGCTTACATTAAGTTTAATTGACTGGTGGATATGCAAATTACATTGGAGTGGAGCAAAACAGTGCTTATTGAATAATGTCTAATAGGCCATCATAGACCTCTGCATACATGAAGGGAAATCAAAATCACAATACACATCTGAACATAACTAATTACAAAATTATGAATGTGAAAACGTGCACTTCCTTTTGAGATACTTGTTAAATAACTTGCATATTTGGTTAAGTGTTTACAGGTAAAGATACACTGCTGATATAACCCATATTTTTTCTCTT
This sequence comes from Sabellastarte sp. h YS-2021, assembly GCA_964017235.1. NCBI lineage: Eukaryota > Metazoa > Annelida > Polychaeta > Sabellida > Sabellidae > Sabellastarte > Sabellastarte sp. h YS-2021. Next base: position 29,023,651 of record OZ024940.1, read on the forward strand.
ATAAGTAATAAAATAATTAATTACAAGTATTTCTTAAAAGACTGATATTATAATTTCTGCTTCACAATTAAAGAAATTGTTTTCATGAGATAGAGTTAATGGTAAAATATAAACAGCCATGACACTGAACTCCTACAACCCTTACCAGTGTCCCTACCAAATATCAACTTCCTACACCTTACAGTTTCTGAGTTATAGTCCAAACAAGACTTTCAAACTCAAAGTCATTACAAGATCAAAGGATAAATCAAGATCATATCATGAAATTCACATCTACACCCCCAATTAATGTCTCTACTAAGTATCAACTTCCTACATCTTACGGTTTCTGAGAAACTGCTCAAACAAATTTTTTCCACTGACTGCGTACCTGCTCATCTGGATGCGATGGGTGAATGCAATAATCCAACAGTTCTCAAGGGCTGTGGGGATAAAATAACTAGAACAAGTATTTACTAATAATCTATCATGTTTTACCCATTTTATAAGTTGGAGTTTATTCAAGAAATAAAGCCACTTGCTTGTTGAGAATTTGTCCATTGTCTTTGTCAAAATTACATCTGAGTGGTGTGGTAATATGTAAGTTTAACTAAATTTGTACTTTTTAATTAGCATTTATTCAACCATCATTCATTTCAATAATCACTGAAATGAATAGTTTTCAAGAAACTTCAGAATATTTTGGTTTCAATCAAGCTAGAAAAACATGTATGAGTTTATATGAACAGATGTCATGCTTTGTACACACACAGTTGAGATGTTCTAAATATCATTTTATAAACACCCAGGATAATAAAATTGAATTATAACAAAGCTTTAGAATTGTGAGGGGCTTAATATTTAATGTAAAAATAAGACCATGAAAGCTAAACAATAATATTTATGAATTTAATGTGTAATTATTTTAGTTATGTTATAGTCTTACTGACATAATATCTTACATAGAGATCCTTAAATAAATAGATTTAATAAAGCTTTTGTTTTCTTGTTTTCACACATTGTTTTTTCCACCAGGCCTAACAACAGGTGTGATTTGATTTTTGGATTCTGCTTGTATGTTAGTAACATTACAAAAACTATTGCACTGAGTTTTTATTTTTTAAAGAAAAGTGGTATAGTTTTAACATAGAAGTAATTTAATTTTGGGAATAATCTACATATCATGTATAGGTCTAGGATTTTATAGGATTTTTTCAGACTATGGGATTGGTCTGATATAATAATGAATGATCAAATGACAAACATGTCAACCGCTAAAGCATACATAAAATCACCATTCCAAATCTCATGAATTAATATGGGAGAGCCTATAAAATGTCCAAGTACTTGTCAGAGGTTAAATAATAACCATGGAAAGTTGGATAAAAATTTGGGTTCCACCTTTGTTTACACATGTAACACTTTTAATGTGTTATACTTTGATGAAAAATTAGGTGTGCATGCAAAAATGTAAACATTTAAAAATGCAAAACGATACATAGTTTTGGTATTTAATTGAATGTTTAATATCAATATCAGACTTGCCTGGCTTTGAATATCTAAAATGAATAATTGTTAAATTGTGTAGATGTTATTAATTTGTTTAATGTATAGTGAAAACACATTAATAGCAAAAAATTTACAATATGTTTAATTTTGGCAAGTTTTTGTATATTTATTTTTATACTCATTGCAATATCTCCAAAAACAGGACTCAGAGCGCTATTTAACCCATCCATCTGCATAGATACAGCCCCAACTGACAAGTAACTCACATTCCTCTAACTGAAAGATGGAGGCTCAAGGATGACCATTTATCAACACCCTTGAGGTTCTTTAGCCTGCCACTAGGGATAGGACCCAATGACAGAGGACCACCATTTTAAGTGGTCATTTGAGCCACTATGTATCTGAATCTACCTTAGTTTGAATCCACATCCTCTGACTTCCTAGACAGGTGTGTTACCCTCTAGGCCACAGTGGCAAGTGGTTCACAACCATGTTTTTGCTTATCCAGGAATTATAGATAACAGGATTTAACACAACAGAAAGACAAACCACAGACCAGATATATTTCCTCTTTAATAAATTTTCATTATTCTGAAAGGTAAAGAACCTATGCTTCTACTTAATCAGAAATATTAGATAACAGTATTGAATTTAACTATAAACCTAATATGAACTTCCATTTAAATTCTATTTGAATTTGGCTTACAGAATTTGGCTTATAGCTGAATACACAAAAAAGCAAAACATGCACTGAATCATAAATTCCAGAAAAAAGAGGTAATTTCAGAAGTACCTGTTATTTACCTCTATGTAAAAAGGCAGTCTAATTAACAGACGGAACACTTGTAAACACCACAATCCCATGACAACATGCTTGAGACTTTATCAATTGATAAAGTGACACTTTGACCATAGAAATCAATTACCATTATCAGTAGAAAAATATGTGTTTATTTAAACCCAATAAAACACATTAAGCATTATCTGAATTGTGTAGAAGGAATATGGAGTATCACTTAATTTAGAAATGCATTATAAGCAGTTTATGTCTCTATTTCCATACAAGCAAGTCTGTGTTTTACATTCCTGTGAATCTGAAATTTATTTGTGAATAAAATGTGTAATAGTGTTCTCTGAAAACTCCCATTTGAAAACGATGTAAAAACTCATTTTGTGTACATAAAAAGACTCGAAATCCCAAATTAAGTGGATATCAAAAGCATGTAAATGAAAACATCTATTTAGCCTTTTAGTCGACTTGGTTCAAGCATTTCCATATTTGGAAATATAAAGTTCTTTAAAGATTACCAGAATTATTATTAAAGAAGGTTAACATTCAAAAGCAGCTGCTTTTTCCATGTAGGGTGATATGGATATGTACAAAAATCAAATTTGATATCATGTTCAGTTAAAATTTTATTTGTGCATGCTGTTGGTACAGCTTACATTTATATATCTTTTGCAGCAAAAAGGTCAATATCTTAGATAATAAAATTTCTCTAAAATAAATATAACTTCCTTATTGATGGCAGGATTTTTAAAAAGGGAAAAGATTAATCACTTCTTTCTATAGTACTCTTTTAATTTTTCACTGCAAGCAACATTGATAAACCCAAAACCTTATCCATCACACTCGGCTGAAAAGGCATTCTTCATAATTTTTTTTCCAATTTGTTTAAAAAAGCTATTGGACAATCAAGCCATATCCCCATATAAGTAGTTTACTGGGGTTTTTAAAATGTAATCAAATATTTCAATATGTGTCAATTTCATATGCACATGCTGAAATGCAAAATAAAACATTTTTTTTCAAAGGAAAACTGGGGTTTTAAGTCCTGTTCAACAGTCAAGGTCATATTGGGACAAGTCCTTAGCATTTGTCAATCTGGGAGTAGAACCCACACAGAAGTGACTGCCTGTGATTAGATGTCAAACTTGCTGACCCTGCATACATGACAGAAAATCAAAATCACAAATTATATCTGAACATCACTGATTACAAAATTATCGATGTGGAAACATGCACTTACTCTTTAGGCACTTGCTTAATCACTTCCATATTTGGTGTGTTTACTGGTTAAGCGACAATGTCGATATGATGGGATCAAAGTACATAATTCACATATTTTTCTCTTATAAAAATACAGATAAAGTAATTGCTTAATGACTGATTATGTAATTTCTTCTTTATAATTCACCAAAAAAATAAAACAAACATACCGCCAATAGTTTTGTAGAAAAACCATTTACCCATACTGATTGAGAGAAAGTTATTTTGGTCAATAGTGTAATTTGGGCATATTTCAAAATAGCTACATTGATTTTGAAGCTCTTACAAGCTCAGACAGGCAACTACATAAAATGGGGGGAATTTGAATTCTAAATTTATTACCTAACAATTTATATAATAAGGTTTTTCACCTTGATGTCTTGTTCACTCAGTGTTATATACAGTGTTATTTCAAACAAACACTTCAACTTTTGATATAATACTTTGAGGGAGTTAATTGTGGAAATATAACTGACAATGAATGAACTATATTTTATCTGGCTTGAAAACATTGTGATAGCCGGGTAACAATGCAGTGATATTGTGATTGTTGCACAATCTCTATAAATAGATGCTCCTTCCTTGGTCTTGGAAACACAACAGATCTTTTCTGCATGTACAATCGAGGATTTAAACATATTAAGTACTTCTTGTGGAAGAGTACACAGCTTTAACATAATTTATACAGCAATGAGTATAAATGAAACTGATTCTATTTGCAAGAATTTATATCCACAGCTTGGAAATTCCAAATAGAAAGTAAGTAATAGTTATTTACATAGGATGATGATATGATGCATAACTTGTAAGTTGTGAAGACGATAAACCATTTGTGGATTTCTTAGAATGTTACTTGTAAAATATATAGAGGAAGTTCTGGAATCAATGTTTATTTGTTGGGATGTTAAATGTCAAAGTAATAAATCAAGTTCTGGATTCAATTTTATGGAGGTGATACAGCAAGACTGTGATTTTACCACACAAAAGTACCAGTGAAGGCTGTGGATTCAGAGTTTGGTTTAATAGTGAGACCTGTGGATTTCAGTTACTAAGAGTGTTACATTTATACAAAAGAAGTTGAAATAAATCATTTAAGGAATGAAAGAATTTCCTTTTCCTGTTTGATGAATCTGAATTGTCACACCTTGACATCATGACCTTTATTCTACTTAATCCTGTTCTCTAGCAGAAAATTTGAAAATTTGTAAGTACTTTGTTTATTATGTTCTCAAAGTTTTAGCATACAATTTTTAATATATACCTTTTAAATAATTTTGTCATGTGTTCTAGTTAATGTCTCTTAAACAGTGAATTTTGAGTAGTCAAGAGTATCTATAAACATTGAATTTTGTCTATATAAACTTACTTATTTGTAATCTTTATTATGTTATTGTATACTAACAAAAATAAATAAAAATCCATATTTTCAACAGCCAGGATCATATTGGGACAGGCCCTTAGTATTTGCCCCTTGTGGGAGCTGAACTTACACAGAGATGACAGGTTATCATTAAATGCGAAAGTTGCTAACCCACTAGGCCACTGAAGCTACTTTTGTAACTAAATTGAACATGTGATAGTTTCTAAAAAAATAGTTTGAACAGTTATGTTTATTTATTTATTTTATTAACTTCATGCCTAGTACCTTTTTCTGATTATATTTCAATGGAACTGTACTAATGAAGCCCAGTGCTGCTCAATTAAAGCAAAAATATGTTCACTGTATTCATTTATTTACTGTGAATCATGTGTACATACATAAGCAGACTGCACCCTCAAGTTGAATATCACATCTTTGAATGCATAGACTCATCTAGAAAGTCTTTGTTAAATAAGTAACACTGCTTGGTAGAAGTAAATCTGATCATCTTAATGGGATTTTAGAAGTGAAAAGTTCCTTGTCTGTTAATTCCAAAATCAAATGAGCCAAAGATTTTAAATAGGTCATATCGCATCATATGTCTGTTTACAGATAAAATGGCCACTTCAGTACTCAACTGTCTAGAAAAGCACATCAGTTGTAGTGTATGTTTAGAAGTGTACACTGACCCACATATATTAAGATGTCTTCACACGTTCTGCTACCAGTGTATACAGGGTGTCAAGCAGGGAAACCAAGTCCAGTGTCCTGAATGTAGGCAGTATACTGACCTGTGTGAGGTGAAGAAAGACTTCAAAACAGAGAGTCTCCTTGCAATCAACATAACCACATCAGGAAATTCAGTCTGTGTTCCTCAAAAAACTGTCTGTGACCTCTGTGAAGATTCCATGAAACCTGTACAGTCATTTTGCATTAATTGTGAGGAACTATTATGTGCCAACTGTTCTAAGGCTCACACAAGGAGCAAAGCTACCAAAGACCACAAATTCATGACATTTGCAGCATTGCAAGAAATCAAAAAACAAAAACTAGAGGAGTATATTAAATCCATCACAGATGAAGAAAAAGAACTGGACAGTAAATGTACCAGCAAGAAAGAATTAATAAAAAATATTGAGCAAACAGAAGTGGGACAAATGGCTGAAGTCAATCGACTGAGGCTAAGTATTATTCGGAAAATAAATAGCCACCATGACAGTTTATTATCAGAAATTCAGTCCACCAACCAAGACACAATTACAAGCCTGGAACAGCAGGGACAGATGTTCATAGAGGCAAGACAACAGCTGGCAGAAAAAAAACGGTTCTTAGCAGATATTTCAGAAACCCAAAATATTGCTGTGCTCACAGACACACTGAAAAACTTGAGTATGTATCTTCAGGAAGAACTAGCAGTAATCCGCTCTACACTACCTATATTTGACAGGAATTTAAAGTCCTCAGTTCAAGTGATTTCGGGAATTAGATGGGACCCAGGCACATCAACCAGAATAGAGGTGGCTGATTCAGTGGCATATCACATGCAGAGTCCTGGAAGAGGTTCATCATCTCATGAAGTCGCTGGAGCAGCAGCAGTATTTTGTCATTCCACAAACTGAGCAAGAAATATTGGCATACGACTACATTCTTGTATGTACAGGTTAACATGGTCAAAATTGGTGTTTTGTTGGTTTTTTCAAAAGTTATCTCTTCTGTCTTACAAACTTTATATTCTAAGAACACAATATGACTGTCCCAAGAAAGTAAAATGAAATGAACAAAGGCATTGGAACGATTGAAACCTTGAAAATAAGCTTAATTATGAAACATTACTCTCCCATTACATTAATTTGTTTCAACCTTTTGTACTTTCAGAATAGAAAAAAAATCTATGATACAGTCTGATGTAAAGATATGCAATTTGTGCCATTTGTAAACTGTCTGTGTACAGAGATAAGTTGTATATGAGTGGTGAAACAAAAGATATTTTTGGTCAAAAGAAATTGAACAAAAAAAAATACAACAAATTAACCACATTATGAACAATAATTGTCAAGATGTTAACAGTATCATTGAAATAGACAGATGTCATTGTGTGTGATGGTGAAACAAGTTTCCTTTTTTTTTAACCAGCAAGATGATAACCTCAAACAGGTCTGTTCTGGTGAGTTTAGTCACACGAGTGTCATCAACAACACACTGTTTGGTTTCAAAATATGTAACACAACAAATTCACATATTCAATTTATCTCAAAGCAGCTGGATAAAAGACAGGCAGCTGAATCTGTCAGGTTACACCGAAGGCTGGAATTAAGAACTTGCGACCTAGACTAGAACTAGTTGGCTGATATCCATGGACTGAAAGAGTTGATCAGTGTGTACTGGGATGGGCCACAAACACCTCTGGGTGAGAACTTATTCTAACAAATTACTGAAATATGAAGCATAGCGTCAAAGTCTAAATAAATATGTATTATTAGTGTTGCACACTGGTCCCCAAATTCTCACAGTCCATTAATCAGCCATCTTTCTGATCAAAACTCAGTTGTTTTAGTTGTTGTATTATTGTGTTAACACAGCCAGATACAAGCCTGAAAAACTCTGTTAAGTAGAATCTATCATCTCTTCCACTTAACCATGATATACAGAAATGTTTACTGGTAGAGAATCTGTAAAAAGTTGATATTTACTTCTATTTAATGGGGGAATTCTACTGAACAGAACTGGATAACAAGATTACAGAGAATGTTCACTGCAAGAGATTCTGTAATTACTTGATATTTACTTCTATTTAATGGGAAATTCTACTCTGTAAGGACTTGATGTTAATCTCTATTTAATGGGAATTCTACTGAACAGGACAGGATGTTAAATTAAGGGAATTGCTCACTGCTAGAAAGTCTGTAATGACTGGATATTTATTCTATCTAACAGGGAATTCTACTCCACTTAGATTAAACAGAGCTCCACTTAAAAGGGGCTTGACTGGATTTTTTAATAATCAAATTAAATCTCTGAAGGATCCTAGTTAAGCAGAAGTATTTTTTCCTCCTCATCTTACAATGCCACTAAACAGGATATAAAATACACATTACACTTCTGTAGTTTTTACTGGCTCAATTAATTACTGAATAATAATACTGATCAGCTTAATCTCTGTTCTTGTAGAAACTAAGCCACAACAAAACAATAGCATGTTAAATAATATCAGAAGTCCTCAATCAAAACAAGAAAACAGTCATAGAGCACAGACCTCCACTGAAGTTTCTGTATCCAGAATACAAAGTTCATTACTTTTGGAAGTAATCACAAATAATTTTTTTTTTCAAATATTACAGCCAGTGGTTTATTTATTTGTTTGTTTTACATCACATGTAGTACTTTTGTACTGGTTATATTGTGATGAGTAGTCAGAAGGACAGAGGAAACCAGTACATACAATAAGTCAAGGTTCTGCAAGCAACTCCCAGCTTTCCCAGCTTTGAGGTCGGTTTTGGATTCAAACTCTGTTCTCAGAGGTGGGAGGTGAGTGTATCACCATTTTGTCACCATTTGTACATCAGCCATGTTTTTTGTTATAACTGCATTGGGAAGTATTGGATGTAACTCAATAGGCACTGATTGAATTGTATTTTAAAGTGATTTTTATAAGTTGAACTTAAACTGAATAAGGATAATTGTGTTTGAAAAGTTTTTATAATTTGATATAATAATTAGCATTTATTCTTTCATATGACGCCTTTCAATCAGGCTCTATCTAAAACTGTCAATACTTCAAAATGGAGTCTCATTGTAAATATACAATAGTGAATCCTATCAACAGGAACTTTAATGATAAGCTGGGATAGAGAAAAACAGGAAGTCAGTAATATTTATCCAGATATTATGAAATATATAGTATAGGTCATATGTCAGATTTATTGTCATTGTTTTCAAATGAACCATACAACCTAATATAATCACATTTAATCTCTGAAGTAGCACATTTTATCTTTTGTACACCAGAAAACTTATTTAGAAATTGTATAGACATATAATTCGCATGGATTGTTAGACACAGTGATGTCAGTGGGAGAGTTTTTAGTATTTACTAATAAAAGCTTCCCTGTAGGAAGTGAAATGTTTTTCGGGTTCTTATAGAATATGTATGTTAGTCGCTTATTCCAGACAAATTTTGGCCAATACATGACAGCAGCAACAACTTGTTAGAATTATTTTGGAATATGTAAGCCCCTACATAATAAAACTTCAAAAGTCAAAACTTCAAAAGAATATCAGGCTAAGACCTTTTCTGCTTTCAAAGATTGACGGTAATAAAACATTCACTTAAGACAAAAGTCTTGTATTAGAACATAATGCTCTTAGTGAATCATTCCCAATTATTAATGATCACATATATTTTCACAGACAATGACTGAATGATAGAGAAAGTAAGTCCTCCGGAACTTAGTATCACCTACATTGTGTGTTTAGAGGTGTACAGTTACCCACACGTCTTTAGGTTCTCCATCCTGACTACCAGTGGATACAGGACCTACAAAACTGGTGGATGTTTTATGTATCTTTTGACAGCTGCGGTGACATTATGACAGACTCTCAGTGCTTGCGAGATTTTTATCATGAGCAACATTTAAACCCACTACCTCGGGCATGAAAGTCAAATAATTAAATGCCAAACCCGTTAACCACTTAGCCATAGGTAGACCTGAGTACAGGTCCTTAGTGCACTATAACTCTCTCAGAACATTTCCCCCACATGAGTGTTAAACCAGACTCTGACAAAATGTACTCATTCACTGTCTCAAAAACACCAAGTAATTTCATGAACAATTTTGTTGGTTTTAACATCACCTTAACAAGTATTTTGATAGGGGCGTCATTAATTAAAAGTCTCAAGCTTAACCAGAAAAACGGACAGCTTCAGACCAAACAATTTGTCATGCCATTTTGATGAGCTACCAAAAAATAAGCATTTCTATGGAGTCAATGTGGAGACCATGGCAACAATCCAATTACAACAAGTCAGCGCTTTTGTCAGTTTCACATAAAAAAGTGATATTAATAACAACAAATATTCCTCCCATGTGTACATTTTAGTGTGAATGCTTTTGGCAGTTTTTTAACCATTTGTAAAAATCAGATACGTTCTGGAAATGATGTCTGTGCTATAGAAAATGTGTCATATCCAAATACATAACTTGATTAGAAAACCTAATAGAGACATCAAATGCATTGAGCCCCAAATGATACTTCATACGCAGGGGCCGGTTTCACAAAGAGTCTAAGACTTAGCCAAGTTTTTGGCTAAGTCAGGGACTTAAATCTAAAACTTTGGCCTTGGTTAGGCCTGGGACTTAAATCAGGATAAAGGGTGACTTAGCTAAGTCCAAGCTTATCAAATAACCACAGTGGTTTTCTGTGTCATTTGACTTTTAGTTCTGTTCAAAACATAATATTGATGACAAATATCCTTCATTTGATGCATTTTATGTTAGGATAAGTGCGGTTTTGAAACGCAAAACCTTGTTAGTACATAAAAACTTCCCAAAGACTACATTAGGGAGGTGTTCTATATGATTGAACTTTATTTACAGCCATTTCAATTTTTTAAGTGGAGAGAAATTATGGCAGCCATATTTAAGTCTTTATTTAGTAAAGTTAAGCCCAGGTAGACTTAACTTTGAGGCTCAAGACTTATCCAAAGCTCACAGTTTGCTGCTTTGTGAAATCTGCTAAGTCTAATACCACAGACTTAGCCTTAATTAAACACAAAAGTCCTTTTGTGAAACTGGTCCCAGGTGTGTGTAACACAGGTGTGGGTCTGAGTACACAGAACACCTGCCCAATTTACTTTGCACCTACAAAAATTCCATAACTTTTCCAATACTTTCAAAAGCCAACTTTTTATGACATTTTCCTTTTTCAGGCGTTGCAGGTTTTTATTTCCTTTTGAGATCCTCTTGGATATCAGTCAGAAAAATTTGGATAGTCGGGAGCATTGGTGTTGAAATATTAAATAAAAAAGAAAACAGACATCACATTCCAATCTAGAATTACCTCAGAGTTTCGCCTACCATACACTGGGGAAAGTTTATTTATTTGTTTATTTGTTGCTTTTATGTCATGTTCAACAGCCAGGGTCATATTGCAACGGGTAGTTTACAGGTGGAGGAAACAAGTGCATACTGCACTGTAAACCAGCGGGCATCGGCAAGTAACTACCAACTTTCCAACATGAAGAGCCCAGCCCGAGATTTGAACTGGAGGCCTCAGATGTTGGAGGCGAGAACTCTAACAACTACACCACCGAGCCCCCTCACTGGGGAAAGCTGTTAAGTCAAGTCTAAGCAGGAAGCCCAGAGTTTTTATCTGATAGTAACAGTTGTGGTATGAGTTTGATATCTGCTTCCTGAAGCACAGGTAGATCCCACACTGTGAAAGTAATAATGAATATTTATTCTAAAATATAAAACTAGTTACTTCTAGTTAGGTCAGGATGATAACCTTATATAATCACAGAAATATTTATTCTCATGGATTTATTGTCAAAACATTCCCAAAATATATGGAATCTCTGTCTGGGAGGACAGAGCCACAGGTAGACCTTGTCTTGTGTGAAAAAAAGACCCTGGTCAGTTTTTTCAGTTATGCAAAGTGACAAATAGACAAACAAGAGGCAGTGATTACTGTGATCAAAAGGAAGTGACAGGTGTAGAAGTTGGAGAAGTTCAATAAACTTGAATTTAAACAAACTTGAAAAATGATAAATTAATAAATATTTAATTTTAAAAAATTAACAGCATTAGTACATCACTATGTTAACCCACCACTACTACTACATCAACTATAACTACACCATTATTAATATTTAATCCATAATATAAATTTAAACCATGGCTGCTGGGCAGCCTGGAATATTAATATATTTAAAAGAACTGTGACTACAAACAATGTATGTTGATTAAAACTGACTAGTGATTTATTTTTAAAAAGATTAGAGTACATATGGTATAAGGTAAATATTAAATCACACCCACAATTGGGTTTGACGTATTTAAAACAATTAAGTAAATCTATTTATTTACAGTTTCATTGTATAATTGCCAATATGGCAGTGTTCACTGCTCACACAACTAGATGGAGGGAGAGTCTGCTACACAGAGGTTAACCACCATAATATAATAAAACACAGATTACATCATTTTACAAGAACAATATTTCAAAAATGTTTGTATAAGCTACATAAGGCTGGTGGAGGAACTAACAGTTATTGTGATGTTTACCTTTTTCCCTCTAGTTTGATTAAACTACTTTACAAACAACTTGAAAACATCAAAAAAAAACCATGAAAGTCGCCAAGGCCCAGTCTTTGGGTGTATATGTAGAAAGTAGTCTTTGAAAGCCTTGAGTGACACATGAAGGGTGTAGGGGTTCCTAAATAATGTAACCATTTACTGCATCACTTAACCATTTGTCATGTCTTTTAATTTTCTAAATTTTTAAATCTGAATTGAGTTCAAGATTAGGTCCTAATCTGCAGAATGTATGGAATGTGAACAGGTTCAAATGTGGGGAATTGGGTTCAGGAGGAGAGGTAAGGAGCCAGGCTTTTAAAGCTGAAACAGGAACGGGAATAATGATACAAGTGCCCTTGGAAGCACCTTGCAGAGTTTTGGACCATTTTACCACAGCCTTTATCACAAAATGACACCGTCTCTGCAAAAGTGTTTTGTAATGACAAAAGTGGCCCTACAAGGGAAACCTAAATTCAAAATTATTAGGTAGCCAAAAAGTGCAAGGTGATACAAGGTAATAAAGGCAAAACGAAAGTGTAAAATGGAGCAAGCCAGAACAATGCTGGTTCGGGTGGGGGCATCAAAGATACCTTTTCAGTGGGTTTGGAACCTATGGAAACTTGATGTAAGAGATGTATTTGAGTAGGCAGAAGTATTTTAAGTGATCAAAGAGGGACCACGGTGGCAGAGTGGTAACACTCTCGCCTCCCACCTCTGAGGCTGGCGTTCGGTTTCCGCCACAACCTCAAATGGGAAAGCTGGTAGTTGCTTGCCGTTGGTCGGCAGTTTACAGTACAGAACCCTGACGAACTGTATGTACTGTTTTCCTCTGCCCAGTACCCCAAATAAATAAATTAAGTGATAAAGGAGGTCTAAAGCTATGTAGTCACTGTAAGCCATATAAAGCAGGAAAATACAGAAGTTCCAAGTCTCAGGTTTGTATGCCTGATGTAACCCCTGATTCACCTTTAATGACAAGAAACCCACCACTGTTTATACACAAATTATTAATACTGTGTCTGTGTATTCATATAAAAATATGAACTGATTGGTTTAACAACACTTTTTTGTGGGCCCATTTAGGACTTCGTAATCACAATTCCACTGGAACATAAACCATTTCAAAGTGTGTGATGGTAAACTGTGGGTTGTTTTTGAGTTCTTATAGTACAGGGGCTGAGTACACAGCATCCCAAACACTTCCTAAAAGCATCAAGCAAGCATCAATTTATACTGAATCTATGTATTTAATTGCTGCATGATCATATGTGGATATGCCATTGAAAGAAAGCAAAATTCCAGAAACCAGGCAATGTCTTTATGTATGTCTGCTGTTACCTAATGCCCTTTAATGTTCCACCACATGACTAGGGCTCCCGATTAAGGTATTTGGGGAATTTGTTTCCAGGAAGTTGGCTTGAGTCTGTTTGGATCTGTTGTGGTCGGTATAAAAATCAAACGTGTTTGATATTTTTTAATGATTGTAACCGGTCCACTTTCATCTCTACCCACCAATTTCCCAGTCTCAGGCTTCCTCAGACCCAAATTACACAATCCTATGTTGTCTGAGGCTTCCTGGGACTCATACCTTAGCTTAGTCCCAGGAGGCTGCAATGATCGATTCCTGATCCACTATGTAAAATAGAAAACAAAAATATGCTTTTGTGGTCTGAGAGAATCTGGGGCGGTATTCACTAACATTCCTAGTCTTAGTCCTATCTTATACACAATTATGAATCATCAATTTTTAATGATACTATAAATCAATTATCAAATTTAGTTACTAATTTACAGGTATATTGATTCTACATGAAGATTTAAGAGCTAAAATTGTGCTTACTGTAATAAAAACAAAATCAGGCATGTGATTAAAATGATAAACTTCTAAAGTTAGGACTAAGACTAAGATAGGAATGTTAGTGAATATCACCCTGGTCTTAGTCGCAGGAGGCCCAGAGACCCAGTCAGTATATCCCCGACAGGATCCGTGTTAAATCCTATCACAAACATGGTTTAATTGCCTCTTAGTCGGGGAACAAACATGACTTATCTGAGGACATCTGAAGCTTCCCAAGGCTTCTTCAGGATAATCGTAGAATTGGATCCTGATTATATTTTCTGGCTAATTTTTTCAGGTTTTTTGCACAGACTCTCAAGGATTAAGGTCCCAGGACCAATCAGGGATTAATCCTTTGGTCCATTTGTTTATGAAATGCATGAGCCTAATAGGGACTGCAAAATCCTGTTTGGTGATATGAGTATGTTTGTAAACTTCATTGCATTCTTTCTGTTTGCCTGTTGTTATGGAAAAGGTGAGGTTTTCTGAGCATTGAGGTAATTGCTTGGATTACTAGGTGAGCTGTCCCTAATCATGAGTTTAGCAGATCCAGATGAACAATCGAGGGGTCTGAGGTGTCTCTCATGCCGTCAGATTGAACTGAAGGAAGTGAAAATTTCTTACCTGTCATACCTTCAGATGTGCAGTATCCCCCCTCATCCCTTGCCGTTGTTGGTTCCAAGTCTTTGTAACAATACACAAATTGACACATAAAATTAATTAAAATCCAACAATAACATCACTTATTGTAATAATTGTTTATGTTGCAAAATAGTTCTGCAGTCTTTCAGATTCAAAGAACAAAGCACAGTGTCAATTCATGGACTGCCAACTTTTATACTCAAGGATACTCTTATGAATGAGCATAAAACGATGCCAGGAAATAAAAATAAGGTTAATTGAGGAAGGTTACCATCAACAGTCTGAGGGAGGTTCACCCCTAAGACTGAAACTCATAGCAACAAGTTGCAATTAATTCATCCTCCAGGAGGGGGGGGGGGGCAGGGGGGCCTTTGGTCATCTTTGTCACATTCTGAAAAAAAACTCCTAACGTCAATATAGTCTTTTGACTATATTATTTACACTTTAAGTAATGTTTACCTTGATTCAATAAAAATATTCAATGTTCAATGACACAGAACATATCTCTTATTAAGTTATTCCTTTTCCATTTCCATTGGTAAAAAGATGTGTTTGAGCTATGGTTTCTTGTGTGAATATTAACAGGTGACTATAAAGCTTTCCGTAATATAAGTCTTAAACTAGGCAATATTTCCAAAAACCTGACTTTACATTAAGGTACATCATTTAATGTATGAATTACTAACAGAGATTTTGTATAAATATTATGTGTTTACCAAGCATATTTTTGGTTGACATAAAGTGTTGATACAGGGAAAACCCCACAACTCAATTAGATAGAGTGTTTACGCAGACTCAGTCTAAGGAATAATGCCTGAGTTGTCATTGTAAACATTTATTTCATTCTGATTCAGTGTTGTTTCATATTGCATGCTTATACAATTTCATATAGACTAATCATATCTCATAACTTATTAAAAACCTGAATTTATGATTGAAAAGAAAACAGTTTTAGCTGAGCCCAGTTTTAGGTAATGCAAGACTACAAGCCCAAATATCAAATCTGAAATTTATATTCCGATAGCACAATATGTAAACATACATATACACGTTTTCTTTTCAGATTTTATCAACAACAAAAAAAACACTTTTTATTTAGAGTGGCTGTGTTTTTCATGCTTTTATGTTTATTGAGTTCATGCTTTAAAAATGTTTTCATCCTATTTTTACCTACATTATACCTCATGTTGAACCTCTTGCTATGTTTTCAAAAAAAGTTATGACACAGGGAAGATCCCATGACTAAAATTAGATCTTACAGAGACTGTCTACACATGTTAGAAGTTTTCTTTTCAGTTTTTATCAACTATAACACTTTTTGTTTAGAATTACCTCATGTTGTCCGTATGTTTTCAAAAAATTGTACCAATGTATATGTTACATAATCACATGTGTGTAACAAATCATAAAGAAATATACTAGTTTGTGGATTTATAACCTGTCTCTCAGTTTTAGAATCTAGATAATTATAACATAGTTAACAAACATGGAAACAAAGACACCTCTTCAGTTTTTGTGTTTTGCCTGTTTGGGAACTGTAATCTTTTTTGGAATCTTGCTTATTTTAACCCACAGATGTTTTCTATCACTAAGTGAACAGCTTGCAAACCAGCAAAAGGAATTAGACAAGCACCAGGTGATTTTAGAAAACATCTTTCAGAATTCTATCAGGATAGTTGAAAACAGTACAGATGTTACAGATTTGTTGATTCTGAGTTTGAAGAAAAATGAGGAACATCAGTCTTTTGCAAATTTTAGCTTCCACAGACTCAAGCAGAAATATTTAGGTAAGAATGACAATGTTTTCTTAAATCTACTTGGAAATTAACCTCACTTTTTACCTATTGTACAGGTCACAACAGGATGCTTCAAGACTCTTTACTGTAAACCGTTGGGCAACAGCTACTGGATAAAACCTTTTCTACTGAGGATTAGAACTGGGATTCACACTTTTATCCATTATACTTTGTTGGGGGTATTATGTAACAGACAATAGGTATTCAATGCATATTTAGCATAGCTTTTCACTCAGATTCAGTGACAGACACATGGTCGTTTAACACTGACTTGTTTAACACTGAGTGGATAGAGGAAGGCAATCTATACCAGTTGGTCAACATCATGCAGTGAAAACTATGACCCCTTGCAAGCAAGTATTAAGTTTCTCACTTTAGATCTCACTAAGAATCGAACCCAGGAGTTCAAAGGTTGAGGGCGTGTGTGCCACCTTCTCTGCCACCATGCCTCCATTTTGTGGACTGATGCAAATATACGTAGTTGAAGATAATGTTATTACTTCCACCAGGAGGTTCTGCCTTTGGTTGTATTTGTTTGTCTGTTTGTGTTTGTGATAACTCCTGGGTACTAATGAAAGGATTTACATGAAACTTATGGGGCCACGGTGGCAAACTGGTAAAACTATCACCTCCCACCTCTGAGGCTGGGGTCGGGCATGGCCTCAAGTGGGAAAGCTGTGGGTAGGGTCTGGCAAAAGGAAGAAGTGATGACATTTTGAGAAAGATCCACACAATATTCTGAATTTTAAAAAAAAAATCCTGAATTTCTAGAAATGTGTCCACGGTGGAGAGGTCTGTGCTGTATGAGTGCTTTCCAGTTTAGAAATGTCATAATTGCGGGGAAATTAAAATCTTTCATGTTTTGAGTTGTGACATCATGGTTTCAAAGTCAGGGTATTGCAAATAAAATTTCCAGATTCACTGAATTCACTTGAGAATGATAATAAAGTCTCCCTTTACATCATCCAAATCCCATGGATTAATTTTCCAATCATAGAATCAACTGGGGGACAGATCCTATATTTTGTACATAAGACTGTTGCTGATATAAACACAGCAAACACTCAGTAAACATTCCCAAACAATGAAGTCACAATGGGGCACCTGTAGCTCTCTTATATTACATGTATGGCATTTTATTTCGACCACGTGCACTGTTGACATTTGACCAACTGCCAAAAATTAAATTAGATTAAACAAGTCTTTTTATTTGCATCTGATATAAAAGTACTAATTAATCCCCCAAAAAAATTTAATGAAGTTTTTAATTCTGATAAAGTTTTAATCAATTTAATTGATTGGTTTCAAATTTTCTTCATTAATCCTGTGTCTCTATGGCGTTGACCTTTGCTCTGTCCCCTAAACTTTCCAATTTGTGACCTTCACTTCAAATGACAATAAAGATGCAGAATACACGTGTTTCTTTTATCAAACATGTTAAATAAATTGTTTGAATAATTGTTGTAAATAACTTCACAAAACGTATAACAATTGAAATATACATCTTTTACATGGTGGATAGCGAAATATTGTGATTACTTTCATTTATTTCTCTTTGTCATTTGTTGACATCCACATATAAACACACGGACTCATAACCTACCTCAGAACGCTGCAAGATCGTGGTTGAAACCGACCTGAAAACTGGCTTAATCGGTTCTTAGTCCCAGACCAGTCGGGGAATGTGTGGGGCCGCCTGGGGCCTCCTCAGGCTTCCTGAGGCCGATCTGTACTTAATCCCAGACTTCAATACCGATTCAGTATTCCCTGGGGTACTCGGTAGGGGAGTGAAAAGGCATCTGGAAAGCTATCAGCTAGCTTAACCTTCTGTTTGCGGTTTGAAAGATAGGATTTGAGCCACCTCAACACAGTGCCATCAACCTCAAACCAGAGTGCAACAGCCTTACCAGAGTCCACCAAAGCAATATCATTTTGGATTTTCAGGAGTACTGTTTCTGTGGAATGCAATCTCCTGTAACTGGATTGGTTAACATTGGAGAACCTCTCACTATCAATTTAACTATTTAACTGTTTAACCACTACTTTTTGATCAGTTTGGAAATGAAACTAAGGTTGGACACTGGTCTGTAATTTTTGAGGAGATTTCTGTCTAGGTTAGGTTTCTTGAGAAAGGGGGTGACATATGTGGTTTTGAAGCAGTTTGGGAAGCTCCCTTCTTTGAGTAAGTAATTTACAATATTGGTATTTGGAATACTAGAATGTCCGTTGACTAATGAAGTTGATATCGGGTCAAAATCAAATGATTTGATGGGGGGAAGAATTTAGGATTTTGAGGATGTCGCCCTCACATACAGACTTGAAGGAGGATAGGCTGCTATTGTTGCTTCTTGGTCTTGTAAGGGAAACAGGCACTGATGACTTTCGTGAAATTCTGATTTTCATAATTTTGTCACTGAAAATAATATCAGTAAGTGTTGACTAAATCAGTAGAACTAATGTGATCAGGTAAGATTATGGTTGAGGATTTGTGTAAGATGTTTTTCAAAGTGTTCCACAGAGCCTTGGGGTTACCATTATGAACTTGGAGTTACCATTATGCCTATGATTCACATCTGTGTGACAAAAAGTCAAATAAAGCTTCTATTGTTAATACCAGCATTGTCTTAATCTAAAGTTTCACATGGATTATAATGAAGCAATGATAAATGAAAAAAATATTGAGTTAACCAACAATCCTTTTTATATTTTATAAAAATTCCCAATTGGATGTTTGGTGAAGAAAATGTTCTATATTCTACCCATTACCATGACAATAAAATTTACAACTGTTGACTAATGACTGAAGTTTTCCTTTTTTCCCCTGACATATTGATGTTGTGTCATTCCAGTTGCATTTATAGACTGTTAGTTTTGTTTAAAAATTTTTCAACTCATGACATCATTATGTTAGCGTACAATTGATATTAGTAGGAATAATTGATCTATAAGTATTACAACAGTCAGATATGAAAAGTGAAAGTCTATGATATCTATTTTAAGCCATGTTATTAGTAATTGGTATATTAAAAATTTAATCCAAGTATAAAACTTTAAGTGATGGGAGGGGCACTGTCAAATAGTGACTTCTTTTTATTGATCACAGACTAAAATATTACAGGAAAAATAATCAGGAAAAAGGAATTGGAAATTTGTTTTACTTTAATTTTAGCTTTTGAGTTTTAACAGTCAACAACTGGTATATAAGAAACTACACAGGCCTGAGTACTATAACATTCAATAAGCCTTTGGCACTAAGACAAAACTTATATCAACTTTTTGAAAACTTGACTTTGTGAAACATTTTAAGCAGCAGCAAGTTAAACAGAATTTTCATTATGAATTCAACACTGATTATACCATTGATTTTCACCTTTGCACAAGGTTTTCGTTTGATTGAGAACAATGGCAATAGTAAACTAGGACTGGTAGACAGCATGGACAAAATATCGTACAACTTAGAAGAGGGAGAAGCTGTAATGTCAGCCTTTGCTGGACAGAATCAAAGTTCTTTCGATGATGAATATGTGCTTGCGGATAAGCTGTTGTTGAGTGATACAGATACTCAGAACAATGATCGCAATCCTCCTGAAGGAGTGGCTCTTACGGAAGGTAGACTTGGTAATACAAGGGTTAAAAGAGCCAGTAAGCGGAATCAAGGAAATAAACGGCGAAGAAGGAGGAATAAGAATAAGAAGACGAACAAAGGTAGTATTGACCGTTTTAAGTTATATTTTGACACAATAAGCCTACAAGATATTGGACAGTGCTTCTGTGTCCACTGTTTTCATCCTGTTATGTTGATCAGTTTAGTGTAATCACCTTTACACAAGCCATATTGGTTAGTCTACTGAATGCATTTCATTTAGCTGTAGGACCTTGTGGCTTTGTTTTTAAAGGAAATGCATATATACAGGTATAGAATATTCTACAAAAGTGGGATTTTGAATATATAGAGCTTAGATTTTAAGAGATGGTCAAAATCTACATATACCTACAAAATAACAACATCTTCTGATGGTGGTACGTCAAACCATGTCCCACTTGTAAACTTAGTTCAAAATTTATTGGTTAAAGTTTGTAAGCTCGAGCTCTGGTAAAGCTGTCACTTCTAGGATCACTTTTTTGTGAATTTTTTTCTTCTACATAGCACCTTTTTTGTGTCTCCCGACTTTGATGAAGTTGACAACACCTGTGGATTCTGAATTTGCCTCTCTTGTGCTCCAATACCTAAAAAAACATGCAGTTTTGGCTTTTCCCCATACATATATCCTTCTGGCATCGAACTTTCATGAATTGTGGCACTGAGTGATGAGCATTTCTCTTCTCACTGAAGTTAAGTGGCAATGGGCTATGTTAGTACTTGGATGGGTGACCGTCTCAGTTCGGGACCAGCTTTGAGATGTACGTGTAAATTTCTTTGTGTCACAAGACTTTCGTAAATTCTAGTGCACTACTCATGTCTCTGATGGCTCTGCTGTCGTGCTAGGGGACCAAAACACCTTTTTGCCTTGTTGTCTCTGGACTTTCATGAATTGTGGTACAGGGTGATGAGTGTCTGTCTCTTCACTGAAGAAAAACAGCAATGGCCTACATTAGTACTAGGATGGGAGACTGCTTAAGTGCACTACTCGTGTCTTTGATGGCTTTGCAGCTCCTACTAGTTGACTGAAACCCCCTTTGGTCTTACTTGTCATTAAAATTCAACGAATTCTGTGCTTTTACTTGATAGACTATCTGATGGCAACATGGTTTTAGTTTCACTTTCATTTTTGCTGCCTAAACCGCAAGTTTTCAGGGGTTTTTTTCTGAAAGTAACACATGCCTTACTGTGAGGTTGTGAAGGAAAAAAACAACAATAATCCTACTTTATCTAGAAAATTGGTAGTTTTTGTCATAAGCTTTGAGATGTTTTGTTTTAGCCCAAGTTTTAGCAGAACTCGTAACACTGTAGAAATATACCACATATCCACAAACTTTAATGGGTATTCAACTAAAAATATCAAGTCAATTAATGTTATTTATATCTAATTCATACATGATAAAACTAGTTATATAATGAATATCCAGAATCATGACATCAAATATAAAATCTGAAGCAATTTAATATTGGATTTGGTAATTTATCTAAAAGGAAAAACTAATTTTTCTAAGAGATAATGATGGCTTCACACCTTTAAATTGGTTCACATTTTCTATTTAAGACACATTTTATTGAAATATTAGCCGATTACTTCATACTAAAGGAGAGCGGGCATAATTTCAAAGTGTTCATCAAGTTAAGTACAGACCAATTGTACTACCCTTTGGATGTTTTATATAACTACCAAAGTTAATATTCAAACATGGTGGCCAATACGGGACCCTTTTTGCATAGAAAAAGTTGTAAGGGAGCAAGACAAAGTACTCTTACACAACCCACATTTATGCATGTTTGAAGAATGTTTGAAAAATATTTGTTTGAAAAATAAGATTAGTTGTTTTAAGAAACACTCATTTTTGTAAACATTAAAGGCTGCAAGTCTACAGAATGTTATTTTTAATAATTATGTTGTTTTTTTCATTTCAGATAGACAAGCAACCTACAATGTAAGTAGCAAATTATTCAGTCTTCGCTGTAAATAACTTCTGATTAAGAAACAAGAGATTATAAATGTATTCTTTTCTGCAAAAAATATAATATAGAAATTCAGAGTTCATTGTGACAAATTATCAATGACAAATTCAAGTCTTGGCTGTAAAAGTTATCAGTACAAAAGTTGGTGTTCACTGTAGCAAGTCATAAGTTAAAATCACAGTTATTGTAATAAACTATAAATAAAAATCAGTTTTGGTCAGACAAATACTGAGTTAAAAATTGTGCCTTTACAATCAAAATATAAATATTAAATCCAGTTTTACTGTTACAAATCATGAAAAATTATTCAGCTTTGACTAAACTATCCATAAGATTATAAATAAAGAAATTCCCCAATTGTTTGTAATGTTTCCTTGTGTTTCATGATTCTTTTTATTAAGTAATAAAACAATGAAACGTACAGAACAAGTAGTAGTTGAGAAGAATATTGTAGATAAAATAAAGATAAGAAAACCTAATACACTTATTTTTAATGCATGAAACTCTTGGAAAAATTCATCTGGTTTTGGTTTCACACTCTAGTCATGATTGTGTTTGTATGAACTGCTTTCAGCCACGCAAACAATTTTATTCAGGTTAGAACTTTGTCTCGGAGGTAGTGTTAATAGAAAAGAATTGGTTAAATTATGTCAGTTACTGGGCACAGTTATTTGAACGAGACTATATATATTACAATATTTATTATATTTATCCCCAGTGGCAGGTTAAAGAACCTCAAGGAGGTTGATAAATGGTCATCCTTGAGCCTCTATCTTCCAGTTAGGGGAATGTCAGTTACTTGTGAGTTGGGGCTGTACCTGTACAGTCAGATTGGTTAAATAGTGCTTTGAGTCCTGTAGTATATGGAGATATTGCGCTGAGTATAAATACATAATAATAATACAAATATTGTTGTTATTTGAACAAGACTAGATGTATCAAAATAGGTTTGCAAATCTATATTGTGAAACCATCCAATGTGTTTAAAAGACACAAAGTAAATATTAAATCCAAAAGTCATCGCAATGCAAAAATATTGGAGAATGCTGTTGGACATGGGAAAACATTAAATCATACAACAATCTGGAATCAACCAAATACTTTAATTTATCCTGTAACCCACTCTTCAGTGTCTGGAGTGACTTTTATGTATTTGTTGTTGACATATATACTACATGAATATCTTCTCATAATTTTTTATAAGAGCTCTGTTAAGTAAAATGTCCATTATTACCAGAAGTAAACATCAGGTAATGAGGAGAGAACGAGTTTCTCATAAAAACCAATGGTGCTAATTAGAAATATAGTGAAACAGAAGTATTTTTCTGTGTTAAAAGAAAAAAACTCAGACTCGTACTCAATTATAAAGCTATGCGATAAGGGTTTAGGCCTTGTATTTACATTCACCAGACAACAAATATGGTGTACATCTATTCTTTCCTTATGAAATATAAGTATTTTTTCTCAATACTAACAAAAATTAACACAAAGTAGTCAATTTCTGCTACTTTCTTCAAACAATAATCCAACTCTATCTGTTTCAGTCTGCTTACTTTGTCATTGACCCTGCTGTCCAGGATAGGAGAGTGCCATTTGGAACCCAGACCCAACCATGTAATACAGGTAATACCTTAATTCCACATTCTGGATCATTTGTGTGTCTATGAACTGAGAGTACTGTCACGACTGATCTTGTGAGCCAGGTGACCACTTTCTGATTGACATAATTCATAAAGTTCATTCAGAGGACTCTTTCACAGCAATTCTGTCCTAAGTAATCACAACTTTAGTCTTTTGGAACAAGATCACATGACTAGATATGGGGGTTGGGCCTATCATGAATAGATTCAGCAAGATATATTTAGACCTGTCATGAAATGATTGAACAAGATAGATTGTAGAACAAATAGAGAGCTGGTCATATCCAAGAATATTTGGGAGAAAATTACCCAGCTTCATTTTAATAACAGAGTGTACAGGATAAGGTGAAATCTCGTGAAGATAAGTTGCCCCAAACATAATTAAAAATCATTTACTGCTAAATTATAACTACTAGATTCCACTTTTACATCACAACAAAAGCAGAGTTGTGACAGGGAGTTAATTTATTGATGTGAGTGTTTGTTTATATTTCAAGAGATCTGTTGGAAGTCAAAGTCTGTCCCAGGAACCAAGTCTATCCATCATGGCTTTCTGGAGTTTGACACGGTGAATGGAAGAGTCAGAGTGACAGAGAATGGCATTTATAATGTCTTTACTCAGGTGGGTGATACATGATATGTTCTTTAGCACAATATTATTAATCACATGCAAATGGAGAAATTATCCCATTTTATAAAAAAAAACAAGCTTTAAACCTTAACACGAGGGTATTTTGTATTTAGTATTGTATTTCTTTTTAGACTTATTACTTATCTTTGGGGCTCAACTACTTATCTTTATGATGTCACACCTTATCCTGTACATTCTGTTGTGGAAATTTAGCAGGGTAATTTTGTCCCAGTCTTATGAAAAGTCACATGTATGGGATTTTGGAATTAATAATGACCCAAAATGGAGGGAAAACAGTATACTACACATACTTTCTATTTTCCAACACCACTGGCTCATCATCCAGACATTGAAATTGATGTATTATCATGATTTATTTATATTTGGGGTTTTATGTCACTTTCAACACTGTACAGGTCATATCACGACGGGTAGTTTTATGGGCAGAGGAAACCAGTACATACAGTTGGTGTCAAGGTTCTGTACTGTAAACTGCTGACCATCGGTAAGCAACTACCAACTTTCCCACATAAGGTCCAGGGTTTGAACCAACGATGTCACAGGTGGGAGGGAAGTGTGTTACCACTGTGCCACTATGGCCCCTTATTTAATATTATAAAAGCATCTGGTATTGAAGAATTAATTCCTCAAGGCAGTCAGCTTCAGCTGTCAGCATACTGCTTCTGTTATAGTCCTACTTGAGAGAAAATAATTTTCTCATCCTTTAAGATTTGATTTAACAGGAATCAACTGTTGAAATGCTTCTGTTATATTCTTACTGAAGTGAAAGTAATTTTCTAAACACTTAAGATTTCATTTTACAAGACTCAGCTGTTAACAAACTTCTCCCTGTTATATTCTTACTTAATTGAAAGTAACTTCTGATCATTTAAGATTTTATTCAACAGGATTCAACCGCCAACATACTCCTGTACTTTCAGTTGACATTTGTGGATTCTGGCGAAAGCTTGGGAAATGTCTTTAAATCAGACCTTTACAAGAATATCACACAACTCTCACTGAACATCGGGCAAATTACGCGCACATGCACCAACCCTGAGGTCACAATGATTGAGCTTGAGCAACATTACATAACCTGCCATATTGACTGGACTGGACCAATACTCCAACATGAATTAGTGCATGTTGGAAGTATGTTGGGCCAATGGGAAATAAAGGCTAATGAAACATACTCTTTCTGGGGAATCATCAAACTGGACAGTTGGGTAAAAGATGCCTAGTACTGTAGGGTGTGTCGACTGATGATCGTTAATAGCCAAGACTCCTAATTTCACACACCAGATTTCTAATGCTAATTTTTGTATGTTTATATTAAATGTTTAAATAATTCAAACCTGATCTTGCTGATTCTCGTATCTGGATCCTCAGTAGATAGTTAAACAGGCATATAACTTTATTGGAGTTTTATAAAACCGATGTCAGCCATAAGGGATGAGATGTCAGCAGTCATTACTAATGAAGAATGCAGGACACATGGTTCAAGTAATGAGAAGGAAAGGAAACTTCTAACAAAGTAGTCAATTATGTAATCCTTTATTTAAACCATGTTGAATCTTATATAATCTACTGCTTTAGCCAGAAGTCCATATAATCAGTTACTGACTCATAAATACTGTCATGTTCGTTCATGACATAATTTTTCTCATATGTTATGTGTGGGAAGTTTTCTTATTATATAATTACAAAACTAGTTTTTCTGATGAAAGAGAAACTGGAAACTGGTACTTACACAGAGACCAGAGTTTGTTGCATTGAGGATTCAATGATGAATTTGAACACTGGTGTGTGAGCTGTATATATGTTCTATTGGCAAACAATGAATTCAGTTGTAAATTGACCAAAATATATGACGAGGGTAATCCGTGTGTGTATTAGTAACTGTGGAATTAAAATCAATTTAGTCCCAATCCTTTTATGCTTTACAAAAGCTATAACAAGACTATTATCCAAAAAGACAAGAGCAGTTTTTTTATTTTTAATATTACAATAAGGCCAGAATCTCTGTTAATCTGGCATCTCTGCCTAAAATAATAAATAATACACAGACATAGTGAAAATAGTGCCAAGAAATAGTGCCAAGGTAACAGCCTTCATTATCCCTTTACATTGACAGATCTTTTGTATAAATTCACTAGTTAACCTGCATACTTGTCTAATCAATTTATTTATCATAAAATGAACTGTCTATTTTTGTCATAAAAATCACAAAATAAATATTACTACACAAATCTATTTCAGTGAGAGGAATACCACATGCTTTCCATTTTTGCATGTGATTTAATGTTATTGCTATATCAGGTCAAGCTTAAATATTCTTATTTATCCTCGGCATCAGATGAAAACACAATGGCAGCATGGGTCAGTTTGTGAATTTCTTATTGTGTCTTTACTGTAACTTTTCAGTGTTTCTAGTCTTTTGAATAGAATATATTATATTTAGGTTCAGCACTGCTGATAACACATTGCTTCAGTCATGTCATACCATGATGGTTTCTCCAGGTGGTGGGAGGTCCTTGGTTGCCTACTGGTCAGCAAACTTGTTATTTAATCACAGGCCCTTAACACTGTGCTGGGTCAACCCCCCACAAGAGTAAAACACTGTGGTTTTAGGGGCAGACTTCACAAAAGGTCTTAGCCTAGTCTCATGCTCAAACTTTAGACTTTTGTGTCAAATTATTGGGATATTTTTCTTGAGCCCATGGGCTCAGGCCTTATGGATTTCACAAAAGATCTCAGGCTCAGCTTTGGCTGAGCCACTGGCTCAAATGCTGAGACTGGTGGGTAGTGGGCTTAAGTTTTGTAAATAGAGGCTTAGATATGGCCGTCATCATTCTTTCTCCACTTAAAAATTTGAAATGTCTGAAAATAAGGTACAAATGTATAAAACAATGTCCGGAACTAGTCTTTGGGTGTTTTTACATGTTTGCAAGGTTTCCCCTTGTAAAATAGCATTTGATCAGAGATATTGTGAGTTAAACAATGAACATTTGTGTCATCAGTAGAATATTTTGACTACGATAACGGGGGTCACACGACACTGAAACCCGCTGTAGTTATTGGATAAGCTTGGTCTCAAGTGAGACGCCTTCTGTGAAAACTGTTTGAGACAAAGACTTAGCTGAGCCAGAAGGCTCAGATTTGAGCCAGTGGCTCAGCCTGAGACTGGGCTAAGACTGAAGACCTTTCATGGAATCCACCCCAGTTGTAATATGACACTGGCTGTTGAATAGAGTGTAAAACCCTTACTTTGACTTTTGATCTGGGGTCACAGTGGGAACACACTCCTCTCCCACCTCTGAGATCAAAAATGTGAATCCTGGCCTGACCTCATCTTGGAAAGCTGGTAGTTGCTTGCAGTTGGTTGGCAGTTTACAGTACAGAACCTTGACCAACTGTACATACTGGTTTCCTCTGCCCTTCCAACTACCCGTCACAATGTAACCAATAAGGTACTTAGCTTGATGTAAACACCAAATAAATAAATTAATGTTTGATTTTAGTGGAAGAAACCAGTTCATATAGTAGTTGGTCAAGATTTTGGGACATAAACAGCTATAATAATAACTCTTTCATTTGTCTATTTCCCTTTTGAAAGCTAGGGTCCAGATTCAAGCCCACAATTACAGAGGCTTCTAAACCACCTAGCCCAAATGAAATTATCATGTACTGAAATATATCTGACATGATGAAAAGAGAATATTTTTATAGATTATTGTCTTTTGAAGGTTTTTTTATTAATTTATATCTTGTCATGTTTTCTTTTCAAATTTTGAATTAAAGACAAAAAAGTTTATTAAATAATGTTTTTCTTATTGATTGCCAATGTAAAACAATTGCTCTGTACTGTATTTATTTTTCACTATCTTTAGTGAGCTTATGATTTAAACAGTAAATTGCTTCATAAGTCAAGTGCATAGTTTAATCCAGATAATAGTATTGAATAAAGGACATGTACACTTCAAACTTCTGTTTCTGAAAAGGAATTCCATTCAATTTCACTTTTGAATCGACAGACCCAACTAGCTGATTATGTTTAGCATATCCTTTGTTAGGCTTTGCTAATGAACAAAGAACAGCATTCTCCCAGATGATGCAATTTTAAAACACTTTGTTATTACATTATTGGGATCATCTGACCTGTATCCTGTAACAGGAAAGTTGGCCTTACAGTCTTACAGTCACCTTAGCCTAACAATCATAAGCTAAAAGATTTCTGAAAATTAGCCAGGAACTAAACTTTCTGAAATGCTGAACATACCCCCAGCTCATCAAATCAGGTGACCAGCCTTGTACAAAGATAAAGCAAAATACTTTGTATCTTCCTTCATAGGTTTTGTATTGGTTGTCAGTTCATTTCCCATTTTGGTGTGATAATAATATGAAATCCACTTTGTGTTCATAAGTATAAGTGCTTACTAAGAAGTGTGGAATTTTGCATTGAAAAAATCCCCAATATTGTAACTTATGTAACATGTACTGTTCTTTTTTCAGTTTTCTTATTGTTGTCAATATTTTACATTATTTCTATTGGTTTCATAATTTCTGTAAATTTTTCCTCGATTTTTAAAATTCCACATTTCTTATGTAGATTGTTTTAAACAATTATTTGATTCATGTTATTAATAGTTATATATATTTTGGTTTGTTTTGTGTCATCATAACATCATAACTAAGTGTCCATTCAAATGGCTGATATATAATCTCCTAAATCTGGATTATAAAAAAATATCCAACCATATTTTCCAGTGATAATTTTCCCTTGTAGATGTCAACATGGATATGTTTTTACTTACAAAATCTCACTGAGGGGTGTAAAGATTATTATTTACAGAATAAAACACTTCTTTCTGGGCAATATCGTGATTTATGAAGACCGAGGGCAAGTGATATTGCCCGAGGGCCGATAGGCCCAAGGGAAATATCACTTGGCCAAGGGCTTCATAAATCACAATATTGCCCAGAAAGAAGTGTTTTATTCTGTTTATTATACCGAAAGTATTTATTTTTCATCTTTTGTAATTGTATTTTTGCATCTTTTTTTGGCATCTTTTGTAATTCTTTATTATACCGAAAGTATTTATTTTCCATCTTTTGTAATTGCATACCAAAATACATAAGTCTTTCCTTTGCAGAGATTAGCTGCTTTAAAAGCATAGAAGAGAGTAGAATGTTTGTGACAAGTCTCTTTATAAATGATGAAATGTGATGTCACAAACCAACTCCATATACGTCATTCAGTATCCAGTTCTACCACTGAAGAAAATCAATATTACCCCCCCCCCCCTAAACTTTTTCTCACTGAATAATGTCATTATGTGACGTAACAATGACGTATCCAGTAAACAACATCTAGTACGTAGTTTGTTTACATTTCCAGACGAAAAGGGCATCAGAGTCATATTTTTTACTCAAAAAGGGCAATATCACGTCATATTGCCCGCAAATACTGAAATCTGATTGGCTGAAACTCACTTGAGGTATAATAATATTGTTTATTGAACATGGTAAAGGTTTTTGAAAATTTAATTTTAAAAAAACCTTGTTTAAGCATCCTGTGTGATGCTATTCTTTTGTAAAGGTCTTGGTGAGAGGTTTCCAAACCCCATTTACTCTGTACCAAGTTCCTGAAACATTTGTAAATGGGGGAAATAAAGATATCTATATATTCTAAAAAAATTATTGCTCTATGTAAAAGTTAAAAGCATTGTGTACAGTACTTAAATCCAGATTTGTCTTTATTTATTTTAATTACTTTTTACCATCCTTTTTGTGAAAGGATAGAATTTAATGAATTCATCAACTATTGATTTAAATTTGTAAGAGAGAATATTCAGTTACCAGTAAATTATTGATAAAAATAAATTCACTATGTACAAAAACAAGATGTTTTTAATCAGTATAATATAAACCAAATCTTATAGACCATTCAGAAATCAGTTTTGAGGCCTTTGCCCACCATCAACAAGACAACACTACAAAAACCACTCACGGAGAGAGAGGCACCTCCTCCAATGTGTACAATATGTCTTATAAATGCAATGTTAACAAGAGCACAGAATTTTTTGAAAGTTTTTGAAAGTTCAACAGCCAAGGTCATATTGGGACAGGTCCTCAGCATTTGTCACTTGTGGGGGTTGAACCCACACACAGAGGTGGCAGCCTGTGATTAGATCCCAAACTTGCTGACCCACTAGGCCACTGAGGACCTAGATGTTTTGAGGCTCATTAATAAGTAGACGGGAACGTCCCGATCATAGATTTTTTTGAATGCAGGTGGTGACCCAGATCACTCTCGAAATTTAATTGGATCTAAGTTGGACCAAGACCCATCTTGTTTACATGAAGATCCAACCAGTAGTGTTTGTGCAATCCTACTAGCAAACACACAAACAGGAAAATAAACAGTCGGGAAAAAACCACCTACTTGGAGGAGGTAAAAATCCTCCGAAAAATTCCTGGTTCCAGACTGTGATTCAGATCATCACTAAAATTTAAGCATTTGTTCCTTATGCCATTATTGATATTTTCTGAAAATTTCATACAAATCAACTTATTGAGTTATTTCGCTAACAGAAAAAAAACAGAAAGAAATGCATGCCATAAATTACATGAACCTCCTAGTCCAAGCAATCAAATAATTAAGTTGAAACTGCTGTGTTATAGCATTTATATAAGAACAGAAGATCATGTCATATGGTTTTTTTATTTTAAATAATTTCCTAGTTTTATCAGTTTGTTGGTTATTGTCTGCATATACCACAAAATCCTTGATCTGAAGCAACACTTGTGCAGTGTGAAATACAGATTGTAAAAAAAGCAATAAAGAATTTTTATTTTCATTTGATTTCATTGTACATCACCTCACAATTCCATAACGACTACTGGGGCCGTATTCATAAAGAGATCTTAAGTCTGAGACAAAAAATAGTCTCAGCTTGAGATTTGGTCTCAGCTGAGACCAAGTCTCAACTTTGTATTCACAAACAGGTTCTCAGCTGAGACCAAGCTGAGACCAGTCTCAAGTCTTTCCAATGTAAACAAACCATAAACTTGCAAATATATCCAACATTTTTTTAAAAGATCAATAGTTTTTGTGTTTTAATTCTTAACAAAAATTATACTGTCCATTTAAATAAAAAATAAATAGAAAATTGTGTCAACTGTTTTTTATTTTTCATGTCACATGATCCACTTCTTTGTTGCTATGCAGTCAGAAAACTCTGTTGAAAATTGTCTCAAAGTAAGGTACTCTTGAAGCAAAAATTTGTGCTATCAGTTGTTACAAAAATTTAGGCCAAGTAGTATATATGTTGTAAATTATTTCTACTTTACATTAAGCCATAAAAATAAAAATATGAATCTCAGTTAAGATGAAATAATGCTTGAGACTTTGAACAAAATATTTAAGACAACTATGTACCAGTCTTAAGTTTGAGACCAAATCTGAGACTAAATTTGGTCTCAACTGTTTTATGAATAGCTAACAAGTTTGAGACCAAAAATGGTCTCAGACTTGAGACCAAAACTTAAGACTTGAGACAAAATTTGGTCTCAGCAGGTTTTATGAATACCGGCCCTGGATTGTAAAACTATTTACTGTTTAAAAAAAGTGGATTTGGGTGGATTTTAGGATATCTTTTCCAAGTGGCAGTTCAATTGGTTCACGAAGCCTTTCAATCGATTCCCCAAAAGTTTGCAATTGTTTTCTGATCCTTCCGATTACTTCCTCAAACCATTTTGATTGGTTTCTAAGTCCTCCCATATGGGGTTACAAACCTGACAACGGCCTATATAATTACTAAAGTGGATTTAAGTTGAAAAATATTGATCTGAGAATGGCTCAAAAATAGCTTCAAAAAATGTAAGATCTGATGATGAACCATGACAGTTTACCATTATTTCAAACAGTGTTGAATTAATCAGGAACTTCCTAACATATCAGAAAGTTCCCAATCCTTAGCTGCTGGTTCCAGGGGAGTCTCAAATGTTCCAACTGAAGTTTACAAACCTCCTGAATAAAAAACATAGACCTGAAGGGACAATTTTTATGATTGGATGGCAGGTTCAATATGTAGTTCTGTAAGATTAAAACCGAGTAACAATTTAAGTAGAGGCTCTTGGGGTTTGTCATGTAGGAAACCCCACTATCCCCCTGTATAGGTGTAAAATTGAGCACATCAATTAGAAAAGCTGGGATCATGGGACAAAAGCCTATCATCTTGCAGATGGAGGCTATTTTTATCCTTATTAAAAACGTTCCTGGACTGATTTTTATCTGTTTCATTTTCTAACAGGATCTGACTATTATCCAGTTTCTTTAATAAGGATAGGCATACATATAATTGGGCTGTTTTGTCATGCAATTTGGGTCCAGAAAATATGGTTAGAATTCTTGGTTATATGATAGATTATGAACAACATTCTACTGATTAGAATTGATGTGAACAGATTCTACTATTTACACAAATGTTTTGCAGAATTATATGTAGCATTTCATTTTCATTTAATTTTTAGACATTATTGAGGTGTGATCAACTGGGACTAGTAAATATCACCCAGGCAACCTTTGGGAAAATATGGTAACTGAATTTTTAAGTATCATATATGACCAAAATTATGACTTGTAAATTAATTATTGCCATAAACCAGTAAAGCAAGGGGCAGTTCTTGGAAATGGGCATCAGCTATCATGAATATAATATGTTGTTTCCACTCAACATAATTGCCTTACACTCAACATGATTAACCTATTAAGCGTGATTTAACATTCCATTTATGACCATGTAAAATTTCAAATGTCTTACTGTTTTATCACTCGATTATGTATTATGTGGACAGTTGGTAGTTATTAAGGCTTTCATGCTAAAGGTAATAGAAAGAATTGTAACTTGTAGTGCACAGGTCACACTTTTGTGTACAGTCACTTCTGTAAGTATTTGATTTCTGTTGGATGACCTTGTCTTTATTACTCCAAACACAGAAACCTTGTATCATAGTAGAACATCAAATCAATCCATCCTTCAAAACTTGCCTTTACAAAACTATAAATAATGCAAGTTCAATTGCTCTTTGCTTATCAGATTTATTACAGGGCATTGTCCTGGACTATAATATTGATATATGACGATCCTATTAACAGGAAATATGATATTGGCTCAGTAAAGTTCATTCGTTGTCCCCAACTTCCCCCTCCCCCACAAAAAAACAACTTGCAGATAATTTAGATCCTTTTATAACGTATTTTATCTGTGATGATTAATTGCAGCCACTACCCAAATCTCTGGGTCATGCCATGGGTCCTTTAAAGAAAAGAAAGGATGCTATTGAACCTTGAATAACGGCTGGGAGGCCTGGGCTGCGCTGGCTGCTGTAGAGGCCCGTGCTGCTGGGTGGTTGCAGGAGGGTGATGCGAGTGACTTGGTGAAAGCGGTTGTGGTGTATCCATCTGCGGGGAGCTCATGATTGACTATAGATTCTCAAAAATGTTGGAGAGTCCTGATATGTTGTGTGCACTTACTTCACCTGTTACAGAAGCCACTGACGGTTGGTTGAAATGCTTGGTTGTCCTGGGGATGAAATATAGCTGCCTTGAGGTGCTGGATTGTTGCTCATCAATAACTGGGTATGAAGTCTGGGTCTTTGTAATATGCAAGATGTATTCCCTGTCAACTGGTGCTGGTTGCTGTGGCTGCTGAAAAGTCTGGCACAAATGTGGAAGTTGCACTGGAGCTCCTAGAAAGTGTAGGTTGCTGTGGCTGACGGCTCCTTCCCTCTGTCCTGTTCTGGATCCCACTTAAATGTTTGACAGCCTCAACCTCAGATGTCATGTAGTTGGAGGAGGCTGTTCTCGTCTCATTGCCTTCGCCTGATAAAAGGTGACAGCATGGGCTTCATCTGTGCAAACTTGTCCATGACCTCCTAGGCAACTGCTGAACGCTGGGAAACTTCACTGGGGCTTACAATCATTGGCTGTTGCATGGTGCCTGATCACATGCTCATCTCCATACTCTATGTGTCAGTGGAACCTCTGGAGATTTCGTGTGCTGAAGCTGTGGTTGCACTGGCTCCTCAGGCCAGGGACTTGAAGACTGAATATTTGCCCTTCCTTCTGATGTGTGTCTTCAAGAAGTTAAGTTTATCATGAATCCAGTTCTGCCTCTCTGTCATTTCCTTTGGAGCATGGCAAGACTTGGACTTTGGGATTTGAACCAAGTCTTACACACTTTCACAGACCGGTTGTGGCTACTGTCGAACCTCTCGCACAAGGGCTTTGTCAGTTTTTCTGTTCAGCTTGCCCCGGTGTGTTCCCAGCTTGTCCTGCTGAGATGTTACCAACTCTGCAGCCAAAGACTTGGAGACTTCCCATGTTGATCGGAAGCAGCCAAGTCAAGTAAGTGCACACATTTGTGCCAAATCAAGTCAGTTTACGACAGGCCGGTTTTCTTTCAAGTATGGTCGGTTTGTGTCTACAGCCTGTCATGAAGTGATGTCCGGGTACTTGACTACAACAGGCCAGCAAGTGCTTCCAGACAAGATGGTAACAGTATAGGACAAGACAGGAAGTGACTACAACAAGCTGTAGAAAGATACAACAAGACAGTAACCAGGTGGGCGGAGCCAAAGTCGGGATCAAACATTGGGGATTTAGCAACTAAAAATATCATATTTTGCAAACCGACCACAACAACCCGGAAACTACAACTGATCCAAATCAACCCCATAGTTACTGATAAGAGAGCCCAAGTGGAACACCAACATCAGGAAATTGTGTGCTGAGATACTTCAATCTGCTCAAGTTGAGATTGGTCCCCCATTTCAGGGTTAAGATTGATCTGTATAATCAAAGGGATCATGTTGGATTGGTTTTTCAACTTTTGTAGTAAACCATGTGGTAAAAAGCTTATTATTTAATTTGCCGAAGTACCTTTAATTTATTTATTTGGGGTTTCAACACTGTACAGGTCATATTACGATGGGTAGTTTTGTGGGAAGAGGAAACAAGTACATACAGTTGCTAAAGATTTTGTATTGTAAGCTGCTGACCATTGGTAAGTTTCCCACATTTGGTCCTGGGTTTGAACCGCCGACCTCAGAGGTGGGAGGCGAGTGTGTTACCACTGCACCACTGTGGAGCCTAGAAGTACTTTTAGGGTCACATTTATAAATGTCACGGGAGTAGCCTGTATGGTAATGAAGTCACCTTTTATGGTATTTTAATGTAGGTTTGAGTGCCTTTATGTAGAACCATTAACCTATTTTCTCCATTGAAACAATGATGGCCGGAAATGACAGATATCATAAACCTTTATAAGACAGCTACATTAATTAATTAAGCATCCCAGTCTTTCTAGAACTATAGACTTATTTTACTTAAACACTTAAATAAAATGGTGGCTACTAGAAGTTAAACATCCTTCATTAGACATATACAAAAAATATATCACTCAACAAAGATGAACAATATAATAATAATATAATACTTGTGCTATGTCCTCATACTTGTTTATCACGATGCCTGATTTTTCATGGGTAGCATTAACATACCAAATGTCTAGGACTGCTGTTTGGCCTTGAACAAGGGCCCCAAGGTCAAATGTGAATACATCAAAAGAGGAGTTTCAAGATTATATGTCTGCGTACTTGTAGAGGACATTCAGCACATATATCAGTTCAACCATAAAGTCTTGAAACTGTTAGAAGTTTAATTATTAGCCTCCAACAAAGTGGTATATGGAATTAGCTCCATTTTTATTTTGCAAAGTTGTTTACAGATATTGATCAAATTTTCAGGAAATGTTGGCACAAAGAAAAGATGATTAAATCTTGATGGCGATCTGGATCACCGTCTAGATCCAGGAATTTGTATGACTTTCTATTATTGCACTAATAAACAATATAGGGCGTGTTGGCAAAGGTATTCGCTGTCTGAGTGAAATGTTTGTTGGGACTTTTTTAAATGGAGCCTTAATTACTCATGGAGACGCTGTTGCAAAAAAAAAGGATAGATCCTGTTAATTTTAGAAGCAAACTTGTAGTAAAAATTTTCTTAAATTTTACTTTTATATATCCGCACACATACTGTTGAGTGCAAAATGCCACAATAACATCATTAACTCACAAGCTGGACTGCTAATTTGCCATCTGATGACAGATAAAAAGTGTTTTGGTTGAAAACTGGTGATGTATTTGTAATTTATTTAATTTCTGCTTTACGAATGAACATTTCATGTAAGAAAGTGTTAAAATTATTATTTTCTCTAAAAATATCAAATAAACAATGAAAACAGTGTTTTAAGACTTCGAAAGTGTTGTTTAAATACTCTTACATCAATTCCGTTTCCTTTCTACAAAATTTGTCAAAATGTTTATCAGTCTACTGTTATAAAACATTAGATATGTACCTCAACTGAAAAGCCACCAAATTGGGACATGTACATGTACTTGTATTTTGGTGTACAGGACCTGTATTTTACAACAATACTAGATAAGGTGACCTTAAATCTAAGTAAGGGAAAGTTGTTCACGTAAGTTCTTGTTTGACCTGGTAACAACAAAACTAAAGCTAGGAATATTCAGTTTCATAAGTTCTTATTTGAAATCTAAGTAATACGTAAAATTTAAGGTAGAATGGTCTCATATTGTAGAATACTACTCCCATGCTCCAGGTCATTACATATGTGAGTATTTAAAACTCTCTATTCTCTCTACACTTTGATGTAATCAATGTTATAACCTCTGGCAAGGAGGTATTACATTCGTGACAATTTGTCTGTTTGTTTGTGTCAGGATTACAGAAATACTTATTCAGTCTTCATAAAAATTGAGAAGATGGATGTTGGTCTAACTTAGATCCCATTAAATTTTGAGGGTGATCTGGATAATATGGAAGCCCATTAGTAACATGAATTGTGAGAAAAAAATATAAGTTTGTTTCCCGTTTCTATTTTTTTGCTATCTCGTAATTATGACATCACAAGTTTGTTTCCCGTTTCTAAGTTTTTGCTATCTCGTTATTTTGAGATAGGAATTTCGTTGAGGGGCATTCTCAACGCTGAAATGAGTGCACACCATGGGAATGGTATGTACGTAGTGGGGGACGCTCACTGACACATGTCCTCAGAAGGGGTGAGGGAGGAGAGGAGGATCTCAGCCATGTACGCAGTGGGGGACACTCAGTGACACGTGTCCCCAGTGGGGGATTGTAGAGGAGAGGGGGACCAAACCTGTTACTATCTTTTCTGAATGGTTAGTTTGTGTTCCATAATGTTATACTCGTATTGTGTGATAAATAAAAGCTAACATTTCAGTGATCTATTTTTTCTCTTCAAATAATGATTTCTCTTTGAGGCATCTCCCATTACGGACATAATGTGGTGGGGGACGTCCCCCACTACGTACATACCATCCCCCATCACATGCACTCACTTCAGCGCTGAGAATGCCCCTCAACAAAATTGCTATCTCAAAATAATGAGATAGCGAAAATTTAGAAACAGGAAAACAGATACTATCTCAAAATAACGAGATAGTAAAAAAATAGAAACGGGAAACAAACTAGTGATCTCATAATCATGAGATAGCAAAAATTTAGAAATGGGAAACAAATATGCTATCTCAAAATAACGAGATACTATCTCAAAATAACGAGATAATAAAAAAATAGAAACGGGAAACAAACTTCTAAATTTTTTCTCAGAATTTATGTTACTAATGGGCTTCCATAGGATCACTGTCTGGATATAAAAAATAAGGTCCAGATGTATTCATTTAACAAGAGTGATCTTGTTTTGCATATATTATTCAAGCCACTTTGTTTAAAATACAATTTTAATTTTAAAAATACACATATCAAAAGAAAGTTCTATTTTCATGAATATTTCATGATAACATTTTGTATTGTTATAAGTTATAACATGACATTAAAATAACTGTGGCATATACAAAGGGGCATTAGGATTGAAAATTACAGCACTGGTTAGTTTGAATAGCAATTGAAATACCCTTTAAGTAATGATCAACCCTTTCATTTGTAAACTGAACATGATGTATAGGGCTTTCTTCAAGATCTAGAGAATAGTGTATGCTTTTCTACATGGATATAAAAGAACTGTAGCGCTTTTCTCCTGTAGGGCTTTTCTTTGTAGGGCTTTTTCCCAGTCTTCAATCAATAACTGACGGGCTGGCATATTACACTTATGAAATGTGATCGCTTCACTTTCAAAACTCCAATAGTTAATTTACCCACTAATGTGGCTCACTAATGTGATCACAGTTTAGCAAGAACACACATGCACCAATTTGTCAAAAAAAAAACAGGCACCACACACTTTCTATAACCAGCCACTTGACATGTCATAATACTGGCCAGTATTTAAAAGGTTCCAACAGACAATACATGATATTGTCCAGTTTTGGATGTGTACACAAATATTGCTCTACACATATATAAACTTGCCACCCCTCAAAATTTATTTAAATTAGGCATTGCCATATTAGGTATGTAACTACCAGGCTTACTTCCCACTGGTGTACAATGTAAAAACTCTATTCAATCTTAACAGAGAGCTCACATGAATTGTAACATACACTGGTATTGCTCAATGCCGGAAGAGAGAACACCCACAGTGTAAATAAACAGAATGGAAAACTCTCAAGTGGCTTTATATTCATTCGCCAACTAGGCTCAGAGATTTGCAAAGTGTCAAGCTTAATGTACGTCAGTCATTGAACTAGACAGTGGAAAAGTAGTCCGTGCCTAACAACAGAATCTGTTGTGTTGTTAAAGTTTTGTGTAAATTTAAGCATGATTTGAAAATGCATGAAAAGATTTTCAGTGTGATATTTGCTGAAACTTTTATAGTGTGGGGAAGTTCATATACTCACCATTTCAACTGTTGAGGTAGGTATTCTTATTTTTATTATTGGCTACCCAGACACAAGGTCTCTTCTCGGAGCCATAACGGCAAAGTCATGAAATGAAAATCATATATTTATTATCCACCGGATAGGGGGATTTACAGTGTGGGATATACATCAGCCCCACCTTATCATGGATAATAACTGTCAATAATTTCCGATTTTCCAAAAATCCATGTAAAAATGGCTGAGAAATCGCAAGTTAAATATTGAGTATATATATATGGTTATTCTCTCTTTAAATATGGATTTATTAAGGTGAAAAAAATTCAAAATGGTGGATGACAGAAGTAAAATGTCTGTCATCAGACATATACAGAAGAAATATATCACCCATGAAGATTAACAATATAATAATCGTGTGCTAGGCACTCGTACAATATATTTATCTTCATTCATGATATATTTTTTCTTCTGTATATGTCTTTTGAGAAGTCTTTTATTATATAGAAACAACTGTAAGAAACAGTGATGAATGGGCCCTAATAGTGGCCATTCTAAATACTTATGCCCAGGTCACACAGTGGCGAGGGTGCTACAATGATATCTGCGAATATAGAAGAACAGAGGCGACTTCAAATTCGCCAGAATTCGCCAAAAAAAAAGCGGGAAAGTGTAGTCACGTGATAAAAGATCTTCATACTTCTACGACCCCTCTATGATGTTCTACGATGCCTTTCGAATGTCCTGAGACAAAGCAAGAATATACAAAGAATACCCTACGAACTGGTGAAGACATCTGGCGAATTTACCCACGAATCAGCTACAAGTAGGGGAGAATGAATGCGATACTTGAGGAATCTTCTACGACAAAGGAAGAACCAGTTGAGAACAAGGAAGAATATTTGGCGAATTTACTGAGAACAAGAAGGTAGTACGATTTGCTGGAGAATGTCCTACCACAGAGCTACGATGTAGAAGAATCTGCTAGCAATAGTGGCGAATTCTAATGGCGAACTAAAAAATGGTCACGAATCGGCAAATACCGGCGATAGTTTTGAACAGTTTGAAACTGTCATAGCTAGATGACAATCCATGGAGAATGTTGGAGAACAGTGAAGATGGACCAAGAATATGCTACCAACAAGGACGAATTTCAGGATCGCGAATATTCGCCACTAAAGATCGCCACAGTGTGACCTGGGCATTATGCTTAAATATTCAGTAACTTTGAAAACCTTTGGCAAGTGGGTATTTAATTCTATGAGTATTCACGGCTGATTTTTATGGTGATCTCACTTCAAAAGCACACCTATGCCTTAATGGCTGGGTACTACTGTTTTTGTTACTGTTATCTGGATTCATCAAATAAAATAAACTGCATTTCTTGTCTTTTCTTTGAAGAAACAAATATTTCGTCTCTTGCAGTAATAGACCAATTTCTTTGGTCAGTAGTTGTTTGACTCTTTTGCCTGTGCTACTCTATGCAGAAGACAAGTTAAAAATTCTCGCGAGATTCCGGTGCTTTTTGTTGAATTTTTGTTAGCTGGATTCGTTAGTCGAATTACTGTAAGCTGGATGTATCAAATAAAATAAACTCATTTCCATGTCTTTCTCACTGATTTCTATGAGAAAATATGTACGTCATCGCTTTCGATAATAAAGGAATTTCTTTGGTCCGTATTTGTTTTGACTGTTTCGCCTGTACAACATATGCAGAAAAAAAAGAGTTAATAATTCAACAAAAAGCAGTGAAAAGCACGGCTACATTTTGAAAGCCATCATCTGATTGGTCCATGGTGGGGGACATTGGCCAACCAGAAGAGAGATAAGAAACATGATGACAATATTTGTTTACAATAATGGCTACCACTTTAAAACCCCAAATATATTGTAAAACATAGCAATATACATGGATATATCTTATTTTAAAAGTTTCGGGACATCCGGACCGAGGCAGTGCACAACGTTTTCAGTCCGGAGGTGAAATTTCCCGACTTGGACCGCCGGGTAACCGCCAATGTCCAACACAATGTCGAAGTGATCTATAGAAGTGCGAGTCTCACTAGAACTTGCACATAAAAAGGTTTGACTAGGTGATATACATTGTGTTCTACATACTATTATGGGCAGCAAAACTGAACATTAATTAATGTATGCATATATTGTGATTTTCAACATGGATATAGTTCTAAAATGTTGCATATATTATGTACTGTATATATGGAACTTTGTGACTGAGTATTGTTTGTCAAACGCTGCTGGACAAGAGGCCGTTGCAGCCAAAATCGGTTATCAGCAATTGTCATAAAATATAGTTTAAATAAAAAACAATGCCACGATGCCAAATTAACATACATTATCTGTAATCTTACACTTATATAATAAACAGTGGAGTGCATTCTCTGCAAATAAGGTAAAACTAAACACCTGGGGTATGATTGAATCCTCCAACAGAGGAATCAAAAGGAAAGAAATGTCCATTACAAAATAATTTTCTTTTTATTTAACATGTGAAGGCAATACACAGATTCTAAAATCACTCTTTCTCATGTATTAATTTTCTAATAATTTGAAACTTTTATTTCTATAACATGTTCAAACATTGACTTTTCAGAGAAAGAAGTACAATATGGCTCAGGAAACAGATGCCAGCAGAGAAGAACTTTTAAAAGGTGCAATATCTCACCAAAAGAAATATCTATCAGAAAATGTACTGGTGACAGACTTTTTGGACCTCCTGTTGTCAGAGGGTGTCATTGAACAAGCAAACGAAGAGGAAATCCAAGCATGTTTGACAAACAAAGGAAAGACTAATGCAGCAAGTTTGTTTTGGTCAATGCTGCTGAGAGATGAAATACCAGTAGTGAGATTTGTGGAGATCATAGAGAGGAAAACTAAACCAAAACACTGGATTTGTGACAAACTGGATGAGTTTGTAGCAAAGGTGAAATCTGGAGAATGGCCTTTGTATGGAGAACCAGATTTTAACAGTAGGTTCCAATAATTTTTTTCTCAGATTCTCAAGTGATTACTTAAGTATATATAATAAATAACTATATAATGACATATCCTTTACAAGAAATATATGACAAAGTCAAGGAAACTAAATATTTTTTTGTTCATATTTAAACATTAATTTGGAAGTTAAAACAAAATTTAATTTGTTAATTATAGGAAAAAATTAGGTTAAACTTTATTCTAATTTAATAATTTACAAAGTGAGTAACATGTACCTTACTTTTGTCTTTTCAATAAGTAGAGGTTTCAATTAAAATATAATTTTTTAATAACAAAAGCTGAGAACAGGCATTTCTTCTAACTTGACTATACATGTTAATAATACCCTTTTCTAAAGTTAAGTAATTCCATTGGGTGATAGGAAAATTGCCTAACTAACACCTAGAAATGGCCTAAAATAGCCCAAATATCACCTATCTTACTTTTAATTGTAATATTAAAGCAGCAACTTTCATGGAAAATGTTTCCCAATTATAAACACTTTGAAACCAAGTTTTCAAACTATGTAAAATGATTGATATTTGGGTGATGTTAATAAGAAAAACACCAAAATGTTCATTATTATGTGTAGTATGCTCGTATATACCTATTTAAACTACACACAAAGTAGAATATATCTTTTAAAAAAGTTACTGACCAGCAACATGCACAGAAAAAATGTCCAGTTAAAATATTCTGAGAAATCAAAGCATAGGTTTTAATCTCTATAAAATACTTAATATTTAGATTGCTTCAATAAGACAACACCAGAAATTGTTCATTTTAATGTGTAGAATTGTCGTATATAGCTAATTGTATTGGAAACAAAGTAAAAGTTGTCCTAAAATTAAGAAATTAAGCAAAATATCAACAGAAAAAAATGCCCAAGAAATAATACTGGTAAATTAAAGCTGATGTCTTGTTTAATGCCTGTCAGATAGTCAATTATTGAACAATTTAAGCCAATACTCAAGACAACTCTAGCACAACTCTGGTACATTAAAGTACATAATTATAATACTATTCCTTAAAAAATAAAAAAGGTGGAAAGGGTGGGTTGTAAATAAATTCTGAAGATAAGCAATTTTAAAGTTAGTAGCAGTTACGGTGCACACTTGAAAAATGGTAATGAAGTTTTTGAAGATTAACTGATAGGGAAGCCACAATGTCTGATAGCAATTAACTGTGTAGCTATGTTCACGGCAAAGAGCGCCCAATTATTTAACACTGGGAAATCAAAGGCTATGTAGCTTTCCCAGGAAAATATTCAAAAGTGATGAGACATGATTGTGCAAAGAATTGCAAACATTAATAGGTTTATGTCATTCCTCGACTCTGTCAGTCACACTGTCCTTTTATAAATCATCTAACCCTGATGTCTTTGTATGCTGTAATACTTGGATCAGGTGATGTTTAGGCCATTTAAAATTTCCACCACTGAATTCTCTCTCTTTTGCAGTTCATTAATCACTAACTTATATATTCAACAAGCAAAAACACATTGCTTACTTAATGTTCAAATTTGCGACTGGAATATTCAAGTTAGAAAAATTACAAAAACTAATTTGATAAAATAAATTGCAGTTCTAAGCTGATGTAGAATATAGACACACAACTGTCATGTCAGTGTAAACCTTGTAACTTTTTTGTCAGAGATTAAAGAAATGCTGAGAAAGAAATGCTTGAATGCAACATGGATGAATCTTGAAGTTATACCAGAAGAAGAAAATGCTGTAATCCAAATTTCTCAAGAACTGTTGACTCCAAACTTTGAAACTAAGGTGATAAAACCTAGTGCACTGCATTCTAAAAAAGTTTTTCAGAGAAAAAAAGTATCTAGTGATCATTATAAAAAAACTGATGACAAGCATTTACATGATATTTTGAGTCATGTGTCACATCAAGAAAGAAAAAGTGTTTTAACTGACCTTCAGCATAATCTTGTTGAACTGTTGGGAGTTGCAGGGACTGGAAAAACTACAGCAGTGAAAAAGCTTGCATATACCTGGGCAACAGATGGAAATCAATTACAGAAGAATTATGATTTGATTTTTTTCATCCCTGTCAGAGACGTCATCAAGGACAAACTGATGGACATATTGTGTGACATGGACCTGTTGCCTAACTCTGAGAAAAAAAGCTTTGACCATTTCTTACAGAGGTCTGAACAAGCTAGGAAAGTTTTATTTATCCTAGATGGAA
Organism: Sabellastarte sp. h YS-2021; assembly: GCA_964017235.1. NCBI lineage: Eukaryota > Metazoa > Annelida > Polychaeta > Sabellida > Sabellidae > Sabellastarte > Sabellastarte sp. h YS-2021. The sequence goes on from OZ024940.1 coordinate 29,068,083, forward strand.
TTGATGAAAATGACTTACATGCAGGCACAGACTTGTTTAACCTTGTGACTGGAAGGCTTTTCCCAAATGTGACTGTCCTGATAACTGCAAGACCTGAGGGGAAATCTTTGGGTCTAATTGATAAGAAACCAAGAGTCAAGGTCACCCTGCATGGGACTGACCAGGAAAGTGTGGACAGAATGATAGCAGATGCAGTAACAGGGTCATCTGAAGAAGAAATAAAAGCATTCAAGCAAAGATATGAAGAAAAACTTTCTGACAATGGGCTGCTTCTCATCCCTCTCTACCTGACACTATTGTGTTTTGTATTCAAAGAAAACATTGCCAAAGGTATTAAGTGTGTCAATTTAAAGATACCTGAAACAATGACCCAATTATTTAATACTATCATGCATGTGATTGTTAGAAGATGGTTACAGAAGAGAAAACACAACAATACAACAATCACTTTCAGCAAGAGTCCTGTTGAAACAGACAGTACAGTGCCTTCTGAGATCAAAAGAATCCTTTACTTTATTGGTAGGATCTGTTACAAAGGACTTTTAGTAAACAAATACCAGTTTTCAGATCGGGATGCCAAAGAGTGTTACTTAGATATGGAGGATATCAAACAGAGTGGCTTGTTCACTGTAGGTAAGGAAAATTGTGGTGAATTCTTTTTTACAAAACACAAACAGCTTCAGGAGTATCTGGCCGCTTTGTATTTAGCCCATGAAGGTACAAAGGAGCCTTGTTTCCATGAGCTAATGCATAAGGAGGAAAACAAAGATAAAGGGTTATTTGAAGTTATAAGAGGCTGCAATATGGTGCTACTCACCCAATTTGCTTGTGGACTTTCTGGAGACTTTTTGAAGTCTGTGCTGAATCTAGCTACTTCTAATTTCAGAATATTATTGATTGAGAACATTACTGGATCCTGTCATGGAGTACACATAGACTATGAAGCGGTACTTTTTACAGAGCAAAATGGTTGTGATCTTTCTGCTGTTGATAAACAGACATTGGAAGGTTGTGATGCACTTACCAAATATATGTGTGAAACAAAAATAAAACTGGTTTCAGAAGGGCAATATGGGGCAGGCACTATTCACCATATTAATAACATGATTAGAGCATTAGATGCACGTGTGTGTGCGATTCTTCTCAGCAGATTTTATGGTTTGAAACTAATTCTACCAGACTGTGGGCAGTCTACTGGACTTGAAGTACAGGGTGACGTTTGTAACTGTGTTTGTGATGATTCTGTTGTGACACTTATATTGGACGCGACACAGGCATGCCTGCTGAGTAAAGTACAAATTCACAATTCGAGGTCTATTAATGTAGATTCTTTCTATATCAAGTATATTGATGTAGTTGGACTCTTGAACACATTTCCAGATGTCACAAACTTAGCTATTAGGGCAGAATGCTTTTATTTGTATGAAAACATAGCTGGAAAATTACACTGTGATACAAATACCAAACTCAAGTGTCTGGAAATAGTATCTGGAGGCATAATTGAGATACCAATTTGCTACAAACAATGTTTACTAAAACAATTTTCAACTTTAAAGTTGAAAGGTGTCAAAAACATACATACACATCTCAGCGAGCATTTCAATGAAGAGGAAAATTTGTGGAATGGGTTGCAACATCTAGCTTTACTATGTGGTATTCAAACTTGTTCAGAAGTATCAGCTTTGTGTGCCCTACTGGAGGCTAACTCTGCATCATTACTGTCATGTGAACTTAATATATATGTGCCAGAAGATTCTCAAATACACTTGACTAAGTCTTTTAAAAATCTGAGTGAACTTCAAGAGTTGAAATTGTATGCATCAAGACAACCAGATTATTTGGCTGATGTACTGGTTCAGTGTCTGCTAGGACTTAGTAACCTCCATACACTAAAAGTCTGTAACTTGTATGTGAGAAGTAATGTTTTCACACAACTGGCTGAAGGACTGAAAACACTGATGAACCTAAAATGTTTCACATTGGATACTGGGGGTGATGGTAAGGAAGACTACACAGCCAAAATAGCAGTAGAGTGTCTCCCATGTCTGCCACAGATTAAAGATCTGTATTTGAGTGCACATCTTGATAAGACCCAACACCAAATACCCGAACAACTCATTAAAGTCTTGAAGTCCTTGGATCAGTTAGAAAGACTAAATGGGAAAAACGCAAGTCATTGCATACATGATATTTTGACTAAAACATACTTTTCAGATATTGGAATTCCAAGATATGTATTTCCACTCAATCCACTGTCCGCCTAATCTTTTCTGGATGCTGTTTGCTATTTAATGTGAAGATGTTTAAGGATGTTTCAAACTTTCACAGAGTTGGCGACAATGTTAAAATAAATTATAGTATGGTTAAAACTGTGCTACCTCACACAGTAGATAAACAAGATCACCAAACAGACATGAATTCAGTTCCTTTTGCACATACAATGTGTATCTGTTTTACTTTGCTTATATTACACAATTAACCACTTTCCTTGAAAAAATGTATACTTAACCAAAAAAGTAACGCAAGTTTTATCAAGAATTAATCATACTAGATTTTGTTTATTTTGGGGTTTTTTTTATTGTCTTGTTGTTTTTTTTGTCAATTATCAATATGTAATGATATTCTAGCCAAAATAAGGAAATATGATGTGAGGAAAATGGTACAGAGAGACACAAATACAAAATTCTTTTTATGTTCCCATCAGACACAATACTGATAAAAATCATCAATTTTATACAACAAAGCAGCCTAGAAAGTGTCTAAATAATTATTAGTAAGGCCTTCCCTGAATTTTTTTACAATTATATGACTAGAAAGGAAATTGTAGATTTCTTTGCACATTTATACAAGTGGGTTCACTGAAAAAAGATACAGGATAAATAGACTGAACAGTAAGATGCACATACTTTTTTTATTTTTTACTTGGTGACAGGATTCGATTAAAGTAGGCTATTTTAGATATCTCAGGCTTGTTAAGCATAGTGTTAGTTCTTTATACTGTTAGTGTTCACCAGATACCTTCACTTTTTAATGACTGAAATATAGAACGATATTTTTAAAGACTTATTTTAATGTAAACGTAGTTACTTGAGCTAATTTTGTGGCCTACAAAATGTAATATGTGTTTTAAGATTTATGTTTCTTTTGGTTAACTATTATAGATACTTATGTAAATATGATGACGAGATAATGTAATGTTCAGTTGCTATATGTAATCAGTTAATATATGTTATAAAAAAATTGGTGCAAATGAAATTATGTAAAATTTAGTTATCACTACATTTGATTTAGTGTATATATTTAGAATATTTAGAATTTTATTCACATTTTAGTGTATATATTTAGAATTTTATTCACATTTTTATTCACAAACGGTGACATCTATGTTTCATTGGTGTATAATCTGATATTTTGTACATTATCCAAATTCTTCTATTTTCGCTCACTGTGTGTTGATTTGTCCAATTAACGATCATGCTTTATAACTGTAAAGTGTCACTCGATCCCTTAAATAAATGTATTTTATTATTTACTTTGTGTTGTTTTTGGGTCGTAACATACAAGTGGGTTCACTGAAAAAAGATACAGGATAAATACAGGAATATACAGGCGAGGATATATATTTTTTGCATACACAAGTGCCACTTACTATGGATAATTAGCATTACAAATTCATAGAAAAGTTTGGATTTTGTATTTATATTTTGGCAACCATTGAAAAAACAACTTGTCGTTTCTGCTGCATAAAAATCCTTGTAGAAATGGTAAAGAAATCTCAAGCTTTACATTTAAGACGAGTTTTGCTTATTATTAAAGCAAAATAGTCAATCATATAAGTGAAATAACCCTGATTCCCTCCGGGGAGGATTATTATTTTTCATGACTGTTATTCTGTTAGCAAGATTACACAAATATATTACTGCTTGGATCTTTCTGAAAAACAATCAGAAGATGGGTCTTTGTCTAACGTAGATCTGTTTAGATTTTGAGACTGATCTGTGTCACCATCTGGATACAAAAGATAATGTGGATTTTTTCATGTACTTATTACATGCTAAGTTTTTTCTCAGGATTACACAAATACTCCTGGTTGAATCTTCCTGAGAAATAGGAAGATGGGATCTTGGTCCCACTTAGGTTGGATCTTCCTGAGAAAAATAGGAAGATGGGATCTTGGTGCCACTTAGATTGAACCTTCCTGAGAAAAATAGGAAAATGGGATCTTGGTCCCACTTAGATCCTACTAAATTTTGAGAATGATGTAGATCACTTTTCGGATTTAAAAAAATTTATCTGGATTTTTCCATTTATTTATTATTGCATACCTTCTTATTTAATATGAAATGTTTGACATGTGGATGGAAGCAAAACAAAACAATATGCCAAGGATCATTTCCAAAGTTCACATATGACCTTTGACCCCTTTTTATGTCAGCTGACTTGTCAGTCAGCTGACATTATAGCATCACTCTGCGGCGTGGGCGTACGCGTCCGCGTCCGCGTGAACAACTTCTCCTCCAAAACTACAAGGCCTAGAGACGTGCTGTTTTTTTTAAAAGATACCTTATCTATCGAGGATGAAAATTTGTTCAAGGCATGCAAATCTGTCTGTTCGTCTGTTTGCTAGAGACATTACAAGGGGGGTACCCCCACCAAAAGTGTGAAAATTTCAACACTTTATCACAATTTTCTCAGTGACTATTGCAGGGATTTCTCTCATATCTTGCATATATGTACTAGACCAGAGGTAGATTCCCTTGTGTGAGTATGAGACCTGGATCTGTTTTATTTTTTTTTAATAAATTTTTTTAATAATTTTTAATGCCTTAAAATTCATGAAATCATTCACTAAATCACTAAATCCGTCGTGATATGACCTGTACAGTGTTGAAAGCGACATAAAACCCCAAATAAAAAAATCACTAAATCACTTATAACTTGAAAAGTGTTGCATTTAGAGCATTTTGTTAAAATATGTCATTCAGCTACTTTTTTCATAGCTACAACATGAGGAGTAACTTGGGTGTCTGTCTCAATAGCTAAGTGAGTAATAGCTACTTTTGGGCTTTTCAGTAACTTCCATCATGAGTAAAATCACTTATAACTTGAAAACTATTGCATTTAGAGAATTTTGTATAAATATGTTATTCAGCTACTTTTGGGTCAGCTATAACATAGTAAAATTTCAGGCCTGTAGCTCATGGCATAGCTGAGTAATAGCTACTTTGAGGTTATCACTGTTGAGTAAATCACTTATAACTTGAAAACTATTGCATTTAGAGTATTTTGTTTAAATATGTTATTCACCTATTTTGGGGTCAGCTATAACATAGTGAAGTTCTAGACCTGTAGCTCATTGCATAGCTGAGTAATAGCTACTTTGAAGTTCTCACTGTTGAGTAAATCAGTTGTAATTGGAAAACTATTAAATTTACAGAAATTTGTGTAAATATGTTATTCAGCTACTTTTGGGTCAGCTATAACATAGTGAAATTACAGACCTGTAGCTCATGGCACAACTGAGCAATAGCTATTTTCAGGAACTGACTGTTGAGTAAATCAGTTGTAACTTGAAAAGTGTTGCATTTAGAGCATTGTGTTAAAATATGTCATTCAGCTACTTTTTTCATAGCTACAACATGGTAACTTGGGTGTCTGTCTCAATAGCTAAGTGAGTAATAGCTACTTTTGGGCTTTTCAGTAACTTCCATCATGAGTAAAATCACTTGTAACTTGAAAACTATTGCATTTAGAGAATTTCGTATAAATATGTTATTCAGCTACTTTTGGGTCAGCTATAACATAGTAAAGTTTCAGACCTGTAGCTCATGGCATAGCTGAGTAATAGCTACTTTGAGGTTATCACTGTTGAGTAAATCACTTATAACTTGAAAACTATTGCATTTAGAGTATTTTGTTTAAATATGTTATTCACCTATTTTGGTGTCAGCTATAACATAGTGAAGTTCTAGACCTGTGGCTCATTGCATAGCTGAGTAATAGCTACTTTGAAGTTCTCACTGTTGAGTAAATCAGTTGTAATTGGAAAACTATTAAATTTACAGAAATTTGTGTAAATATGATATTCAGCTACTTTTGGGTCAGCTATAACATAGTGAAATTACAGACCTGTAGCTCGTGGCACAACTGAGCAATAGCCATTTTCAGGTACTGACAGTTGAGTAAATCAGTTGTAACTTGAAAAGTGTTGCATTTAGAGCATTTTGTTAAAATATGTCATTCAGCTACTTTTTTCATAGCTACAACATGATGAGTAACTTGGGTGCCTGTCTCAATAGCTCAGTGAGTAATAGCTACTTTTGGGCTTTTCAGTAACTTCCATCATGCGTAAAATCACTTGTAACTTGAAAACTATTGCATTTAGAAATTTTTTTATAAATATGTTATTCAGCTACTTTTGGGTCAGCTATAACATAATAAAATTTCAGACCTGTGGCTCATGGCATAGCTGAGTAATAGCTACTTTGCACTTAAACAGTTACCTTGCTACTTTCCTTCATAATACCATTTGCACGGAACAACTTTTTTGCCCTTTTCTTCTGTCAGCGTCAGAAATTCTTTCGAACATGCTGTTCAATTACCATTTACTGTACTTCTGTACAGCACTTTCCCTGATAATTATGCTTTCCTCTCATTATCACCTTCACAAATCAAAAACACTCATTCAGCTGACACAGTGCCCATTCACGGGCACTCTCCTCTTGTTTAAGGACAAAGGGACATTGAAACCATTGTATTTTTCATCTTATTGCTCCAAGATTTCATTGTACTTTACTATATCCCAGATGGGATATACATGTAGTTATATATCCGATATAGTTATTACACGCCTTGACATAGTTATGCATTTTCCCTGAGCTCATACGCTCATGCTTCTACTGATCTCTCTTTTTTGTCCCAGACTTTGATGAAATTGACAACATGAAATTGAATTTTCCTCTCTTTACTCCAATAGCTAAATTGACAAATGTCCTTTTACCTTTTTCCCGTACATATGTCCTTCTGGATTTGCCTCTCTAGCTCTCCAGTAGCTAAAAGGATACATGTCCTTTTTGCCTTTTTCCCATACATTTGTCCTTCTGGCATCAGAGTTTCTTGAATTATGGCGCAGTGTGATGAGTATTTGCTCACTGAACTTAACCAGCAATGGGCTACACTAGTACTTGGATGAGCGACTGTCGGAGTTCTACACCAGCTGTGGGATGTGTCTCAGTTGGAATTTCTTTGTATTCCCAGACTTTTGTAAATTCTAGTACACTACTCACGTCTCTGATGGCTTTGTGCTTGCACTAGGGGACCCAAAACATTTTGGCCTTGTTATATATTTGTTTCCACTATTTGAAGCATACTTCACAAAAAGCTGTGACCTAAAATGGGGTCAAGGTACAGTAATCTAATCCATGAGGGTAAGAATAATGTACAATCATTTAAACATAGTGAGTCATAAGCTACAATTCTACCCAAATTAGTTACATTATCAGTTCCATGAAGCATTACAGTTCTCTCAGATACTAAAATAATCCTCTATCATACAGTGTAAGTTTGTCCTCAACTGATCAAAGTTGAAAATATTTAGAAGGGGAATTAGCTAAGTACAAGAGGACAAGAGGAGGAAAATGGCAGCTAAGAGCTTCTATATTTATTTTGTATTTAGTGTACATACAGTTGGTCAAAGTTCTGTACTGTAAACTGGCAAGCAACTACCAGCTTTCCTATTTGTGGTCGGCCAGGGATTCAAACTCTCATCTCAGAGGTGGGAGACGAGTGTGTTATCACTGCACCAAGAGCTTCTGTAAGAATTTGGACCCAGGCATTGGTGTGTTTAGATTTCTGTACAGATTATAAGTACAAATTATGTAGTGTACTGCATTGAGTATCCTGCATTAAACAGCTCCATGATTCCAGAGAAGAGATGGGGAAACAAGATGGCTATGTAAGCTTTGAGGGATTTTTTGCCTGAAGGAGGCAGTACATGTCACATTGTTTACATTGTCAGGAAGGTCATTCTAAATACCACAGGTCATACTTTTCAACATGCATGGTATTTTTAACATTACTACTTAGAGTTGAAGCTCCAAACTGCCATACTCTTCATAGAACATATTTCAGGGACAAATCTATTATAAACCATTTTATTTTATGGAATACTTTACAGTTTTAACATATACACTCACAGATAATTGAGAAAATATCATTCGGAGCCAATCCTGAGATCTCACAAATCGTTAGATTAGGAGACACATACAGAGAACAGATCTCCACCAGAAGATGGAAGATGGTTGTAGCTAGAATATCATTCACATAATGTAATCAGTTCTTCTTTTGGCATGGCATTTACCACCTAAACAATTGCACAAAAACTGGTTCATTACTTTTAGAGTAGTTTCAACGAGCCAAGACAATGAGAACACATTGAACATGAGACTTTTGAAAGGAGGACACTCTTTGGTATCCAAAATATGATCCATATCTTGTAATAACCTGTTCCCTTAGCCAGGCCTTAAGCATATAAAACTTTCTTATGTTCATTAGGTTTGGGGTAATCACTAACAAGCCAACCTTTTCATTGGTCGCCAAGTGTAAAAAATTAAGTTGGGCTGGTGTGAATATTATAGCTGGCACAATCGTAAGTTTGACCCCAAACATATACCTGTTGTACAGATTTTCGATTGACCAAAAGCACTGATTCCTCTATCAGAGTCAGAAGTAAGAGTTAGTAGAATCTGGGAGAAAAAGTCCTCTGATAAAATCCCTACAGGAGGAGCCCTACCTTTTTAGAAGCACAGGAGGGTAGATTAATTTAGTATTTGGTTACAAAAGTTGAGCCCATTCCAGGGAGGACTTATATTTAAACCTAAAGACTTGAGCCAAAGATTAGAAAAGCTTCTTTGAGAAATCTGCTGGGTATAAGAACAAAACTTAGTGCAAGTTTTAAACAAAAACACCGCATCCCCAAAAAAACACTCAATACTTTCAATTTAATTACTTCTGCGATTTTTTAAGCCTGCTTTTGTTTATCTGTGAATTTTTTTTCTGGAATGAATATCTTTGATCATATAAAACATGTAGGTCTTTTCTCCTGTAGATATTATCTCCATGAGGCTTTTTATCCTAACACAAGTATGGCACGCCCTACATTATTAATACACATAATAAATCAGTAACACCTGCTTGAACAGATAGTGGCCATATTAATTTTAATTGAGAGAATTGGGGGTTGTCCAGCGGAGATTATTACAATGGTCTAAGGTCAGCAGTGATGGTGGAGGCTGGTCCCAGCGATGAGGAAGGGGCGCTTGACCAACAGTAATTTCCAAGGGAGGCTGTGATTGTCAGGATGTCTTTCTATTTGTAAGACGTTGCTAGAAAACTCCCCAACAGAAGCCTCAAGTTTCCTTAATCACATTACAACTCCACGACAGGATGCCTGCCAATTTATAAAATATTGCCCCAACCCAAAGCCTCATGTTTCCTCATTGAACAGTATCAAGAGGTAATGACCAGAATGATTTTCATTTTGATAGAAAGGTTGCTAAATTATAAACTACTTCAAAAAAAATCATAGAATTATACACCCATTATCCAACTTATCAGTGTTATTGAGGAAATAGGATGCCCCACTTGGCAGTTGTTTAAGCAATATTCTAAAAATAAAAGATATCCTGACCCTCACCGCTTGGGGGTTTCTAGCAATATTTATAAATCTCTCTATCCCCCAATTTGACACTCCCCCAGCCAATCACTTCTATCGCCATATGTCCAAGTAGATATTCCAGATGCCCGGATTTTAGAATGAACTAGCAATTTGTCTTAAAAATATACAGCTATCATTCTTTGTGCACACACAGTTCATTGGGTCAAGAGGTTGTTTAATACACATACACTGGTATGTAACTGAGCATGCAGAGAAAATATGAGAATGACTTAAATCTGGCAATGTGATAAACATTTTAATAATAATAATAATAGTACTGGGCTCTTATATAGCGCTTTTTCTCTATTATTAGCTCAAAAGCGCTTTATACAGTATTACCCCAGCAAGGATAGCCAGCCTTGGTAACCTTGCTTATTGCTGCCATGCAAGGCGCAAAAGCCAGTATCCCTTAAAGCCGTATTTCCCCTGGGTGGAGAGAGGCAGAGAACAGGTTAACATCTTGCCCAAGGATGTTATCCCACATGAAACAATGAAATTTTAACTACATAATGTACTAATATGGCACATTCGATGGCAGATTGGGTTGGTATTTTTGCTTTTTTATAATTTTAATGAAACTGTAAGTGTTTGCATTGTTTTCAGTGTCACTGTAGCAGATCATTAAAGTAGGCCCAAATGTGTTTTGGGCCTCCAGTGCAAGTGCAAAGCCATCAGAGATACGAGTAGTGCACTGAAGCAGTCACCCATCCCAGTACTAACATAGCCCGTCACCGCTAAACTTCTGTAAAAGACAGACAGTGATTGTGGTCAGGCCACAGCTTCTTTAAAAGACAGACACAATTCCTGAAAGTCCGGAGACAAAAAAATAATGAGTCGCTGAATACCTCTCAGTGCCGATCATCACAGGATCAAGGTCAAAGGTCACACGGAGGTCAAACCATGATGTTGCACAACTAGACCCCCTAAAAACATCCCTGCCAAGTTTGAACTTCCTGCAGCTAATGGTTGCAGAGATCTAGCCCGGACAAGATTCCCGAACAGACGGACAGGCAGACAGGCAGAATGACAGGTGGACAGGCAGACAGACAGAGAGACAGACAGATGAAATGCTGACGACAATACCCCTCAGGCCGCGTCTGGCCAAGGGGTAAAAATAAAAAAAAAGTGATTTCTAGATGTGTGAGCTGGGACAGAGCTCGCGCTTAAAAATAATTAGGTGTAGACATGTGTTAATGTTGTCTTGAGAGTTACAATATGTTGACCTCAATTTAAAAGAGGTTTTTATCAAATACATGGAGAATTATTATGTAGCCGAGTATTATGTTTGGTTCTTAATTTGATTTTGTAAATGTGCATCATTATTAAATTTATTTTATTGGGTGTGTCAAGGAGCAAATATTATAATAGCTTCCTTTTATCATATTATTGTAGTATTGTAGAAAATTCCTGCTACTTCTCTTGATAAGTAGTCAATCTATGTATCATAGCATAACAAGGCAAAACATAATGAATGAAAGCTGATTGTATGTCAGGATATGGTTCACACAGGATTACAGCTGCAGCCAATCTGTAAATACTTGAATTGCTTCAACAAAAGGTATGGAATATCAACCTTTAACAAACACATCAATCTACATGTCATTACTGTTGTGATCTGGGAAATGTTCAGTTACATTTCTGTTAAGGCCAAGACCCAGCGAGCCTCACACTAACAGAGATCACTTTTTTGGGGTTCTTTTGAAGCACTGTCCATGTTGATTGCTTCCAAGTTCTGATATCAGTGCCCCACTGATGGCTTTACCTCTTGTGCCTGTAGATCAAAAGACTTTTGGGCCTTACTAAAGGCTATAGGCTCACTTATAAAAGTGTCACACACACACACATATATAATAAAGTTCAGTTTTGCAGAAATAGTTTATGCTTTTGCTCTAATATCTTTTGCGTAAATATAGTAGCAATGATGTCACGGGGGGGTCATTGATTATGTCAACAAACTAATTTTTAATCCATTTTTGCATATGTATATTTGCGTCCCAAGACTTTCTTCTCCAATTAAGCCTTTTATGAGGACACTGAAACGGAAATGTTTTTACAGGTTTAGGGTTTCCAGAAAAAGATAGGAAATATATTTGAAAAAAAAATCTCCATACTGGGGAAAGTGAATGACTGTTTTGAACTGGCTAACTTTCCCGTGTCAGTAAGTTATTTTCAGATTTTTCCAAATTTGCTGCCCGCGATGTTTAAAGCTTTTATATTTGATAAGTGTTTTACTGATAAAGAGAGGGTACTGGGGAAGATTTCACAAAGGGACTTAGTCTATGCCACGTTTTGGCTAGGTCAGGGACTTAAATCTAAGACTTTGGTCTTAGCTAGTTAAGGGACTTAAAGGGATTTCAAAAAGGGTGACTTAGCTAAGTCCAAGCTTATCAAATAACCACAATGGTTTTCTGTGTCATGTGACCTTTCATTTTTTATTCAAATATACTATTGGTGACATATATCCTTCATTTGATGTATTTTATCTAAGAATCGAAGGATAAGTGCTGTTTTGAAATGGAAACCCTTGTTACCACATATAAACTTCCCAAAGACTGCTTTAGTGAGGTGTTCAGTATAATTATACTTTATTTACAGCCATTTTAAATTTTGACGTGGAGAAAAGTTTATGGTGGCCATATTTAAGTCCTTTACAACATTTAAGCCCACTACCTACCAGATTTATGATAGGATCAAAGTGCACAGTACACATACTTTCCTCTTATAAAGAATGCAAATAAAAGAATGGTTCAATAACTGGTCTTACAATTTCCAATTCATGATCAAAATAACTCTGTTGACATTAAATGGAGTGACTTGTAAAATAAGATTAGATAGATCCATTTAAGTACAAGGCGACAATTTGAAACGGTACAAAACAAACATGCTGTCAATATTTTAGCAGGAAAAACATATTACTTTACTGATTGTTTCAGAAAAAAAAATTCAATTTGGCCAAGGTTTATTTTGGCAATATTTTAAATTGTTATATTTAACAAGCTCAGACAAGCACATACAGACAGCAATACAGAATAGGAAGATTATTATAAGATTTGTGTGGACCTTGAGGTCTGGTACTCTGGAAACTTAGCAAAAAAGTGTGTAATTCCAACCACACAATTCACTTTCGTTATGCTTGGAAAGAGTTAATTTTAGAAATATAAATGGCAACAAAGGAACTATATCTTATCGATTTTCAATAAACTATGATGACCTTGGTGAAAAAGCGGTGATATGGCTGGTGACACATACTTAAAAATAGCAACAATTTCTTTGTTGCAGAATAAAACACGACTTTGTTTCAAAAACCAAGAATAGCTTTAATCTAACATACAGTAGTGAATGATACATATTTAGGATAAACCACATTCTTTTCACAGGAACTGAAAATCCACAGCTTGGACACAGTAAAGAAGTAAGTAATAGTTACTGAGATTGGATGAAAAGTATGATATATAAATTCTCAGAATGATATATCAATTCTCAGATAAAAATATATCAAATTTAATATTTATATTTATAATAAATCTATTGTATTGTACATATTATACTCAGTACAATAGCCCAGCCACTAATCTGCCTGTACCTGGGTTCAAACCCACGTCCTCTGTGTTCCCATGCAAGTTACCCACTAGGTCACAGTGGCAGATAAATCTAGCATAATTAGACTTCTTAGACTTCTTGTCTGTTTAATTATTGTTCTACTTCTAAGGTGCGATGGATGGAATCGTAGTTTAGACATTGTACATATAATTATATTTTACACGGCAAGCACTGATAATTGTTGGGGGAAACCTTGTGAGGGCAGGCAGAATATTTGTACTTACTTATTTATGTGACATCCGGCTTGCGGATGCAGCTTCCGGTAAAGATATCAAATGGTATATACTTATAAGAAGGAGTGTGGTTGTATGTGGTTGTACAGTTGACATGAGCTTATTGGCACTGACTGGTTCTAGTCAGGTATGTAGGCTAGAGAAAGTCAAAATGCATCTTGCATTTTTCAGGTATCAGTTCTTGGTCTCACTCAGCTGCACTTGAAATAAATGAGAACCAGACATAAACTTGTGTAAGTCATTGTCATTTTGAAGACATTTTTCATTTAGACATGAATACTGTCCTTATATTTCACATACTGTACCCATATACCACCCATCTAGAAAATCTGATTAAGTTCAGTTTTAATTTTTTTACACTATAGTGTAAATGCTTACTTTGAAATGTTGAGTAAACTAAAAGGCTTTAAATAGGTTCTGAAAATGTTTTGTAAAAGTTTTCACCATTAAAACAGTTTTCAATGTTTACTGCCAATGTGGCCTAGTGGGTAACACACTTGTCTAAGAACTCAGAGGCCGTGGGTTCAAACCTGGGTACAGGCAGATACATAGTGCCTGGGGGAACCACTTAAAATGGTGGTCCTTTATCATTGGGTCCTATCCCCAGTGGCAGGCTAAAGAACCTCAAGGATGTTGATAAATGGTCATCCTTGAGTCTCTGTCTTTCAGTTAGGGGGGTATGTCAGTTACTTGTACATTGCAGCTGGCTGAACCTGTGCAGTCAGATCAGATGGGTTAAACAGGGCAGGTATTGCTGTGAATATAAATACACAATATAATACTGCAATGTGTTAATTTTAAATTAACAGTGGTCTCAATGTGAATCCAAAACATAGATCTAAAATTATTGGAATATTTCATTCTGTAACTAAAAATTAAATGGCCCTCACTTTTGACTCATGTCTTGTTATCTCATTTGTATTTTTTACAGACAATGGCCACTTCTACACAAGGAGATAAACCTCTGGAACAACATATCACTTGCAATGTGTGTTTGGATGTGTACAATGACCCACACGCTTTAACATACCTTCACACTTACTGCAAACAGTGTATACAGGGCCTCATGGAGGATTGTCAAATCAAGTGCCCAGAATGCAGGGAATATACAAAACAAAGTCACGTGAAGAAAGACTTCAAAATGAAGAGTCTTATTACAATCAGCAGAAGCACATCAGAAAAAGATGATAATCCCCAGGAAACAGTCTGTGACCTTTGTAAAAATTCCAAAAAGGCTGTACAATCGTTTTGTAGAAATTGCGAAGAATTAATGTGTGCCGATTGTTTTAGAGCTCACAGAGGGAGGAGACTCACCACAGATCACACAGTCATAACATTCACAGAGTTGCAGCAATCCCAAAAACAAGAACTAGACAAATATAATAAATTTGTCAGAGATACAGAGCGAGACGTGGACAGTAAACGTACCAGCAATAGAGAATTGATAGAAAACATTAAACAAGCAGAAGTGAGACAAATGGCTGAAGTCAATCGACTGAGGCAGAGTATTCTTGATGATGTAAACAGCCACCATGACAGCTTATTAGCAGAAATCCAGTCCATCAACCAAAACACCATCACAAGCTTGGAACAGCAGGGGCAGATGTTCACAGAGGCCAAACAGCAGCTGGCTGGCAAAAAACAGTTGTTAGCAGATGTTTCACAAACTCATGATATCTCTGTTCTCACAAAGAGGCTGAAAAAACTGAGTAAGCAACTCAAATATGATGTGGAAGTGATCCGCTCCAAATTACCAAGGTTTGACAGGGATGTTCAGTCCAAGGTCCAAGTGGTCACAGGCATGAAGTGGGATCCTGGCACATCTACCAGGATAAAGGTGGCTGGTTCAGTGGCAGCCAGGGCTGATGAATCAAGATATCACAAACAGAGACTGGGAAGAAACAGTGGCAGATAAATCTAGCATAATTAGACTTCTTAGACTTCTTGTCTGTTTAATTATTGTTCTACTTCTAAGGTGCGATGGATGGAATCGTAGTTTAGACATTGTACATATAATTATATTTTACACGGCAAGCACTGATAATTGTTGGGGGAAACCTTGTGAGGGCAGGCAGAATATTTGTACTTACTTATTTATGTGACATCCGGCTTGCGGATGCAGCTTCCGGTAAAGATATCAAATGGTATATACTTATAAGAAGGAGTGTGGTTGTATGTGGTTGTACAGTTGACATGAGCTTATTGGCACTGACTGGTTCTAGTCAGGTATGTAGGCTAGAGAAAGTCAAAATGCATCTTGCATTTTTCAGGTATCAGTTCTTGGTCTCACTCAGCTGCACTTGAAATAAATGAGAACCAGACATAAACTTGTGTAAGTCATTGTCATTTTGAAGACATTTTTCATTTAGACATGAATACTGTCCTTATATTTCACATACTGTACCCATATACCACCCATCTAGAAAATCTGATTAAGTTCAGTTTTAATTTTTTTACACTATAGTGTAAATGCTTACTTTGAAATGTTGAGTAAACTAAAAGGCTTTAAATAGGTTCTGAAAATGTTTTGTAAAAGTTTTCACCATTAAAACAGTTTTCAATGTTTACTGCCAATGTGGCCTAGTGGGTAACACACTTGTCTAAGAACTCAGAGGCCGTGGGTTCAAACCTGGGTACAGGCAGATACATAGTGCCTGGGGGAACCACTTAAAATGGTGGTCCTTTATCATTGGGTCCTATCCCCAGTGGCAGGCTAAAGAACCTCAAGGATGTTGATAAATGGTCATCCTTGAGTCTCTGTCTTTCAGTTAGGGGGGTATGTCAGTTACTTGTACATTGCAGCTGGCTGAACCTGTGCAGTCAGATCAGATGGGTTAAACAGGGCAGGTATTGCTGTGAATATAAATACACAATATAATACTGCAATGTGTTAATTTTAAATTAACAGTGGTCTCAATGTGAATCCAAAACATAGATCTAAAATTATTGGAATATTTCATTCTGTAACTAAAAATTAAATGGCCCTCACTTTTGACTCATGTCTTGTTATCTCATTTGTATTTTTTACAGACAATGGCCACTTCTACACAAGGAGATAAACCTCTGGAACAACATATCACTTGCAATGTGTGTTTGGATGTGTACAATGACCCACACGCTTTAACATACCTTCACACTTACTGCAAACAGTGTATACAGGGCCTCATGGAGGATTGTCAAATCAAGTGCCCAGAATGCAGGGAATATACAAAACAAAGTCACGTGAAGAAAGACTTCAAAATGAAGAGTCTTATTACAATCAGCAGAAGCACATCAGAAAAAGATGATAATCCCCAGGAAACAGTCTGTGACCTTTGTAAAAATTCCAAAAAGGCTGTACAATCGTTTTGTAGAAATTGCGAAGAATTAATGTGTGCCGATTGTTTTAGAGCTCACAGAGGGAGGAGACTCACCACAGATCACACAGTCATAACATTCACAGAGTTGCAGCAATCCCAAAAACAAGAACTAGACAAATATAATAAATTTGTCAGAGATACAGAGCGAGACGTGGACAGTAAACGTACCAGCAATAGAGAATTGATAGAAAACATTAAACAAGCAGAAGTGAGACAAATGGCTGAAGTCAATCGACTGAGGCAGAGTATTCTTGATGATGTAAACAGCCACCATGACAGCTTATTAGCAGAAATCCAGTCCATCAACCAAAACACCATCACAAGCTTGGAACAGCAGGGGCAGATGTTCACAGAGGCCAAACAGCAGCTGGCTGGCAAAAAACAGTTGTTAGCAGATGTTTCACAAACTCATGATATCTCTGTTCTCACAAAGAGGCTGAAAAAACTGAGTAAGCAACTCAAATATGATGTGGAAGTGATCCGCTCCAAATTACCAAGGTTTGACAGGGATGTTCAGTCCAAGGTCCAAGTGGTCACAGGCATGAAGTGGGATCCTGGCACATCTACCAGGATAAAGGTGGCTGGTTCAGTGGCAGCCAGGGCTGATGAATCAAGATATCACAAACAGAGACTGGGAAGAAATTTGTCATCTGATGAAGTGGTTGGTGCAGCGGCAGTAGCTGGACCTGGCAGAAGCCTGTCATCTCAAACACTGGTAAGAAATATTGCAACAAGAACTGGCCATACTTCATTGCAACTTGAGGAAATAAAAATCAGATTGGGCAGATTGAGACTGAGAAAACTCGGACCTTAGATTTGCCAAACTCAGCTGTTATAAAGCTAGGGGCATTGTAATTTGGCACACCTCAAGTTAACATAAACCTGAACCAAGAGTATTTATTTACATCCTGAGAGTGTACAATACTAAATAAAATGAGAATGAGGGCAGCTGAAAGACAATAATGTATTGCTTTCAGGTATTTTGTATGTAAATTGTGCCAAGTTGGGGGGCAATAAATTGACGTAGAAATTAAATTATTGCCAATGCGAAAGCAGTGTACAAGCTTCATTCACTCGATGTTTTTGTTGTTAGAGGCTTATAGCTTATATTGCTATAATTTATGGTTATGTCCATTCATAAATCCAAATGTTATTACAGAAAGAAAGCACCAGTAAGGCTTGTGACAACTTGTTTTATATCAATAACTTGCTTAGTTGACTTATTTGTATCAACTTTTGACTTATTTTGCCTCAC
Organism: Sabellastarte sp. h YS-2021; assembly: GCA_964017235.1. NCBI lineage: Eukaryota > Metazoa > Annelida > Polychaeta > Sabellida > Sabellidae > Sabellastarte > Sabellastarte sp. h YS-2021. The sequence continues at coordinate 29,086,245 of OZ024940.1, forward strand.
CTTACTTATTTGTATTAAATTTTGACTTATTTTGCATCACCTGACTTATTTGTATCAAATTTTGACTTATTTTGCATCACCTGACTTATTTGTATCATATTTTGACTTATTTTACATCACCTGACTTATTTGTATAAAATTTTGACTTACTTTGCATCACATGACTTATTTGTATCAAATTTTGACTTATTTTGCATCACCGGACTTATTTGTATCAAATTTTGACTTATTTTGCATCACACCTGACTTATTTGTATCAAATTTTGCCTTATTTTGCATCACCTGCTAGTTTTGTAATAAAAAACTTATTTGGCAAACTTATTTGTATCAGCAATTGACGAATTATGTTACAAAATGGTGTAAACAGGTAAATTGAAAGTAACCATATGGACACCAACAAAAATCATCCTGGAATGTGTGAAGCATTGAAATATGCTGAATTTTAAAACAGTCTTAACTCCTATAATAATTAGTCTGTTTATACTTTCAGAAGAGAAAAGAAATTCATTCAAGATACAGAATGGTGAAATGTGTAGACTTAGACTTTGATCCACATAAACTATGTCTATGTGGAGATGAGCTGTGGATGGGGGGTTGGGACAAGGGTGTCTTTGTCTACAGCACGCATTTACAAAAAATAAGACAAATTACAAACAAGCATTTGCAATATGTTCACAGTGTATATAAAACAGACACAGATGTCATTGTGTGTGACAGTAAAACAGGGCTCCATCTTTTGAACCAGCAAGGCGATTACCTTAAGCATATCTGTGCTGGTAAATTCAGTGATGTGAGTGTCACGAATAACACACTCCTTGCTTTAGAACAGGAAAAGCATCATATTCATGTGTTAAATAAATCTCAGAGCAGCTGGAAAATAGAAAAACACTTAAACATGTCAGGTTATAGTGAAGGTTGCAATGTAGACAGATTTTGTGCAAGCAGCAATTGTATTTACGTAAGCTGTGATAAAAACCACTGTGTACGCGTTTACTCCTTAACTGGCAATTTTCTTTACAAAACAGGACAGTGGGGTAAGGGTAAAGGGCAGGAATCAGGGGACTTTGATAATCTTCTTCTCAGTGATGTGGACAGTAGAGGGAAGTTACTGCTATGTGACAGTCATAATAACAGGCTACAAGTGTTTGACCCCCAGACTAAACATTGGGCACAAGTCCAAGGAACGGAGGACTTGTGGAGGCCGTCGTGTGCCGGGGTGGGGTACAAAAACCTTTGGGTGGGGACTGCTTCTAGAAAATTACTGAAATATGAAGCACAGTAACAAAGGTTTGACCTTTAACCTTGCTGTAGTGACCTTGACCTGTAAAATCTTGTCCAAGCTATATCACTGAAACTGTAATGTGCAGGATGTTGATACATGGTAGGGACAATGGTTGGATGGTGTAGATATGCAATTTTGTCCACCTTTCTCTTGCTAGAGGTAAGGACTGGTTAGTTCTTGGACTGATTCAAATCTTAACCCTCTAATCATTCGCAGTGTGCCAAGATTAGCTCTATTCTATCTGATGCAAAGAAGCTTTTGTTTGGTGTGCCTTAGGGCTCCATCCTTGGCCCAATACTCTCTAGCTTATCCACCCTCATTTCTGCTTTTCCCAGTTCCTATCCATGGTGCTAACACCCGCTATGTCTCAAGTTAATGATTATCGGTTTCTTGCTTGTTATGTTTGGTTGTGCCTAGGGTCTGGCTTTAGATTGAGATTAAGTGCTATAAAAATTCTATTAGAATTAGAATAGAGAATATAGAGTGATATGCATTTGGCTTTTAACATTGTTGTAGAGACCTCAACCTTTAAAATATTATCTGGGATATATCTCAAGAACTATAAGGTGTAGGAAGCTGATGTTATGGACATTGGTTGTGGGATGTAGATGGGCAACATTATGACCTTATATTCACCTTTGACCATGCTGTAGTGACCTTGATCTTTAAAGTCTGGTCTGGGCTATATCTTGGAAAATGTTAGGATCGTGAAAATGATACTTGGTAGGGACATTAGGTATACATGAGCAAATGTTTTCTTGACAGTTAAAATGTATTGACCTTAATTGGAAACCGGATAAAGTCATTTACATGGAAAATTGTCATATGGTAGATTTGATTTTGTAAATGTGTAGCCTCATTGAATTTTAATCTGTTGGATATGTGAAGAAGGAAATCTTATAATACCTTCATGTTATCGTGTTATTGTAGAGACATTTCTACTGTTTCTTTATAAGTAGTCAATCTATGCATTATAGTAAAACAAGGCAAAACATAATGAATTAACATTATTTTACATCAATGTATGATTCACACAGGATTACAGCTGGCTGCAGTCAATCCTTAAATGCTTAAATTGCTTGTAAACAAAGTATGAAATATCACCTATGTTTACCCCCCAAATTCCTATCTATTGCCATCACTGTTATGATCTCTTGGTAAAGGTTCAGTTACATTATTATTAAGCATGAGCCCTGGCAAGGCTAGCATTTCCCAAGATCACTTTTTTTGCCCCCTGATTTTCATTGAATCTGGGCTTCCAGTGAGGAATCTGCCCTTCCAGTGTGTACTCCTTGTGTGTCTGATTGCTTCCAAGCTCTGATGTCAGTTCTCTACTCATGGCTTTGCAGCTCGAGCCTGTAGATCAAAAGACTTTTAGGCCTTGTCTTATAAATATCTTATTCAGATGGTTCATAGTAGTGAGAATTAGGTTTAAAGTTGTGCTGTGAAGTAGCATTTAAGGGATATCAATCATATATGTAACATAATGAATTTGTTGGTATATAAACAAACGACAGATAAATAACAAATTATGGTGTGGTTATTAATAGCCAGTTTGTTCTTAACTGATTCTATGTACTATTATAAAACAATCACAAAAAGGGATTCCATAAGGTAAAAGGATATACCATTACTAGTTAAGCCATGCAGTTTCTAACAAACTGTATTCTATTACTTTTCAGTGGCAACTAAATAAAAATTGATAAACTCTAACTGGCTTGTTTGATTGATCTATTCTGGGATGTTGCTTCAAAAAGATCACAAACAAATTTAAAATATGCAAAGTGGTTTGAGTAGTGGGTTTCTCATACTGGGAATACACGAACCATTGCCCATAAATTCTACTATTGGAGATTGGGGTATTGTATATGTTTTTATGTTATTTTAAGACACAGTATATAATAAGTTTCACACACAGCCACAAAAAGCCCCAACATATCAAAAACCTCTATTAGAATTTATTTATTTATTTATTTATTTGGGGTTTTACGTGGCTTTCAACACTGTACAGGTCATATCATGACGGGTAGTTTTGTGGGGAGAGGAAACCAGTACATACAGTTTGTCAGGGTTCTGTATTGTTAAGTGCCGACTAATGGCAAGCAGCTATCAGCTTTCCGACTTGAGGCCATGCCGGGAATCGAACTCTGGCCTCAGAGGTGGGAGGCGAGAGTGTTACCACTCTGCCACCGTGGCCCCCATCTCTATTAGAAGGAAAAGAAACTATTTTGCAAATTCAGAAATATGTATACACTCCTAATATCTGTTTCCATACAAGCAATCTTTGATTTTTGACAGTGATTCATTGTATGCATTGTAAAAAGTCTACATCTATATTTCCGGAGCAGTAATCATCTGTGATATATAACTCTCACTCTGACTCTCACTCTTGACACTGATTTTTCGGGGGCCACAGTGGCAGAGTGGTAACACTCTCGCCTCCCACCTCTGAGGCTGGTGTTCGATTCCTGGCATCGCCTCAAGTGGGAAAGCTGGTAGTTGGTTGCTGTTGGTCCCCAGTTTACAGTACACAACCCTAGCAAACTATATGTACTGGTTTCCTCTGCCCTTTCAACTACCGGTCGTGATATGACCTGTACAGTGTTGAAAGCGATGTAAAACCCCAAATAAATAAATAAATTTCCATACATGCAAACTTTATCTGTGAAGGCAACTTGCAATATTTTTTTTCTTCTCTGCATAAAAATCACATGCAAGCTACGTTTTGTCCACATTTGGTTAATAGACTCAACATACTGACTGATGGGAGAAATATGTCCTTTATTCTTTTAAATGTCATGCAGTAACTTTATGACAAACTACAACTCCACAAATTGTGCTGATAGGTCACACAACAAAAATCTTGTACATTGAAACATGCATCTAATTTTTCAATATTATCATGTTGAATCATTTCCATATTCGATAATTGACTGAGGATATTATGCATTTTATTATTGTACAAATCTGTTCACAAAAAAATCCATTGTATAAGTATTAACTGAAAAACACCTACCATCACAAGTGTATTTCTTACTTTGTGTAATGTTTACAGACATTAAACCTTGTTTATATACCACTGTACTGAATCGTAGAAATAATGTGCAGTACACTCAGTACTACATGTCTTCATTGTGTGTGTGTTTGTGTGTGTGGATTTGACAGATGTTGGGATAGCCTCTCTAAGCTATATTCAGAAAATCTCTCACGCATGCGCAGTGCCATATCAGGAACTGGCAGTTGACATTTATTTAGCCAGCACAAAAACAGGAGAGTCTAGACTTTCTCTCCAAGTCTTTGCATTTCTTATTCCACCAATCTGACATGAACGAGGAGTCATTGGAATTAATGCATAGGGCCTCGGAAATTTTCAGGCATCCTAATATAGGAATAAAGTAAATAGTTTGAAAAAACTCCAAACCCTTAGCCTTTTCTAAGTTAATTTTGTAATGTAATGTAAAATTTAACACACCATGCAATTCCACACAATAAAATAGAGCCTACATATCCAGACTAGATTCTAATGCATATTTAAATAACTAAGTTTTGATTCTTCCTTAGGTTATCCAAAGTAAGTTTACAGGAGGGCAGCTCAGAACTCCATGCATTAGAATCTAGCCAGGATCTGTAGGCTAGATTTAAAAAATCAAATATCATACTTCTTTAAATTTGTGGACTTTAGTATGCATAACGTAGCCAAATTTGTATGATATCTTTTTCTTTATTTATTTATTTGGAGTTTTACGTCACTTTCAACACTGTACAGGTCATATCACGACGGGTAGTTGGAAGGGCAGAGGAATTCGAAACCAGTACATACCGTTCGCTAGGGTTCTGTACTGTAAACTGTCAACCAACGGCAAGCAACTACCAGCTTTCCCACTTGAGGCCGTGCCGGGAAGCTAACTCTGGCCTCAGAGGTGGGAGGTGAGAGTGTTACCACTCTGCCACTGTGGCCCCGATATCTTTTTCAAACATGCATACAGATATTCGGTATAGTAAAGTACTCATACATGTAATGAGATATAAGTTTACCAGACTCTTAGCTGCATGCTGCTGTAAAAGTCAGTACATGCATGGGGACATTATGTAAACTGAAACTCCAATTTCTGAACTGAAAATTTTCCCTAGCTGCAAAGAAACTTGAGCCTTCAGCAAGGCTACACATAGCAGGCAACTCATTAATGTAATATGAGGTCACAGATTTCCGTGGGAGGTTTTTCTGACAATATTTATAAATAGAAAGACTGCTTTAATTGAGGATCAAATGCTTTAAATTCGCGGATAGCTTGTGCTGCTTTTTATTTTATTTGCTCATGAATATTCATGTATGGTGGACCCTTATCATTAACTGGTCGTGAATTGTTCCCAGATCAAATTGCTTGCCTTTATGAATAATATCCTAATTCAACATCCGGGACCTGATACATATGTAAACAATCAGACATTAGCTTCCCCATGCTTAAACTGGAGAGGGTGCTACAACCATCTCCACAGAAATAGGCGACTTCAGATTCGCCAGAATTCATCAAAAAGGTGTTGACAGTATGGGCATGTTATAAATAGTTATTCATGCTTCTGTGATGTTCAAGATTAAGCCAGAATATTAGTACTATATCGCCTTGTTTAAGGCTCAAGTACCCCTTGTAATTGAGAGAAAATATACAGAGGCAATGGTCATTTTGCATTATGCACTCTTACATGAACATGTACTGGATTTTATGCGTGGATATTACAGTGTCTGCTGAGTTTATATCTGAAGACATGCATGGGTGCTTTATGAATACCAAAAATCTATGTACAAGTATGAATACATTTTATACAAATCTGAGCGTTAAGCAGGGCTAAGTATCCAATAAACTGGTGACAATTACCCACGAATTAGCTACAGATATGGGAGAATGAATATAATCTATGAAGAATCATCTACAGCAAAGCAAGAATCAACTCAAAAGAAGGGAAAATGTCCGGCAAACTTACATGGATGGTCATACTAAGTTCCGGGTCAATTGTGTTATACAATGCCTCCTGTATGTGCGTCTCTCTGTGTATGCGATCCCTTCATCAGGTTTTGTCATAAATCTTAATAGTTCTCATTCATCTATGAAGATATCTTCACCAAATGTACAGGGCGTTTTTATGGCTATAACAACATGTCTAAAACATGTCTGTAAAAAGGTGTTTGACCCCAGTTTGGAAAACAAAATGGCCGCCATAGCCGATTGTTTGAAAAATATAAAGATTCTTTAAATCTTAAAATATTGCAGCTAGCTTCATCAAATCTGCACAAACTATGCATGGCTAGGAAAGCTAGCCTGATAGTAATTTTGACCTAGTTTGCAAAACAAAATGGCCGCCATATCACACATTTAATGTTAAATAGCTATTATAAAAGGTTTTCTCTCCTTTACTATTGCTCCTATGTGTTTTGAATGTGAAAACAACTTATAGGAAGTCACGGCCTTATAATCTTTTCCAAGTGCTGAATTTGACCTTTGACCATCATACTGAAATCTCCCTTATTATTGCCCCTAGGACTTCAGAATGTAAAAAAAAACAGCTCATGAGAAGTCCAGGTCTGCAATTTTTAGCCTGTGGACACTTTTGCCTCATTCTGAAAAAATCAAAATGGCCGACATAGCTGACTGTTTGAAAATCATTTAGATGCATGTAAATCTTGAAATATTGCAGCTAGCTTCATCAAATTCACAAAACAGATATATAGTCCGGAAAGCTAGCCTGACAATAATTTTGGTTCCGTGTCCAAAACAAAATGTACAGAGGCCTTAATATCTCCCTTAGATCTCTATTATTACTGATTCTGAAATACCAATGCGGCAGTAGTCTTGTTTTTAAAATGTTGCAACCAGAATTTTGAATATTTTCCCCCTCAAATTATTCCCTTTGAGATTAATTTTACTTCACATAGAATTTAAAAAAATTCAACCTCACACCCAAATTGAGTATCTTCAAGTTTGGTAAAAATTTAAAGGACACAATTATGAGTCTGATGTAATTGGGACCAAGTGTACTATGACAAAGAAACCAGAACGACCAGTTGACAATTTCAATATGGCAGAGCTACATCATAGAAGAATGTGCTACCTACAGTTGGCAAATTGTTTTGGCAAACTTAAAAATCGATGAATACCAGTGGGAATTTTGAACATGAGGTTGTAATCGCTACAAAGTGGGGGACTGAAGACAACTCCACCAAGAACTTTGAAGAATTTGATCAGGGGCTTGGTGGTGTAGCGCTTAGAGTTCTCTCCTCCAACCTCTGAGGCCGCCGGTTCGAATCTCGGGCCGGGTGCTTCATGTTGGAAAGTTGGTAGTTACTTGCCAATGCCCGGTGGTTTACAGTGCAGTATGCACTGGTTTCCTCCACCTGTAAACTACCTGTCGCAATATGACCCTGGCTGTTGAATGTGACGTTAAACAACAAATAAATCTAAATCTAAATTGAAGAATTTGATATCTGCCATTTAATATTCGCCGGTGTATGATCTGGGTCTGTATTCACCCAAAGATTCTTAGATTTTTTCTGACTTACATGTAAGTCTAAGAAAATTTTTATGCTAAAAATGTTTCTTATTCTTAGAATAAAAACTTATTCACAAAAGGATTCTTAGCTAAGAATAATTCTAAGAATAGAAGTAAGAAGTAAAAGGAAATGAGTGCAATTCTTAGAATTTTTCTTAGACTAAGTGCAATTCTTAGAAAAATTCTAAGAATCTTTGAGAATACAGATCTTGGCATATGTAAACAGAAAGTTAGAAATTTTTAAAATTCATCCAATATAAAGAGGCTGCATTTCATTTCAGCACACACAATGGACAACTAAATATATGTAACACTCCAGCAAGATGATTGTGGGGAGTCAAAAATAGGATTGTAATTAAATTTTTTTAAATTATTTTCTATGCAGTGGAAGCGTTTGAATTATAAACAACCATTAACTAATTTAATGTTTACTGGTTATGAAACATGAACACAAAGGATATATTTGGTTAAATATTCCCAACAGATATTAATGTTTGGATTTTGAAATGTCACACTTTAATCCTGCACTATTTTTAATTACTGCCAATATTTTTAATTCCAGGTTACAACTTTTCTGTTTTTAACAATCTTACTATTCCATATTTTAACTTATGAGTTGAACTATTATGTAAACTATCATTGTATATTATTTAAATTAACACTGTATATATTATTTGCTGTTCTTTACGATATATACTTTCTATTTAAGGCAATAATCCAACTGTTCCTATCTATATCCTATTTGAAACTCCACTGAACTCCAGTAGCAACTATTGGGGAGCAAAACAGCTTAATTAATTGAATTCTGAAATTATTGTCACTTGTATGATTAATCATATTGTTTCAGTTATGTTTTAATTAAAAAGGCTCAAAAGAACAAGTCAATTATATACATCAAGATGCACAACAAAAAGCAGTTAAATATCAGTATGTGTTATGTTTAAGAAATGGTGTTGTAGCATACAAGTCCTCATACTCTGATCAGTGTGTGTTATTTTTATGAGATTTTTGTGCACTGCTGTCCTTCAAACAAATATCTCAAGTTTTCAGTGTGGGTTTTAGTACAGCATTCCAGTGAAGTGATGTGATCATTAAAATATGTAGTTTGTATTCTAATACAATGCAGACCATGGTTCACAGGAAACAGGTTTCATAGAACTTAGGTCACATGACACAGCTTATTAGGAAATGAAGTAGGAAAGCACAAGTAAATTCTCTAAATTTGTCCAGAACATAGATCATGTGACCACCACTTCCTCTCACATTCCAGAGGTTGTAATGACTGTGAGTCATCTTTGGCATTCCAAAGCTTAATATAAAAGATACAGCACATGCAGTCAACATTCAGAAACAACTGGTAACAACATGCAAAAGTAAGAACAAGGAGATGTAGTAACAACTGGTAACAATAAGCAGAGGTAGCAGAATTAGAGGAAAGATCAGGGAAAACACCATGTGGTAGATACAGAAGGAGCAGCCTTGTGCCAAAATGCTGTTTAAAAGAGTTATTCTTAAATATCTAGCTCCAGCATGTTGCAAGGACTTTGTTATACTTTTGTTGTTGATATTTTTAAACAAAAGGGAACCCAGAAGAAAATATTGCATTTTAATACAACACTAATTGTCGGACACCTCCACCCGACACAACTCTACCTTTGAGATATTTGACAAAGAGACATAAATCCTTACATCTGGCATACAGAAACATAGCCTGTGTAAAACTGAAACTAATTATGTGCAACTAATAGTAATAAAGAATAAATCTAAGAATAAAACTAATTCTAAGAATGAGAATCTTTATGAATACACGCCCTGGGTATAAGCTCTTGTAAACAATACACTGCATAAACTGAGCCTGCATGAAGGCTAAGATATCCAAGCTATTTCTCCGTGCTCCCTCAGTGTACACACAAACCGGGTCCACTAGCCTTGCTGAAGGCTCCAGTTTCTTTGCAGTTAGGCGAAGTTTCCTGTTCAGATTATGGAGTTTCAGTGTCTACAATGTACTCATACATGTACTGACTTTTACAGCAGCATACAGCTAAGAGACTGGGGAGCTTGCCTTCTTGCTTTGAAATTCTGAATGCATACCTTATGATTGCCAAATATTCCTGCACCTATTATACACATATGGGCCTTACGCAAGGCTACGGGTCCACCAACAAGGCTCAGAGATGTGCACACAGTGTCTAGACAGTGGGAAAAGTAGTCCGTTCCTGACAAATGTTGCATGTTGCTCTAGTTCAAGGATGTTGTGGAAATAGATGTGAGAGAGTTTCAGTGTTATATTTGTTGGCGGTTTGACAGCACTCTGGGATAGCTCATAATACCCACCATTTCAAATGTTAAGGTAGGTATTCTTGTTTTAAATCTTTAAAACCTGAAGCTAAAAGATTCCAAGTCACTTTTTCTGAAACACTCGCAATCTTCTGTCTGATAAATCACACGAGGAACCAGGAAGTTGTAAAAATTAATTTCTGTGAGTACTGTACTGTACTGTATGTTAATACGTATATTTTCTACTGGCGAATATAGAATTCTTACTGGAAAAAGAGGAACTAATTACATAGATTATTTCTGTTATAGCATGTAGTGCTAGTTTGTGTAAGTTACTTGTAGCAGTTTTGACACAAAATCTCATATTTTCACCCACTATCATTGTGTCATTTTAGAATCCTCAACAAGGGACTATTTTTCTTTGATATTTCTGAAACTATGTAATCTAAAATGTGCTACATACATAGAAAGAAACATTAATAGAGCTTCTACTTTTTTGCACTAAAATCCATGACAAAATGGAGGAAAATTCACCGTGTAAATATTAAAGTTTTTGTATCCAGCATCTGGTGGATACTATGGATTCCACTTTGTTACGCTGCTGCCGCCGCTGCCTGTAGAGAGATTTCTCTAAGAAAATATTATAGCTAGACTTCTCGAATTTACGGGGTAAATTTATAACCATAAAATCTTGCCTGGGAATATTTTTGGCCTCATTTTGTAAAAACAAGATGGCTGCCACAGGGGTTTTTCGACTTTCAACATTTTTTTTTGTTGGCCCTCTAGAGCAAAGGGTATTATAGGTAGAGATCAAATTCGCAGGATATGTTCATCAATACAAAATCTCACTGGGAATATTTCTGGCCTCATTTGGAAAAAAAAACAAGATAGCCCCAAGGGCATTTCTTTGTTGTCATGAAAAGTGCTTATATCTCCTTTATCCTAGAGGTTTGGTATGTTAAGCCAACCTTTTGGAAATCATGGGCTGGGAATCGTCTCATGAGGTCAAATGAGGACAGCCAAACTTAAAAGTGCTTTTAACTCACTTATTATTGGCCGGACAGGTTTGCAATGTGAAACGAACCTGTAGGAAATCATTAACAAGAAGTCTTTTGATTTGGTAAGATTTGACCTTGTCCCATCCTTCAAGGTCAAACGGGGATAGCAAAATCTAAAAGAGCTTATAAATCACTTTTTCTTGGTCCTAGAGGTTTGCAATGTCACACCAACCTGTAGGAAATCATGGGCTAAGAATATTTTGATGTGGTAAGATTTCACCTTGGGCTCCTCCCTCGAGGTTAAGCGATGGTTGATTAGCTTTGGTGAGTTTTCTTTCTGGTGATACAGTTCTCTGATTCACTTGGTCTAATGATTCCATGTATGTCAGATTTGTTGGAATAAGAAATGTAAAGACTTGGAGCAAGTGAACAAGTTAAACATTACATACCTCTGTGGGTTTTTTGTTTTGGTTTATATTATTTGTAATGTATGAATGAATTAATATCCGAAATATGTGTTTTTGGTTGCATTGGCCGTATGAATACTTCAGTATAATTATTTACTGTAATTTGTGTACTTGAATACTGATTAACACGAGTGCCGACACAGTGGCTCAAGTCAGCGTACTGAACATTTAATTATTTTTTTATTTATTTGGAGTTTTACGTCGCTTTCCACACTGTACAGGTCATATCATGATGGGTAGTTTTGTGGACAGAGGAAACCAGTACATACAGTTGGTCAAGGTTCTGTACTGTAAACTGCTGACCATTGGTAAGCAACTACCAACTTTCCTGCTTGAGGTTGGGCCGGGATTTAAACCCGATCTCAGAGGTGAGAGGCAAGAGTATTACCACTCTGCCATGAACAGCCATACCAGGAGGCAATCAATCAACAATTAAAACAAGTCACTTTGCACAGGGTTCCCCAGTAGTTGAACGATCATTCATTATTTCGTAAAAAAAATTAGTGGGGTGCTACTTATTTTAATAATCATAATAATGCTTAAGTTTAATTTGTTCCATCATTTGTGTACTTTTAAACTGATTAGGGCACATATATTTGGAGAGAGCAAAGTGGAGAGAAAGTAGTGTTGCTCATGAATATTCATAAGCAAGATTTGCATATCCATCTGTTATTTTGAAATAAAACCCAGATTGGTGACCCTGCAATTGTCTCAACTCTCCATTATTTTCACATAATGGAGAGTTAGCACTACATTATTTTCTGACAGTGGAATGTGATTTAGTTCAATGGTCAGTCTGCCAAGAGCAAAAGGGTATTTGCCAGTCATCCTCAGCACAATGCATTCAATATTGAAATGTTTTCACAACTTCTTTCATATTAATTAGTTCAGTGGGTACAAAGTCTTTTTAATTCTGAATGATATTCAGAGTGCATAGGGAAACACCTCATGGAAAAATACTACCTTGAAAAAATACCTTACAAATACAAAACAAGCAATTTCATTTATAAAGTTGGGTATTGTTTTAATTTTTTGCATTTTTTTTATAATCTGACTTTACAATAATTATTGTCATTGTTAAAATCTTACCCAGCATACTACATTAAAAGGAGTGTTCTTAGTGGCTCAGAATGTACATTATTGTTGATGTACAATCTAAATGATGACACATGAAAGAAGTTTTTTTACTCAAGTAAAATGAGGGGAAAAAGGTGGTGCTATAATAAAGTATTGGAATGCATTAGTGCTGTATTAAAATTTGATTTAAATTTTCAATGTTTTTAAGTTCAAAATATAGATTTTAATTAACCTTATTACAGTTTGTTATATGCTTCTAACATGATACACTATTTGTTGTGAACATTGTGGTATTTCTGGAATGCAGAGTAGGCATTTTTCCTATGAGGATTTTTTCCAGGAGACAATCTTTCTGGGAGGCATTTATCCTTTATTCAAAATTTAGAGACAAAAGAGCACTAGCTAAAAAATAAAAATCTTGAGAAACAATAAAATTTTAACACAAAATAAAACAAGTAATTCTGCAGTTAAAAAAATAATAGCTTATTTTCTTAAAATACACACAGATCAATATAGTAACATGAAGAGGTCCTCAGTGGCCTAGTGGTTAGCAAGTTTGGCATCTAATCACAGGCTATCACCTCTGTGGGTTCGAGTCCCACAAGTGACAAATGCTGACGACCTGTCCCAATATGACCCTGGCTGTTGAACGGGACGTAACACCCCAACTTTGACTTTATAGTAACATGAAACACTCACCAAAACAAATTATCCACAGCATGAACATTGTTATAGGACCAATCTAATTTTTTGGAAAGTGGTTTCTATCACAGATCCATATAATATCCATTATCATTATCCATGGTAAACTTTGTGGCAGTCAGATTATATTCAAACTTTTCAAGCTTTATCAGCAATTATATTTTTCCATAAAATAAAACCAGTGATAAACAAATACCATAGATCTAATTTAGTGAAAGCCACATATGGTATGCACAACCAAAGGTAAATGCATCTTTGACAAAAAAGCCCAATCTCCACCATGACAGACCTCTCATAGCTGTTGATAGAGATTGTAACCTAGTAGGGTGATTTCAGACAGATTGGCACTTGTGGTGTCAGGTCTAATCCAAGTCACGGACATTGCAAAGACATCAGTGTCATCATCAGAAATAAATTTTGCAATGGCAGGATATTTGTTGTGTATTGACCCAATATTTGCATAGGTGACCTTTGGATACCTGAGTAGTCCTTGGTTTGGTTTGATGTCACCAGCATCCAGGAGAAGGATTAAAAGGTGGTAGGGCTGGTGGAATTGATATTGATGATTTGATGATAAAATGTAGGTAGAAAGTGGTTGTGGGGGATTGAAGGGGCAGAAACTGACATCATCCGGACACTGAATGCTTGAGTTACTATGGTGCTGATATGCAGTAATGACAGGTTGGATTTCCAGTAAGATATATATGAATATCATATTTGAGATCTTGGTTAAAAGTCTGAAACTGTACATAAAATTTGATTGGTTAGTGGGTGTGTATTGTGAGAGTGATGGTCCCCGATAATGGGGAATGTGAGCAATAAAAGGTGATCAAATGATAAAATAGGCAGTTTTCATGTCTAATTATAATAATAATTGTGCCAAAAAGGGGAGATTAAAGACGTTATTTTATTTTTTTTTCAACAATAGAACCAAGGCAGACATAAAGTGAGTATAATGGAGTTTCTGGATTAACAGTAACTAATTTTCAACAGAGACACGCCACATGCAAATCAAAATCAAAACCTAGCTCTTCTCTCTGTTTTTCTGTATTCACTCAAACATTTCTGGTTTAAACAAGGGGTTTCCCTAATCCATCTTCTGTGTCAGAAATCATCACCTGTTTTTTACATCTATTTTATCTCTGCAGTTTCTTGGGATAAAACTTCATCAGGCTCTGGGTGTTCAGCAGTAGCCAAGTTATCAAAAGTGTCACAATCTGATTCATTATTATCTCTCAAAACTGGTGTACATTTGTGAATGCAAACAGATTTCTTCTTGGTCCTTGGCAATACATACAAGAGTTAAATCACAATATAAGACTCCATACAAATGAAAAAAAAATGAAAATGATCCTGCTCCAAAGTTCCCACCATGGCTTTCAAAATGACCACCAAATGAGATATCTCTATCAGTGAGTATACAAACCAAATAAGGTTGTAGTGTGGATCAGTTTCACCTCCTGGTACCTTTTGACAACCAAATTGTGACAAATGAAGTGCCTTCAGTCATCTTCAGATACCGTAAGTTCCTTCATATCCCTACTTTTTACCGAAGAGGTCATAAATCAATGAAATACTGTTCAAGTCACTATGCCCAAGTTCTCTGGAACTCCTTCTCCTTAGGAAAAAGAAAATATCCCCTCTATCACATCTTTCAGGAAACATCTCAAAACCCAGCTCTTCAAGTCTAGTTTCCCAAATTAATCTCTTTCCATTTTGGTCACAACAATAACTCTGGACAACCAACCTTGACCGTCCCTCGACTCTCCTTATGATAATTGATTTTTGTTAACTAGTGCACTGAGTTCCCCTTTGTGGAAAGAGATTGCACCTGCAAATAAGTAGATTAGATTACATTAGATTATGAAGAACTTATGTAACAGTTGCAAATGAAAAGCTTGACTGCAGATCACAGTCCCCCATCGTTGATAAAATGCTTTTAAAAGTATCTGACCTTCAGTCGCCATGTCCCATCAATGGGCCACCAAATTGTACCTTATTTCACCTTATCTCACCACAACAATAATTGTGTGCATGGTTTCCGAATGAAAGGGACTAACAGACATTGTTATATGTATGGTGGTGGTACGGACACTGGATGGTGACTTGTGGGAAATTTTTGTGGGACGCTCAAGGATTGGGATGGTGGGAAACTGATAAGATAATATACAAGGAAAAAACAAAGAGAAGGGGTTAATTAATGTTATGATCGACTGCAATATGGTGAAACTCACCCAGTTTTCTTGTGACCTTCCTGGAGACTTTTTAAAGTCAATGCTGGATGTAGCTACTTCTAATTTCGGAATACTGTGCAAAAGGAGCACTTTTGAGGGATACCGTGAGGCTATAAATATATACTATGAGGCTGTTCTTTTTACAGATGCCCTTACAAAATATTTGTGTGAAACAAAAATGAGTTCTATGAGCACGCAACAAGCTTTTGCATGGGCATATTCGATTGAAAGTTTTCAGGAAAACTGTCTTAAGAACATGATTAGATCATTAGAGGAACATGTGCGTGTAATACTTCTGAACAGGTTTTATGGTTTGAAACTGAGTCCATCAGACTGTGGGCAGTCTACTGGACAGGCAGTACAGGATGAGGTCTTTAACTTTGTTTGAGATGATTCTGATGTTACACTCTGTTTGGACCAGTTACAGGCATGCTTATTGAGGAGAAAACAAATTCACAATATGAAGTCTCTTGTTTGTAAACAGGAAAAGCTCTGCGATAATAAAATGTATCTTGATGTACCAGGACTTTTAAACACATTTCCAGATGCCACAAAATTATGTATTGTGCAGATAGTTGTATTTATCAAAGCATGTCTGAAAAATTACACTGTGCTACAAATACCAAACTCAAGTGTTTTAAAATGACATGTCAAATGAACATTCCTCTTCATTGGAACACTCACTGAGATGTATAAGTATGTTATTGACAGATTGACAGGTTGTCAGACTAGATTGTTTTAGTAAACTTTGTATGTCATGAATGGGCATGGCATTGAAGATACACCTTAAAGATACCCAACACCAAATACCAGAACAGCTCACCAAAGTCTTGAAGTCATTGAATCAGTTAGAAACACTAAATGGTATAAAACTACTTTTGGAAAATGCAAGTCCTGTCACAAATAGTTTTATCATTAAAAATATTTTGAGCCGTTGACGGGTTACAGTAGTAACAGTTTACCTAATATTATTATGGGAGCATTAAATTTCCCAAGTTTAATGTGAAGATATTGTTGGGTTTTTACTTTCTCGTTTCTGCTGGTGTGGCCAATTTAATTTCAGGCAGAGTTTCAGTAAAAACACCAATAGATTTAAAAAAAAACCACAAAGTTCTAATTCATCAACTATATTGCTCTCTCTATACACCATTTGTTGGGTACTTTCTTGGTTGTAATAGTTTGTTCTGTTGCGCCTTGTATGTAGTAAACACAGTCTAAAAGAAAGACTAAAAGTTTCTAACTATTGTTTTAATGACTCTTTTTACACATATTATATACAGTTTACAACTAATGAAGCCTCTCACTTCACTTCTTGACCCTCTTCAAGAGTCCTGATTCAACCTCAACATTCCACCACAACATTCTACTACAACCTTCAACTACAACCTTCCACTACAACCTTTCCACTCTTCTCACTCTAACCTTCCACTACCTTCTTTTCCAACCTCACTTTTTGCACCCACATTGACTAAATGCTCCCCCTTTTATACTTTTTGTGTCTGGGGAAACCCAACACACCCCGGAGCCCGATTTGCTACACATTGGTATTTTAGACCAGCCTCGGGAACCCGAAAGAGACCCGCCACTGGGAAACCGAAGATGCCCGCACTGGGAACCCGAAGGTGCCCGGTAACGGGATCCCGGAATAGCCCGGTCAAGAGAGCCCGGTCCAGAGAGCCCGGCAAGGCTAAATATAGCTCACCCAAGTGAACTTGAAAATCACAACACAATTCCCCACCAGGATGCTTACTCCTGGAAGCATGTAATCTATATGGCTGTTTTAGTCAAGAATAGTGCAAAGTAATTTATAGCTCCCCCCACATACCTACAAGTGTATGTTTTGTGTCCTGTTTATGGGTCAAGTATCAGGACTGACACATGTTCTTAAACAAAATATCTTCACACTTTCATTTGCACATTAAAATGTTCTGCAACACCTTGTAACCAGTAAATAGCTTTTCATTACTTTAAAACATTTACATGGGTTATCATAACAAATGTCTGAAGCCATCAAGCTGAAAATAACACAGATTTATTTTTAAATTAAGCCTTTAAAGTCTTTTGAGTCTTTTCATATTGCAAATGTCCAGAAGTACACACAACACAATAAAAAAAAAAGTTCAACTGATTTAATTAAAGTCTTAAAAATAAAATGTCTGCACAGACGGGGAGAAAAAGCCCAGAAGAAATGCCTGGAACCCGAAGAGGAAATCCGGGATCCCGGAAGATGCTCTATATATTAAGTGTCAGAATATGAACTCAAAGGGAGACATCATCAAGTCAGTCTTGGATGTTTATGTTTATAACCCCAACCTTTCTGGCCTCTTTCTCTGCCTTTGACTTCTCCTGAGTCCTGGATCATTTGATTTTTATGGTTCACTGCCATTGGAATGCTTAGCATCCTGTTTAGAACATTTACCTCTGCCACTGTTCTTTCTTTCCATGGGTGGGCTAATTTTCCTCCCATGGTCATCCCTGGGCAAAATGTTCTTTCTCAACTTTTGAACTGATTCTGGGACAGAGTCACTGGTGTAGGGTTTCAGCCTGTCAAAATGTAGGATCTTAGACTTGCCAACTGAATGTGATTTTATTTCAAACAATAGGTCACTAAATTTCCTAGTTATAACACAAGGTCCTTTCCAAACATCAGATTTTAATTTGGGACTTTTCCCCACTGATCTGGTGCTGTCATGATAGTAAACAAGATCGCCTATTTTATAAGTTTTTGAACTTAGTCTGGAGTCACTGTCTTTCTTTGGTAATTTCATCTTAAATGAATCTCTGACAAGTTGGTATATGCTGTCCAGTTTACCTCTCAGTTCAGAAACGTACTGACTTTCTTCTATATTTTTCTGTGGTTCAGCAACAGCACCAAGGGCTAGTTCAATTGGCAAATTGACCTCTCTCCCAAGCATGAGTAGATTTGGGGTATAACCAGTCTTTTCATGTGCACAACTTCTATATTCTGATGTTAACATAGGCAAATACTTGTCCCAATCAGTCTGATTCTGATCAGTATACACTGCAATCATGTCCAACAGAGTCCTGTTAAATCTTTCAATCATTCCATTTGATTGTGGGTGATAAGGTGAAGATCTGGTTTTATTGATCTCCAATAGTCTACACACTTCCTTAAAAAGTGAAGCTTCATAATTTCGACCTTGATCAGAATGTAGATCAAATGGTGTACCAAACCTTGAGAAAAATTCATGCACTAACTTTTCAGCTACAGTTTTTGCAGAGAACTCAGGTATAGCATAGGCCTCTATCCATCTTGTAAAATAGTCACCCACTAATAGAATGTACCGGTTTCCAGAGCTAGACTGAGGAAAAGGTCCAAGAATATCTGTAGCAACTCTGTCCATTGGGGCTCCCACACTGTAGTTCTGTGGGGTAGATATCAGTTTCTTATTGGGCGACTTTCTTGCCCCACACACAGTACAGTTTTTGATCCAGGTTCTAATTGACTCCTTCATTCTGTACCAGTAAAAGCTCTTCTTCACTTTACTGATGGTCTTCTTTACACCCAAGTGACCAGCGGTCAGTCCACAGTGCAGAGACTCTAACACAGTATCTTGAAGTGACCTAGGCACAACTAACTGAAGTCGTGGTGGTATCTTCTTCTTGGGGCTGTGCCACTTCCTATACAATACTCCTTTACTTAGCACAAGCTGGTCCCACTGTAGCCAAAGATTTCTTATTGCTGGACTTTCACTTGCCACTTGATCTCTTGTTGGTTTACCATCCTTCAACTCCAACCAGCTAACCAGTGGAGCAATATCTGGATCTTCAGCCTGTGATTTCTGTAAGTCTCCTGATGAATATTGCTTCAACCAAGGAACATTTACTGACAACTCACTCTCTGTGGAGTCTTTTTCACAGCTTGACTCACCCTGTTCTTTTACATCACTTAAATGGTCACCAAGAGGTAGGCCTATGTTTTCAGCCACATCTGCGTGTGATGAATGCACCCGACGCACTGCCTTATGACCAGATTCCCCACCAAGCTTGTGCCCCATCCAACAAACTTGTACCACTGGAGAACCCACAACAGCTTTGGACCAGCTCCACAATGTTGTGATCCACGTAACTATGAACATGAAGAATGAACCAGTGATCCGACATCTGAGTGACTGGAGGGAAGGACACGACAGATCCTTGTGTTTTACCCTTCTTGCCATCAGAGGTGCAACATCATCCACTTCCTGAAATGATGACCACTGTTCATGTTTCTTATTGCAAACATCACACCCTCCACATGGTAGATCAGACAACACTGATTGCCCGTCATAACAGGAACATTCTGCAGGGTCACAGGGAACCCTAGACAGAGCATCTGCATTTGAATGTTTCTTGCCATCGCGATGGATAATCTTGAACTTGAACTGGCAAAGTACTTCTAGCCATCGGGCCATTTGATCCCTGGGATCCTTAAACGACATGACCCATCTCAATGCACTATGGTCAGTTCTAATTACAAACTCTCTACCTAATAGATAATGTCTAAAATACTGTACAAAATACACAACAGCAAGAAGTTCTTTTCTTGTCACACAATACTGTCTCTGAGCTTTGGTCAAGCTTTTGCTAGCATGTGCAATAGGTCTTTCTTCTTCTTTTCCACTCTTCTCACAGTACTGGACTTGAGAAAGAGTAGCCCCAATTCCAGTTCCAGATGCGTCTGTGTCTAATACCAAGACACCAGAATCTTTCGGATATGTCATCACTACATCACTGGTCAGGGCATCCTTAAGCTCTTGAAATGCACCCATGCACTCATCAGTCCACTCAAACACTACATCGGCCTTCAGTAAATGTGTAAGCGGGCTGACAATCTTTGAGAATCCCCTAACAAAACGTCTGTAATATGAACAGAAACCAACAAAAACACGTATGTCATGGACATTTCGTGGAACAGGCCAATTTGCAACAGATTCAATCTTTGATGGATCAGGTTTTATACCAGATGCGGATACCACATGTCCCAAAAACACAACTTCTTTTTGCAGTAGGTTACACTTACTGGACTTCAGTTTCAAGCCTGCTTTGGTCAGTCTTCCAAGAACCTCATTTAAATTTTCAAGATGGCTGTCAAAAGAATCATTGAACAAAATCAGGTCATCCAAAAATATTATCACTGATTTCCACTGCAGTCCTCGGAACACTATTTCCATACACCTCTGAAAAGTACCTGGAGCATTGGTCAGACCAAAGGGCATCACCCGATATTCATATAATCCATGTCTTGAGGTATAAGCAGTTTTTGCTCTATCTTTTTCATCCATATTAATTTGCCAATACCCTGATTGAAGATCTAAGCTGGACATATATTTTGCACCATTTAAACAGTCAAGACAGTCAGATGTTACAGGCAGAGGATAAGCATCTTTCTCAGTCACTTCATTGAGTCGGCGATAGTCAACACATGGCCTTAGTGTGCCATCTTTCTTCCTGACATACACAATTGGTGAAGCCCATGGTGAGGATGACTCTTGGATGATACCAGCTTTAAGTTGCTCTTTCAGTATTTTCTCCTCTTCTTCTTCAAGGGCTTTTGGTGTTCGCCTTGGCTGTTGTTTAATGGGTTTTGCAGATCCTGTACTTATACTATGTTTCACCACTGCTGTCTGTCCCAAATCGGTTTGAGACATGGCAAATGCATGTTTGTTGTGTCCAATAAGTTTGGCCAACTGCTTGCTTTCCTCAACAGACAAATCTTCGATGTTCTTGTTGTATAGCTCTTGTAGAGGTCCTGGCCACTCCTGAATGATAGGGTCTGGTCCATCTCTCCAAGATTGGCCTACGGTATGCTCGTGAAGTGCAGCTGTATGAACTTTCTTGATTTTCCCTGGTATTGGAGGACTTGGACTACTTTCAGATTTAAACAAGAGGCTGATTGAATCTACCTCTGACAGCTGACCGACTACAGTGTCTTTATGAAGCAACAGGCTTTCTGCTGAAATGTTCATCAAACGGACGGGTAAATATGTGGCTGCCCTTGTTAGGTCTACCAGAGATTTTCCTATAACCAGACTTTCATTCACTTCTTTTCCTGGAATGGGCTCAAAAAGCGCTGTTGTGTGTTTCAAACTTGTGACATTCAGCTTAGCACTGACCAAAAGCTGACTATTTGGTGGAATAATAGTGTCTTCTCTCACCGATACCCTAACATTGTCCAAACTGATGCCCTCTATATCAGTAGCAACTGGCTGGCCATTCAATTTCAGTCCCCAGGTGGAAAGTTCAAAGTTCTGTGCAAACAGAAAGTCCATCCCGAGTAAACCGTCCTCCTCAATGGGAGCTACTACCACATGCCATATGTACCTTTGATGACCAGTCTCAAATTTGATATCAGCAGCCCCAATCACATCAACTAGACCTTTGTCTGCTACTTCTAGTTTCATTTTACATCCAGTGTCTACAATCTTTGGCCTAATTTCTTCAGGGATTCTCTTGAAAAGTCTCTGGGACATTATAGTAACTTCTGCCCCAGTGTCTATCAAAAACCTTGTCTTTGTCTCACAAATACACACAGGTAAATACACTGATACACCAGCTACAAGTGGTTGTCTACCTACTCTTACTATATACAGGTCAGACATGACCGAACCTTGGCCGTCAGATCCGGTCAGTTTTAGTTTCCCGAGCCTTTAGCATCCTTCATAGGACATTCACGGGCATAATGCCCCTTTTCATGGCAACTGTAGCATTCTACATCTGCCTTGTTTCTGGATCTTGGAGAGCTTTTCTTCTCCAGGTTCCTCAGCATTGACTCCAGTTTACCAACTCGCTTGTCAAAGCTGGTAACAAGCTCTTCACCAAACTGTTTCAGGTGATGATGGGTCACAAACTGAGTTTCTTGGTCATCGACAGCAGTAACCACTCTTGCCCTCGGTGGTCTTCCCAGATCATCTCTGAGACTGCTATAGGTGTCCAGGGCAGCACGGGCCTCCTCCAGTGTCAGAGGGTCTTTCATCCCCACAGCAACAGCGGTCTGTTGATCTGGCAGCCCCTTTAGGAAGTGCCGCACACCAATGGTTTCCCTGGTCCTATCATCTGCTGTTGGATAGCTTTTGTATACAAGTTTTCTTATGTCAGCTAAGAACTCCGACACCTTTTCTCGTGGCTGAAGCTTGCGCCCCTCTAGCTGAGCCAAATAGGAGGTCATGGGACTCCTTTCTTTAAAACGTACTTCAAGTGCAGCAACCAGAGCATTAAATGATTGCAGTGATTCACTGGCGAGATACCCAAAAGCATATTCAGCAGCTTCATCACGGAGGCTGTTTGTCAGCCGAAACAACTTTTCTTCTTGGCTCCACCCACATGAAACGCTAAGTGAAACAAAAGGCTTGATGAAACTGTCCCATGAAGACTTTCCATCGAATAACATTTGCCGAGGAAGTGGAACTTCACTAGCAATCTGGGATGGTCTTCCTCCCTGTGATCTTAGTACTTGGAACACGCCTTGCGGTGATCCCCTGGGTCCTTGCTGGGACGAAGATGTTCCAAGCATAATCGGTGAAACAGGCGGTGAGGTCCCGTGTTGATGAAAGTGGTTCCTCATGTTGGAGGTTTGCTGTGTCAAACTGGCAGCTCGCCTCACTGCATTCACTTCTCTGGACTTCTCAACCAGCTCATCAGCAAGCCTGGCATTATCGCGAGTACATCTTTCAAGATGCTCATAGTTTTGCGACAACTTTTGACGCAGTTGCCTAACCTTCTCTCGTTCATCTTCTGCACAGCTTTCAAAGTCCTTTATTCTTCCCAGGAACTCCTCACGGTCACCTTCAGCAGCAAGAGCCCGTTCTTGTGCTTCTCTTGCTGCTGCTCTGGCCTCTTCTAGTTGAAGCTGCAGAGTTTCCAACTGATCTCTGCAACTGACCTCATCTTCTGTTGGTTCTGTTGTTGCGGATTTATTATCTTTCTTGGGTGGCATCTTGTTGCTCCAACACAGTTCTGTATAACTTTATTTCTTCAACAGTTTAAAATAACACAAAAGTCTCTTTTTTTTTTTCTTCTGATGACGTGTGCAAGTTCTTATCCCACCGCTGCCACCATTTGTTGGGTTTTTACTTTCTCGTTTCTGCTGGTGTGGCCAATTTAATTTCAGGCAGAGTTTCAGTAAAAACACCAATAGATTAAAAAAAAACCACAAAGTTCTAATTCATCAACTATATTGCTCTCTCTATACACCATTTGTTGGGTACTTTCTTGGTTGTAATAGTTTGTTCTGTTGCGCCTTGTATGTAGTAAACACAGTCTAAAAGAAAGACTAAAAGTTTCTAACTATTGTTTTAATGACTCTTTTTACACATATTATATACAGTTTACAACTAATGAAGCCTCTCACTTCACTTCTTGACCCTCTTCAAGAGTCCTGATTCAACCTCAACATTCCACCACAACATTCTACTACAACCTTCAACTACAACCTTCCACTACAACCTTTCCACTCTTCTCACTCTAACCTTCCACTACCTTCTTTTCCAACCTTCTCACTTTTTGCACCCACATTGACTAAATGCTCCCCCTTTTATACTTTTTGTGTCTGGGGAAACCCAACACACCCCGGAGCCCGATTTGCTACACATTGGTATTTTAGACCAGCCTCGGGAACCCGAAAGAGACCCGCCACTGGGAAACCGAAGATGCCCGCACTGGGAACCCGAAGGTGCCCGGTAACGGGATCCCGGAATAGCCCGGTCAAGAGAGCCCGGTCCAGAGAGCCCGGCAAGGCTAAATATAGCTCACCCAAGTGAACTTGAAAATCACAACAATATGATGAATTCTCTCATGCAAAATCCTTAAAGATATTTAAAATCTTCACAGAGTTGGCCACAATGTAAAATAAATCATAGAATGGTTATAACTGAGGGGACTCGTATTCTGCACCCACAATAGAGTTGTAAAATTGAAACAATCATATATATACATATATACTGGATTTCTAATTTTCCTATTTGCAGTGGCCATTTTTCCGTCAAAAGACAGAAAACACATACAATAGACAAAACAAAATCTGTAAACAACATGTAAATTTAGTTATTTTGCAGTTACAAAATATCTGTCTTACTCTGCTAATATTTTATGTGTTGCTATGTTTATTTAATGATTATGCTTTATAATTGTATAGTGTCACTGGATCCCTGAAATAAATGTACTTTATTATCTACGACGGGTTGTTTTTGGTCTTAATATGGAGATAAAAAGGCCTTGATATAATTTTGCATACTTATTATGGGCAGTTAGCATTACAAATTTTTTCCAAGTTTTGAGTTTTAATTTATTTTTTGGTACCTGTGAAACCAACGAACATACTAAAATATTGTTTATCTATTTCTGCTAAATTCTAATGTACAAAAATCCTTGCAAAAATGGTAGATAAATCTCAAGTTATAAGTTTCTATAATAGCTGGTGCCCATAGATATAAAAGCTTTTCTACACCTTCACATACAGACGTGTTTTGCTTATTTTTGAGGAAATTCATCAATAATAAAAGTAAAATATCACTCATTACCTGGGATATATTCAAGTGGGCAGTACACTTCTAGAAGTGCACAATATCTGTGACCCTACATTGTTGTATTAATCCATACAGAAATCTCTGCTCATAGGACACTAGAGCAAAGGTCTACATCAAGAAATTGAAACAAAAGTAGTGAAAATTGGTGAGAGGGTGTCCATGGTTAACTGAGTCCTGCCTAGAATTTTACCAAGACAGTACCTACATCAGTAGACTTCCCTGGAACTGGAATATATGCTGAATGTGTTCAGCACAACCAAATACTCTTTATCAATCAAATGAGACTTCCCTGTCTTTGGCTCTTGAGAAAAAGAGTCCAGATGCAGACATCTAAAAAGGTCAAATCTGGCAAATCTGTAAACGTGAAGGGTTGCAGGGAAAAAAATTAAATGCTGATTATCAGTATGGTTGTAATGTGAAAGTGACTCTAACTTACACAATGGGGTGAAGAATGGATAGCGTTGATTCTGAAAGGAAGTAGCTGTTAAACAATCTAATAAATCAAACAATCAGGAGGCACGAAGTCAAAGAATTTCAGTTAGCATTAAACTTCGATAGCACTCTCGTGTGCTATGGTTATGATAGACAATGAAATAGTCTGTCTGAAGACAGAGATTAAGTGCTATAAAATTCCTTATAAGATTAGATAGACATAGCAGGATCTTTATGAAACTGTGGTGTCAACAGTGAATATAGAAACTTCTAACTTCAAATATTTATTTATATGCAGAATTATTCCTGAAAATCAGCACCTTTACAAGACTGTTTACAAGACATCAGCAAATATATCATTAACAATAGCAATAGTTAAATAGTACCGAATGTGCCCCACCCAAATACAAGGTGGACCAAACCACAACTTAAGGTAGGCAAGCCTGTTCGGTTGTGGCTTGTTATCCCAGAACAGAAAGGTGTGAAATGTGTAGCAGTATTTAAGATATGGATCATATCATTTACCAATATTAACATGCAATATGTACAAATAGTGTCTAAAACATTTGTAAGTGGTCATTAAGTTATTGACATTAATGTACAGTTCCTAACAGTTTGTTGAAGGTATAGCACATTTACAGCACATAGGTTACATGTAAGATGCGTGTTACTGAAATACAAGATCCATTACAAGATATTAAGTTGGAAATATGAGTTAGTAAATTGTAGATACCAGTTGTATTAAGCCGTAATACTGCAGTTCCAGTTCTTGCTTTTGTCAAAGCTGGTGACATGCAATGGCGAGAGACGGAGAATATATTTAGTACTTGTTTTCTGTATAAATTTTGGATGACATATTTCCACACATATTACCAAAATTGTGAAGTGTTACTTGCATTCTTTGAGGTGCATATATGTGCCATTCATTAATATTTCATGCTTGTTGAACTGGCATGTGTATATATCAAGCAGTTTGTAAACTGTAAACAAACGTCATTATCAATGTGTAAAATATCTAAATATATCAACAGAAAATAACATTTTCAAGCGGAAATTGTAAATAACATAATAATTTATCACCAATGTTTGCCTTTGAACAATAAATTCTGGAGAGAGAGCAATATGTTTAATGATAAAATGTGGAGGGATTATTATAAAAAACCATCACCTCATGTACACACATCAATCATATACTTACACCTAACCTTACAAAGACTTCTCTGAACATACATAATGTCTTAAACATCTAGAATATAACCAGGTCTGATACAGACTTTCTCATAAGTCTTTATGTTGCTTTTTAAAGATAAAAATGAGTGCATTTTATAACAGTCAGTATTTTACACTCTTACTGCCTTATTAAGGGAAATACACTTGGAGGATCATAGTGCATGGAGGAAGGACCTTCCTCAAGCTCTAGGTTTGATATGCCACTGAATACTTTCACTGAATCTAGTACTTTTTCATTTTAGAAATCAGTAACATATTCGTATATGCTTAACAAAATATAGTTAGTCTACAAAGAATGCATGTGAGCAATATTAGAAAAAATATTTTCAAATTAAAGCTGGGGCCACAGTGGCAGAGTGATAACACTCTGGCAGCTCACCTCTGAGGCCAGGATTCGGTTCCTGGCATGGCCTTAAGTGGGAAAGCTGGTAGTTGCTTGCCGTTGGTCTGCCCTTCCAACTACCCGCCCGATATGACCTGTACAACCAGTGTTGAAAGCAATGTAAAACTGAAAATAAATAAAATAATTAAACCAAATTAAAGCCTACCATGAGGCTTAAATGTTTATGAAAGGAATCTGTGCAGTTTGAATAGTGCTGCTTGAAGTTGTCAGTATGCTTGTGTAACTGTCTCTGAAAAATAGTAGTGTATGTGTTATGGCCATCAAAAAGTTTACTAATTCATATGTGGAATAATATTAATTGATTACCAAATTTGTAATATAAAGATGTCATAATTAATGTCCATAAATCCTTATAAAGCACAGTGAAGTAAATTGTTGCTAACTTAAAACAATACCTTATTTCATATTTCCTCAGAAGGTTTTATTAATAAGAACTTAACAGCAGTTTGCTTTAAATACTTTATTACCTTGAATTTTGTTGTAAACTGTGTGCAATCCTAATCATATCTTGCAGTCAAGTACTTATCATACATTGGTACTAAAACTCATCTTTACATTTGTAAATGAATCATAAATAACTTCACAAATGTCTGAATGTGTGTCCAGTAGTAAATGATACTGCCTTTATTTACACAAGGGACCCAGCTGGTAGCCTTGCCAAAGACTCAAGTTTGTCTACCCAAGTCCCAAGTCTTTTACATTTTCATAATGTAGTCTTATAGATTTTCTATATCCCCATACTGGGGAGCTTGCCTTCTTGCTTTGAAATTCTGAATGTGTACCTTATGATTGCCAAATATTTTTGCACCTATAGTGAATATATAATGCACATATGGGCCTTAAGCAAGGCTACCCAGCTAGATTTGTGGTTTTGCAACACGCCCCATCACCACAACTTGTTTATGATTTATTGATTAAATCATCTTGGGCAATTGGTGTGATTCACTTGTAAGGAATTTGTCTGACTAAAAATAGAATGAAATTTTTGTGGTTATGCAGGTTGTTACAGTAACAGTAGAAAAAAAGTATATCTATGGTGATACCGAACAAACAGTGTTTTGAAGCATGGTCTTGCAGTCTATGCAGTAATGAGCTAATATCCCAATATCTACAACAATCAGATGTGTTAAGTAAAAGCTGCTTACGGGTATAGTAAGATTTTATGTTAAGATGTACAACATAATATCTAGCAAGACGGCTGCCCCAATGTGTTTAGCACTATTAACCGTTGCAATAGATTGGAAGCCCTTAAAATAAGTCTTGGATATCCCACATTTGAGGGCAAATGTAGATCTTAGTAGATAATAGCATATGTTATCAACATGGAAAAGTTGAATATCAGCATGGGCAGGAAAGTACAATGGACAGACAATTAGCTTCAGCATCTGTTCATTGTACTGTCTTGTTCATTAGACAGCCCACTGTTCATACTGCATAACTTGCATGGTTAACAAGTTTATCAATTTGTAAGCTCAGCTGTGACCTCTGTAGTTAACAGCTTAATTCCAGTTATGTTTTAGATGTGTTTGTTTGTTTGTTACTCTCTTTGTGATAACTTCACCAGAAATGAACTTTTTTGGATTTTTTTAAGTACATGCACCTGCATTTAAAGAGTTAGTGTGTGGATATTGATTTTGTATCAGTCTTTGTCTTCAATGGGTTGTGCCCTTGGTGAAATATGTCAATGTAATTTCTTTGTGACATCACATTAAATGTATTTGGAGGGACCTGGAAGCCAATAAAGTTCACTGAGACCAGGAGAAATATGGTCAAAGCATGTGAGTCTTAGTAATGCTGCAAAGTTTTGGACTTTCCAAAGTCTGTTCAGTTCAGCCAGTGGTATATCACTCATGGTCAGTCCAAAGTTTGTCAGTAAAGTTGATCTTGCAAGACATTTTTTTCTTCATTTACTTCCTTATTTTTGCAGTTGGAAATGTGTGTAATACTTTTTAATATACATGTTAATTGAGCCACAAAATACACAAATGGATGATGGGTGGGGTTTGTCCAATAGTCATTGCATGCAAAAGGAGTCCTGGGTTTAGCCAATTCTTAGTCTTATCTTGCGTCTATTTTTCAGAATAGTTAAGCCTGAGACTTGGCTAGAACCTTTTATACAGGTTGTTCTTATCACTGTACATATCTATGAATCAAGACATATTCTCAAAACATATTTCAGCGAAAACACTCTACACCAGCAGTGTTTACTTTTCATAAACTCTTGATTAGGAAAAGTGCATTAAAACAGGTAATTTTAAAGGAAATATTGCTATGGACAAACAACAAGGCCTAATAAACCACTCATTAAATTACCTGAGCTTCAGAATTCAGAAATTGCCTCCTTATTGTCTCCAGGGGTGGTATTCACTAACATTCCTATCTTAGTTTTAGTCCTAACTTTAGAATTTTATCATATTGATCATATGCCTGAGTTTATTTTTATTACAGTAAGCACAATTTTAACTCTTAAATTTTCTTGTAGAATCAATATACTTTTAAATTGGTAGCTGAATTTGATAATTGAATTAGAGTATCATTACAAATTGATGATTGATAATTGTGTATAAGATAGGCCTAAGACTAGGAATGTTAGTGAATACCGCCCCAGGTGAATAAGATACCAATTTCGTAATCAAATAACCCAATCAAAACAGCTACAAGCCACATGTACTGGCTGTGTGCAAGGAAAAACATCTTGAATAATAAACCTCTTGAGTTAGCTGTAATATTTTTTTGTGCCCACAATTAACCACGCATTAACACGTGATAAAGGCGTCGGAAGAAATTCATGTGATATCTGCAAACAAAGAGATCCTGTTTGTGTTGTAGCAAGAAAGCACTGTTTGAAAATACAAGAGAAGGCTTCCAGTGTGGCACTGTTTGAAAGACTTGCAGTATGGGATATTTCACTTTATTCCCAGGATTTTATCTATGAAGGTAGGTACGTATTTTTATTGTAAGCCTGTCAAACGTTAAGGGAGTTTGCTGCAGATATATGTTTTGATGTGTGCAGAACTTTTGTAATGTCTTCTGTCTGGTAAGTGACCTACTTGCATTGGCAAGTTAAAACAAAGCTAATTAATTTGTTCCCAAATTTATTCCTCTATTTACAAAAAAATAATTCTCACAATATATGTGTCTTAATATTCTGTACGCACTAAAGTTAATTTTTGCAATTTCATGATTATGCCACAAAGTTTGTTTTCACTTCCAAAGGAAAGGTCCCGGATTTCCCAGTTGGAAGAATTTACAGGGACTAAAGAGGAAAATCAGTTATCCTTCCCGTTTCGTCAGATTTTTTTTCATACCCCTCAGTTTCTCTTTTTCCTCTTTACAGCAAAATGGTTCAAGATATTTTCAGGTTTTCTGTGTTCATTTCAGGGTTTTAGGGGGACAAGTTTAAAAAAAAATTGTTTGCATCTGCCAGCTTATTTCCAAGATGGCTGCCATCAATATTTAAAGCTGATCTGGACTCGAAGTCCTGATTGCTTTGACCGATTTTCTTCAAATTTTGTACAGTCATTGATATTCCTAACTAGAGGAACTCTATTGATTTTGTACAAAATTGCTAAAAACATGGCCGCCAGTGGTAATTTTGTAAATTGTGACTTCACTGGTGCTATGCTAAATATCAGAAGACTTTCTCCAAATGTCTCACTAGGTCCTCGGTGGCCTAGTGGTTAGCAAGTTTGGCATCTAATCATAGGCTGTCACCTCTGTGGGTTCGAGTCCCACAAGTGGCAATGCTGAGGACCTGTCCCAATATGACCCTGGCTGTTGAGCGGGACGTAAAACCCCAACTTTGACCTTTGTCCAAATGTCTCAAAAATATTCATATTGTGTTTTCCCCACATGTTTTACCACCATAGAGAACATTTTTTGCCATAAAAAGGTCAATATAGACCCTTGAAGCTAAAAAAATTGAAAACTGACTTTTTTGTATGTTTCTGGAGGATGTCTGTAGGCCTATTTTGTTTAATGATCACTGGTGAACAGTACCATTTTTGGTAAAGTTTCCATTGACAGTGTTTTCTTGGCCAAAAATGCATCAAATTTATCATGCTAGATTACCAGATTTCTTGATCCTGCAACAATTTCGAAATACTTTTCCAAAGATGGCTCAACCCTGTATTTCAACCCAACCTGTAATGAAGGATTTTAATTTATAAAATATTGTTAGAAAACTTTCAGGGAAGATAACAAACTGAAATATATTTTGAAATCATCTTGCATTACATTATAATCCAATTATAATGTGGCAACACATGTCATAGATAATTCAGATAGGGTAATTAAGTCATCATTGGTGCTTGGGTAAATATTTTAAACTTGTTAATTTGGTGAAAAGGCTTTTGCAAAAGGTGGAACTATGAAGGATGTTGTTTGATAAAGTTATTTTAATTATCAGTAATTTTCAGTCAAAGCATTAACATGATGCACTTGTAGAAAGTAAAATGACACAATTCATCCTGACACTTAAAAATAACTTAAATTTAAAAGACATTTTTATGCAAAAAAATTATTATTTTTTGATGGAGGATTTGTTGGGTTTAAACCTGGGTAGTAGGCCTATGATTGCCTATGATTGTAGGCCCCTTCCAGCATCTGTCATGTCTCTGCACACTGCTTTATCCACAGCAAAAAATGCTCAAGACGTCCATCTTGTTTTTCAGAATGAGGCGAAAAATATTCCCAGACAAGATTTTGTGGTAATGATCATATTCTGCAAATTTGATAAGTTTACCTATAATATCTTAGGCTCTAGAGGGGCAACGGGAATATCTCTATGCACTGCGGCGGTGTATTCATGCATAATCCATAGTATCCACTGGATGTTACCTGGTGGATACAATAAGAGGGGATTCACGATTCTGGAGCATGCTTGATCCAGTGTGGAATGTTCAACTTTTAAATCTGTGTCTGTTGCTTTGGGTTCACTGACAGAACCTTGACCAACTGTATGTACTGGTTTCTTCTGCCCATAAAACTACCGACCGTGATATGACCTGTACAGTGTGCTGAACGTGACGTTATTTGTTGGGGAATGGTGCAATGTATATCTCATTAATGATTCTACTAACAAAATGGCACACGTGGATGTACTGGTTTATACATTCAAAATTTGAAATTGCTGTAAATAAAGTATAATTATACAGATCACCTCACTAAAGCAGTCTTTGGGAAGTTTATATGTGAAACAACACTTTTCCTTAGATAAAATGCATTAAATGAAGGATATATGTCACAAATAGAATAGTTTGAATTGTAAAGAAAGGTCACATGACACAGAAAACCACTGTGGTTATTTGATAATCTTGGACTTAGCTAAGTAACCCTTTGTGGATATGGTTTTAAGACAAAACTTAGCTGAGACAATAGTCTTAACTTTAAGACTGGACTTAAGCCTAAGACCTGGCTAAGTCTAAAACCTTTCATGAATACAGGCCCATGATTACACAGATCATGTCTGTGAAATACGCCTATTCATTGTATTGGTGTTTTTTCCAGCATCACAAATTGTGTGTACTCTCAAATCCAGGAAGAATATCCTGTGGTACACAAATCTTGCACAACAAGGCTCAACTTTGCATGATATCTTTTTCAGACAGCCATTTGGTATTCATAAAGCAATCATACCATCTCAGGACATATTAGCTTATACTAATGTAAAAGTCAGTACATGTATGAGTGAATTATATGTACTGAAACTTCATTACTTGAACTGAAAATTTTCTTCAACTGCAAAGAAACTTCAGCCTTCAGCAAGGCTATTGCGATACATGACACAGAGCAGTTGCAAAAGTGTTGTGTGAATTTGTTTGACAATATACAAAAAGTTTTCCAGTATAATATTAGTTGAAAATTTTACAGTATTGGATAGTTCATGATATAACACCAAACATTTCAACTGTTAAGGTAGGCATTATTTTAAACCTTTAATATGGTCATTTTGAAAACTCCAGACTCTTTTTCAATAGACAGTGTACAACAAAGGAAAGAATATCTATGGAGACCCAATGGTAACATTAAAGGAAGAATATATTCCGTCATTTTTTGAGGGATGAAAGATTCTATATTGTCATAGCGACTTGCAGTTTTTGTTTTTGAAAGGTTTAGATGGCTGTCATGTGC
This sequence comes from Sabellastarte sp. h YS-2021, assembly GCA_964017235.1. Lineage (NCBI taxonomy): Eukaryota > Metazoa > Annelida > Polychaeta > Sabellida > Sabellidae > Sabellastarte > Sabellastarte sp. h YS-2021. Next base: position 29,119,546 of record OZ024940.1, read on the forward strand.
GTTTCTTTGATAGTTCCTCTGTGGCCTACAAACATTGTCCTTCAAGGTCAGCCCTTGATCCCCACCGAGTCAATTTTATTTTGCAACTCGGTAAATTACTTTAACTACAACACTTAAATTAAGAGGGTTTTTTGCCAGGGTGGAGAGGGGGGGGTGGGCTGTGTTGCTTCAATAATTTTTCCTTAGTTTCTCATGTCCTAAATATTTTTCCTGCTTTTGCAAATCTAGGCCCATTAATAGTGATTAATAGTGATTAATAGTGCTTGTAGCTACTTTTAGTAAAATGCGTATAACTCCAAAATGACTGCATTTGCAGTTTTACTAAAATATGTTAATCAGGTACTTTCCCTGTACCTACAACATGTTTACTATCTGTTTATGAGCGATGTTTTGATGTTCTTTGTCATGGCAAATTTTCAGAGATGTAGCACCACAGATAACTGATTAATAGCTTCTTTGCTATTTTGCCAATGAATAATTAATTCACTTTTAACTTCAAAACTATTGCCTTTTGAGGCTTCTTCACATATCCATGATCTGTGTTATGGTATATAACTGAGTATAGTGGGAACTGAGTATAGTGGGAACTTAACCTGTCCTTTTTCCCATCACCCGTATCCATGTCCTTTCTTGTCCATATCCATGGGGCCCTAGAACTTTTAGTGTAAAACAGTGTACTAGCTGCCCGTGTCCGTGAAAAATGAATTTTTTCCTTCCTAATCACAGACATTTATGAGTACACTGTTTTATACCAAAAGATCTAGGTATCACAGATATGGGCAATAACAGATACAGGTGATGACAGGTGAAGTTCCTACATAATAGCTACTTTGATAGTTCATCTTTCAGTAGGTGTTTTGTAACTACAAACCATTGAATTTACAGCATTTTTTTAAAACAAATTTTTGTCGTAGTAGCTTTTCAGAGATGTAGCTCCACGACTAATATGAATATGCAATTTCAAGATCATATACTCAACACGGGTGGATCCAGCTTTTAAGTAAGGTGGGGGTTCACATCAGACATACCATAACTAGTGGGGTCGGGGTGGGGGGCATGCCTCCCTGGGAAACAAAATAGGTTTTGGTAAAAATATAGTGCATTTCCTGTAAATTTAACACCACTTTCAAGAAATAATTTTGCCTAAATGCTTATATGTATTTTTTAAATATTGATGCCAAAATAATAAATTAAGTGATTGAACTCCTTACGTTATTTTTCAAGGGGAGTTCGAACCCCCTGAACCCCCCCATCCCGATCCACTAGTGTTCAAGTCATTTAAGTAGGACAAATTCAACACCTGGAAATGATTCCCAGGCCATGACTTCCTGCAAGCTGTTTAAGGGGCTATCAACGTAACGCATCGTTCTTACAGCCAACGAAAGTGGTTTAAATGCATGGATGATTTTTTTCAGGGTTGTATATTTCTGAGGCTTAAAGTCAGAATTATCCAGAAGAATATACTTGTTTATTGCATGGTATATTTCATGAGGCAAATAAATTCATGAATAAAAGTTTTCTTATGGGTTTTAACCCTGTATATTCATATATAAACAACAAATAACAAAGACAAATGTAAAACAAATGTGTCCTATTTCTGGGCACCTAAAACAAAGGACATGCCTTCCTTTGTGGCACAATCAGGATATAACGGGGAATGAACAGAAATTTTTTATACACTATTTCAAAGAAAAACATATCACCTAAATTTTGAATGAATTAGATTTTAATTAATTTAGGCATTTGTTTGCAGAAATAAAAAAATAAAGCAATATCACATTGCATGTTTTTATTTTTTCATTTCTATCTCACATTACACTTATTAAAAATTTAAACAAATTTTAAATTAAAAAAGTAGATCATTCAAAATCATCCCTATGTGTTTGGGGACTAGTGTATGTACTGGTATCCTCATTTACACCAGTGTTGTGGTTATATTCTGTCACAATATAAAGGTATCCGCTCTCCTATCTGTGCCAAATGTTCTAGCCTCTCATCAGTAACTAAGAGTAACTAAGGCTTAGTTATACAAAACAGATTATTTTTACATGTCTTCATATATTTATGCATAAGTGTCTAAATAATAATATGTACTCCATACATATTGGATCTTTATATTTATAAAATAAATTACCCCATTTCTATTAAATATATGTATATGTTATGATGCTTTAGGTAGAACTATATTCTATGTGGACTGATATTTTTGTAATGTTCTAAGTGCATTGGTGATTGTAAATAAAGCTTATTAAATTGTTGTAAAAATCATCATATCATCATGTAAAAGAATCAAGATAACATGACAGTAAATAAATTTAGTGTATTAAGAATTGAGGATATATATAAAATATAATCATTGTGTTTAGAACATATGCATCTCTTTAAGGAATCAGAAAGGCTACATACAACGAGACAGTTTATCCCAAACCCCTCATTTATATACGCACCTCCATTTCTTCACTAGAAAAAAAACATAAACCAGAAACATCACACTTGTAAACTTTGTGTTGCAAGGTCATTATTGATTTTTCCAGTGAATTCTGCAGACGCTACTCCAGGTCTTTTATAAAAGGAACAAGGGCAATGCATATGCAGAATCACTGTACATAGTCAAGGTCAAGGTCCAACTTACGTGACTGTGATACAAACAAACGCGTATATATAATGGGATAAGAGCCTTTTATTTTACAAAGACACACAAGTACGACATATTAAGTTTCAACACAAATGTGACACATACGAACTAGTAAATTGTTAATGAACTAAAATTACTTAAAAGGCCCAAACCATTATTTTTGTAGGAGTTGTTGAAATGTAGTGGCCACCGTTGAGGAGGCCTTGGGTGTATGTTTGAAGTAGTGGTTAATGGCAGAGGAAGACCAGCCACCATGAGCTTTGAGGTTCTGCAGAGGGACATTGTGGTCTGCAGCCCAGGACACAGCTGAACGTCTGAATGCATGGAAACCATAGCTGGCCGGATTAAGGCCCAGGGACCTGATAATTCTTGAGAGGGTGGAGGAAACCATGGAAGAGGTGAGGATGGACAGGCCGGAGGGGAGGGGAAGGAGGAAAAGGGGGGAGGAGGGAGGGGCAGGGATGAAGGCCAGTAAGGCCTGGAGGGCGGACACAGGGCACAAAGGGGAGGAGGACAGTGAAGGAATTTGGACTACTTGGTGGGAATTAGAAGACTGCATGGACTTGCTCCATTTTATGATAATGTGAGCCCCAGGGGGGCCAAAAATTACGTCACCTCTGAGCAGATTTCTGGTGGCGTCAAACGCCTTAACTGACACAGGCACAACATTTGATATTCGTAAAAATGCAAAGTATGCTAACAGAAACACAGCTTTGCATACACATCCATACCTTAGAGTGTCACATGCCTTTGTTATCTTATCTAGCAGACTGATGGTGATATTTGCTTTAAATTTTGGAACATATGTAGAGTTAATTGACACAGATTTGATGAATAAATACACTTTCCTGTGTTCTAACGCAGAAATGTCAATGTCACAACACTTGAGATAATGTTTCAGCACAGAAATGTATGAGGTGAGGGCATGGGCCTTACTGCCATGCTGAACGAGGAGTTCCAGGAATGCCAGGATTGAATCCAGGTCCTGAAGAGGCAGCTGCAGCCAGGATATGAAGGCCAGATAAAGCTTAAATCTGGTGAGATAGGCAGCCGCTGTGCAAGGACGTAGAGCTGCTTCCACCCTAGAGTGAGCCTGACGCACCAGGCGTGACGCCAAGGGGCCTGCAATTATAAAAAGACATTTGGTACACACCATAAGCCATTCACAGGCCAGCAGATACATGTGGCTAGCAGTTCTTTACAAAATTGATCAAGCTCCTGGTTCTGGAAGACCCTAGATAGAGCGTCAGCTTCCTTATTCTGGACCCCTGGGATGTGAGAATAACATAAACGAATGTCATGGGAAGCAGCCAGAAGCCAGATGGTCCTAACAATGGCCTGAAGTATTTTGTCCCTCATTCTACTGTCGACCCTAAGGTTCCTGAACGCGCGACTTACGTAGATTTTTGAGAGGAGAACGTCATTTCCCAACTCCTGCACTGTGTGAACTATGTCCTCAACTGAGGGGTATTTTAACGTAAAGTCGACGCCGTCGTAATGGGTGTTGCTGATTCTGTCATTGAGTGACGCCCCGTATGGGTAACTCATGTTCACAATCACTCTTCTGGTGTCGTCAGGTTTGGGACGGGATAACAGTGGGGAATAGTGTACAGGGAAGGGGATGTTGTCACATGGCCCTACAATGGCTTTATGTTGTGTTTCTTTTGTGAAATAAGCGTCAACATCCAGGGGGAAATTTGTCGCTGAGGGGTGGTTGCTGAGGTGAGTTTCACTAATAGCCATATTAAGAGAACTTGTAGCGTCATCTGATGCACACTGCTCATGTTCACTACAACTAAAATTGGAGCTATCCGTGATACTGTCACTGGTATTTACTAAAAGCGAATTTCTAAAAATACAACTATGCGCACTGAGAGAACGCCAGCGCATGTTGATACCGGTACACTCACACTCTGTCGACTGTGATGAGGTGCTAACCCCAATGCTGCTATTGAAAAGTCTGTTACTATTTACAAAGCGATTGGAGTTGACCAATCTGCTTCTACAATATCAACTGTTGTTTTTACTGTCCTTTGGGTCAGAGTTACGCTTCCGTATACAATCTTGAACTTTATGGTTGCAATATTTCCCTACTTCCTGGAAACAGAAGGTGCATGCATGCTTTACAATTTGTCCATTAAGTATATGGTCAGCATTGTGCTGGCAGTTGTTTTTATTAAAATCTTGGCAAATTTTGTCCTTGTTCCCACCCTTGGAGAATTTCTGCTGAGGTGGGGGTTGTTTGGGTGTGACCAGTCGTGCCGTATTGCGGATTCGAACCTTTTCAATTTTGTCTGGGTTTCTCCAGGTACACTTTCCCCTTTCTATATCTTGAAGGAGGATCATGTGCGCGTGTTTGGCCGTTGCCCAGTTGGTTTCAATTGCATCTTGGAACAGATGTCGACCGTATTCGATCATATTGGCCCTTACGGTCGAGCTACCTTCTTCCTGGAGACATCCCAAGAACCCCACCATAAATTGGAGGGGCGATAATTCTTTATATTCGGGGAGTTGGCCCCCAGGGCCCAGAAAACAGTGATGGTGGGGTCAGCTTATTTCTTGTTTCACTGCAGAGTCCCCAGCCCTGTGTAACCCAGATTTAATGGTTTTGTTACCTGAGGATGAATGACACTGTTTTCCTTGTAATTTCTCCAGCTGACGCTGTACTTTTCTCTGCACTTCTTCATCGTTTTTTAGAAAGTCTATGGAAAGTTGGTCCGAGTTGAGGCTGCCCTTGCCTGTCTGTGACATATGAGAGTACGAGCTGTCCAAAGTGATGTCGTCATATGACTCATCATTGTTGTGAAGAGACTTCTTAGAGTTGACACGAGATCTGGATGTGTGGCTAGCTGCACAGACCCTAGAACAGATGTGTGACTTCTTGGGCGAGCTATGGGACATTTGAGATTTCTCCAGGGGCCTCCTGGCACCCACCTGTTGCTCGAGCTGCGAATTTTTGTTCTCCAGGGCTTCCATGCGTTTAAGGATGAGGTCCAATTTGGCTTCCACGTTGCCACTGGCAGCCTGGGCCCCACCATCTGCACTTGTTGAGCTAATTCCAGACGGGCTGGATCCAGGAGCAGCCTGATGTGCTGCTAGCTGGTTTGGTGCTATGAAACTGCCACTGTCTAGTTCCGAGTTCGAGTCCATAACTGGGGCACTTGTATTAAGAAGTCTTTTACACCTCACCCCCAGGGGCCTGTTGTGCTTGATGCCGCATTTGGTACAGTTAGCTTGAGCTGCATTCTGTGATGCTGACATGTTGTCTGTATGCACAGTGTCCACAGTAATAGATAGTGTCCCAGAACATGAAATTTTTAAAATAAGATGTAAAATAAAATAAAAAAGACTAAAATCATAAACTAAGAGTTTCTAAGCATTTGTATTTGTATCCAAGCCAGTACGTCTTGCTCCAAGAACTTTCCACAACAATAATGATGAAATTTACTTTGCAGGCCAGAAAGTAAACAACTTAAGGCGGGAAATTAAGGTTGTGAATTTTACTGACACTGGTACTATGGCTACTAATGAAGTGGCTGGTTGTTACACAAACAATAATAACCAACAGGTGTCAACAAGGGGTGATATTACTGACAGAAAACAATGACACTAATTAAGATACAGGCTGCTAACAGGCAGTGAATTACTGACAAGAAATTAAGATACTAATTGACCGTATGACTTGCCCTGCAGTAGTGGCTCAGATACAACAATCACGACCCTGTCCTCAACTGAAATGTTGTGACAAGCACAACCAACATATTGCAGTGTGTGTTATTGATCGGTTTTCCCCCATCTGAGAAAATGACGTAAATATCCCTCTCGAAACTAGTCCATGCATAGCAACAGTGACTCTGTGTGCTACCGCCATTTGGCGGGCGTTACGTAAACAATTTTCACATACTTACGTTGACTGTAAGTTAACATTGGGTAGCTTATGGACATTCAAATTCACTTTCATTGTAATATTACCTCAGTCATCACCATTTCATTCTCAGCAATGGTCAAACAATGGTCCTAGAGGTTTGAGATGTGAAAGCAACCTATAGGAAATCATAGGCTGGGAATCTTCTAGTGTGGCCAGATTTAACCTTCGGCCCCTCCTTCAAGGTCAAACAAAGATATCCACATTGTAAAGTGCTTATAACTCATTTAAATTGGTCCTAGATGTTTCGAATGATAAACCAACCTAATCATGTACTGGGAATCTTCTGGTTTGGTCAGATTTAAACTTTGACCCCTTCCTTCAAGGTCAAGTGAGGATAGACAAACTTCAAAATGCTTTATAACTTCTGGTGTGGTCAGATTTGACCTTGGGACTCTCCTTCAAGGTGAAATGAGGATAGCCAACTTTAAAGTGCTTATAACTCGCTTAATATTGGTCCTATAGGTTTAAGATGTGAAAGCAACTTATTGTAAATCATTGGCTGGGAATCTTTTTGTGTGGTCAGATTTGACCTTGGCACTCTCCTTCAAGGTCAAACAAAAAAAGACAAACATAAAAGTGCTTGTAACTTGTTTATTATTTGTCCTAGAGGTTTGGGATGCGAAGTCAAGCTGTAGGTAATCATGGGCTGGGAAGAGTTCTGGTATGGCCAGATTTGACCTTGAATCCCTCCTTCAAGATCAAACAAGGATTGCCAAAAGCTTGGAACTCGCTTGTATTGTCCTAGAGGTTTGGGATATGAAAACAACCTATGATGAATCATGGCCTGGGAATCTTCTGGTGTGATGAGATTTGACCTTGGGCCCCTCCTTCAAGGTCAAACGAGAATAGCCACACCTCAAAAACAGTCATTTATTATTTTAGTTCTATCCACGGAGTCATCCGGTGGATACTTTGGTTTAGCATTCGTTATGCGAGTGGATACTTTGGCTTAGCATTTGTTACGCCGCCACCACAGCACGTAGAGATATTTTCAATGTTAACACTCTCACCAGAAAACTACAATAGGTAGCTTCAGCAAATTTGGTATAATGAAGCATTAAGGCCACCTTAACAGAACCATATTGTTTAACATTTTACATACTCTTTATTGAGAAGACTGAGATATTTTGCAATAAGCTAACACAGATTCAAACTTAAATAAAGTTAATTTTTTAGGAATTTTACTTTAACAACATAGAAGTTGGGTCAAACTAAGGTTATGTATAACTTTAAGCATTTACTTATGATAATAATAATTTATATTTTCTAATTGTGAGAAGAAAGATCTAATAAGTAGTCTCATTGCAGTGTTGTTCACAAAACGGGCAGATTAAAAGGGAAGTGTATTTATAAATATGCATAAATGTAAATGAAAGAGTGAGAAAGGTGTAAAAATACAAAAAAATGAGTTAAATTGTAAGATCTGCAATTCAAACCAAGATAGTCAAATTTACAAAAAAGAATTAGATAATCATTAAAAATAGTCTTAGTTTCTCTAACTTTTGAGATACTATCTGGAAAGAGTTAACAAATTCGTTTGCAGAACAAAGGCTTTGATATACAGGCCCACGATTAGCCTTGCGTAAGGCTCTAATTTATATAGTATCTTTTTCAAACATGCACACAGATATCCATTATTCATAAAGCACTCGTACAGGTTATGAGTTAGAAGCTTATCAGACACTTTTTTCTTTGCTGTATGCTCCTCTGAGAGTCATTGCATGTATGAGTACATAATAGAAACTGAAACCCCATTATCTGAACTGAAAACTTTCCCTTACTACAAAGGTTATATGATAAGCTTGGACTTAGCTAAGTCACCCTTTGTGAAATCCATTTGAGTCCCAGACTTAGCCGAGACCAAAGTCTTAGATTTAAGTCCATGACTTAGCCAAAAACTTGGCTAAGTCTAAGACCCTTTGTGAAACCGGCCCCAGAAATTCTAGACAAATGCGCAGTTTCTATAATCCCAGGATTCAGCAGTGTCTAGACAGTGTAAAAGTAGTCCGTGCAAAACAAAGGAATCTGCTGCGTTGCTGAAGTTTGGATTTCAGGAACTTTCAAAAATAAACAAAATGTTTTTAGAGAGATACTTGTTGAGAGTATGGGATAGTTCATTGTACTGAGTATTACAGCTGTTGTTTTAAATCTTTAAAAACTTGAGGGTAAAAGATTGGAGATTCCCAGTCCCCTTGCTTCAAATTATCACCGGTACAAATAATGACCACCAGTAAATAAAATATTTATTTTTCAGTGATGGCCACATATTTTGAATCCCTTTTGTTTGGCATTTGTTCAATTTAAGCTTGATGGTTCCACTTGTTCCATTTGTTCAATTTAAGCTTGATGGTTCTACTTTATTTAAGACATATTGAGGTCACTGTGTGCCAAGTTAAAACATCTTGATTTTTCCTGGTGATAATTGGTACCCAGTGATAATTGGCAGCAAGGGAGTACTAGTAGCAATGGTGACACATATGTTCAAAGCCTTATGGTGTGTATTCATTCCATTTAGCAGTTAACCTTATTAACTACATTTAGATGTTTTTTTAAAGTTATGTCTCTTTTAAAGTTCAAAGCTGGGAGCTGAAATGCAAAGAGCATCTAAAGTCTAGTCATAGTTACCTTGGCTAGACTTTACTTTCAAAAAAGCTATGGCATGACCCCCAGATACAGTACAGCTGGAGATTTACATAAAAGACTTTCCTATTGAACTGAACTAGATAAATGGCTAAATTTAATTTGATGCAGATAAAAACAATCAATACAAGGAATATGATATATCAGCCGTTAAAGTAGAACATTTACAGTAAAAGAATATCTTCAAAAAGGGGTTGGGCTACACATTGCAAGAACCCGTCTGGTACCCCAAAGAGACAGTACACCTATCTTATCAATTTATTTATTCATTTATTTTAGCAATAAAGGATGAGCATTGATATGTACTGGTCGTACTGTATTGGCAAATAAATCACAAACTTTTGGGCGGAATAATTATGGCCGGATGTTTGTGACTTATTCAACAATAGCACTCTATCAATTATTGGTCCTAGAGGTTTGTGATGTGAAACCACTGTACTATGATGTGGTTGATTTTGACCTTGGGCCTCTCTCTTGAGGTTAAAGGAGGGTAGCCAAACCTAAAAGTGCTTATAATGTTTATAGTTGTATCCCCGAAAAGTGGGAATATTATGGATCACACACAGTCATCTTACTCATCAGCAGAGATTTTCTTGTGTTCAACCTACAAGTCACATTTCTTTTGGGATTTCTTTTAAACTTTGCAAGTGGCTTGCTATGATAGAGATCTGGCCGCCCTATTTTGATAGCCCGTGAGTCAAAATTATGCTCTAGGGAGTCAAAAACGTAAAAAATTTGACTAATTTTGACTATTTCTTATGTTCAAGCTGTAGGGCACAGTTTCTTTCAGATTTATTTTATATTTACTACATGAATAGGAGGGTATGACGCCTCACCACCCTATCTTTGAGTTTTTGTGTTAGGCCCTTGTGGATATAAAGTAAATAGAATATGTATAGATAGGTGGGGCCAGGAGGGATTTGACTTCAAGCAAAGTTTACAAGGTTCTTTTTCTTTGCTGTATGCTCCTCTGAGAGTCATTACATGTATGAGTACATAATAGAAACTGAAACTCCATTATCTGAACTGGAAACTTTCCCTTACTACAAAGAAACTTGAGCCTTCAGCAAGGCTAGCCCACGATTAATGATGCAATCCAGAAATTCTAGACGTATGCACAGTTTCATGCGCACTCTCAGCATTCAGCAGTGTCTAGACAGTGTAAAAGTAGTCCGTGCAAAACAAAGGAATCTGCAGAGTTGCTGAAGTTTGGATTTCAGCAACTTTCACAAATAAACAAAATGTTTGTAGAGTGATACTTGTTGAGAGTATGGGATAGTTCATTATACTGAGTATTACAACTGTTGAGGTAGGTATTCTTATTTTAAATCTTTAAAAATTTGAGGCTAAAAGATTGGAGATTGCCAGTCCCCTTGCTTCAAATTATCACCGGTACAAATAATGACCACCAGTAAATAAAATATTTATTTTTCAGTGATGGCCACATATTTTGAATCCCTTTTGTTTGGCATTTGTTCAATTTAAGCTTGATGGTTCCACTTGTTCCATTTGTCGAATTTAAGCTTGATGGTTCTACTTTATTTAAGACATATTGAGGTCACTGTGTGCCAAGTTAAAACATCTTGATTTTTCCTGGTGATAATTGGTACCCAGTGATAATTGGCAGCAAGGGAGTACTAGTAGCAATGGTGACACATATGTTCAAAGCCTTATGGTGTGTATTCATTCCATTTAGCAGTTAACCTTATTAACTACATTTAGATGTTTTTTTTACAGTTATGTCTTTTTTAAAGTTCAAAGCCGGGAGCTGAAATACAAAGAGCATCTAAAGTCTAGTCATAGTTACCTTGGCTAGACTTTACTTTCAAAAAAGCTATGGCATGACCCCCAGATACAGTACAGCTGGAGATTTACATAAAAGACTTTCCTATTGAACTGAACTAGATAAATGGCTAAATTTAATTTGATGCAGATAAAAACAATCAATACAAGGAATACGATATATCAGCCATTAAGTAGAACATTTACAGTAAAAGAATATTTTCAAAAAGGGGTTGGGCTACACACTGCAAGAACCCGTCTGGTACCCCAAAGAGATAGTACACCTATCTTATCAATTTATTTATTCATTTATTTTGGCAATAAAGGATGAGCATTGATATGTACTGGTCGTACTGTATTGGCTAATAAATCACAAACTTCTGGGGGGAATAATTATGGCTGGATGTTTGTGATTTATTCAACAATAGCACTCTATCAATTATTGGTCCTAGAGGTTTGTGATGTGAAACCACTGTACTGTGATGTGGTTGATTTTGACCTTGGGCCTCTCTCTTGAGGTTAAAGGAGGGTAGCCAAACCTAAAAGTGCTTATAATGTTTATAATTGTATCCCCGAAAAGTGGGAATATTATGGATCACACACAGTCATCTTACTCATCAGCAGAGATTTTCTTGTGTTCAACCTACAAGTCACATTTCTTTTGGGATTTCTTTTAAAGTTTGCAAGTGGCTTGCTATGACAGAGATCTGGCCGCCCTATTTTGATAGCCCAGGAGTCAAAATTATGCTCTAGGGAGTCAAAAACATCAAAAATTTTGACTAAATTTGACTATTTCTTATGTTCAAGCTGTAGGGCACAGTTTCTTTCAGATTTATTTTATATTTACTACATGAATAGGAGGGTATGATGTCTCACTACCCTGTCTTTTTTGTAGGCCTGGGGTGAAAATCAAGCGAGTAATAGCTATTTTAAGTCTAGGAGACAAAATTATGCTCTGGGGAATCAAAAACCTAAAAATTTGATATGTAACTTGAAAACGATTGCATTTAGAGAATTTTGTTTTAATATGTTATCAAAGCTACTTTTGGGTCAGCTATAACATAGTAAAATTGCAGACCGGTAGCTCATTGCATAGCGGAGTAATAGCTACTTTGACGTTCTCACTGTTGAGTAAATCAGTTGTAACTTGAAAACTATTGCAAAAGTGCTTATAACTCACTTATTATTGGTCCTAGAGGTTTGCAATATGAAACCAACATATAGGAAATCATGGCTAGAAATTCTCTGATGTGGTTCAATTTGACCTTGGGCCCCTCCGTCAAGGTCAAATGAGGATAGCCAAACTTGAAAGTGATTATAACTAGATTATTATTTGTATTATAGGTGAATAGTAAGCGTATGGACATTAAACTGCTCCCATAGGTCTTTTGTATGCACGTTTATTTACAAATGAGCAATTGAAACAACCTTGACTTGACATACATAATATCCCATACTTTCCAGCTGTAACTTATTTCTAGAGATATATCATTAAAATATAACACTTGTGAAAAAATAGCAAAATCAAAGCATTAATTGTACTGAATGTCATTTGATTATTTGGTTAGAGTAGAATATAAGCTACTGTACACCTGCTAATATAAATGTAGATATTATCTAAAGCATGGTCATTTACTGGTAGAAAACCACTAATATAATGAATTTCTATGACTTATATGACTCTGGAATAAAATATTTTGCCAGGAAACCCCATTAGGGGCCTCATATGTTTCCTCCATGAAATAATATGTTGGATATTGTCTGTACAACTGGACAATGGGATTTCATTACGGTTATTTATTATTGCTGTGAAACCCCCATCAGGGCCCCACTTTCACCAATAAAGAGTGGCTGGTGATGATGGCCAGGATGTATTTTATTTTTACTTTTATTAGGTTTTCTACAATATTTTATTACTAGAAAGAAACACCGAATGTGCAACATATTGATGTTGTAGAGACAGTAAGACCTAGGGCTGCCACGAGTAGTAATTTTACTACTCGAGTACTCTTTAACCATTACTCTACTCTTGAACGAGTACTCTTTTTTACAATGAAATCAAGAAAATGTACCATTTCACTGTATAATTTGATATATTGCACATCATTTCTGACAAAAATATAGTGGAAAATTCAAAATTTTAATGCAGACGAGTACTCTTTTCCTGATTATGTACTCTAAATAATCCAGTACTCTACCCTTTGACGAGTACTCTACTACTCTGTGGCAGCCCTAGTAAGACCCAATGTGGAGGTTTTGAAGTAATATTTTATAAATAAAAAGACATATTTCCTTTAAAGTTTATATTATTAATAATTATATATATTTTATTATATATGCCAAAATCAAGCTTTTATGTTGAGGTTAAAATTGTATGTGGGGCCCATAAAGACTACTTAGACATTTATTTTCTACATTTTTCATATATATTGTCTTGTGACTTAACATGGCAAGTCTGACAAGTCTCAAACTGCAGTAGATATAACTTTACTATGTAATCTTTATCTGTGCAAAATTTAAAGTCAGTGGCTTTTATTTTGAGGTCACCTTAAGCTCTCATTAGTTGTTTATGAACTTTTAAGCCCTATAGCTGCCAAACAGCTGAAATCTCATCTGAGAATATATTAATATGTTCATTTTACATGTGAGAAAAATTTAGGCTTTAAATAGACATTTCATGAGTGTATGAGGACCATAAGCACCAACATGAGTGACCATTTGACATTTTTCACATGTTTTTCCTGTACCTTAAAATGGTATGTCTGAAAAGTATCAAACTGTATTAGATACAACTTATATATGTAATAATTGTTTGTGAAAAATTTGAAGTCTATAGCTTTAATTTTAAGATCACCTTTAGGTCTTTTAAATGCCTACAGAGACCCAATTTATTAACTTTTCACCTCTTTAAAGCCTTATTGCTGTCATACTATGCAAATGATAGATCTGAAATCTCATATGGGAAAGTCTTAATATGTTATTTTTACATGTGCCAAAATCAAGGTTTTAATTTGACATTTGAACAATCTACATGACTTTTAAATAATTGACGAAAAATGAAATCCAAAAGAAAAGACAATTAAAATGAATGAAAAATAATTGATAATTATTGTGAATCATACAATTTTGGCTACAAAAATCTAGTGATTGTCTGTTGCATGAGATAGCTGCCCAGGGATATATTGATGTCAAGTTGGCGCAATCTAATTTTCAAATGACTCATAAGCTATATGTATTTATGTACCAAAAATATAAAGTGCAAGCCACATATGCAAGGCACATACTTCATCTATGCACTTACATGCCTACACTTAGTGTCTATCAGTGTGAATCAGGTGATGCTAGATGGGACACCAGTCACCTTTAATAATAAAGGGACTTAGTTTGCTTGCAGTGGCCTTCACCTGGTATACTTATCATGAGATAACAGACACAGTTCTGTGGATTTTTACAGGTTGTAAACTCCAGTCATGAATACCGAGGAAGCTGCAGCAGTACTCTGTTATGAATCAGAAAGCCGTGAGGTAAGTATGGAGTAATTGCTTGATTAATTGATTATTGTATCGACTGGATAAATCAAGTGGATACTTTGATTTAGCATTCGCTATACTGCCACGACATGTAGAGATATTTTTAACGTTAACGCTCTCAGAGGAAAACTACACCAGCTAGGTTCACCAAATTTGCAGCATATCTTCACTGGAAGATAAGCTTCGCTGAGACTGAAATAAGCCTCATTCTGTAAAAACAAGATGACCCTGTGAGCATTTCTTTGAAAGTTATCTACCTTTTTCTACTGGATGGTTCTAGAAGGTTGAATCTCTTCATAAGTGATATGTATAACAGATACCTTAAAGCTCCTCATTCAAGGTCATTCACGTAATGCCAAAGTACCCCATGTAGTGAACTTTAAAAGTGCCTATATCTCCCTTATTACTAGTCCTAGAGGTTTTGCATGCAAATGAACCTGTAGGAAATCATGGGCTGGGAATCTGCTGGTGTGGTCAGATTTGACCTTGAACCCCTCCTTCAAGGTCAAAAGGGGACAACCAATCTTATACATGCGTATTAGTTGATTATTTTTGGCCCTAGACATTTTTAATGTGAAACCAACTAATAGGAAATGATGGGCTGAGAATCTTCTGATGTGGTCAGATTTGGATTTAGGTCCTTTCTTCAAGGTCACTGGCTATGGTGATTTGTCTTTCTGGTGGATACAAATTTTCATACGTTCTCAGATGCGCTAGGTATCTGTCTAGAGTTGGTCTCATCAGAGGCTGAGGAATAAAGTTATCCTAAGGTGCAAATTAGCCATGAAATATTATTTAAGAGAAGATGATTGGTAAGTTATAGATACTCAATTCTATATCAAGATGTTGCATGACCCCACACCTGAGGTCTCACAAAGGACCACTAAAAAAATAATTCAGATGAAAAATTAGGGAGCAATTTCTTGAATCCTGAAACTGCAAACATGAACAATTCTGCCTCCTGCCAAAAATCCATGAAAACAGAATCCTTGGTAGACCAATTTCCAGTTTAGTTGATAGCTCAACAGCAAATATTAGTAAGTTTGCAGATGAACAAATAAAACAATATAACCTAAATACAAAGTCACATATTAGAGACACGTAAGATTTCACTAGTAAAATCACCCAATTAAAGCCAATCCCAGAGGGAGCCATTCTAGCCACCCTAGGTGTTACCTCTCTATACACCAACATACTGAATTAGGACAGTATTGCAGCAGTAGCAGACCACATGCACAAAGATCCCACAAAAGGGCCCATTGCCACTTACATACTTGACTGACTTAAATTGGTGTTACACAACATTTATTATTAGTTCAACAATTAATTCTATCTTCAAATAGGAGAACTGCAATGGGAACCATACTAGCACCCAGCTATGCCAATCTGTTTATGGATAGATTTGAAAGCAAATCTCTAGACAACCATAAACTAAAACCCCGATATGGAGACAATTCATTGATGATATCCTTTAGATATGGACTCATGGAAATGATTCCCTAATAGATTTTGTGAAATATTTTAAAAAGCTCCATCTAACCATCAAGTTCATTCCAGAGACTAGCAAAGAAAGCATTAATTTCTTAGATACCACAGTAAAATTTAAAGCTTAAAATATAAACATAATTAGCACCTTGTACAATAAGCCCACATCTGACACACATCTGTTTTTGCACCACACCAGTGCTTATCAAGAAACTGTTACTAAGAATATGGACAATATCTCAAATTAAGAAGAATTTGCACCCTATACACAGCTTTTAAATTTAATGCTGCTAAACTTGTACAATATCATGTAAAAAGAGGATAATACTCCTGAACCAACTCAATACCAAAGAGTATTGAAATTGAGCCAGACAGTCTTACTGGAAGGATCAATATAAGGGCTGCTCAAAGACTCCCCCAGTAATGGTCAAAAGGTTCATAATGTGGAGCTTTAAAGAAAAATCTTCTGTCAGAAATCTCGCATTGGGTACAGGAGACTAGCAAATCTGAAAAATATTTGAACCAGTATTAAAATATACTTGTGATGTCATGTTATTGTTAAAAGTGTATTTTTATTCATCATGGTATTTGAATTTACAGAATTAACAGAATCTGGCAAAACGTAGTAATTAAAATACAATGTCTTTCAATGCAACATAATAGTGGTCATTCAGCACATCCTTAATTGGTTTAAGTGTTATGGTGATTAATATTAAGCAATAATATTGAAGTTAACCTCATTACATTTGTCTACTTTCTTCTTGTGGCACAAAATAATTATATCCCCAGACGAAAGTCGGGCATATCTTGGTTTCACATCAGTCACACCACCACCGCCTCCACTGCTGTAAATTTTGACTTGTGTGTGTGGTAATTCCAAAATGCTATTTCCTCCTTATATATGCCATATGTTTTTTCCCAAATGTAATAACTACATGTCCATATAAAATGCAGAAAGAATTATTCATTGTATCTTAAATCGGGGATACTATGGATCATGCATGGTCATCGCACGTGTACATTTCCGTATACCAGTTCGCGTCCACAGATTTCTTGTGTTCAACCTACAAGCCATATTTCTTTTGAGATTCCTATAAAACTTTGCACGTGGCTTGCTACAGCAGAGATCTGGCCACCCTTTTATTAGCCCAGGAACAAATTGTATCCACTAGAAAGAAAACTTACCAAAGTCATTCAACCATCGCTTAATCTTGAAGGACGATGAAATCTGATCACATCAAAAGATTCCTAGCCCTTGATTTCCTATAGGTTGGTTTCACATTGCAAACCTCTAGGACCAATAATAAGCAAGTTATAAGCACTTTTAAGTTTTGGTATCCTTGTTTGTCCTTGAAGGAGGGGTCCAAGGTCAAATCAGACCACATCAAAAGAATCCCACCCCATGATTTCCTATAACTTGGTTTGACATTGCAAACCTTTAGGACCAATAATAAGTGAGTAATAAGCACTTTTAGGTTTGCCCATCCTCGTTTGACCTTGAAAAAGGGGTCCAAGCTCAAATCCGATCACACCAAAAGATTGCCAGCCCATGATTTCTTATATGTTTGTTTACAATCCCAAACTTCTAGAACCAATAATAAGTGAGATATAAGCACTTTTAAGTTTGGCTATCCTCGTTTGACCTTGAAGGAGGGGTCCAAGGTCAAATCTGACCTCACCAAAAGATTGCCAGCCCATGATTTCCTATAGGCTGGTTTACCATACCAAACCTCTAGGATCAATAATAAGGGAGATATAAGCACTAGTCATGACTGACAAAGAAACAGCCATGGCGGCCATCTTGTTTTTCAAAATGAGGCCAAAAATATATGCAGTCAAGTTTGTGTAATGAGGAACATATCCTGATCTGTACCTATAATACCCTTTGCTCTAGAGGGCCAAGAAAAGTCCTTGCTTAAAGTCAAATAAATGTCCCTGATGGCCATCTTGTTTTTCAAAATGAGGCCAAAAATATTCCCAGGCAAGATTTTATGGTTCTTAATATATTCTGCAAATTTGAGAAGGCCAGCTATAATATTTTTTTGTTAGAAATCTCTCTACACACTGTTGCAACAGCATCGGTGTAGTGAAGCAAAATCCAGAGTATCCGGTGGATACAATGAAGGCGATGTTAGGTTTATGTCAAAACATGACAAATGGACAGACGCAGGATTGGATGCACATATGGGGTTTTACAACCTCTTGACCATGGCCTTCCTTTTTATTGACTGTCTTTACATTCTGAAGCCATAGCATCAATAATAAGGGAGAAATAGGGATGTTTTAGTGTGAAGACCCCACTTAACCTTGTACCAGGGATTTAAGGTCAAATTCAACACCTGGAAAAGATTTCCAGGCCATGACTTCCTGCAAGTTGTTTCACATTCCAAACCTCTAGGACCAATATTAGGAAAGATATAAGGCCTTTTTAATAGGATAACCCTGTTTGACATTAAACATGTGATATGGCAGCCATTTTGTTTTTGAACTAGGCCAAAATTACTATCAGGTTAGCTTTTCTAGTCATACAGCTTTTGTGCAAATTTGATGAAGCTAGCTAGAATATTTCAAGATTTAGAACATGATTTTCAAACAATTAACTATTGTGGCCATTTTGTTTTTCAAAATGAGGCCAAAATTTAGTCAGAGACAGGTTATCATAGCCAAAACCATTCCAAATTTGGTAAAGATATCTCAATAAATGAATGAGATATTAAGGTTTATGCAAAAACATGATGAACAGACAGACGCAACTACAGAGGGTGTTTTATAACAAGCTAGTTTCATGATAGGATAAGACTTGAAGTGATAAAATTGAGAAGAAAAAGACTGGAAGTAATAAGACAATGACTGGAAGTGATTAGGACAAGATGAGAAGTGACTAGGACAAGCTGGTTTACAGGAGGGTGTAGGGTCGGTGAAATATCAAACATGTTTGATATTTTGCCGACTCAACAAGACAAGCCATGAAACTACAACTGACCCTAACCGACTCTGTAAACATTGCTCCCGACCCTCGAAAAATTCTTAGTTACCAACAAGATGGTCCCAGTGGAATACCCCTATAACTGACAGACAGACAACTATAACCTCCTAATGTAAGCCAGTATATATAAATGTCCTTATAAAATATGAAGTTAAATATCATTAAACAGTCCCGTGTAATTCTTAATTACCCATTTTGTTTGACAAACTTTCTGTCATCCAAACAAAATCTAACTATCTCCACATGGTTGAATGATGGAGACTCAACTCTAAATTTAGTTGCAAATTTCTTATTTTGACACATTTTGTTGTTGCTAAAGCAATCTGTTCTTAGATTCTGTTTCAGACACTCTCAGTGTAGATTGGTCTTAGGTAAACATTTCACTCACTAGTATGTTAAGTGCGTGTGTTTGAACTTGGCCTCCTCTCAGTGTGATTAACACATTGCCTTGATATATAAGGGAGGAGGTTAAATAATTTATCACAATGACATAAATTTTAAAAGTAAACTAAGCAGGTTACTTAAAATTATCTGAAATAATGAAATACTTTTTGTTTTTGAAAATACATATGAGCTGAGAAAACAAGATCATTTGAAAAGTTTTTATCTGTGGTTGGCACTTCAAGTAAGCATTATAGTAGCCTTGCTGAAGACTCAAATTTCTTTTACAGTTAGGGAAAGTTTTCATTTCAGATAATGGAGTTTCAGTTTCAATAATACACTCATACGCCTACTTACTATTAAGCTGTCTAGTTAGGTTCTATCTCTTAACATGTACGAGTGTTTTATGAAAACCAAATATCTGTGTGCAAAGAATCACAATTTTTCTGGCAATCTCCATAAGATAAAATATCATTCCCTCCCTCTCGCCAAGATAAGGACACTACCCCTGATAAACCAAAAATCTGCACCAGATTGGGAAAACACATTTTGTCCCAAGCTTGTGAAAGTTATTGAATTTACAAGCCACCACACAGGTAAAACACACAAGTGCATTAATTTACCAAATCCCATGTTAATCACTTGTGAAATCAGTCACATAATTTATCTGATGGAATGTATGAAATACGGATATCAATACATTGGGGAAACAGGTAACCCACAAAATGGGTGCTACAAAAATACTGTATATAAAATATTCCCTGTCTCGGAATTTGTTGTCGAGTCAGCACAATCTAGTTTATTTAGTATTTCACATAGTGCTTAATATCTTTATATCAGTCATATTTCAGTGGGTAGTAAGAAGGGAGGAGGAAACCTATGCATACAGTTGGTGAAGGATCTATACTGTAAACTGCTTACCAAAGGCAAACAACTGCCAGCTTTCAAAATCTGACCTTAGGTTCGAGGGGAGTGTGTTGCCACTATTTCACCATGGCCCCAAGAGGCAAACTTGTGTACAAAAGGAGAAAATGAGGTTTGATATGTGAAGCTAATTTATAGAAAATCATGGCCTGGGAACCATCTTATGTGGTCAGATTTTACGTTGGGCCCCTCTTTCAATATAAAATATGGACAGCCAAGGGTAAAAGTGCTGATAACTTGCTTGACAATCTTAACCAAATGTAACAGTTCAAATATATAGAGTTGCTGCAGAAAGCTTTGTATATTTTGGAAATAAGCAATCCCACATAAAAAAAGAAAAGCACAGTCTGCTCTCCTGCAAAAATTTACATAGAGTAATTCTCTGCTTACATAAGTGGCTTCACGGGACTGTAAACTTCCTTCATTTGTGCAAAAGGTCATGCATTCTTCCAGTAGTCGAAATATCTATTGTATGAGAGAGCAGTCAGTTACAATCACAAGACACAAGCACATGATAAGCAATTAATAGCCTGGCCTTCCAGTGTGTCTGTTACATTATGCAGACATATTTTTGCCATAATTCACACTGTATTAGAGGCCTTTTCTAGCTATCCTCAGTTTAGCAAAGCTAAATTAATGTGTGGAAACATTATGAGACATTATTACAATGCAATCAAACAGTTGTATACTTTTACAATGCCTGTGGCAAGGCTAGGCTATTTATTACATATTTTTTTTATTCTCGGCTGTTAGATGAGA
Source organism: Sabellastarte sp. h YS-2021 (assembly GCA_964017235.1). Taxonomy (NCBI): domain Eukaryota; kingdom Metazoa; phylum Annelida; class Polychaeta; order Sabellida; family Sabellidae; genus Sabellastarte; species Sabellastarte sp. h YS-2021. The sequence continues at coordinate 29,140,596 of OZ024940.1, forward strand.
TGAGATGGAAAATTTGTAGGACTTTTTTTTAGTAGAGCTCATCATTCATGAATTACACTTATAAAAACTTGCTGTGAATTCTGGGTAGGCTTTATTGACATGCGCAATCCAAATCGAAATCTTAATAAATTGGGAAGAATTTCGTTTGTGATACATACTTGACAGAGTAAGTTGTGTCGGAGTGTGTGTCAAGTATAATGTGGATTTCAAAATAAATGAAAAAGTTTTCAGAATCATATATTGTTGAAAGTTCAACAGAAATGTAAAGTTCATCAGACTCTTTCATCTGTTAGGGTAGGTATTCTTTTTTTCAAATTTTGAAAACTTGAAAACTATCATAGTAATCTTTGATATTTTCGTGTCAATGGTGTCTTCCTGCAACCTGTATGTTTTGTTGGGCTGTAAATTACAGCCTAATCTTCTGAATTTTTGCTTGCATTAATATTTCAATAATTCAACATCTTTGTTTTGCTGTAAATGTAACTGAAAACCAATGAAATACTACTTGACGCAATGATTTTTATGTGATTACCATGTACCAGTAATGGATGCTTTTGTTTAAATATAAACATTGAACTGATGGTGTTGTCCAATGATTCCATGTACTTTGAATGTTATATAAAACTATATGAAGTTTCATTGTCATATTCAATGCTCAAAACTTAACTTGTTGGCTTCAAAATATGTATAAAATAAAATATGATATTTCTGTTCTATATATTTGGAGTATATACCAATTTTTTTCATTAAATACCTTTCAAAATGATCAGGTCTGGGTCTGGATCCAAACAAGCTGGTATGTGCTTTGTCCTGTCGGGAAGATGTAATGGAACCCAGGATTTTTGGGTGCTTTTTTGTGGTATTTGCTTTTTGCTGAGTTGGTTACTACTGGCTTCATTGTTTCAGTTCAGGAAATACCATAAATTTAAGTTCAGATGATTTATTGTCTATGAGATAATTGTAGCTTGAAATTTTAAAGAAGAGAATGAAAAAAGGGATGTTTAGAAGTGCCAGTATCGCTAGAGCTCTTGCTTAATAATCTAACTTTTCTGGTTTAGCCTTTGATACTTGCGTTGTTTTTGTCTCTGCATACACACCACTGCAACCCTTATAAAACCATATACTATGTAGGGGGCCACTATGGCAGAGTGGTAACACTCTTGTCTCCCACCTCTGAGGCCGTTTTTCGGTTCACGTCTCTACCTCAAGTGGGAAAGCTGGTAGTTGCTTGCCGTTTGTTGGCAGTTTACAGTACAGAACCTTGACCAACTGTATGTACTGGTTTCCTCGCCCCACAAAGCTACCCATTGTGATATGACTACTATCTACTGACCACTTTAGGTGTTAACAACACCCGGTATAAGTATCAAATATTCAAGAGTATCACATTATGCCTTCAACTCAGAAGTGAAAAAACACTGACGTACTACCATTTGAAAAGTTGGAGGAAAAAAGTTTTTGCAGAAATATGGATAATACAGCCGGACCTTGGATGCAATCTTTTTTCCGCTTTTAGAAGAGTCAAAAATACTGTAGTGTTCTTGGGAGCCACATGATTCTAAACTGACTAAATAACCACAAAACATTTATTTAGTGTCTGGATGTGTTTGGTCAAGCATGCATGTGTTCCTCAGTGGGGAGAAATCCACTGAAAATTAGTTGATACCTTTGGTTTAATTAAATGTCTTCCAACATGACATTCAAACAGTAGATGGTCTATAATAGAATACTTTACAAGTTCTTTGTCCCAAGGTGAGATCATTGGAATTGTGGGACTTGGATTAGCCCATCTGGTTATGTTGGTGACTTTGAGTAGGAGAGATTATAATTTGGAAGTAGCACATGCCAGAAATAAAGATGATAAACTGGCATCAAAATCCTGAATGTGATAATAATTTGGCCTGTAGTTAGTTAATAAATTATCAAGTGGTGTTTGCAATACTGTTTCCTGAAATAAAACAAATAATGATTTCCTAAAAAATGGACTAAGGTTATCGTCCCTAAAGCTATAAAAGCATGTTCATCAGTATAATTGTAGTGAGTAGCTACTACAGAGAACAAAGGGAGAAAGTAATTGGTACTCACAGTTTATCTCAGTGAAGGAGGGCTACTGGTCTGGCTAGTTATAGCACTGGCTTTTTGTGTAAGACTGTGCAGCTACTTTATTTCTGCCTAGATCATGGCAGAGGGAAAATGAGGTGGAATCATGGGAACTGAATACTATCTGAATGCTAAGGCCCTCACTGAATGAAAATATTACTTTGGCAACACCCTTACAAAAACATATTGTTTAACCTTTTACACACTCTATACTGAGCAGACTGAGATGTAATAAGATACATAGCAATAAGCTAAACATAGCAATACTCATTAGATTAAACTGGCCATACCATAGCTTGGCCCCATTAGATGTTAATGATTTGTAACAAGTGGAGAGGATGACATTAAGTTTGAAACTTAAAGTGAAGTTATTTTTGAAGAATTTTTACTTTAACAACATAAATGTTGGGTCAAGCTAAGGTTATGTATAACTTTACTTATAATAATAATAATTTATATTTTCTGGTTGTGAGAAGAAAGATCTAATAAGTAGTCTCATTGCAGTGTTGTTCACAAAAGGGGCAGATTAAAAGTGAAGTTTATTTATAAATATGTATAAAGGTAAATGAAAGGGTAAAAATGGTCAGCAATTCAAACCAAGATAGTCAAATTTACAAAAAAGAATTAGATAATCATTAAAAATAGTCTTAGTTTCTCAAACTGCTGGGATACTATCTGGAAAGAGTTATCAAATTCGTTTGCAGCACAAAGGCTTGGATTTACAGGCCCACGGTCAATGATGCAATACAGAGATTCTAGACATATGCATGCGCAGTTTCTACACTCTCAGCATTTAGCAGTGTCTAGACAGTGTGAAAGTAGTCCCGTGCCTAAAACAAAGGAATCTGCTGAGTTGCTGAAGTTTGGATTTCAGCAACTTTCAAAAATAAACAAAATGTTTTTAGAGTGATACTTCTTGAGAGTATGGGATAGTTCATTATACTGAGTACTACAACTGTTGAGGTAGGTATTTTAAATCTTTAAAAACTTGAGGCTAAAAGATTACAGATTCCCAGTCTCCTTGCTTCAAATTATCACCGGTACAACTAATGACCACCAGTAAATAAAATATTTATTTTTCAGTGACGACCACATATTTTGAAACACTTTTGTTTTGCATTCGTTCAATTTAAGCTTGAGATGGTTCTACTTTATTTAAGACATATTGAGGTCACTGTGTGCCAAGTTATATACATCTTGATTCTTCCTGGTGATAATTGGTACCCCCCAGTAAACATTACAAACGTTTATAAACGTTTATAAACCTAACTATCAACGGTTTAGATTAGGTTTAAAATGATGGGTCTCTAAACATTCGCGCATAAACGTTTATAAACATTTATACATAAACGTTTATACATAAAACGTTTATAAACGTTTATACACGTGTTTAAAATCTGGAGAAATATTTCTGTAAGTATATCTTGCTGTATCATTGTTGTTTGAATCCATCAATACATTCTAAGTAGATATATAGAAGTATATAATTTGATGATATTATATACTTTTATATCTCTACTTAGAATTTAATGATGGCTTCAAACAACAGTGATACAGCAAGATATAGTAACAGAAATATTTCTCCAGTTTCTCTCAAAATGGCTGTGCTGATGTCATCATCCCAAATGAAAATGAGGTTAAGATATTTTTAACCCTTTATAAACCAAACTAATGATGCTGAAACGTTTATAAACCCATAATATTGAATAATTGTTAATATTTAGGTTTATATTTGGTTTAAAAAACGTTTCTAGGTTAACTAAACGTTTATAAACGTCTGCTATGTTTACTGGGCCTGCGATAATGCAATTAACAGCAAGGCAGTACTAGCAGCAATGGCGACATATGTTCAAAGCCTTATGGTGTGTATTCATTCCATTTAGCAGTTAACCATATTAATTACATTTAGAATATGTTTTATTACAGTTATGTCTCTTTTAAAGTCCAAAGCCAGGAGCTGGAATGCAAAGAGCATTCTTATCACCTATCTTAACATTTAATTTTTTTTTTTTGGGGGGGGGGGGGGGGGGCGTGGGGGCGCACGCCCCCCTTTCAGAGTTTGAAAGCTTTGACTTGTGGCTTTTTATCCCTGTCCACACCCCCATTAATCCCCTCCCCCCTAGATCTGCCTCTGTTGGGGAAATATACCTGTTTAAAGTGACACTTGTTTTATCTGTGTCACAGTCAAACTGTCCCAATAGCAAAGGGGATTAGGCTCTTTTGTGTCTGTACTAAGTTAGGTCTCATCCTCAAACAAACTGGGGATTACATCTTTTATGGATAACTGTTTTAATAAACCTTTTTTGTTAACAAGTGTATGTTTAAACATGAGGTAATGAGATATACAATTTACAAAACTGAATTCACTCACTCCAATTAGTAAATTATGACTGCACTTCTGTGTTTCAATTACAATTTGCTACAATAGCTATAAGATTGTACTGGAAAAAGTTAAATTAAATTGATTTATGTGTTGTTAAAATGAAAATGATGAAAGAATCAGTTATTTATAATGAAAACGTTTAAAACAAGAAACATTATGGGATACAAATTTAGATTAAAGTATGTTTCTCTCCAAGTGTGTTTTATAGTTATACAATTGTTCATTACGGAAATCCCCTTTGAAGTTTATTACATGTTATTATGTTCATGACAGTAAACTGCTGTATGTGTCAGACCATTGAATATAGAAAAAATCCTACTGGAAAAAAAAACTTGATAAAAAACTAGTGTATCAACATATAATCCTAGTAGAAAAAAACCCTTGGAGTGTTGGAAAAATACCCCAAAAATATGTTACATGCTGTATCCTACTTGGCAGTGCTTGTGTAAATAAGTAATGTGCCATTTTGTTAGAGGGCTTTTATACTGAGGTATTTTCCACTGCAGGTTTTCACAAAGGCTTTTTTCTGATAGAGGCATTTTCAGTTTACTTGACCATCAGTACGATATATTAAGTGTTTTGATAAGATTGGCATTTTGCCCTTCCTGTTAAATAAAATTGCCAACATTTTGTCCTCCCTGCAATTTTGACTGGTGTTTTGTCCTTCAGCATTTTGTCCGCTGGGGTTTTTGTCTGTGCACCGCATGATTTGTCTCGCTACAAAATGTCCAAGTATGAAATATCGATACCCATGGCAACCCACGCCCCCCCTTTCGGAAAATCCTGTATCTGCCTCTGCACAAGGATACCACAAGAACCCCTCTGATATCCCAAAGAGATTGTACACCTATCTTATCATTTAATTTATTTATTGTAGCAATAAAGGACAGGGTTTGAGTACTGTATCGGCGAATAAATCACAAACTTCCAAGTGGAATAATGGACGAAGCTTGATAGGTCTAAGTTCACTATGGCCCGATGTTTGTGATTTATTTGACGATACAGTACTCAAACTTTATCGCTATTATAAAGACCGGTATGATTTTAACAGAAAAACATCTATTTATTCAGTCAAGAAATGTAGTTGTTTTGGAACTATATCTTTGCTGAATTACAGCCATTTGGACTTCTTTTACAATATTTCATCTCTTGTGTTATAATGTATGCTAGCAACGATGCGCAGTGACAAGTTTTCGTTCACTGCACATTTCCGGTCTTTATAATTGGGGTTCAACATTGCTTTCAACACATTGTATACGTCATATCACAACGGGTAGTTTTATGGGCTGGGGAAACCAGTACATACAGTTGAGTTTCTGTTATGTAAACTGCTGACCAACAGGACGCAACTACCAGCTTTCTCACTAGAGGTTGGGGGATTCTTGAAGCCTCTAAAATGCCCACAGTGACCAGATTTATGGACTTTTTGTCACTCTTAAGCCTATACATGAAATCTCATCTGGGAATATATGATTATATTCTGTTTACATGTGAGAAAAAGTAAGGCTTTAAATAGATGTTTAACCTCTGTATAAGGGCCATAAATACCCACCCAAGTGACCTTTGAAAAAAATTTTCCGGAATTGGTAAATCTGACAATACTCTAGCTGTAGTAGATATAACTTCTACATGTAATCTTTATCTGTAAAAAAATTAAGTCCGTCTTTAATCTTAAGGCCACCTGAAGCTAGACTTGCCACAAATCTCAACTTCTGCATGCTTTTAAGCACTAAATAAGAAATCACAGGTGGATCAGAAATCATGCATGTGTACATAACCACAATTTCTCCTTACAATCCACAGATGGCAGCACTAGTTTTAATTAGTCGTTTTTATCTCTGATCTCTCCTTTCATTCAGCCTGACAATTTTCCCCTTCAAAATCATAATGTACTGATACAGAAATGTGGAATGAAAGGATGTTGCACAAGGCCTAAGTGAATGCCTGTGGCATGAGAGATGGCCTGTCTGGGTATACGTTGGCATCGACTTGGTGCAATCTACTTTTATATGGCAGCAGATTTTTTAAGTTGTTTGTTGTTGTCTCCTGTTGTTAGTCTGGTGTCCTAATAATGGAGAAATATTGAAAACAATATTTTTATATAAATTTTAGTGAACATAACATGAAAGGTGATATAACATTAATATACTGTTCTACATTTATTGCAAGTGTGACACATTTTAAAAATATACAGTTGATTCTGGTGTGATAGATTTAAAAATGGCGAGTTAGCTACATTTTTTTTAATTATCTACCTTTTTTACTGGCTGGTTCTCATATGTAAAAGGTTGAATCTCTAACATAGGTGATATGTTTAACAGTTATACATGTCCTCTATAACTCTACAGACTTTTTGTATTGTCTTGTACTCAGCGTGATATCTCAATATACTACAGTACTGAAAGCACTATTTAACCAATCTGACTGTACAGGTACAGCCCCAACTCACAAGTAACTGATATTCCACTAACTGGAAGATAGAGGTTAAAGGATGACCATTTATCAACCTCCTTGAGATTCTTTAGCCTGGCAAGGGGATAGGACCCAATGACAGAGGACAGCCATTTTAAGTGGTCATCCATGTATCTGCCTGTACCTGGGTTGGAACCTAGTCCTCTGAGTTCCTAGACAAGTATGTTACCCGCTAGGCCACAGTGGCACATAGTTGTTCTGACATATGACCTTGAAGCTCTGCATTCAAGGTCATCCACAGAGTGCTAAAGTAGCCTATGTATCAGACATATATTCCTTATTATTGGTCCTAGAGGTTTGCAATGTGAAACCAACTTATAGGAAATCATGGACTGGGAATCTTGTGATGTGATTGGAAATGACCTTGGGCCTTTCCTTCAAGGTCAAATGAGGGTAGCCAAACCTAAAAGTCCTTATAACTCGCTTATAATTGGTTCTAGAGGCTTGCAATTTCACACCAGCTCATAGAAAATCATTTTATGAGGACCATAAGCAGAAACATGGGCGACCATTTTTTGACATTTTTCACATATTTTTCCTGTACCTTAAAATGGTATGTCTGAAAAGTATCAAACTGTATTAGATACAACTTGTATATGTAATAATTGTTTGTGAAAAATTTGAAGTCTGTAGCTTTAATTTTAAGATCACCTTTAGGTCTTTTAAACGCCTATAGAGACCCAATTTATTAACTTTTTACATCCTTTAAAGCTTTATTGCTGTAATACTATGCAAATGATAGATCTGAAATCTCTGGGAATGTCTTAATATGTTATTTTTACATGTGCCAAAATCAAGGTTTTAATTTGAAATTTGAACAATCTACACAAATTTTAAAAAAATGACCAAAAATGAAACATTGATTTGGCCAAAAGAAAAACAATAAAAATGAATGAAAAATAATTGATAATTATTGTGAATCACTCACAATACACATTTTTGCTACAAAAATCCAGTGATTGTCTGTAGCATCAGATAGCCTGCCTAGGGATATATTGATGCCAAGTTGGCACATTCTAATTTTCATATGACTCATAAGCTATGTGTATTTATTTACCAAAAAATATAAAGTGCAAGCTACATATGCAAGGCACATACCTCATCTATGCACTTGGATGCCTACACTTAGTGTCTGTCAGTGTGAATTGGGTGATGCTAGATGGGACACCAGTCACCTTTAACAATAGGGACTGAGTTTGCTTGCAGTGACCTTCACCTGGTATTATTATCATGAGATAACAGACACAGTTCTGTTGATTTTTACAGGTTGTAAACTCCAGTCATGAATACCGAGGAAGATGCAGCAGTACTCTGTTATGAATCAGAAAGCCTTGAGGTAAGTATGGAGTAATTGCTTGATTAAGTGATTATTGTATCGACTGGTTAAATCAAGTGGATATTTTGATTTAGCATTCGCTATACTGCCACGACATGTAGATATTTTTAACATTAACGCTCTCAGAGGAAAGCCACACCAGCTAGGTTAACCAAATTTGCAGCATATCTTCATTGGGAGGTAAGCTTCTCTGAGACTGAAATAAGCCTCATTCTGTAAAAACAAGATGACCCTATGAGCATTTCTTTGAAAGTTATCTACCTTTTTCTACTGGATGGTTCTAGAAGGTTGAATCTCTTCATAGGTGATATGTATAACAGATACCTTGAAGCTCCTTATTCAAGGTCATTCACGTAATGCCAAAGTGCCCTATGTAGTGAACTTTAAAAGTGCATATATCTCCCTTATTACTCGTCCTGGAGGTTTTGCATGCAAATGAACCTGTAGGAAATCATAGGCTGGGAATCTCCTGGTGTGGTTTGATTTGACCCCCTCTTTCAAGGTCAAACAAGGACAACCAATCTTAAACATGCGTATAACTTACTTATTATTGGCCCTAGACATTTTCAATGTGAAACAAACTAATAGGAAATCATGGGCTGGGAATCTTCTGATGTGGTCAGACTTGGCCTTAGGCCCCTTGTTCAAGGTCAAACGATGGGTTACTGACTATGGTGAGTTGTCTTTCTGGTGGATACAAATTTGAATGCGTTCTCTGATGCGCTAGGTCTAGTTGGTGATTGCATATATTTCAACTCTCTTAAATTAGAGCTGGTCTCATCAGAGACTGAGGAGTAAAGTTATCCTAAGGTGCAAATTAGCCATGAAATATTATTTAAGAGAAGAGGGTTGGTAAGATATAAATACTCAATTCTATATCAAGATGGTGCATGACCCCACACCACTGAAAAATTAATTCACATGAAAAATTAGGGAGCAATTTCTGAGTTCTTGAATCCTGAAACTGCAAACATGAACAATTCTGCCTCCTGCCAAAAATCCACAAAAACAGAATCCTTGGTAGACCAATTTCCAGTTTAGTTGATAGCTCAACAGCAAATATTAGTAAGTTTGCAGATGAACAAATAAAACAATATAACCTAAATACAAAGTCACATATTAGAGACACACAAGATTTCACCAGTAAAATCACCCAATTAAAGCCAATCCCAGAGGGAGCCATTCTAGCCACCCTAGGTGTTACCTCTCTATACACCAACATACTAAATTAGGACAGTATTGCAGCAGTAGCAGACCACATGCACAAAGATCCCACAAAAGGGCCCATTGCCACTTACATACTTGACTGACTTAAATTGGTGTTACACAACATTTATTATTAGTTCAACAATTAATTCTATCTTCAAATAGGAGAACTGCAATGGGAACCATACTAGCACCCAGCTATGCCAATCTGTTTATGGATAGATTTGAAAGCAAATCTCTAGACAACCATAAACTAAAACCCCCGATATGGAGACAATTCATTGATGATATCCTTTAGATATGGACTCATGGAAATGATTCCCTAATAGATTTTGTGAAATATTTTAAAAAGCTCCATCTAACCATCAAGTTCATTCCAGAGACTAGCAAAGAAAGCATTAATTTCTTAGATACCACAGTAAAATTTAAAGCTTAAAATATAAACATAATTAGCACCTTGTACAATAAGCCCACATCTGACACACATCTGTTTTTGCACCACACCAGTGCTTATCAAGAAACTGTTACTAAGAATATGGACAATATCTCAAATTAAGAAGAATTTGCACCCTATACACAGCTTTTAAATTTAATGCTGCTAAACTTGTACAATATCATGTAAAAAGAGGATAATACTCCTGAACCAACTCACAATACCAAAGAGTATTGAAATTGAGCCAGACAGATTTACTGGAAGGATTAATATAAGGGCTGCTCAAAGACTCCCCCAGTAACGGTCAAAAGGTTCATAATGTGGAGCTTTAAAGAAAAATCTTATGTCAGAAACCTCACATTGGGTACAGGAGACTAGCAAATCTGAAAAATATTTGAACCAGTATTAAAATATACTTGTGATGTCATGTTATTGTTAAAAGTGTATTTTTCATCATGGTATTTGAATTTACAGAATTAACAGAATCTGGCAAAACGTAGTAATTAAAATACAATGTCTTTCAATGCAACATAATAGTGGTCATTCAGCACATCCTTAATTGGTTTAAGTGTTATGGTGATTAATATTAAGCAATAATATTGAAGTTAACCTCATTACATTTGTCTACTTTCTTCTTGTGGCACAAAATAATTATATCCCCAGACGAAAGTCGGGCATATCTTGGTTTCACATCTGTCACACCACCACCGCCTCCACTGCTGTAAATTTTGACTTGTGTGTGTGGTAACTCCAAAATGCTATTTCCTCCTTATATATGCCATATGTTTTTTTCCCAAATGTAATAACTACATGTCCATATAAAATGCAGAAAGAATTATTCATTGTATCTTAAATCGGGGATTCTTTGGATCATGCATGGTCATCGCACGTGTACATTTCCGTATACCAGTTCGCGTCCACAGATTTCTTGTGTTCAACCTACAAGCCATATTTCTTTTGAGATTCCTATAAAACTTTGCACGTGGCTTGCTATGGCAGAGATCTGGCCACCCTTTTATTAGCCCAGGAATAAATTGTATCCACTAGAAAGAAAACTTACCAAAGTCATTCAACCATCGCTTAATCTTGAAGGACGATGAAATCTGATCACATCAAAAAGATTCCTAGCCCTTGATTTCCTATAGGTTGGTTTCACATTGCAAACCTCTAGGACCAATAATAAGCAAGTTATAAGCACTTTTAAGTTTTGGTATCCTTGTTTGTCCTTGAAGGAGGGGTCCAAGGTCAAATCAGACCACATCAAAAGAATCCCACCCCATGATTTCCTATAACTTGGTTTGACATTGCAAACCTCTAGGACCAATAATAAGTGAGTTATAAGCACTTTTACGTTTGGCTATCCTCGTTTGACCTTGAAGGAGGGGTCCAAGGTCAAATCTGACCTCACCAAAAGATTGCCAGCCCATGATTTCCTATAGGCTGGTTTACCATACCAAACCTCTAGGATCAATAATAAGGGAGATATAAGTACTAGTCATGACTGACAAAGAAACAGCCATGGCGGCCATCTTGTTTTTCAAAATGAGGCCAAAAATATATCCAGTCAAGTTTGTGTAATGAGGAACATATCCTGATCTGTACCTATAATACCCTTTGCTCTAGAGGGCCAAGAAAAGTCCTTGCTTAAAGTCAAATAAATGTCCCTGATAGCCATCTTGTTTTTCAAAATGAGGCCAAAAATATTCCCAGGCAAGATTTTATGGTTCTTAATATATTCTGCAAATTTGAGAAGGCCAGCTATAATATTTTTTTGTTAGAAATCTCTCTACACACTGCTGCAACAGCATCGGTGTAGTGAAGCAAAATCCATAGTATCCGGTGGATACAATGAAGGCGATGTTAGGTTTATGTCAAAACATGACAAATGGACAGACGCAGGATTGGATGCACATATGGGGTTTTACAACCTCTTGACCATGGCCTTCCTTTTTATTGACTGTCTTTACATTCTGAAGCCATAGCATCAATAATAAGGGACAAATAGGGATGTTTTAGTGTGAAGACCCCATTTAACCTTGTACCGGGGATTTAAGGTCAAATTCAACACCTGGAAAAGATTTCCAGGCCATGACTTCCTGCAAGTTGTTTCACATTCCAAACCTCTAGGACCAATATTAGGAAAGATATAAGGCCTTTTTAATAGGATAACCCTGTTTGACATTAAACATGTGATATGGCAGCCATTTTGTTTTTGAACTAGGCCAAAATTACTATCAGGCTAGCTTTTCTAGTCATACAGCTTTTGTGCAAATTTGATGAAGCTAGCTAGATTTAGAAGATTTAGAACATGATTTTCAAACAAGTAACTATTGTGGCCATTTTGTTTTTCAAAATGAGGCCAAAATTTAGTCAGAGACAGGTTATCATAGCCAAAAACATTCCAAATTTGGTGAAGATATCTCAATAAATGAATGAGATATTAAGGTTTATGCAAAAACATGATGAACAGACAGACACAACTACAGAGGGTGTTTTATAACAAGCTAGTTTCATGATAGGATAAGACTTGAAGTGATAAAATTGAGAAGAAAAAGACTGGAAGTAATAAGACAATGACTGGAAGTGATTAGGACAAGATGAGAAGTGACTAGGACAAGCTGGTTTACAGGAGGGTGTAGGGTCGGTGAAATATCAAACATGTTTGATATTTTGCCGACTCAACAAGACAAGCCATGAAACTACAACTGACCCTAACCAACTCTGTAAACATTGCTCTCAATCCTCGAAAAATTCTTAGTTACCAACAAGATGGTCCCAGTGGAATACCCCTATAACTCACAGACAGACAACTATAACCTCCTAATGCAAGCCAGTATATATAAATGTCCTTATAAAATATGAAGTTAAATATCATTAAACAGTCCCGTGTAATTCTTAATTACCCATTTTGTTTGACAAACTTTCTGTCATCCAAACAAAATCTAACTATCTCCACATGGTTGAATGATGGAGACTCAACTCTAAATTTAGTTGCAAATTTCTTATTTTGACACATTTTGTTGTTGCTAAAGCAATCTGTTCTTAGATTCTGTTTCAGACACTCTCAGTGTAGATTGGTCTTAGGTAAACATTTCACTCACTAGTATGTTAAGTGCGTGTGTTTGAACTTGGCCTCCTCTCAGTGTGATTAACACATTGCCTTGATATATAAGGGAGGAGGTTAAATAATTTATCACAATGACATAAATTTTAAAAGTAAACTAAGCAGGTTACTTAAAATTATCTGAAATAATGAAATACTTTTTGTTTTTGAAAATACATATGAGCTGAGAAAACAAGATCATTTGAAAAGTTTTTATCTGTGGTTGGCACTTCAAGTAAGCATTATAGTAGCCTTGCTGAAGACTCAAATTTCTTTTACAGTTAGGGAAAGTTTTCATTTCAGATAATGGAGTTTCAGTTTCAATAATACACTCATACGCCTACTTACTATTAAGCTGTCTAGTTAGGTTCTATCTCTTAACATGTACGAGTGTTTTATGAAAACCAAATATCTGTGTGCAAAGAATCACAATTTTTCTGGCAATCTCCATAAGATAAAATATCATTCCCTCCCTCTCGCCAAGATAAGGACACTACCCCTGATAAACCAAAAATCTGCACCAGATTGGGAAAACACATTTTGTCCCAAGCTTGTGAAAGTTATTGAATTTACAAGCCACCACACAGGTAAAACACACAAGTGCATTAATTTACCAAATCCCATGTTAATCACTTGTGAAATCAGTCACATAATTTATCTGATGGAATGTATGAAATACGGATATCAATACATTGGGGAAACAGGTAACCCACAAAATGGGTGCTACAAAAATACTGTATATAAAATATTCCCTGTCTCGGAATTTGTTGTCGAGTCAGCACAATCTAGTTTATTTAGTATTTCACATAGTGCTTAATATCTTTATATCAGTCATATTTCAGTGGGTAGTAAGAAGGGAGGAGGAAACCTATGCATACAGTTGGTGAAGGATCTATACTGTAAACTGCTTACCAAAGGCAAACAACTGCCAGCTTTCAAAATCTGACCTTAGGTTCGAGGGGAGTGTGTTGCCACAATTTCACCATGGCCCCAAGAGGCAAACTTGTGTACAAAAGGAGAAAATGAGGTTTGCTATGTGAAGCTAATTTATAGAAAATCATGGCCTGGGAACCATCTTATGTGGTCAGATTTTACGTTGGGCCCCTCTTTCAATATAAAATATGGACAGCCAAGGGTAAAAGTGCTGATAACTTGCTTGACAATCTTAACCAAATGTAACAGTTCAAATATATAGAGTTGCTGCAGAAAGCTTTGTATATTTTGGAAATAAGCAATCCCACATAAAAAAAGAAAAGCACAGTCTGCTCTCCTGCAAAAATTTACATAGAGTAATTCTCTGCTTACATAAGTGGCTTCACGGGACTGTAAACTTCCTTCATTTGTGCAAAAGGTCATGCATTCTTCCAGTAGTCGAAATATCTATTGTATGAGAGAGCAGTCAGTTACAATCACAAGACACAAGCACATGATAAGCAATTAATAGCCTGGCCTTCCAGTGTGTCTGTTCCATTATGCAGACATATTTTTGCCATAATTCACACTGTATTAGAGGCCTTTTCTAGCTATCCTCAGTTTAGCAAAGCTAAATTAATGTGTGGAAACATTATGAGACATTATTACAATGCAATCAAACAGTTGTATACTTTTACAATGCCTGTGGCAAGGCTAGGCTATTTATTACATATTTTTTTTATTCTCGGCTGTTAGATGAGATGAGATGGAAAATTTGTAGGACTTTTTTTTAGTAGAGCTCATCATTCATGAATTACACTTATAAAAACTTGCTGTGAATTCTGGGTAGGCTTTATTGACATGCGCAATCCAAATCGAAATCTTAATAAATTGGGAAGAATTTCGTTTGTGATACATACTTGACAGAGTAAGTTGTGTCGGAGTGTGTGTCAAGTATAATGTGGATTTCAAAATAAATGAAAAAGTTTTCAGAATCATATATTGTTGAAAGTTCAACAGAAATGTAAAGTTCATCAGACTCTTTCATCTGTTAGGGTAGGTATTCTTTTTTTCAAATTTTGAAAACTTGAAAACTATCATAGTAATCTTTGATATTTTCGTGTCAATGGTGTCTTCCTGCAACCTGTATGTTTTGTTGGGCTGTAAATTACAGCCTAATCTTCTGAATTTTTGCTTGCATTAATATTTCAATAATTCAACATCTTTGTTTTGCTGTAAATGTAACTGAAAACCAATGAAATACTACTTGACGCAATGATTTTTATGTGATTACCATGTACCAGTAATGGATGCTTTTGTTTAAATATAAACATTGAACTGATGGTGTTGTCCAATGATTCCATGTACTTTGAATGTTATATAAAACTATATGAAGTTTCATTGTCATATTCAATGCTCAAAACTTAACTTGTTGGCTTCAAAATATGTATAAAATAAAATATGATATTTCTGTTCTATATATTTGGAGTATATACCAATTTTTTTCATTAAATACCTTTCAAAATGATCAGGTCTGGGTCTGGATCCAAACAAGCTGGTATGTGCTTTGTCCTGTCGGGAAGATGTAATGGAACCCAGGATTTTTGGGTGCTTTTTTGTGGTATTTGCTTTTTGCTGAGTTGGTTACTACTGGCTTCATTGTTTCAGTTCAGGAAATACCATAAATTTAAGTTCAGATGATTTATTGTCTATGAGATAATTGTAGCTTGAAATTTTAAAGAAGAGAATGAAAAAAGGGATGTTTAGAAGTGCCAGTATCGCTAGAGCTCTTGCTTAATAATCTAACTTTTCTGGTTTAGCCTTTGATACTTGCGTTGTTTTTGTCTCTGCATACACACCACTGCAACCCTTATAAAACCATATACTATGTAGGGGGCCACTATGGCAGAGTGGTAACACTCTTGTCTCCCACCTCTGAGGCCGTTTTTCGGTTCACGTCTCTACCTCAAGTGGGAAAGCTGGTAGTTGCTTGCCGTTTGTTGGCAGTTTACAGTACAGAACCTTGACCAACTGTATGTACTGGTTTCCTCGCCCCACAAAGCTACCCATTGTGATATGACTACTATCTACTGACCACTTTAGGTGTTAACAACACCCGGTATAAGTATCAAATATTCAAGAGTATCACATTATGCCTTCAACTCAGAAGTGAAAAAACACTGACGTACTACCATTTGAAAAGTTGGAGGAAAAAAGTTTTTGCAGAAATATGGATAATACAGCCGGACCTTGGATGCAATCTTTTTTCCGCTTTTAGAAGAGTCAAAAATACTGTAGTGTTCTTGGGAGCCACATGATTCTAAACTGACTAAATAACCACAAAACATTTATTTAGTGTCTGGATGTGTTTGGTCAAGCATGCATGTGTTCCTCAGTGGGGAGAAATCCACTGAAAATTAGTTGATACCTTTGGTTTAATTAAATGTCTTCCAACATGACATTCAAACAGTAGATGGTCTATAATAGAATACTTTACAAGTTCTTTGTCCCAAGGTGAGATCATTGGAATTGTGGGACTTGGATTAGCCCATCTGGTTATGTTGGTGACTTTGAGTAGGAGAGATTATAATTTGGAAGTAGCACATGCCAGAAATAAAGATGATAAACTGGCATCAAAATCCTGAATGTGATAATAATTTGGCCTGTAGTTAGTTAATAAATTATCAAGTGGTGTTTGCAATACTGTTTCCTGAAATAAAACAAATAATGATTTCCTAAAAAATGGACTAAGGTTATCGTCCCTAAAGCTATAAAAGCATGTTCATCAGTATAATTGTAGTGAGTAGCTACTACAGAGAACAAAGGGAGAAAGTAATTGGTACTCACAGTTTATCTCAGTGAAGGAGGGCTACTGGTCTGGCTAGTTATAGCACTGGCTTTTTGTGTAAGACTGTGCAGCTACTTTATTTCTGCCTAGATCATGGCAGAGGGAAAATGAGGTGGAATCATGGGAACTGAATACTATCTGAATGCTAAGGCCCTCACTGAATGAAAATATTACTTTGGCAACACCCTTACAAAAACATATTGTTTAACCTTTTACACACTCTATACTGAGCAGACTGAGATGTAATAAGATACATAGCAATAAGCTAAACATAGCAATACTCATTAGATTAAACTGGCCATACCATAGCTTGGCCCCATTAGATGTTAATGATTTGTAACAAGTGGAGAGGATGACATTAAGTTTGAAACTTAAAGTGAAGTTATTTTTGAAGAATTTTTACTTTAACAACATAAATGTTGGGTCAAGCTAAGGTTATGTATAACTTTACTTATAATAATAATAATTTATATTTTCTGGTTGTGAGAAGAAAGATCTAATAAGTAGTCTCATTGCAGTGTTGTTCACAAAAGGGGCAGATTAAAAGTGAAGTTTATTTATAAATATGTATAAAGGTAAATGAAAGGGTAAAAATGGTCAGCAATTCAAACCAAGATAGTCAAATTTACAAAAAAGAATTAGATAATCATTAAAAATAGTCTTAGTTTCTCAAACTGCTGGGATACTATCTGGAAAGAGTTATCAAATTCGTTTGCAGCACAAAGGCTTGGATTTACAGGCCCACGGTCAATGATGCAATACAGAGATTCTAGACATATGCATGCGCAGTTTCTACACTCTCAGCATTTAGCAGTGTCTAGACAGTGTGAAAGTAGTCCCGTGCCTAAAACAAAGGAATCTGCTGAGTTGCTGAAGTTTGGATTTCAGCAACTTTCAAAAATAAACAAAATGTTTTTAGAGTGATACTTCTTGAGAGTATGGGATAGTTCATTATACTGAGTACTACAACTGTTGAGGTAGGTATTTTAAATCTTTAAAAACTTGAGGCTAAAAGATTACAGATTCCCAGTCTCCTTGCTTCAAATTATCACCGGTACAACTAATGACCACCAGTAAATAAAATATTTATTTTTCAGTGACGACCACATATTTTGAAACACTTTTGTTTTGCATTCGTTCAATTTAAGCTTGAGATGGTTCTACTTTATTTAAGACATATTGAGGTCACTGTGTGCCAAGTTATATACATCTTGATTCTTCCTGGTGATAATTGGTACCCCCCAGTAAACATTACAAACGTTTATAAACGTTTATAAACCTAACTATCAACGGTTTAGATTAGGTTTAAAATGATGGGTCTCTAAACGTTCGCGCATAAACGTTTATAAACATTTATACATAAACGTTTATACATAAAACGTTTATAAACGTTTATACACGTGTTTAAAATCTGGAGAAATATTTCTGTAAGTATATCTTGCTGTATCATTGTTGTTTGAATCCATCAATACATTCTAAGTAGATATATAGAAGTATATAATTTGATGATATTATATACTTTTATATCTCTACTTAGAATTTAATGATGGCTTCAAACAACAGTGATACAGCAAGATATAGTAACAGAAATATTTCTCCAGTTTCTCTCAAAATGGCTGTGCTGATGTCATCATCCCAAATGAAAATGAGGTTAAGATATTTTTAACCCTTTATAAACCAAACTAATGATGCTGAAACGTTTATAAACCCATAATATTGAATAATTGTTAATATTTAGGTTTATATTTGGTTTAAAAAACGTTTCTAGGTTAACTAAACGTTTATAAACGTCTGCTATGTTTACTGGGCCTGCGATAATGCAATTAACAGCAAGGCAGTACTAGCAGCAATGGCGACATATGTTCAAAGCCTTATGGTGTGTATTCATTCCATTTAGCAGTTAACCATATTAATTACATTTAGAATATGTTTTATTACAGTTATGTCTCTTTTAAAGTCCAAAGCCAGGAGCTGGAATGCAAAGAGCATTCTTATCACCTATCTTAACATTTAATTTTTTTTTTTTGGGGGGGGGGGGGGGGCGTGGGGGCGCACGCCCCCCTTTCAGAGTTTGAAAGCTTTGACTTGTGGCTTTTTATCCCTGTCCACACCCCCATTAATCCCCTCCCCCCTAGATCTGCCTCTGTTGGGGAAATATACCTGTTTAAAGTGACACTTGTTTTATCTGTGTCACAGTCAAACTGTCCCAATAGCAAAGGGGATTAGGCTCTTTTGTGTCTGTACTAAGTTAGGTCTCATCCTCAAACAAACTGGGGATTACATCTTTTATGGATAACTGTTTTAATAAACCTTTTTTGTTAACAAGTGTATGTTTAAACATGAGGTAATGAGATATACAATTTACAAAACTGAATTCACTCACTCCAATTAGTAAATTATGACTGCACTTCTGTGTTTCAATTACAATTTGCTACAATAGCTATAAGATTGTACTGGAAAAAGTTAAATTAAATTGATTTATGTGTTGTTAAAATGAAAATGATGAAAGAATCAGTTATTTATAATGAAAACGTTTAAAACAAGAAACATTATGGGATACAAATTTAGATTAAAGTATGTTTCTCTCCAAGTGTGTTTTATAGTTATACAATTGTTCATTACGGAAATCCCCTTTGAAGTTTATTACATGTTATTATGTTCATGACAGTAAACTGCTGTATGTGTCAGACCATTGAATATAGAAAAAATCCTACTGGAAAAAAAAACTTGATAAAAAACTAGTGTATCAACATATAATCCTAGTAGAAAAAAACCCTTGGAGTGTTGGAAAAATACCCCAAAAATATGTTACATGCTGTATCCTACTTGGCAGTGCTTGTGTAAATAAGTAATGTGCCATTTTGTTAGAGGGCTTTTATACTGAGGTATTTTCCACTGCAGGTTTTCACAAAGGCTTTTTTCTGATAGAGGCATTTTCAGTTTACTTGACCATCAGTACGATATATTAAGTGTTTTGATAAGATTGGCATTTTGCCCTTCCTGTTAAATAAAATTGCCAACATTTTGTCCTCCCTGCAATTTTGACTGGTGTTTTGTCCTTCAGCATTTTGTCCGCTGGGGTTTTTGTCTGTGCACCGCATGATTTGTCTCGCTACAAAATGTCCAAGTATGAAATATCGATACCCATGGCAACCCACGCCCCCCCTTTCGGAAAATCCTGTATCTGCCTCTGCACAAGGATACCACAAGAACCCCTCTGATATCCCAAAGAGATTGTACACCTATCTTATCATTTAATTTATTTATTGTAGCAATAAAGGACAGGGTTTGAGTACTGTATCGGCGAATAAATCACAAACTTCCAAGTGGAATAATGGACGAAGCTTGATAGGTCTAAGTTCACTATGGCCCGATGTTTGTGATTTATTTGACGATACAGTACTCAAACTTTATCGCTATTATAAAGACCGGTATGATTTTAACAGAAAAACATCTATTTATTCAGTCAAGAAATGTAGTTGTTTTGGAACTATATCTTTGCTGAATTACAGCCATTTGGACTTCTTTTACAATATTTCATCTCTTGTGTTATAATGTATGCTAGCAACGATGCGCAGTGACAAGTTTTCGTTCACTGCACATTTCCGGTCTTTATAATTGGGGTTCAACATTGCTTTCAACACATTGTATACGTCATATCACAACGGGTAGTTTTATGGGCTGGGGAAACCAGTACATACAGTTGAGTTTCTGTTATGTAAACTGCTGACCAACAGGACGCAACTACCAGCTTTCTCACTAGAGGTTGGGGGATTCTTGAAGCCTCTAAAATGCCCACAGTGACCAGATTTATGGACTTTTTGTCACTCTTAAGCCTATACATGAAATCTCATCTGGGAATATATGATTATATTCTGTTTACATGTGAGAAAAAGTAAGGCTTTAAATAGATGTTTAACCTCTGTATAAGGGCCATAAATACCCACCCAAGTGACCTTTGAAAAAAATTTTCCGGAATTGGTAAATCTGACAATACTCTAGCTGTAGTAGATATAACTTCTACATGTAATCTTTATCTGTAAAAAAATTAAGTCCGTCTTTAATCTTAAGGCCACCTGAAGCTAGACTTGCCACAAATCTCAACTTCTGCATGCTTTTAAGCACTAAATAAGAAATCACAGGTGGATCAGAAATCATGCATGTGTACATAACCACAATTTCTCCTTACAATCCACAGATGGCAGCACTAGTTTTAATTAGTCGTTTTTATCTCTGATCTCTCCTTTCATTCAGCCTGACAATTTTCCCCTTCAAAATCATAATGTACTGATACAGAAATGTGGAATGAAAGGATGTTGCACAAGGCCTAAGTGAATGCCTGTGGCATGAGAGATGGCCTGTCTGGGTATACGTTGGCATCGACTTGGTGCAATCTACTTTTATATGGCAGCAGATTTTTTAAGTTGTTTGTTGTTGTCTCCTGTTGTTAGTCTGGTGTCCTAATAATGGAGAAATATTGAAAACAATATTTTTATATAAATTTTAGTGAACATAACATGAAAGGTGATATAACATTAATATACTGTTCTACATTTATTGCAAGTGTGACACATTTTAAAAATATACAGTTGATTCTGGTGTGATAGATTTAAAAATGGCGAGTTAGCTACATTTTTTTTAATTATCTACCTTTTTTACTGGCTGGTTCTCATATGTAAAAGTTTGAATCTCTAACATAGGTGATATGTTTAACAGTTATACATGTCCTCTATAACTCTACAGACTTTTTGTATTGTCTTGTACTCAGCGTGATATCTCAATATACTACAGTACTGAAAGCACTATTTAACCAATCTGACTGTACAGGTACAGCCCCAACTCACAAGTAACTGATATTCCACTAACTGGAAGATAGAGGTTAAAGGATGACCATTTATCAACCTCCTTGAGATTCTTTAGCCTGGCAAGGGGATAGGACCCAATGACAGAGGACAGCCATTTTAAGTGGTCATCCATGTATCTGCCTGTACCTGGGTTGGAACCTAGTCCTCTGAGTTCCTAGACAAGTATGTTACCCGCTAGGCCACAGTGGCACATAGTTGTTCTGACATATGACCTTGAAGCTCTGCATTCAAGGTCATCCACAGAGTGCTAAAGTAGCCTATGTATCAGACATATATTCCTTATTATTGGTCCTAGAGGTTTGCAATGTGAAACCAACTTATAGGAAATCATGGACTGGGAATCTTGTGATGTGATTGGAAATGACCTTGGGCCTTTCCTTCAAGGTCAAATGAGGGTAGCCAAACCTAAAAGTCCTTATAACTCGCTTATAATTGGTTCTAGAGGCTTGCAATTTCACACCAGCTCATAGAAAATCATTTTATGAGGACCATAAGCAGAAACATGGGCGACCATTTTTTGACATTTTTCACATATTTTTCCTGTACCTTAAAATGGTATGTCTGAAAAGTATCAAACTGTATTAGATACAACTTGTATATGTAATAATTGTTTGTGAAAAATTTGAAGTCTGTAGCTTTAATTTTAAGATCACCTTTAGGTCTTTTAAACGCCTATAGAGACCCAATTTATTAACTTTTTACATCCTTTAAAGCTTTATTGCTGTAATACTATGCAAATGATAGATCTGAAATCTCTGGGAATGTCTTAATATGTTATTTTTACATGTGCCAAAATCAAGGTTTTAATTTGAAATTTGAACAATCTACACAAATTTAAAAAAAATGACCAAAAATGAAACATTGATTTGGCCAAAAGAAAAACAATAAAAATGAATGAAAAATAATTGATAATTATTGTGAATCACTCACAATACACATTTTTGCTACAAAAATCCAGTGATTGTCTGTAGCATCAGATAGCCTGCCTAGGGATATATTGATGCCAAGTTGGCACATTCTAATTTTCATATGACTCATAAGCTATGTGTATTTATTTACCAAAAAATATAAAGTGCAAGCTACATATGCAAGGCACATACCTCATCTATGCACTTGGATGCCTACACTTAGTGTCTGTCAGTGTGAATTGGGTGATGCTAGATGGGACACCAGTCACCTTTAACAATAGGGACTGAGTTTGCTTGCAGTGACCTTCACCTGGTATTATTATCATGAGATAACAGACACAGTTCTGTTGATTTTTACAGGTTGTAAACTCCAGTCATGAATACCGAGGAAGATGCAGCAGTACTCTGTTATGAATCAGAAAGCCTTGAGGTAAGTATGGAGTAATTGCTTGATTAAGTGATTATTGTATCGACTGGTTAAATCAAGTGGATATTTTGATTTAGCATTCGCTATACTGCCACGACATGTAGATATTTTTAACATTAACGCTCTCAGAGGAAAGCCACACCAGCTAGGTTAACCAAATTTGCAGCATATCTTCATTGGGAGGTAAGCTTCTCTGAGACTGAAATAAGCCTCATTCTGTAAAAACAAGATGACCCTATGAGCATTTCTTTGAAAGTTATCTACCTTTTTCTACTGGATGGTTCTAGAAGGTTGAATCTCTTCATAGGTGATATGTATAACAGATACCTTGAAGCTCCTTATTCAAGGTCATTCACGTAATGCCAAAGTGCCCTATGTAGTGAACTTTAAAAGTGCATATATCTCCCTTATTACTCGTCCTGGAGGTTTTGCATGCAAATGAACCTGTAGGAAATCATAGGCTGGGAATCTCCTGGTGTGGTTTGATTTGACCTTGAACCCCTCTTTCAAGGTCAAACAAGGACAACCAATCTTAAACATGCGTATAACTTACTTATTATTGGCCCTAGACATTTTCAATGTGAAACAAACTAATAGGAAATCATGGGCTGGGAATCTTCTGATGTGGTCAGACTTGGCCTTAGGCCCCTTGTTCAAGGTCAAACGATGGGTTACTGACTATGGTGAGTTGTCTTTCTGGTGGATACAAATTTGAATGCGTTCTCTGATGCGCTAGGTCTAGTTGGTGATTGCATATATTTCAACTCTCTTAAATTAGAGCTGGTCTCATCAGAGACTGAGGAGTAAAGTTATCCTAAGGTGCAAATTAGCCATGAAATATTATTTAAGAGAAGAGGGTTGGTAAGATATAAATACTCAATTCTATATCAAGATGGTGCATGACCCCACACCACTGAAAAATTAATTCACATGAAAAATTAGGGAGCAATTTCTGAGTTCTTGAATCCTGAAACTGCAAACATGAACAATTCTGCCTCCTGCCAAAAATCCACAAAAACAGAATCCTTGGTAGACCAATTTCCAGTTTAGTTGATAGCTCAACAGCAAATATTAGTAAGTTTGCAGATGAACAAATAAAACAATATAACCTAAATACAAAGTCACATATTAGAGACACACAAGATTTCACCAGTAAAATCACCCAATTAAAGCCAATCCCAGAGGGAGCCATTCTAGCCACCCTAGGTGTTACCTCTCTATACACCAACATACTAAATTAGGACAGTATTGCAGCAGTAGCAGACCACATGCACAAAGATCCCACAAAAGGGCCCATTGCCACTTACATACTTGACTGACTTAAATTGGTGTTACACAACATTTATTATTAGTTCAACAATTAATTCTATCTTCAAATAGGAGAACTGCAATGGGAACCATACTAGCACCCAGCTATGCCAATCTGTTTATGGATAGATTTGAAAGCAAATCTCTAGACAACCATAAACTAAAACCCCCGATATGGAGACAATTCATTGATGATATCCTTTAGATATGGACTCATGGAAATGATTCCCTAATAGATTTTGTGAAATATTTTAAAAAGCTCCATCTAACCATCAAGTTCATTCCAGAGACTAGCAAAGAAAGCATTAATTTCTTAGATACCACAGTAAAATTTAAAGCTTAAAATATAAACATAATTAGCACCTTGTACAATAAGCCCACATCTGACACACATCTGTTTTTGCACCACACCAGTGCTTATCAAGAAACTGTTACTAAGAATATGGACAATATCTCAAATTAAGAAGAATTTGCACCCTATACACAGCTTTTAAATTTAATGCTGCTAAACTTGTACAATATCATGTAAAAAGAGGATAATACTCCTGAACCAACTCACAATACCAAAGAGTATTGAAATTGAGCCAGACAGATTTACTGGAAGGATTAATATAAGGGCTGCTCAAAGACTCCCCCAGTAACGGTCAAAAGGTTCATAATGTGGAGCTTTAAAGAAAAATCTTATGTCAGAAACCTCACATTGGGTACAGGAGACTAGCAAATCTGAAAAATATTTGAACCAGTATTAAAATATACTTGTGATGTCATGTTATTGTTAAAAGTGTATTTTTCATCATGGTATTTGAATTTACAGAATTAACAGAATCTGGCAAAACGTAGTAATTAAAATACAATGTCTTTCAATGCAACATAATAGTGGTCATTCAGCACATCCTTAATTGGTTTAAGTGTTATGGTGATTAATATTAAGCAATAATATTGAAGTTAACCTCATTACATTTGTCTACTTTCTTCTTGTGGCACAAAATAATTATATCCCCAGACGAAAGTCGGGCATATCTTGGTTTCACATCTGTCACACCACCACCGCCTCCACTGCTGTAAATTTTGACTTGTGTGTGTGGTAACTCCAAAATGCTATTTCCTCCTTATATATGCCATATGTTTTTTTCCCAAATGTAATAACTACATGTCCATATAAAATGCAGAAAGAATTATTCATTGTATCTTAAATCGGGGATTCTTTGGATCATGCATGGTCATCGCACGTGTACATTTCCGTATACCAGTTCGCGTCCACAGATTTCTTGTGTTCAACCTACAAGCCATATTTCTTTTGAGATTCCTATAAAACTTTGCACGTGGCTTGCTATGGCAGAGATCTGGCCACCCTTTTATTAGCCCAGGAACAAATTGTATCCACTAGAAAGAAAACTTACCAAAGTCATTCAACCATCGCTTAATCTTGAAGGACGATGAAATCTGATCACATCAAAAGATTCCTAGCCCTTGATTTCCTATAGGTTGGTTTCACATTGCAAACCTCTAGGACCAATAATAAGCAAGTTATAAGCACTTTTAAGTTTTGGTATCCTTGTTTGTCCTTGAAGGAGGGGTCCAAGGTCAAATCAGACCACATCAAAAGAATCCCACCCCATGATTTCCTATAACTTGGTTTGACATTGCAAACCTCTAGGACCAATAATAAGTGAGTTATAAGCACTTTTACGTTTGGCTATCCTCGTTTGACCTTGAAGGAGGGGTCCAAGGTCAAATCTGACCTCACCAAAAGATTGCCAGCCCATGATTTCCTATAGGCTGGTTTACCATACCAAACCTCTAGGATCAATAATAAGGGAGATATAAGTACTAGTCATGACTGACAAAGAAACAGCCATGGCGGCCATCTTGTTTTTCAAAATGAGGCCAAAAATATATCCAGTCAAGTTTGTGTAATGAGGAACATATCCTGATCTGTACCTATAATACCCTTTGCTCTAGAGGGCCAAGAAAAGTCCTTGCTTAAAGTCAAATAAATGTCCCTGATAGCCATCTTGT
This sequence comes from Sabellastarte sp. h YS-2021, assembly GCA_964017235.1. Lineage (NCBI taxonomy): Eukaryota > Metazoa > Annelida > Polychaeta > Sabellida > Sabellidae > Sabellastarte > Sabellastarte sp. h YS-2021. Next base: position 29,166,916 of record OZ024940.1, read on the forward strand.
TTTTCAAAATGAGGCCAAAAATATTCCCAGGCAAGATTTTATGGTTCTTAATATATTCTGCAAATTTGAGAAGGCCAGCTATAATATTTTTTTGTTAGAAATCTCTCTACACACTGCTGCAACAGCATCGGTGTAGTGAAGCAAAATCCATAGTATCCGGTGGATACAATGAAGGCGATGTTAGGTTTATGTCAAAACATGACAAATGGACAGACGCAGGATTGGATGCACATATGGGGTTTTACAACCTCTTGACCATGGCCTTCCTTTTTATTGACTGTCTTTACATTCTGAAGCCATAGCATCAATAATAAGGGACAAATAGGGATGTTTTAGTGTGAAGACCCCATTTAACCTTGTACCGGGGATTTAAGGTCAAATTCAACACCTGGAAAAGATTTCCAGGCCATGACTTCCTGCAAGTTGTTTCACATTCCAAACCTCTAGGACCAATATTAGGAAAGATATAAGGCCTTTTTAATAGGATAACCCTGTTTGACATTAAACATGTGATATGGCAGCCATTTTGTTTTTGAACTAGGCCAAAATTACTATCAGGCTAGCTTTTCTAGTCATACAGCTTTTGTGCAAATTTGATGAAGCTAGCTAGATTTAGAAGATTTAGAACATGATTTTCAAACAAGTAACTATTGTGGCCATTTTGTTTTTCAAAATGAGGCCAAAATTTAGTCAGAGACAGGTTATCATAGCCAAAAACATTCCAAATTTGGTGAAGATATCTCAATAAATGAATGAGATATTAAGGTTTATGCAAAAACATGATGAACAGACAGACACAACTACAGAGGGTGTTTTATAACAAGCTAGTTTCATGATAGGATAAGACTTGAAGTGATAAAATTGAGAAGAAAAAGACTGGAAGTAATAAGACAATGACTGGAAGTGATTAGGACAAGATGAGAAGTGACTAGGACAAGCTGGTTTACAGGAGGGTGTAGGGTCGGTGAAATATCAAACATGTTTGATATTTTGCCGACTCAACAAGACAAGCCATGAAACTACAACTGACCCTAACCAACTCTGTAAACATTGCTCTCAATCCTCGAAAAATTCTTAGTTACCAACAAGATGGTCCCAGTGGAATACCCCTATAACTCACAGACAGACAACTATAACCTCCTAATGCAAGCCAGTATATATAAATGTCCTTATAAAATATGAAGTTAAATATCATTAAACAGTCCCGTGTAATTCTTAATTACCCATTTCATTTGACAAACTTTCTGTCATCCAAACAAAATCTAACTATCTCCACATGGTTGAATAATGGAGACTCAACTCTAAATTTAGTTGCAAATTTCTTATTTTGACACATTTTGTTGTTGCTAAAGCAATCTGTTCTTAGATTCTGTTTCAGACACTCTCAGTGTAGATTGGTCTTAGGTAAACATTTCACTCACTAGTATGTTAAGTGCATGTGTTTGAACTTGGCCTCCTCTCAGTGTGATTAACACATTGCCTTGATATATAAGGGAGGAGGTTAAATAATTTATCACAATGACATAAATTTTAAAAGTAAACTAAGCAGGTTACTTAAAATTATCTGAAATAATGAAATACTTTTTGTTTTTGAAAATACATATGAGCTGAGAAAACAAGATTATTTGAAAAGTTTTTATCTGTGATTGGCACTTCAAGTAAGCATTATAGTAGCCTTGCTGAAGACTCAAATTTCTTTTACAGTTAGGGAAAGTTTTCAGTTCAGATAATGGAGTTTCAGTTTCTATAATACACTCATACGCCTACTTACTATTAAGCTGTCTAGTTAGGTTCTATCTCTTAACATGTACGAGTGTTTTATGAAAACCAAATATCTGTGTGCAAAGAATCACAATTTTTCTGGCAATCTGCATAAGATAAAATATCATTCCCTCCCTCTCGCCAAGATAAGGACACTACCCCTGATAAACCAAAAATCTGCACCAGATTGGGAAAACACATTTTGTCCCAAGCTTGTGAAAGTTATTGAATTTACAAGCCACCACACAGGTAAAACAAACAAGTGCATTAATTTACCAAATCCCATGTTAATCACTTGTGAAATCAGTCACATAATTTATCTGATGGAATGTATGAAATGTGGATATCAGTACATTGGGGAAACAGGTAACCCACAAAATGGGTGCTACAAAAATACTGTATATAAAATATTCCCTGTCTCAGAATCGGTTGTCGAGTCAGCACAATCTAGTTTATTTAGTATTTCACATAGTGCCTAATACCTTTATATCGATCATATGTCAATGGGTAGTAAGAAATGAAGGGGAAACCTGTGCATACAGTTGGTCAAGGATCCATACTGTAAACTGCTTACCAAAGGCAAACAACTGCCAGCTTTCAAAATCTGACCTTAGGTTCGAGGGGAGTGTGTTGCCACTATTTCACCATGACCCCAAGAGGCAAATTTGTGTACAAAAGGAGAAAATGAGGTTTGATATGTGAAGCTAATTTATAGAAAATCATGGCCTGGGAACCATCTTATGTGGTCAGATTTTACCTTGGGCCCCTCCTTCAATATAAAATGTGGACAGCCAAGGGTAAAAGTGCTTATAACTTGCTTGACAAGTTAAAACATGTAGCAGTTCAAATATATAGAATAGCTGCAGACAGCTTTGTGTATTTTGGAAAAAAAGCAATCCCATATAAAAAAGAAAACACAAACCTGCTCTACTGCAGAAACCTACAGACAGTAAATCTCTGCTTATCTAAGTAGGGTCACATGACTGAAAACTGCCTTCCAGTTTGGCTGTTCCATTATGCAAACATGAAATATTTTTGCCACAATTCACACTGTATTAGAGGCCTTTTCTAGCTATCCTCAGTTTAGCAAAGCTAAATTAATGTGTGGAAACATTATGAGACATTATTACAATGCAATCAGACACTTGTGTCTATAGCTATAAAAATGCCGGTTACAAGGCAAGGCTATTAATTACATGGTCTTTTTTCTCAGCTTTTTAGAGGAGTTGGGATGGAAAATTCCTAGTCTTGCAATAACACTCATAAAACCTTCTGCACAAACTTTCTGGGGAAATAATGTGAATTCTGGGTAGGCTTTATGCCCATGCGCACACCAAAGGAGACTATCTTAATAAACTGGGAACTTGTTACCTATGGTATATACTCGATACAGCATGTTGTGTGTAAAGTATTGTGCGGATTCAAGCATGCTTTCAAAATACATGAAAAGGGTATCAGAGTGATATTTGTTGAAAGCTTTGTAGTATGGGGTAGTTTACCCTACTCAGCATTTCATCTGTTCAAGGTAGGTTATTTATAAAAATAACAGGTTAGCATGACAGGTTAGGGTTACAGTAAGAGGGCATAAACTCACACAACGGTTTTCATTCTTTTGGTGCCTTTGGTGGGTTCCTTGTCAGCTTCTTTCAACTTGTTTGAAGCTTCTTGTAGGATTGTCAAAGTCTCATTGCTCATAAGCATTTGATGTGGAACCACTATATATGTAGTGGGCAGTGGACGGACTCTCTCCAAATTTAGCACATATACTTACATGTCAGGTTCTTTTGCAAGCAATCATGAAATATGTGATAAGCAGTATACATTAAATATTAAAACGACATTTGTTGACAATGTTTTGTAAATGTTTGCTCTGAAAACATTTTAAAAACTCTTAGTAGCAACTGGTTTTCATACCGATCATTTTAAAACATTTTTGAAATGTTTTAAATGGATATGATATTGTCATTTTAGAATTTAATATATCCATACATTGCTTTTTCAGAGAGAGGAGTACAATATGGCTGAGGAAACAAAAACCAGTAGAGAAGACCTGTTGAAAGCTGCAATATCTCATGAAAAGAAAGACCTATCAGAGATAGTTGATGTGACTGATTTCTTGAACATTCTGTATTCAAAGGATGTCATTGGTCAGAGAGAAAAAGAGGAAATTGAAGCATGTTTGACAAACAAAGGACCAACTAATGCAGCAGACTTGTTTTGGTCAATGCTACTGTCAGATAAAATACCAGTAGTGAGATTTTATGACACCATAAAACAGGGGAAAAGTGAAGCTTCAGACTGGCTTTGTAAAATACTGGATGAGTTTGTAGCAAAGGTTAAATCTGGAGAATGGCCTTTGCATGGAGAACCAGATTTGAAAAGTAGGTTCCAATATATATTGTTCTCATAAATTTTAAAGTAAATCTCTTGTAAATCATATGGGATGGCATATTCTCTACGAGATATGTACGTTAAATAGCACTTTAGACATAATTGAAAACCAAGTATTTTACAGATTAAAAAATGAATTTAATGATGAACACAAAATTCAGTTTGTTTGTTATAAGAAACATTGTTCTATATTAAGTATTGCCAAAGCAAGCAACATTTGGCTGATCTTAGTCTTTTTAAGATTTTTTTTATTTAAAATGCATTTTTTATCAAGAGATGACCATATCTAGATGCTATTATGTATCTCAGTCTTTGCAAGCTTCTATTGCGGAATTTTGTTAATGTCGAGTGTTCATTTCTTGCCGTTGTGGATGTCTATTTATGTCAGCTGACTTATCAGACAGCTGGCATTATGTCATCACTCTGTGGTGTGTATGTACGTGTACACTTGAGTGACTTCTCCTCCAAAACTACAAGGCCCAGAGACATGCAGTTACTTTTAAAAGATAGCTTAGTTAACTAGCATGAAAAATTATTCAAGGCATGCAGATCTGTTGGTTCATCTATTTGCTAGAGCCATTATAAGTGAGATACCCCCACCCTAAGGGTGAAAATTTCAACACTTTATCACAATTTTCTCAGTCACTATTGCAGGGATCATATCTTGCATATAGGTACCAGGCCACCAGTAGAGTACCTTCTATGAATATTAGACCTGGATCTGTCTTTAATTTTTATATTAATTTTTAAAATAATTTTTTCAGCTACTTTTGGGTCAGCTACAACATAGTAAAATTTCAGACCGGTAGCTCAGTGCATAGCTGAGTAATAGCTACTTTGAGGTTATCACTGTTGAGTAAATCTGTTAGAAGTGCTTATAACTCGCTTATTATTGGTCCTTGAGGTTTAAGATGGTAAACCAAAATATAGGAAATCATGGACTGGAAATGTGTTGATATGACCTTGGACCCCTCCTTCAAGGTCAAACGAGGATAGACAAACTTAAAAGTGCCTATAAGTCACTTATTATTGGTACAAGAGGTTTGCAATGTGAAATTACCCTATAGGTAATCATAGAAAGGAATCTTTTGATGTGATCAGATTTAAATTTTGGCCCCTCTTGTAAGGTCAATTAAGGATAGCCAAATTAACAGTGCTTATATCCCACTTATTCAAGTTTCTAGAGGTTTGCAATGTCATACCAACCTATCGGAAATCATGGGCTAAGAATCTTTAGACATGGTCAGATTTCACTTTGGGCTCCTTGAAGGTTAAGCGATGTTTGAATGGCTTTGGTGAGTTTTCTTCCTGGTGGATACAAGTTGCATCAGTTCTTCGATGCGATGTGTCTAGTTTAAATATGTTATTCACCTAATTATATCCCCAGACGAAAGTCGGGGATATATTGGTTTCAGGTCCCTTGTGCTGCCGCTGCTGTACGTTTTGACTTGTGTGCAAAATAGCTCAAAAATGCTTTCACAGATTTTGTTTAAACTTGGCACACACATGCATTTGGGTCAGGAAAGAAAGCCTATTTTAAGGTCACCTTAAACTCCCAATAATAAAGAACTTATGGCCACCTTAAGGTCGGAAATTTGACTTTTTCACACTTAATGCCATCTAGGTCACAAACTATGTATACCAAAAATCAAGACTTTATGTTAAGGTTAAAATTCTTTTTGAGGCCCATAAAGACCATACTTAGACATTTTTTTAATGTTTTTCCGATATTTTCCCCTATAACTTAAAAGTGGTACGTCTGACAAGTCCGTAACTGTAGTAGATATAACTCCTATATGTACTCTAAGTCTGTGAAAAATTTAGTCACTGTAACTTGAATTTTAAGGTCACCTTAAAGTCTCTAAAATGCCCACACAGACTCGATTTCTAGACTTCTTGCCTTTTTTAATACATGATGATGTTCTGTTTATTTGTGAGAAAAATCAAGGCTTTAAATAGATGTTTAAGCTGTGGATAAGGGCCATAAACACCCACCCGAGTGACCTGTTTAAGACATTTTCACCATATTTGGTAATGTAACATGGAAATGGTAAGTCTGACAAGTCTGTAACTGTAGAAGATATAACTTTTATATGTAATGTTTTTCTGTCAAATATTTTAAGTCTGTAACTTTCATTTTAAGGTCACCTTAAGGTCTCTGAAATGCACCTAATTTATTGACTTTTTACCACTTTTAAGCCCTATAACTGTCATAATGTGCCCGATACAGCTGAAATCTCATTTGGGAATATAATATGTTCTTATTTTGCATGTGCCAAAAACCAAGGCTTATAAGTAAACATTTAACATATATGTGAGGCCCATGAATAATCCACTCAGAGCACATTTCTTTTTAAATTGACCTCTGAAAATGAAAGAAAAAATGGTTTGACCAAAGGAAAACAAGAGGAGAGTGCCCGTGAACGGGCACTGTGTCAGCTGACTGAATGTTTTTGATTTGTGATGGTGATAATGAGAGGAAAGCATAATTATCAGGGAAAGGGCTGTACAGAAATACAGTAAATGGTAACTGAACACATGTTCGAAAGATATTCCGAAGCTGACAGAAGAAAACGACAAAAAAGTTGTGCCCTGCAAATGGTATTATGAAATGAAGTAACAAGGTAATTGTTCAAGGGTAAAAAGTAGGTTAAAAATATTTAAAGAAATACTATAAATGCAATATCCTCGTTCCACCATGAAGAAGGGGTCCAAAGGTCAAATCTGACCATACCAAAAGATTCCCAGCCAAAGAATTTAGGATGGTTTACCATCCCAAACCTCTCGGACCAATAATAAGTGAGTTATAGGCACTTTTTAAGTTTGGCTCTCCTTGTTTGACCTTGAAGGAGGGGGTCCAAGGTCAAATCCGACCACACAAAAAAATTCCCAGCCCATGATTTCCTGTAGCTTGTTTACCATCCCAAACTTGTAGGACCAATAATAAGCGAGTTCTAAGCAATTGTAAGTTTGGCTATCCTCAACTGCCCTTGAAGGAGGGGTCCCAGGTCAAATCTGACCACACCAAAAGAATCCCAGCCCATGATTTCCTATATGTTGGTTTACCATCCCAAACCTCCAAGACCAATAATACGCGAGTTATAAGCACTTTAAGTTTGGCTATCTTCGTTTGACCTGGAAGGAGGGGGTCCAAGGTCAAATCCGACCACACAAAAAAATTCCCAGCCCATGATTTCCTGTAGCTTGTTTATCATCCCAAACTTGTAGGACCAATAATAAGCGAGTTCTAAGCAATTGTAAGTTTGGCTATCCTCAACTGCCCTTGAAGGAGGGGTCCCAGGTCAAATCCGACCACACCAAAAGATTCCCAGCCTATGATTTTCTATAGGTTGGTTTTCCATTCGAAACCTCTAGGACCAATAATAAGTGAGTTATAAGCACTTTTAAGTTTGGCTATCCTCATTTGACCTTGAAGGAGGGGTCCAAGGTGAAATCCGACCACACCAAAAAATTCCCAGCTCATGATTTTCTATAGGTTGGTTTTCATTTCAACCTCTGGGACCAATAATAAGCGAGTTATAAGCACTTTTATGTTTGGCTATCCTCATTTGACCTTGAAGGAGGGTTCCAAGGTCAAATCGGACCATATTAACAGATTCCCAGCCCATGATTTCCTACAGGTTGGATACAATGATTTACTCAACAGTGAGAACCTGAAAGAAGCTATTGCTCAGCTATCCCATGACATAGAGGTCTGCAATTTCACTATGTTATAGCTGACCAAAACGTCTGTGAATAACATATCTAACAAAATACTCTAAATGTAATAATTTTCAAGTTACAACTGATTTACTCAAGACTGAGAACCTCAAAGTAACTATTACTCAGCTATGCAATGAGCTACATGTCTGAATTTTTGCTCTGTTATAGCTGACCTAAAAGTAGCTGAACAACATATTTAAGCAAAATACTGTAAATGCAATAGTTTTCAAGTTACAACTGATTTACTCAATAGTGAGAACCAGAAAATAGCTATTGCTCCGCTATGCCATGAGCTATAGGTCTGTAATTTCACTATGTTATAGCTAACCCAAAAGTAGGTGAACAATATATTTTAACAAAATACTCCAAATGCAATATTTTTCAAGTTATAGCTGATTTACTCAACAGTCAGTGCCCGAGAACAGCTATTGCTCAGTTGTGCCATGAGCTACAGGTCTGTAATTTCACTATGTTATAGCTGACCCAAAAGTAGCTGAATAACATATTTGCACAAATTTCTGTAAAGGCAATAGTTTTCCAATTACAAGTGATTTACTCAACAGTGAGAACTTTAAAGTAGCTATTACTCAGCTATGCAATGAGCCACAGGTCTGGAACTTCACTATGTTATAGCTGACCCCAAAATAGGTGAATAACATATTGAAACAAAATACTCTGAATGCAATAGTTTTCAAGTTATAAGTGATTTACTCAACAGTGATAGCCTAAAAGTAGCTATTACTCAGCTATGCCATGAGCTACAGGTCTGAAATTTTACTATGTTATAGCTGACCCAAAAGTAGCTGAATAACATATTTATACTAAATTCTCTAAATGCAATAGTTTTCAAATTACAAGTGATTTACTCAACATTGAGAACTTCAAAGTAGCTATTACTCAGCTATGCAATGAGTCACGGGTCTGGAACTTCACTATGTTATAGCTGACCCCAAAATAGGTGAATAACATATTGAAACAAAATACTCTAAATGCAATAATTTCCAAGTTATAAGCGATTTACTCAACAGTGATAACCTAAAAGTAGCTATTACTCAGCTATGCCATGAGCTACAGGTCTGAAATTTTACTATGTTATAGCTGACCCAAAAGTAGGTGAACAACATATTTAAGCAAAATACTGTAAATGCAATAGTTTTCAAGTTACAACTGATTTACTCAATAGTGATGACCTAAAAGTAGCTATTACTCAGCTATGCCATGAGCTACAGGTCTGAAATTTTACTATGTTATAGTTGACCCAAAAGTAGCTGAATAACATATTTATACTAAATTCTCTAAATGCAATAGTTTTCCAATTACAACTGATTTACTCAATAGTGAGAACCTCAAAGTAGTTATTACTCAGCTATGCAATGAGCTACAGGTCTGAAATTTCACTATGTTATAGCTGACCCAAAAGTAGGTGAACAACATATTAAAGCAAAATACTGTAAATGCAATAGTTTTCAAGTTACAACTGATTTACTCAATAGTGATGACCTAAAAGTAGCTATTACTCAGCTATGCCATGAGCTAAAGGTCTGAAATTTTACTATGTTATAGCTGACCCAAAAGTAGGTGAACAACATATTTAAGCAAAATACTGTAAATGCAATAGTTTTCAAGTTACAACTGATTTACTCAATAGTGATGACCTAAAAGTAGCTATTACTCAGCTATGCCATGAGCTAAAGGTCTGAAATTTTACTATGTTATAGCTGACCCAAAAGTAGGTGAACAACATATTTAAGCAAAATACTGTAAATGCAATAGTTTTCAAGTTACAACTGATTTACTCAATAGTGATGACCTAAAAGTAGCTATTACTCAGCTATGCCATGAGCTACAGGTCTGTAATTTCACTATGTTATAGCTGACCCAAAAGTAGCTGAATAACATATTTATACGAAATTCTCTAAATGCAATAGTTTTCCAATTACAACTGATTTACTCAATAGTGAGAACTTCAAAGTAGCTATTACTCAGCTATGCAAGGAGCCACAGATCTGAAACTTCACTATGTTATAGCTGATCCCAAAATAGGTGAATAACATATTGAAACAAAATACTCTAAATGCAATAGTTTCCAAGTTATAAGCGATTTACTCAACAGTGATAACCTAAAAGTAGCTATTACTCAGCTATGCAATGAGTCACGGGTCTGGAACTTCACTATGTTATAGCTGACCCCAAAATAGGTGAATAACATATTGAAACAAAATACTCTAAATGCAATAATTTCCAAGTTATAAGCGATTTACTCAACAGTGATAACCTAAAAGTAGCTATTACTCAGCTATGCCATGAGCTACACGTCTGAAATTTTACTATGTTATAGCTGACCCAAAAGTAGGTGAACAACATATTTAAGCAAAATACTGTAAATGCAATAGTTTTCAAGTTACAACTGATTTACTCAATAGTGATGACCTAAAAGTAGCTATTACTCAGCTATGCCATGAGCTACAGGTCTGAAATTTTACTATGTTATAGCTGACCCAAAAGTAGGTGAACAACATATTTAAGCAAAATACTGTAAATGCAATAGTTTTCAAGTTACAACTGATTTACTCAATAGTGATGACCTAAAAGTAGCTATTACTCAGCTATGCCATGAGCTACAGGTCTGAAATTTTACTATGTTATAGCTGACCCAAAAGTAGGTGAACAACATATTTAAGCAAAATACTGTAAATGCAATAGTTTTCAAGTTACAACTGATTTACTCAATAGTGATGATCTAAAAGTAGCTATTACTCAGCTATGCCATGAGCTACAGGTCTGAAATTTTACTATGTTATAGTTGACCCAAAAGTAGCTGAATAACATATTTATACTAAATTCTCTAAATGCAATAGTTTTCCAACTACAACTGATTTACTCAACAGTGATAACCTAAAAGTAGCTATTACTCAGCTATGCCATGAGCTACACGTCTGAAATTTTACTATGTTATAGCTGACCCAAAAGTAGGTGAACAACATATTTAAGCAAAATACTGTAAATGCAATAGTTTTCAAGTTACAACTGATTTACTCAATAGTGATGACCTAAAAGTAGCTATTACTCAGCTATGCCATGAGCTACAGGTCTGAAATTTTACTATGTTATAGCTGACCCAAAAGTAGGTGAACAACATATTTAAGCAAAATACTGTAAATGCAATAGTTTTCAAGTTACAACTGATTTACTCAATAATGATGACCTAAAAGTAGCTATTACTCAGCTATGCCATGAGCTACAGGTCTGAAATTTTACTATGTTATAGTTGACCCAAAAGTAGCTGAATAACATATTTATACTAAATTCTCTAAATGCAATAATTTTCCAATTACAACTGATTTACTCAATAGTGAGAACCTCAAAGTAGTTATTACTCAGCTATGCAATGAGCTACAGGTCTGAAATTTCACTATGTTATAGCTGACCCAAAAGTAGGTGAACAACATATTAAAGCAAAATACTGTAAATGCAATAGTTTTCAAGTTACAACTGATTTACTCAATAGTGATGACCTAAAAGTAGCTATTACTCAGCTATGCCATGAGCTACAGGTCTGAAATTTTACTATGTTATAGCTGACCCAAAAGTAGGTGAACAACATATTTAAGCAAAATACTGTAAATGCAATAGTTTTCAAGTTACAACTGATTTACTCAATAGTGATGACCTAAAAGTAGCTATTACTCAGCTATACCATGAGCTACAGGTCTGAAATTTTACTATGTTATAGCTGACCCAAAAGTAGCTGAATAACATATTTATACGAAATTCTCTAAATGCAATAGTTTTCCAATTACAACTGATTTACTCAATAGTGAGAACCTCAAAGTAGTTATTACTCAGCTATGCAATGAGCTACAGGTCTGAAATTTCACTATGTTATAGCTGACCCAAAAGTAGGTGAACAACATATTAAAGCAAAATACTGTAAATGCAATAGTTTTCAAGTTACAACTGATTTACTCAATAGTGATGACCTAAAAGTAGCTATTACTCAGCTATGCCATGAGCTAAAGGTCTGAAATTTTACTATGTTATAGCTGACCCAAAAGTAGGTGAACAACATATTTAAGCAAAATACTGTAAATGCAATAGTTTTCAAGTTACAACTGATTTACTCAATAGTGATGACCTAAAAGTAGCTATTACTCAGCTATGCCATGAGCTACAGGTCTGTAATTTCACTATGTTATAGCTGACCCAAAAGTAGCTGAATAACATATTTATACGAAATTCTGTAAATGCAATAGTTTTCCAATTACAACTGATTTACTCAATAGTGAGAACTTCAAAGTAGCTATTACTCAGCTATGCAAGGAGCCACAGATCTGAAACTTCACTATGTTATAGCTGATCCCAAAATAGGTGAATAACATATTGAAACAAAATACTCTAAATGCAATAGTTTCCAAGTTATAAGCGATTTACTCAACAGTGATAACCTAAAAGTAGCTATTACTCAGCTATGCAATGAGTCACGGGTCTGGAACTTCACTATGTTATAGCTGACCCCAAAATAGGTGAATAACATATTGAAACAAAATACTCTAAATGCAATAATTTCCAAGTTATAAGCGATTTACTCAACAGTGATAACCTAAAAGTAGCTATTACTCAGCTATGCCATGAGCTACACGTCTGAAATTTTACTATGTTATAGCTGACCCAAAAGTAGGTGAACAACATATTTAAGCAAAATACTGTAAATGCAATAGTTTTCAAGTTACAACTGATTTACTCAATAGTGATGACCTAAAAGTAGCTATTACTCAGCTATGCCATGAGCTACAGGTCTGAAATTTTACTATGTTATAGCTGACCCAAAAGTAGGTGAACAACATATTTAAGCAAAATACTGTAAATGCAATAGTTTTCAAGTTACAACTGATTTACTCAATAGTGATGACCTAAAAGTAGCTATTACTCAGCTATGCCATGAGCTACAGGTCTGAAATTTTACTATGTTATAGCTGACCCAAAAGTAGGTGAACAACATATTTAAGCAAAATACTGTAAATGCAATAGTTTTCAAGTTACAACTGATTTACTCAATAATGATGACCTAAAAGTAGCTATTACTCAGCTATGCCATGAGCTACAGGTCTGAAATTTTACTATGTTATAGTTGACCCAAAAGTAGCTGAATAACATATTTATACTAAATTCTCTAAATGCAATAATTTTCCAATTACAACTGATTTACTCAATAGTGAGAACCTCAAAGTAGTTATTACTCAGCTATGCAATGAGCTACAGGTCTGAAATTTCACTATGTTATAGCTGACCCAAAAGTAGGTGAACAACATATTAAAGCAAAATACTGTAAATGCAATAGTTTTCAAGTTACAACTGATTTACTCAATAGTGATGACCTAAAAGTAGCTATTACTCAGCTATGCCATGAGCTACAGGTCTGAAATTTTACTATGTTATAGCTGACCCAAAAGTAGGTGAACAACATATTTAAGCAAAATACTGTAAATGCAATAGTTTTCAAGTTACAACTGATTTACTCAATAGTGATGACCTAAAAGTAGCTATTACTCAGCTATACCATGAGCTACAGGTCTGAAATTTTACTATGTTATAGCTGACCCAAAAGTAGCTGAATAACATATTTATACGAAATTCTCTAAATGCAATAGTTTTCCAATTACAACTGATTTACTCAATAGTGAGAACCTCAAAGTAGTTATTACTCAGCTATGCAATGAGCTACAGGTCTGAAATTTCACTATGTTATAGCTGACCCAAAAGTAGGTGAACAACATATTAAAGCAAAATACTGTAAATGCAATAGTTTTCAAGTTACAACTGATTTACTCAATAGTGATGACCTAAAAGTAGCTATTACTCAGCTATGCCATGAGCTAAAGGTCTGAAATTTTACTATGTTATAGCTGACCCAAAAGTAGGTGAACAACATATTTAAGCAAAATACTGTAAATGCAATAGTTTTCAAGTTACAACTGATTTACTCAATAGTGATGACCTAAAAGTAGCTATTACTCAGCTATGCCATGAGCTACAGGTCTGTAATTTCACTATGTTATAGCTGACCCAAAAGTAGCTGAATAACATATTTATACGAAATTCTGTAAATGCAATAGTTTTCCAATTACAACTGATTTACTCAATAGTGAGAACTTCAAAGTAGCTATTACTCAGCTATGCAAGGAGCCACAGATCTGAAACTTCACTATGTTATAGCTGATCCCAAAATAGGTGAATAACATATTGAAACAAAATACTCTAAATGCAATAGTTTCCAAGTTATAAGCGATTTACTCAACAGTGATAACCTAAAAGTAGCTATTACTCAGCTATGCAATGAGTCACGGGTCTGGAACTTCACTATGTTATAGCTGACCCCAAAATAGGTGAATAACATATTGAAACAAAATACTCTAAATGCAATAATTTCCAAGTTATAAGCGATTTACTCAACAGTGATAACCTAAAAGTAGCTATTACTCAGCTATGCCATGAGCTACACGTCTGAAATTTTACTATGTTATAGCTGACCCAAAAGTAGGTGAACAACATATTTAAGCAAAATACTGTAAATGCAATAGTTTTCAAGTTACAACTGATTTACTCAATAGTGATGACCTAAAAGTAGCTATTACTCAGCTATGCCATGAGCTACAGGTCTGAAATTTTACTATGTTATAGCTGACCCAAAAGTAGGTGAACAACATATTTAAGCAAAATACTGTAAATGCAATAGTTTTCAAGTTACAACTGATTTACTCAATAGTGATGACCTAAAAGTAGCTATTACTCAGCTATGCCATGAGCTACAGGTCTGAAATTTTACTATGTTATAGCTGACCCAAAAGTAGGTGAACAACATATTTAAGCAAAATACTGTAAATGCAATAGTTTTCAAGTTACAACTGATTTACTCAATAGTGATGATCTAAAAGTAGCTATTACTCAGCTATGCCATGAGCTACAGGTCTGAAATTTTACTATGTTATAGTTGACCCAAAAGTAGCTGAATAACATATTTATACTAAATTCTCTAAATGCAATAGTTTTCCAACTACAACTGATTTACTCAACAGTGATAACCTAAAAGTAGCTATTACTCAGCTATGCCATGAGCTACACGTCTGAAATTTTACTATGTTATAGCTGACCCAAAAGTAGGTGAACAACATATTTAAGCAAAATACTGTAAATGCAATAGTTTTCAAGTTACAACTGATTTACTCAATAGTGATGACCTAAAAGTAGCTATTACTCAGCTATGCCATGAGCTACAGGTCTGAAATTTTACTATGTTATAGCTGACCCAAAAGTAGGTGAACAACATATTTAAGCAAAATACTGTAAATGCAATAGTTTTCAAGTTACAACTGATTTACTCAATAATGATGACCTAAAAGTAGCTATTACTCAGCTATGCCATGAGCTACAGGTCTGAAATTTTACTATGTTATAGTTGACCCAAAAGTAGCTGAATAACATATTTATACTAAATTCTCTAAATGCAATAATTTTCCAATTACAACTGATTTACTCAATAGTGAGAACCTCAAAGTAGTTATTACTCAGCTATGCAATGAGCTACAGGTCTGAAATTTCACTATGTTATAGCTGACCCAAAAGTAGGTGAACAACATATTAAAGCAAAATACTGTAAATGCAATAGTTTTCAAGTTACAACTGATTTACTCAATAGTGATGACCTAAAAGTAGCTATTACTCAGCTATGCCATGAGCTACAGGTCTGAAATTTTACTATGTTATAGCTGACCCAAAAGTAGGTGAACAACATATTTAAGCAAAATACTGTAAATGCAATAGTTTTCAAGTTACAACTGATTTACTCAATAGTGATGACCTAAAAGTAGCTATTACTCAGCTATACCATGAGCTACAGGTCTGAAATTTTACTATGTTATAGCTGACCCAAAAGTAGCTGAATAACATATTTATACGAAATTCTCTAAATGCAATAGTTTTCCAATTACAACTGATTTACTCAATAGTGAGAACCTCAAAGTAGTTATTACTCAGCTATGCAATGAGCTACAGGTCTGAAATTTCACTATGTTATAGCTGACCCAAAAGTAGGTGAACAACATATTAAAGCAAAATACTGTAAATGCAATAGTTTTCAAGTTACAACTGATTTACTCAATAGTGATGACCTAAAAGTAGCTATTACTCAGCTATGCCATGAGCTAAAGGTCTGAAATTTTACTATGTTATAGCTGACCCAAAAGTAGGTGAACAACATATTTAAGCAAAATACTGTAAATGCAATAGTTTTCAAGTTACAACTGATTTACTCAATAGTGATGACCTAAAAGTAGCTATTACTCAGCTATGCCATGAGCTACAGGTCTGTAATTTCACTATGTTATAGCTGACCCAAAAGTAGCTGAATAACATATTTATACGAAATTCTGTAAATGCAATAGTTTTCCAATTACAACTGATTTACTCAATAGTGAGAACTTCAAAGTAGCTATTACTCAGCTATGCAAGGAGCCACAGATCTGAAACTTCACTATGTTATAGCTGATCCCAAAATAGGTGAATAACATATTGAAACAAAATACTCTAAATGCAATAGTTTCCAAGTTATAAGCGATTTACTCAACAGTGATAACCTAAAAGTAGCTATTACTCAGCTATGCAATGAGTCACGGGTCTGGAACTTCACTATGTTATAGCTGACCCCAAAATAGGTGAATAACATATTGAAACAAAATACTCTAAATGCAATAATTTCCAAGTTATAAGCGATTTACTCAACAGTGATAACCTAAAAGTAGCTATTACTCAGCTATGCCATGAGCTACACGTCTGAAATTTTACTATGTTATAGCTGACCCAAAAGTAGGTGAACAACATATTTAAGCAAAATACTGTAAATGCAATAGTTTTCAAGTTACAACTGATTTACTCAATAGTGATGACCTAAAAGTAGCTATTACTCAGCTATGCCATGAGCTACAGGTCTGAAATTTTACTATGTTATAGCTGACCCAAAAGTAGGTGAACAACATATTTAAGCAAAATACTGTAAATGCAATAGTTTTCAAGTTACAACTGATTTACTCAATAGTGATGATCTAAAAGTAGCTATTACTCAGCTATGCCATGAGCTACAGGTCTGAAATTTTACTATGTTATAGTTGACCCAAAAGTAGCTGAATAACATATTTATACTAAATTCTCTAAATGCAATAGTTTTCCAACTACAACTGATTTACTCAACAGTGATAACCTAAAAGTAGCTATTACTCAGCTATGCCATGAGCTACACGTCTGAAATTTTACTATGTTATAGCTGACCCAAAAGTAGGTGAACAACATATTTAAGCAAAATACTGTAAATGCAATAGTTTTCAAGTTACAACTGATTTACTCAATAGTGATGACCTAAAAGTAGCTATTACTCAGCTATGCCATGAGCTACAGGTCTGAAATTTTACTATGTTATAGCTGACCCAAAAGTAGGTGAACAACATATTTAAGCAAAATACTGTAAATGCAATAGTTTTCAAGTTACAACTGATTTACTCAATAATGATGACCTAAAAGTAGCTATTACTCAGCTATGCCATGAGCTACAGGTCTGAAATTTTACTATGTTATAGTTGACCCAAAAGTAGCTGAATAACATATTTATACTAAATTCTCTAAATGCAATAATTTTCCAATTACAACTGATTTACTCAATAGTGAGAACCTCAAAGTAGTTATTACTCAGCTATGCAATGAGCTACAGGTCTGAAATTTCACTATGTTATAGCTGACCCAAAAGTAGGTGAACAACATATTTAAGCAAAATACTGTAAATGCAATAGTTTTCAAGTTACAACTGATTTACTCAATAGTGAGAACCAGAAAATAGCTATTGCTCCGCTATGCCATGAGCTATAGGTCTGTAATTTCACTATGTTATAGCTAACCCAAAAGTAGGTGAACAATATATTTTAACAAAATACTCCAAATGCAATATTTTTCAAGTTATAGCTGATTTACTCAACAGTCAGTGCCCGAGAACAGCTATTGCTCAGTTGTGCCATGAGCTACAGGTCTGTAATTTCACTATGTTATAGCTGACCCAAAAGTAGCTGAATAACATATTTGCACAAATTTCTGTAAAGGCAATAGTTTTCCAATTACAAGTGATTTACTCAACAGTGAGAACTTTAAAGTAGCTATTACTCAGCTATGCAATGAGCCACAGGTCTGGAACTTCACTATGTTATAGCTGACCCCAAAATAGGTGAATAACATATTGAAACAAAATACTCTGAATGCAATAGTTTTCAAGTTATAAGTGATTTACTCAACAGTGATAGCCTAAAAGTAGCTATTACTCAGCTATGCCATGAGCTACAGGTCTGAAATTTTACTATGTTATAGCTGACCCAAAAGTAGCTGAATAACATATTTATACTAAATTCTCTAAATGCAATAGTTTTCAAATTACAAGTGATTTACTCAACATTGAGAACTTCAAAGTAGCTATTACTCAGCTATGCAATGAGTCACGGGTCTGGAACTTCACTATGTTATAGCTGACCCCAAAATAGGTGAATAACATATTGAAACAAAATACTCTAAATGCAATAATTTCCAAGTTATAAGCGATTTACTCAACAGTGATAACCTAAAAGTAGCTATTACTCAGCTATGCCATGAGCTACAGGTCTGAAATTTTACTATGTTATAGCTGACCCAAAAGTAGGTGAACAACATATTTAAGCAAAATACTGTAAATGCAATAGTTTTCAAGTTACAACTGATTTACTCAATAGTGATGACCTAAAAGTAGCTATTACTCAGCTATGCCATGAGCTACAGGTCTGAAATTTTACTATGTTATAGTTGACCCAAAAGTAGCTGAATAACATATTTATACTAAATTCTCTAAATGCAATAGTTTTCCAATTACAACTGATTTACTCAATAGTGAGAACCTCAAAGTAGTTATTACTCAGCTATGCAATGAGCTACAGGTCTGAAATTTCACTATGTTATAGCTGACCCAAAAGTAGGTGAACAACATATTAAAGCAAAATACTGTAAATGCAATAGTTTTCAAGTTACAACTGATTTACTCAATAGTGATGACCTAAAAGTAGCTATTACTCAGCTATGCCATGAGCTAAAGGTCTGAAATTTTACTATGTTATAGCTGACCCAAAAGTAGGTGAACAACATATTTAAGCAAAATACTGTAAATGCAATAGTTTTCAAGTTACAACTGATTTACTCAATAGTGATGACCTAAAAGTAGCTATTACTCAGCTATGCCATGAGCTACAGGTCTGTAATTTCACTATGTTATAGCTGACCCAAAAGTAGCTGAATAACATATTTATACGAAATTCTCTAAATGCAATAGTTTTCCAATTACAACTGATTTACTCAATAGTGAGAACTTCAAAGTAGCTATTACTCAGCTATGCAAGGAGCCACAGATCTGAAACTTCACTATGTTATAGCTGATCCCAAAATAGGTGAATAACATATTGAAACAAAATACTCTAAATGCAATAGTTTCCAAGTTATAAGCGATTTACTCAACAGTGATAACCTAAAAGTAGCTATTACTCAGCTATGCAATGAGTCACGGGTCTGGAACTTCACTATGTTATAGCTGACCCCAAAATAGGTGAATAACATATTGAAACAAAATACTCTAAATGCAATAATTTCCAAGTTATAAGCGATTTACTCAACAGTGATAACCTAAAAGTAGCTATTACTCAGCTATGCCATGAGCTACACGTCTGAAATTTTACTATGTTATAGCTGACCCAAAAGTAGGTGAACAACATATTTAAGCAAAATACTGTAAATGCAATAGTTTTCAAGTTACAACTGATTTACTCAATAGTGATGACCTAAAAGTAGCTATTACTCAGCTATGCCATGAGCTACAGGTCTGAAATTTTACTATGTTATAGCTGACCCAAAAGTAGGTGAACAACATATTTAAGCAAAATACTGTAAATGCAATAGTTTTCAAGTTACAACTGATTTACTCAATAGTGATGACCTAAAAGTAGCTATTACTCAGCTATGCCATGAGCTACAGGTCTGAAATTTTACTATGTTATAGCTGACCCAAAAGTAGGTGAACAACATATTTAAGCAAAATACTGTAAATGCAATAGTTTTCAAGTTACAACTGATTTACTCAATAGTGATGATCTAAAAGTAGCTATTACTCAGCTATGCCATGAGCTACAGGTCTGAAATTTTACTATGTTATAGTTGACCCAAAAGTAGCTGAATAACATATTTATACTAAATTCTCTAAATGCAATAATTTTCCAATTACAACTGATTTACTCAATAGTGAGAACCTCAAAGTAGTTATTACTCAGCTATGCAATGAGCTACAGGTCTGAAATTTCACTATGTTATAGCTGACCCAAAAGTAGGTGAACAACATATTAAAGCAAAATACTGTAAATGCAATAGTTTTCAAGTTACAACTGATTTACTCAATAGTGATGACCTAAAAGTAGCTATTACTCAGCTATGCCATGAGCTACAGGTCTGAAATTTTACTATGTTATAGCTGACCCAAAAGTAGGTGAACAACATATTTAAGCAAAATACTGTAAATGCAATAGTTTTCAAGTTACAACTGATTTACTCAATAGTGATGACCTAAAAGTAGCTATTACTCAGCTATACCATGAGCTACAGGTCTGAAATTTTACTATGTTATAGCTGACCCAAAAGTAGCTGAATAACATATTTATACGAAATTCTCTAAATGCAATAGTTTTCCAATTACAACTGATTTACTCAATAGTGAGAACCTCAAAGTAGTTATTACTCAGCTATGCAATGAGCTACAGGTCTGAAATTTCACTATGTTATAGCTGACCCAAAAGTAGGTGAACAACATATTAAAGCAAAATACTGTAAATGCAATAGTTTTCAAGTTACAACTGATTTACTCAATAGTGATGACCTAAAAGTAGCTATTACTCAGCTATGCCATGAGCTAAAGGTCTGAAATTTTACTATGTTATAGCTGACCCAAAAGTAGGTGAACAACATATTTAAGCAAAATACTGTAAATGCAATAGTTTTCAAGTTACAACTGATTTACTCAATAGTGATGACCTAAAAGTAGCTATTACTCAGCTATGCCATGAGCTACAGGTCTGTAATTTCACTATGTTATAGCTGACCCAAAAGTAGCTGAATAACATATTTATACGAAATTCTGTAAATGCAATAGTTTTCCAATTACAACTGATTTACTCAATAGTGAGAACTTCAAAGTAGCTATTACTCAGCTATGCAAGGAGCCACAGATCTGAAACTTCACTATGTTATAGCTGATCCCAAAATAGGTGAATAACATATTGAAACAAAATACTCTAAATGCAATAGTTTCCAAGTTATAAGCGATTTACTCAACAGTGATAACCTAAAAGTAGCTATTACTCAGCTATGCAATGAGTCACGGGTCTGGAACTTCACTATGTTATAGCTGACCCCAAAATAGGTGAATAACATATTGAAACAAAATACTCTAAATGCAATAATTTCCAAGTTATAAGCGATTTACTCAACAGTGATAACCTAAAAGTAGCTATTACTCAGCTATGCCATGAGCTACACGTCTGAAATTTTACTATGTTATAGCTGACCCAAAAGTAGGTGAACAACATATTTAAGCAAAATACTGTAAATGCAATAGTTTTCAAGTTACAACTGATTTACTCAATAGTGATGACCTAAAAGTAGCTATTACTCAGCTATGCCATGAGCTACAGGTCTGAAATTTTACTATGTTATAGCTGACCCAAAAGTAGGTGAACAACATATTTAAGCAAAATACTGTAAATGCAATAGTTTTCAAGTTACAACTGATTTACTCAATAGTGATGATCTAAAAGTAGCTATTACTCAGCTATGCCATGAGCTACAGGTCTGAAATTTTACTATGTTATAGTTGACCCAAAAGTAGCTGAATAACATATTTATACTAAATTCTCTAAATGCAATAGTTTTCCAACTACAACTGATTTACTCAACAGTGATAACCTAAAAGTAGCTATTACTCAGCTATGCCATGAGCTACACGTCTGAAATTTTACTATGTTATAGCTGACCCAAAAGTAGGTGAACAACATATTTAAGCAAAATACTGTAAATGCAATAGTTTTCAAGTTACAACTGATTTACTCAATAGTGATGACCTAAAAGTAGCTATTACTCAGCTATGCCATGAGCTACAGGTCTGAAATTTTACTATGTTATAGCTGACCCAAAAGTAGGTGAACAACATATTTAAGCAAAATACTGTAAATGCAATAGTTTTCAAGTTACAACTGATTTACTCAATAATGATGACCTAAAAGTAGCTATTACTCAGCTATGCCATGAGCTACAGGTCTGAAATTTTACTATGTTATAGTTGACCCAAAAGTAGCTGAATAACATATTTATACTAAATTCTCTAAATGCAATAATTTTCCAATTACAACTGATTTACTCAATAGTGAGAACCTCAAAGTAGTTATTACTCAGCTATGCAATGAGCTACAGGTCTGAAATTTCACTATGTTATAGCTGACCCAAAAGTAGGTGAACAACATATTAAAGCAAAATACTGTAAATGCAATAGTTTTCAAGTTACAACTGATTTACTCAATAGTGATGACCTAAAAGTAGCTATTACTCAGCTATGCCATGAGCTACAGGTCTGAAATTTTACTATGTTATAGCTGACCCAAAAGTAGGTGAACAACATATTTAAGCAAAATACTGTAAATGCAATAGTTTTCAAGTTACAACTGATTTACTCAATAGTGATGACCTAAAAGTAGCTATTACTCAGCTATGCCATGAGCTACAGGTCTGAAATTTTACTATGTTATAGCTGACCCAAAAGTAGCTGAATAACATATTTATACGAAATTCTCTAAATGCAATAGTTTTCCAATTACAACTGATTTACTCAATAGTGAGAACTTCAAAGTAGCTATTACTCAGCTATGCAATGAGCCACAGATCTGAAACTTCACTATGTTATAGCTGATCCCAAAATAGGTGAATAACATATTGAAACAAAATACTCTAAATGCAATAGTTTCCAAGTTATAAGCGATTTACTCAACAGTGATAACCTAAAAGTAGCTATTACTCAGCTATGCCATGAGCTACAGGTCTGAAATTTTACTATGTTATAGCAGACCCAAAAGTAGCTGAATAACATATTTATACAAAATTCTCTAAATGCAATAGTTTTGAAGTTATAAGCAATTTACTCAACAGTGATAACCTAAAAGTAGCTATTACTCAGCTATGCCATGAGCTACAGGTCTAAAATTTTACTATGTTATAGCTGACCCAAAAGTAGCTGAATAACATATTTATACGAAATTCTCTAAATGCAATAGTTTTTAAGTTACAAGTGATTCTACTCATGATGGAAGTTACTGAAAAGCCCAAAAGTAGCTATTACTCACTTAGCTATTGAGACAGACACCCAACTTACTCACCATATTGTAGCTATGAAAAAAGTAGCTGAATAACATATTTTAACAAAATGCTCTAGATGCAACAGTTTTCAAGTTATAAATGATTTTGTGCATGATTTCATGAATGTTAATGCATTAAAAATTATTAAAAAAATTTATTAAAAAAAAAGTAAGAGAGATCCAGGTCTCATACTCACACAAGAGAATCTACCTCTGGCCTAGTACATATATGCAAGATATGAGAGAAATCCCTGCACTAGTCACTGAGAAAATTGTGATAAAAAGTTGAAATTTTCACACTTTTGGTGGGGGTACCCCCCTTGTAATGTCTCTAGCAAACAGACGAACAGACAGATTTGCATGCCTTGAACAATTTTTCATCCTCGATAGATAAGGTATCTTTTAAAAAAAACAGCACGTCTCTAGGCCTTGTAGTTTTGGAGGAGAAGTTGTTCACGCGGACGCGTACGCGTACGCGTACGCCCACGCCGCAGAGTGATGACATAATGCCAGCTGACTGAGAAGTCAGCTGACATAAAAAAGAATAATAGTTTATAATAATTTGTGAATCACACAAAATGGGTGCTGCAAAAAATACCCAGTGAATGCTAGTGGTGTGAGAGATGGCCTGTCTGGGGATATGTTGGCGTCAAGTTGGCGCAATCTAGTTTTTGGTCAGCTATAACATAGCGAAATAGCTGACCTGTAGCTCATTACATAGCTGAGCAATAACTCTTTTCAGGTTCTTAGTGTTGAGTAAATCAATACTATGAAAACATGTCTGTAAATACTTTTGGGCTCATTTTAAAAAATTAAATGTCTGCCATAGCTGATTGCTTGAAAATTATGGACATGTTCTAAAAGTTTAAATGTCGAAGCTAACTTCTTCAAATTTGCACAAAATGTTAATCGTTATAAAAACATGTC
Organism: Sabellastarte sp. h YS-2021; assembly: GCA_964017235.1. Taxonomy (NCBI): domain Eukaryota; kingdom Metazoa; phylum Annelida; class Polychaeta; order Sabellida; family Sabellidae; genus Sabellastarte; species Sabellastarte sp. h YS-2021. The sequence goes on from OZ024940.1 coordinate 29,191,212, forward strand.
TGTGAAACATTTTGACCTCATTTGGAAAGACAAAATGGTCGCATAACCAATTGTTCAAAAAACTCATTAACATGTTCTAAAATTTAAATATGGAAGGTAGCTTCATCGAATTTGCAAAAAAAAAATGTCTAGGATAGCTTTCCTAGAGTAACGATGACCTAATTGTTAAAGCAAAATGGCCACCATGTCACATGTTTAAGGTCAAATGGGGCTCATAATATGAAAAAGGCCTTATTATCTTCCTTAATTATCAAAATGTGAAAACAACTTATAGGAAATTATAACCTGCTAATCTTTTGCAAGTGTCGAATTTGACCTTTGTCTCATGCTTCAAGGTCAATTGGGGTCATTATGCTAAAAAAGTCTTATATCTCCCTTATTATCTCTCTAGAGTTTTGAACTGTGATGATAATCATCCTCTATGAATCTTTTTGCAAGTGCCGAATTTAATCTTTGACCCCTGTTTAAAGATCAAGTGGGGGCAACATACTAAAAAGACTTTTATCTCCCTTATTTATGGTCCTCGAGCTTCAAAATTTGAAAATAACCGAAAATAATCATTGGTGTGGAATTTGACCTTTGACACCTGTTACAAGATCAAGTGGGTCAGTGTACAAAAAATTAATTACCCTACTTATTCATTTTGCAGTTTCCCAATGTGAAACCAATCTATAGAAAATCTTGGTCTGTGAATCTTTGACAAGTGTTGACTTTCACCTTAGACCTTACGTCAAGGTCAAAATGGGGTCATCACATTAAAAAAAGGCACACATCTCCCTTAATATTGATTCCAGACCATTAAAATGTGAACTCAACAAATGAAAAAAATAGTCTTTTGTAAGTAATATTTCAGCTTTAAGCCATTTTTTTGTCATTAAAAAGGCCTTCAATCTCCCTTATTATTGGTTAAAGAACTTCGGAAATTGGAAAACTACCTGTAGGGAAACATTGTCTGTAAAGGTTTTGTAAGTGTGGAACTTGACCTTTGATCACTGCTTCAAGGTCAAGTGGGTTATTATACTAGAGAGGCCTAAAGATAAGTATATTTTACACCTTAAACTCAATCCCTAGTTTATGTTTAAAACTAACAGTGGATGACCAGGACTCACTGTATGTAGCTTATTTACAGGAACTAACCCCAGGTCTAACCCGTACATGTTACATTCTTGACCATTTAAAAGGTTAAATATATAAATAAAGTGTCAAAAACAGAGTCCTTCGTTTAAGAAAATCCCCGGAAAACCCCTTCAGTGATGTATTTCTCTGGAGAGAAATGTGTTGCCAAACAAAAGTGTAGGTTTAGGTTTATATTGCGATAATAAAAGTCGCCACTTTTTGTGAGTAATTTTTAAAAGATTAAACATATATAGTTGTTCTACACATATATACATAAATATTTAGAATATTTTAAACACAAGGTCGTCTCTGTAAAAAATGAATATTTAGTGTACACTTACAAACTCAAGTCAGTTGGTAAACATAAGGTATCCCTTAACATTCTGCTTTCTCATCTCAAATATTGCTTCAATTGAGCAGCAAATGCGGGTTTTTAACCCTAGTATCCAGCCACTTACTCAGATTCTTAACTTGGATATTGACTGCTAATGCTACCTCCTCCAAGTACCAGAATTGCTTAACCTCATTATGATCCTGTGGTAGATCAGACCACTAACTCCGACAATGTAACAGGTCTGACATCAGGAAAATTCTTCCTCATCTCTAGGGAAGTAGATGTGTCTGACTTGCCCTCCCAGTACACTGAGGAATTTGAATCCTTCAGACCAGTCCTGAATATCCCCAACCCCAGGGATAGTATGCCATTTCTCAACCTCAGTGATGGTTCTTAACAAGGTCGTTCAGAAACAGAAGCTCAGTCCAAAGGGTTCGAGGAAACAAATCGCTTAAATGAGTAATACATCAAAGCTTATTGTTACCCCTGTATAATAACACTTCCAACAACTCGGAAATTGTTTATTATTTAGTATAAGATTCGCGCAACTTAATAGTACTGGGAAGGCCGTTTAAATTCTCATTGCATGGGTGGTTTTCCATAAAATAAACACCAAATTGCTGATTATTATGTGTAACATTTTGCTCTATGCATGGCTAATTACACTGTAAACATCTTAGAATATGCCTTTAAAGACGATATTTAGAATTCTAGAAACATCCACAAAAAAATGGGGTTAATAAAATTGGGAGATATAATGTTATGTTACAAATCATGTCAAATAATTGTATCCACCGGATGCTATGGATTTCGCTTCGTTACGCCGACGCCACCGACGCCGCAGTGTGTAGAGAGATTTCGGCGTTACCGCTCTAACAAAAAAATTATTATAGCTAGCCTTCTCAAATTTGCAGGATATATTAATAACCATAACATCTTGCCTGGGAATATTTTTGGCCTCATTTTGAAAAACAAGATGGCCGCCAGGGACGTTTATTCGACTTTGAGCAAGGACTTTTGCTGGCCCTCTAGAGCAAAGGGTATTATAGGTGGAGATTTCAAATTCGCAGGTTTTGTTCCTCATTACAAAATCTTGATTGTGTATATTTTTGGCCTCATTTTGAAAAACAAGATGGCTGCCATGGCCATTTCTTTGTCAGTCATGAAAAGTGCTTATATCTCCCTTATTATTGGTCCTAGAGGTTTGGGATGGTAAACCAACCTATAGGAAATCATGGGCTGGGAATCTTTTGGTGTGGTCAGATTTGACCTTGGAGCCCTCCTTCAAGGTCAAACGAGGATAGCCAAACTTAGAAGTGCTTATAACTCACTTATTATTGGTCCTAGAGGTTTGGGATGGTAAACCAACCTATAGGAAATCATGGGCTGGGAATATTTTGGTGTGGTCAGATTTGACCTTGGAACCCTCCTTCAAGGTCAAACGAGGATAGCCAAACTTAAAAGTGCTTACAACTCACTTATTATTGGTCCTAGAGGTTTGGGATGGTAAACCAACCTATAGGAAATCATGGGCTGGCAATCTTTTGGTGTGGTCAGATTTGACCTTGGAACCCTCCTTCAAGGTCAAACGAGGATAGGCAAACTTAAAAGTGCTTATAACTCGCTTATTATTGGTCCTAGAGGTTTGGGATGGTAAACCAACATATAGGAAATCATGGGCTGAGAATCTTTTGGTGTGGTCAGATTTGACCTTGGACCCCTCCTTCAAGGTCAAATGAGGATAGGCAAACTTAAAAGTGCTTATAACTCACTTATTATTGGTCCTAGAGGTTTGGGGTGGTAATGCAACCTATAGGAAATCATGGGCTGGGATTCGTTTGGTGTGGTCAGATTTGACCTTGGACCCCTCCATCAAGGTCAAACGAGGACAGCCAAACTTAAAAGTGCTTATAACTCACTTATTATTGGTCCTAGAGGTTTGGGGTGGTAATGCAACCTATAGGAAATCATGGGCTGGGATTCGTTTGGTGTGGTCAGATTTGACCTTGGACCCCTCCATCAAGGTCAAACGAGGACAGCCAAACTTAAAAGTGCTTATAACTCGCTTATTATTGGTCCTAGAGGTTTGGGATGGTAAACCAACATGTAGGAAATCATGGACAGAGAATCTTTTGGTGTGGTCAGATTTGACCTTGCAGCCCTCCTTCAAGGTCAGATGAGGATGGCCAAACTTAAAAGTGCTTATAACTTGCTTATTATTGGTCCTAGAGGTTTGGGATGGTAAACCAACCTATTGGAAATCATGGGCTGGGAATCTTTTGATGTGATCAGATTTGACCTTGTGCCCCTTCTTCAAGGTCAAACAAGGATAGCCAAACTTAAAAGTGCTTATAACTCGCTTATTATTGGTCCTAGAGGTTTGGGGTGGTAAGCCAACCTATAGGAAATCATGAGCTGGGAATCTTTTGGTGTGGTCAGATTTGACCTTGGGCCCCTTCTTCAAGGTCAAACGAGGATAGCCAAACTTAAAAGTGCTTATAACTCACTTATTATTGATCCTAGAAGTTTACAGTACAAAACCAACTCATATGAAATCTTGGGCTAGGAATCTTCTGATGTGGGATTTGACCTTTGGCCCCTCCTTCAAGGTCAAACAATGGTTCACTGGCTTCGGTCAGTTGTCTTCACGGTGGATACAAATTTGCATCGGTTCTCCGATGCGTTGGTCTAGTTAATATTTGGGTGCTTTTAATAAAACAGCCAAGAAAGCAAGCATACATCATTATGTCATAGAATGCTCATATATAGCTCACCTATATAAATACAAAGTATAAGTTGTCTTAAAATTGGGAAAATAAGCATAAACTGTCACTGAAATAAGTCGCTCAATAAAATAACATTGGGCAATCTAAGGCTCTGTGAAAACCCCTGTATAATGCTGAATATTTGAGTATTTTTTACATAAGACCAAATTATAAAATCACCAAATTGTCCATTGTTATGTGTAAAAGTTCAATTAAGCAAAGCAAAAAATTGCTTCCTTGCATATTCAAGTTAATAACTGAAGCATTCAAGGTTGAAAAAATAAAAACACTATTTTGATCAAATAAATCACATCTTTAAGCTGATGTAGAACAATAATATGTCCTGTTAATAATAATAACCTGTTCTTTTTTCAGAGATCAAACAAATGCAGAGAAAGAAATACCAAAATGAACCATGGAGGGAACTTCCAGTTATACCAGAAGAGGAAAATGCTAAAATCCAACTTTCTCAAGAACTGTTGACTCCAGACTTTGAAACTGAAGTAATAGAACCTAGTGCACTGTATTCTACAAGTGTTTTTGAGACAAAGGTATCTCCTCGTCATTATAAAAAAATTACAGACAAGCATTTACATGATATTTTGAGTCCTGTGTCATGTGTCACATCACTGACTGACCTTCAGCCTAACCTTGTTGAACTGTTGGGAGTTGCAGGGTCTGGGAAAACTACAGCAGTGAAAAAGCTCACATATACCTGGGCAACAGCTGAAAATCAATTGTTTCAGAAATATGATTTGATTTTTTTCATTCCTATCAGAGATGTCATGAAAGATGAACTGATGGACACATTGTGTGACATGGACCTGTTACCCAACTCTGAGAAAGAAAACTTTGACAATTTCTTACAGATTTCTGAACAAGCTAGAAAAACTTTGTTTATCCTAGATGGAGTTGATGAGAATGACTTACGTGAAGGCACAGACTTGTTTAACCTTGTGACTGGAAGGCTTTACCCAAATGTGACTGTCCTGATAACTTCAAGACCCGAGGGAAAATCATTGGGTCTAATTGATAAGAAACCAAGAGTCAAGGTCACTCTGCATGGGACTGATAAGGCCAGTGTGGACAGAATGCTGGCAGATGCAGTAACAGGGTCATCTGAAGAAGAAATAAAAGCATTCAAGCAAAGGTATGAAGAAAAACTTTCTGACAAGAGTCTGCTCTTCATCCCTCTCTACCTGACACTATTGTGTTTTGTATTCAAAGAAGACATTGCTAAAGGTATTAAGTGTGTGGATTTAAAGATACCTGAAACAATGACCCAATTGTTTAATGCCATCATGCATGTGATTGTTAGGCGATGGTTACAGAAGAGGAAACACAACAATGTGACAATGACAATCACTTTCAGGGATAGTCCCCTTGGAATAGACAGTACAGTGCCTTCTGAGATCCAAAGAATCCTGTGCTCTATTGGCAGGGTCTGTTACAATGGACTTTTAGGAAACAAATATGAGTTTTCTGACTGGTATGCCAAGAAGTATCTCTTAGACATGGAGGATATCAAGCAGAGTGGCCTGTTCACTGTAGGTAGGGATGATTCTGGCGAAATCTTTTTTACAAAACACAAACAGCTTCAGGAGTATCTTGCTGCTTTGTATTTAGCCTGGGAAGGCACAGAAGAGCCTTGTTTCCATGAGATAATGCATAAGGAGGAAAACAAAGGTAGGGTGTTACATCAAGTTATGACAGGTTGCAATTTGATAAAACTCACTCAATTTGCTTGTGGACTGTCTGGAGACTTTTTGAAGTCAGTGCTGGAAGTAGCAACTTCTAATTTTGGAATACTACACCTCAGACACACTGATGGCATTTTCGGTCACATGAACATTATAGACATATACTTTGAGGCTATGCTTTTTACAGAGCGGAATGTTTGTGACTTTTCTGCTGTTGATAAACAGACATTGGTCGGTTATGACACACTCACCAAATATCTGTGCAAAGCAAAACTTATAGATTTGGAAGAAGTAAATGACACTGATATTTATTGGGAACAGTCGGGTACCAGTTTTTATGAAAGGTGCCTTCAGAACATGGTGCGATTATTAGATAAAGATGTGTGTGGAGATCTCTTGAATAGGTTTTATGGTATGAAACTCCGCCAAACAGACTGTGGGCAATCTACTGGACTGGCAGTACAGAGTAATGTCTGGCACTGTGTTTGTGATGATCCTGTTGTGACACTCTATTTAGACCAGCTACAGGCAAACCTACTGGATAAAGTACAGATTCACCATGTGAAGTCTGTTACTGCAAGTTCTATGGATGACCTTGACAATAGCGTTTTTGTCAGCACTAATCTTGATGTTTGGGGACTCATGAACACATTTCCAGATCTCACACAGTTATCTATTTGTACCGGTACTTGTATTTGTCACAGTATTGCTGAAAAGTTAAACAATGATACCAGTCCCAAACTCAAGAGTTTGACCATAAGATGTGAGTACCGATGTGACATGCCCATTTGTCACATAAAGAGTTTACTGAAACTCTCTAGTTTGACAACCTTGGATTTGATGAATGTCAACATACTTGCATATCTCAGTGACCGGCCCAACTTAGAGGAACTTTTGTGGAAGGGATTAAAACATGTAGTTATAGAGTCTGAGCCAGAAATATCAGCTCTGTTTGCTATATTGCAGGCTAACTCTGCAACATTACTGTCATGTAAAACTGATATACTAGTATCTGTGCCGGAAGATTTACAAACAGAGATGACTGAGTGTATGAAATGTCTGAGTCAACTTCAGGAGTTGATATTGTATGAGTCCAAACAATCCCAATACTCTTTGTGTTTGCCTCGTGTACTGGCTGAGTGTCTGCCAGCGCTAAGTAACCTCCACACACTGGTAATCTGGTACTTGCATTTGACAAGTGATGTTCTCACACCACTAGCTGAAGGAATTAAAACATTAGTGAACTTGAAATGTTTCAAACTGATTGCATTTAGTGGTATTAGCCAAGACTACACAGCCCAACTAGCAATACAGTGCCTCCCAAGCCTACCACAGATTGAAGAACTTGGTTTAAAATCACTCATTACAGAGCCCCACACGCAAGAACAACTCACTGAAGTCTTAACGTCCCTGCATCAGTTAAAAGTACTAAATAGAGAAAATGTATCACTATCCCAGGAAAATGCAGTCAGTGTTGTAAAGGAAATTTTAGATAAGACTTATTCAGATTTTACTGTAGGGGCCTGGTAGCCTTGCTGAAGGCTCAAGTTTCTTTGCAGTTAGGGAATGTTTCCAGTTCAGATAATGGAGTTTCACTTTCTATAATGTACTCATACACATACATAGCATACGGCTAAGAGAAAGAGCCTTGTAAACTTTGCTTGAAGTCAAATCCCCCCAAGCCCCACCTCTCTATATGTATCCTGTTTTCTTTATATCCACAAGGGCCTAACATAAAAATCCACATAGTGAGTTCATGTGGCCTTTTATCTCCACAGACCCAGATCACAGCACATGTGTAATATAACACCTTGCAAAGTGTACCTGCCTTCACAGTACTGCAATAAAACTGCTTTTTCATTTGTGGTATTTAAACTCTTTATAAACTTGTTTCTGCTTTTTTTGTGGTCCAAATTATTTTCTAATCTTTGTGAAATGTTTACTCTGAAACATTTTCTTTTTAGAAAATGTTAATGAAATACCCATTAATTCCTGTGAAGACTATTGGAAAAAAGATTTTACAAATTTGTGTTACACCAAAAACAACCTTTTCCAAAATTGTATCATAGAGAAGAATTAGGAATTTATATTGTTTTGTAAATTATTTTCACTCTTCATTTTCATCTGCTGATAGCTGTGGTAGAAATCTAATTCATCACAGTGCAACCAAATATTGTTTTTAAAAATGAATCATCAAATATAAAGAATATCAATAATCTGAAGGCCAAGGATAAATAAAAAATAAATAAACTAGAAAGTACTCATGGAGTCCAGACCTCCACTCATAGTGTTTTTCTTTCGCAAATGTGATAACTACATATCCATATAAAATGCAGAAATAATATTGCATTCATTTTATCCACCAAATGAAGATAGCCAAAATTAACACTGCTTATATCTCGCTTATTCATGTTCCCAGAGGTTTGCAATGTCACATCAACCTATAGGAAATCATGACACATTTTGTTATTTTTGTTATTAGAACCTGTTTCAGACACTGTCTATGTAGATTGATGTTAGGTAAAGATTTCCCTTAGGTTAAGTATGTGTGTTTGAAATAAGATTGAACACAATTCAAACAAGAGGATCGCACTCGGACAGCACAGACCTCCGCCAAACGTGGATCCAGATGATCCAGACAGTGATCAAGATCACTCCCAAAATCTCATCACTTTCTCATTCCTTTGCCCATTTAGGACATTTGCTGAAAATTTCATCAAAATCCATCTATAAGTTTTAGAGTTATCTTAAACAATTACATGTTATGGATCCAGAAGATCCAGGTAGCGATCCGGATCACTCCCAAAATCTCATCACTTGTTCCTTTCCCCATTTAGGACATTTCCTGAAAATTCCATCAAAATCCATCCATAAGTTTTTAAGTTACCGTATTTATCCGTAAAAACGCCCCTTCCTATTAATCGCCCCCCCCCCTCTCTCAACCTTTGCAAAATTCATATTTCGGAGGCTTACATCCCTCTCACCCGCCATCAGCCTTGCGATTCCGGGATTCCAAAATAGCCCTCCCTTTTGAAAAAATGCATCGCCCCCCGGGGCGTTTATATGGATAAATACGGTATTTTTAAAAATTACATTTTATGGTTCCAGAAGATTCAGATCGTGATCTGAATCACTTCCAAAATTTAATCATTTCTTCCTTTTACCTTTTCAGACATATCCTGAAAATTTCATCAAAATCCGTCCATAAGTTTTTGAGCTATGTTTCTTTAAAAATGAAATTTCCTGGATCCAGAAGATCCAGACGGTGATCCAGATCACTCCCAAAATCTAATCACTTCTTCCTTTTATCATTTCGCACATATCCTGAAAATTTTATCCAAATCCATCCATAGTTTTTTAGTTATCTTGTTCACAAACAAACAAACAGATGGACAGACAGACAAACCCAGGCAAAAACATAACCTCCTTGGCAGAGATAATAAATGGACAGGGAACTCCAAGCTAACTGGGCTGTGTACACCACCAGTATTTTGATTGAAGACAGCATGTATGAGCATCTACTAAAGATTATTTACACTACCAGGGCACCACTTCAGATTTTCTAGATTGATGTTAAACTTACTTAAAATGAAAATATAGTAATATTAAACTACAGTCCAGCTTCTTAAGTTCTTTCAAATTTAAATTTAAAGTGAATATAGTATTTGGTTTATAACTGTGTTTCACTTGTTCATGCTCTATTAAAATAAATAAATTACAGGAAAAACATGCAGAAATACAACAATTAATCTTGTATCTGCTGTAGAAAATTTTATGTATGTTAAACAGTACACAATATATAAACAAAAACCTCTGCTTGTGGTGAAACACACATATGGTTTCAATTACTTAGAGTGGGGGGAATCTCTCCTCCAGAAGACAGACAGCCTGTCAATCATTTTATGGTCCTGGTATGACCAGCTAGAAAACTAGACGGTCTGTGCAAAGTGTGACGATCGTGGATCGTTCCCACTATTTACTTCTGTAGGGGGGGGCCCCGTTTATTTTATTTTATTTGTCTGGTTATTTGTCCACTAATTGGCAGTATTTCCATCTAAACTCCCTGTTTATTTTATTTGTCTTGGGTGTTTGTTCATTAATTAGCGGTATTTTCCTTCTAAATTTCCTGTTTTTAATTATCTTTTCCTGTCAATTCTCGGCTGAAATTGCCGACTTTTCTGGTTTATTTTGTACTACTTTGTGATTTAATTAGGTGTGAAATGCAAATATTCCCAGTAATTCTCAGTTTGTTCTAAGTGGGCCCACACATGGTTTCCTCCAGGATGTAAATCAAAGTGAAGTAATCCAGGCCTTGTATTAAAATAGATTTAGCGCCAAATAGATAAGCATGTGGATGCAGCATGCATCTCCCCTATCCAATCTCCTCCCTCAGATTATGGGGTGACCTTTGCCTGAGGCATCCTGGCCAATCACAGCCCTAGATAAGGAAGCAGCACATGTGCTGTTAGCTTGGGTTTGGCCTGGGATCACTCTCTTCTGTCTCTGGATAGCCAAGTGATAAGACCTGTTTTTTTATGTGTGTGGATTATTTGTGGTTAAGTTGGGGAATTTACATTATAAAGGTATGGTTTTGATTTAATTTATTTTTATTTACAAATTTGATGGGGTAGGGGGGACCCAGGGGCATATTTATCAAATTTGATGTTAATTTACTACTCCTAATTTTGACCCAAATAGTCTTGAGCTGTAGATTTTGAACTGATTTTGCTTGCAATTTTTGCTTGTTAATTAAATCCATTCATCTTCCTGGGAAATAGTTTTTCATTTCATTTCACTTTGGGGAGGGGAAGGTCAGGTACTGTTACATATTTGGGGTGTATCTGGCTACATGGGTTTCCATCCCTCTCTACAGGTCTTTAACAACCAGAGGGTAAATGCATCTAATTAGTTAGAGCTGGTGTCATCTAGCGGATGCCTAAGTTTGGGATTGGCTCCAAGAGGTGAATGCATCTACCCAAATGTTAATCATTAATGGGTCATCAATCATCAGGGTTGGTTGGGCTTTTAGTTATGTGTCCATTGATCTTATCCATAACCACACTGTCCCTCCTTGGTCTGGTTTTCTCCCTGGGTAGTGGTGGAGTACTCCCGGTAAGAGTCTGGTTCTCAGTCACTTTCTGGGAGACCCCCCTCCCAAATGGAGGAAATCCCCCCCATTTGGCTTCTGAGACAGAGAGCAGGGCTTTTACCAGTATGGTATTTGGAGAAATATTGGGTAAATGGGTCACATTTATTTTCATGTTAAACTGGTAAACTTAGGAGATAGCTCAAGTATATTTTGCTGTGTATTGTTTAAATTTGAAAGTACTTTTGAGGCAGACAAGTGCCTGTCATTGTAGCATTTTTAAAGACAAAAGTAACTTTTCTAGGTTAAAACAAGAAATTTAAACTTTTGATCTTAGTTCTAAGTGAGGAATTTTAGGCATATAAATATTTGAATATTTAAAAGCAGATATATGCAATGAATTTCTGATAAATTAATACGCGAGTGTTTTAAAGCTAAAACCCATTTTGTTTTATAAGTGAGTAAAACATCTTTCTAATATGTTTGGTTAATGGTGTTACTGCCCTGTGTATTTTGATAAGGTTCTGTGGATCTTCCCTTTTCATTCTAACTGCTCAACAACTGGCTGTCAAAACTGTTTTTTTTCTCCCTCTTTTTATCCTGGTATAACTTTAGCCTTTCCAGTGGCTCCTTGGTCTTCCAATAAATTATATTAAATAAATTAATTCTAAATTCCAGTATTATTTTTCTCTCCAAATTATTTCTGTTACTAACTAATTCTTGTGTAATATAACTAGCCTTGCACTGGGCTTTACATTTAAATATCTTATCTTTATGTTGAAGTCAATACTTCTGGTTATCCACTCAAAATATTCTGTTGATTGTTTCCCTTCATATGTTTACACAGCCAGTTGGTGCTCCAAATTAGCCTTGCAGCACACTTGTATTTAATCCTACTTCTTTTATCATTATTCACTTGTCATTTCATATTCCTGTTCAAACTTGTTAGCCTTCCCTATTTTACTTGGGCTCTGCATATGATATCTATATTATATTTTGCACCTTCTAAATTTTATTCTGCTTTGATTTCCTGCCTTATGCTTTTGTGTTTTTTTTAATGGTGTTGCATAAGCTTGCTGTTGTGTGCACTGATTGTTTGGTCCATGTTAAATGTCATGTGTGTTGTCACTTTAAGTTGGGTTTACAGGTATTGGAGTGCCATTTTTTTTTGTAATTTGTTTAACTATTAAAATTTAGTACCCTTTTTTAATGAAATGTTAATTGTAAATACTCCTTTAAATTTTGGTGTTTTAATATAATAGCCTTGCTTAAGTCTCTCATCAATTTAATTATTCAGGTTCTGGATCTTAACTAAATTTAGCCTTCCTTAAGTCTCTTTCTTTAATTATTGGGTTTCTGGTTTGTAACTAAATTAAGCCTTTCTTTAGTCTCTAATTATATAATTTCTCAAATAATCTTTAACTCCATACTTGTGTAATTTGAGTGTTTACTTTCATAACATTTAATACATCTACACTTTCTCAAAATTGCATAACTTGTTGATTATAGTCTTTCCCTTGTCAATATTCTGTTTATACACACATTTTTACCTTGTTACTATTTTTGTTGTCAATATATATATCATGAATTTCAATACTTGTGTTTTTACTTTATTTTAAGAAGACTTGTATTAGGGTCTGAACTTTGACTTCACTTTCTGAAACTTGGTCTAGTTGATCTTGTCCCAGGAGACCTTTGCAGAGTTTTGGCAGGAACTTGACTAGTAACTTACCTGGACTGGACCTCACACCTCATGGTTATATGGTGCCTGATTGATGATAAATGGTCATATCGAGACAGTGAATGACGACAGCAACTGCAAATTGGTCATATTGGGATTAGTTAAAAGCACCTGATTTAGAGTATCAGAATTTGTGACCCTGTAGTCCATCTTCACCTAATTAATACACCTTTGAGTTTTGTTTTGGTCATCTTAGTTAAATAAATCTTAGTACTTTGAAGTTGGAATCAGCAACATCTTTAAATCCTTTATACCTAGAGCACTCAGATCACAATAAGTCATCTTATCCACGTTCTCCTACTCTACAATTTAGGTCACAATACCAAAAGTTGAAAATAATAACAGGTTGGTCAACCTCAATAATGACCTGGTGGCAGCATAGGTAAATTGGGATTACGGTTGGATTTTATAATGCTTGAGGTAGGTTAATTGGTAAAACAAGGCAATTTTGATAGGTTACCAGGGTTTTTCAGGGTTCAGGGAAAAACCAGGACACGTCCACTCTCCTGCTCGGGATTGAGTTGGTTGGATTTGGGTTCTTTGTGAACAATCTGAGGGGTCACGGGTTCAAATCTGCACAGTCGTTGGGTGAGCAGGGAGGCGGCCTTCGCAGTATATAAGCGGGGCCGCACCTTTGGGTCGCTTGAGAGCGGGCGCCTCCGGTCTGTAGAGTGCCGGGGTGCCGTCAGCCTCTTTGCCTGACAGGGGCTGTACCCTCTGGTTGTGGGACGTGTCACCCAAGTGGTTCCGGGGCGGGTGTAGGTGGTAAAACTCACCCCTCTATGTAGGTTTATGGTGGCAAGGGTGGGTCCCGGTCCATAATGCACCCATATAGGATGGATCCTCGTCCACAAGGCTCTCATTTAAGGGGGATCTCTTGCTTTCATGGGGGTCCCTGTTCATAAGACACCTGTGCAGGGCAGGTCTGCGGGTCCATGGGAATATGGTGATGGGACCGGGGGCTCGACCCTCCATTGGGTTTACACGGGGGTGAGGGCCCGTCCCGCCACATTATTTTATGGCGGCAGCGGTGGGATGGCTTAACAGTGATTGTCATGGCTGTAAGTGCTTTATTAATGATTAATTTCTTTGTATTTTTTTTTAGTAGTGAATCAGGACCAGCTGTTTTAAATCTTTTTTTTTTTTTGTTGTAGGTTGTAGGTGTTGTATTAATCTCAGTTTCTCATTGTTTTTCTTTGTTCTAGGTGTTGGTTTGTGGCCAGTGTTTATTTTTGTTGATTATAAAGGTTGTGGTCATGAGCAACAGGGAGCAAAATCCTGGAGATATGTGGGAAGATGGTTCCGATACCCAAAGGTCGCCAGCAGGGTATATAGGGATCGAGAGAAGCAATGGACAGAAGGCCTTTTCGATGGTGGGTTCAAGTAATGGTTCACCAGCTCTGGCCAGTTCCCAGAGTGATGGACCTGTGGATTTAACAACTGCTGAGACCGCCAATAAGGTGGATTGTATGGGTGCAGGGGTGAGGCCAGCTCCATCAGCCGGCCCCCCGCATCAAACTTCTGTATGGGCCAAGCCTCCAACATTTGATGGGGTTAACATGGGCTGGGAAGAATTTATCATGCAGTTCAATGCTTGTGCAACAATCAATGGATGGGTAGGGCCAGAAATTGGGCTACGCATGTTTTTAAATTTAGAGGGGGAGGCAAGAAGTTTTATTTTGGGACTTAGGCTTCAAACTCTGGATTATCATGTTTTGGTTGAGAAAATGGAGAGTTGGTTTGGTTCATTTGGGAACCGGCTGCGTAATCGTAGATGGCATAATGGGGAGACAGCCTCCTCCTATGCCTCTGATATTCAGTGGTTGGTGGGAAGGGCATTTCCAGGGTGTCCAGAGGATGTCCAGCAAAAGCTGGCCCTTAGGACTCTGTTGGATGGCTTGTTTGAGGGTGATTGGAAGCACACACTTCAATTACATGATCCTCAAAGTGTAGAGGAGGCTGTTATTTTGATGGAAGGGTCTGAGAAAGCTTCCAAGGAGGCAGGGGTCCCAGTTAGGGAGGCTGATGAAAAGGGGACCCAGAGGGATGATGTATTAGTAAAGTTGCTTGAAGAGATTTTGGAGCAAATAAAGATGAAAGATATTAATGCTAATGGGAAAAGGGGGAAAGTCATTTGTTTTCATTGTGGTGGGGAGGGTCATTATAAATCCCAGTGCAAATCTTGGGGGAAGGCGAACTCAGGGCAGGACCTATCTCCAGCATCACTTTGAGTCTGGCAGTGAGGTACAGTGGTCCTTAACCATGTACAGAATGACATTAAGAGAAGATTAAAAAAAAATAAATTTTTTTTGTATTGTAGATTTTTGTTTTACGAGGGGTAAGATTTGAAACTCTCAATGGAAATATTATAAATTTGGGTTTAAAGGTCAACTTATATTTTAAGTTTAGATTTCCTTATATTTTCAGTTTAATTTGTATAAACATGTCTATTTAGTGTATTTCAGCGGGTGGTTATCAGGATTCACTTTTGCTGTGAGGCCAGATGTAGATGTCAGGGTGAATAGAGGTTATAAAGTAAAGTTATAAAGTCGGTTTGTTGGTTGGACTGGGTATGGTATGCATCCCTTGTTACTTGCAGTTGCCATCACTTTTTATATGAATAGTTCATTGAGTGGTATTTTGTGGCTGTTTAGATAAAACTGATTGTTAAGTACACAGTGATTTGAATTATGGAAAATTTGTTTAATTGTTGTGGATTATGTGATTAAAATTGGATTTCCTATCTGTAATCTTCTTGAAGATTTAATGGCCAGTCTGTGTTAAGATTAACTTTGGTGTACTTTGTAATGCATCTCTGTTAAGTAGAATTAAAGTTAAACTGTGAAAACCTGTAATTGAAGTTCTAATAGGGAAACATCACCATCAACAAGAAGACCAGCACCCCCAGATGATGGAGGAGAGAAGACCTGAGCTGTGTTTAAATCCCTGGACAGTCTCTATAAATAATAAAATGAACTTTTGTTACCTAAACACCCTTGTTGTGGTTGCTGTTTACAGACTGTCCTGGTGGTGATGGGGTGCAGTAGTAGGGAGCCATCCTCCGGGAATCTGTGTAAAACCAGCCAAGATGGGCAGAGGCACTTGGAAATCCTGTGTAGAATACACAGGCAGTGATAATCCAGTTTTGTGCGTGGGCCCCTAAGAACACTGTTAAAGGAGGCTGGAAGTCAAGTACAGACCCCGAGGTGGTGACTGAGGCTGTCCCCGGATCCCCAGGCTGTCTGTCAGAGAAGAGGGAGGGTAGTGAAGAGGTATGAACAGTGACATTCCTACGTGGACGGTGTACTATGAGAACTCAGTGGGAAGTCTGGACAGTAACAAAATAGTATCCCCTGTCACCTTTCCCCCAGGGACTTTTAAAGAACGAGAAGTGGGCCACAAGAAGAAGCTCCTATCATCTCCCATGAAGAACATTTAGACTCAGTACCCTGTTTCGGGTAAGTCCCCAAGGACTTTTAAAGAACGAGAAGTGTGCCACAAGAAGAAGCTCCTATCATGTCCCATGAAGAACATTTAAACTCAGTAACCTGTTTTATGTATCACCCCCAGAAGGAAGAAGTCTGTTTTGCAGCTCCCTGATGGCAAGAAGGACAGTTGGTGGTGGTGTTAAAATTTTTTTTGTGTTTGGGTTAGGTTGCATATTGATTTGTGGTGTGCAATATGTTATGTGGTTAAGGTACTACTTGCTGTATGTCTTTTTGTCCAAATTGGGTTTCAAGTGCCTTTTAGCTGTACACTTGTTAATGGGGTAAAGTATGGTAGGAAAGCACAACTGTTTAGGGAGGGGCAAAATGGGTTGTTGACAAGCAAGTAGGTGACAGTTTCTTTATTAAGTTTAAATGAAGTTGATTATTCAGGTCAAGGTGACTTGAAGGGTTGGTTTATTTGTTGACTGTTTTATGTTAATTATGTGGTGATGGTGATTGCAAGGTTCTGTTTGGTTGATCAAAAGTATGTTTCAACAAAGACTTTGTGGTTAAGTATGATACAACTGGTGTTGGATTGGTGTTGGGTATTGATCTAGGATGATTTGTTGTTGGTGGGTTGGCCGGGCAATCATGGTCATCATTCCCTATTTCCTTAACCTTTTCAATTTTAACCTAGTTAGGTCAGTCGAGGACGCCTGCTCCTAGGAGGGGGTATTGTGACGATCGTGGATCGTTCCCACTATTTACTTCTGTAGGGGGGGGCCCCGTTTATTTTATTTTATTTGTCTGGTTATTTGTCCACTAATTGGCAGTATTTCCATCTAAACTCCCTGTTTATTTTATTTGTCTTGGGTGTTTGTTCATTAATTAGCGGTATTTTCCTTCTAAATTTCCTGTTTTTAATTATCTTTTCCTGTCAATTCTCGGCTGAAATTGCCGACTTTTCTGGTTTATTTTGTACTACTTTGTGATTTAATTAGGTGTGAAATGCAAATATTCCCAGTAATTCTCAGTTTGTTCTAAGTGGGCCCACACATGGTTTCCTCCAGGATGTAAATCAAAGTGAAGTAATCCAGGCCTTGTATTAAAATAGATTTAGCGCCAAATAGATAAGCATGTGGATGCAGCATGCATCTCCCCTATCCAATCTCCTCCCTCAGATTATGGGGTGACCTTTGCCTGAGGCATCCTGGCCAATCACAGCCCTAGATAAGGAAGCAGCACATGTGCTGTTAGCTTGGGTTTGGCCTGGGATCACTCTCTTCTGTCTCTGGATAGCCAAGTGATAAGACCTGTTTTTTTATGTGTGTGGATTATTTGTGGTTAAGTTGGGGAATTTACATTATAAAGGTATGGTTTTGATTTAATTTATTTTTATTTACAAATTTGATGGGGTAGGGGGGACCCAGGGGCATATTTATCAAATTTGATGTTAATTTACTACTCCTAATTTTGACCCAAATAGTCTTGAGCTGTAGATTTTGAACTGATTTTGCTTGCAATTTTTGCTTGTTAATTAAATCCATTCATCTTCCTGGGAAATAGTTTTTCATTTCATTTCACTTTGGGGAGGGGAAGGTCAGGTACTGTTACATATTTGGGGTGTATCTGGCTACATGGGTTTCCATCCCTCTCTACAGGTCTTTAACAACCAGAGGGTAAATGCATCTAATTAGTTAGAGCTGGTGTCATCTAGCGGATGCCTAAGTTTGGGATTGGCTCCAAGAGGTGAATGCATCTACCCAAATGTTAATCATTAATGGGTCATCAATCATCAGGGTTGGTTGGGCTTTTAGTTATGTGTCCATTGATCTTATCCATAACCACACTGTCCCTCCTTGGTCTGGTTTTCTCCCTGGGTAGTGGTGGAGTACTCCCGGTAAGAGTCTGGTTCTCAGTCACTTTCTGGGAGACCCCCCTCCCAAATGGAGGAAATCCCCCCCATTTGGCTTCTGAGACAGAGAGCAGGGCTTTTACCAGTATGGTATTTGGAGAAATATTGGGTAAATGGGTCACATTTATTTTCATGTTAAACTGGTAAACTTAGGAGATAGCTCAAGTATATTTTGCTGTGTATTGTTTAAATTTGAAAGTACTTTTGAGGCAGACAAGTGCCTGTCATTGTAGCATTTTTAAAGACAAAAGTAACTTTTCTAGGTTAAAACAAGAAATTTAAACTTTTGATCTTAGTTCTAAGTGAGGAATTTTAGGCATATAAATATTTGAATATTTAAAAGCAGATATATGCAATGAATTTCTGATAAATTAATACGCGAGTGTTTTAAAGCTAAAACCCATTTTGTTTTATAAGTGAGTAAAACATCTTTCTAATATGTTTGGTTAATGGTGTTACTGCCCTGTGTATTTTGATAAGGTTCTGTGGATCTTCCCTTTTCATTCTAACTGCTCAACAACTGGCTGTCAAAACTGTTTTTTTTCTCCCTCTTTTTATCCTGGTATAACTTTAGCCTTTCCAGTGGCTCCTTGGTCTTCCAATAAATTATATTAAATAAATTAATTCTAAATTCCAGTATTATTTTTCTGTCCAAATTATTTCTGTTACTAACTAATTCTTGTGTAATATAACTAGCCTTGCACTGGGCTTTACATTTAAATATCTTATCTTTATGTTGAAGTCAATACTTCTGGTTATCCACTCAAAATATTCTGTTGATTGTTTCCCTTCATATGTTTACACAGCCAGTTGGTGCTCCAAATTAGCCTTGCAGCACACTTGTATTTAATCCTACTTCTTTTATCATTATTCACTTGTCATTTCATATTCCTGTTCAAACTTGTTAGCCTTCCCTATTTTACTTGGGCTCTGCATATGATATCTATATTATATTTTGCACCTTCTAAATTTTATTCTGCTTTGATTTCCTGCCTTATGCTTTTGTGTTTTTTTTAATGGTGTTGCATAAGCTTGCTGTTGTGTGCACTGATTGTTTGGTCCATGTTAAATGTCATGTGTGTTGTCACTTTAAGTTGGGTTTACAGGTATTGGAGTGCCATTTTTTTTTGTAATTTGTTTAACTATTAAAATTTAGTACCCTTTTTTAATGAAATGTTAATTGTAAATACTCCTTTAAATTTTGGTGTTTTAATATAATAGCCTTGCTTAAGTCTCTCATCAATTTAATTATTCAGGTTCTGGATCTTAACTAAATTTAGCCTTCCTTAAGTCTCTTTCTTTAATTATTGGGTTTCTGGTTTGTAACTAAATTAAGCCTTTCTTTAGTCTCTAATTATATAATTTCTCAAATAATCTTTAACTCCATACTTGTGTAATTTGAGTGTTTACTTTCATAACATTTAATACATCTACACTTTCTCAAAATTGCATAACTTGTTGATTATAGTCTTTCCCTTGTCAATATTCTGTTTATACACACATTTTTACCTTGTTACTATTTTTGTTGTCAATATATATATCATGAATTTCAATACTTGTGTTTTTACTTTATTTTAAGAAGACTTGTATTAGGGTCTGAACTTTGACTTCACTTTCTGAAACTTGGTCTAGTTGATCTTGTCCCAGGAGACCTTTGCAGAGTTTTGGCAGGAACTTGACTAGTAACTTACCTGGACTGGACCTCACACCTCATGGTTATATGGTGCCTGATTGATGATAAATGGTCATATCGAGACAGTGAATGACGACAGCAACTGCAAATTGGTCATATTGGGATTAGTTAAAAGCACCTGATTTAGAGTATCAGAATTTGTGACCCTGTAGTCCATCTTCACCTAATTAATACACCTTTGAGTTTTGTTTTGGTCATCTTAGTTAAATAAATCTTAGTACTTTGAAGTTGGAATCAGCAACATCTTTAAATCCTTTATACCTAGAGCACTCAGATCACAATAAGTCATCTTATCCACGTTCTCCTACTCTACAATTTAGGTCACAATACCAAAAGTTGAAAATAATAACAGGTTGGTCAACCTCAATAATGACCTGGTGGCAGCATAGGTAAATTGGGATTACGGTTGGATTTTATAATGCTTGAGGTAGGTTAATTGGTAAAACAAGGCAATTTTGATAGGTTACCAGGGTTTTTCAGGGTTCAGGGAAAAACCAGGACACGTCCACTCTCCTGCTCGGGATTGAGTTGGTTGGATTTGGGTTCTTTGTGAACAATCTGAGGGGTCACGGGTTCAAATCTGCACAGTCGTTGGGTGAGCAGGGAGGCGGCCTTCGCAGTATATAAGCGGGGCCGCACCTTTGGGTCGCTTGAGAGCGGGCGCCTCCGGTCTGTAGAGTGCCGGGGTGCCGTCAGCCTCTTTGCCTGACAGGGGCTGTACCCTCTGGTTGTGGGACGTGTCACCCAAGTGGTTCCGGGGCGGGTGGTAGGTGGTAAAACTCACCCCTCTATGTAGGTTTATGGTGGCAAGGGTGGGTCCCGGTCCATAATGCACCCATATAGGATGGATCCTCGTCCACAAGGCTCTCATTTAAGGGGGATCTCTTGCTTTCATGGGGGTCCCTGTTCATAAGACACCTGTGCAGGGCAGGTCTGCGGGTCCATGGGAATATGGTGATGGGACCGGGGGCTCGACCCTCCATTGGGTTTACACGGGGGTGAGGGCCCGTCCCGCCACATTATTTTATTGGCGCTGCGAACAGGATCAACCTGGCCCTTCTTCTGGAGAGCTTCCTTTAAAATTCTGAATGCGTACCTTATGATTGCCAAATGTTTCTGCACCTATTCTGAACATATTATATACATATGGGCCTTAATAAGCAAGGCTAGGGGCCTGGTACAGATTTCATGAAAGCTCTCAGACTTAGCCCTGTCTCAGGCTGAGCCACTGGCTCAAATCTGAGCCAGCTAAGTCTTTGTCTCAAATGGTTTTCACAGAAGGGGTCTCAGTGATTTTTTTGTGTCATGTGACCATCTTTGTAGTCAAAATATTCTACTGATGGCATATATGTTCCACGTTTGACACATAATATCTCTGGTCAAATACCATTTTGCAATGGGAAAATGTGTAAACATGTAAAAACACCCAAAGACTACTTCAGGGGGTTGTTTTATATACTTGTACCCTATTTTCAGCCATTTCAAATTTTGAAGTGGAGAAAGAATTATGGCGGCCATATTTGAGCCTTTGTTTACAAAACTTAAGCCCACTTTCTACCAGTCTCAGCATTTGAGCCAGTGGCTCAGCCAAAGCTGAGACTTGAGACCTTTTGTGAAATCCATTAAGGCTTAGCCCATGGGCTCAAGTAAACTATTCCAATAATTTGAGAACAAAGTCTCAAGTTTGAGCCTGAGACCGGGCTAAGACCTTTTGTAAAATCCGCCCCTGGCTTATAGGTATCTGAGAGTCTCTGTCTCTCTGTTTGTGTGTGGTTTGTTGTGTGTGTGTGCATGTATCTTGCAGGTTGTTTGGGGGTGAAATAAAAAGGCAGAAAAGCAGTGTTCAGTGACATCTCTGGAAAAAAATAAAACACAGAATTTTTGGTATCAGGTCCAGCCATGTATGAAGCCTTTTGTTTTTCACAATGTGACAAGAAATTAATTAAAAATATTTTTTCCAAACAGTTATTTTTACAATTTTATATGAAAAAAGGGGGATGAGTTTGCAATGTATAGTTTAAGAGTACTATGGAACTGTGTTTCTATCAACATAACAGTGAAACGGTTGTAGCAGTGACTGATAAAAAGATATCAACAAAAATTTTACTCAATAAAAATGAAATTTATTATCAAAATTGCTTCTAAAAGGGCTATCAAACATTTTCCAACTGATTGACTTCCATACATAAATAAGCAATGGAGATTCCAGCTTCACACTAAAAATTTGCCAAGTCAGCATTTGTTAAAGTTTCACAGCACATATAAGTTTACTTCATATATTTCTCAAGTCACCCAACCTTTTTATTGTTTATTTTTGATTAATATGTAATAAGCTTTGTTTTCTTGAAAAATTGCTTAATTCTTAATGTTAGAAGTTTCACAAAATACATGTTTGTCTCAAATTAAGTATATTTTACCAGATATTAAGCCCAAACAGCAAAGATCTCTGATACCTTTTCTTTGTATGAAACTACATTCACTTGTTCTGTTCTTAATTTTTGTCTATTTTTTCAGTTTAATGTGAATTACGATATTATAATGTCACATTAAAAATTAATGAAGTACAAAAGAAAACAGTTACAAAATGTTGTGTATACTCCTTTCTTACTTCAGCTATGTAAATTACACTAAATCAGAGAAATTATGGACCAAATGCTTCAATAAAAAAAGTTTCATCACTGACATCAAGATGTATTTATTCACAAAATTTGGTAAAATTCTTAATGTTAATAGTTTTTAGTAGTGGTAATCCTTAAATTACACATGTTGATGGTGACAAGTCAACAGTTTACCTAGCAATACCCGACATTTTTCTGGAAACTCTTTGCACTGAGATCAGCCTGAAAACCCTTAATATTTTGATATTTAATGCATTTAATATGAAGACGTGGTGGATTCTCTTAAAAGAAAAGCATTTAGGCTGTTTCAAACTTTCACAGAGTTGGGACTGCAATATAACATGAATTACAGAATGGTTAAAATTGTGCGGGCTCTCACACTGCACTGGAAACAGAACCGTGAGAGGAAAACATGAGCTTGTGTAATTTTAATTTTAAATTTGCCATTTAGAGTGGTGGTTTATCTGTCCAAACACAGAAAATACATAATTAATCATCTACCAGGAGGTAATATGAGTAATGCACTGTTATTGAATATGGATTATCAATACAAACAACATTGAGTTGATTTGTCTAGAATGTAAAAGCTAATTTTATATATATTGTGTACAAGTTGGGATTTTGTACATGTTATAACTTGTACAAAATCTTGTACAAGTTATAACTTGTTTAGCAGAGTTGTACAAGCTATATATTTGTCAAATTTTGTACAAGTTATCACTTTTACATCACTATTCTTCACTGAAGTTTGGTAGTGTATTTTTGCTTTGAACTTTTCCAATCACAGTAGACTTTATTAAAGTTATTCTATTTCAGAAAATGGATTTTTGTGAATATTGTAGTAATGTGACAAATTTAACACCTAAATTATACCATTAACTGTAATGAATTAATTAAACTGGGATTTGTAGGAGCCCAAAACTATTGAACAAAAACTTACTTGTACAGCTTCTAGACTATCAAAAAGTGTATTGACCTAACTTGTGCAGCTCAGTTTTGTGTTTCTAAAAACTTCACTTTTACAACTCAGTTGTACAGCTCTAAAACTATTAAAAAGTATATTGACTTAGCTTGCAGAACTCGGTTGTACAGGTTAACTTAAAGAAGCACAATTCAGTTGTAAAGACACATGGCTAATCTATGTTGCATATGTTACTACCATCTCCAGGAACTACGAAATGTCTGAACAGCTGTAAAGGTGGCAAGTGCCTTGGTTAGCAGTCCCCTGGATTACTGTAACCAACTGCTTTATAACACAAAGAAGGCAAATACTACCAAAGAGTTAAAATGCCTTATGTTTGTTTATTTGTTGCTTTACGTCGCGTTCAACAACCAGGGTCATATTGCAACAGTAGTTTACAGGAAAAGGGAACCAGTGCATACTGCACTGTAAACCACTGGGCATCGGCAAGTAACTACCAGCTTTCCAACATGAAGGGCCCGGCCCAAGATTCGAACCAGCAGCCTCAGGTTGGAGGCGAGAACTCTAACCACTACACCACCGAACCCCCTAAAAAATACCTTCTGTAGTACAATATGTAAATAAATTTAGTCGTGTCACATCCTTCCTGCACAAACTAAACTGGCTCCCCTTTCAGTACAGTATATTGTTCAAATACAATCTCCTTACTTATAAAGCAATACATTTTAGCCAACCTCCATATCTGTCCTCTCTGATCAGGTGGAGTGATCTCACACGGGCAATCGTCTGTCAGTATCCTCATGTAAACTGAGTAAACCCTCAGGGTTGTGCAGCTTCACAGTAGCAGCTCCCACAAAGTGGAACAAGCTTCCTCAAGCAATTAGAACCATGGAAAGTGACGGAGGATTCCCATTTTAAGTTGTGATCCATGCCACTATATATTTATCTGTACCTAGGTTCAAACCCAAATATTGTGTATTCCTATTTGAGGATGTTACACACAGGAACACTAGATGTTTTAATATGTTCAGCATATATAGTGTCTTTGAAATCTTTTTTTTTATGAACATAGAAACTGATGTAGCTTTGTCCCTAAGATCAAAATAAATCATGTGCCCATTTCTTTTGAGTAATGTAAATCAGAAAGTTATTGAAAACACTTTGAAAATGGAACCTTTTCAAATTATGGGATTTTTGTACCTAGAATATCATCTGCCACTGTGGCCTAGTGGGTAGCACACTCACCTAGGAACACAGAGGACGTGGGTTCAATCCCAGGTACAGGCAGATACATAGTGGCTCGGATGACCACTTAAAATTGCAGTCCTCTGTCATTGGGTCCTATCCCCAGTCTCAAAAGAACCTCAAGAATGTTGATAAATGGTGATCCATGAGCCTCTTTCTTTCAGTTAGGGGAGTGTTTCAGTAACTTAAGAGGTGGGCTGTACTTGTCCAGTTGGGATGGTCATATAGTGTTTTGAGTCCTGTAGTGTATGGAGATATTATTACTTTTACACATAGTAAGTTTTCAGTTTATTCAATTATTTAGAAACTATGTGATGTATGGTGATGCAGTGCTATCATACTTGCCTCCCACCTCTGAGATTGGACTTTTAATCCCTGCATGACCTCAAGTGGAAAGGCCTGTAGTTGGTTTTACAACAGTTTACAGTACAGAATCTTGACAAACTGTATGTACTGGTTTCCTCCACTCTTCTAACTACCAGCCTAAATATAACCGATACAAAGTTACTAGGCATAAAGTGAAAGACTAAATCAACATACTAAGTTTTATTATGATTTTAAAATAATGTTTTATCAGCTGATTGTATAGTGAAAGGGAAATACAATCATTGTTATACGTAATAAGCTCTCCAATTTTCTTTTCACAAATCAGTCATTGAGACAAGTATATCTATTTATTATTTAGAATATTCAGTTATTATTACTGGATTTTCGGATTTGTGATTTTTATTTAACACAGTGTGGATTTTTGAGATATGTGTCTGTCATCACTCATAATCACTTGTATGGCATTTTAAGACAATACAAACTTTTGTTTACTTTTTATGTGTTTACATATTATGAATATTTGTGTTGATGTGATTTCAACTTAAGGTAATATTCAATTAACAAAAATTTAGTGTACATGTGTATGACTTTGAAATTATGTGAAGTTTATGCCCAGGTCACACAGTGGTGCATTTTAATAGTGAATATCAAATTCTTCAATGTTGGGAGCATACTTTACTATGTCATAGCTCTGCCGTATGGAAATCATCAACCAATCATACTAGTGTCTTGCTCATAGTAAATTTGTCAGACATTCTTCCTTGTTTTTGACTGATTCTTCATTTGTTGCAGAAGTTTCTTCTCATATTATCATTGTTCCACATTTGTAACTAATTCATGGGTAATTGTCGAAAAAATCGCCAGATATCTTCACCAGTTTTTAGGGTAGACTCTGTATAACCTTGCTTTGTCACTGTTTCATCTCAGAACAGTCAAAGACTGTTGCAGAATATCTTGGTAGTATAAAAATCTTTTTATCACGTGACCAAAGTTTCCCTCCTTTTTCGGTGAATTGTAGTAAATTAGAAATTGTCTGTATTCTTCTTATATTTGTCAAGATGATTATAGTACCGTTTTCAGTGTGTGACCTGGGTATTAGTTATCACTATATTTTATTTTTGTATATCTATTCAGAAAAATAAAAGTAGTGAAGGTTGCTAACTGTAATTATAATACATGTATATAATGTGTCTTCATATTATGTAAATAATCAATGATTAAGGTTAACAACTGTATACTGTCGCTTGTGAAATAAACGAATTGAATATAGGAAATAATATTTTGTTTCTTGTTGAGTTTTAATGCTTTTACACTAATTAAAACCAATTTGCTCTATCCACTTGGCGTTTGGTCACCAGTAAACAAAAACTTTTTAAAATGAGTTTTCTCCAACATACAGACTAAAACACTAATAGAATACATTACTTATATGTAGAAATGCGAAAATTCAGCACCAGCTTACCAAAAATTGGCAAATGTATCAATAGGAAACACCTAGTAGAGTGCAAAGGGCATTTCCAAAAACCTGAGCCACTTTGTGGCCAGATTATGTAATTATGTCTTCCTTTGATGAGGCCCTGCTTACATAAATATTTCATGACAACCCATTTATTACCTTTTGGAGTCATTGAAAAAGGGACTTTTGGAAGCTTTTTCATCAAAATATGAACTAGATCATCTTCAATATTTTGTCACTTTTTCTGTTGGCCAAGCCCTGTCTAGACAAAAAAAACATCAGAATCTGTTACTTAGTTGTGGACTAATCACATACACAATAACACAATGACTGCAGCCAAAACACAGCCCCATGTTTGCGGTTATATAATAAAAACTAGCAAAGCTTTTAGAGAGTGCAGACCTCTGGCCAGAAGTTAAATGTTTATCCCTAGTCTCTGTAAACTTTTTTTGTCTGGATCCAGATGGTGATCAGGATCACCACCAAATTAAAAATATCAGTTCCTCCTGACATGGCCACAATCTAGCCCTAACTTTTAAATTACTAATGTAAACTTTCAATTTCCTTGTGTAAAATATCCAAATAACACTATATTTTATATATAGTATACTATATTCTAAATTGTTTATTATTATAAAAATAGTTGTTTTAACATCACATTGCTGGTTGCTGGAACTCAATATTGACATCCATGCCTACTCAGGGTCCATGGTAGCAGAGTGGTAACACTACCGCCTCCCATCTCTCAGATCAGAGTTTGATCCCCAGCCTGACCTCGAGTGGGAAAGCTGATATTTACTTACCAATGGTCGGCATTTACAGTACAGAACCTTGACACAAACTGTATGTACTGGTTTCCTCTGCCCACAAAACTACCCGTCGTGATATGACCTGTACAGTGTGTTGAAAGTGACCAAAATGACCAATGACTTTTGCAATTGTCTAAATGTACTTAGACATTATGTATATTTCGATATTTTATCTATGTATTTCATAGGGGGCTGATTTGAAAGGTTAATATTTCATGAGGGTGTTTTGATGGCAGCCGATTTAGAAAAGGGCAGGTTTGTTTAGGCGTCATTTACTTCTACTTTAAACTGATGATTCTATTTAACATGGTTCTACTTAAATGAAAAAAATTGGCTTTTACATCCAGGTTAATATCAAGAGTCATATAAAGCCAGACCTTAATCATTACCACTAGATGGAGCTGAACCCACACAGAAGTGACAGTCTGGAATTAGATGCCAAACCACGAAACCACAGAAGGCCACTGTTCTGGTCTTTGAAGTAGTGGTTGTAGTGAAATATTAGATATGGAACAAGAATGGGTTTGAATCTTTTACTGGGTTAAATCTGGTACCTTGAGAAAATGGTGTGATAGAAGTTTTCCCATTATTTAAAATAAACAATATTGTGAAATATTTATGCTATTCCTTTCAACCACTCATGTATATTCTTCACTAACAAGTCTGAAATTTCACGTATGGGCTACAAAGCCATTGGAAACATGAGTTAGTGTACTACATTTTGTGCACAATTAATGAAATTCCAAAATATAAAGAAAAATGAAAAAAAAATGAAAACAGTGATCTCTAGAAGGGTGAGCCTCATGATAGTGGTCCTGCTGAAAAAGTTGAACTTCTACTTTTTGCTAAAAGTTTGTATTTCACCTCTGTTACAACAGCTGAAATCCTATCAAGACCAGCCCTCAGTGAATCTTACTACAATGACATCATAAGATGGAATCAATCCATCCCCTTTGGGAACATACATCCATGTTTGACATAGGTATGTTCTTTCTTTTTGTAAATCATGTATGTGAAAACATGCATTTAGTCTTATAGTATGATACAGTTAAATCATTTCCATATTTGGTGAAATTTCTGAACCATAAAGAGATGTGTTGTTAGTGACTTAATGCAAGCCACATTGTATTCATTTTTAGGAAACAGACAGTGAGAGCTCATTCAATAACTGGTTTTATAATTTCACAATTTAACTCTGTGTTAAAAAGTTAATAATGAAATTTTTTAGACACACCCAAACACGCAATATAACAATTTAAAGCAACGCATACAAGTTACATTATTGCTCACATTTCAATAGGAATCTGTTTAGCTTTACTGATCATTTGTGAAGAAAATCATAGTCACCAATTTTTAGCATATTTTAAAATTCTCACATTTATGTTCACGCTCTGACAAGCACATACAGTTAACCATACTTTTAGGGGGAATACTATGTCATGACTGTAAAATCTACGCTGTGCTTTTTTTATTTGTCTAACATACTTTAAATTAAACAGTATAATGTGTCATTTTACCTTTATCAAATACACACTGTAGCTTGCATGTAATCCAGAAAACTTATTAAGGCTTCCAATCTACTATTTCTTGCAAAGAAGTGTGTTGTTTTGACCATCTAGAAGGGAATATATGTATAGTGAATATATTATCTGGATGAAACAGTTTCTAATGGCAGAAATTAAATGTATTCTTCTTAACAGAGTTGTACTAGCTTTATACAGTTAAATCATGTCAACTTCCACCCAACAAGTAAATCTAGATAACAGGGTAAAGTTCAATGCAAAAGACAATCTACAATAACAAGGACCCGATATTCACCTCTGTTTAAAAGGAATAATTCTATTTGACATATATAGCTACTGAAATGGGTAACTATTTTTGTGGTCTGATAGATTGGCAACAACAGTTAATAGCAAGGGTCATACTGGGAGAGGCCCTCGTGATTGCCACTTGTGGGAGTTGAACCAACACAAAGTTGACAGGTTCTCTCGTTCACCTTCCCTGTCACTCCACCTGGCAGTAATCCCAGATGGCCTGGGTCATAATAAACTCATTTCTTGGATAGGTGTTGGCCATCTCTGAGGCAAAGCTCACAAATAGCCACTAGCTTCTAAGGGAAAGATGTTCAAGGGTAATAAAAAGTATAAACAATTTAAACTATTCCTGTCAACCACACATAAAAGCTATTAAGTAAAAAAAATATATGTTAGGGTTAGGGTTAGCTAATGATGTGATGAGATGAAATCGAACCAATGCAATCATCTTTAAGCACACAAATATATATTTGATCCATACTTATTGATATGACACTTGGTTTTGTTTGTTTATTTGGGGTTTAGCGTCGCTTTCAACACTGTACATGTCATATCATGACGGGTAGTTGGAAGGGCAGAGGAAACCAGTACATAGAGTTCGCTAGGGTTGTCTACTGTAAACTGCCGAATAACAGCAAGCAACTACCAGCTTTCCCACTTGAGGCCGTACGGGGATCGATCCTCGGCCTCAGAGGTGGGAGGCGAGAGTGTTACCACTCTGCCACCGTGGCCCCTGATATGACACTTGGAAACAAGCATTTAGTCTTGAAGTGTGTTGCAGTTAAATTATTTCTATAGTTCGTGAAATGTTTGAAGCATAACAACAGGGTGTCGTTTGTAACCAAATTCTTTCCTTTATAAGGAAATAAAATGTCAGAACTCGTTCAACAACCGGTTTTATATTCTCAGGTTAACAATTTAACTCTGTTTGCACAAAAGCATTAATTGAAAAATATTTACAGGCACATACAAATGTGCAATATAACAAATTAAAGTGACACAAAAAATGATTATGATTCACATTTTAGTACAAATCTATTTAGCTACACAGATCATTTGAGAAAAGAGTCATAGTCTTTGGGCATATTTTAAAACTGTTACATTATATTCAAGCTCTGTCAAGCATATACAGGTTGCTACAAAAACTGAGGGGAATAATATGTCATGATTGTAAAATACGCTGTGGTTTCTATTTGTTCAGCAGACTTCAAATCAAACAGTATATTTTGTTGTATCAAATGCAAGTTTACATGTAATTTTGACAGGCCAATTTTTCACCAATACAGCTGACAATGAAGGAGCTATATACTTTCTCTTTCAAACATGTTCCGATAAAAAGGCAGTGATAAGGCTATTGCTACATAATTTACATAGCTTAGTCTCTGTTCTTGGTCAACCAAATGGAACCGATCTTTCTCTGTAACCAAACTACAACTGAGGATTTTCAAATCAACCATTTTTTTGTGTTGTTTTGACATATAAAAGGGAATTCATGAAAATTTGCATATAGTCTTTCAGTATTATATTGTTAAATCATTGCCATATTTGGTGAAGTTTTTGAAATGTAAAGAGAGGGGTAGCTCAGACAATCTCACAGGTAGATTTATGTTAGTTCACCGACAAGGATATTTCAAGCTTAATGATATCAGTTACTGAAATAGACAGTGGAACAGTGGCCCGTACCCAAGACAAACTCTGTTGTGTTTGTGAAGGGTAAATTTATGCATGTTTTGAATGAAAGGTTTTCAGTGTGATATTTGCTGAAAGTTTTACAGTATGGGGTAATTCATATACTCAGTATTTCAACTGTTAAGGTAGGCATTCTTTTTTTATTTTAAGTCATTAAAACTTGGGGCTAAATGAAAAATTAATCATACAAGGGAATTTTAGGTCACTATTATTAAACACTCAATTAAGAAAAGTAACACCCTACTTGGCCACTAATTTTATTGGAAGAAATAGAAATTTTATTACTGAACACATGTGGTAAACAATACCTATACAGTAGACTCTCAATTATTCGAACCTCTTGGGAGACATCACTGAAGTTTGGATAATCAGGAGGTTTGGATAGCCGAGAGTGAGCTCCACATGTATATTAAAGTCTCCATTGAGAGTGAAACCTTTTTTGGCCGAAAATCTACCCCTGTTCAATTGTCACAAGTATGCCTTCTGACCTCAACCATGATGCAGTTAATAGTGTCACTGTTGATACCTAGATCACACTTTGACTTGTCTGAGCTTCAATGAGGTTCATTGTGCTTCACTGTTTGGAAGGATCTGTTCAGCACAATTGTGTAAATTTTAGTTGGCATAGGGCACATTCTATAGAGTGTGGATAAGATGTTGAAGAAACAATAAAATTTTAAAATGTTTGAAAAACTTGCTATGAGTCCTCAAGAAGTGTACTTAAACATCCATGGTGGCGGTTTGAAGGGATGTTTGGATGGCTATCCAAACACAAGGTCACTTCTCGAACCCATAAGGACAAAGTCATGAAATGAAACAAAAGAAGTATCATTGTAAATTTGCTCTTTTACAATAATATTTCTTTTATTTTGTTTTTGAAAAAATAAAGAGTGAAGCAGCATATTTTCAAGTTCATGAAATGAAATTCAACTATTTATTGTCCACCATGAGCTGTATTTTATCTGGATATCAGGAAATACTTTTTGTATACAAAAGCTTCACCTTACCATGGATAAAAGTATCAATAACTTATGGTTTTTCACTAATGTCTCAGAAATTATGTAACCTACAAATATGTATTATAACTCATTAGAAATGTCTTTTTATAGCCCTTCTGCTCATGTTTTTTTGCATAAAAATCCATCCAAAATCGTTGAGAAATTGCAAGTTTAATACTGAGATTTTGTACATATATTGGTCCCCCTGCATATATGAGATCCTTTTTTATTCTCTCTTTAAATATGGATTACATGCCAAGTATACAGCCACGATGCCTCAATGATATACTGCCAGAAAGAACAAAAATTTTAACAGAAATTAAGTTAAATGAGTTAATTTTTCAAGGAATTTGTAACTGTTATGTTGATAAAGACATATTTGAAGTAGTAAGAAAATGCATTGCAAAATCAACAAGGTTGAAAGTGGTTTCGGTTTACAAGCAGAAGCCACAAAGCCATCAGAAACACGAGTAGTACACTGAAGCGGTCACCCGTCCCTGTACTAATGTAGCCCATTGCCACTTAACTTCAGTGGACAGGTAGATACTCATCATGCTGCAATACAAATCATGAAAGTCCGGAGACAAAAAAAGAAAAAAAGTGATTTCTATAGCTGCTAAACTGAACATTAATTAATGAAACAAGAGCCTGTTGTGTCCAAAATTGGTTTTGAGCAATTATCATAAAATATAGTTTAAATAAAAGACAATACCACGATGCCAAATTAGCATAAACTATCCTAATCTTACATTTATACAATAAACAGTATAGTGCATTCTCTGCAAATAAAGTAAAACTAAACACCTAGAGTGTGGGAATCCTCCAACAGAGATGTCTAATGGAAAGAAATGTCCATTACAAAATAACTTTCGTTTTATTAGTCGAATCTTCAATTCGAGTTATGTACTGGGTTGTGGCCGTGATTTTAAATTGGCCGTTTAAGCCCTTAAATATCAAATTCTGCATAATATTTCTTTAAATATCTGTACATTAAGGTGTATAGTATACACTCTGCCATTTTTAAAATTTTTAATGCTTTTGTTAAGTTATATTTTATGAAGTAAGAAGCTTGTCTAGCACTACGTCTGGCTTTCTATAAGGTCCCGTATGTCCTAGAAACTAATGTTTTCCCCATTGTAATGGCCTACTCAAACGAGTCTTTTTTAACGGTTTCATCTGCTGGTTTCTAGACGTGAAAGCCCAATTAAAGTATATATATATATTTATTTATCTGCTGGTTTATCACACAGTCACTGTTAGTGTAAAATCATTGTCTGCACATCTACGTGACTTCTATCATTCATAGAAGCATGACAATTTGTTATGAACCATTCACATCGCTTGGCAGATATTTGTGTTCTGAATAGGTAGTCACAGCCTTCTCTTTTGTCAAACAAATAAACCGCAAAAAAATTAATGAATGAAGTGATGTTGCGGTAGTACTAGACATTGGCCAATATTAATATGGGGTGATGCGCAGACAATGTTTTTACAATAACAGTGCCTGCGCAACACTTAGTGGTTATACGACTATGGAATTCGTGAAATGATTCGTGGCACACCATTGTAGTTCTAAATTCAACCACTCAAAGTCCCTCGTGTATATTTGGGTTTCCATTTCCTAGAACTTATCACATGATTTCATTTTTTCTGTCAATCGGTTTCAAAGTGTTGGAAGAAGTTGTGAATAGAAAATATGGGGGATGCGCAGACATCGAGTTTACACTAACAGTGACTGTGTGACACTTGAGGATAAAATAAGAACAATGACAATAAGAACAATGAAATGAAGTTGCTTTTTACTGAATGAAAGCTTGTACTATCACTTCATTCACTTTTTTGCGGTTTAATTGTTTGACAAATGACGACGAAGACTGCACTGGACGCTACCCATACACGAAAAGTATCGACTACCACAATGCACAAAATATATTTTCTTATTTTAAATGAAATTGTTGAATATTTTATTAGAATACTTACAGTTTGCTTCTGTAAAATATCCAGATATCCATATACTAACACTTTAATTATGTCTTCCAAATTGTTTTATATTTACCAAATAAACCAGTTCCACACTTCAAAATTAAAATATGTCTTCTCACTTCAAAATCAAATTTCAAACTGCGCATCTACAGACCCCTTATATTTGTAAACCGTTCACATCATGTCACTACAAATACCCATCTCGCTACACAAATTTGAAAACAACTTCTCTGGAAGCAATTTGCAAATGCGGGCGAAAAGACGGAGTTTACAGATTCAACACCCACTGCTCTCCTAAGATTCGACTCTGTGGTTGGCAGAAAGCCAGCCACTCCACCCTTGTTTAACATGCTAACAGAATATACAGATTCTAAAAATCACTCTTTCTCATGTATTAATTTTCTAATAATTGAAACTTTTATTACAGTAATGACCGGTTCGAATCTTGGGCCGGGTGCTTCATGTTGGAAAGTTGGTAGTTACTTCCCGATGGCTGGTGGTTTACAGTGCAGTATGCACTAGTTTCCTCTACCTGTAAACTACCCGTCGCAATATGACCCTGGCTGTTGAATGCGACGTAAAACAACAAATAAATCAAAGCAAAATTACAGAAATGATAGTCTTTCTACCATTACATGTCCAAACATTGGCTTTTCAGAGAAAGTGGTACAATATGGCTCAGAAAACAGATGCCAGCACAGAAGACATTTTGAAAGGTGTAATATCTCACCAAAAGAAATATCTATCAGAGAATGTACTGGTGACCGATTTTTTGGATCTTCTGTTGTCAGAGGGTGTCATTGAACAGGCAAAAGAAGAGGAAGTCCAAGCATGTTTGTCAAATAAAGGAAAAACTAATGCGGCAAGCTTGTTTTGGTCAATGCTGCTGAGAGATGAAATACCAGTAATAACATTCGTAGAGGCTATACAGAGAAAAACTAAACCTAAACATTGGATATGTGATAAACTGGATGAGTTTGTAGCCAAGGTCAAATCTGGAGAATGGCCTTTGTATGGAGAACCAGATTTTAAAAGTAGGTTCCAATATTTCTATCTCAAATTTTTAAAGTAATTAACTAGTATTTTTTATGAAATGACATATACATAACAATACATGTTAGTTAATGTATAAAAATAAATTTTAAAATTAACAACTATTAGATAAAATAGGGTCAAATATTGCGATATATTAATTACTGACTAAGTGATTATCATTTGCCTTACCCTAATCTTTTGAAGCGTTATTTGAAGGTATTCTGCTTATGATTCTAGTATATTGAGGCCAGAATTAACTGTAACTCTTGCACCTTAATAATTTGGGATTTGAAATTTGACTACATTCCAAAGGATGTCTTGTTGTCATTCACCAGTATTTTGAAATGAAGCTTGATCCACAAGGTTATGTTGTGAGATACTTTGGATTTAGTCCCATGAGTATGTCACGTATATAAATTTGTAAACATGACCTTCAGCCACTTAATGCCCTATAGATGAAAAATTATATGTGGCTCATATCTCTAAAATTTTACCTAGGAACAGAGTAATATATTTTGCGTACATTACAAAAATTCAAGACTTTATTTTGAGGCTAAAATTGTGTTTGAGGTCCATAAAGACCCTACTTAGTCATTTTTCTACATTTTCCACATATTTTGCTCTGAATATTAATTCTGATGAATCTTAAGCTGTACTAGATAAAACTATTATGTATAATTTTTGTCTGTGGAACATTTCAGAGCTGTGGCTTTAATTTTATGGTTACTTTAAGGTCTCTAAAATATCCAGAGAACCAATTTGTGGGTTTTTGCCACTTTTAAGCCCAACAGGTCAAACATTATGTGGTTGATTCACCTAAAGTCTATGTGAGCCCATAACCACCTCATCCAATGACTTTTTGTGTGTTTTTCATATATTTTGAATGATAACTTAAAATGGTGAGTCTGACCAGACGCAAACAGTAGTAGATGGAAGCTGTATCTGTGATCTTTCTTCATAAAAAATTTAACATCTGTAGTTTTAATTTTAAGGTTACCTTAAGATTTCAAAAATGGCCACAGGGACCAATTTCATGACCTATTTCTCACCTTAAACCCTACAGCTTTCACACTATGTCTCTCATCCAACAAATACCTTATCTCATAATATATTTATCATTTTTGCTATATGCAAAAATCAAGGCTTTAGGTTGACATCTAACCTGTACATGATGACTCCACCTGAGAAAGACTTTTTTCTGCTTTTTTCACTAATCTGCTTTGTAGCATGTAAAGTTTGAGGAGCCTGACACTGTACTAAATATAACTCATTTATGTTATTTATGTCTGTGGAAAAAATAGCTCTGTGGTTTAAAGCTTAAGGTCACCTTAAGGTATAAAATTATGTTCAGAAGGATCAACTATAAGAACTTCTTGTCTTTAAACTATGTATGAGGTAATGAAGACACACCCATTTAAATTACAAACACCATTAATATCCCAGGTTTGTCCCGGATGAAATGTAGGTGCATGAATGGATTTAGTTTGGTCATTCCTAGACCCTACCCCACCCTGTATTTTCATTCACATGCATGTCAAAATAGCATATGCCTTTTTTCTGTTTCTCTTAAACAATATACACATACACTGATCTACAGTATCATTTTACACATGATCACTGTCAAATCTACAATGACCTTTACTGAAATTAATACAAGGTCACACTTTCTTTTAGTTACTCACTTTGGTTTTTTCGGTTTTACACTTTGAACCAGTCTTTGTGCATTTCAGTTTTTAATTTTTTCTAACAAATTTGACCCGTCAAACTGATCTTTCCCTTTTCAGTGTCTTGGAGTACAGCAGCATATGCTTTCTTTTCAATATTCATTGATAACTCTATGGCATCCTGCATTAGATATATTAAATAATGCACCATATTTTCTTAAATATTGTGATTTTGTTAATCCAAGACACAGAGAGAAGCCACAGAAAATATCATCCAATGAAATTACAGTCAGAAATCAAAGCCAAGGTTTCAAATCATGTAAAATATTTGAGTGATGTTAATAAGACAATGACCAAAATGGTTATTATCATGTACATTATTATTATTGTATGTATCTATTTTTAGAATAAACTAAATGGAAGACATTAAAAAACTGAGCACTATTAGAAATTAGGCAAAAACATCCACATAAAAATTTGCCTTAGGAAATAATATTTTTTTTTGTATTTCATATGTTTATTTCAGTTTAAAGTTCAACGTTACATTACAAGTTTACAAGAGAAAAAAAAAAAAAAAGATATGTTACACAACAATCTATACTGTAATAACTGTGTCTCATATAACACATTTTTAATACACCAACTTTTTCCGTGAATGACTCATTTATCTTTGACATTTGCATTTCGTTCATTGCTAAAATAATATATTTATACAACAGTCTGTGCTGTAATACTATCTCGTATAACACATTTTAATAAACCGAATTTTTCCATGAATGACTCGTTTTCATCCTTGATATTTGCACTTTGTTCCATTACTACAAGGGTTTCTTTGATCAAATCTAAATATGCTATAAAAAGTATCAGCTTTTTATTTCTTTTACATCTGCTTATGAATTGCTTACCTAGAAGTACAACCAAATTGACCACATAAAAAAACTTTGGATTCAAGTTTATGAGACCTAGAAGAACCTCTAAGACTGTGAATGTCTTGTTGATATTCATATTTACCGCTAGCCATTCACTAACATTTTCCCAAAAGGATTTGACATCCTGGCAATAGTAAAAATAGTGTTCCAAATTATCTACACCTTGACAGCTTTCACAGCTCTGAGTTTGGCTTATTCCCCAAGTAAACAAATTATAATTGCAATTATAAACGCGATGTAGGATCTTGAACTGCATAGTCTGTATATACGTGTCTTTTACAATCTTGAAACATAGCATGTATATTTTTTTCCAATCAACATGTTCAAGAAAGGGGTAATACTCAACCCATTTATTTTGACTGACAGGCGTTATTATCTTCTGGGTTACAAAATATTTATAAATTTGACTATTTTTTACTGTTTGTATATTACTGAAACATTTATATGGAATTCGATCTCCTGAACCAACATTAGTGAGCAATGGTGTCTGTAGAAGTCTCTTCCATTTCCTTGGGATAGCTGAGATTATTTGATTATATTTCATAATAGATATATTTATATTATACATTCTTTCAAGCTCTTCTCTATTCATAAAACTACAATTCTTTATGTCAAATATATCTTTTATTGAGGTTATTCCTACATTTACCCAATCTTTATAATTTTTGTAAATTATATCATTGCCTATGCATATTGACACATTTTTCCAAATATTTTGTTGCAAAACTTCAGAGCTATTGCATGGTTCTACGTTTGTAAAATTAAACCAAGTGTAAAGTAAAGATGAATAAAACTTTGTTGAGCATGTTTTATAAACACAGCATGGGTTGGTTCTGTTTAAAAGATCTTCTTTGCTAAAACCCATTAATTCATGAGCTAAAAATTTCCATTTAGCATTGATGTTATTGAGTAATCGTTTAACAAAGGTTATTCGAGCTGTATTAATGATAGCCTTTATGGAAATCATTTTTAAGCCACCCAAAGGAACTGGTAGTATCAACACTTCTTTTGAAACCAAATGCTTTCTATTGCTCCAGACAAAATTAAAAATTATTTTCTCCATACGAGCAATAAATGTATCATTCAAGGGAAAAACAGAAGCTAGTTGCTGCATATGTGGAACTATCAGAGATTTTAATACCGTTATTTTGCCTTTAATTGTGAGACATCTTGAGCTCCATGAGTTTATAGTATTTTGCATAGTTTTCATCTTTTCATTTGTATTCAATTGAAACATTTCATCATAATTTATTGAGAACCAAAAACCCAAAGTCTTAAAAGGGCAATCTATCCATTTGATACCAAACAAATTATTTGGTGTGCAATCAATGGATTGTAATGCAAGAGCTTCTGTTTTTTTCTTATTTAATTTTAGACCTGCGTATCTATAGAATTCTTCAAATATTTCCATAACTACTTTTACTGATTCCAGATTATAAAGAAACATAGTCATGTCATCAGCAAACATACAGAGACGTATTTCTGTTTGGCCAACAATAATACCAGTTAATTCTTCAGAGTGTCGCAAAATTATAGCTACAACCTCTACTACAAGAAGAAACAAAAGTGCACTGATAGGACAACCCTGTCTTACCCCCTTTGAAAGTTTGAAAAAAGAAGACATGTGACCATTATTTGAGACACAACTTTCAATTTCTGAATACAAGGTGGCAATCCATTTCTGGAAGTTTTTGCCAAATCCATATTTTTGCAACACATGCTTAAGAAAAGTCCAGTTTATGGAATCAAACGCCTTTTCAAAGTCAACTAAAAGTATTATACATGGATGTTTTTTTATTTTACAAAATTCAATCATATCTGAGATAAGTCTAATATTCTCAAAACAACTTCTGCCACTCATATATCCTATTTGATCAGCATTTATCAATTCAGGTAAAGCTATTTTCAATCTATTAGCTAAAACTTTTGTTAAGATTTTATAATCTGTGTTCAAGATAGACAAGGGTCTCCATGATTTTAGCTCAGTAAGATCTTTGTCTTTTTTCGGAATGAGATTAATGATTCCTTGTCTTTGACTTGTGGTGAGTAGACCTTTCCTAAAGGAATTTTTGTAGGTATTGAGTAGAATGTCCTTAATATCTTCCCAAAAAACTCTATAAAATTCAACTGGTAGACCATCGATTCCAGGAGTTTTATTCAGGGCCAGACTTTTGACAGCTTTTTGAATTTCTTCGAGTGTTAATTCATCATCACAAATTATTTTTGTATTGTTAGAAATTTGTGGAATGCTAATTTTATCTAAATATGCTGATAAGTCTTCATTATTTATACCATTTCCCAAATTTGAATATAAAGACGAGTAAAATTTTT
Source organism: Sabellastarte sp. h YS-2021 (assembly GCA_964017235.1). Classification (NCBI taxonomy): domain Eukaryota; kingdom Metazoa; phylum Annelida; class Polychaeta; order Sabellida; family Sabellidae; genus Sabellastarte; species Sabellastarte sp. h YS-2021. Next base: position 29,230,810 of record OZ024940.1, read on the forward strand.
TTTGATGTTCCAAAATTTCGGTCTGACTGAAAATAAGTTTATTGTTAATTTTCAAAGATTTGATACTTCTGATATTATTTTTGGCCTTTTCTAGGTTTAAAAAGAACTTTGTTGGTTTCTCATTATTTTCAAGCAAGTTGCATCTAGATCTTACCATAGCACCTTTTACTTTATTTTCATACAACTCTTCTAATTCTTTTTTAACTTGGTTATATTCATCTACACTATTTAAATCTGGCGTGCTGGTAACAAGATTTTCTAAGGCTTCAAGTTTGGCTGAAAGCACATCTATTATTTTATTTTGTTCTTTATGTTTAGATATGGAGTATGTTATTGTATCTGTTCTTATTTTACATTTTATGTAATCCCATACAAGGTCCTTGTTAATCAAATTTTTTGCATCTTTTTTTGCTGTTAAAATTGTTTGTTTTATTAAACACATATAGTTTGTATCTTGTAGTAAGCTTACATTCATTTTCCACAGCCCCCTGCCTTTTTTTTGCTGCTTTATAACTGATAAGTTTAAGGAAAGTAGACTATGATCTGATTTTATACTTGGCAAGATATCTGTAGAGGTTGTAGCAAATTCCAAATGACATGAAATTAAGAAGAAATCAATCCGAGATTGTGTGAACCCATATCTTGTTTTTTCACGCCTAGTGAACCTCTTTTTTTGTGGATGCTTTAATCGCCATATATCCACTAGGTCAAGGTCATCTACAAGTTTCTTTAAATAAAATTTGTAGTTCGGGACACCTTTAGAAATGTTAGATTTTCCTAAAAAAACATCAAGATCTGTATTAAGGTCTCCTGCAAGAATTAGGTTATTTCCAAGATAGCTTTCAAGAATCTCTAACAGATATTTACCAAAGGCCAATTGCTCTTTTGATTTATCCCCAGTTGGTGCATAAATATTTACAAGGGTATAATTTTCACCGAATATGTTACATTCAATAAGTAAAAACCTGCCATCAGTGTCTTGTTTGACATTTACAATATCAAATGTTATTCTATGAGAAAACAATATTGCCACTCCCTTGCTATTTGTTTGGCCATGCGAAAAAAAAATCTTATTACCCCATTCGTTGCACCACATTTTTTCAGATGGAAGGTCACTATGACATTCTTGTAAAAATATGATGGCATTTCCCTTTGACTTTAGCCAAGAAAAAATGCTTTGCCTTTTTGTCTTGTTACCAGCTCCCCTTACATTTAAACAATAAAACTGTAAGTCATTCTCCATAACATATCAATAAATTCACCAACATATGAGCTAGACGAGTGATAATTCTGCATATGATCAGACTTATGTATGATATATTATACTCATCAACCAGAGTTTGAGTCCTGTGAGTCTTGTGACACTGACATTGTACACTTGTAATGGTCTCTATGAATGTGTACAGTCTATACACAATTAACAAAAACAACACAAAAACTTGATAAACAAACATTAGTTTTTACAAGTGAATATATAAAGAAAATGAAAAGGGGCTGGAACTGTCGCATAGGAGAGGGCGAAGAGTATTATCCAAATAAAAACTAGACAACTAATGATTCTACATATAGTCTGATTAAGCTGAGCTATAACTTTAGAGTAACCAACTTTCATAAATAATGTCAGTCTCCTCGTGGAGCCACAATAAACTGCTGTCTAACAAAAGGACAGTATGCACAGACAGAGAAAGAAGGTTCAAAGGTTAACTATTGGCAATAGCTTCCTTATGGAAAATTATTCCGTATTTATATTTAATATACTCAATTCATACAAGCTTCTACTGACTTCATACACACAAGGCACTTCTATAATAAAGCGGCAATGAAAGGATAACACTTTACAACTGATGTTAGATAATAAATATGACACTAAGGTAGGAAATCTTGTCTGTTCATTTGCACTAATTCAGTAGCCTTTTGTGCAGAAAAAAAAAAATTTTTAGTTTCATAAATTTTAGCCGTGTACTGATCAACCACAATAAATTATCAGACATTATCTTTGTAGTAACAATACACACAGAGAAGAGAAGAATAGTCAATAGTTTAACTATTTACGACTTGTTAGCAATGAGTTAATATCTTCTATATGGAAAACAGTTATATTTAACATATTGTAACTTCATAATGACTTCTACTGACTTTGTAGTTCAGTAGCCTTTTGTGCAAGGACAATTGATTAGTTTTAACTTGATGCATACAAACCATCTAGTGGTCAATCCACAATAAATTATCAGACGTACTCTTTTAACTACTTAAACTTGTTAGCTTAACCTATCATATGGAGACTAGTCTATATTTAATATGTTCTAGCTCCATAGAAATAATATTGCAAAATGAAAGTCTATTTCTAGGTGTTAATGTCAATAATCAATACTTTAACATCATAATAAGTCAATATTTATGTATAACTCTGGGAGAACAAGGTATCTTATGATCATTATGTTCTCAAAATATTAAAAGGGGGTGAGGGAGGGCTGCAAATAAATTCTGAAGATAAAAGGAATTTGAAAGCAATTAACAGTTACAGTAGCACACTCTTAAAGTTTTGAAGATTGAATAAATAGGCAGCCACATGGTTTGATGACAATTAACAAATATTTGAAAGCAATTCTTCTTAACTAGTGTGAAGGTATAGAAAAACAATAAAGTCTGGAAATAGGTTTTTAATCAACATAGATGCACCACATAATCAAGGCCATCTTACCTGATTGATAATTAATCTTGAAACTAAGCATAATGTGAATTAAAAAGTAACCTATGAAGCAATACATGAATGTAAAATACTCATCACTTCAGTAATTTTAATATGATAATCACAAAATTGTTCATTATTAGGTGTAGACTGGTCACTTATAGCTAATTTAACAGAGAATTTTACATCAGATATCTTAAAAGTAACATTTACAGAAAAATCATTGAACTGAATAATACTGGCAAAAATCAGAGTAATATATTCATTATTTGAGTGATTTTAATAACCCAACCCCCAAATTACTCATTCTAGTGTGTCGAATGCTCATCTGTACATAAATAAATCAAAACCTTAACATAAGATATTCTACCACCAAATTCAATCATTTTTATTTAGTATAGAGATCATCAATTATGACTTATATATTCCACTTAGAAAAAAAATAAAAACTTTTATAACTTGAATAATCAAGTGAATAACTGGAATATTCAAGTTAAAAAAATTTAAAAAACACTATTTTGATCAAATATATATGTTTTAAAACCCTCTGTCAGGAGTTCGAATAACATTTAAATCACTCATTCCTAAGACAAATTTGATGCTAAAGTAAACAGCGTAACATAAACATGGCAATGCAACACAATGGATATACATATCAAATCTATAATGTTACTGTGAATATGAATGTTTATGGAGGAGTTCACTGTCAGGCTAATGATTTCCAATGCCTGAGCAGTCAATTGTGTTTATGTCTTCTAGATAACACCTATAATTATATATGCCAAGGATCAAATTTAATGAGATTTTCATCCAGAAAACTTTTCCTTTAATCTGCTGTAGAATATGGATGCACAACCTGTCCTATTAATGAAAGCCTTATCCTTTTTCAGAGATTGAAGAAATGCTGAGAAAGAAATACTTGAATGAAGCATGGATGACACTTGAAGTTATACCAGATGAAGAAAAGGCTGTAATCCAAATTTCTCAAGAATTGTTGACTCCACACTTCAGAAGTGAAGTGGTGAAACCTAGTGCACTGTATTCTTCAAGCCCTTATGAGAGAGAAGTATCTGCTTGGCATTATGAAGAAATTGTGGAAAAGAATTTCCATGATATTTTGTGTCATGTATCGCCTCTGGAAAGAAAGAGTGTTTTGATTGACCTTCAGCCTAATCTTGTTGAACTGTTGGGAGTTGCAGGGACTGGGAAAACTACAGCAGTTAAAAAGCTCACATATACTTGGGCAACAGCTGGAAATCAATTGCTGAAGAATTATGATTTAATTTTTTTTATCCCTGTCAGAGACATTATGAAAGACAAACTGATACACATATTATGTGACATGCACCTGCTACCTAACTCTGAAAAAAAAAGCTTTAGCCATTTCTTACTGAGGTCTGAACAAGCTAGAAAAATTTTATTCATCCTGGATGGAGTTGATGAAAATGACTTACTTGAAGGCACAGACTTGTTTAACCTTGTCACTGGAAGGCTTTTCCCAAATGTGACTGTCCTGATAACTGCAAGACCCGAGGGAAAATCTTTGAGTTTTATTGATAAGAAACCAAGAGTCAAGGTTACCTTGCACGGGGTTGATGAGGCAAGTGTAAACAGAATGCTGGCAGATGCAGTAACAAGGTCATCTGAAGAAGAAATAGAAACATTTAAGCAAAGATACAAAGAAAAACTTTCTGACAAGAGTCTGCTCTTCATCCCTCTGTACCTTACACTATTGTGTTTTGTATTCAAAGAAGATATTGCTAAAGGTATCAGGTGTGTTGACTTAAAGATACCTGAAACAATGACTGGATTATTTAATGCCATCATGCATGTGATTATTAGGAGATGGTTACAAAAGAGGAAATGCAATAATTTAGAAATCATTTTCAGGAATAGTTCCCTTGAAAAGGGTAATAATGTGCCTTCTGAGATAAAAAGAATCCTATATTTTATTGGCAAGCTCTGTTACAAAGGACTTTTAGAAAACAAATACCAGTTTTCAGATCAGCATGCAGAGGAGCACTACTTAGATATGGAGGATATCAAACAAAGTGGCCTGTTCACCGTTGGGAGGGATAATTCTGGCAAAATCTTTTTTACAAAACACAAACAGCTTCAGGAGTATCTGGCTTCTTTGTACTTAGTCTGTGAAGGCACAAAAGAGCCCTATTTTTATAAGATAATGCACAAAGAAGAAAACAGAAATAGGACATTAATTGAAGTTATGACAAACTGTAACTTGGTGAAACTCACCCAATTTGCTTGTGGACTTTCTGGAGATTTTTTGAGCTCATTGCTGGATGTAGCTACTTGTAATTTTAGTTTATTATGCAACAAGGACCGTTATGACAGATACCATGAGGCCATTAACTTACATTATGAAGCTTCCCTGTTTTCAGAGCGAAATGTTTCTGGTTATTCTGGTATTGATGAACAGATATTGGAAGGTCATGATTCACTTACAAAATACTTGTGCAAAGCCAACATAAGATATATTGATATAGATGACAGAGTTCTGGGTGTCGTGTGTGTTGGGAAATATCTTCAGAACATGATTAGAGCATTAGATAAAGATGTGTGTGCAGACCTCCTGAATAGGTTCTATGATATGAAACTCCGTCCATTAAACTTTGGGCAGTGTGCTAGACTAGCAGTACAGAGAGACACCTGTCATTATTCGTGTGATACTTCTGAAGTTAGACTCAATTTGGACAAGCTACAGACAACCCTACTGAGCAAAGTACAAATTCACAATGTGATGACTGTCGCTCTAAAATGTTTGTCAGCAGAAATGTCGATGGTGTTTGGCACTTTTGTTGATACTACTGGTCTCTTGAACACATTTCCAGACCTCACAGAGTTAACAATTTGTGCAGGGTTCTGTATTTTTGACAGCAGTGCTGGAAAATTACTCGGTGATAGAAATACAAAACTAAAGAGTTTCACCATCAAATGTAAAAATGCATGCAGCATGCCCATCTGTCACATACAGAGTTTACTAAAACAGTCTAGTTTGACAAAGTTACAGTTGAGTAATGTCAACATTCTTGCAAATCTCAGTCAGCTGAACAATTTAGAGGAATGTTTGTGGAATGGATTACAGCATGTGGCTTTACAGGGTGTGAATGACATTTTTCCTCATGTATCAGCTCTGTCTGCGCTATTGCAGGCTAGCTCTGGAACATTGCTGTCTTGTGAACTTGATATATTTGTGCCAAAAGAATCTCAAATACACATGGCTGTTTCTTTAAAATGTCTAAGTAACCTACAAGAGCTGAAATTGTACGCATCAGAACTCCCAGACTATTTAGCTCATGTACTGGCTCAGTGTCTGCCAGCACTCAGAAATCTCCAGAAACTGGTAATCAGGCACTTATATGTGACAAGCAATGTCCTCACACAACTGGCTGAAGGAATTAAAACATTGGTAAACTTGAGATATTTTGGACTGTGTACATGGGGAGATGATATGGAAGATTTCATGGCCCAAATTGCCATAGATAGTCTCCCATGCCTACCAAAGATAAACGAACTGGATTTGAGAACACACTTTGTAAAGCCCCACTCACTAGAACAACTGACAAATGTCTTAAAGTTCCTGCATCAGTTAAAAAAACTGAATGGTCAAAAAGTATCTTTACTTTGGGGGAAAGGCAATGCAATAAAAAATATTTTATCTGAGACATTAACCTCCCAAAAAGAATGTAGCTTATAGCCATATTATAACCAGCTCAACTAATGTTTTCCAGAGACTGGCTAACATGGCATAATCAGAAGGGAATTTAGCATTGCTTTTGTTTGCTAGAATACAAAAGTTAAATATATATTAATATATAATACTGACAGTGTGATGTATCTATCAGAAAAACAAATCTAACAGTTACACTAAATCAACCAAGAAAGTGCCTAAAGTTTCATCAATGAAATAATTTTTGTGCAAAGCCTTCCCTGAAATAGCTTCACATTTATAACAGGACTTAGAATAAATACTGTTGAGTAATTTGCACATTTATACAGGTTGGCCACTCAAAAAGATACATGAGAAAACTGGAACTGACAAGATGCACAATATTTTGGGAGACAAACTGGAGTTGAATTAGGACGTTATTGATATTACAGACTTGTTTTGAGCCAGCCATGTTGTACTGATTAAATACTGTGCCAATTTTCAGCTTTTCCACATTTGTTAGACCAAATACGAGTATTAGGATTCATGGCATTGATGTGTTTGCACCTGACCATGCATCACTTTTGCTTGCTTTTGTGTTTGCATATCAAGAAATTAGTGTATATGTGTCTGATGTTGAAATTACATGAAATATAGCTATTATTATCTGATTTAACCCCATTGTACATTAGCGCGGCTAAATAAAATAGAAATAAAGGAAGTAGTTCACTGCTTATACAAATATGCGATGCAGCAGCTAGCGATGCAGCACGGATTTTTTGATTTAGAAAATATTCTAATTTTCAGAAAAACCGAAAGAATTTCCCACATGTTTCTACACAAATATATTAATTGGAAACCGAAATGCAAGCTCATTGTGAAGGGATTAACTACTGGCAGATAGATGACAAAATAACGGGTGTGTCAATAAATACACGTAAAAGGGTTTAATTTAATGAAGATTGCAATTAACAGTAATTCTAGAAGGGACACACTGGCTAAGGGTCTTGTTTGTAGATGGATTAAGTACTTAAATGGAGGAAGGGATGTCAAGTTAGGTGTGTGGCAATATATGTAGACAAAACACAGCCAGAATGTAATTGAAAGGGGTGTAATCACCAGTATTAGAGTTTTTACATTGTACACCAGTGGGAAGTAAGCCGTGTAGTAACATGCCTAATATGGCAGTGCCTGATTTAAATAAAATTTGAGGGATGGCAACTTTATGTACGTGTAAAACAATATTTGTGTTCACATAAAAAAATGGACAATATGATGTTTTGTCTGTTGGAACCTTTTAAGGACAGGCCAGTAGAATCTATTATGAAGTCTCAAGTGGCTAGTTATAACAAAGTGTTATTGATTGGAAACGGGAAAAAAGCCCTACAAAGAAAAGCCCTACAGGAGAAAATCCCAACAGTTTTTAATATCCATGAAGATGCAAGATACCATTTTTTAGATCTTGGAGAAAGCCCTATAAATCATGGTTAGTTTACAAATGAAAGGGTTGATCATTACTTAAAGGGTATTTCAATTGCTATTCAAACTACCATGTGCTGTAATTTTTAATCCCCATGCCCCGTTGTAGTTTTAGGAACAATAAAATAGTCACTTTGTTAGCAAAATAAAACCACACTTGATTACATTTACTCAATCTCTCAATGATAACTGATCAAAACGAACATTGCAGTGAAACTTCAAGAAGAAATGGAGTTATGTTCCAGAATTTGTACAGTCAGTTGAACTTAGAATTTGTTTTTGACAATTGGGATTTGTTTATTTTCCTTTCAATAGTAATACAATAATTTTTATGTTATTTGTATTGTGAATGTTAAAAGTATTTCTTCATATTTTAGTTTGCAGAACCATAAATGTGTATTTAGCAAACACTAAAAACTAGAGCCCAGGAAGGGACATAGAACTGTTTTCCTCTCATTTTTTATCTCATTACCACAAGATAGTTAGTCATTACCACAAGTTAGAAAATCATTCCCACAAGTTAGTAAGTCATTGCCACAAGATAGTAAATTGTTCCCACAAGTTACAAAGTTGTTACCACAAGATACTTACTCATTCCCACAAGTTAGCAAAGTCATTACCACAAGATACTAACTAATTCCCACAACTTAGGTAAGTCGTTACCACAAGATACTAACTCGTTCCCAAAAGTTAGCAAAGACATTACCACAAGATATTAACTCATTCCCACAACTTAGCAAAGTCATTACCACAAGATACTAAGTTGTTCCCACAAGTTAACAAGTCGTTCCTGCAAGATAGCAAGTCATTCCCACAAGATAGCAAGTCGTTCCCACAAGATAGCAAGTCATTACCACAAGTTAGCAAACAAGAGTTTTGCTGCATCCAGGTACATAGCTTGTATGAGAATACAGTGCAGTGGAGATACTGCCAGGTTTGCTGTGCCAAAAAGCACCTGTCCAATGTAACATACTGAAATATCTTAAAAGGCATCTTGCTATCTTGTTGGAACGACTTGGTAATGGGAAAAACTTGCTAACTTGTGGGAATGACTTTCTAACTTGTGGGAATGACTTGCTATCTTGTGGAACAATTTGCTAACTTGTGGGAACAACTTTCTAACTTGTGGTAATGAGTTGTCATCTTGTGGTAATGAGTTATTAACTTGTGGTAATGAGTTGCTAACTCGTGGCCATAACTTCCTATCTCATGGGAACGAAATAAAAAAATGCCAAGAAAACAGTTCTATGTCCCTTCCTGGGTTCCATAAAAAAACAATAATAATTTTGAAAAACTAAAAGCGATATGTAACTTGGAAACAGTTTATGTTTGCACATTGTACTATCTGAAAAGGACTCTCCAGTCTCAAAAATGGTGTAGGGTGTTCCCAATGGGGTCCACAAATTGTATGACTTTTTTCTGTATGGGTTTTCTCTGCAGGGCTTTTCTACACTTTACATGACAAAAAACTGGTGCAGGATATTTTGGAAAAAGGGAGTACCAAGAAATTGCTATTTGTGTAACTTGATAAATTTTACACATCATTGAAATATGTCATATATATGGAAGAGTGTTAGTGCCACAGAAAAAAAAAAAGTTTTTTTTTTTTTGAATTGTCAACTTATTATCTCAACGTGTTGATGTTGAGTAAAATCCATTGAATGTCATGTTAATCCCACTTCTGTTATGGCAGCCCTTATATTAACAAACTTTTTTAGTCTAAATTATTGGTACCAAAATTTTAATATTAAAGCAATTTGTCTTTGTCATTGGTAGAAATTTACATGGTGAAGGTTTCTGCTCTCTGAATGGTTTTCTGATGCTAATATTTAATTTAGGTTAATTCATAACAATGCATATGAAAAGTTAATTTCATATATATATTTCCAAATACTCCAACACTTTAAGCATAAACTGCTAACTAGTATGATGCATGTTTTGGGGGATTGTTGATTGTTTAATTTCTTATCAATATTGTGGAGTGAATTTCCTTTTAGATCAGCCAGGGGCAGTAGTGGGCCGTCAATTAAGTACTCATTTCTGAAACAGTATAGTGGCAGTATGGAAGAACTCTTAATTGTATAATCATCCAACCTGGGTTGGTGATAGGCTGTCAGCCAATAAGTTAATTTCTAGTCAGAGTTTTAATAAGTCAACATGTTTAGATAATATCTCAACATGTTGAGATAGTAAGTCAATATGTTGAGATAGTAAGTCAACATGTTGAGATACTAACTCCACATGTTGAGATTTTAACTGAACATGTTGAGATACTAAGTCAACAGGTTGAGATACTAACTCAACATGTTGAATTACTAACTCAACAAGTTGAGATATTAACTCAACAAGTTGAGATACTAAGTCAACATGTCGAGATACTAAGTCAACATGTTGAGATATTAAATAACTGTTCTTCACTATGCAGATGTTAAGATAGTAACTCAACATGTTGAGATATTATGTCAATATGTGGAGATACTAAGTCCACACAATTTTCTCTGGCACTAGTACTCTTCCATACATATACTTCAAGCGATATTTTCAATACACCAACCCCACACCCTGGTGTATCATATTATCAATTCAGTGTACCAATACATCTGGCCTTGCCCATGGTCTGTACCAGAGCCCCTGGCTGAATACATAAAATATTGTAAGTCTGTATGATTTAGATTTAGATTTATTTGTTGTTTTACGTCGTGTTCAACAGCCAGGGTCATATTGTGATGGGTAGTTTACAGGTGGAGGAAACCAGTGCATACTGCACGGTAAACCACCAGGCATCGGCAAGTAACTACCAACTTTCCAACATGATTGCCCGGCCTGAGATTCAAACCGGCGGCCTCAGAGGTTGGAGGCGAGAACTCTAACCGCTACACCACCGAGCCCTCTGTAAGTCTGTACGAATATTATGCTGACTTTTACATGAAACATAAAAACTTGGTATTAGATCCTTGACCTTAGCTAATAGGCTCTGGTTAGAATTAAGTAGAATGTACCATAAAATGCAGTGCTGATTCCCTTTGAAAATTAATTATGTTTTCTGTAGGTCAGATTGTTTCTTTCAGTCACACTTAGTTCCAATATTCAATTTGCTCTTTGAATATCATGGATAATTGCTATTGGAAAAATATAAAAAATATAGAAAAATATATAAAATATAAAACTTTTAAAAATATCTAAGAGCCTACAATAAGACTAGCAAAAGCAAAAAGGTGTACAATACTGTACATACATGTTCCTTTGCATTGACCATTTGCATAGTGAAGAACAGTCATATTTGGCCCTGCTGATGGTGAAATGTGAACTATGTCCTTCATCCCTCCAGTAAAATGGGTTAATATTAAAATTTTCTTTGTTAATGAGCTAAAACACCCTTTGTACACCACTGACTACCCACACTACCCTTGATGGTTACTTTAAGCTCCACCCACATGCCTGTTAAATGATTTCATTGGTAATTCACAAATAGCTCAGTGTACTACCCTGGGTAGGAATGGTTTCAATGTAAAAACTCTATTATGAAAGGATACTGGTCAAGGGCAAGGCTCTTCATTGTGAAGGGATTAAATTGCATGTAAGGGTATGGGTGTGGAAATTTGCTGTGGGCATTAGATGTTTAATTATATGTGATTAGTTTAACTATTCTAGTCACTTTCGCTGTAGTTTAAAAATATTTTTTTCCCAATTTACTGAAAACCGGTGAAAAAATCACCCAAATGTGCAAAGTAAAGAAAATTCGCCTGCTTAGCATGTAGTAAAAATCGCACCGCACCGCATAAATGTGCAACAACCTTATGTGTACATATTCTGAATATAAAACACTGAAGTGTACATCCTAAAACTCCGTTGACTTCTAAAAGTAGCAGTAATGGTGATGGAATTGAGAAGAGCAACAATGAGGGGGAGAGTTGACTCAATATGTGAGCTGCAAAACCATCAGAGACCCGAGTAGTGCATTAGAATTTATAAAAGTCTGGCAAAGCAAATAAATTCTGACTCAGGTGTATCCCAGGTATCAAGATGTTTCGACCCACAGGATGTTTCAGCTGTGTTTTTTTCAGACGTTTCGACCTACTTTTATCTGGCAGCCCAACCTATGCAATTAAGGTACCTCAAGACGCCGCTTAAGTTCAAAGGCAAAGTCATTAATATCCATGAGAAGATACAAGGACACCACAGATTTTCCCTGGGATTTCCTTGCAATATTTTATAAAATGGAAGCACAGACGAAGATTAAATACTTCAAACTCGAGAGCTCACGGCCATAGCAAAATCATTCTGGGATGTTAATTAACACAAGATTTCACACAAATTTACAAATATGAGATTCTCTTGATTAGATATTGCTTTTAAAAAGACGTGCATGATTTTACAGCTTAGATGTGTATAGTGTAATTTTGAAGATTCAAAATGTACTTCTACTAGGAATTCCAGATAACAAAATAAATTTGAATAAAAGCTATTTGTATCCACTTGCAAGGTTGTTTTATATACTTGTACCTTATTTTCAGCCATTTAAAATTTTGAAGTGGAGAAAGAATTATGGCGGCCATATTTGAGCCTTTGTTAACAAAACTTAAGCCCACTTTCTACCAGTCTCAGCATTTGAGCCAGTGGCTCAGCCAAAGCTGAGTCTGAGAGCTTTTGTGAAATCCATTAAGGCTGAAACACATGGGCTCAAGCAAAGCTGTCCAATAATTTGAGACAAAAGTCTCAAGTTTGAGCCTGAAACCGGGCTAAGACCTTTCATGAAATCCTCCGCAGGGTTTCTATTTATACACCAGAATCTCAAAGCTTCACAAATCTTATTTCTCTAATTTCTACTAAAGGAGTTCTATTTTATGAATGCAACTCTACATTTTGTAAAGTGCTTCAAAGATAAGAACTTTGTGTAACAGGAAGCAAAAAAATTCTAAGCCACAAAAACAGAGACCTCAGGTTATAAGAAACAATTTTTCATGTCACTTTAAAGTGGAGGCTCATAAACAAAGTCATTTGCCAAAGCTCTTTAAGTGTCAGTCTATTTATTAAATGTGTTCATATGTACTATGCTTATTGCTAGTACAACTTCCTTTTATTTATATATATATATTTTCAAGGCAAAGAAAGTAACATATTGTAAATGATGAAATTACTTTAAAATACAAATGATTTTCTTACCTAGGGACAGATTTCAATTTTGTTTCTTTTTCACTATCGTTTTCAATTTGATAAGACACAAATTATAATACCAAATGGCCTAATAAATATTTCAGAACATATATGTCCTCTCTTGCTTTGTAAAACTTGCAGAGCCAGCAAAAAAGGAAAAACTCCAATAACTATAATGTAAATTTTTAACTGCAACCCACATCTGTAAGCAACAAAATGCACACATACACACATACACTAAACAATAGAAACAGTGCTGGGCACAAGAAACATTTTTAATGCTTTGTTAATAAGCTTTGGGACAAAAAATCAATGTCTCTGTAATGCTCCTGTTCCACCAAAGGATTAAGCCCTGATCCTGTCGGCGGCCCTTAATTGTGGACAGTCGGTGAAAAAAAGAGTAAAATGGGCAGGAATACTGAATCAGTATTGAAGTCTGCGATTAAGTACAGATCGACCCCAGGAAGCCCGAGGAGGCCCCAGAAGGCCCCACACAGTCCCCGACTGGTCTGCGACTAAGAACCAACTAAGCCAGTTTTCTGGTAGGTTTGAAGCACGATCTTGTCGTACACATACTGACTGGGTCCCAGGATGCCTCAGGCCTCCTAGGACTAAGCCCCAACTAACCCCCGATTAAGTCCCAGCATCCTCAGGTTTCCTCAGGCCTCCTCAGTCTTCCCCAGGCCACGATAGCCGATTCTTGTTTTGCAAAATAACTGGATTTTTCTGGGTATTTATATAAATTCCGAGATCTAATTATCATTACTTTTCTAGGAACACAGCATGATGCCACATTTTAATGGAAAACAGCTTCAACAACAACTTAGGGCTTTTAAAATTTTTATTCAGTTACAAATAACGATGTATTTGCTATTTCTACATCGACCACAGCAACCACCACCACCAGCACCTCCACCACCACCAGCCATACAGAGACCTAGGAGAAGGCACAACATGTGGGTCAGGCCATGGCTATTACAGAGAGAGGAGAGGGGGGCCTACCACAACATTATGGATGAACTGTATGCCACAGACATTCCAGGATTCACCAATTACATGAGGATGACTCCAGAATTCTTTGAAATCACAAAGACCAGACTGGAACCATGTCTAGCCACCAATCAGAGCACCAATCAGTGTTGGGGAGAAGTTAGCCCTCACCATCAGATATCTGGCTGGAGAGTCGTACACATCATTATCCTGTCAGTTCAGGGTTGGCAAATCCACCATTTCAAAGTTTCTATCAGAGGTCTGCAGGGCCATCCAGGATGAGTTCACCAGAGAGCACCTCAGATGTCCTAGTACTCCAGATGAGTGGAAAGAACTGGAGAGGGAATTCAGGATCAGGTGGAATGTTCCACATGCCCTGGGAGCCCTTGATAGAAAGCGTGTGGCCCTGAAGAAACCCAAGAACACTGGAGCCTTGTACCACAACTACAAGGGGTTCTTTTCCATAGTAATGTTAGCCTTGGTCGATGGGGAGGACAAGTTCAGATGGGTGGATGCTGGGACAGCTGGATCTTGCTCAGATGTCCAGATATTTAATGCCGGTCAGCTGAAGAGGAAGATTGAGGATGGCAGGATAGGCTTCCCTGACCCAGCACCTATAACCCAGGGTGGTAGAGATGTTCCCTACTTCATTCTAGCAGATGATGTATTTGCCCTGAAGACCTGGCTGATAAAACCCTATGGCAGAAGGATGTTAACCAGAGAGGAAAGGATTGCCAACTACAGAATATCAAGGGGCAGGAGAGTTGTTGAAAATGCTTTTGGCATCCTGGTCTCAAGATTCAGAGTGATGTTGACCACTATTGAACTACCCCCAAATACAGTTAGGGAAGTGGTCCTTACCTGTGTGGTTCTGCACAACATACTGAGAAGCCAGTATCAAGGTCAAATGGTGATCAAGAGCCTGGAGATGATGATGATGATGATGATGATGAGGTCCCTGATGATTGTCCATTGATTGGTGGTGCTGCTGGTGGTGGTCCAGACAGAAACCCAGCTAGAGAAGCCAAAAGACAGAGGGATTACCTGAAGGACTACTTCAATAATGAGTGAGCAGTGGCCTGGCAAGATGGCAAATATAAGTCCTGCTGTAGTAACCAGTCCTTTTCAGGACTAATAACCAGTCCTTTTCAGGACTACAATAAATCAGCTGTGCTTGTTCAAAATATCACAACCATTTCCCAACATAAGTCACCCACCCAACAAACAAGCTCAATGCCCAACAAAAGTCACCCTACTAACAAACAGACATTCATTTATTTAAATTTTTTCTCTATGTGGCCTTTTTTCGTTATGTGTAGTACCATGGTTTATTTATTTCATGTTTGGGGTGGTGTGAGTGTTGGGCTTTTTTTTTCTTTTCTTGTGATGAGTATTTGTACTGAACTTTTTCTTGGTTTGGGGAGGGGAATATGAATAACATGTAGCTTAATAAATTGTTTTGGAAGATTTGGTGGCCCTGAAAAGGGCCTGGCAAGTCAAAGACCCACCCTGACTGGATGGCTACTGAGGAGGCTGCTGCTGTTGAGGCGGTGCTGTGGTGGTGATAGTGAAGAGTTGCGGCTGCTGCTGCTGCTGCGGCTGCTGAGGCTGGTCAATGATCTGTGCTGATGTCAGATCTGGTAGCTGGCTTAGTATTCCACTTAGTTTGTGTCTACTGCCCTCGTCCTGTACTGTTAGAGCTGATGTAGGGTTTCCAAAGCCAATGGGGCTGGGTGTGTAGTAGACGTAACTGCTGCTAGCTGCTGCTTGAGTGGAACTAGACGCCTGTTGAGTGGTGTTGGCAGTATCCTGACCATCTGGGACTCCGTTGTGATAGTGGCTGATCTTCTAGGTAGTGGTTGACATCTACGGTTGCTCTTAATGGTTTCAATGTCTCTAAAAATCCGGCCCTTGAGGTCCTCAAACTCCTCTTGGGTCATCTTTTCAGCCTCTGATGCCACATAGTCAAAGAAGGGCTGCATGTCTGACTTCTACTGCAGGAAACCTGAGATCAGTGTCCTCATCTGGTCAAAGTGCTCGAGTATCTTGG
Organism: Sabellastarte sp. h YS-2021; assembly: GCA_964017235.1. Taxonomy (NCBI): domain Eukaryota; kingdom Metazoa; phylum Annelida; class Polychaeta; order Sabellida; family Sabellidae; genus Sabellastarte; species Sabellastarte sp. h YS-2021. The sequence goes on from OZ024940.1 coordinate 29,246,839, forward strand.
AGTCTGTTGAAACTGGTGTAGATGTGAACATAGGTTGACTCCTACTCTCCCTCAGGACACTGGACTCAAGGTGTTCTGTATCAGTAGTAGATCCACAGGATTCGTCCTGCTTGCTGGTGTTTGGACTGGCCTCGAACCCTAAGCTTCTGTTGGCCCCCTTGCGTCTGATGTGGGTCTTGTGGAAACCCATCTGCTGGTAGACCCAGGACTGTCTCTTGGTCATCTCCCTTGGTGCTTAGCCAGATTGTAGCTTGGTGAGCTTGCCATAACGCATTCTCTGGGATTCAAACCATCTTCTGACATCAAAGGGCTGGAGCTTCAGTTCTGCAGAGATTTCTGCCCAGAGAGCCTCCTTCTTCTGTCTGTCCTGGAAACGTGCATGCTCCTTGTCGTTGAGCTCTGGATGCTGCTTCACAAACTCCACAATTGCAGTTTCTTGGCTGTCAGTGAATGTAGCAAAGACCCTGGCTCTCTTGGCTGCTGAGTGGCACTCTGAATCTTCCTCACACCTCTCATCTTCTTCACAAGCTTCCTCAGTAACTTCCAAACATTCCTCTGTCTCTTCTGTACCCTGCTCTGTCCTTTCATCAGTCCTTTCCTCACTCCTCACCTCCTCTCTTCCCTCCTTTATCTTTCCTCATAGCTCCAGTCAATAGCACAAAAAGTAAAAAACTAAAATGTGTCTCTTAACTATAAAATTTGCCTTAAGCTCAAGTATTATATGATATTTAAAAAAACTGAAAACCCCTACAAATCAGTGACACACGTCTCTCAGTAGCCAACCAGTTAGTAACAACGAGAATGTGTGCGCGGTCGCTTATATAGTCTCAGACCCCCTCATTGCCTCGTTTTAATTTCCGACGCGCAGAAAATAGTCGGCTCTTAATCGGTGCTTAGTCCCAGGCCTCCTGGCGCATCCTCAGACAGTCACAGACTAAATTTGTGTGGTCCCAGGTGGCCTGAGGAGGCCGGCTTGGATCGGTTAGGGTCAGGTTCTCTTAGTTGGGGCTTAGTCCAAGACCTTGATTTTTCAGTCCCAGGACACCTGAGATGGTCTGAGGCTTCTTGGGACTAATGAAACTGATTCCTTTTCACACCCATTAAACTTAAAAGGTCTGTTCTGAGTCGGGGACTGGCAAAAAGGCTTCCTGGGACTAAGCTACAGAGGCCTGGGACTAAGGGTCGCAGGAGGCCTGGGACAACATAGGACAGTGTAAATTTGGGTCTGAGGAGGCCTGAGGAAGTCTGGGACTGGACATTTTGTTAACGGCGGGAAATAAGAGTCGGTTAGGGTCAGATAAAATATCAAACGTGTTTGATTTTTTCACGGCCACAACCGCCAACTACCGACCCTTACAGAATGCCTGGGACTAAGCAAATTTTTAAAAACGGCCCCCAAAAACCCTTAATCGGGAACCTTAGTTGTGTGGTGGAACACCCACATAAGTTTCTATTCAATGTAGATTGTGCGAATTTCATATGTGAATGCAAATTGCCATTTTTCCAGGACAATATCTTATGCATTCTAATGCAAATTGCATTTTTACAATGTTTAATCCCAACTTTATTCAGAAAACTCAAAGGCGCCACAGCACAAAGACAGATGACCAGAATTTTGATATCCACAGATAGAGAAAGGGTCAAGCCCGATGGAGAACCCCAGGCAGATACATTTATTGAACACTAAGGTGGGGTATGCCTTAGTGTAAAGGTAGGATATAAGCATCTTTCCGATTATTTTAAAACTCACGCCTAACATTTGTGTACATCCAAAAAAATTCCAGATCACATCTGAAAATCCCAGCTTACAAAATCATGGACACATGAACTTCCTCCTTAAGATACTTTGTTAAACTTTACATAGTTGGTAATGACTTTACTGATAAAGATACCGTATTGATGTGATGGGATAAAAGTCCAGAGTCCACATTCTTTTGTCTTTTGAGGTCTACAAATAAGCAATTTTTGATTTGATAGTTCATTTTTCACAACTGAAGGAACGAATAGCCAGATCTCTTCAAAGACAATGTGACAGCTTGAATCAATACAAATACAGACAATATTCTAACACTGTCAATATTCTATTGGAAAAGATTATTTAACTTTATTGATATTTTTAGTCAAAATGGAAAAAAAACATTTGCCAATTTTGTTGTTATCGCATATTTTCAAATTGCATAATTATTTATAAGTGCCGACAAGCACAAACAGGTGACAACACATTATGGAGGGAATATTGTGTAGTGATATATAACCTAATAATCTGAGCAAACATTTTTATTTACTTTGATGCTTAGTGCACTTAAAACTAAACAATACAATGTGTAATGTCAAACACACACTTCACTTTGGATATGACTTTGATGGAGTTAATTATGGAAACATAAGTGACAATGAAGGAGCTATATTTTGTCATGCTTGAATACATTGTGATGACATGGTAATGATGAAATGATATGACTATTGTTACTCTATATAAGTAAAAAAGCAACAGATCTTTTCTCTGTGTACAATTGAGGATTTCAACATATTAGGATTTGGAGATAAACTGATTCGTTTGACAAGAATTTAAAACCACAACTTGAACAAAGGAAAAAACGAAAGTAAGTTATAGTTATTAAGATTTAGAATGGACAATATGATACATAAATTCTAAAATAAGATTCTATCTAATTTGGTGTCATTCTGTTTAAATAAACCTAATCTAATTAGACATCTATTACCCTTAATCCTGCACTAGTGAAAAAATCAATATTTGTATGTATTTTGCTTTTCATTGTATAAAAGTTTCAGTCTCATTTCATTTGCAAAAGTTAGGGTTTTATGTTCTGTTCAACAGCCAGGGTCATATTGGGACAGGTTCTCAGCATTGTCACTTGTGGGAGTAAAACCCACACACATCCTGTAGTGACAGCCTATGATTAGATGGCAAACTTACTGACCCACTATTCAACAGAGAACCCCATCACGCAAATGAACACAAGTTTGAAGGAGTTTCTGAAAACCAGATAACAAAATAAACAGTTATGCACATTTAATTTATTAATTTATTTAATGTTGCACCTAGTACCTCATTTTGGTTTCAATGAAGTGATTGAAGTGCTTATCTGAATCATTGTGCATCTGCTTATACCTGACCTAGAACTCACACAGTCTCTGTACTAATGGACCTCAAAGCTTCTTAGTTATGCTCATTAAAAGTAAGGTTTATTCACTTTATTTACTTTGAACATATATAAAAATGGAAGGTCAAAGCTGGGATTTTATGTACTGTTCAACAGTCACAGATGAAATTCTAATTCTAATTCTAATTGGACTTTTATAGTGCTTAATCTCCCCAATAGGAAGGGGACTCTAAGGCGCAACAAAACAAAAAAAGTTCAGCACCATGGAGAACACCAGGGTGAGTGAAACTAAGGAGGGTATGCCTTGGTGTAAAGGTGGGTTTTGAGCCGTTTTCTGAAGGAGGCAAGAGAGGGGGACGCACGAATCTCCTCAGGAAGAGCATTCCAAACAGTGGGAGCATCGAAGGCAAAACTATGACCAAACTGTTTGACAGATTTATGGATTGAGGGTTGAAACTTGGGAATGACAAGGAAATTACCACCACTCTGACTGTGCCTGGTACTGTAGGAGCTGCTGTAGGAGGATATGTATGGAGCAAAATACTTGGGGAAACCAGTGTGAAGAAACTTATAGACAAGGGTAGCAGTTTTAAAGACTGAGCGATGTTTAACAGGAAGCCAATGCAGATTCTTAAGAAAAGGGGTTATACTAGTGCATCTACTGGTATTTGATACGATTCTGGCAGCACTGTTTTGGATGCACTGTAATTTATGAAGATTGAGCTTAGAAAGACTCCTGAAAAGTGAGTTACAGTAGTCCAACCGACTGCTTACAAGAGCATTAGCCACAAGTACAGAAGCATCATGAGTGAGAAACCGCCTGACATGTCTAAAATCACGGAGTTGCGCAAAACAACTCTTACAGATATTCTGAACATGTTTGGACATGGAAAAATCGGAATCGAACCACACACCCAGATTCTTGACCCACTCGGCAGGATAGAGAGGACAACCCAAGATGGTAGATGGAAAATGTGCTTGCAATTTGTCCCTCTGCCTTTTTGAACCAAATACAATAAACTCAGTTTTGTCTGGATTAACTTTGAGTTTGCTGGCTGACATCCACTCCTTTATATCGTCCAGGCACCTGTTCAACATTTCAAAGGCTGCAGATGAATCCTTCTGGGATAGATGGATATAGACTTGCGTGTCATCTGCATAACAATGAAACTTTACTCCTTTGTGTTTACTAATAACCAAACTAAGGGGGGTTGTATACAAAGAAAATAACAAAGGACCCAAGACAGAGCCTTGGGGCACACCAAACAGGAGTTTACAAAGATCGGAGAGAGTAGAACCAATTTTTACTGACTGATAGCGCTCAGATAGGTAGGAGGTGAACCATTTAAGGACAGAACCGCCAATACCAAACCAGGTCTGAAGACAATGAAGAAGGGTGGAATGATCAATCGTATCAAATGCTGCTGAGAGATCAAGCAGTACAAGAGCAGTTGGTTCGCCTCATGACAGAGATAGATGAACTTCATTTTTTATAGAAAGAAGAGCAGTCTCAGTCGAGTGGCCAGTTTTATATGCTGATTGATATGGATTGTTTAGGCTATGAACATGAATATGTTCTAACAGTTGCTTAGCAACCACACGTTCAACTAATTTCGACATGAAACTAAGGCCAGATACAGGACGATAGTTTTTAAAGTCGTCAGCAGGAAGAGTAGCCTTTTTAATAAGTGGACTAACTACAGCAGTTTTGAAACCATCTGGGACGCAACCCTCTATGAGCGAGCAGTTAACCAGCTTCGTTATAGATGGTAATAGTATGTCACTACACTCTTTGATGAGAAAAGTAGGCCAGGGGTCCAACAGGCAGGATTTCGTAGGCGAGTTTCTGATGATTTTATCAACAGTATCTGGAGTAACTTCAGTAAAGGTAGTAATTTTTTGGGGGGTCAGAAGAAGGATGAACATCCATTTTGATGCCAGAGGGGATGAAAGTATCTCTAATTGTTTTGATTTTATTATGGAAATAGGAGGCAAACTGGTTCGCCAATGCCTTGTCAGAATCGTGAGGTGGAAGTGTCATATCAGAGACCCTACCCAGGGTTTTTCGCAATACATGCCACAGTTTTCTAGGGTCTTGACTATTATCAGAGATAACTTTACTATGCAAGTTTGACTTATCCTTGGTAACCAGTGAATTACATCGTGCAATTTGGCGACGAAGCTGACTTCTATTCAGTGGATTCTTGGTCTTGCGCCAAGTTCTTTCAAACTGGCGTCTGAGGGATTTAGCACGTCGATAAGAATCAGGCACCCAATCAGTAGAATCTTTCTTTTTCAATCTAGATATCAGTGGTGCGTGCTTGTCGAGAACATCCGTCAAGTCATGTACATATTGTTCGTAAAGGTCCACAACAGAATCAGTGGGTGATTTCACAAAGGAGGTATTTTTAAGATCCGAGCGGAAATCGGACATGTTGATATGGTGGTACTTCTATATTTAATCTTATTTTGAGTATGAGTAGCTTGATGAGGTAGGATAATTAAGCATTTGACTAGTGCATGGTCAGATACAAAGTCACCAATTTTGACATCGATAATAGTATCCTGATCGCTGGGAGAAAGAATGAGATCAAGTGTGTGACCAAGCAGATGGGTAGGTTGATTAACAAACTGTTTGAGATCACATGAGTCAAGAAAGGTCATAAATTTACAACCATCACCACCGGGAACATCAACATGAATGTTGAAATCACCAAAAATATGATATGAGGAGTTGATGGATGACAAGAAACCAACAAAGGACATCAATTCTTCTTGAAATTTGCAGGTACATGATCCTGGAGGGCGATAGACACAGGCAAGCAACAGTGAACGGTCATGAAGTCCCAGAGACACCACCATATTTTCAAATGAGTGGTAGAAAGGAGATTCAATTTTATGTAGGCTGTACGATGATCTAATGAAAAACCTAACACCGCCACCTATACCTGAGGGGCGAGGTGAAACATATACATATATACAAAAGCAGATTGCTCAAGTTGCATACTGCATCCATGAATGCATAGAAACATCTAGAAAGTCTTTGTTAAATAATTATGTGTTTGCCTTCCAGTAACTCAATTAAACAGAACACTGCTTAGTAGATAAAGTCAAAGTTGTGGTTTCACAGCCAGGGTGATATTGGGACAGGTCCTCAGCACTGACACTTGTGACACTTGAGTCCACACAGAGGTGTCAGCCTGTGATTAAATTCCAAACTTGCTAACCCACTAGGTCACCGAAGACCATCACTGCTTAGTAAAGTAAATATAAAATTCTTAAATGGACTTTACAAGTGAAAACTTTATCGTCTGTTTATTTTAAATCAAATGAGCCAAAGTTTTAAAATAAGTCTTGTTTACTTGTTTGTATGTTTAAAGACAATGGCCACTTCAGCAGTCAACCCCCTAGAAAATCATATCAGCTGTAGTGTGTGTCTAGAGGTGTATACTGACCCACATATATTAAGATGCCTTCACACCTTTTGCTACCAGTGTATCCAGGGTGTCGAGCAGGGAAACCAAGTACAGTGTCCAGAATGTAGGCAGTATACTGATGTCAGTGAGGTGAAGAAAGACTTCAAAATGGATAGTCTTATTGCAATCAACATACATGCATTACATAAAGATGACAATCCTCAAGAAACTGTCTGTGATCTTTGTGAAGATTCCACAAAGCCTGTACAATCCTTTTGTACAAACTGTGAGGAATGTTTATGTGCCAATTGTTCTAAGGCTCACGGAAAGAGCAAAGCTACCAAAGATCATAAACTCATACAATTTGCCGATTTGCAGAAATCCAAAAAACAAGAAATGGACAAATATATTAAAACCATCACAGATGAAGAGAGGGATATGGGCAGTAAATATACCAGAAACAGAGAATTAATAGAAAACGTCAAGGAAACAAATGTGAGACAATTCACTGAAGTGAACCAACTGAGAGACAGCATTATTGAGGATGTAAACAGCCACCATGACAGCTTATTATCACATATCCAATCCATCAATCAAAACACCATTCAAAGCTTGGAACAGCAGGTAGAGATGTTCACAGAGGCAAGACAACAGCTGGTAGGTAAGAAACAGTTCTTAGCAGCTGTTTTACAAACCCAAGATATCACTCTGCTCACAGACATTCTGAACAACATGAGTGATCAACTTAAACCAGAACTGGCAGCTATCCACTCTACCTTACAGCAATTTGATATGGATGTTATGTCCTCTGTTAAAGTGGTTAAAGGGATGGACTGGAACCCTGTCACATCCACCAGGGTAGAGTTGGCTGATACAACATCAGTAGGTGGGACTGAGTCCCCATATCACTCACACAGCCCTGGGATAGGTTCATCATCTCACGAAGTGGTTGGTATAGCAGCAGTAGGAGGAACATTACCAAGATATCATGCACAAAGTCCTGGAAGAGGTCTATCATTATATAAAAAGCTAGCAGCAGAACATGGAAAATTCAAAAGATATCACACACAGAATCCTGAAAGTGGTCCTACATCTAATGACGTGGTTGATACAGCAGCGGTAGGTGGATTGTCAGCACATCACAAACAGAGCCCTGGAAGAGGTCTATCATTTTATGAAAAGCTAGCAGCAGAACATGGAAAATTCCAAAGATATCACACACAGAATCCTGAAAATTATCCTACATTTATAGAAGAGCCTGGCAGAGCAGCAGTAGGTAGGAGGTTGCTAAAATATCGCCAACAGAGTCCTGAAATTGGTCCATCATCTGATGAAGAGGCTGGTACAGCAGTGTCAGCTAGTTCTTGGACGGGTCTGTCATTAGACACAGTGGTAAGAAATATGGATACATGTAGAACTCATGGTGCATAGTTATTTCAGAACTTAGAATGTCTCACCCAATACAGTGAGACCCAGTAAATTCAGACTCTGAATTTAACACTGACCAGATTCACAAAAAGTCTCCAAAAGTTCCAAACCCAAACTCAGTTTTGTCTCAGACATACCATTTTTTTATCAGCCAAATATTTTCTCGACTTAAAATTTTCAGAACATTTCTCTGCTGAGACAAAAAATCAATATAAGATTATACCTGTCAATCATAAGAATCAATATTTCAATGATTTTCATCAAAAGATTTTCATCACAACCACTGTGCCATGTATACAGATCTTCGAACACCAAAATCTGTACCAATTTAAAAAAAAATGAATATTTATTCAAATGAGGTCATGCATAGAGATTACAAAGTCAACAAGATGCACCAGGGAGGGTATAATTCTGAATGACTTTGTAGACTTCCAGCACATAGTTTCCTTTTACTTCCCAATACATTTCATATCTGTAGAATCAATATTAAGAGAGATTGAAGCCAAAGAACTAACTCAGCAATTTGAGCAATAAGGGGTGTAGGGCTAAATCTGCCTACTAGGTTCACTGCACATGGTTTCCGATTACCTCCCAATACATTCAAAACCTGTACAGTAAAAATGAAAGAGATATAAGCCCCCCAAAAATCAAAATATGTCATTTATGACCCCAGTTTGACCAATAATTGGGTGCAGTGGGTAAATCTGAACATTTTAAAACTCTATTCATATGGTTTTTTTATTGCCGCCCAATACACTCAAAATTTCTAAAAGGAATAATATATGAGATACAAGAGGAGAGTGCCCGTGAACGGGCACTGTGTCAGCTGACTGAATGTTTTTGATTTGTGATGGTGATAATGAGAGGAAAGCATAATTATCAGGGAAAGGGCTGTACAGAAATACAGTAAATCGTAACTGAACAGCATGTTCGAAAGATATTCCGAAGCTGACAGAAGAAAAGGACAAAAAAGTTGTGCCCTGCAAATGGTATTATTAAATAAAGTAACAAGGTAATTGTTTAAGTGTAAAAAGTAGGTTAAAAATATTTAAAGAAATACTATAAATGCAATATCCTCGTTCGACCATGAAGAAGGGGTCCAAAGGTCAAATCTGACCATACCAAAAGATTCCCAGCCAAAGAATTTAGGATGGTTTACCATCTCAAACCTCTCGGACCAATAATAAGTGAGTCATAGGCACTTTTTAAGTTTGGCTATCCTTGTTTGACCTTGAAGGAGGGGGTCCAAGGTCAAATCCGACCACACAAAAAAATTCCCAGCCCATGATTTCCTGTAGCTTGTTTACCATCCCAAACTTGTAGGACCAATAATAAGCGAGTTCTAAGCAATTGTAAGTTTGGCTATCCTCAATTGACCTTGAAGGAGGGGTCCCAGGTCAAATCTGACCACACCAAAAGAATCCCAGCCCATGATTTCCTATATGTTGGTTTACCATCCCAAACCTCCAAGACCAATAATACACGAGTTATAAGCACTTTAAGTTTGGCTATCTTCGTTTGACCTGGAAGGAGGGGTCTAAGGTGAAATCCGACCACACCAAAAGATTCCCAGCCCATGATTTTCTATAGGTTGGTTTTCCATTCGAAACCTCTAGGACCAATAATAAGTGAGTTATAAGCACTTTTAAGTTTGGCTATCCTCATTTGACCTTGAAGGAGGGGTCCAAGGTGAAATCCGACCACACCAAAAAATTCCCAGCTCATGATTTTCTATAGGTTGGTTTTCATTCCAACCTCTAGGACCAATAATAAGCGAGTTATAAGCACTTTTATGTTTGGCTATCCTCATTTGACCTTGAAGGAGGGTTCCAAGGTCAAATCGGACCATATTAATAGATTCCCAGCCCATGATTTCCTACAGGTTGGATACAATGATTTACTCAACAGTGAGAACCTGAAAGTAGCTATTGCTCAGCTATGCCATGACATACAGGTCTGCAATTTCACTATGTTATAGCTGACCAAAAATTATGTGAATAACATATTTAAACAAAATACTTTAAATGTAATAATTTTCAAGTTACAACTGATTTATTCAAGAGTGAGAACCTCAAAGTAACTATTACTCAGCTATGCAATGAGCTACATGTCTGAATTTTTGCACTGTTATAGCTGACCTAAAAGTAGGTGAACAACATATTTAAGCAAAATACTGTAAATGCAATAGTTTTCAAGTTACAACTGATTTACTCAATAGTGAGAACCTGAAAATAGCTATTGCTCCACTATGCCATGAGCTATAGGTCTGTAATTTCACTATGTTATAGCTAACCCCAAAGTAGGTGAACAATGTATTTTAACAAAATACTCCAAATGCAATATTTTTCAAGTTATAGCTGATTTACTCAACAGTCAGTGCCTGAGAATAGCTATTGCTCAGTTGTGCCATGAGCTACAGGTCTGTAATTTCACTATGTTATAGCTGACCCAAAAGTAGCTGAATAACATATTTGCACAAATTTCTGTAAAGGCAATAGTTTTCCAATCACGCCTGATTTACTCAACAGTGAGAACTTCAAAGTAGCTATTACTCAGCTATGCAATGAGCCACAGGTCTGGAACTTCACTATGTTATAGCTGACCCCAAAATAGGTGAATAACATATTGCAACAAAATACTCTAAATGCAATAGTTTTCAAGTTATAAGTGATTTACTCAACAGTGATAACCTAAAAGTAGCTATTACTCAGCTATGCCATGAGCTACAGGTCTGAAATTTTACTATGTTATAGCTGACCCAAAAGTAGCTGAATAACATATTTATACTAAATTCTCTAAATGCAATAGTTTTCAAATTACAAGTGATTTACTCAACATTGAGAACTTCAAAGTAGCTATTACTCAGCTATGCAATGAGTCACAGGTCTGGAACTTCACTATGTTATAGCTGACCCCAAAATAGGTGAATAACATATTGACACAAAATACTCTAAATGCAATAATTTCCAAGTTATAAGCGATTTACTCAACAGTGATAACCTAAAAGTAGTTATTACTCAGCTATGCCATGAGCTACAGGTCTGAAATTTTACTATGTTATAGCTGACCCAAAAGTAGCTGAATAACATATTTATACTAAATTCTCTAAATGCAATAGTTTTCAAATTACAAGTGATTTACTCAACATTGAGAACTTCAAAGTAGCTATTACTCAGCTATGCAATGAGTCACAGGTCTGGAACTTCACTATGTTATAGCTGACCCCAAAATAGGTGAATAACATATTGACACAAAATACTCTAAATGCAATAATTTCCAAGTTATAAGCGATTTACTCAACAGTGATAACCTAAAAGTAGTTATTACTCAGCTATGCCATGAGCTACAGGTCTGAAATTTTACTATGTTATAGCTGACCCAAAAGTAGGTGAACAACATATTTAAGCAAAATACTGTAAATGCAATAGTTTTCAAGTTACAACTGATTTACTCAATAGTGATGACCTAAAAGTAGCTATTACTCAGCTATGCCATGAGCTACAGGTCTGAAATTTTACTATGTTATAGCTGACCCAAAAGTAGCTGAATAACATATCTATACTAAATTCTCTAAATGCAATAGTTTTGCAATTACAACTGATTTACTCAATAGTGATGACCTAAAAGTTGCTATTACTCAGCTATGCCATGAGCTACAGGTCTGGAACTTCACTATGTTATAGCTGACCCCAAAATAGGTGAATAACATATTGACACAAAATACTCTAAATGCAATAATTTCCAAGTTATAAGCGATTTACTCAACAGTGATAACCTAAAAGTAGTTATTACTCCGCTATGCCATGAGCTACAGGTCTGAAATTTTACTATGTTATAGCTGACCCAAAAGTAGGTGAACAACATATTTAAGCAAAATACTGTAAATGCAATAGTTTTCAAGTTACAACTGATTTACTCAATAGTGATGACCTAAAAGTTGCTATTACTCAGCTATGCCATGAGCTACAGGTCTGAAATTTTACTATGTTATAGCTGACCCAAAAGTAGGTGAACAACATATTTAAGCAAAATACTGTAAATGCAATAGTTTTCAAGTTACAACTGATTTACTCAATAGTGATGACCTAAAAGTAGCTATTACTCGGCTATGCCATGAGCTACAGGTCTGAAATTTTACTATGTTATAGCTGACCCAAAAGTAGCTGAATAACATATTTATACTAAATTCTCTAAATGCAATAGTTTTCCAATTACAACCGATTTACTCAATAGTGAGAACTTCAAAGTAGCTATTACTCAGCTATGCAATGAGCCACAGATCTGAAACTTCACTATGTTATAGCTGATCCCAAAATAGGTGAATAACATATTGAAACAAAATACTCTAAATGCAATAGTTTCCAAGTTATAAGCGATTTACTCAACAGTGATAACCTAAAAGTAGCTATTACTCAGCTATGCCATGAGCTACAGGTCTGAAATTTTACTATGTTATAGCTGACCCAAAAGTAGCTGAATAACATATTTATACGAAATTCTCTAAATGCAATAGTTTTGAAGTTATAAGCGATTTACTCAACAGTGATAACCTAAAAGTAGCTATTACTCAGCTATGCCATGAGCTACAGGTCTAAAATTTTACTATGTTATAGCTGACCCAAAAGTAGCTGAATAACATATTTATACGAAATTCTCTAAATGCAATAGTTTTTAAGTTACAAGTGATTCTACTCATGATGGAAGTTACTGAAAAGCCCAAAAGTAGCTATTACTCACTTAGCTATTGAGACAGGCACCCAACTTACTCACCATATTGTAGCTATGAAAAAAGTAGCTGAATAACATATTTTAACAAAATGCTCTAGATGCAACAGTTTTCAAGTTATAAATGATTTTGTGCATGATTTCATAAATTTTAATGCATTAAAAATTATTAAAAAAATTTATTAAAAAAAAGTAAGACAGATCCAGGTCTCATACTCACACAAGAGAATCTACCTCTGGCCTAGTACATATATGCAAGATATGAGAGAAATCCCTGCAATAGTCACTGAGAAAATTGTGATTAAGTGTTGAAATTTTCACACTTTTGGTGGGGGTACCCCCCTTGTAATGTCTCTAGCAAACAGACGAACAGACAGATTTGCATGCCTTGAACAATTTTTCATCCTCGATAGATAAGGTATCTTTTAAAAAAAACAGCACGTCTCTAGGCCTTGTAGTTTTGGAGAAGAAGTTGTTCACGCGGACGCGTACGCGTACGCGGACGCGTACGCCCACGCCGCAGAGTGACGACATAATGTCAGCTGACTGACAAGTCAGCTGACATAAAAAGCGAAAATCACAAAATTTGTGATTTTATGACCCCCAGTGTGACTTATAAGGGGGGTCAGTGGGTAAATGTGACTGGCTTTTTAGACTCCCTGTATATGGTTTCCTATGACCTCCCAATGCATTCTAAAGCTCTCAAAGCAATAATAAAGGAGATAAAACCCAAAAACACAAAATCTGTGATTTTATTACCACAGTTTGTCCCATAAGGAAAAGAGGTTTCCTATTACCTCCCAATACATTTTATGGCTTTAAATGCAACAGATAAGGATATAATAGGGGGTTCTGATGAATTTAAGCTTTTTGTTTACTACCTGGTATAAAATCGCTCATTGTCCAAAATTGCTCAGTTTTTGTCCAATCGCTTCCATCTTCTAATAATATTGACAGTATTGTTATGTAGTATTGATGGTATTGTTATGTAAAATAACGACCTCCTACAGCGTATAATTTTGGCTGAGAAACAAACTGGTATAGTCCAAAAACTTTATTTTATGTTGATAGAAGTTTTATAATAAAATCCTCTATAAAGGAATTTTTTGTGCTTGTTGAAAAGCAAAAACCTCTGTCATTTTTAGGCCTCCATTATCTGGGTGGGTGTGATTACAATTTTTCTCTTAACTCCTGGAGGTTTGTGGTTCCATAAAAGTTAAAAATTGTTTTGTCTAACTGCTCCAAAATATCTTTTGGTGTGAAAGCTGTAGACCAGGTCTCCAAGATTTTAAATACTTAAGGTCTTACACATTTTTGGAATGAGAGAGAGCTTTCACCTTTTGGACTATCACTCAATTCACCATGGTGTAAGGAGTACTTAAAGCTTTCAAATACCATATTTTATATCAATCCAGAAGAAGTTGTAGCAGTTTGTGGTTAAGCCATCTAACCCTGGTGACTTGTCATTTGACATTTCTTTTAAAGCTGATGACAATTCCATGACAGGCAATGAACAGTCTAAAAATTTATTCTGCTCTTCATTTAATTTTGGTATATCATATGTTTTAAGAATTTGCTTGATAGTTTTCCTTTCTTCTGTGCATTTATTCGTTGTACAAAGTTTTTCCAAAAAGGAGGCTTTGCTCTTCCAAAATATTCTTGGCATATTTATCACAGTACCCATAGAATTGATCACCGATTTCATATGTTTATTATCATAATTTCATTACTCTAAAGATATAATAAATATTTTATAGTTCAAATGGTAGCTTACACAATGGTACATGTACTGGTTTTATGTTATGTAAAACACTAAAATGATTAACAAACACATATTGGAATGTTTGAAAATATGTTTAACTGCAAACATTATTCATCTGTTGAATTAATTTATTTTATCTTTTTGTAGTTTCAGAATAGAAAAGAAATCCATGGAAGATACAGAAAAGTGAAAAGTGTTGACATAAGTTTTACTCCATCTAAACTGTGTGTATACAGAGATGAGCTGTGGGTGGGGGCTGGAAGAAATGGTGTGTTTGTTTATAATAGTGAATTACAAAAAATAAAACAAATTACAAACAAGAATTTTCAAGTTGTCAATTCCATCCTCAAAACAGACACAGATGTCATTGTATGTGACAAACATACAGGTCTCCATCTTTTGAACCAGCAAGGTGATTACCTCAACCAGATCTGTGCTGGTCACTTTAGTGATGTGAGTGTCACCAATAACACACTCTTTGCTTTAGAATTTAGAAAAGAAAAAGTTCATTTGTACACTAAATTTCAGAACAGCTGGGTCAAAGACAGGGACTTGCATCTGTCAGATTACAGTGAAGGGTGTGATACAGATAGACTATGTACAACCAGTACACACATCTATGTAAGCTGTTATACAACCCATTTTGTGTGTGTTTACTCCTTATCAGGTGAGCTTCTTTACAAACAAAGGAGTTGTGGTTTGGGTAAGGAGGCAAAAGTGCGTAAGTTTTACCATCCTATCCTCAGTGATGTGGACAGTGGAGGGCAGTTACTGCTATGTGACTGTGGTAACCATAGGCTACAGGTGTCTGAGGGCCTGACAAAACACTGGGCTAAAATCAAAGGGCTGGAGGAGGTGGGTACACCTTGGTGTGCTGGGGTGGGGCACAGACACCTCTGGGTGGGGAATATTTTAAATAAAAAATTAGTGAAGTATGAAGCACAGTAAAAAAGTGTAAATAAGTTGATATAAATGAGGAATTTGAATGCAAGAAGGAAGTCTGAATCAATTATTTATTTTGATCTCTTTATAATTCCTTCACATACACATACTGATTAAACTCCATGACTTTAAAGACTGTTTTACGATTGCTTTTATGTTGTATTTTAAGTAAACATTGGCACTCTTTATAAAGTATATAATTTACTTTATTTCTTTTTTATTATTTCTGTCATGGTGTCAACAGTTTTAATATTTCTTACCAGTTATGTCACCTGGATGTATAACACAATCTTTCACAAGAATATTATTTTATTTCTGATTGAGATACAACGTTAACTTTTTAAAGGGATTTTATATATATTGCAAACATTTCCAGATTAACATTTCACTCAGTTTAGCCAGTCACTAGTTTACTTCCTTTTCTAGATGAGTCAATTTACAGTCACATCACATAACTTCTTTCCTGCCACAAAACTGAGAAATGAAACTAGAACCTTTTGCGCCAAGTCTAATGGATGCCTTTGATGTTCGTTCAGGCAGTGTCAACCATTGTAGCTTTGTATTGGTACATACAGTCACATCACAGTACTTCTCTACTGTTACAGAATTGAAAATTTAAACTTAAAAATCTACATTATTGAAATTTAAGACTCAAACAGTCTTCTATATAAAAACGCACAAGTTTTCAGGTATATTTGGCGTCCTTGTTTAAGTCCCAGAATCTGGTTGTACACAGTTTTTTCTATATTTACCTTTCACTTATAATTTACTCTTTATGTCATATGTCAATAGCTCTAGTTAAATTTGTGAGTTTGAATTTAATTTTTTTGCAAAACCTACACAATTTACAGCATACTGCGTGTCTTTATCTTTGTTGTGAGATTTGTGCAACTGCAAACAAAACTCCTTTAAGTGATATCTTGGTTAAGTAAAATTATTTTTTGGTTCCAAAAAGTTCCACTTATCAGGGTTCACACTGTATTATATGTTTCTCTTAACCAGAAAATACTTCTGCTTAACCAGCAATTCCGGATAACAGGATAGATTCTTGTCTAAAATGCTGATCCTTTTACTAATTAAAAGAGAATTCTACTTAATAGAGCTCCGATTAATGGGATTTTATTTTATATTCCTACTGTTGCTTTATTTCTGAATTTTAATAAATAATTAGAAGATGCAAATCATAAAATGATGCGAACAAGCTACTGGTATTTTTTATGCATTTATTTAGGGGGCCACGGTGGCAGAGTGGTAACACTCTCCCCTCCCACCTCTGAGGCCGGGGTTCGATCCCCGTCACAGCCTCAAGTGAGAAAGCTGGTAGTTGCTTGCCGTTGGTCAGCAGTTTACAGTACACAACCCTAACGAACTGTATGTACTGGTTTCCTCTGCCCTTCTAACTACCCGTTGTGATATGACCTGTACAGTGTTGAAAGCGACGTAAAACCCCAAATAAATAAATATACATTTATTTACAGCAAATCTAACATATTTTACCTGTTTTATAAGTTGGAGTTTATTCCAGAAATGAGGTCACTTGCTGGTTGAGAATTTGTACATTGCCTTGTCACAATGACATCTGAATGTTCTGATAATTCATAAATTTGTACTTTATCAGTGACATGGATTCAAACATCATTCATTTTCAATAATCAGTAAAATTAAATAGTTTTCAAGAATTTTCTTAATATTTTGGTGTCAATAAAACCAGGAAAACATGTTGTATGCTTGTGTTTTAAATGAACAGACGTCATGCTTTGTACACACACAGTTGAGTGGTTCTTAACGTCATTTTACACACATGCAGGAGTGTATATAATATTAAAATGTAAATATAACAAAACTTTAAAATTGTGAGGGGTTTATTATTCAAGGTGAAATGAGACCATAAAAGGTAGACAATAATATTTATTATTTTAATTTGTAAATATTTTAGTTATGTTATAGTCTTACAGAAGTAATATTTTACATAGAGATTCTTATCTAGATAAATTTCAACAAACTATTGTTTTTGCTAGTTTTTTCTCCAAGCTTAACAACAGACATCATTTGATTTTTGGATTCTGTAACATTACAAAAACTACTGCACTGAATTTTTCAAAGTAGATGGGTATAATTTTAACATAAAATTAATTTGGGGAATAATCTAGAAACCATTAAAGATCTAAAATTTTAGAGGTGTTTTATCAGATTATAAGTTGTCAGGTCATGATAGCCATATGAATGGTTGAATGACAGAACTGACAACCACTCAGGCATACATAATCTCATCATTCCAAATCCCCTGAATTACTATGGGAGAGCATATAAAATGTCCAAGTACTTGTCAATAGTGAACTGATAACCCACAAAAAGTTGCATGAAAATTTGGGTTCCACCTTTGTTTACACATGTAACTCTTTTTATGTGTTATACTTTAATGGAAAATTAGTTGTGCATGCAAAAATGTGAACATTTAAAATTGTAAAACAGCATATGTGCAATATCGATATCAGACTTCCTTGGCTTTGAATGTAGATAATGAATTTTTTTTAAACGGTATATACCTGTTTAATGTTTAGTGAAAACACACTCATCACAAAGACAAACAAGCAGAGAAATAAACAGACTAATAAACACACCCCAAAACAAATCGTGGTAGGAGTAATGATCAATGGGTCCTTAAATACTTGACCTTGTGTGAGATCATTGTACCTGATTTTGTCATATCGTAGACATTATACAGCACTGTTTTGACCTGAAATAAGATATACTTTCGAAATGCATCATATATGCTGAAAAACAGATATATTACAGTATTCAATTCAACTATAGACCTCATAACAGCTTCTAATTAAATTCTGTTTAATAGAAATGGGCTTACAGCTGAATACATAAAACTTCCACTTAATCAGGAATTCCAGATAATAGAGTTATTTTCAAAGATGGCGAAAAGGGCCTGATATTTACTTCTATGTAAAAGGGGAAATTCTAATTAACAATGACACACTTGCAGACACCACAATCCCATGACAAGATACTAGAGATTTTATCAATTGATAAAGTGACACTTTACCACACAGAAGTCAAGTACCGTTATCAGTAGAAAAATAAAATATGTGTTTATTTAAATCCAATAACACACATTAAGCATTATCTGAATTGTGTAGAAGGAATATGGAGTATCACTTAATTTAGAAATGCATTATAAGCAGTTTATATCTCTATTTCCATACAAGCAAGTCTGTCTTTTATATCCTTCCTAAGAGTTATAAAGTACTTATTTATTTATTTACCTATTTATTTATTTGTGAATAAAATGTGTAATAGTTTTCTCTGAAATTTATCTAGATAAGAATCTCTATGTAAAATATTACTTCTGTAAGACTATAACATAACTAAAATATTTACAAATTAAAATAATAAATATTATTGTCTACCTTTTATGGTCTCATTTCACATCTATTTAGCCTTTTAGTTGGCTTCGTTCAAACATTTCCATATTTGGTAAAGTTCTTTAAAGATAACAAGAAATTGGATATAAGAAGGTCAACATTAAGAAGTTACAACATGGGTTTAAGAATCCTTGTATAACTTAAAACATTATAAAAACTCATTTATTTGGTAAAGTTCTTTAAAGATAACAAGAAATTGGATTTAGGCAGGTCAACATTAAGAAGCTACATACTTTTCCCATTTA
Organism: Sabellastarte sp. h YS-2021; assembly: GCA_964017235.1. Classification (NCBI taxonomy): domain Eukaryota; kingdom Metazoa; phylum Annelida; class Polychaeta; order Sabellida; family Sabellidae; genus Sabellastarte; species Sabellastarte sp. h YS-2021. The sequence goes on from OZ024940.1 coordinate 29,265,916, forward strand.
TGATGGTATTGGTATAAGAATCATTGCATAACTTAAACCTCACAAATAATTCTATGCTGCAAAAACATATCCAAGAAACGAATTTTATGTCATGTTCAGCTAGAAGCAAAATGATTAGCTAATGCCCTCAAGTATAAGTCTAGTTATGCATACTTTTTCTCTATAGTTATGCATACTGTTGGTACAGTTTGTATTTATATTTAAATATCTTTTGCAGCCAAAAATTAACATTTTAGATAATGTAATTTTTCCAAAATAAACATTATTTCCTTACTTAGGGTCAGACAAGGGGTCAGACAAGGGGAGTGTTATTTACCTCTATGTAAAAAGGCAGTCTAATTAACAGATGAAACACTTGTAAACACCACAATCCCATGGGTACATGCTTGAGACTTTATCAATTGATAAAGTGACACTGTGACCACAGAAATCTATTAGCATTATCAGTAGAAAAAAATATGTGTTTATTTAAACCCAATAAAACACATTAAGCATTATCTGAATTGTGTAGAAGGAATATGGAGTATCAATTAATTTAGAAATGCATTATAAGCAGTTTATGTCTCTATTTCCATACAAGCAAGTCTCTGTTTTATACTCCTGTGAATCTGAAATTTATTTGTGAATAAAATGTGTAATGGTGTTCTCTGAAAAATACCATTTGAAAACGTTATAAAAACTCATTTTGTGTACATAAAAAGACTCGAAATCCAAAATTAAGTGGATATCAAAAGTGTGTACATGAAAACATCTATTTAGCCTTTTAGTTGGCTTCGTTCAAACATTTCCATATTTGGTAAAGTTCTTTAAAGATAACAAGAAATTGGATATAAGAAGGTCAACATTAAGAAGTTACAACATGGGTTTAAGAATCCTTGTATAACTTAAGTCTCACAAATAATCCTAAGCCGCAAAAACATATCTAAGATCTCTGGGTACAAGAAACAAATTTCATGTCATGTTCAGCTAGAAGCTTGTGAATCAAAATGATTAGCTAATGCTCTCAAGTATAAGTCTATTTATGCATACTGTTGGTAGAGCTTGTATTTTTATTTAAATATCTTTAAATATTTATTGAAATATTTATTTAACTATTTATTTAAATATCTTTAAATATGTAACCAACAATTAACATTTTAGATAATGTAATATTTTTAAAAATAAACATGACAAGGAGGGTGATTTATAATTATAATACTGTTTAGACTTTTTAATGCAAGCCACATCAATTAGCTAAAAAAACTGCATCTATCAAACTCAGCCAAAAAATAGTTCTAGATACAATACACACACAATACACACAGTAGTGACAGCTTGTGATTAGATGCCAATATGGCTAACCCATTAGACATTATTTAATAAGCAGTGTTTTACCCTGGCTTTGGTGTATATTTAAAACACTGGGAGAAACACCTAAAATTTACATATATTGAAACAGGCAATTTTCATTCAAGATTTTAAAGGTTTTACTATTGAACAGACAAAGTATATATGTCAAATTAATTAGTCATACGGTGGCTTTGATTGGGAAGTTTTTTCTGGTAGAGAGAAAGCTGATTTTCAATTTCTCTCCATATTTCTTTTTCCTTAACAGATCTAAAGCTCTCTAAGTTTTGAAAGGAAAACATTAGAAATCATAATTTGCAAGAACAAAACAATATTGTGGAAAGCTTACCAGGAAATGGATTTTGTAGTTCAAAAATGAAAGTAATAAAACTTATCTTGTATAACACACAGTGAAAAACATGTATATAGATCCATAAAATAAATTTTTTTGACCTGGAAAATGAAATTTTCTATTTAAAGAGAAATGATTGTGGTTTCAATTAGAACTCCTAAGAGGTGAAAAATGTTTACATGTTTTATGAAAACAGATCTCCATGCAAAAATATATTTGTGCATGAAACTTATGACTTTGAATGTAGCATATTCTATGTCAAAAACACCTGGGGTAGGTTTTAAAAAGGGACATTGTCCAAAAGTCAGAAAATAACTTAGCATGGACTTAGATTTTAAATTAAGACTTTGCCTTAAACTCAGGCTAAGTCTGTGGTATTAAACTTAGAGGGTTTCACAAAGCTGACAAGTCTCTATTTTGACCAAATCTGTCTGGGGTGGGCTTAACTTTTGTAAACAAAGACTTAAATGTGGCATCCATAAACTTTTCTCACTGCACATTTTGAAATGCCTAAAAAGAATAAACATATAGAAAGGTTATATGTCACCAGTAAAAGCTTTGACTAGAAATAAAGGCCACATGATATAGAAACCCACTGTGGTTATTTGATATGCTTGGTCTTTTCTAAGTCAACCTTTATAAAACCAATGTTAGTTTTTAGACTTAGCTAAGGCAAAAGGCTCAAATTTAAGTCCCTCATTTAGTCCAGACTAAGTCTAAGACCCTTTGTGAAAAGGGTCCCATGGCTGGTATTCACAAAGGGTCAGAGACTGAGCCAGGTCTTAGGCTTAACTGTGGGCTTTGACTTAAGACTTTGGTCTCAGCTAGGTTATGTCTTACATCTGTATTCACAAAAGGTGACATAGTTCATGTTTTTTAGTGACATTCATGTAAAGTTTTATAACCACAGCAAACTAACTGATCAGCCAGCCATTCAAACTATTGCTTGCAACATAGTTATTGCCTAAATCCATCCTATGTAAATGCAAGCTACAGACATGGGCTAGTTTTCCCATTAATGACATCAGCTATATATATAAATACATACACAAATCTATAAATACACTATAATAAATCTTTTCATACTTAATCTTAATTGTATTTAAGACCTATTTAAAAAAAACTTAAGAGCCATACCTTCCAGTCTTAACGTATGACATTGGCTAAGCCTAAAACTGGTCTTACCATTTTTGAAAATACCGCTAAGACTAAGCCAAAAGTCTCAGGTTATTTTCCAAGAAAATTATACAAAAGTCTTAACTTTGAGCCTACACCCTGGGTAAGACCCTTCTTGCATACTGGTCCAGGTTTTGCAGTGAATCTTTCCCCAACAATATGTAACAATTTAAAAATTTAAAGTTACAGTTTTCAAAATCTGTTTGACTGCCAGGGTTGACATTGCTATTTGTGAGAGCATATGTTCATTGACAGGGATCAGCAACATATTGTTTCAGGTCAGCTATCTACCAAACCAATTAAACCATCCATTTGTCTTTATGTTTTAATTATTGACTCATTCTATTATCAAATTGTCATAAAAGGAGCATTTATTAAACAAGAGACATTTAATTAAAAACTTACGGTATCTGTAACGATTTGTATTCAATTTCAAATGTAGGTCAGTATTGTGAAAGGACATGCTGAATGTAAAAACAGTGAGGACTAATCTTTAATTATTAAATACATTGTTTATGCAAGCTTGCAAGATTATTACAATAAGAACATTTTACATTTTTATTTGAACATATTTATTTGACCTTGACCGCATAACTATTAATTATGGTTTGAGGCTTGTTAAAACCACTAAAATATCAATGCATTAAAATGAAGGTTTTTAAGTTTAAGTTGTAACTGTAAGAGGTGGATTTTGCCAAAGGTAAAAAACTCTCACAACCAAACTAAATTTATTTTTGTCAATGTCACATTTGTTCACTAACAGTTTCTAGATATTAAGTGAAGAATGACTATTTTTATTACATGTAAAAATTTGGTAATCCTTTTTAGTGGATGTTAAACACAATAATTTAAAATTTAAATTACAAACATATATTGATATTCATATTCAAGTATATCAAATGGTTCATTACAATTAGATTTTCGATTATGTTATCCTTTTTATTTTAAGTATTAATTAATTTAAAGTCATTTGGTCAGTGAACATAGAATTAAAGCCAGTCTGATTCCCTTACATCCCTAGTAAAATTGAAGCATCAACTTTCCCATTTGTGACACATGATCAATTAGCATACTAATGAACAGCAATTTTGGTGGAAACTCTGGCCAAAACACCAGGCTTACATTAAGTTTAATTGACTGGTGGATATGCAAATTACATTGGAGTGGAGCAAAACAGTGCTTATTGAATAATGTCTAATAAGCCATCATAGACCTCTGCATACATGAAGGGAAATCAAAATCACAATACACATCTGAACATAACTAATTACAAAATTATGAATGTGAAAACGTGCACTTCCTTTTGAGATACTTGTTAAATAACTTGCATATTTGGTTAAGTGTTTACAGGTAAAGATACACTGCTGATATAACCCATATTTTTTCTCTTATAAGTAATAAAATAATTAATTACAAGTATTTCTTAAAAGACTGATATTATAATTTCTGCTTCACAATTAAAGAAATTGTTTTCATGAGATAGAGTTAATGGTAAAATATAAACAGCCATGACACTGAACTCCTACAACCCTTACCAGTGTCCCTACCAAATATCAACTTCCTACACCTTACAGTTTCTGAGTTATAGTCCAAACAAGACTTTCAAACTCAAAGTCATTACAAGATCAAAGGATAAATCAAGATCATATCATGAAATTCACATCTACACCCCCAATTAATGTCTCTACTAAGTATCAACTTCCTACATCTTACGGTTTCTGAGAAACTGCTCAAACAAATTTTTTCCACTGACTGCGTACCTGCTCATCTGGATGCGATGGGTGAATGCAATAATCCAACAGTTCTCAAGGGCTGTGGGGATAAAATAACTAGAACAAGTATTTACTAATAATCTATCATGTTTTACCCATTTTATAAGTTGGAGTTTATTCAAGAAATAAAGCCACTTGCTTGTTGAGAATTTGTCCATTGTCTTTGTCAAAATTACATCTGAGTGGTGTGGTAATATGTAAGTTTAACTAAATTTGTACTTTTTAATTAGCATTTATTCAACCATCATTCATTTCAATAATCACTGAAATGAATAGTTTTCAAGAAACTTCAGAATATTTTGGTTTCAATCAAGCTAGAAAAACATGTATGAGTTTATATGAACAGATGTCATGCTTTGTACACACACAGTTGAGATGTTCTAAATATCATTTTATAAACACCCAGGATAATAAAATTGAATTATAACAAAGCTTTAGAATTGTGAGGGGCTTAATATTTAATGTAAAAATAAGACCATGAAAGCTAAACAATAATATTTATGAATTTAATGTGTAATTATTTTAGTTATGTTATAGTCTTACTGACATAATATCTTACATAGAGATCCTTAAATAAATAGATTTAATAAAGCTTTTGTTTTCTTGTTTTCACACATTGTTTTTTCCACCAGGCCTAACAACAGGTGTGATTTGATTTTTGGATTCTGCTTGTATGTTAGTAACATTACAAAAACTATTGCACTGAGTTTTTATTTTTTAAAGAAAAGTGGTATAGTTTTAACATAGAAGTAATTTAATTTTGGGAATAATCTACATATCATGTATAGGTCTAGGATTTTATAGGATTTTTTCAGACTATGGGATTGGTCTGATATAATAATGAATGATCAAATGACAAACATGTCAACCGCTAAAGCATACATAAAATCACCATTCCAAATCTCATGAATTAATATGGGAGAGCCTATAAAATGTCCAAGTACTTGTCAGAGGTTAAATAATAACCATGGAAAGTTGGATAAAAATTTGGGTTCCACCTTTGTTTACACATGTAACACTTTTAATGTGTTATACTTTGATGAAAAATTAGGTGTGCATGCAAAAATGTAAACATTTAAAAATGCAAAACGATACATAGTTTTGGTATTTAATTGAATGTTTAATATCAATATCAGACTTGCCTGGCTTTGAATATCTAAAATGAATAATTGTTAAATTGTGTAGATGTTATTAATTTGTTTAATGTATAGTGAAAACACATTAATAGCAAAAAATTTACAATATGTTTAATTTTGGCAAGTTTTTGTATATTTATTTTTATACTCATTGCAATATCTCCAAAAACAGGACTCAGAGCGCTATTTAACCCATCCATCTGCATAGATACAGCCCCAACTGACAAGTAACTCACATTCCTCTAACTGAAAGATGGAGGCTCAAGGATGACCATTTATCAACACCCTTGAGGTTCTTTAGCCTGCCACTAGGGATAGGACCCAATGACAGAGGACCACCATTTTAAGTGGTCATTTGAGCCACTATGTATCTGAATCTACCTTAGTTTGAATCCACATCCTCTGACTTCCTAGACAGGTGTGTTACCCTCTAGGCCACAGTGGCAAGTGGTTCACAACCATGTTTTTGCTTATCCAGGAATTATAGATAACAGGATTTAACACAACAGAAAGACAAACCACAGACCAGATATATTTCCTCTTTAATAAATTTTCATTATTCTGAAAGGTAAAGAACCTATGCTTCTACTTAATCAGAAATATTAGATAACAGTATTGAATTTAACTATAAACCTAATATGAACTTCCATTTAAATTCTATTTGAATTTGGCTTACAGAATTTGGCTTATAGCTGAATACACAAAAAAGCAAAACATGCACTGAATCATAAATTCCAGAAAAAAGAGGTAATTTCAGAAGTACCTGTTATTTACCTCTATGTAAAAAGGCAGTCTAATTAACAGACGGAACACTTGTAAACACCACAATCCCATGACAACATGCTTGAGACTTTATCAATTGATAAAGTGACACTTTGACCATAGAAATCAATTACCATTATCAGTAGAAAAATATGTGTTTATTTAAACCCAATAAAACACATTAAGCATTATCTGAATTGTGTAGAAGGAATATGGAGTATCACTTAATTTAGAAATGCATTATAAGCAGTTTATGTCTCTATTTCCATACAAGCAAGTCTGTGTTTTACATTCCTGTGAATCTGAAATTTATTTGTGAATAAAATGTGTAATAGTGTTCTCTGAAAACTCCCATTTGAAAACGATGTAAAAACTCATTTTGTGTACATAAAAAGACTCGAAATCCCAAATTAAGTGGATATCAAAAGCATGTAAATGAAAACATCTATTTAGCCTTTTAGTCGACTTGGTTCAAGCATTTCCATATTTGGAAATATAAAGTTCTTTAAAGATTACCAGAATTATTATTAAAGAAGGTTAACATTCAAAAGCAGCTGCTTTTTCCATGTAGGGTGATATGGATATGTACAAAAATCAAATTTGATATCATGTTCAGTTAAAATTTTATTTGTGCATGCTGTTGGTACAGCTTACATTTATATATCTTTTGCAGCAAAAAGGTCAATATCTTAGATAATAAAATTTCTCTAAAATAAATATAACTTCCTTATTGATGGCAGGATTTTTAAAAAGGGAAAAGATTAATCACTTCTTTCTATAGTACTCTTTTAATTTTTCACTGCAAGCAACATTGATAAACCCAAAACCTTATCCATCACACTCGGCTGAAAAGGCATTCTTCATAATTTTTTTTCCAATTTGTTTAAAAAAGCTATTGGACAATCAAGCCATATCCCCATATAAGTAGTTTACTGGGGTTTTTAAAATGTAATCAAATATTTCAATATGTGTCAATTTCATATGCACATGCTGAAATGCAAAATAAAACATTTTTTTTCAAAGGAAAACTGGGGTTTTAAGTCCTGTTCAACAGTCAAGGTCATATTGGGACAAGTCCTTAGCATTTGTCAATCTGGGAGTAGAACCCACACAGAAGTGACTGCCTGTGATTAGATGTCAAACTTGCTGACCCTGCATACATGACAGAAAATCAAAATCACAAATTATATCTGAACATCACTGATTACAAAATTATCGATGTGGAAACATGCACTTACTCTTTAGGCACTTGCTTAATCACTTCCATATTTGGTGTGTTTACTGGTTAAGCGACAATGTCGATATGATGGGATCAAAGTACATAATTCACATATTTTTCTCTTATAAAAATACAGATAAAGTAATTGCTTAATGACTGATTATGTAATTTCTTCTTTATAATTCACCAAAAAAATAAAACAAACATACCGCCAATAGTTTTGTAGAAAAACCATTTACCCATACTGATTGAGAGAAAGTTATTTTGGTCAATAGTGTAATTTGGGCATATTTCAAAATAGCTACATTGATTTTGAAGCTCTTACAAGCTCAGACAGGCAACTACATAAAATGGGGGGAATTTGAATTCTAAATTTATTACCTAACAATTTATATAATAAGGTTTTTCACCTTGATGTCTTGTTCACTCAGTGTTATATACAGTGTTATTTCAAACAAACACTTCAACTTTTGATATAATACTTTGAGGGAGTTAATTGTGGAAATATAACTGACAATGAATGAACTATATTTTATCTGGCTTGAAAACATTGTGATAGCCGGGTAACAATGCAGTGATATTGTGATTGTTGCACAATCTCTATAAATAGATGCTCCTTCCTTGGTCTTGGAAACACAACAGATCTTTTCTGCATGTACAATCGAGGATTTAAACATATTAAGTACTTCTTGTGGAAGAGTACACAGCTTTAACATAATTTATACAGCAATGAGTATAAATGAAACTGATTCTATTTGCAAGAATTTATATCCACAGCTTGGAAATTCCAAATAGAAAGTAAGTAATAGTTATTTACATAGGATGATGATATGATGCATAACTTGTAAGTTGTGAAGACGATAAACCATTTGTGGATTTCTTAGAATGTTACTTGTAAAATATATAGAGGAAGTTCTGGAATCAATGTTTATTTGTTGGGATGTTAAATGTCAAAGTAATAAATCAAGTTCTGGATTCAATTTTATGGAGGTGATACAGCAAGACTGTGATTTTACCACACAAAAGTACCAGTGAAGGCTGTGGATTCAGAGTTTGGTTTAATAGTGAGACCTGTGGATTTCAGTTACTAAGAGTGTTACATTTATACAAAAGAAGTTGAAATAAATCATTTAAGGAATGAAAGAATTTCCTTTTCCTGTTTGATGAATCTGAATTGTCACACCTTGACATCATGACCTTTATTCTACTTAATCCTGTTCTCTAGCAGAAAATTTGAAAATTTGTAAGTACTTTGTTTATTATGTTCTCAAAGTTTTAGCATACAATTTTTAATATATACCTTTTAAATAATTTTGTCATGTGTTCTAGTTAATGTCTCTTAAACAGTGAATTTTGAGTAGTCAAGAGTATCTATAAACATTGAATTTTGTCTATATAAACTTACTTATTTGTAATCTTTATTATGTTATTGTATACTAACAAAAATAAATAAAAATCCATATTTTCAACAGCCAGGATCATATTGGGACAGGCCCTTAGTATTTGCCCCTTGTGGGAGCTGAACTTACACAGAGATGACAGGTTATCATTAAATGCGAAAGTTGCTAACCCACTAGGCCACTGAAGCTACTTTTGTAACTAAATTGAACATGTGATAGTTTCTAAAAAAATAGTTTGAACAGTTATGTTTATTTATTTATTTTATTAACTTCATGCCTAGTACCTTTTTCTGATTATATTTCAATGGAACTGTACTAATGAAGCCCAGTGCTGCTCAATTAAAGCAAAAATATGTTCACTGTATTCATTTATTTACTGTGAACCATGTGTACATACATAAGCAGACTGCACCCTCAAGTTGAATATCACATCTTTGAATGCATAGACTCATCTAGAAAGTCTTTGTTAAATAAGTAACACTGCTTGGTAGAAGTAAATCTGATCATCTTAATGGGATTTTAGAAGTGAAAAGTTCCTTGTCTGTTAATTCCAAAATCAAATGAGCCAAAGATTTTAAATAGGTCATATCGCATCATATGTCTGTTTACAGATAAAATGGCCACTTCAGTAGTCAACTGTCTAGAAAAGCACATCAGTTGTAGTGTATGTTTAGAAGTGTACACTGACCCACATATATTAAGATGTCTTCACACGTTCTGCTACCAGTGTATACAGGGTGTCAAGCAGGGAAACCAAGTCCAGTGTCCTGAATGTAGGCAGTATACTGACCTGTGTGAGGTGAAGAAAGACTTCAAAACAGAGAGTCTCCTTGCAATCAACATAACCACATCAGGAAATTCAGTCTGTGTTCCTCAAAAAACTGTCTGTGACCTCTGTGAAGATTCCATGAAACCTGTACAGTCATTTTGCATTAATTGTGAGGAACTATTATGTGCCAACTGTTCTAAGGCTCACACAAGGAGCAAAGCTACCAAAGACCACAAATTCATGACATTTGCAGCATTGCAAGAAATCAAAAAACAAAAACTAGAGGAGTATATTAAATCCATCACAGATGAAGAAAAAGAACTGGACAGTAAATGTACCAGCAAGAAAGAATTAATAAAAAATATTGAGCAAACAGAAGTGGGACAAATGGCTGAAGTCAATCGACTGAGGCTAAGTATTATTCGGAAAATAAATAGCCACCATGACAGTTTATTATCAGAAATTCAGTCCACCAACCAAGACACAATTACAAGCCTGGAACAGCAGGGACAGATGTTCATAGAGGCAAGACAACAGCTGGCAGAGAAAAAACGGTTCTTAGCAGATATTTCAGAAACCCAAAATATTGCTGTACTCACAGACACACTGAAAAACTTGAGTATGTATCTTCAGGAAGAACTAGCAGTAATCCGCTCTACACTACCTATATTTGACAGGAATTTAAAGTCCTCAGTTCAAGTGATTTCGGGAATTAGATGGGACCCAGGCACATCAACCAGAATAGAGGTGGCTGATTCAGTGGCATATCACATGCAGAGTCCTGGAAGAGGTTCATCATCTCATGAAGTCGCTGGAGCAGCAGCAGTATTTTGTCATTCCACAAACTGAGCAAGAAATATTGGCATACGACTACATTCTTGTATGTACAGGTTAACATGGTCAAAATTGGTGTTTTGTTGGTTTTTTCAAAAGTTATCTCTTCTGTCTTACAAACTTTATATTCTAAGAACACAATATGACTGTCCCAAGAAAGTAAAATGAAATGAACAAAGGCATTGGAACGATTGAAACCTTGAAAATAAGCTTAATTATGAAACATTACTCTCCCATTACATTAATTTGTTTCAACCTTTTGTACTTTCAGAATAGAAAAAAAAATCTATGATACAGTCTGATGTAAAGATATGCAATTTGTGCCATTTGTAAACTGTCTGTGTACAGAGATAAGTTGTATATGAGTGGTGAAACAAAAGATATTTTTGGTCAAAAGAAATTGAACAAAAAAAAATACAACAAATTAACCACATTATGAACAATAATTGTCAAGATGTTAACAGTATCATTGAAATAGACAGATGTCATTGTGTGTGATGGTGAAACAAGTTTCCTTTTTTTTTAACCAGCAAGATGATAACCTCAAACAGGTCTGTTCTGGTGAGTTTAGTCACACGAGTGTCATCAACAACACACTGTTTGGTTTCAAAATATGTAACACAACAAATTCACATATTCAATTTATCTCAAAGCAGCTGGATAAAAGACAGGCAGCTGAATCTGTCAGGTTACACCGAAGGCTGGAATTAAGAACTTGCGACCTAGACTAGAACTAGTTGGCTGATATCCATGGACTGAAAGAGTTGATCAGTGTGTACTGGGATGGGCCACAAACACCTCTGGGTGAGAACTTATTCTAACAAATTACTGAAATATGAAGCATAGCGTCAAAGTCTAAATAAATATGTATTATTAGTGTTGCACACTGGTCCCCAAATTCTCACAGTCCATTAATCAGCCATCTTTCTGATCAAAACTCAGTTGTTTTAGTTGTTGTATTATTGTGTTAACACAGCCAGATACAAGCCTGAAAAACTCTGTTAAGTAGAATCTATCATCTCTTCCACTTAACCATGATATACAGAAATGTTTACTGGTAGAGAATCTGTAAAAAGTTGATATTTACTTCTATTTAATGGGGGAATTCTACTGAACAGAACTGGATAACAAGATTACAGAGAATGTTCACTGCAAGAGATTCTGTAATTACTTGATATTTACTTCTATTTAATGGGAAATTCTACTCTGTAAGGACTTGATGTTAATCTCTATTTAATGGGAATTCTACTGAACAGGACAGGATGTTAAATTAAGGGAATTGCTCACTGCTAGAAAGTCTGTAATGACTGGATATTTATTCTATCTAACAGGGAATTCTACTCCACTTAGATTAAACAGAGCTCCACTTAAAAGGGGCTTGACTGGATTTTTTAATAATCAAATTAAATCTTTGAAGGATCCTAGTTAAGCAGAAGTATTTTTTCCTCCTCATCTTACAATGCCACTAAACAGGATATAAAATACACATTACACTTCTGTAGTTTTTACTGGCTCAATTAATTACTGAATAATAATACTGATCAGCTTAATCTATGTTCTTGTAGAAACTAAGCCACAACAAAACAATAGCATGTTAAATAATATCAGAAGTCCTCAATCAAAACAAGAAAACAGTCATAGAGCACAGACCTCCACTGAAGTTTCTGTATCCAGAATACAAAGTTCATTACTTTTGGAAGTAATCACAAATAATTTTTTTTTTCAAATATTACAGCCAGTGGTTTATTTATTTGTTTGTTTTACATCACATGTAGTACTTTTGTACTGGTTATATTGTGATGAGTAGTCAGAAGGACAGAGGAAACCAGTACATACAATAAGTCAAGGTTCTGCAAGCAACTCCCAGCTTTCCCAGCTTTGAGGTCGGTTTTGGATTCAAACTCTGTTCTCAGAGGTGGGAGGTGAGTGTATCACCATTTTGTCACCATTTGTACATCAGCCATGTTTTTTGTTATAACTGCATTGGGAAGTATTGGATGTAACTCAATAGGCACTGATTGAATTGTATTTTAAAGTGATTTTTATAAGTTGAACTTAAACTGAATAAGGATAATTGTGTTTGAAAAGTTTTTATAATTTGATATAATAATTAGCATTTATTCTTTTATATGACGCCTTTCAATCAGGCTCTATCTAAAACTGTCAATACTTCAAAATGGAGTCTCATTGTAAATATACAATAGTGAATCCTATCAACAGGAACTTTAATGATAAGCTGGGATAGAGAAAAACAGGAAGTCAGTAATATTTATCCAGATATTATGAAATATATAGTATAGGTCATATGTCAGATTTATTGTCATTGTTTTCAAATGAACCATACAACCTAATATAATCACATTTAATCTCTGAAGTAGCACATTTTATCTTTTGTACACCAGAAAACTTATTTAGAAATTGTATAGACATATAATTCGCATGGATTGTTAGACACAGTGATGTCAGTGGGAGAGTTTTTAGTATTTACTAATAAAAGCTTCCCTGTAGGAAGTGAAATGTTTTTCGGGTTCTTATAGAATATGTATGTTAGTCGCTTATTCCAGACAAATTTTGGCCAATACATGACAGCAGCAACAACTTGTTAGAATTATTTTGGAATATGTAAGCCCCTACATAATAAAACTTCAAAAGTCAAAACTTCAAAAGAATATCAGGCTAAGACCTTTTCTGCTTTCAAAGATTGACGGTAATAAAACATTCACTTAAGACAAAAGTCTTGTATTACAACATAATGCTCTTAGTGAATCATTCCCAATTATTAATGATCACATATATTTTCACAGACAATGACTGAATGATAGAGAAAGTAAGTCCTCCGGAACTTAGTATCACCTACATTGTGTGTTTAGAGGTGTACAGTTACCCACACGTCTTTAGGTTCTCCATCCTGACTACCAGTGGATACAGGACCTACAAAACTGGTGGATGTTTTATGTATCTTTTGACAGCTGCGGTGACATTATGACAGACTCTCAGTGCTTGCGAGATTTTTATCATGAGCAACATTTAAACCCACTACCTCGGGCATGAAAGTCAAATAATTAAATGCCAAACCCGTTAACCACTTAGCCATAGGTAGACCTGAGTACAGGTCCTTAGTGCACTATAACTCTCTCAGAACATTTCCCCCACATGAGTGTTAAACCAGACTCTGACAAAATGTACTCATTCACTGTCTCAAAAACACCAAGTAATTTCATGAACAATTTTGTTGGTTTTAACATCACCTTAACAAGTATTTTGATAGGGGCGTCATTAATTAAAAGTCTCAAGCTTAACCTTAACCAGAAAAACGGACAGCTTCAGACCAAACAATTTGTCATGCCATTTTGATGAGCTACCAAAAAATAAGCATTTCTATGGAGTCAATGTGGAGACCATGGCAACAATCCCATTACAACAAGTCAGCGCTTTTGTCAGTTTCACATAAAAAAGTGATATTAATAACAACAAATATTCCTCCCATGTGTACATTTTAGTGTGAATGCTTTTGGCAGTTTTTTAACCATTTGTAAAAATCAGATACGTTCTGGAAATGATGTCTGTGCTATAGAAAATGTGTCATATCCAAATACATAACTTGATTAGAAAACCTAATAGAGACATCAAATGCATTGAGCCCCAAATGATACTTCATACGCAGGGGCCGGTTTCACAAAGAGTCTAAGACTTAGCCAAGTTTTTGGCTAAGTCAGGGACTTAAATCTAAAACTTTGGCCTTGGTTAGGCCTGGGACTTAAATCAGGATAAAGGGTGACTTAGCTAAGTCCAAGCTTATCAAATAACCACAGTGGTTTTCTGTGTCATTTGACTTTTAGTTCTGTTCAAAACATAATATTGATGACAAATATCCTTCATTTGATGCATTTTATGTTAGGATAAGTGCGGTTTTGAAACGCAAAACCTTGTTAGTACATAAAAACTTCCCAAAGACTACATTAGGGAGGTGTTCTATATGATTGAACTTTATTTACAGCCATTTCAATTTTTTAAGTGGAGAGAAATTATGGCAGCCATATTTAAGTCTTTATTTAGTAAAGTTAAGCCCAGGTAGACTTAACTTTGAGGCTCAAGACTTATCCAAAGCTCACAGTTTGCTGCTTTGTGAAATCTGCTAAGTCTAATACCACAGACTTAGCCTTAATTAAACACAAAAGTCCTTTTGTGAAACTGGTCCCAGGTGTGTGTAACACAGGTGTGGGTCTGAGTACACAGAACACCTGCCCAATTTACTTTGCACCTACAAAAATTCCATAACTTTTCCAATACTTTCAAAAGCCAACTTTTTATGACATTTTCCTTTTTCAGGCGTTGCAGGTTTTTATTTCCTTTTGAGATCCTCTTGGATATCAGTCAGAAAAATTTGGATAGTCGGGAGCATTGGTGTTGAAATATTAAATAAAAAAGAAAACAGACATCACATTCCAATCTAGAATTACCTCAGAGTTTCGCCTACCATACACTGGGGAAAGTTTATTTATTTGTTTATTTGTTGCTTTTATGTCATGTTCAACAGCCAGGGTCATATTGCAACGGGTAGTTTACAGGTGGAGGAAACAAGTGCATACTGCACTGTAAACCAGCGGGCATCGGCAAGTAACTACCAACTTTCCAACATGAAGAGCCCAGCCCGAGATTTGAACTGGAGGCCTCAGATGTTGGAGGCGAGAACTCTAACAACTACACCACCGAGCCCCCTCACTGGGGAAAGCTGTTAAGTCAAGTCTAAGCAGGAAGCCCAGAGTTTTTATCTGATAGTAACAGTTGTGGTATGAGTTTGATATCTGCTTCCTGAAGCACAGGTAGATCCCACACTGTGAAAGTAATAATGAATATTTATTCTAAAATATAAAACTAGTTACTTCCAGTTAGGCCAGGATGATAACCTTATATAATCACAGAAATATTTATTCTCATGGATTTATTGTCAAAACATTCCCAAAATATATGGAATCTCTGTCTGGGAGGACAGAGCCACAGGTAGACCTTGTCTTGTGTGAAAAAAAGACCCTGGTCAGTTTTTTCAGTTATGCAAAGTGACAAATAGACAAACAAGAGGCAGTGATTACTGTGATCAAAAGGAAGTGACAGGTGTAGAAGTTGGAGAAGTTCAATAAACTTGAATTTAAACAAACTTGAAAAATGATAAATTAATAAATATTTAATTTTAAAAAATTAACAGCATTAGTACATCACTATGTTAACCCACCACTACTACTACATCAACTATAACTACACCATTATTAATATTTAATCCATAATATAAATTTAAACCATGGCTGCTGGGCAGCCTGGAATATTAATATATTTAAAAGAACTGTGACTACAAACAATGTATGTTGATTAAAACTGACTAGTGATTTATTTTTAAAAAGATTAGAGTACATATGGTATAAGGTAAATATTAAATCACACCCACAATTGGGTTTGACGTATTTAAAACAATTAAGTAAATCTATTTATTTACAGTTTCATTGTATAATTGCCAATATGGCAGTGTTCACTGCTCACACAACTAGATGGAGGGAGAGTCTGCTACACAGAGGTTAACCACCATAATATAATAAAACACAGATTACATCATTTTACAAGAACAATATTTCAAAAATGTTTGTATAAGCTACATAAGGCTGGTGGAGGAACTAACAGTTATTGTGATGTTTACCTTTTTCCCTCTAGTTTGATTAAACTACTTTACAAACAACTTGAAAACATCAAAAAAAAACCATGAAAGTCGCCAAGGCCCAGTCTTTGGGTGTATATGTAGAAAGTAGTCTTTGAAAGCCTTGAGTGACACATGAAGGGTGTAGGGGTTCCTAAATAATGTAACCATTTACTGCATCACTTAACCATTTGTCATGTCTTTTAATTTTCTAAATTTTTAAATCTGAATTGAGTTCAAGATTAGGTCCTAATCTGCAGAATGTATGGAATGTGAACAGGTTCAAATGTGGGGAATTGGGTTCAGGAGGAGAGGTAAGGAGCCAGGCTTTTAAAGCTGAAACAGGAACGGGAATAATGATACAAGTGCCCTTGGAAGCACCTTGCAGAGTTTTGGACCATTTTACCACAGCCTTTATCACAAAATGACACCGTCTCTGCAAAAGTGTTTTGTAATGACAAAAGTGGCCCTACAAGGGAAACCTAAATTCAAAATTATTAGGTAGCCAAAAAGTGCAAGGTGATACAAGGTAATAAAGGCAAAACGAAAGTGTAAAATGGAGCAAGCCAGAACAATGCTGGTTCGGGTGGGGGCATCAAAGATACCTTTTCAGTGGGTTTGGAACCTATGGAAACTTGATGTAAGAGATGTATTTGAGTAGGCAGAAGTATTTTAAGTGATCAAAGAGGGACCACGGTGGCAGAGTGGTAACACTCTCGCCTCCCACCTCTGAGGCTGGCGTTCGGTTTCCGCCACAACCTCAAATGGGAAAGCTGGTAGTTGCTTGCCGTTGGTCGGCAGTTTACAGTACAGAACCCTGACGAACTGTATGTACTGTTTTCCTCTGCCCAGTACCCCAAATAAATAAATTAAGTGATAAAGGAGGTCTAAAGCTATGTAGTCACTGTAAGCCATATAAAGCAGGAAAATACAGAAGTTCCAAGTCTCAGGTTTGTATGCCTGATGTAACCCCTGATTCACCTTTAATGACAAGAAACCCACCACTGTTTATACACAAATTATTAATACTGTGTCTGTGTATTCATATAAAAATATGAACTGATTGGTTTAACAACACTTTTTTGTGGGCCCATTTAGGACTTCGTAATCACAATTCCACTGGAACATAAACCATTTCAAAGTGTGTGATGGTAAACTGTGGGTTGTTTTTGAGTTCTTATAGTACAGGGGCTGAGTACACAGCATCCCAAACACTTCCTAAAAGCATCAAGCAAGCATCAATTTATACTGAATCTATGTATTTAATTGCTGCATGATCATATGTGGATATGCCATTGAAAGAAAGCAAAATTCCAGAAACCAGGCAATGTCTTTATGTATGTCTGCTGTTACCTAATGCCCTTTAATGTTCCACCACATGACTAGGGCTCCCGATTAAGGTATTTGGGGAATTTGTTTCCAGGAAGTTGGCTTGAGTCTGTTTGGATCTGTTGTGGTCGGTATAAAAATCAAACGTGTTTGATATTTTTTAATGATTGTAACCGGTCCACTTTCATCTCTACCCACCAATTTCCCAGTCTCAGGCTTCCTCAGACCCAAATTACACAATCCTATGTTGTCTGAGGCTTCCTGGGACTCATACCTTAGCTTAGTCCCAGGAGGCTGCAATGATCGATTCCTGATCCACTATGTAAAATAGAAAACAAAAATATGCTTTTGTGGTCTGAGAGAATCTGGGGCGGTATTCACTAACATTCCTAGTCTTAGTCCTATCTTATACACAATTATGAATCATCAATTTTTAATGATACTATAAATCAATTATCAAATTTAGTTACTAATTTACAGGTATATTGATTCTACATGAAGATTTAAGAGCTAAAATTGTGCTTACTGTAATAAAAACAAAATCAGGCATGTGATTAAAATGATAAACTTCTAAAGTTAGGACTAAGACTAAGATAGGAATGTTAGTGAATATCACCCTGGTCTTAGTCGCAGGAGGCCCAGAGACCCAGTCAGTATATCCCCGACAGGATCCGTGTTAAATCCTATCACAAACATGGTTTAATTGCCTCTTAGTCGGGGAACAAACATGACTTATCTGAGGACATCTGAAGCTTCCCAAGGCTTCTTCAGGATAATCGTAGAATTGGATCCTGATTATATTTTCTGGCTAATTTTTTCAGGTTTTTTGCACAGACTCTCAAGGATTAAGGTCCCAGGACCAATCAGGGATTAATCCTTTGGTCCATTTGTTTATGAAATGCATGAGCCTAATAGGGACTGCAAAATCCTGTTTGGTGATATGAGTATGTTTGTAAACTTCATTGCATTCTTTCTGTTTGCCTGTTGTTATGGAAAAGGTGAGGTTTTCTGAGCATTGAGGTAATTGCTTGGATTACTAGGTGAGCTGTCCCTAATCATGAGTTTAGCAGATCCAGATGAACAATCGAGGGGTCTGAGGTGTCTCTCATGCCGTCAGATTGAACTGAAGGAAGTGAAAATTTCTTACCTGTCATACCTTCAGATGTGCAGTATCCCCCCTCATCCCTTGCCGTTGTTGGTTCCAAGTCTTTGTAACAATACACAAATTGACACATAAAATTAATTAAAATCCAACAATAACATCACTTATTGTAATAATTGTTTATGTTGCAAAATAGTTCTGCAGTCTTTCAGATTCAAAGAACAAAGCACAGTGTCAATTCATGGACTGCCAACTTTTATACTCAAGGATACTCTTATGAATGAGCATAAAACGATGCCAGGAAATAAAAATAAGGTTAATTGAGGAAGGTTACCATCAACAGTCTGAGGGAGGTTCACCCCTAAGACTGAAACTCATAGCAACAAGTTGCAATTAATTCATCCTCCAGGAGGGGGGGGGGGGGCAGGGGGGCCTTTGGTCATCTTTGTCACATTCTGAAAAAAAAACTCCTAACGTCAATATAGTCTTTTGACTATATTATTTACACTTTAAGTAATGTTTACCTTGATTCAATAAAAATATTCAATGTTCAATGACACAGAACATATCTCTTATTAAGTTATTCCTTTTCCATTTCCATTGGTAAAAAGATGTGTTTGAGCTATGGTTTCTTGTGTGAATATTAACAGGTGACTATAAAGCTTTCCGTAATATAAGTCTTAAACTAGGCAATATTTCCAAAAACCTGACTTTACATTAAGGTACATCATTTAATGTATGAATTACTAACAGAGATTTTGTATAAATATTATGTGTTTACCAAGCATATTTTTGGTTGACATAAAGTGTTGATACAGGGAAAACCCCACAACTCAATTAGATAGAGTGTTTACGCAGACTCAGTCTAAGGAATAATGCCTGAGTTGTCATTGTAAACATTTATTTCATTCTGATTCAGTGTTGTTTCATATTGCATGCTTATACAATTTCATATAGACTAATCATATCTCATAACTTATTAAAAACCTGAATTTATGATTGAAAAGAAAACAGTTTTAGCTGAGCCCAGTTTTAGGTAATGCAAGACTACAAGCCCAAATATCAAATCTGAAATTTATATTCCGATAGCACAATATGTAAACATACATATACACGTTTTCTTTTCAGATTTTATCAACAACAAAAAAAAACACTTTTTATTTAGAGTGGCTGTGTTTTTCATGCTTTTATGTTTATTGAGTTCATGCTTTAAAAATGTTTTCATCCTATTTTTACCTACATTATACCTCATGTTGAACCTCTTGCTATGTTTTCAAAAAAAGTTATGACACAGGGAAGATCCCATGACTAAAATTAGATCTTACAGAGACTGTCTACACATGTTAGAAGTTTTCTTTTCAGTTTTTATCAACTATAACACTTTTTGTTTAGAATTACCTCATGTTGTCCGTATGTTTTTAAAAAATTGTACCAATGTATATGTTACATAATCACATGTGTGTAACAAATCATAAAGAAATATACTAGTTTGTGGATTTATAACCTGTCTCTCAGTTTTAGAATCTAGATAATTATAACATAGTTAACAAACATGGAAACAAAGACACCTCTTCAGTTTTTGTGTTTTGCCTGTTTGGGAACTGTAATCTTTTTTGGAATCTTGCTTATTTTAACCCACAGATGTTTTCTATCACTAAGTGAACAGCTTGCAAACCAGCAAAAGGAATTAGACAAGCACCAGGTGATTTTAGAAGACATCTTTCAGAATTCTATCAGGATAGTTGAAAACAGTACAGATGTTACAGATTTGTTGATTCTGAGTTTGAAGAAAAATGAGGAACATCAGTCTTTTGCAAATTTTAGCTTCCACAGACTCAAGCAGAAATATTTAGGTAAGAATGACAATGTTTTCTTAAATCTACTTGGAAATTAACCTCACTTTTTACCTACTGTATAGGTCACAAACAGGATGCTTCAAGATTCTTTACTGTAAATCGTTGGGCAACAGCTACTGGATAAAACCTTTTCTACTGAGGATTAGAACTGGGATTCACACTTTTATCCATTATACTTTGTTGGGGGTATTATGTAACAGACAATAGGTATTCAATGCATATTTAGCATAGCTTTTCACTCAGATTCAGTGACAGACACATGGTCGTTTAACACTGACTTTTGTCAAGACGGTTAAATGAGTGGATGGAGGAAGGCAGTGCATACCAGTTGGTCAACATCATGCAGTGAAAACTATGACCCCTTGCAAGCAAGTATTAAGTTTCTCACTACAGATCTCACTAAGAATCGAACCCAGGAGTTCAAAGGTTGGGTGCGTGTGTGCCACCTTCTCTGCCACCATGCCTCCATTTTGTGGACTGATGCAAATATACATAGTTGAAGATAATGTTATTACTTCCACCAGGAGGTTCTGCCTTTGGTTGTATTTGTTTGTCTGTTTGTGTTTGTGATAACTCCTGGGTACTAATGAAAGGATTTACATGAAACTTATGGGGCCACGGTGGCAAACTGGTAAAACTATCACCTCCCACCTCTGAGGCTGGGGTCGGGCATGGCCTCAAGTGGGAAAGCTGTGGGTAGGGTCTGGCAAAAGGAAGAAGCGATGACATTTTGAGAAAGATCCACACAATATTCTGAATTTTAAAAAAAAAA
Source organism: Sabellastarte sp. h YS-2021 (assembly GCA_964017235.1). NCBI lineage: Eukaryota > Metazoa > Annelida > Polychaeta > Sabellida > Sabellidae > Sabellastarte > Sabellastarte sp. h YS-2021. The sequence goes on from OZ024940.1 coordinate 29,287,404, forward strand.
TCCTGAATTTCTAGAAATGTGTCCACGGTGGAGAGGTCTGTGCTGTATGAGTGCTTTCCAGTTTAGAAATGTCATAATTGCGGGGAAATTAAAATCTTTCATGTTTTGAGTTGTGACATCATGGTTTCAAAGTCAGGGTATTGCAAATAAAATTTCCAGATTCACTGAATTCACTTGAGAAAGATAATAAAGTCTCCCTTTACATCATCCAAATCCCATGGATTAATTTTCCAATCCTAGAATCAACTGGGACAGATCCTCTCTCTTGTACATAAGGCTGTTGCTGATATAAACACAGCAAAAACTCAGTAAACATTCCCAAACAATGAAGTTACTATGGGGCCCCTGTGGCTCTCTTATATTACATGTATGGCATTTTATTTCGACCACGTGCACTGTTGACATTTGACCAACTGCCAAAAATTAAATTAGATTAAACAAGTCTTTTTATTTGCATCTGTTATAAAAGTACTAATTAATCCCCCCAAAAAATTTAATGAAGTTTTTAATTCTGATAAAGTTTTAATCAATTTAATTGATTGGTTTCAAATTTTCTTCATTAATCCTGTGTCTCTATGGCGTTGACCTTTGCTCTGTCCCCTAAACTTTCCAATTTGTGACCTTCACTTCAAATGACAATAAAGATGCAGAATACACGTGTTTCTTTTATCAAACATGTTAAATAAATTGTTTGAATAATTGTTGTAAATAACTTCACAAAACGTATAACAATTGAAATATACATCTTTTACATGGTGGATGGCGAAATATTGTGATTACTTTCATTTATTTCTCTTTGTCATTTGTTGACATCCACATATAAACACACGGACTCATAACCTACCTCAGAACGCTGCAAGATCGTGGTTGAAACCGACCTGAAAACTGGCTTAATCGGTTCTTAGTCCCAGACCAGTCGGGGAATGTGTGGGGCCGCCTGGGGCCTCCTCAGGCTTCCTGAGGCCGATCTGTACTTAATCCCAGACTTCAATACCGATTCAGTATTCCCTAGGGTACTCGGTAGGGGAGTGAAAAGGCATCTGGAAAGCTATCAGCTAGCTTAACCTTCTGTTTGCGGTTTGAAAGATAGGATTTGAGCCACCTCAACACAGTGCCATCAACCTCAAACCAGAGTGCAACAGCCTTACCAGAGTCCACCAAAGCAATATCATTTTGGATTTTCAGGAGTACTGTTTCTGTGGAATGCAATCTCCTGTAACTGGATTGGTTAACATTGGAGAACCTCTCACTATCAATGTAACTATTTAACTGTTTAACCACTACTTTTTGATCAGTTTGGAAATGAAACTAAGGTTGGACACTGGTCTGTAATTATTGAGGAGATTTCTGTCTAGGTTAGGTTTCTTGAGAAAGGGGGTGACATATGTGGTTTTGAAGCAGTTTGGGAAGCTCCCTTCTTTGAGTAAGTAATTTACAATATTGGTATTTGGAATACTAGAATGTCGGTTGACTAATGAAGTTGGTATCGGGTCAAAATCAAATGATTTGATGGGGGGAAGAATTTAGGATTTTGAGGATGTCGCCCTCACATACAGACTTGAAGGAGGATAGGCCGCTATTGTTGCTTCTTGGTCTTGTAAGGGAAACAGGCGCTGATGACTTTCGTGAAATTCTGATTTTCATAATTTTGTCACTAAAAATAATATCAGTAAGTGTTGACTAAATCAGTAGAACTAATGTGATCAGGTAAGATTATGGTTGAGGATTTGTGTAAGATGTTTTTCAAAGTGTTCCACAGAGCCTTGGGGTTACCATTATGAACTTGGAGTTACCATTATGCCTATGATTCACATCTGTGTGACAAAAAGTCAAATAAAGCTTCTATTGTTAATACCAGCATTGTCTTAATCTAAAGTTTCACATGGATTATAATGAAGCAATGATAAATGAAAAAAATATTGAGTTAACCAACAATCCTTTTTATATTTTATAAAAATTCCCAATTGGATGTTTGGTGAAGAAAATGTTCTATATTCTACCCATTACCATGACAATAAAATTTACAACTGTTGACTAATGACTGAAGTTTTCCTTTTTTCCCCTGACATATTGATGTTGTGTCATTCCAGTTGCATTTATACACTGTTAGTTTTGTTTAAAATTTTTTCAACTCATGACATCATTTTGTTAGCGTACAATTGATATTAGTGGGAATAATTGATCTATAAGTATTACAACAGTCAGATATGAAAATTGAAAGTCTATGATATCTATTTTAAGCCATGTTATGAGTAATTGGTATATTAAAAATTTAATCCAAGTATAAAATTTTAAGTGATGGGAGGGGCACTGTCAAATAGTGACTTCTTTTTATTGATCACAGACTAAAATATTACAGGAAAAATAATCAGGAAAAAGGAATTGGAAATTTGTTTTACTTTAATTTTAGCTTTTGAGTTTTAACAGTCAACAACTGGTATATAAGAAACTACACAGGCCTGAGTACTATAACATTCAATAAGCCTTTGGCACTAAGACAAAACTTATATCAACTTTTTGAAAACTTGACTTTGTGAAACATTTTAAGCAGCAGCAAGTTAAACAGAATTTTCATTATGAATTCAACACTGATTATACCATTGATTTTCACCTTTGCACAAGGTTTTCGTTTGATTGAGAACAATGGCAATAGTAAACTAGGACTGGTAGACAGCATGGACAAAATATCGTACAACTTAGAAGAGGGAGAAGCTGTAATGTCAGCCTTTGCTGGACAGAATCAAAGTTCTTTCGATGATGAATATGTGCTTGCGGATAAGCTGTTGTTGAGTGATACAGATACTCAGAACAATGATCGCAATCCTCCTGAAGGAGTGGCTCTTACGGAAGGTAGACTTGGTAATACAAGGGTTAAAAGAGCCAGTAAGCGGAATCAAGGAAATAAACGGCGAAGAAGGAGGAATAAGAATAAGAAGAGGAACAAAGGTAGTATTGACCGTTTTAAGTTATATTTTGACACAATAAGCCTACAAGATATTGGACAGTGCTTCTGTGTCCACTGTTTTCATCCTGTTATGTTGATCAGTTTAGTGTAATCACCTTTACACAAGCCATATTGGTTAGTCTACTGAATGCATTTCATTTAGCTGTAGGACCTTGTGGCTTTGTTTTTTAAAGGAAATGCATATATACAGGTATAGAATATTCTACAAAAGTGGGATTTTGAATATATAAAGCTTAGATTTTAAGAGATGGTCAAAATCTACATATACCTACAAAATAACAACATCTTCTGATGGTGGTACGTCAAACCATGTCCCACTTGTAAACTTAGTTCAAATTTTATTGGTTAAAGTTTGTAAGCTCGAGCTCTGGTAAAGCTGTCACTTCTAGGATCACTTTTTTGTGAATTTTTTTCTTCTACATAGCACCTTTTTTGTGTCTCCCGACTTTGATGAAGTTGACAACACCTGTGGATTCTGAATTTGCCTCTCTTGTGCTCCAATACCTAAAAAACATGTAGTTTTGGCTTTTCCCCATACATATATCCTTCTGGCATCGAACTTTCATGAATTGTGGCACTGAGTGATGAGCATTTCTATTCTCACTGAAGTTAAGCGGCAATGGGCTAGGTTACAACTTGGATGGGTGACCATCTCAGTTCGAGACCAGCTGTGAGATGTACGTTGAAATTTCTTTGTGTCACAAGACTTTCGTAAAGTCTAGTGCACTACTCATGTCTCTGATGGCTTTGCAGTCGTGCCAGGGGACCAAAACACTTTTAGCCTTGTTGTCTCTGGACTTTCAGGAATTGTGGTACAGGGTGATGAGTGTCTGTCTCTTCACTGAAGAAAAACAGCAATGGCCTACATTAGTACTAGGATGGGAGACTGCTTAAGTGCACTACTCGTGTCTTTGATGGCTTTGCAGCTCCTGCTAGTTGACTGAAACCCCCTTTGGTCTTACTTGTCATTAAAATTCAACGAATTCTATGCTTTTACTTGATAGACTATCTGATGGCAACATGGTTTTAGTTTCACTTTCATTTTTGCTGCCTAAACCGCAAGTTTTCAGTTTTTTTCTGAAAGTAGCACATGCCTTACTGTGAGGTTGTGAAGGAAAAAAAACAATAATCCTACTTTATCTAGAAAATTGGTAGTTTTTGTCATAAGCTTTGAGATGTTTTGTTTTAGCCCAAGTTTTAGCAGAACTCGTAACACTGTAGAAATATACCACATATCCACAAACTTTAATGGGTATTCAACTAAAAATATCAAGTCAATTAATGTTATTTATATCTAATTCATACATGATAAAACTAGTTATATAATGAATATCCAGAATCATGACATCAAATATAAAATCTGAAGCAATTTAATATTGGATTTGGTAATTTATCTAAAAGGAAAAACTAATTTTTCTAAGAGATAATGATGGCTTCACACCTTTAAATTGGTTCACATTTTCTATTTAAGACACATTTTATTGAAATATTAGCCGATTACTTCATACTAAAGGAGAGCGGGCATAATTTCAAAGTGTTCATCAAGTTAAGTACAGACCAATTGTACTACCCTTTGGATGTTTTATATAACTACCAAAGTTAATATTCAAACATGGTGGCCAATACGGGACCCTTTTTGCATAGAAAAAGTTGTAAGGGAGCAAGACAAAGTACTCTTACACAACCCACATTTATGCATGTTTGAAGAATGTTTGAAAAATATTTGTTTGAAAAATAAGATTAGTTGTTTTAAGAAACACTCATTTTTGTAAACATTAAAGGCTGCAAGTCTACAGAATGTTATTTTTAATAATTATGTTGTTTTTTCATTTCAGATAGACAAGCAACCTACAATGTAAGTAGCAAATTATTCAGTCTTCGCTGTAAATAACTTCTGATTAAGAAACAAGAGATTATAAATGTATTCTTTTCTGCAAAAAATATAATATAGAAATTCAGAGTTCATTGTGACAAATTATCAATGACAAATTCAAGTCTTGGCTGTAAAAGTTATCAGTACAAAAGTTGGTGTTCACTGTAGCAAGTCATAAGTTAAAATCACAGTTATTGTAATAAACTATAAATAAAAATCAGTTTTGGTCAGACAAATACTGAGTTAAAAATTGTGCCTTTACAATCAAAATATAAATATTAAATCCAGTTTTACTGTTACAAATCATGAAAAATTATTCAGCTTTGACTAAACTATCCATAAGATTATAAATAAAGAAATTCCCCAATTGTTTGTAATGTTTCCTTGTGTTTCATGATTCTTTTTATTAAGTAATAAAACAATGAAACGTACAGAACAAGTAGAACAGTTGAGAAGAATATTGTAGATAAAATAAAGATAAGAAAACCTAATACACTTATTTTTAATGCATGAAACTCTTGGAAAAATTCATCTGGTTTTGGTTTCACACTCTAGTCATGATTGTGTTTGTATGAACTGCTTTCAGCCACGCAAACAATTTTATTCAGGTTAGAACTTTGTCTCGGAGGTAGTGTTAATAGTAAAGAATTGGTTAAATTATGTCAGTTACCGGGCACAGCTATTTGAACGAGACTATATATATTACATTATATATTATATTTATCCCCAGTGGCAGGTTAAAGAACCTCAAGGAGGTTGATAAATGGTCATCCTTGAGCCTCTATCTTCCAGTTAGGGGAATGTCAGTTACTTGTGAGTTGGGGCTGTACCTGTACAGTCAGATTGGTTAAATAGTGCTTTGAGTCCTGTAGTATATGGAGATATTGCGCTGAGTATAAATACATAATAATAATACAAATATTGTTGTTATTTGAACAAGACTAGATGTATCAAAATAGGTTTGCAAATCTATATTGTGAAACCATCCAATGTGTTTAAAAGACACAAAGTAAATATTAAATCCAAAAGTCATCGCAATGCAAAAATATTGGAGAATGCTGTTGGACATGGGAAAACAAATCATACAACAATCTGGAATCAACCAAATACTTTAATTTATCCTGTAACCCACTCTTCAGTGTCTGGAGTGACTTTTATGTATTTGTTGTTGACATATATACTACATGAATATCTTCTCATAATTTTTTATAAGAGCTCTGTTAAGTAAAATGTCCATTATTACCAGAAGTAAACATCAGGTAATGAGGAGAGAACGAGTTTCTCATAAAAACCAATGGTGCTAATTAGAAATATAGTGAAACAGAAGTATTTTTCTGTGTTAAAAGAAAAAAACTCAGACTCAATTATAAAGCTATGCGATAAGGGTTTAGGCCTTGTATTTACATTCACCAGACAACAAAATACCAAATATGGTGTACATCTATTCTTTCCTTATGAAATATAAGTATTTTTTCTCAATACTAACAAAAATTAACACAAAGTAGTCAATTTCTGCTACTTTCTTCAAACAATAATCCAACTCTATCTGTTTCAGTCTGCTTACTTTGTCATTGACCCTGCTGTCCAGGATAGGAGAGTGCCATTTGGAACCCAGACCCAACCATGTAATACAGGTAATACCTTAATTCCACATTCTGGATCATTTGTGTGTCTATGAACTGAGAGTACTGTCACGACTGATCTTGTGAGCCAGGTGACCACTTTCTGATTGACATAATTCATAAAGTTCATTCAGAGGACTCTTTCACAGCAATTCTGTCCTAAGTAATCACAACTTTAGTCTTTTGGAACAAGATCACATGACTAGATGTGAATGGCATCTGCCACTGTGGCCTAGCGGGTAACACACTTGTCTAGGAACTCAGAGGACGTGGGTTCAATCCCAGGTACAGGCAGATACATAGTGGCTCGGATGACCACTTAAAATGGCGGTCCTCTGTCATTGGGTCCTATCCCCAGTGGCAGGTTAAAGAACCTCAAGGACGTTGATAAATGGTCATCCTTGAGCCTCTGTCTTCCAGTTAGGGGAATGTCAGTTACTTGTGAGTTGGGGCTGTACCTGTCCAGTCGGATTGGTTAAATAGCGCTTTGAGTCCTGTAGTATATGGAGATATTGCGCTGAGTATAAATACACAATACAAAATAGATATGGGGGTTGGGCCTATCATGAATAGATTCAGCAAGATATATTTAGACCTGTCATGAAATGATTGAACAAGATAGATTGTAGAACAAATAGAGAGCTGGTCATATCCAAGAATATTTGGGAGAAAATTACCCAGCTTCATTTTAATAACAGAGTGTACAGGATAAGGTGAAATCTCGTGAAGATAAGTTGCCCCAAACATAATTAAAAATCATTTACTGCTAAATTATAACTACTAGATTCCACTTTTACATCACAACAAAAGCAGAGTTGTGACAGGGAGTTAATTTATTGATGTGAGTGTTTGTTTATATTTCAAGAGATCTGTTGGAAGTCAAAGTCTGTCCCAGGAACCAAGTCTATCCATCATGGCTTTCTGGAGTTTGACACGGTGAATGGAAGAGTCAGAGTGACAGAGAATGGCATTTATAATGTCTTCACTCAGGTGGGTGATACATGATATGTTCTTTAGCACAATATTATTAATCACATGCAAATGGAGAAATTATCTCATTTTATAAAAAAAACAAGCTTTAAACCTTAACACGAGGGTATTTTGTATTTAGTATTGTATTTCTTTTTAGACTTATTACTTATCTTTGGGGCTCAACTACTTATCTTTATGATGTCACACCTTATCCTGTACATTCTGTTGTGGAAATTTAGTAGGGTAATTTTGTCCCAATCTTATGAAAAGTCACATGTATGGGATTTTGGAATTAATAATGACCCAAAATGGAGGGAAAACAGTATACTACACATACTTTCTATTTTCCAACACCACTGGCTCATCATCCAGACATTGAAATTGATGTATTATCATGATTTATTTATATTTGGGGTTTTATGTCACTTTCAACACTGTACAGGTCATATCACGACGGGTAGTTTTATGGGCAGAGGAAACCAGTACATACAGTTGGTGTCAAGGTTCTGTACTGTAAACTGCTGACCATCGGTAAGCAACTACCAACTTTCCCACATAAGGTCCAGGGTTTGAACCAACGATGTCACAGGTGGGAGGGAAGTGTGTTACCACTGTGCCACTATGGCCCCTTATTTAATATTATAAAAGCATCTGGTATTGAAGAATTAATTCCCCAAGGCAGTCAGCTTCAGCTGTCAACATACTGCTTCTGTTATAGTCCTACTTGAGAGAAAATAATTTTCTCATCCTTTAAGATTTGATTTAACAGGAATCAACTGTTGAAATGCTTCTGTTATATTCTTACTGAAGTGAAAGTAATTTTCTAAACACTTAAGATTTCATTTTACAAGACTCAGCTGTTAACAAACTTCTCCCTGTTATATTCTTACTTAATTGAAAGTAACTTCTGATCATTTAAGATTTTATTCAACAGGATTCAACCGCCAACATACTCCTGTACTTTCAGTTGACATTTGTGGATTCTGGCGAAAGCTTGGGAAATGTCTTTAAATCAGACCTTTACAAGAATATCACACAACTCTCACTGAACATCGGGCAAATTACGCGCACATGCACCAACCCTGAGGTCACAATGATTGAGCTTGAGCAACATTACATAACCTGCCATATTGACTGGACTGGACCAATACTCCAACATGAATTAGTGCATGTTGGAAGTATGTTGGGCCAATGGGAAATAAAGGCTAATGAAACATACTCTTTCTGGGGAATCATCAAACTGGACAGTTGGGTAAAAGATGCCTAGTACTGTAGGGTGTGTCGACTGATGATCGTTAATAGCCAAGACTCCTAATTTCACACACCAGATCTCTAATGCTAATTTTTGTATGTTTATATTAAATGTTTAAATAATTCAAACCTGATCTTGCTGATTCTCGTATCTGGATCCTCAGTAGATAGTTAAACAGGCATATAACTTTATTGGAGTTTTATAAAACTGATGTCAGCCATAAGGGATGAGATTTCAGCAGCCATTACTAATGAAGGATGCAGGACACATGGTCCAAGTAATGAGAAGGGAAGGTAACTTCTAACAAAGTAGTCAATTATGTAATCCTTTGTTTGAACCATGTCGAATCTTATATAATCTACTGCTTTAGCCAGAAGTCCATATAATCAGTTACTGACTCATAAATACTGTCATGTTCGTTCATGACATCATTTTTCTCATATGTTATGTGTGGGAAGTTTTCTTATTATATAATTACAAAACTAGTTTTTCTGATGAAAGAGAAACTGGAAACTGGTACTTACACAGAGACCAGAGTTTGTTGCATTGAGGATTCAATGATGAATTTGAACACTGGTGTGTGAGCTGTATATATGTTCTATTGGCAAACAATGAATTCAGTTGTAAATTGACCAAAATATATGACGAGGGTAATCCGTGTGTGTATTAGTAACTGTGGAATTAAAATCAATTTAGTCCCAATCCTTTTATGCTTTACAAAAGCTATAACAAGACTATTATCCAAAAAGACAAGAGCAGTTTTTTTATTTTTAATATTACAATAAGGCCAGAATCTCTGTTAATCTGGCATCTCTGCCTAAAATAATAAATAATACACAGACATAGTGAAAATAGTGCCAAGAAATAGTGCCAAGGTAACAGCCTTCATTATCCCTTTACATTGACAGATCTTTTGTATAAATTCACTAGTTAACCTGCATACTTGTCTAATCAATTTATTTATCATAAAATGAACTGTCTATTTTTGTCATAAAAATCACAAAATAAATATTACTACACAAATCTATTTCAGTGAGAGGAATACCACATGCTTTCCATTTTTGCATGTGATTTCATGTTATTGCTATATCAGGTCAAGCTTAAATATTCTTATTTATCCTCGGCATCAGATGAAAACACAATGGCAGCATGGGTCAGTTTGTGAATTTCTTGTTGTGTCTTTACTGTAACTTTTCAGTGTTTCTAGTCTTTTGAATAGAATATATTATATTTAGGTTCAGCACTGCTGATAACACATTGCTTCAGTCATGTCATACCATGATAGTTTCTCCAGGTGGTGGGAGGTCCTTGGTTGCCTCTTGGTTAGCAAATTTGTTATCTAATCACAGGCCTTTAAGGCTGTACTGGGTCAACCCCCCACAAGAGTAAAACACTGTTGTTTTAGGGGCGGATTTCACAAAAGGTCTTAGCCCAGTCACAGACTCAAACTTGAGACTTTTGTCTCAAGTTATTAGAACATTTTACTTGAGCCCATGGGTTCAACCTTTGTGGATTTCACAAAAGGTCTCACACTCAGCTTTGGCTGAGCCATTGGCTCAGATGCTGAGACTGGTAGGTAGTGGGCTTAAGTTTTGTAAACAGAGGATTAAACATGGATGTCATAATTCTTTCTCTACTTCAAAATTTGAAATGTCTGAAAATAAGGTACAAATGTATAAAACAACCTCCTGAAGTAGTATTTTGGTGTTTTTACATGTTTGCAAGGTTTTTCCTTGTAAAATAGCATTTGATCAAAGATATTGTGAGTTAAACAAGGAACATATATGTCATCAGTAAAATATTTTGACACACAAAACCACTGTAGTTATTTGACAAGCTTGGTCTCAAGTGAGACCCCTTCTGTGAAAACCATTTGGGACAAAGACTTAGCTGAGCCAGAAGACTCGGATTTGAGCCAGTGGCTCAGCCTGAGACTGGGCTAAGTCTGAGACCTTTCATGGAATCTGCCCCAGTTGTAATATGACAGTGGCTGTTGAATAGAGTGTAAAATCCTTACTTTGACTTTTGATCTGGGGTCACAGTGGTAACACACTCCTCTCCCACCTCTGAGATCACAATGTGAATCCTGGCCTGACCTCATCTTGGAATGCTGGTAGTTGAATGCCATTGGTTGGCAGTTTACAGTACAGACCCTTTACCAACTGTACATACTGGTTCCCTCTGCCCTTCCAACTACATGTCACAATATAACCAATAATGTTCTTAGCTTGATGTAAACACCAAATAAATAAATTAATGTTTGATTTTAGTGGAAGAAACCAGTTCATATAGTAGTTGGTCAAGATTTTGGGGCATAAACAGCTATAATAATAACTCATTCATTTGAAAGCTAGGGTCCAGATTCAAGCCCACAATAACAGAGGCTTCTAAACCACCTAGCCCAAATGAAATTATCATGTACAGAAATATCTCTAACATGATGAAAAGAGAATATTTTATAGATTATTGTCTTTTGAAGGTTTTTTTTAGTAATTTATATCTTGTCATGTTTTTTTTTCAAATTTTGAATTCAAAACAAAAGTTTCTTAAATAATGTTTTTCTTATTGATTGCCAATGTAAAACAATTGTTGTGTACTGTGTTTATTTTTCACTATCTTTAGTGAGCTTATGTTTTAAACAGTAAATTGCTTCATATGTTAAGTGCATAGTTTAATCCAGATTATAGTAGGACATGTATACTTCAAACTTCTGAAAAGGAATTCTATTTAATTTCACTTTTAAACCGACAGACCCAAGTGGCTGATAATGTTTAGCATATCCTTTATTAGGCCTTGCAAATGAACAAAGAACAGCATTCTCCCAGATGATGCAATTTTAAAACACTTTGTCATTACATTATTTGAATCATCTGACCTCTATCCTGTAACAGGAAAGTTAGACTTACAGTCTTCCAATCACCTTAGCCTAACAATCATAAGCTAAAAGATTTCTGAAAATTAGCCAGCAACTAAACTTTCTGGAATGCTGTACATACCCCCAGCTGGGGGCCACGGTGGCAGAGTGGTAACACTCTCGCCTCCCACCTCTGAGGCCGGGGTTTGATCCCAGTCATGGCCTCAAGTGGGAAAGCTGGTAGTTGCTTGCCATTGGTCGGCAGTTTACAGTACAGAACCCTGACACCAACTGTACGTACTGGTTTCCTCTGCCCTTCCAACTACCCGTTGTGATATGACCTGCACAGTGTTGAAAGCGATGTAAAACCCCAAATAAATAAATAATAAATAAATAAATAAAAACATACCCCCAGCTCATCAAATCAGGTGACCAGCTATGTACAAAGATAAAACAAAACACTCTGTACCTTCATTCATAGCTTTTGTATTGGTTATCAGTTCATTTCTCATTTTGGTGTGATAATTTTATGAAATCCACTTTGTGCTCATATGCATAAGTGCTTACCAAGAAGTGTGGAATTTTGCACTGAAAAATCCCCATATTGTAACTTATTTACCATGTAGTATTCTTTTTCAGTTTTCTTATTGTTGTCAATATTTTACATTATGTCTATTGGTTTCATAATTTCTGTAAATTTTTCCTTCTTATTTTCCTCAATTTTTAAAATTCCACATTTCTTATGTAGATTGTTTTTAAACAATTATTTTATTCATGTTTTATATATTTTGGTTTGATTTGTATCATCATAACTAAGTGTCCATTCAAACGGTTAACATATAATCTCCTAAATCTGGATTATAAAAAATATACAACCATATTTTCCAGTGATAATTTTCCCTTGTAGATATCAACATGGATATGTTTTTATTTACAAAATCTGACTAAGGGGTGTAAGATTTTCACTATTATTATTATTGTTTATTGAAGGTGGTAAGGGTTTTTGGAAATTTATTTTTAAAAAAACATTGTTTAAGCATCCTGTGTGATGTTATTCTTTTGTAAAGGTCTTGGTGAGAAGTTTGCAAACCTCATTTACTCTGCATCAAGTTACTGAAACATTTATAAATGGGAGAATAAAGATATATATATATATTATAAAAAATATTGCTCTGTGTAAAAGTTAAAACCATTGTGTACAGTACTTAAATCCAGATTTGTCTGTATTTACTTTAATTACATGACTTTTACCATAAAGGCAAGCTAAACGTTTTACACTCATTTTGTTGGTATTGGTTTTTGTGAAAGGATAAAATTTCATGAATTCTTCAATTATTGATTTAAATTTGTAAAAGGAAACATTCTGGTTACCAATAAAAATGGATAAAATAAACTATGTACAAAAACAGAGGATGTTTTTTAATCAGTACTAGATAAACCAAATCTTACAGACCATTCAGAAATCAATTTTCAGGGTTTATGCCCACCATCTACAACATAATACTAGAAAAAACACTCACACACAGAGTGAGAGGCAACTCCACCAATGCCCAATGTGTCCTATAACATACAATGTTAACAAGAGATCTTGCAGACCACTTACCTCTAGCAAGGCCTGATGTTTTTAAAGTTGGGGCTTATGCCCCATTCAACAGCCAGGGTCATCTAGGGACAGGTCCTCAGCATTTGCCATTTGTGGGAGTTGAACCCACACACAGAGGTGACAGCCTGTGATTATAGATGCCAAACTAGCTAACCCACTAGGCCACTGAGGACCTAGATTTTTAAGGCTCATTACTAAGTAGAGGAGAATGTCCAGATGTTTGTTTTTTCTCGTATCAAGGTGGTTATCCAGATAACTCTAAAACTTAAGGGGATCTCAGTGGCAGCTAGACACATCTTCTCATTTTTTTGTAAAGATCTAACCAGCAGTATTTGTGTAATCCTACTAGTAAACAAACAGACAAACAGAAAAAACAAACCGTCATGAAAATAACATCTCCTCGGTGGAGGTAAAACTTCTTTAAAAATCCCTGTCTTCAAACTGTGATTCAGATCATCACTAAACTTTAATCATCTGTTCCTTGTGCGATTATTTTCTGAAAAGTTCATGCAAATCTGTCTGCAACTTTTTGAGTTATTTTGCTATTAATGATATAAACCTCCCTGTCGGGGGTTAACAAGCAATCAAATAATTAATTTGAAACTGCTTAATAGAATCTGACCATTACCCAGATTGTAAAACGAGTATAGATATGTACATATATGGGCTGTTTTGTCATACAATTTTGTTTCAGAAACTAAGTTCAGAATTCATTTCTTGGTTAAATGATATATTTTGGAATTGATGAGAACTGATGTTGATTATTTGCACAAATTCCTTACAAAATTATACGCAAGATTTAATTTTCATTCAATTTTTGGAAATTATTGAGGTGTGGTCAACTGGGATTATGAGGTATTGACCAGGCAACATTATGGAACATATGGTAACTGAATTTTTAAGTATCATATTGGACCAAAAGAATGACTTGTAAATTAATTATTGTCATAAACCAGCAAAACAAGGGATAGTTCTTCTAGGAAATGGGAGGGGGCTCAGTGGTGTAGGGGTTAGAGTTCTCGCCTCCAACCTCTGAGGCCGCCGGTTCGAATCTCGGGCCGGGCGCTTCATGTTGGAAAGTTGGTAGTTACTTGCCGATGCCCGGTGGTTTACAGTGCAGTATGCACTGGTTTCCTCCACCTGTAAAACTACCCGTCGCAATATGACCCTGGCTGTTGAACGCGACGTAAAACAACAAATAAATCTAAATTCTAGGAAATGGGCATCAGTTATAACAAATATAGTACATTGTTTCCAAACACCAAAAATAGATTTTGTACAGTTTGTACTTTACACTCAACATAATTAAACTATTAAGGCGTTCATAGTAAAGGTAATAGAGAGTGAAATGTAACTCATAATGCGTAGGTCACACTTTTCAGTACTTTTACTTCTGTAAGTATTTGATTTCTGCTGATGACCTTGTCTTTATTACTCCAAACAGAAACCTTGTATCAATGTAGTACACCAATCAATCAATCAAGCAAGCAAGGAGGCAAACCCCAAAATGCTATTAAACAAGTTGAACTGCTCTTTGCTTATAATATTTATTACAGGGCATTGTGCTGGACTATAATATCGATCTATAATATTCCTATTAACAGTTAATAAGATATTGGCTTAATAAAGTTCACCCTTCCCCCAAGTTTCCCTCCCCACCAAAAAACAACTTGCAGTTAATTTATATTCTTTCATAATGTATTTTATCTGTGATGGTTAATTGCAATCTAAATGTTGTTTCATTTACTCAAATTTTAGTTGTTTTCAAATGGACCTGTCCCTGAGCTATTCTTATCTTAACCAAGGGGGGCTGTATTCACTAGGAGACATTACTTGAGCTAGGTGGTGGGCCCACATCTGTACGATCCCTCATATTTGCTTATCTATCTTGAGGTCTGTCTTTACAATTGGAACTATCTTAAACCCATCACAAACCGTAATCGGAATGATTGTGTACAGAAATTCCAGTATTTCAAGATTGGTTTAAAATGACAGCGATCAGAAGTTGACCAGGATCATTTTACAACAATATCACCCCATATGTGGAAAATATGGAATTTCAAGTATATAAAAGTTTGTACAGCACTTGGATGCCAACCAGGAAGAATATATGAGAAATTTAAACTGCTTGAAATTATTACAAACCTTTCCCAATTCTTATCAGATTTATAACATTGCAAACCCATTGTATTATCGAGTTGTTAATCTTACAGTGAACCTTAACCTATCTTACACTAGTACAACAATCTTTTCCATCTTACAGCTATCATAAACCTGTCATAAGTCCATCGCAATCCAATCAGATACCATGGATTGGGAACTATTGCAAACCTATTGGAAGATTTTCTGAGGTAATGGCAACATGTGATTAGCCCTTTAAACTTTTTTACCTTGAAGGAAGGGCCCAAGATCAAATCTGTCCACATCAGAAGATTTATCAGTGCATGATTTAGTCTAGGTTGGTTCACATTGCAAACCTCTAGTGCAAACCAATAATAAGCGAATATAAACACTTATAAATTTGCAAAACACTGTTTGACCTTGAAGGAGGGGCCCAATGTCAAATCATCAGAAAATTCCTAGCGCATGATTTAGTCTAGGTTGGTTCACATTGCAAACCTCTAGTGCAAACCAATAATAAGCGAATATAAACACTTATAAATTTGCAAAACACTGTTTGACCTTGAAGGAGGGGCCCAATGTCAAATCATCAGAAAATTCCTAGCGCATGATTTCCTATAGCTTTGTTTATACACTGCAAACCTCTGGGACCAATAATAAGCGAATATAAACACTTATAAATTTGCAAAACACTGTTTGACCTTGAAGGAGGGGCCCAATGTCAAATCATCAGAAAATTCCTAGCGCATGATTTAGTCTAGGTTGGTTCACATTGCAAACCTCTAGTGCAAACCAATAATAAGCGAATATAAACACTTATAAATTTGCAAAACACTGTTTGACCTTGAAGGAGGGGCCCAATGTCAAATCATCAGAAAATTCCTAGCGCATGATTTCCTATAGCTTTGTTTATACACTGCAAACCTCTGGGACCAATAATAAGCGTACTATAAGCACTTTTAAGTTTGGCTATCCTCATTTCACCTTGAAGGAGGGGCTCAAGGTCAAATCTGACCACATCGAAAGATCCCTAGCCAATGATTTCCTATAGGTTGGTTCACATTGTAAACCTCTAGGACCAATAATAAGGAGATATAAGCACTTTTCATGACTAAAAAGAAACACCCCTGGCGGCCATCTTGTTTTTCAAAATAAGGCGAAAAATATTTCCAGTCAAGATGTTATGGTTATTAATATATCTTGCAAATTTGAGAAGTCTACCTGTAATACCCTGGCCTTTAGAGGGGGTAATGATGGCAGCACACTTATGCATAATCCAACAGTATCCACTGGATGCAAATATTTGCATGCAAAAGCTTTGTCATTCAACATAAATGAATTTCCTTAGAATATATTAATGCTTTGGCAATTTCAGGTGAAGCTGTTCATGAAGAATATCAATCTCTAAAAACAAATGAAAAACCACTGTTGAGCATAAAAGTTTCCTCACAAACTTTTTCTGGAAATATATACAAGTACTGATAAAGAAGCAATACTTTTATTTACTTGACACTATTTTTGTGAAGTATAACTATTTGCCTTTGTAAGTACTGTGCTGTCTGAAAGTGTGGTTTTTTGGTTACATATATATTTACTCAAAAAAAAATGTTAGCTTCTCAAATCTGAATGTTTACTTCTAACATAAGTCAGTTGATACATATTCAAGATAAAGGTATCAGGGTGTACCTACAACCACACACAAATAAGTATTTTAGGAAAGTTTAGCCTTACAGGAGGCTTTGAAGCAAAACTAAGGAAATGTCTTAATTATTTTTATAGAATCAGACATATTTTGGTTGCATACTTGATACAATACAATTTTTTCCTCCTACTAAATAAAAGATTATCACCTTCACTGAAATATATTCAACTGGTTTCAAATGTAGCATTTTTGACATTTTTTTTACTATTATAAGCCTAAAGGCTTGGCTAGGAGCTTTATTGATCCAGTAGTGGTACAGTTTCTTGGTAAACGCTCAGTATCAACAGTTTTTACAATTTCTCTTTAAAACCTTATGCATATTCTTCCCAGAAACTTTTAAGTAGGCTAAGTGTACAATTCCATGTGCACGGCTTGTAGATGTACCTTGTCTTATAATTCTACTGTGAAATTTAGTAGTTCCACTATGTTTAAAGGGTATGTGACATTGAATATTTTCTACAAAAGGTAGGATACTTTTGAATTTAATGCAATATTAAGTTTTAGTTACATTTGGTGGTATCATAATTTTATTTTAATCATGCAGCTTTTGGATAAAATATAAAAATATACTATTAATGTAAATATATTTGCCGTCAAGGGTTTCACAGTTAAATTTGTGGTACTTAATCTCTTACATCTTACTGTTTGTAGTAAAAATATTAGCATAGAGTAAATAATCCATTTAAATGGTCAGACCTTCAGATTTCCAAATTCTCTCTATTGTGTTCAGTCAAATACAATACTAATTAAAATACTCAATTACCCAATTGAAATATTCTCGATAATTCTTTCTAGATAGCTTGTGTAAAAATTCAGTCCCTACCTGAAAATAGCAAGCCTCACACAACATCCACCAGCCACATCAGGTAGCTGTCTCCATGGAAACACACCTTAGTTATATCTAGACCTAACTGTATCATTAATTTTTTTTTGCCCTCATACGCAAGCAAAAACCACGTAGATTTTTCACATCTGGGAAGAAATTCTGGCGATAGGTGCAGACACTGTTGTGTTGTAAAAGTTCTGTGTGAATTTCTAAACATGGTTTCAAAAGAAAATGAGATAGCTTCCAATGTGAAATTGGTTGAAAGATTTACAGTATGGAATAGTTTACTATAAACTCAGCATTCCATCTATTGAGGTTGGTATTTTGCAGCTTGTCTCAAACTTGAGGGTTGTGCTACAGAAATAATTTATAGTACGTGGAGATTGCAAGTCACTTTTGTAAAACAGTCAAGTAAATAGAATTAACTTTCTTTTCAGTTAAATTTTTAGGGACTCTTAATAGACTCTTAATTTTGTTTACTGATCACTAGGAAACAGTACCTTGTTTGGTAGAGCCTCCAGCGAGAGTGCCTTCTTCACTGAAAATGTATTAAATATATCACATTAGATTTACCAAATTTGGCGATCCAGTTCTCCATATATGGTCCAACCCGATATTTCGACACATAATGGAAGTTTCTTTTTTCAATTCATAAAATATTGTTAGAAAACCATTAGGGTGGATTACTGTATGAAACGGAAATATATTTTGAAATCACCTTGTACTGTATTATAATAAGATTAAAAATACCATTGTCATTGCCACAGATGTTATAGGTAATTAAGATAGGGTAAATATTTGAAATTATTTTGAATAGTTGTGTTAAAACTTCAGTGTTTTCAAGTAATAATAGATAAAAAGTCTTTTACAAAGGTTAAAACTGTGAAGGATGTTCAATATTTTTAATTACCGGTAATTCTCAATCAAATCTTTAATTGCCTAAGTACTGTTAATTGCCTGAAGTTACTGAGCTTGGTTATGCGTAAGTGTTTAACAAAAGTGAGATTAAGTTTAAAGAATAAAATATAAAACTTCCGACCTTCTGAAAAGTCACATGACCTACAGTATAGTGAACATCATTCGGTAACCTTGCTTAAGGCTCAAATTTGTACCATATGTTTTCATACTTGCACACAGATATTTGGTATTCATAAATCACCCACTCATGCTAAGATATATAAAGTGAGTCATATTAGTGTAAAATCCAGTCTTGTAAATGTAAAAGTACATTATGTAAAATGACTATTTTTTCTGTATATTTTCTCTTAATTATAAGGATACTGGAGCCTCAAACAAGGCTAATCATTTAGGGCACAAATTATATTACTTAGTTTGATATATTTAAGATTCATACTGATATATCACCCAAAGTGACAAAGGTTTGGACTTTTAGCATAAATTTGTGGTATTCATATTTTAGGTTAACGGGTTAAATTATTTTTATAAATAAATTAATGGTTAAATTATTTGTTTGATTAAAATGCTAACTTTGTTTATTCTACTGCCATTGGAAGTCAATTCCAAACTTTGGAAGTCAAACTTTGTCCATCCTAATAATTTGTTGTACTGGCGGAACTGAATATTCTGCGATTAACTTTGTGTCAAAGAAGCCCAGTGAAGGGCTACATTAAACCCAGTTGAATTTCAGAGAATTTAAGAGAAAAAGATGAAGATCTCACATGGAGTGAATTTAGCTTATATGTTTGAGTTGTAATATGGTTTATTTATACTGCAATATATCCGTACATTCAGCAGAATCTGTCATTTTATCTTATTGCATTTGTAATAATTTCATTTCCAAGTTATTACATATTTACTGAGCAAATTATTGTGTAACTGAATAAAGCAACAAATAAATCATAAAACTCACACTTTCACGGCTGATAAAGTCAATGAAACTGTTTAAACATGAATATACTGGAGGTTAATAAGAGATTTACTGTGAGGTAAGATAAACCACAAATACCAACCAATGAATAAACAGAAGCATTAAGTATGTTTTATGGCTTTTTTGTATTTTCTATTTCGGAGGCTTTCTCTTCTGTTACTGTTTCTCTACATAAACCCTAGCCTTGCTAAAGACTCAAATTTGCATGATATATTTTCAAACATGCACACAGATATTTGGTATTCATAAATCACTCATACAAGTTAAGAGATGGAACTCTATCTTTCTCTTAGTTGTATGTTGCTTTCAGAGTCACAGTACAGGTATGAGTACATTATAGAAACTGAAACTCCATTAACTGAACTGAAAACTTTCCCTAACTACAAAGATACTTGAGCCTTCAGCAAGGCTACATAAAGCCCCCCCCCCCCCCCCCCCCCCCCACCGTAATCCTGTCCTTCTTGATCAAGAGTTGTTTCTTATATATATTATTTATAATAAATAGCTTTTGCATTAGTATGTAAAAACCTCACACAAAACAAGAAATCTATACATGTATTTGTTATTTCTATGTGTGTTATTTCCATGAAAAGTTAGGAGCAATTTCCTGGTGATCACGTCATCACTAATACATGAGTCACCGTAAAAACCAGAGTTGCTGAGAGAAAAGTTAATCCACAATTTCACAGGAAATAAATTTAAATTGGACTTTATATTTGCCTATCTACTGCCCTCTACTGTGCACGGCATATTGTATACAATATACAACCAAAAAACAAAAAGCAACATAACATGCAAATTGGTACATGATATTCCTAGCTTTGGTAAAACAATCCAATAAAATTATCTTTAGCAAATTTCAAGCAAGACAGTGGCCGAATATTTTAAAAAGTACTTTAGACATGCTACACATCATTGTTAGAGACTTACAAAAGAATTTACTTGTATTGCATTTAAACTCACAAACAAGCTTGGGATATAGCATTTTTAAAAGAAAAGGCACTTTTATATCTTCATAATTTTCTAAAAGCATTTTTGTTCAAATAGAAAGATGGCTACAAACTACAAAAAAGCCATCAAAGTAATAAAACTGTTATGGCTTTAATACTCTTTCAGATGGGCCATGATCTATTGTCACCTTGTTGCCGAAAGGGCTACACTATAAGATTTTCATGGCTAAAAACAAACTCTTTTCCTGCATTTGTGGTCATTTTTTTGCAATTGTTCCATAATTCCATGTTAGAAACACGTAGGCTTGTGTTGTAGTGTGGGTATTATTCTTCTCATTGGTTTGACAATGTCACACCGATGTACCATCCATGGAACAAAAAGGCCCATAAATAGGTCCATAGAGCTAAATTACGCCCAAGAAAAAATTAATATGTTCTTCTTACATCTGTTGAAGAATTCAACTGACGTTGAAACTGTGTTTGAGGAACATAATAAATTCACCTGTGGTTTTTATACTTTTTCCCACATATTTTGCCCTTGATATGTGATGAACAGTGGAGTACTTTCCTTATAAATGAGGCAAAACAAAGTACCTAGATTGGGAATTGTTTGTTAGAATGAATATCTGTTGCTTTGGTTTATTTGTTGTTTTACGTCACGTTCAATAGCCAGGGTCATAGTGTGATGGGTAGTTTGCAGGTGGAGGAAAACCAGTGCATATTGAACTGCAGACCACGGGGCATCGGCAAGTAACTACCAACTACCAGCCTGAGATTCGAACCGGCGGCCTCAGAGGTTGGAGGTTAGAACTCTAACCGCTACACCACTGAGCCCCCTTAGAATATCTATTGCAAAGTAACATTTGCTTGTTTTTAAGATGTGTCAGAAATATAAAAAATACCAAATCCGTATTTCTCATGTGTTGATGGTCTCATGATTAAATATTCTTTGAAAAGGGCACTTAAGTGTTTTTGGGCTTTCCAACAATCATCGCAAGTCTACCTTGAATGCCTTCCTTATTAGTGAGCAGTCTCTAACATTTTTTTTGCACTTTGAAATTATTTTCACATACCTGACCATTGACTTTTATCAAGATCACATCATCAAAAATAACCTTTTTTGGCTTACACCTGTTTATCATCATCTCTTAGCCGACACTAATTACTGCAGGAGGGATCAACTTACATACATTAACAAGATCAAAAACTCAAGCTGATTAGATTTTAAGAGCGATTGGACCAAAATTAGAGATTTAAAAGCATTTGTTGTTCCACATGGGACAGCTATGATTGCTATCAGAGACCTTAAATTCACCAGAAACCCCTATTGTCTGCTTATCTGTTGCATTTAGAGTCTTAAATGCATTGGCAAGTAATTGGAAATCATACGCAAAAAAGTCTAAAAAACTATCAGATTTACTCGCTGGGGGGTCTTATTGATCATACTAGGGTCAGGTCATAAAATCACAGATTTGTTGTTTTGGTTTGTTTTTCCCTTTATTATTGCTTTTGGGTTGGTTAGGGTTGGTTAGGGTTAGGGTTATTGCTTCAGGGTCAAGCATAGATGTTTACAATTTCATCGCATCATTGACATACAATATTAATGTGGGTGTTCCACCACACGACTAAGGCTCCCGATTAAGGGTTTTTGAGGGTCGGTTTGAAATATTTGCTTAGTCCCAGACCTTCTGTAAGGGTCGGTTGTGGTCGGTTGGGGCCGTGTGAGAAATCAAACATGTTTGATATTTCTCCCGACCCCAACCGATTATTTTTTCCCGCCATAAACAAAATGTCCAGTCCCAGGCGTCCTCAGGCCTCCTCAGACCAAATTTACACAGTCCTATGTGGTCCCAGGCCGCCTGCGACCCTTAGTCGCCGACCCTTAGTCCCAGACCCTCTATTCTTAGTCCCAGGCCTCCTGCGGCCCTTAGTCCCATTGCAAAACAAAAATCGGCTATCTCGGTCTGGGGACGCCTGGGGACGCCTCAGGACACCTTGTGGGGTCGGGACTTAATCCTGGGTTAGTCGGCTCTTAGTCCCAGGAGGCCTGAGGCGTCCTGGGACCCAGTCGGTTTGTCTACGACAGGATCGTGGTTCAAACCGACCAGAAAAATGGCTTAGTCTGTTCTTAGTCCCAGACCAGTTAGGGACTGTCTGGGGCCTCCTGGGGCGTCCTGAGGCCGATCTGTAGTTAATCCCAGACCTTCATACCGATTCTGTCTTCCACCCCATTGGTCAATTTTTTTTCCATTTTTTCCAAGACTACCCACGATTAAGGGTCGCCGACAGGATCGGGGCTTAATCTTTTGGTGGAACAGGCCCATAAGGTTGAACAAAATTAAAGTTACCATTACAAGAGTTACATAATGCACACATTCATATCTATACATAACAACGGATGTGGCCAAGCCGAATTGTCAATACAGTATAGTATAATACTGTTCACTACCACTGTGAGCCATCAGGACTAATATACAATAACTCAAATGTTACCAGTAGTTGACACATTTATAAGAGTATTATAAAACATGAAAAAAGCATTCCAGATGGGATGCCAAACCCAGCCAAAAATAAAAAAATACCATTTACAAAGAAAGGTTTGTCAATAACCCACAACATAACCATGATTAACACACCACAGAAACACTGCATTCCTAACATTTACATGTGACAAAAGATGCCCGAAATATCACAAGTCCCCAGTTACGGATTGAGATAAGGACATGGAAATGTATTTGTTTCACCATTTAAGTCATCTTTAGCTAGCTTGAAACTTTATATAATATCGTCTCTTTGTCTATTGTATCCTACAGGGGCCATGCTGGCAGAGTGGTAACACTCTTGCCTCCCACCTCTGAGGCTGGGGTTCGGTCCCCCGCCCTACCTTAAGTGGGAAAGCTGGTGGTTGTTTGCCGTTGATCAGCAGTTTACAGTACAGAACCCCGACCAACTGTATGTACTGGTTTCCTCTGCCCTACCAACTACCTGTCGTGATGTGACCTGTACGGTGTTGAAAGCGATGTAAAACCCCAAATAAATAAACAAATAATGTATCCTACAACATATCCTCACATTGCTGTTTCAGAGAAAGCTGTAGAATATGGCTCAGAAAATAGATGTCAGCAGAGAAGAACTCTTGAAAAGTGCAATATCTCACGAAAAGAAATATCTATCAGAGAGTGTTGAGGTGACTGATTTTTTGGACCTCCTGTTGTCAGAGGGTGTCATTGAACAAACAAAAGAAGAGGAAATCCAAGCATGTTTGACAAACAAAGGAAAGACTAATGCAGGAAGCTTGTTTTGGTCAATAGTGCTGAGAGATGAAATACGAGTAGTGAGATTTGTGGACACCCTACAGAGGCAAACTGAACCTAAACACTGGATTTGTGACAAACTGGATGAGTATGTAGCAAAGGTTAAATCTGGAGAATGGCCTTTGTATGGAGAACCAGATTTCAAGAGTAGGTTCCAATATTTCTCACAAAATTTTTACCTTGTAAATAATATAGATTAATATTTCTATCATAGGACATTCAAGTTAAGCAATAAATTTAGACATAAATGAGTAAAAGTAAAGTATTTTACAGATTTAAAATGAATTTGAAGATGCCAAATTTTACTTGTTATTGCATAAACAGGTCAAATATTGTTCGATTTTTATGACTGACAAAGCGAGTCAGCCTTACCTGAGTCCTTTTAAGATGTCCAATTTTAACATGAGTTATTATTCAAGTAAAAATGTTTTCTTAATTATTTTTAAGTCACTTACTTGAATATAAAAATTAATGACTTGTATAGTCAACTTAACAAAACCCAAAAAAACTTTGCTGACTTGCATATTCCAGGTAGAAACTTCAACAATTAAGTTAGAAAAAATTAAAATACAAATGCAGACACACATCTTGTCCGATCAGTGAAAACCTGTTACTTTGTTATTCAGAGATTGAAGAATTACTGAAAAAGAAATACTTGCATGAAACATGGATGAATCTTGAAATCATACCAGATGAACCAAAGGCTGCAATCCAACTTTCACAAGAATTGTTGACTCCAGACTTTAAAACTAAGGTGGTAAAGGCCAGTGCACTGTATTCTTCCAGTCTTTTTGAGAAAGAAGTATCTAGTCACCATTATGAAGAAATCAAAGATCAACATTTACATGCTATTTTAAGTCATCTTTCACACTTAGAAACGAAAAGTGTTTTAACTGACCTTCAGCCTAATCTTGTTGAACTGTTGGGAGTTGCAGGGACGGGAAAAACAACAGCAACAAAAAAGCTCACTTACACCTGGGCAACAGCTGGAAATCAATCACTGAAGAATTATGACTTGATTTTTTTCATCCCTGTCAGAGATGTGAACACTGACAAACTGGTGGACATACTGTGTAACATGGAGATTTTACCTAAATCTGAGAAAGAAAGTTTCAGCTATTTCTTGCATACATCTGATAAGGCTAGAAAAATTTTATTTATCCTAGATGGCCTTGATGAAAATGACTTACATGAAGGCACAGACTTGTTTAACCTTGTGACTGGAAGGCTTTTTCCAAATGTGACTGTCCTGATAACTTCAAGACCCGAGGGAAAATCTTTGGGTCTTATTGATAAGAAACCAAGAGTCAAGATAGCCCTGCATGGGGTTGATATGGAAAGTGTTGACAGAATGCTAGCGGATGCAGTGAAAGGGTCTTCTGAAGAAGAAATAAAAAGATTCACGCAAAGGTATGAAGAAAAACTTTCTGATAAGAGTCTGCTCTTCATCCCTCTCTACCTTACACTATTGTGTTTTGTGTTCAAAGAAGACATAGCCAAAGGTATCAAGTGTGTTGATTTAAAAATACCAGAAACAATGACTCGATTGTTTAATACAATCATGCATGTGATTATCAGGAGATGGTTACAGAAAAGGAGACATAATAATGTAACAATCACTTTCAGTGATAGCCCCCTTGAAATAAATAGTACAATACCTTCTGAGATCAAACGAATCTTATACTTTATTGGTAGAGTCTGTTACAAAGGACTACTAGTAAACAAATACCAGTTTTCAGATCGGGATGCCAAAGACTGTTACTTAGATATGGCAGATATCAAACAGAGTGGCCTGTTCACTGTAGGTAGGGATAATTCTGGTGAAATCTTTTTTTCAAAACACAAACAACTTCAGGAGTATCTGGCTGCTTTGTATTTAGCTTGTGAAGGCACAAAAGAGCCTTGTTTTTATGAGATAGTGCATAGGGAAGAAAACAGAGATAGGTCTTTACTTGAAGTTATGACAGGCTGCAATATGGTGAAACTCATCCAATTTGCTTGTGGACTTTCTGGAGCCTTTTTAAAATCAGTGTTTGACATAGCTTCAAATTTCAGAATACTACACCTCAAGGGAAATCATGTCAGATACAATAAGGTTACCAACATATACTACGAAGCTATCCTTTTTACAGAACAAAATGTTTGTGATTTATCTGCTGTAGATAAACAGACTTTGGAAGGTTATGAAGCACTTACTAAATATTTGTGTAAAGCAAAAAGTAGATATTTGGGTGAAGATATTTGGAAATGGTCATATACCAGTTTTCACAAAAGCTGTCTTCAGAACATGATTAGAACATTAGACAAGGATGTGTGTGCACACCTCCTGAACAAGTTTTATGATTTGAAACTCTATCCAATAGACTGTGGGAAGTTTACTGGATTGGCAGTACAGGGTGAGGTCTGCCACTGTTTGTGTGATGATTCTGATGTGAAACTCCATTTGCACCAGCTGCAGGCAGGCCTACTGAGTAAAGTTCAAATTCACAATGTGAAGACTGTCACTGTAAATTCTATGTTTTCAAACTGGCCGATATTTGACACCTATGTTGATACTAGTGGGCTCTTGAAAACATTTCCTGATTCTACAAAGTTTCATATTGATGCTGAGAGATGTATTTTTCACAACGTTGCTGGAAAATTACACCATGATACCAATGCCAATCTCAAGAGTTGCACAATAAAATGTATTAAGCAATGTAACATGCCAATCTGCCACATACACAGTTTACTAAAACAATCTAGTTTGTCAATGTTGGAGCTAGGTAATGTTAACATACTTGCAGGTCTCAGTGAGCTCCCCAATTTAGAGGAATATTTGTGGAATGGATTACAGCATGTAGCTCTACATGGTGTAATTCACAGTGTCCCAAAAGTATCAGCTTTGTGTGCTCTATTGCGGGGTAACTCTGCAAATTTACTCTCATGTGAACTTGACATATTTGTGCCAGAAGATTGTCAAACAGATATGACTGAGTCTTTGAAAAGTCTGAATAAACTTCAAAAGATGGAATTGTATGCATTAAGAAATGCCCCTGACTATTTGGCTCAGGTACTAGCTCAGTGTCTTTCATCACTCAGAAACCTCCACACGCTGGTAATATGTAACTTGTATGTGACAAGTGATGTACTCATACCATTGGCTGAAGGAATGAAGCAATTGTTGAATTTGGAATCTTTTACATTGAGTACGTGGGACAATGACAAGGAAGACTTCACAGCTCAACTAGCAATAGAGTGTCTCCCATGCCTATCACAGATTAAAGAACTGGATTTGGAAATGCCCCCTACAAAGCCCCACTATGAGAAAGAACTCACTGAAGTCTTGATATCCCTGCATCAGTTAGAAAAACTGAATGGCCAAAAAGTAATTTCACCCGAGGAGAGCACAGTTACTGTTATAAAGAGTATTTCATCTTGCAAATATAGCATTGTGAAGCACTGGTAGTGACAACGTCATGCTGTTATCAACTCACTTACTTTTTTTCTGAAGACTGTTTGCACCACAACCAGTCTGAGAAGTCTTAATATATTGAAATTTAATGTATTTAATCTAAAAAGATGATGTATTCTCTCAAACAAAATACCTTAAGGCTGTTTCACACTCTCAGAGAGGATAAAGTAACATAACATGAACTATATAATGGCTAAAATTGTGGGGGATCTCATACTGTTTTTTTTTCTGCCAAAACACAGTAAATACAAACAGTATATAAAATATAAGTTACGGAGTAATATATTTACTGAAAAATGGACTATTGTGGTATAATTGGTAGGGATTATAACATTGTGTTTATTTGTCTAGAATATATGATAATGAGTTATATATGATAATGTAATTTATCTATCAGAGAAAAAAATCAAGTATTTTATAAATTTAGTTCTGTTGCAGTTGCAATGTATATATGTTCTATTCCTGTTAAATCATACAATTAGACACTTTCTTTAAAAAACTAAACTAAATATGTACATAGAAATAAAAATAGAAATACAAATTTATTTCCATTATTGTTTTATTTGTGTGTGTGTGTGTGTGTGAAACACCCTTTACTACATAGACAAAAGTGATCAATCTCTCTCATTAAAATTTTTATCAAAGAACTAATTATTTGAAAGGCCTTCCCACAAAATTGTTTCACAATTATGGCATGACTTTGAAACAAATTGTTGATTATTTATTACCCACTGTGAGTCATTAAAAAAAATCTTAAATTTGAAAATAAAACATCTGATTCTAGCTATGTGTCAGTGTGTGACCTAATTCCAATATAAACACTACACTCAAGTCATGAGGATAATACATGGGATAGCATGTGTATTTTTCTACTAATTTACACATCATTGTTCTCTGCTACAATGACTCTCCGTTACACAGAAGAGGAATTAATAGTCCTGAATGTCAATAAACTAAGTGAACAGAAACCACTGTGGATACCTGAAAATGCCCACAGTTTGATTAAAAGTTTAAATCTACAGAGACACAGAAGAGGGTGTAGGGCAGGCAAATAGAAATGTAAAGGAAAGGAAAGTGTCACACCCCAAGAACCTATTGTTAGCATCACAAAACCAGACAATAGGAGAAAGAGAGCTAAATTTGGCTTAATCAATGTAAGATCTATTAAAAACAAAGTTATTGATTTCCATGAAATGATTCTTGACAGCACACTGGACTTAATAGCTGTCACAGAGACTTGGCTTTCAGCTGATGATTATGTCACCCCTGGGGAGATTTGTCCTCCAAAGTACAATCTCATACATACACCCAGACTATGTGGAAAAGGAGGAGGCATTGCACACTCTTTCAGCCTTTGGCATCAAACAACATGTGGAATGTGCAACCCACAATAAGTCACACACTCTTGACCTTGTTATGACCAAGTTGGAAGAAAATATCACAGATTTGCGTGTAACAGATCCACAGCTATCAGATCATCATCTTGTTTCTTTCGGACTGGAAACTGAACTGGTTGAAAAGCAAAAAAAGACAGTAACATACAGACAACTGAAGGCAATTAATCTCGAGCTTTGAAAATGACCTGAAAAATTCAGAATTGTATCAGTGTGAATCAGAAGATGCCAATTTTCTGGCAAATCTGTATGACAGAACTTTAAGGGACCTCCTCAATAAACATGCTCCTGAAATTACCAAAATGGTTTCTGACCGACAAATGGTTCCTTGGTATACCAACACCATAGGCAAACTAAGAAGGGAGAGACGCAGACAAAGTGCATCATATATCATTAGAAAGGTCTTTCTATAGAGTTTCTGCTAGTGTTTGTTACACAAACATTTATGCAGAAATGGTTGAGAAATCGCAAGTTAAAGATTGGTGTCTATATTCACTGGTACCCTTGAATATATCAAAGCCTGTTTTACTTTCTTTCTTTTAAGATAGATTTATTGAAGTCATAAAACATACAAAATGGTGGATAATAAAAGTAAAACATCCCTGATTAGACATATACAGAAAAATATATCACTCAGAAACATTAACAATATAATGCTCTTGCTATGCACTCCTATAATAATTTTATCTTCATTGATGACATATTTTTTCTGTATATGTTATTCGGGAAGTTTTTATATGTATACATGTATGCAAGTGGTTGCATGTTAAAATAGACTTGCCATCAAGGTACAAATACAAATACTAGTTTTGTAATAAAGAGACAACATGGGATTAAATAAGGCGGTTGTGGATATCTTGGAGTTATTGTTCACTTACTAGCTTTAACTTTTAATGACTGGACTATGGAATAATAATTATTGAAAAAGGTTTTAGTGTAATTGTGGTTTGTTGGGGCAGATATTTATGCAATTAAGCATCCCTATCGAGAGATCCCTATCTTTTAAGTTATAAAATGTGTTTTTACATGAAAACTAAAATTATCTTTTGTTATTAATATTAACTTTTATTAAAAGGTTGTTCAACCAAAGTTTTGCAATGGTAAAGTAGTTTGTGACCAGGAGATCCCCATACATGGTTATATATGGTACACTTCAGGTTCCAGTTTCACACACAGAGAAGAGCATGTATGAGAGGAGTGAGGAATCTGATTGGTGGAGAGAGTTATACAGCAACAAAAAAGTGATGTTTCTAGAGTGGTATGCAAATATGGCAAGTAAAAAAGTGAGACATGCAAATGAGGATAGTAAAAAACTGAAATAAGCAAATGAGGGTGGCTAGCAAAAACATCATTTTTTGTAAATGAGGTTTCATAAAATTCTTGAAAAGAATGTTTTCAATTCTTTTAATAACATATTTGGAGCTTGAGCAAGTACTTCAGAGAGTGCTGGAGTGTGCCCCACACCATGTTTCCTACGCAGATGCCCCAGAAGAGGGAAAAGTCAGTACAATTACAAAGGCTTCCAGTCAGTTGTCCTGGCCTTGGCCAACACCAACTACAGGTATATATTGGTGGGCTTTAGTGACTGTGGATCCAGTTTGGAAGGCCAGATATTACAGGATAGTGATCTCAGAAAGAAAAAAATGAGGATGACTCCATCTGATTCCCAGGGCAGAATCCTTGGTTGACCATAGAACCAAAGTAAATTATTACTTCTTGGCTGATGATGCCTTCCCTCTCAGGACATGGGTGATGAAACCTTTCTCCAGCCAAACTCTGTACCTAAACAAATGCGTATTCAACCACTATATCAGCCCTGGTAGGAGAGTGCTTGAAAATGCCTTGGTATTCTGGTAGGAGAGTGCTTGAAAATGCCTTGGTATTCAATTCCCAGGTCCTGTAAACCAAAATACAACAAGAGCCTGTTGTGGTGAACCAGATTATGACAACTTGTGTCATCCTCCAGAATCTCCTGTGCGAGAGGTTGGGTTGAGGACTATTTCACCAAGACCAGAATGATGTTCAGGGCTAAAGAGTAAGAAGATCCTCACTGGAGGAACCTCACTGATGTAGGAAATGCCCTGAGTATTCTGGCCAACTAATTCTGGAATGAAGGAGCTCCATTGGCGGTTAGAAAGAATATACACACAAGAGATATTGTTGACCCCTTAAGATTGTAATAACTATTTTTGCCTCACTCAATTGAACATTATTGTATTGAGAGAAATTACTGACATTTATACATTCAAATCTTATTAATCTTTTGAATCTCCGATATGTATGTAATGTGATTGCTGACAGCTGTTGTAAGTATTGTATGCCTATTATTAACAGTTTAGGTTATTTCTACCACGTTACACAAATTATATATCAACTTTACAAAGCTATGTCAGATGAATTTAACATGCTAAACCCAAGTTTAAATGCTTTGCTTGTATGTATACTCAATGTGATTATTTCATTGTATAAAGATTGCTAATTGCATGTCAAATAAACATTATTATTCGTTCTTAATAACATAAATTCCGTGAAAGGCTTTTCTTACTGTCAAAATAATAATAATAACTGTCATGCAAATGGCTTGCTGGGTTAAATTTTGCTGTTGTTTTCCCTCTTTCAATCATCAAAGGCATCAAAAGGTCTCCTGGAAAAAATCAAATGAATTATTTGAAAGCTGCCCCACTTCAGTACACAGCCACTCACAATAGGCAGACCTCGGGTCATGAGTGTTTGCTGTGACATCACACATTCTCTCTAATAGCATCAAATCAAATTTCTTGTAACATTCCTAGACCTCCAACTGCAGTTTCCCTCATTGTTGGTGTGACACATGGATGCATGGCCAGGGTAGTAGAAAAGATTTGGGAAGGGGTGACTGAGTGTCCCCACAATCTCAATAGTTGTGTTTCCTCTGTAGAGCCTGCTCCTGTTGGCTCTGTTAGAATTGGGTGCTGGTTGACTACAATGGTTGGTGAAATGAATTCTGTTGACTGTGATGTGAAAGTAGCAGACGTGGGTGTCCTTGTCCATGGCTTCTTGAATATGAGGCAGTAATTCAGTCGAAGGGCCACTTCACATTATCATTTATGCTGGCAATAAATACTGAGATCCAAAACTGTATCTCTATTACAAAATGACCATAGCGATAGCATTGCCAGTATCACTGGATTTGTTTTGTTTTTTTCACTTCAACCCCAACTTACTTACACTTAACCATCCAGTTGGAATAATGTTTTACATGGTTTACAACAATGTGTTTAAATTTACAGACATACATTTTTGAGAGTGCTATGCTGTACTGTTCTATTTTAATAACTTTTACACACATGAAAAAGGTTACACCATCTGTATACTTCCCAGATTATGGAGGCTCCAAAACTTAATTTATATAATAAATATTGAAACCTGTTGACAATTTTTCATGACTATTATCCATACTTTGTGAAAAAAGCTTGCCCAATTTTCTATGTCACCTTATCTAGGACAATTAAAGTGTGTTGAAGATAATAAAAGTATATATTACCAGAAAATTCTCACCGTCCATTAATCAGTTATACAAGTGATAAGTGATATCTGCAATAATGATGAAAATACTTCAACTTAACCAGAATGTCCAGATATTAGAGAACTGTGAGAAGGTTTAATATAATCTGTTTTGATTTTCCCTAATTGCATTAACAAAATAATGTTTGTCAAATAGAGAACTGTTCACTGGTAGAGATGCTGTAAGGACTTGATATGCACCTCTGGATGTTGCTTGCCATTGGTCGGCAGTTTACAGTACAGAACCCTGACAAACTGTATGTACTGGTTTCCTCTGCCCATAAAACTACCTGTCGTGATATGACCTGTACAGTGTTGTAAGCGACGTAAAACCATAAATAAATAAATGCTAACATACAAGTACTTGTCAGTGGTGAAATGGTCACCATAGAAACAGATAAAAATTTAGGTTCTACTTTCTTTAGTTTACATTCCAATGTATATATATATAAACTCACCACTTCCTATTTCTGCCAGGTGGAAAATATGTTGTGCATCTACAGATGTAGACATGTAACGTATTTATAACATGCAAATCCAAGTATTAAAGGTTAAATAGGTTAAATTTCAATAACAAAAATGGTGAATTTGATATCTTATGTGTAAGGAATATAGTTTTGATCCTGGAACAATAATTGTTGATTCTCACAGCTGTTCAGCTGGTAACATTCAAGTCGTGATATTATTATGTTAAACCCAGTTAAGTGGAACCTTAAGAGACAAGAGAAATTCTTCTAGTTAACTAGGAAATTTAAATGAAAAAAATGTCTACGGACCTGATATTTACTTCTACATAAAATGGAATTTTACTTAACAAAGATCTCCTTTAAGGGGTTGGTCTGCAACAGAGTGCAATTACAACCTGTTCAGTAGAATCTGAAGGGACCTGATATACTTTTACTTAACCAAGACTTCCAGATAGCAGGGTAATGTATTTCAATTGAAAAGACTTCTCTAAGGACTCTGATATTTATTCCTATTTAACCAGGGCTTCCAGATAGCAGGGTAATGTATTTCAATGGAAAAGACTTCTCTAAGGACTCTGATATTTACTTCTACCAAACCAGGACTTAATAGGGTAAAAATATTCCAATGGTAAAGACTTCTCTTAGGTCCTGACTTTTACCTTTAATTAGAAGGGATCCAACATAAGAGAGATCTACTTACTGAAATTAGTAAATATTTTGTGTTTTGTCATATGTTCTTAATAAAGTGAGTTTTTTTGGCATAAAAACCTGGTCATGCCCTAGCCAGGAAGTGTAACCAGTTTCTATCACATATTGGTTATCAGAACATAGGAAATATACTTTTATTCAACCAAGGAAAACTGCATTTAACAGAGAAGCTTTGTTTTAAAGTTGTTAATATTATTGGAAATATAGATGTTTGTGTTTTCTATTTGTTGTGTATTTAACTTGAAAACAGAATTTTTCTCTCTGTTGTAAAACTGTAATAAATATGAAGAAATCATTTTTGGATTGATCTTATTTTGAGGTGTTAACTAACGTAAGATTTTGCACAAATTTACAAATCAAAGAATATTCTGAGTTAAAACACTTTCATATGTATTTTTAGTGGTCTAAATTACTGTTTCCATACAAGCAGTCCTTAATTTATAACAGTGATGTTTCTCTCTCCTTCCAAGGTGTTAGAAAGTACTCCCATTATTGTAAATTATATTTGTGATACATTTTCTAGAAAAAATCCCTTGTTGATAAAAACAGTTGTGAAAGAAATCAGACAAAAACTTGATGAAAACATAAAAACTCAAAATCCCCAAATTGGGACCATAAATTGGAGATAAAAAGTATGTACATGAAAACATCTAATTGGCCTTTTAATTGTCTTTGTTCTAACATTTCTGTATTTGGTAAAATGATTTAAAGATAGCAAGAAACTTGAAATAAAAAGTTCAACATTCAAAAGCTTGTTTGGTGATACAATTAAAATGATTGTTATATAAACTTAAGGCTCAAAAAGTGCTATGCCACAAAAACAGATCTCTCGGGACAAGAAATAATTTTCATATCATGTTAAGCTAGAAGATTATGAAACAAACTATTTGCTAAAACTCTTAAATATGAGTGTATTTATGCCAAATTTCCTTTACTTTCTTATTTACGGACAGATTTTTGTTGCTTTTTACCATTATATTCAGTTTGATGAGACATAAAATTTTGACACCAAATAATGCAAGTTGCACACAAGAAAACATTGTTTAAATTTTTAACTGCAACACACATCTTGAAGCCAGAAACCACACTCATGGAAACATACACAAAGCCCAAAGATAATCCCTGGATACAACAATTAATCAACTATTAAACAAAAGAAGCCATATCTGTAAGTTTCCTATTAAATGTAGGTTCCCATACAAGTAATCCATGACAGGACATTTTTAAAATGTGAGCAAATATTTTCATGTGTGAATTTCACTGAATGCAATATTTTTTCTTTGAAGACTGGAAAAACAACTACAAAGGAATTTGTCTATATTTGATTAATAATAATAAATTTTAGGAAAATAGTTTATCTAAATTAAACTTTTACAGTATTTAATCTCCAATTTATTAATAGGATCGTGATAGAAAAAGGGTCAAGCACCATGTAGAACATCAGACAGATACTGAAAACTAAGGTGGGTAGAATTTGCACTTCTTTCTGAAAGAGGTAATAGAGCAGGATGTACAAATCTCATCAGGAATAAGATAAGTGTCATTTATGATTGTAAAATCATCCCAAAAATTTGTGTACATGAAAATCATGGACATGGAAACGTTAACATCTTCTCAATGTACTTATTATTAAGGAATAGTATTAGGGCCAAGTAAAAAATTTTTTTTTCAATTTCTTGAGATATTATCTCAATTTCTTGAGCTATTAAGTCAATTTTTGGAGATATTATCTCAATTTCTTGAGATATTAATTCAATTTCTTGAGATATTAAGTCAATTTTTCGAGATATTATGTCAATTTCTTGAGATATTATCTCAATTTTTGAGATACTAAGTCAATTTCTTGAGATATTATCTCAATTTTTCGAGATACTAAGTCAATTTCTTGAGATATTATCTCATTTTCATAAGATATAATCTCAATTTTTCGAGATACTAAGTCAATTTCCTGAGATATTATCTCAATTTCTTGAGATATAAAGTCAATTTTTCGAGATATTATGTCAATTTGTCAAGATAGTTATCTCAATTTTACGAGATATTCAGTCAATTTTTTGAGATATTATGTCAATTTCTTGAGATATTGAGTTAATTGACATTGATAATGTAATACAACTTCAAAGGCCTATGACATCACAATGGTGATGATGTCACATTGCAGTGTTGCTTTATATTATACATTGTTATCAACCGTGATAGTTGTATGTTTAACTTGATTATGTCATTGAAATAATTGGGGGTTGTTTTAGCAGTGTGCTTTACACTTTTTTGACAAAATATCTCAAGAAATTGACATAACATCTAAAAAAATTGAGATAATTATCTCAAAAAATTGACTTAGTATCTCAAGAAATTGAGATAATATCTCAAAAAATGGACTTCATATCTCAAGAAATTGACATAATATCTCAAGAGATTGAGATAACTATCTCAAGAAACTGACTTAGTACCTAAAAAAATTGAGATAATATCTCAAGAAATTGACATAATATCTCGAAAAATTGACTTAATATCTCAAGAAATTGACTTAGTATCTCAAAACAGTGACTTAATATCTCCAAAAAAATTGAGATAATATCTCAAAAAATTGAGTTAACTATCTCGAAAAATTGACATAATATCTCGAAAAATTGGCTTAATATCTCAAGAAATTGAGATAATTATCTCAAGAAATTGACTTAGTATCTCGAAAAAAATGACATAATATCTCGAAAAGTTGACCTAATATCGCATGAAATTTAGATAATATCTCAAGAAATTTACTTAGTATCTCGAAAAATTGAGATAATATCTCAAGAAATTGAGATCACTTTCTCAAAAAATTGACTTAGTATCTCGAAAAATAGAGATACTACCTCACTAAATTCCAAAAAAAATTTTTTTTTACTTGTCCCTAATACTCTTCCGTATGTTATATATCATTTCCATATTTTGCAAAGTTTTTCCAGATAAACAGAGATGGTTGAATAGGATCAAAGTATATAATCATTCTTTTATTTTATAAGAAATACAAATAAAAAGATTTAGTTCAATAACTGCTTTCATAATTTTATCTCCACAAGCTAAAGAAATCAGCTTGCATAAAAAAATTAGTTAAATGTACCAATTAAATAGGCGGATCCCTTTAAGTACAATGTTACAGTTTGAATTGATACAAAAACAAAGATGCCATCACTATTTTAGCAGCAAAATTATTTAACGTAACTGATTCTTTGACAAAAAAGTTATTTTGGCCAATTTGTACTTCAGGCATAATTTAAAATATTACATTGATTTTTAATTTCTGACAAGCACATACAGATAACCAAACAAGATGGAAGAAATATTGTGTTGTAATATATTACCTTATAATTGTTGTAAACATCTTAATTTACTTTGTCATCTAGTTCAGTAAAAGCTATACAATATACTTTACAATAACAGACACACCTTGCACTTTGCATGTGATTTTCACAGTTAATTTTGGGAATATGACTGACAATTAAGGAACTATATCTTATCTCTTATAAATACATTGTGATGACCTCATAACAAGGCAGTGATGTGGTATTGTTACACACTATATAACTAGATGCCTTTTCCTCAGTTAGACAAACACAATGGATTTTTTCTCTTAAAACAATTGGGTATTTTAAAATATTCAGTATTTGTTGCAAAAAAATTTTATAGCTTATCTGGAGAGAAAAGTGATTCCTTTCACAGCACAGGAATTTTCATTCACAACTTTAGCACGGTAAGTAAACAGTAAGTAGTAGTTATTTAGAATGAAAAAATGATGCATAAATTCTCAACTAAAATACAAAAATAGTGTTATTGTAAGGTCAATGGGATTAAGTTTTAGGTATCCATGTGAACTGATGCGGTATGTGAATGCAGCTTTCAGTAACATTTCAAACAGCAAAGTGTTTTGTTATAGGAGTGGTTTCTAATGTGCTTCTTTTGAACACTGACTATGTGGATCTGTAGGCTCCGTACATATCTTATATTTTTGGTAACAATGTTTTCATCTTACTCAACTGAACACAAGACACTCAAAAAGGGAAGGTATGGAAATAAAACTGATGTAGTTACTACATCTTCATATATTTACTGCAAACACACACTGCATCTACAAGCCATATAGTGCATTCATGGAAAACTAGAGTCATCTGGAAGATAGTTGAAAATTTGGGTTTAAGCTTTAAAGCAAGTCTGACTGCTTTAAATATAACTGTATTTAGTATAAAGCTTTCTTTGTTGTCTGTTCATGCCATTATAAAATGAGCCGAAATTTAGACGTAATTATTATCTCATCATTTGTATTTTTACAGACACAATGGCCACCTCACAACCCAACCCCCTTGAAGATCACATCACATGCAGTGTATGTCTAGAGGTGTACACTGACCCATACACCTTGAGGTGCCTTCACACTTTCTGCCACCAGTGTATCCAGGCTGTCAAGCAGGGAGGCCGAGTCCCATGTCCAGAATGTAGGCAAGGTACAGACCTCAGTGAGGTGAAGAAAGACTTCAAAATGGACAAGTCTTATTGCCAACATCAGAAACTCATCAGGAAATGATGATAATCCTCAAGAAACTGTCTGTGACCCTTGTAAAGATTCCATGAAGTCTGTTCAATTTTTCTGTCCACGTTGTGAGGAACTGTTATGTGTTGACTGTTTCAAAGCTCACATAGGAGGGGGCCTTACT
Organism: Sabellastarte sp. h YS-2021; assembly: GCA_964017235.1. NCBI lineage: Eukaryota > Metazoa > Annelida > Polychaeta > Sabellida > Sabellidae > Sabellastarte > Sabellastarte sp. h YS-2021. Next base: position 29,325,603 of record OZ024940.1, read on the forward strand.
AAAGACCACAAAGTTATAACATTTGCAGAGTTGCAGCAATCTAAACGGCAAGAAATAGATGAGCACATCAAATTGGTCACAGATGAAGAGAGAAAAATGGACATTAAATGTACCAGCAATAGAGAATTAATAGAAAACATCATGCAAGCAGAGGTGAGACAAATGGCTGAAGTCGATCGACTGAGACACGATATTCTTGATGAAGTAAATAGACACCATAACAGTTTATTATCAAAAATCCAGTTGATCAACCAAAACACTATCACAAGTCTGGAACAGCAGGGACAGCTGTTTACAGATGCAAGGCAGCAGCTGGCAGACAAAAAACAGTTCTTAGCAGATGTTTCACAATCCAATAATATTGCGGTTCTGACAGACACACTAAAAAACCTGAACAGCCATCTCCATGAAGAAATGACAGCCATCAAATTACCCAAATTTGACAGGAGTCTCAATTCCTCAGTTCAAGTGGTGAAAGGAAGCAAATGGGACCCTGGTACATCTACTAGGATAGAGGTGCCCACTACAGCAGCAGTAGGTGAAAGTGAGTCAAGAATTCACACACAGAATCATAGAAGACATCAATCATTTGATGAAGAGGCTGGTACAGCATCGGCAGGAAGGCTTAGTAGAAGACGGTCATCTGACTCACGGGTAAGAAATACTGCAGCAAGGAGAACTGCTTTTGCGTTATTGTAATTTTAGAAACCATTTTTTATTTGTCATTATTTTATTTGCATTGATAATTTTGATGCTGTTATCAAAGTATTGAAATGTACATTCTAAATTAACAGTAAGCCAAAAAATAGTTAAATCACTTTTGCAAAAAAAATATACTTTATGAATCTGCCTACTGGAGGATGACATGAGACTCCTCCAATTCCCATCTTCTTCAAACAAGAGGAACAAACTACAGGCTTTCAAACATGCTGTTAATCTTTTTATGGCTTTGCTGTTTTTATATCCAACACACTTTTATACATAGATAGTGACGTAATTGCGGCTCCATTGATAAATTACTGGTGTCTTAATATAAACCTCTTATTTACTGCTTGAAACAAAAAAAGAGAAAACGTATATATCAAATTTGGTAGTGCCATGTTTCATTGGTTTTGGGTAAATGGCATTGAACACCATATATAGAAGAGGTGAAACAGTACACAGGTCAGGAGACTTTCAGTAGCAGATTACATCAATTAATAAACTAAAATTTTACTGCATTACAATGGCTTATCCATTCGAATTCCATTCTATTTCAGGAGGTCTTAGGAGGCCTTCAGGAGGCCACCTTAGCCTATATCATCCCCTGGCATTCTCTGTGGTGCTTGAACCCCCCTCTTCTGTCTCTGGATTCTGAAATTCGTTGACTGCTTTATTGGTTGTGTTGCGCCTTAGAGTTCTCTTTGTATGTGGAGATTAAGTGCTATAAAAGTCCAATTAGAATTAGGTCGCCTCCCAGGTGATCAAACATCCAGAAAAAAAGAATGTATTTAGGCAGTTCCACCCAGGTACACAAGATGTCACCACCTAGCATACACATGCTCACTACTGATTAGCTTTCATCCTCGATTTCATTTGGCCATAACAGAAAATACTGAGAGGCCATCTGTTGGCATGTGAGCGTACTACCTTGACTTATGGGATAACCACAAGTACTGCCCAATATGTAGAGAAGGGGACAAAGATGAGGACCCCTGCAACAAAGGTCACAATTGCAAAATATGTTCTGTGTCCCCTTCTAAAAGCAATACACTCTGGAAATGTAAAATTAAAACTTCTCTCTCGGCGGATTTCACTGACCAAAATTAAGAAAATTAATTTGAATAGCCGAGAAGCTAAAATTCATCCAACCCCCTTCCATCTCAAAACATATTGAAGACCCCCTCAACTTGTCTGCCTGGAAACTCCATCTACTATGTTAAATAACCTTTAACAGAAGTTTGATAGCAAGATGATGGAGAGAGAAATGAATTGCTGGAACTTTTGCCACAATCTTAACAATCCTTTACACAAGAAGTTTGCCAGTCACACTAAACAAGCAATCTATAGACTTTTCAACTGTTCCCAGTCCCTCTAAAATCAATGAGGTGGGAGTAACAGGCCCTCTCCTGTTTTTCAGTCATCAAGGAAATCTGGTTCAGGATGTGGCTTTAACAAGTCCTGTCTGTCACCCTCTCATCACTCTCAAGGGAGAGATTCTCTTGAGGAAGGATACCGTCCCAAAGGTCCCTCATTCTTTCTCCCGATAAACTGACACGCCTAAACTTCATGCAAAGCAACCTATCTGAAGGGAAATTTGTTAAACCATCACCCACAAGTGATACAAATCTATCAACCCTCAATGAGAAATTCCAGGAGGTTAATAGGGAGGCTAGCAACGTGGGTGGTACAATAGGCCCCACTATACCTGGGACCTCCAGGTGGTAATCAAGAAGCTAGAGGACACAGCCAGATCAAATCTGGGTATTCTTAAGTATGCATCCACTTTTAACCAGTGCAACTCTAGGTGCAATGAAATCTTAGAAAAGAAGCCACCTAAACTTAAAACCAGGGTTAGGTCAGCCAAAGAACAGATATTGACTTGCACAAGGTATTTATCCCTGCTTCTACTGCCTCTCTCTCTCTCATAAGATGGAGACTCAGTGTGCCTCATGAGGCCCTCCTCTTCGTGCCTTTATTGGGTGCAGAGAGGTTCTTCTGTGCCTTCAATTGATAGGAATTTTGTTTTTGATTGAAACGTATGAAATAGTAAGGTGGCCAAAAGTGCCGACACCAATTGAGAGACTCCACAAGGTGACCAAGAATCTGGAGTCTGACACAGAAGTCTATGTTGAATACTCCAAGAAACAAATCCAGATACAGAAAGGACCCTAGCTTGTCAAAGCAAGACTATGGAGCACATGCTCCTGAAAACTCTTCATCCTCCGACATGGACCCAAGTCAGAGACAACAATGCTTCCTTGATGTTCTCCAACTTATTTAAATCATCTCTGGTTACAGAAAGCAAAGATTTTTTCTTCTGTATAAAGCTTCCAGCTTGAATAACCAACCCTTTTGTAGCAAGGGAAGAGGTTCAGGCCACTTCAGGGGCAAACCAAAACACTTTTACTAAGAACCTTTCCACCCCAAGTTTCAAAGCAGCTCCTCAAGTGGCCAGGCCTACAGAGGAACCAGTTGTAGTGATGGCAGAGGCCAATTCAAACCCTACTAGAGGGGGTTTGGGTGGGTTGTATTTTATTTTTCACAGGAGGATGGCTTACAGAAGGGTGCTGAGACATCATCTGTTGCATTGTTACCAATGATTATATTTAGTCTGCTTGGATAAGCCATTGTAGCAAAATAAAATTGAAAATGTTTTCTTAAATGTAGCTTTTATCAGGCATCCATGGGTGGAACTACCCAAAATATGTTCTTTTTTTCTTGACATTTAGCCCCTTCCCAAAATAATGTTGTTCCAATGGGTAAGTTTGTAGCTTATAAAAGCTACATTTAAGATATAATTTTCGAGTTATGAAACTGTAATTTTTTTTAATTGAAGTACAGCTGTGAATGGAGATAGCGCAATTTGGTAAAAGTACATTTAACCATCAAAATCCATATATTTTCGTGATAAAAGAAATATGTCTAAAGTATTGTAGTAGAAAACATTTTGCACACCTGTATTCTCTAACCAATGTCCCTGATAATGTATCACCTCATGATGTATCACCTTTTAAAAAGTTAATCTCAGAGATATAGACACAGAAAAGATTTTATAGTTCAAGGCACTAGAATAGAATAGAATATGTCAACGATTAAATCAAGATCACATCATAATGCTTCACAACTCAATCCCCCAACCAATGTCCCTGTAAAATAGTATCGACTTCCTACACCTTATGGTTTCTAAAATATAACCCAGACAAGATTTTATACATCAGCACGGGTCAAAGTTTGGGTTTTACTTCCCATTCAACAGCTATAGGTTAAATCAAGATCACACCACGACATTGCACATTTACACTTCAACCAATATCCCGACAGAGTATGAACTTCCTGTACTTTAAAGTTTCTGAGACACAGCTCAGACAAGATAACATTTAAAGGATCCAGGTAGCTGAATTAAAGCAGCATCAAGCATCAAACATCAAAGGTCAAATCAAGGTCACACCAAGACATTGCATACATACAACCCCAACCAGTGTCCTTTCTAGTATCAACTTCCTACACCTTATGGTTTCTGAGATACAGCCTAGACAAGATTTTTTCATGCCACCCACCAGCCAGATGGCATTGGTGAAAATAGCATCTTTGCGGTGTGTAGGCTGTGGAGTAAAATATGTTACAGCTAACATTGTGGAGACCTTAACCTTAAAATGAAAACTACAAAGTTCAAATTCTTCACAGACAGAGTTTAAATATTTTAAGCTGTATGAAGTATTGGTCAGGCTCGTCTAATTAACCATTTCCAAAATATATAGAAAGAGGTAGAAAAATTGTAGAACAAATCCACAGGTCTGGTCTTTGTGTGGATTAAATATAGTTTGAAAGTCGACTTTATGCATTGATATTTGGTTTATGTAACTTAATGTATTTATATAGTCTTAGATGATATTTTTGCTTGAGTATAGTTTGTGGGCTAAACAGCTTAAAATGGCAAAAAGTACATGGGGGCATTGTGGGCACTTTCTAAGCCCTAAGGGGAGCTTAAAATTATAACTACATATATTAAATTTTCCACAAAGATCACATGTAAAAGTTATGGCCATCATACACAGTTTAAACATGAACAAAATGCCTAGAAGTTTGGAATACATTTTAATATATCAATCTGTTTCATGTGATATTAGAGTTGGATGGATCACACAGTTTTACAGGTACAGGGCTTCAAGTGGGAAAAAATGCACAAAATGACTCACTAGGGGAATTTTCTGAGACTTTAAGGGTACCTTAAAATTAAAACTATAAGCCTGAAATTTTCAAAAACAAACACTACAAGTTTAGTTAGTTTGTACTCTAAAACACAGTTTGAGGCTGGTCAGACTGACCATTTTCAATTTAAAAGGCAAATTGTGTGGAAATGTAGCTAACAGACCCTAGATAGTACCTTTATGGGACCATGCACAGTTTTATCATTAACTTAAAGCTTTGATTTTGGTATGCACAACATATTGATAAGTTTTTGAGAAAAATTTGAAATGGAACAGCTACACAGTTTTACAGCTACATAGCTTAAAGTGGAGAATGTCCACAAAATGGGTAGTTGGGTGTTTGTGTTCCTGAATCACAATTTCAACCTCAACATAAAGTCTTGAATTTTGGCATATGTAAGAATATATTAATGTTAATAGTTGAAAGGTTAGCCACAGAAGACAGATAGTTTGTGACCTAGACAGCTTTAAGTGGCTAAAGGTCCATTTCTAACCTGAAGGTGATCAAAAATGTTTATTATTTGGAATGTAAGGTCACCATGAAATAGTTTTAATCTCCTGACCTAATACATGTGTGCCACGTATGAATGAAATCTGGGAAGGTGGTTTCGAGTTATCACACACACAAGTCATACCCACTAATCGGTGGCAGTATGACTGACTGAATCCAGTACACCGCAAATTTCGTCTCTGAATATAATGTGCCAAACCCTCTTGAAAACTAAAATAGGACAACATTGTTGTATCAATAATATGATCTAGATCTTTCACAAAATGCTATTCCTACTTTGACTCATTGCTTGAAGAGTAATGTCAACCAGAAAACCATTATGATGGTACCATTTTTTTTATAAATTAACATTATTATAGTAGAAGAGTTCCTTGAAGGACGATTAGTTCATTGTGGATAGATTGTAATAATTTTTTCCACTTCAATGAGTTGCAAATTTTAATACCAAATCACCCATACCTTCTCCAGAATATATTTCCTTTCTTGCTTGTGATGGCTTGCAGCTTACAGAAAAATTTGATCGCAAATCAAAAAATAACGCAAGCCACACCTGCACACTGTATACATATTATAACTAAGAGGGTCGGGGGCATCCCCCCCGGGAAAAAAATTAATTTTTGGTAAAAATAGAGTGCATTTCCTGTAAATTTAACACCACTCTCAAGAAATAATTTTGTACTTTGGGTTGAACCCCTTTACATTATTTTTCAAGGGGGGGGTGGGGGGTGGGGGTGGGTTCGAACCCCCTGAACCCCCCCCCCTGGATCCGCTAGTGAACAAGCCACAAGCAATGTACATGGACGCCTACACCAACTGTTGCAACAAAGTCAGATAACAGAAGTTATACTTCATTCATATCTGTGAACACAGTAAAAGTGAACAAATGCTGGAATGTGACAAACGTTTAAAATATATTCAATTTGTAAACTATTCTTCGCTGGTCTAATTAAAACAATCTTTTTGTACTTTCAGAAGAGAAAAGAAATCCATCCAAGATACAGAGAAGTGAAACGTGTAGAAATAGAATTTGATCCAAGTAAACTGTGCATTTACAGAGACCAGCTGTGGGTGGGGGCTGGAGACAAGGGTGTGTTCATTTATAACACAAATTTACAAAAAATAAAACAGATTACAAACGAGCATTTTCAAAGTGTTAGCAGTGTCCAAAAGACACACACAAATGTCATTGTGAATATTTACATATTTAGAGTTAAATTGTTAAGTGTTTTCTTTTGCTTACCTTTCAACACTATGCATTTCTACAAAAAATATCAACCATTTACTGAAGTCTGATGTTTTAAACAGGCCAACCCAGCCTTTCTAACAATACAAATAATATATGTGCAGCTTACAAAGTTTCCCGAATATTAATGAAAAATCGGCACTTGTTGACGCAAATAATGAGGGTGTTCGACTGGAGCAGACCCTTCAACTAACTGAGACTCTCGGATCAGTTACGTCGGTAGTCAGGGACAATAATCCAGTAGAAAATGGCATATTTGGGTCCGGTTTCATTTCCCCGACAACATGTAGTGCATCATGTCTGGATCAAGATCCCAACCAGACTTGGAGTTGAGGTGCTTTTCTTTACGAGAAGATGGAAAACTACCAGGACAAGCCATAAACCTCTTAACAGACAAGCCGTATGAGACCATGACAAGCCCTAGTGACAAACCGACAGGACTGGAGAAGTGTACAGAAACACCAGCACCAGACTTGCAGTCGGCATTGCCAGTCAAGTTTTGGTGATTTTTTGGGAAACTGAAGGATCAAGTGTTGACCAATTAACAAATCTAAAACTAGGTCAATACTAAATATCTGGATGCCATCACCTGACCAGAAGTACAGCACTGACATTTTTGTTTTTTTTCCCCATTATGATTTTCAGGTGTGGACTTTAATATTATTTAACAAATAAATCAACCAATTTCTGATTATTATTATTATGACAAAAAACCCACTTAGAATTGATTTTTTTTTCATTTGCAATGTTACACCCTGTTCAAACAAGCAGGGAGAGATAAGCTTCTGACAATATCTCACATGACAATTTTAAATTGTTCTATTTGTTACAAGTTGTGACATGCACATACATATTACCACACAAAATGGAGGGTGTATCATGACGTGGATTTATTTTGAAAATGTACGCTGTTGTTACTAATCTATCTTCATCCCCAAAACACTTCAAATTATTGTATATTGTGAGATTTTACCCCAAAAAAGTACACACTTACTGTGCAAGTAAGTCTGAGGGTTGATGTCTAAAACTTGACGTGTGACAATAAAGGAACCATATGTTATCACTTTCTAACATGGCCTGATAACAAGTCAGTGATATCACTATTGTCACATCCCACAAGTAGGTCCAAAGTTTCTGGTTACATTAATACAATAGATGTCTCTCTGCGCAAAGCATAATTGGAATTTTATAACAATATATTATTTTGCATTCTGATGCATGAAATAGGAATTTTATTGAGAGATTCCTGTGATTCTACTAGGAATTTAAAACTCTAGCTCGGATGTACAAAATAGAAAGTAAGTTACATTTATTTAAATATTTTATTTAAATATCTCATACATTCTATTTATTGCTACTGTATTGAGATAACACTTCTGAAATTTACATTGAATGCACAGGTTTTTAGTCTTTAGAGAAAATCTAAACCCTCTCTAAAGACCTCGAGTAAGGTAATTTTAAAAGTAATTTTATAGCACTTAATCTCCACCATATTTATTTATTTATTTGGGGTTTTATGTCGCTTTCAACACTGTACAGGTTATATCACGACAGGTAGCTGGAAGGACAGAGGAAACCAGTACCATACAGTTGGTGTCAAGGTTCTGTACCGTAAACTACCGACCAACAGCAAGTAACTACCAGCTTTCCCACTTGAGGTCGTGCCAGGAATCGAACCCCGGTTTCAGAGGTGGGAGGCGAGAGTGTTACCACTCTACCACTGTGGCCCCTAATCTCCACCATAGAACAGACTTCAAGGACCTAGTGCTAGAAAGGGAGGAGGGGAAAATCCAAAGACACAGCAGCTATACACCAGAAATGCCAGGGTGAGGGGAAGACAATAGAGGGCCTGTCTTCACAGTCTGCTGTTAGGATATTACCAGGAACAGCATTTAAAAAAATACAGTATCAAATGCAAAGCTGTTCTAAAGGTTTCTTCAAAATGAGTTAAAGCAAGGCTTGTGCTTCTCTTTATTCATTTTTTGTCACCGGACTTTCATGAATTCTGGCATAGTGCGATGACTGCCCATGTCATCAATGAAGTTGAAGGCAGCAATGGGTTACGTTAGTACTTGAATGGGTGACCGTCTGAGTCCTAGGGCAGGTATGGGATCCATCTGCCCAGAATTTGTCTTTGTCACCAGACTTTCGGAAATTCTATTGCCCTACCCATGGCTTCCAAGCTCTTATGTAAGTGCCCTGCTGAAAGACTTTCCAGCTTTTTTTTATTTGTGCACTTAAGACAAGAGCTGTGGAACCTTTAGATACTTTCAGACAGCTATTGTGTACCCGATGTTGTAGGGACATGATGCTTATTCTATTCTATACTTTTATAGTGCTTAACTCTAAGGTGCGACATTAAGTCCAATTCATTGGAGATAGGATTTTAGTTTTTCTGAAACAGGCAAGAGTAGGATGAAGAACATCAGGCAAATCGTTCCACAGTCTGGGATCATCAAAAGCAAAACTGTGACAAAAGTGTTTCTTTATTTGTGTACAGATGGGTAGAATTGAGGAACCTCCATGAACCTCTTATCCAGGTTATTATATATTGTGCCATATCTATATATAGCCCATGGGTATCTATTGCATTTTGTGACGATCCTCCCAAGTTTATTTTGAATACACTGCAGTTTGTGCATGTGGAAACTGGATAGACTTTTGAAAAGAGAGTTGCAGTAGTCAAGACGACTGCTCACCAGGGCATTTGCCACCAGGACTGCAGCATCATCCCTCATAAAGCAAGTCTTACAAATATTGCAGACATGAAAAATAAGCATCAAACTACACACCCAGGTTCCGTACAACAGCTGATATATGCAAGAGTTTAGCAAATATCTTAACAGGGAGGTGAGAATCTAATATCTTTAGCTACGCATGTGATCCAAATATGATAAATGCTGTTTTTTCGGAGTTTAATGCCTAAACAAATGCCTAAGTAAGATAGGGTCTAAAATACTTTGGAAAACCAGTGTGGAAATATTTGTACACCAGAGTCAGGGTGTATAAGGAACAGTTTTTTATATTTAGCATTTGTCAATTCAATTACTTCAAAATGCAACTGGTTTTCATGGTGAAATATAATACCACAATGCTAAAATGAAACCAAAGGAGAATGCAGGAGAATGCTACACTTATATCATAAACCCATACCCATAAGGCACCGTTGCATCTTCAAGACTGCCTTGTTGGTATATAAATACCTACATACTAACTGTCCAAAATATTTCAGCCCATTTCTCAAAGTTAGACAATGTGCCTATAATACTCGGCTGAGTCAATCTGATGGTATAATCCTAAATGTTCCTCAATACCAACCATCGATTTACAAATCCACAAAGCAGTTTGGTCTAAGCTTTGCATATGATGCTCCCAAAATATGGAATGAACTCCCTGATGATGTACAATCTGCCACTTCTATTGCTTCCTTCAGAAAAAACTTAAGGCATACCTGTTCTGCCAAGCTTATCCTCCTTAGTATTTTCCACCTCATATGGCGTTCTCCGTGATGTCGACCATTGCTATGGATAAGGACAATGATTTTCGTAACTATCCTTATGATGTTGCGCCTTAGAGTCTGTCACTTTGGCAGAGATTAAGCGCTATAAAAGTGGAATTGGAATTGGAATTAAACAGCAGAGTCAATTCTTTGTAAACGGACCATAACTAGGCTCCTAGGATTGGGAAATCTTCCAACATTGAGATATGTTGATTGCAAAATAAGTTTATTTAAGAAGTAGAGAAAACATACAAAATTCCATTTCATTATTTTTCATGTATTAATTTTCTTATAATCTGAAGCTATTATTATAGAAATCATATTGTCTGTTTACCCTATAACATATCCTAACATTGGTGTTTCAGGGAAAGGAGTACAGTATGGCTCAGAAAACAGATCCCAGCAGAGAAGAACTTTTAAAAGGTGCAATATCTCACCAAAAGAAATATCTATCAGAAAATGTACTGGTGACTGACTTTCTGGACCTCCTGTTGTCAGAGGGTGTCATTGAACAAGCAAAAGAAGAGAAAATCCAAGCATGCTTGACAAACAAAGGAAAGACTAATGCAGCAAGCTTGTTTTGGTCAATGCTGCTGAGAGATGAAATACAAGTAGTGAGATTTGTGGAGACCATGCAGAGGCAAACTGAACCTGAACACTGGATCTGTGACAAACTGGATGAGTTTGTAGCAAAGGTTAAATCTGGAGAATGGCCTTTGTATGGAGAACTAAATATTAAAAGTAAGTTTAATATTCTTTTTTCAAAATTTTAAAGTAAGTTTTCTCTATGTTTGAAAAGACAAATGGAATATAACTTCCGATCATAGGTTCTGTTAATTAGCCAGAGTAACCCCTTAAATAGCAATTAATGTGATGAAAGGGCAGGTGCATGGTTAGCTCTCTACAAAATGGAGTCAGAGATCTTAACCTGTGTTACCTTATTCTTCTAAATAAAACTAATATTCACCACTTAATTTTTAGGCCTTGACTATGTTATTCCTACAAAGTTTTGCTTGTCAGAATTTTCAATTGGGCTTTAAATCAAGTTAAGCTTGAATTTGAAATTCTACTAAGTCCAACTGGACTTTCTGCTAGTAGAATTTCAAATCCTACCAGATTAGAATTTATACCATGACATTTGCATATACAATAAACAAGTCTCAGTCTGCTTTCCTCAATCTTTGTTTCTCTCTGTCACAATGTCCTCTTATATATCATGTAACCCTTAATATCTTTGTGTGCTGTAAAATGTAGATTGGGTGTATTTTAGGAATTTTCTGTTTCCTCCACCAAATTCACTCACTTTTATGTGGTTTAGAAATTTCTGATTATAACTGACATATTCCACTTAACAAAACAAAAACAGCTATACTTGAATATTCATGTTAGAAACTGCAATATCCAACTTAAAAAAATCAAAAATACTATTTTGACAAAATAAATCTGTTTTAAGCTGTGGTAGGATATGGAAGCACAACTTGTCTTGTTAACAGAAGCCTGTTCCTTTTTTCAGAGATTGAAGAAATGCAGAGAAAGAAATACTTGAATGAAGAATGGATGAAACTTGAAGTTATACCAGATGAAGAAAAAGCTGTCATCCAGATTTCTCAAGATTTGTTGACTCCAGACTTCAGAAGCCAAGTGGTGAAACCTAGTGCACTGTATTCTTCAAGCCTTTTTGAGACAGAAGTATTGAGTAAGCATTATGAAAATATCACAGGTAATGATTTACATGATATTTTGAATCATGTGTCACATCTGGAAAGAAAATGTGCTTTGACCAACCTTCAGTCTAACCTTGTTGAATTGTTGGGAGTTGCAGGGACTGGAAAAACTACAGCAGTTAAAAGGCTCACATATACCTGGGCAACAGATGGAAATCAATTACTGAAGAATTATGACTTGATTTTTCTTATCCCTTTCAGAGATGTGACCATTGACAATCTCATGGATATAGTCTGTGATATGCAGCTTTTACCTAAGTCTGAGAAAAAAAGCTTTAACCATTTCTTAAAGAGTTCTGAACAAGCTAGGAAAGTTTTATTTATCCTAGATGGAGTTGATGAAAATGACTTACTTGAAGGCACAGACTTGTTTAACCTTGTGACTGGAAGGCTTTTCCCAAATGTGACTGTCCTGATAACTTCAAGACCCGAGGGAAAATCTTTAGGTATTATTGATAAGAAACCAAGAGTCAAGGTCACCCTGCATGGGACTGACAAGGCCAGTGTTGACAGAATGCTGGCAGATGCAGTAACAGGGTCATCGGAAGAAGAAATAGAATCATTTAAGCAAAGATATGAAGAAAAGCTATCTGATAAGAGTCTGCTCTTCATTCCTCTCTACCTTACACTATTCTGTTTTGTATTGAAAGAAGATATTGCCAAAGGTATTAAGTGTGTCAACTTAAAGATACCTGAAACAATGACCCAATTATTTAATACTATCATGCATGTGATTGTTAGGAGATGGTTACAGAAGAGAAAACACAATAATATTACAGTCACTTTCAGCAAGAGTCCTGTTGAAACAGACAGTACAGTGCCTTCTGAGATCAAAAGAATCCTTTACTTTATTGGTAGGATCTGTTACAAAGGACTTTTAAGAAACAAATATCAATTTTCAGATCAGGATGCCAAAGAGTGTTACTTAGACATGGATGATATCAAACAGAGTGGCCTGTTCACTGTGGGTAAGGAAAATTGTGGTGAATCTCTGTTCACAAAACACAAACAGCTTCAGGAATATCTGGCTGCTTTATATTTAGCTTGTGAAGGCACAAAGGAGCCTTGTTTCCATCAGATAATGCACAAGGAAGAAAACAAAGGGAAAGGGTTAATTCAAGTTATGCAAGACTGCAATATGGTGAAACTCATCCAGTTTGCTTCTGGACTTTCTGGAGACTTTTTGGAGTCTGTGCTGGATATAGCTACTTCTAATTTCAGAATATTATGGATTGAGGGCATGGAAGGATACCCTGAGGGAGTAGACATAGAGTACGCAGCCATCCTTTTTACAGAGCGGAATGGTTGTGGTCTTTCTGCTGTTGATAAACAGACATTGGATGGTTGTGATGCACTTACCAAATATATGTGTGAAGCAAAAATGGTACAGGTTTCAGCATGGCATTATTTGACTCTCAATTTTCACTATCTTAAGAACATGATTAGAGCATTAGATGTATGTGTGTGTGCAAATCTTCTCAGCAGATTTTATGGTTTGAAACTAAGTCTACCAGACTGTGGGCAGTCTACTGGACTTGCAATACAGGGTGACGTTTGTAACTGTGTTTGTGATGATTCTGTTGTGAGACTTAGTTTGGACGAGACACAGGCATGCCTACTGAGTAAAGTACAAGTTCACAATTTGAGGTCTGTTACTGCACATTCTTTGAAAGCCATGTATGTTGATGTAATTGGACTCTTGAACACATTTCCAGATGTCACAAAGTTATGTATTTTTGGAGATCGCTGTTTTTATCAAAATATAGCTGGAAAATTACACTGTGATACAAATACCAAACTCAAATGTCTCGAAATACTATTTGAAGAAAAGGGTGACATGCCAATTTGTCACATACACAGTTTAATAAAACAATCTAGTTTAACAACCTTGACACTGATAAATGTCAAAAACATACTTGCACTTCTCAGTGAGCTTTGCAATGACAAGGAACATTTGTGGAATGAGTTGCAACACCTAGAGTTATGGTGTGATATTGGCACCACTTCAGAAGTATCAGCGCTGTGTGCTCTGTTGCAGGCTAGCTCTGCAACATTATTGTCATGTAAAATTGATATATTTGTGCCAGAAGATTCTCAAACAAACATGACTGAATCTTTGAAAAGTCTGAGTCAACTTCAAGAGTTGACATTGTATGCATCAGAAGAACCTGCAGATTATTTGTCTCATGTACTGGCTCAGTGTCTGCCAGCACTCAGTAACCTCCACACACTGGAAATCAGGGACTTGTATGTGACTAATGATGTTCTCACACCACTTGCTCAAGGAATTAAAACATTGGTGAACTTGAAATCTTTCACATTGACCACATGGGGTGATGATGAGCGAGACTACACAATCCAATTAGCAATTGAGTGTCTCCCATGTCTACCACAAATTAAAGAGCTGAATTTGAAAATACACCATGAAAAGATCGATCACCAAACACTAGCACAACTCGCTGAAGTTTTGACATCCTTGCATCAGTTTGAAACACTAAATCAGAGAAAAGTAGGTTCACCAGGGAAAAATGTTTTTTTCATACATCATGTTTTAATTGCATTGAGGGGTCATTTATTTAGCAGAAAAGATATTTTGTTCCGGAGGCTAGATCAAATGAATGTGATGATGTGACAGAATCTCTCATGCAAAAAGCCTTAATGATGTTTCAAACTTCCACAGAATTGGGCCACAACGTAACATCGATTATGGCATAGTTAAAAATGTTTGGGTCTCACCCTGCACCCAAAACAGAACTGTAAAATGGAAACATAAACAGGCATGATCTTGAGTTCTAATTTACCTGTTCTATAGTAACTGTTTTTTTGGTCACACCATAGAAAATACATACAGTATAGAAAACATCTACTTGGAGTAATATATTTTGTCCACTGATACTGAAAACAATGGACTATTTATGACATGATTAATCGGGGATTTTCACATTAGGTTCACTTTTCTGGACTATAAAAGCTATAAACATATAAATACATATAATACTGATTATGTGACTTTAGCTCTGTTTCACTTACAATGTATATCTGTTCTACTGTACTTGAATTATACAAGTGATCACTTTCCTTGAAAAAAAAGTTTAAAAACTTAATCAAAAAATGAAAGTTTTATAAAGCTAAGCATAAGGTAAGTAGAACCTTTACTAAGTATTAATTTTTTTGACATAAGATGTGTGGAAAATATTACATGGAAACGTAAAGATAAATACAAAATTCTGTTTATGTTCTCATGCCTGTGGGAAACCTGCAACTTGGATAAAAGTGAACAATTTTATACAATAAAACAGCCTAGAAAGTGTAGCAATTGTTATCAATGAAATAATTAATTCCTTGAAATTGTTTGCACACTTTAACAAGTGGGTTACTCAAAAATGTACAGGACAAATAGCCTTAATAGTCTTTTCAAGACCTTTTTTTATTTTTTATTTATTTTGAGACAGGATTCGATTAAAGTAGGCTATTGTTGATATCTCAGGCTACTAACAAATCGTGCTACAAACTGATACTGTTGATACTGTAATGTAACATGTGTTTTAAGATTTACCTTTCTTGTTGTTAACTGTTATGGACATTTGTATGAATACGCTTACAAGATAATGTGATATTACACTACTAAATGATTAATAACTGTAATCAAGACCTTACTGCATATGTGTATGATTTTGAAATTACGTAAAGTTTAGTTATTGCTACATTTGATTTGGTGTACATATTCAGAAAATAAAATCACTGAAGGTTACAAACTGTCAATGCTATGTTTCACTGGGCTGGTTTTCACGAAGGGTCTTAGACTTACCCAGGTCTTTGGCTTAAATGTGGTCTTAAAGTTGAGACTTTTGTCTCAGTTAAGTTTTATCTTAAATCCGTATTCAGAAAAAGGGGACTTAGCTGGACTTTTGTCTTAACTACTTAAGACCACCAATATAAAAGTCACACCTGCCATCTAATCAGATCTTTGTAAAAATGCAATTTGTGAGTTTGTTGTAAAGTCAAGGCTATGTAAGGTCAAGGCTATGAGTCTATGTAAAAAATTCCATATTTAAGACCACTTTCAAATATTTAAGCCTCCCACTTGCCAGTCTTAAAGTTGAACCCTTGGCTAAGCCTAAGTCCGGTCTTAACTTCTTTGTGAATACCGCTAAGCCTAAGACAAAAGGTTTGGTAGTTTTTGGGCCCAGGGCCCGTATTCACGAAAGGTCTTAGGCTTAAAGTTGAGACTTTTGTCTCAAGTTTCTGCCCCAAAACTGCTAAAACTTTTGTCTTAGGCTTAGTGGTATTCACAAAGAATTTAAGACAGGTCTTTAGCTTAGCCAAGGGCTCAACTTTAAGACTGGTTGGTAGTGGGCTTAAATTTTGTAAAGAGGACTTAAATATGGCCACAATAAACTTTTCTCCACTTCAAAATTTGAAATGGCTGTAAATAAAGTATAATTATACAGAACACCTCACTAAAGTAGTCTTTGGGAAGTTTATATGGGGTAACAAGGTTTTCCATTTCAAAACAGCACTTTTCCTTAGATAAAATGCATTAAATGAAGGATATATGTCACTAATAGTATAGTTTGAATAGAAAAGAAAGGTCACATGACACAGAAAACTACTGTGGTTATATGATAATCTTGGACTTAGCTAAGTCACCCTTTGTGAATACGGTTTTAAGACAAAACTTAGCTGAGACAAAAGTCTTAACTTTAAGACTTGGTTTAAACCTAAGACCTGGCTAAGTCTAAGACCTTTTGTGAATACAGGCCCCTGGTGTATAATCTGATCTTTCATACATTATCAAGAATTTCTCTATTTCCTCTCAACAGGTGTTGCTTTGTTCATTAATAATCATGCTTTATAACTGTATAATACAAACTGGACCCCTGAAATGAGTGTACTTTATTATCTACCACGTCTTGTATTTGGTTTAATTTGGGGAGATCTAGAACAAGTTTTTTGTTTGCATACTTACTATGCAAACATTACAAATTCGTCTCCAAGTGTTGACTTTAAAGTTATATTTTAGTAACTATGAAACCTACAAATATACTATAACTATCTTAAGGAAGGAAGTTTTTACAGAGAATCTGCTCATTTCTGCTGCACAAAAATCTCTGGAGAAATGGTGTAGAAATCTGTGGTTATAGATTTAAGTTTCTATATTCACTGGTGCATACTGCACTGTAAACCACCACGCATCGGCAAGTAACTACCAACTTTCCAACATGAAGTGCCCGGCCCAAGATTCGAACCCTGGGGCCTCAGAGGTTGGAGGCAAGAACTCTAACCACTACACCACCGAGCTCCCTGATACAGTTCTCAAACCTTGTCCTTTATTACTACAATGTTTGACACATTGACAGAGGCAAAACAAAATAACATGCCAAGGTTCATTTTGAAAGTTCAGATCTGACCTTTGACCCCTTCTTCAAGGTCAAACGGAGATTGAAACCGTTGTATTTTGCATCTTATTGCTCCAAGATTTCACTGTACCTGACCATATCCAGTCAGGATATGTTGAATTGAATTGTCACAATTTCTAGTTAGTACGTACCTTGGCAGAGGTACGCATTAAGCAACTCTTGTTATATATTTATTTTCACTATTTAAAGCATACTACATTAAAAGCTGTGGCCCAAAATGGGGTCAAGTTACAGTAATGTAATCCAAGAAGGTAACGATAATTTACAATCATTTATCCATAGTGGGTCATAAGTTATAATTCTACCCAAATTAGTTACAATATCAGTCACATCACGCATTACACATTTAATATTGTAACATTAAGCTTTTACCAACACTGTACCATTGACATGGGTATGTCACAGAGTGCTAATATATACCCAAAGAATCTTTTATCATATAGTGCAAGTTTGTGCTCAACTTATAAAAGGTGAAAATCATTAGTAGAAGAATGGGCTCAGGTCAGATTCTGCCTTCATTTCTAGTATCTACATTAATCCCTAGAGCAGAGACCTCGTAAGAACTGGGATATATTCAAGTGGTCAGAATACTTCTAAAAGTGCTCAACACATGTGTTTATTTATTTATTTATTTGGGGTTTTACGTCGCTTTCAACACTGTACAGGTCATATCACGACAGGGTAGTTGGAAGGGCAGAGGAAACTAGTACATACAGTTCGTTAGGGTTCTGTACTGTAAACTGCCGACCAACAGCAAGCAACTACCAGCTTTCCCACTTGAGGCCGTGATGGGGATCAAACCCGGGCCTCAGAGGTGGAAGGCGAGAGTGTTACCACTCTGCCACTGCCAACACATGTGACCCGCACTCTTTGCCATATCAATCCATACAGAAGTCCCTGCCCATGGGTCAGATGGAGCAAGGGTCTGGGTCAAGAAATTGAAATCAAAATAGTGAGGGGATGGTCCTGGTGAGCCATGGCCTGCCTAGATCCTTAACAACACAGTATTTACATCCTAAAGACGTCCCAGGAACTGAAATATATTCAATGGGTCAGGAAACTGCTGGATGTGTTAAACACAATTCATCCAAACACTCTACATCAATCAAAGGAGACCTACCTGTCTTTGGGTTAGGAAGACAGGAGTCAAGGTCCAGAAATCCAAACAAAAGTGTCACCTCAATCCTGGTTGTATCAAGTACGAGATCACTTGGCAAATCTGTACAAGTGGAGGGTTGAAGGGACAAAATTAAATGCTGCCTGTGAGCGTGGCTGCCAATGTTAATGTGACTCTAACTTACACATTGGGGTGAAGAGTGAATAGCCTTGGCTCTGAAAGGAAGTAGCTGATAAACAATCTAACAAATCTAATAATCAGGCGGTCTGAAGTCAAAGATTTGAAGTTAGCATTAAACTGCGATAGCACTTTGTCTATTCGGTTTTCACCTGGCTACATTAATGGGACAACTCTTAGTCAATATGTTTATGTATACGTAATTCTAATTTTAATTGGACTTTTAAAGCACTTTATCTCCTCTATTCAAAGTGGACTCTTATCCACAAACAGAAGTAAAACAGTCAAACAATTTCAGTGTCCAAGGACAGAAAGAGGTCAAACACCAGAGAAAGCCAGGGGGTAATTAAGACTAAAGTGGGTATGCCTTGGTGTGCAGGTAGGTACTTGTTTGTGTGTAGTGGATTATGGTTATGATATAGTGTGTATTGAGTCTGTAAGCTGACTGAAATTAAGATCACAAGTATATTTCTTACTTTGTGTTATGTTTACAGACATTTTACCTTATTTACATGCCACTGTACTGAATAGTTGAAAATATGTTCAGTACACTCATTACTGCATGTCTCCATTGTGTGTGTGTTTATATAGATTTGACAGATGTTGGGATAGCCCCTCTAAGCTATATTTAGAAAACTTCTCACGCATGCGCAGAGCAATATCAAGTTCTGGCAGTTGATATTCATTTACACAGCACAAAAACAGAGGAGTCTAGACTTGCTCCAAGTCTTTATATTTCTTATTCCACCAAATGTGACATACTCTGTGAATTAATGCTAGGGTCTTGGACCACAGAGAATGCCAGGGATATGTAAGACTAAGGTGGGTAAGCCTTGGTGTACATGTAAGTTTTTTCAGGCGCTTTCTGCAAGAGGCTAAGGAGGGGGACGCACGAATCTCATCAAGAAGAGCCTTCGAAACAGTGGGAGCATCAAATGCAAAACTATAAGCAACTGTTTGACCGATTTGTAGAATGAAGGTTGGAACTTTGGAATGACAAGGAAATTACCACCACTCTGACTGTACATGGTACTGTAGGAACTGCTGTAGGAAGAGATATATGGAGCAAAGTACTTGGGAAAACCGGTGTGAAGGAACTTCTAAACAAGGGTGGCTGTTTTAAAGACTGAGCGATGTTCAATAGGAAGCCAATGCAGTTTCTTAAGAGCATGAGTTATGCTAGTATACTGGTATTTGATATGATTCTAGCTGCACTGTTTTGGATACACTGTAATTTACTGTAGATTAAACTTAGAGAGACTCCTAAAAAGTGAGTTGCAGTAATCCAACCAACTACTAACAAGAGCATTGGCCACAAGTACAAAAGTATCATGAGTAAGCCATGTCTAAAATCACAGACTTGCAAAAAACAGCATTCTAAAGTAGAAATAAAGAAAGTTAATGCATTTGCCAAAGCCCAGCCATAGCTCAAGTAGAGTGGAGGGGAAAACTCCCAATATCACACATTAGTGAAAATCAACACCTTGAGTGACTGTTTTATAGGATAACTGGTAGAAGATCAACTATTTCAAATTCACAGACTTGTGTACACCCAGCATGCAACTCATGAATAGTAATGAGGAAGTCTGAGTTTCGAACATCAGGTTGTTGTCGCTGTGAAGTTGAGGACTGAAGACAAACAAAGAATAATGAGGAATCAACCAAGAATTACATTTAAGTCTAAGAAAAATTCTATGCTTAGAATTTTCTTATTCTTAGAATAAAAACCTAGTCACAAACGAATTCTTAGCCAAGAATAATTCTAAGAATAGAAGTGAGAAATGTATGCAATTCTTAGAATTTTTCTTAGACTAAGTGTAATTCTTACAAACATTCTGAGAATCTTTGAGAATACAGATCTTGGCATATGTGAACAGAAAGTCAGAAATTTTTAAAATACATGTAATATAAAGAGGCTGCATCTTATTACAGCACATGCAATGGACAACTTAATGTGTTTTATTTATTTATTTGGGGTTTTACGTTGCTTTCAACACACTGTACAGGTCATATCACGACGGGTAGTTGGAAGGGAAAAGGAAACCAGTACATACAGTTCGCTAGGGTTGTGTACTGTAAACTGCTGACCAACGGCAAGCAACTACCAGCTTTCCCACTTAAGGCCATCACGGGGATCGAACCCCAGCCTCAGAGGTGGGAGGCAAGAGTGTTACCACTCTGCCACCGTGGCCCCCTAACTTAATGTGTAACACTCTGTTCTAGATGTCGATTTGCAATCATTTGCTGCACCATAATCACCAAAGCAACCATTGTTCTTAAGTTAAGCATCCTATGTGCCAGTCTTAGATTTAAATCAAATTCTTGGAATATTCTAGCAATAAGAGTTTTGTGAATAGCAAATTCTTATTTTTAGAAAAATTCTAAGAATAAAAACCATTGTGAATAGGAACATTCTTATTCTTAGAATTTTTCTAAGAAAAACGGCAATTCTAAGAAAAATTCTAAGAATAAGAATCTTTGTGAATACGGGCCCTGGGTATAAGCTCTTGTAAACAATACACTGCATAAACAGAGCCTACCTGAAGGCTAAGATATCAATGCCATTTCTCCATGCATTGGGGAAAGAAATCACACAGAATGTACTACACAAAAGGTGGGCCCACAAACAAGGCTGGGAGATGTGAACACACTGTCTAGACACTGGAGAAGTAGTCCATTCCTAACAAATGGCTTGTTGCTCTAGTTCAATAAGGATGGTTTTGAAAATACATGTGAGAGGATTTCAGTGCTATACTTGCTGGCAGTTTGACAGTACACTATGGGATAGCTCATAATACTCCACATTTTAACTGTTAAGGTAGGTATTCTTATTTTAAATCTTTAAAACCTGAAGCTAAAAGATTCCAAGTCACTTTTGTGAAACACTCATATTCTTCTGTTTGATAAATCGCATGAGGAACCAGGAAGTTGCCACAAGTAATTTGTCTGAGTACTGTACTGTATATTAATACATGTATTTTTAAAGAATTGTTATTGGAAATAGAGGAACAAATTATATAGATTAGTTTTCCTTACAGCATGTAGTGCTATTTATTTACTTATTTATTTATTTGGAGTTTTCGTCGCTTTCAACACTGTACAGGTCATATCATGACGCGTAATTGGAAGGGCAGAGGAAACCAGTACATACAGTTGGTCAAGGTTCTGTACTGTATACTGCTGACCAGCGGCAAGCAACTACCAGCTTTCTCACTTGAGGTAGGACCGGGAAATGAAATCTGACCTCAGAGGTGGGAGGCGAGAGGGTTACAACTATGCCACCGTGGCCCCCTTGCTATTCCTTATTCTCACCCACTATCAGTTGGTCAAGTAAAAACCCTTATCAGGACAAGGGAAGATGGAGTGGCCACTCGAAAACCATCGGAATAGAGTGGTAACAGAGTGGCAGAGTGACAGAGTGGCAGAGTGGTAACACTCTCGCCTCCCACCTCTGAGGCCAGGGTTCGATTCCCGGCATGGCCTCAAGTGGGAAAGCTGGTAGTTGCTTGCCGTTGGTCGGCAGTTAACAGCACAGAACCCTGACAGACTCAATGTACTGGTTTCCTCTGCCCTTCCAACTGCCCGTCGTGATATAACCTGTACAGTGTTGATAGCAACGTAAAACCCCAAAGAAATAAATTTAGTTTTTAAGTGAATATGACTGAAGTCTGTTTGTCTCAGTAGTCAAACATTATTTCAAAATATTCCACTTTATTTTTCAATAAAAAAATCCAGGTATAAAATAATTAAACTGAGCTGAACTTATTTTTACTTTTCTGTAGAGTATACTGAAAATAGCTGGACAAATTTCAATGAGTTCTTGTGTGTATATGCAACTGGCCCTACAGAAGGGCCCTACATTAGGGTGACCTGAAACTCCCAGTAACAACAAAATTCTTTTGTTCTTATTAACTGTATTTTCTAAATATAAAAGCTTTTATCTCAAACAGGGAAGAGAAAACCAGTTTGAAATGTTAATATTATATTCAAAGGTGATTGGGTCTTGGAAACAACAATCAGATATATTTTTGTCAGTATAGTTGAAGCATACATTTATCATATGATATTTTTGAGTGAAATTTTCAACAAAACTTCCATGAATTTATAATAAGAATGATTAAGTCTTGAGTCTTGATGATTTATAAATATTTACTTGTCTTTTAAATATTTCTTTCACTTTTAAATAATCATTTACAGCAGTTCGAAATTGTTTTGTAAAACGATAAACTTTTCTTTCACCAAGACCCTCAACTAAGGATTCTTATACAACTGTCATTAAAACATAATTTATATGCAAACCCATCTGAAACAGGATGCACTAAAATACCGCTGAAAAGTTTTCCAATGTTAGAGTAAGAAATCTAAAATTCGCCAGAAATCTAAAATTCGCCACCTCTAAAACCACAGTTAATTCTATGCAGAAAATGATGCTTTGTCGTAAACTTGATATATGTCATTTCAAAAAGCCTTGATTTACAAAACATTCAACAAATCTCACAAATTCCACATGTGGCGAATTTCAGGTGTGTGGCAAATTTTAGATTTCTTACTCTAGCATTTTCGCAATGACACTCATAAAAACTGATGTAAGCTTTCCAGGAAATGATGCAAATTTTGTGTAGGCTTTGTGCACATGCGCACACCACAACAAAATATGTTAATATCATCTAGGATGAATGTTTCCTGTGAAAAATGCTTGCTACATGACAGAGTATGTTCCAAACATGCACACAGATATCCAGTTTTCATAAAGCACCCATACATGGTATGACATAGAATCTTATCAGACAGAGGTCTTATCTTTCTCTTAGCCATATACCTGTAAAAGTCAGTACATCTATGAGTACATTAACTGAAACTCCATTATCTGAACTGAAAATTTCTCCTAACTGCAAAGAAACTTGAGCCTTCAGCAAGACATTGCCAAGTATAGACCTTTCCATCAAACAAAGGCAGTTTTCAGTCACGTGATGACACTTAGGCAAACGGAGATTTACTGTGTGTAGGTTTCTACAGTGATTCTAGTGCAGACTCTGTGTTTTTTATGTGGAATTAAAATGAAAACTGAACGTATTTATGCATGTTTTGAAAACACGTGAAAAGATTTTCAGAGTGATATTTATTGAAAATTTTGCAGTATGGGAACGTTCATCACATTCATCATTTCAACTTTTACGACAAACCTTTGGTGTAGTTTAAATTTAAAGTCACCTTAAGGTCTCTAAAATGGCCACAGAGACCCAGTTTGTGGGCTTTTAGCCACTTTTAAGTCTATAGCTGTCAAACGATGTGAGTGATGCAGCTGAAATTTGGGAATCTGGAAAATATATGATTATGTTCTGTTTACATTTGAGATAGATTAAAGCTTTAAATATATGATTAACCTGAGTATGGGGCCATAAACTCCCACCCATGTGACCCTTTTTCGACCTTTTCCACATATTTGGTCCTGTAACCTGAAAATGGTAAGTCTGACAAGTTTCTAACTTAGTAGATATAACTTCTACATGTAATCTTTGTCTGTGAAAACTTTGAAGTCTTTAACTTTAATTTTAAGGTCACCTTAAGGTCTTTAAAATGCACACATACACCCCATTTATTGACTTTTACTACTTTTAAGCCCTATAAGTGTCATACTCTGTGACTGATCCAGCTGAAATCTCACCTGGGAATTTATTAATATGTTCTTTTATCATGTGCAAAAAACAAGGACTAGAATCATTTCTTGTCATTATGAATGAAATGTTATTATTATTATCTCCAGGTAAACAGACTGATATGGGAAATTCAAAGACTTCTAAAGTTTGATATCTGGACTTTGTGGTAGTTCTGGGCATCACTGAGGACAGACATTCTGCATGACCAAACAAAATGGTACAGCATTTAATATAAAAAATAAAATTTCAAGGAAACAATAAATTGAAAATCTTAAATAAAACATTGAACACTGTTTTATAATATCAATTCTTGGCTATTGTGTGATTAAATTGTCAAGTCCAGGTAAGTGTAGTCTATTGCTGTGATATTGGGGAAGTTATATTTCATATAAAGATATGGTTTCACAAGCAAAAGTAACAAGTGAAAATGTTTGTTGATATAAGGAATTTTAAAAGATCATTTCAGGTGTTAATAATGACATCCTCATTATTTTGTATTTTAAAAAAAAGAGTTTAAAAAGGTCCTAGGTCCAGAGTTTTTTGCAGATCATTGCCAAACTAAATCAGTTCTTTGTTATTTGTTAGACCAACACCAGGTTACCATTTAATGTAAATTTGTCAAGCAATTTTGTAATTTGTATTTTTTTTTTGTATTTGTAATGTTACCAACAAACAAATACACAAACATAATCACATAACCTCCTTAGGGTAGGTAATAAATTATAATTATTTTAAAGGACAAGGGAACCACAGCAGATAAAAATGAAGAAAAAGAGGCCGAGTCAAATTCAAAGAAGAAGGAAATACAAAAGGTGAGGTACCCATAAGAAAGGCTGATATATATCAGTTATTGATATTTATAATTTGTAATTCATAAATAATCTTTTCACAATAAAATAAAAAAAAAACAGAAATATTTTACTGCCTTAATATATCTTACCTGTAGCCATTCGTCCGATAGAAGCAGGTCCCACCAAATGCCAGAAAATGATGTCCCGAGTTTTACTCTGGCCAGAGTGGTAATGTGCTCTTGTTTCGGACAACAAGGAAAGCATGGCAGCTGGTACAGGTGGCTCATGAAAGAAATCCACACAGTACCCCTAGATATAACACTCGCTAGGATGCCAATGCCTCCTTCACTTGCTAGGTTGATATTTTTTTATTTGGCACAAAGAGGAATGATGTGATGTATTTTTAATTAATCTCTTTTGTCCTCTTAAACAGCATTTTCATCTTTCATAAAGGATCTCGTAAATGTAAGGGGCATGTGGACACATTGCGACAAACTTTGATGATCATTCTTGTAGTGCCTGTTGCCATGAAAAGGGTGATGGGGTAGATCCTTGGTGTATGTGGAGTATGAATGCTTAGCTTGTACTACACCGAGCCCTAGCTGGTTCAACAGCTGGCAATTCCTGACAAGATTCCCAAGAAAAAGGTAAAACTTGAAGACAGATAAACTGGCTGACCCAGGTTACCACGATTGGTTCTGTAGACCTGAAGGATTCTGTGGGTTTGCATACTTCTCAAACATTAACGCTGGGAATTTCTGTCAAACATGAATTTTCAGAGCTTTAAAGAAGAGTGGTCCAGACGCATTGCTCATTTTAAGATCTCACACTGCTAACAATCCTCACAACCTAAAAGATTTGGATCGGATTTGGATGATGACTCGGAGCCTGCATTTGGTAACATTTTGTCTCATATTTTGCTGGGTGATAATCTGGAAGCTCAGAAATGGAGGCATTGGATCAGCTACTTAGCGAGGAAGCTACTTAGGAAGTTACAGTTAAGCTACAGGCTATTCCTACATGGGGCTTGGTACTTCACTCTAGACCAAGGGTACACACAGTCAGTTGTTGGAATGACAGCCCCTGGACAGTCAGTAGATTTCAACAGCCAGGGTCATATTGCGAGGGGTAGTTTACAGGTGGAGGAAACCAGTGCATACTGCACTGTAAACCACCAGGCATCGGCAAGTAACTACCAACCTTCCAACTTCAAGCACCCGGCCCGAGATTCGAACCGGCGGCCTCAGAGGTTGGAGGCAAGAACTCTAACTGCTACACCACCGAGCCCCCTGGGCAGTCAGTAGAAGCCTACCTGTCAGGAAAATCTCTATTAACCGTCCCCGGTGGATTGGCTGTGTAGGAAAAGGACATGAATCTGACATTAATTGTGGATTACCCATGTAGATGAAGACAGTCTGTTTGCCTCCACATTTTTGGAGGCATTATGTACCTGCTGCTCATTATGTACCTGCTGTTTAGAAGTCTTCCAGATAAGAAATAGCCCCTCTGTCACTTTCTTTTGGGAAACATTTGAAAACTGACCCCTTGAACTCTAGTTTCCCTATTTAGTTTCCTTCCTTTTGGTGACACCCATAACTCCGGACTACCGACTTTTTCAATGCGTTTTTCTAGTCGTCAAACTATGTGGCTAATCAAGTTAAAATCCTGAACAAGCCTCTGAGAGGACTTTCTTTTGCAGAGTGCACATATTTTGCCATGTAACTTAGAAATTTAAATATAATTTAACCTAATTTAAGATTGAAAATGTAATATATATAAAACATATCAAAATAGTTATACACTATGTCTGGGGATACAACTTTCCTTTGGCAATTCCTAAGCATACAGAAGATGTGGACCATGGAAAAGGCCCAGTCAAAACCTGTGGCATGAGTGATGACCTGCCTGGGGATATATTGGTGCTTAATTGGACATATCTAGCTTAAATATCACATTCTAAATTGACTTTCCATAATAGGGTTTTTGCAACCAAATTAAATTGTATGTGGGAAATTATATTTCAGCTGTTCAAATGAGGAAAATTGCAGAAATTAGGCAGGATTATTTTGGTTGGGGCCAAAAGTTACATCCATCTGTGGAAGCCCAGTAAACATTAGAAACATTTTTAAATGGTTTAAACGTTTACAAAATGTTTTCAAAACCTATACAAACCCTATCTTATGGTTTTCAAAATGTTTCCGAGTAAATGTTTACACTGTATATGTTTAAAAAACATTTTATAAACATTCTATATGCAAATATTTTCACTGAAAACATTCATTAAATGTTTATAAAATATCTCAAAAAAGCATGTCCAAACAAAGATGGCGGTGAGCAATAATAGGGGATTTTAGAGGGCTTTGTCAAAAATGGCCCCACATGCAATCCATAAAAGTTAGAATTGAATGGGGGCACAATCTTTAAGCCATTATCTTACAATTTTAGACATAAAAATAATAGTTTCATTGATGAGTAACCTTAAAAGGACATTGAGTTGCACCTCTGACCCCAGTATTATTCAGATATTATTATGTTCATTTGTAACATTTTTATAACACATGTCATTAAACGTTTCATAAACAGTATACATAAACATTTTTAAAACAATCCATTATAAATGGTTTTCCTGCCCATCATTTTTTAACCTTTGCCAAACGTTTCCTTTCAAACATTTGTAAAACCCCCAAAAATGTTTACTGGGAGAAGTCAATAATTGTGAAATTTAAAACCTAAAATTTAACAAATATTTTTTTTTTCGCAGGGGGAAAGTGATTTAGATTTAGACAAAGAGGAAGCAAATGAGTCTAGCAAGTCCAAAACTCAAGGAGCTGCTGGTGCTAGAACATCAGAGACCTTGGGAGAGGAGATTGAAGGGGCTAGAAAGGAAAAAAGAAAGAGAAGGAAAAGTCAGTCTGGAGGTAATCAGGGTGACCACAAGGTGCAGAAACAGGAACATGTGTTTATATTGTGGGGTTTCTTTCTGTTGTGCAAGGAAATTTTATATTGTGTTTTTGTTTTTCCAGGAAATTCAATCAATAGCAAAACACAATTAGTGATTCCTGGAACGTTCCATTTCATTTCCAATGTGAAATACCAGTTGTTGTCTGTAGAAGAGAAATGAATCAATATTTATATATTTAGCTGATTTACATAAAATATACAGAAAATAAATAAACAGCAAAAATTGAGACAATAGTTATTTTTCCACCATGTTTTATTGTGGAGAATAGTTAGAACATTGAAGTAAAAAGAGTTTAACAATGATTAGATAATTAGAGACTCAAAAATTTACATTTTTAACCATTTCACAGGTAAGGCAAAAACAGGTGCTTCCAGTAATAGAGGCAGATCTGGTACTAAAACTCCGAGTAGACAGAAAGCCCAGCTAAAGAGAAAGGACTCTTCATCACAAAGTCGCTCACAAAGCACAGATGTCAAGAAATGCAAGGTATGAATGAACAGTTAAACCAGTGCCAATTTGAAGTTATTTCCATTTTAAACAACAGTGTGATGTCAACATGCTTGCCCATTAGGTCATTGGTTTAAATGTACTCAACCCCCTCCAACTTAAAACATATTGAGGAATACCTCCCAATCCTTACTACTTCTTTGCCTGGCAACCCCATCTGCTAGATTAGCTAACTATGAACAGAAATTTGACAAGATGTCTGTCTCGAGGCATCAGATTACAGTACTACCTGGACAATTGGCTCACGAGGGCCTAGCCCCAACAGGAAGCCCTCGTACACATCCAAATAACGATGAACCTAATCAAAAATTAATGAATGATAGTTCACCAGGGGCAGATTTCACTAAAGGACTTAAACTAAGTCTCTTTATTGGCTAAGTCAGGAACTTAAATCTAAGACTTTGGTCTTAGCTAGGTCTGGGACTTAAAATGGATTTCACAAAGGTGACTTAGCTAAGTCCAAGCTCATCATATAACCACAGTGTTTTTCTTTGTCGTGTGACCTTTTATGTCCTCCATTTGATGCATTTTATCTAAGGATAAGTGCTGTTTTGAAATGGAAAACCTTGTTGCCACACATAAACGTCCCAAAGCCTACTTTAGTAAGGTGTTCTGTGTAATTATTTACAATTAATTTATTAATTGTAATTAATTTATTTACAGCCCTTTCAGATTTTGAGGCGGAGAAAAGTTTATGGCGGCCATATTTAAGTCCTCTTTACAAAATTTAAGCCAAATACCTCCCAAACTTAAAGTTAAGTCCACTGACTTAGCAATTTCATGAACTTAGCTGCTTTGTGAAATCCGCTCAGTCTAAGACCACAGACTTAACATAAATTTAATCCAAAGTCTTAAATTTAAGCCTAAATCTGGACTTAAGTCCCTTTGTGGAATCGGCCCCTAGATGTTTCATCTTGTTCCCACAAAGGTGTTCTACTTTGTGGATAACCAGTACCACTTGAATATTGGTCCTGAAGACCCACCCAAAAATGGCTGACACTATGTCAGTTAATCCAGATGATACACAAGAAATCTGCGCTAAATACAATGTTATGGATGCCGCTGACTGGACACTCGTCTCCAGAGAGAAGATGGCTTCAGAGGGGCTCCTCCACATGAGGCCCCCTTCTAAGTCACCTCAAGGAGCACTGGAAATTTCTTCAGTTGCTGAACAAGAAACCCAAGACACCTGACAGTAGGAGGAAGTGACACTCCTGCACTCCTCTGACTTCATTGCTGAAAATCAACTTGCCAAGGAAGGAGCCCAATGCGTGGCCTCACTCAGTGATTATCCCAGCACTGACCTCTGTTTTGGATAGTTTCCTGAGGGAGGACACAACCTTATATCCAGTTCATGCTGAACCTACAGAGTGAAGGATCCCTATTGTTCCTTGCCCTAAAAAATCAAACCAAAAGATAGACATCAGACCACCAACAACAAAGGTGACATGCTGTCCAAGTTGATGTTTTACGTCTGGTTCAACAGCCAGGGTCATAATTGGACAGGTCTGGATTGTTACTTATCAGAGAAGAACTTCTTCTTGAAGAACCATCTAGGATTTTAGCAGTAAATAAAAAATTGACAATTTTTCAAGAAACTGTAACAGACAGAGTGACTTTGAGCCAGTTTTTGGCAAACAGGTTAGCATAAGGGTATCCAATGGAAAAGGGAAAAATTTCAAATTTCGCCACTTTTGGCGACCATCTTGAATTTAAACTGGAAAATAAAAAAGTGGAAATATCTCGGGAACCTTGGAAAGAGACTGAGTGACTTAGAGTGAATTTTGGCCCACAGGGTAGTATAAGGTTGTCCCATGCATATCTTTTCAGACTAGCTTACCCTCCACCATAGCCTATCTCCCCTTTCAGACGCTAATATGGAAACAGACATCTTTCTGGAACTGGACTATTCCTTCTTGCACATCAACACCTTAGAGGATGTCTACTTACTTACTTACTTACTTACTTACTTACCTACTTACTTACTTACTTACTTACTTACTTACTTACTTACTTACTTACTTACTTACTAATTAGCTCATTTGAGTAAATATCTCATTATTTTCCAACGATTCAAGTTATTGTAAATTAATGGTCACAGGTCCAGATACTTTCTGCGAAGGTACAATGTATTTACCATTAAACAAATCTATTACTGTAGCTATGTGAGTAGTAGCTATTTTCAGTTAGATTAACGAGCAAATTTTGGGCTTTTTGGGTATAAGAGTCCTAAGGTATAGTGCCTCTGAAAAATACCGAATTTCCCGAATTTCAGCTGCTGCTTTGAATTTTGGAAGAAATGGAAAATGTTATTTAACTTAAAAACCATTAGATCTAGCTTTTTCCAGGAAATTTTGGACCATTTGGGTACGAGAGACCTTAGGTATGGTGCCTCTGAAAATTTCAATTTTTGGGAATTTTGACAAAGTTGAAAAAATGTTGGTTTTCCTACAAAAACCGTTAGAAATAGAGCGATTTCAAGCAAATTTTGGACCCTCTGGGTATAAGAGACCTTAGGTATAGTGAAATTTTCCGAATTATGCCAGAACTGGAAACTGTTGTTTATCACAAAACTGTTAGAGATTGAGTGATTTCAAGCAAATTTTGGATCCTTTGGGTATTAGAGACCTAAATTTTGGATGCCATTTTCATACTAACTTACAGGGGCCGTGGTGGCAGAGTGGTAACACTCTCGCCTCCCACCTCTGAGGCCGGGGTTCAATCCCAGTCATGGCCTCAAGGGGGAAAGCTGGTAGTTGCTTGCTGTTGGGCGGCAGTTTACAGTACAGAACCCTAACTAACTATATGTACTGGTTTCCTCTGCCCTTCCAACTACCCGTCATGATATGACCTGTACAGTGTTGAAAGCGACGTAAAACCCCAAATAAATAAATAAAATACTAACTTACAAACTGTTCACAAAGCATTCATAGGGTGGACATGATACTTGATCATGTGTTTTCTTCTTTGCTATCCTGTTTCTTTTCATATGTTGCAACTACTGTTAACAGGGCCTCTTATCACAGACTATCAGCCCTGTATGAGGTTTGACTCCCACAAGTGTCAAATGCTGAGGACCTTTCCCAATATGGCCCTGGCTGTTGAAAGGGACATAAAACCCCCAACTTTGACTTAAAACTGTCACAATGGAAATGATAATGTCTGTTAACCATTGTGCCATATCCATGCATTGCTTTTTTCAGAGAAAGAAGTTCAAAGTGGCTACGAAAACAGATGCCGGTAGAAAAGAACTTTTGAAAGGTGCAATATCTCACCAACAGAAATACCTATCAGAGAGTGTTGACGTGAAGGATTTTTTGACTATTCTGTGGGCTGAGGGTGTTATTGACGAAGCCAAAAAGGAGAAAATACAAGCATGTTCAGCAAACATCGGGGATGTTCATGCAGCAAGCTTGTTTTGGTCAATGTTGCTGAGAGATGAAATACCAGTAGTGAGATTTGTGGAGACCATGCAGAGGGAAACTGAGCCTAAACACTGGATCTGTGACAAACTGGACGAGTTTGTAGAAAAGGTTAAATCTGGAGAATGGCCTTTGTATGTAGAACCAGATTTTAACAGTAGGTTCTAATATATTGTTCTTGTTAAAGGAAATGACTTGTAAATCGCATTGAATGACATATTCACAACAAGATCAGTAAGTTAAATAGTAAATTTTGACATAACTGATTTGGAAACCAAACATTTTAAAGATTCAAACATGATTTAAAAATGAACATGAAATTTAATTTGTTAAATATGCGATAACATCAGGTCAAATATTGTTCTATTTTAAGTATTCACAAAGTGAAAACATTTGCCTTATCTTAGTCTTTTTAAAATTTTGAGTTTTTAATTAAAGTATATTTTTATCTAGAGATGGTCATGATCATTGTATCCACCGGAGGCAACCTATAGGAAATCATGGGCTGGTGTGGTCGGATTTGACCTTGGGACCCCTCCCTTCAAGGTCAAATAAGGATAGCCAAACTTAGAAGTGCTTATAACTCGCTTATTATTGGTTCTAGAGGTTTGGGATGATAAACCAACCTATAGAAAATCATGGGCTGGGAATCTTTTCGTGTGGTCGGATTTGACCTTGGGTCCCTCCTTCAATGTCAAACGAGGACAGCCAAACTTAAAAGTGCTTATTACTCGTTTATTATTAATCCCAGAGGTTTGGGATGGTAAACCAACTTATAGAAATCATGGGCTAGGAATCTTTTGATGTGGTCAGATTTGACCTTGGACACCTCCTTCAAGGTCAAACGAAGCCAGCCAAACTTGAAAGGGTTTATAACTCATTTATTATTGATCCTAGAGGTTTGCAATGTGAAACCAACTTGCAAGATATTGTGGGTTGGGAATCTTCTGATGTCAGATTTGACCTTTGACCCCTCTTTCAAGATCAAATGATGGTTCACTGGCTTTGGTGAGTTGTCTCTCCGGTGGATACAGATTTGCATCGGTTCTCCAATACGTAGGTCTAGGTTATTTTGAAGTAGAAAAGTAGAAAATATCTTAAAAACACTGAGCAGAAATGTCCATGAAAGAAATTTCCTAAATAAATAATAGTGAGGCATCAAAGCTTATTTTTCTGAAAAACTTAACATTGGGTGATTTTAATAAAAGAACTTCCAAATTGTTCATCTATGGCTGATTCATCTGGAAACAAAGTAGAATGTGGCTTCAAATAAGACACTTAGAACCAACATCCATGCAAAAAATGGCCCAGTTTAATAATACTGTGAGGTATAAAGTTATGTTACAAACCATGTAAATACTTAATATTTCGGTGATTTTAATAAAATTTCCAACAAAGTGCACATTATTTTGCATACAATACTCGCAGCTTACTAAAATGTATATTGAGTACAAACTGTCTTAAAATTGGGAAATTATACAGCAACATCCTTGAAAGGAATTGCCCAATTAAATAACATTTGGAAATCAAAGGCTCTATTAAAATCTCTGTAAACTACTCAATATTTCAGTCATTTTTAAGATCAAATTATAAAACCACCAAATTGTTCATTGTTATGTGTAGAAGGTGTTTGTATACTTAGCGAACAAAAAAAATTTCTAACTTAAATATTCAATTAGTAACTGAAACATTCTAGTTAGAAAGAATTAAGGACACTATTTTGATACAATAAAACACAATTTAAGTTGACATAGAATATAGATGCACAACATGTCCTGTTAATAAAAAACTGTTCCTTTTTTAGAGATTGAAGAAATGCTGAGAAAGAAATACTTGAATGAAGCATGGATGAAGCTTGAAGTTATACCAGATGAAGAAAAGGCTGTCATCCAGATTTCTAAAGAATTGTTGACTCCAGACTTCAGAAGCGAAGTGGTGAAACCTAGTGCATTGTGTTCTTCAAACCTTTTTGAGACAGAAGTATTGAGTAAGCATTATGAAAACATTGTAGATAATGATTTACATGATATTTTGAGTCATGTGTCACATCTTGAAAGAAACTGTGTTTTGAACAACCTTCAACCTAACCTTGTTGAACTTTTGGGAGTCGCTGGGACTGGAAAAACCACAGCAGTTAAAAAGCTCACATATACTGGGCAACAGATAGAAATCAATTAGTAAAGAATTACGATTTGATTTTTTTCATTCCTATCAGAGACATCATCAAAGACAAACTGATGGACATATTATGTGACATGGACCTGTTACCTAAGTCTGAGAAAAAACGCTTTGGTCACTTCTTACAGAGGTCTGAACAGGCTAGAAAAATTTTATTCATCCTAGATGGAGTTGATGAAAATGACTTACATGAAGGCACAGACTTGTTTAACCTTGTAACTGGAAGGCTTTACCCAAATGTGACTGTCCTGATAACTTCAAGACCCGAGGGAAAATCTTTAGGTATTATTGATAAGAAACCAAGACTCAAGGTAATCTTGCATGGGGTTGATAAGGCAAGTGTGGACAGAATGCTGGCAGATGCTGTAAAGGGGTCATCTGAAGAAGACAAAGAAAAATTCAAGCAAAGGTACAAAGAAAAACTTTCTGACACAAGTCTCCTCATCATTCCTCTCTACCTGACACTATTGTGTTTTGTATTCAAAGAAGACATTGCCAAAGGTATCAGGTGTGTCGACTTAAAGATACCTGAAACCATGACCAGATTGTTTAATACAATCATGCATGTGATTGCTAGGAGATGGTTACAGAAGAGGAAACACAATAATGTTACCATCACTTTCAGTGATAGCCCCCTTGAAATGGATAGTACAGTACCTTCTGAGATCAAAAGAATTCTTTACTTTATTGGTAGAGTTTGTTACAAAGGACTTTTAGGAAACAAACAACAGTTTTCTGACCGGGATGCCAAAAAGAATCACTTAGACATGGAAGATATCAAACAGAGTGGCCTGTTCACTGTAGGTAGGGATGATTCTGGCGAAGTCTTTTTTACAAAACACAAACAACTTCAGGAGTATCTGGCCGCTTTGTATATAGCCCATGAAGGCACAAAAGAGCCTGGTTTCCATGAGATAATGCACAAAGAAGAAAACAAAGGGAGGGGGTTAATTGAAGTTATGAAAGATTGCAATATGGTGAAACTCTCCCAATTTGCTTGTGGACTTTCTGGAGACTTTTTGAAATCCATGCCGGGTCTAGCTACTTCTAATTTGGCATTACTATACGCGGACACTTCTGGATGCTTTGAGATGGCAGACATACTCTATGCAGCTGTCCTTTTCACAGAGCGAAATGTTTGTGATCTGTCTGCTGTTGATAAACAGACATTGGAAGGTTGTGATGCACTTATAATAGAAATATTTGTGCGATGCAAAACCGAGTACTACACAATATTCTCTCTTTTGGGTAGATGAGAATGTTCGTGAATACTGTCTTAAGAACATGATTAGAGCATTGGATAAACGTGTGTGTGCAGTTCTTCTGAACAGGTTTTATGGTTTTAAACTGAGTCCATCAGATTGTGGACAGTCTGCTGAACTTGCAGTACAGGGAGAGGTCTGTAACTGTGTTTGTGATGATTTTAGTGTGACACTAGATTTGGACCTGATACAGGCATGCCTGCTGAGTAAAGTACAAATTCACAATGTGACATCTATTACGTCATCACCTGGGAGACCCATGTATTTTGATGTAGTTGGGCTCTTGAACACATTTCCAGATGTCACTTGGTTAAATATTCATGCATTTGACAATATTTATCAAAGTACTGCTGGAAAATTACAATGTGATACCAGTACCAAACTCAAACATCTCGTCATTCAATGTTTAACGTTTGGGTATGACATGCCCATTTATCAGATACAAACTTTACTAAAACAGTCTAGTTTGACAACCTTGAAGTTGATAGGTGTCCGAAACATCCTTACATATCTCAGTGAGCATTCCAGTCAGAAGAACTGTTTGTGGAACGGGTTGCAAGAGCTACAGAAGTGTATTCACACTAGCTCAGAAGTATCAGCCCTGTGTGCTCTATTAAAGGCTAACTCTGCAACATTACTGTCATGTAATCTTCAAATATCAATGCCGTTTAATTGTCAAGCACACTTCTCCGAGTCCTTGAAAAGTCTGAGTCACCTTCAAAAGTTGACATTGTATCTGTTACAACCCCGAGACTATTGGGCTGATGTATTGGCTGAGTGTCTGCCAGCACTCACTGACCTCGTCATACTGGAGGTCAAGAGCTTGTATCTGACAAGTGATGTTCTCGCACAACTGGCTGAAGGAATTAAAACATTGGTGAACTTGAAATGGTTCACATTAACATGTTGCAATTATGAGGAAGATTTTTTAGCTGAACTAGCAATACAGTCTCTCCCATACCTACCAGAGATTAAAAGCCTGCATTTGAGAGCACCATATATAAAACCCTACAGGCATGACAAGCTCCCTGAAGTCCTGAAGTCCCTCCCTCATTTAGAATCACTGAATTGGACAAGTATATCTCCACCTGGACAAGATATACCAGAAGATATGCCTGCAACTGATATCATAAATTATATTTTGTCTAAGACATATTTTGTAGGCATTATCGAAAGGTATCAATATATTCCAGATATTGAAAAAAAAATTGGACTTTTATAGCATAATTAGTGGGGGTTACAGCATTGAATTCGTTTGTATAGATTACAAAACTGTTCTGAAATTATACAATTGAGCGACGTCTTTTAAAACAACCTAAATAAGTACCTAAAACTAAAATATATTTTAAAAAATATAATGGACAATAAAGAGTTGACGTTCTCATTTCATCCTTCACAATACTGATACAAGTGGTTGATTTCAAACAATAAAGAAGCCAATAAAATGTCTGAATTTTTATCAAGGAAATAATTAATTAAAGGCCTCCCACAAAATGGTTTTACAATTACGTAATGCTTTGAAATGAATTGTTGTTTTGTTTAAAAAAAACATAAAGTTCAAAGAGACTTCGAGGTATATATTCATATGTATATATATATATGTTTGGGTCAATGGTCAAAGTTCACTCAGAATGATAGAACTATGTATAAACAACATATTCACAATAATTTTGCTCCCCACAATTAGCCACATGAAGGCATTCACCTAATTCGGACCAGCAGGTTTGTTCTCTTTAAAGCTAAACTTTTTGAGGGAATTAAACATATTAATCAAAATGAAGTCATGATTTTTTTGTTCGTTGTTTGACACAAAACGATCTCATACAAAGTCATCTACATTTATCAGCCAGAATCATCAGAAGGATTGAAGCATAACATCTTTTTCTTAGACTTTGCAGTCATTTTTTTAAACTGTTTACTTTTGTGGCTATTATATAGAGCTTTCAGTGCAGGGGAATTAAAATTAGGGAATATACACCTTTAACCATCAGATGATGTACAGTATATTTTTACTTGTGACTGTGAGTGAAGGTTGGATTACAGTTGACTATTGTGGATGTCTCAGGCTTTTTAGGATTATGTTAGTTTTTTAAATACAGTTTCACGTTTTACTGTTGCCTTTGTTTCTTTCTTGTGCTTAAATATTGTGGATACCATAATATACTTTACTGTGTGATATTCAGCTACTGTATGTAATCAAGACTTAACTCCATATGTGTATGATTTTGAAATTATGTGGAATCTATTGCTACATTTCATTTAGCGTAAATATTTTGACAACAAAGTCCTGTATGGTTAATGCTTTAAAATGATTCTAGAACTTTTATGTATAATCAAGAATTCTTTTTTATTCCCTCACCATGTGATTTGTTGATATCAATGCTTTACAACTGTATAATGTCATTTGGTCAGTGTTATAAATGTACTTAATTGTTTCTCTACATTCTGAATTTGTCATCTAACAAATAAACAGTTCAAAAGTTAAAGTGGCAAATTTTTGGTTCATCCGGTGGATACTTTGTTTAGCGTTTGCTAAGCCACCGTTGTGTGGAGAGATTTTCGACCTTAAAGCTCTCAGTCGGAAACTGTACCAGCTAGCTTGACCAAATTTGCAGGATGGGTCTCATAAGTAGAAGGTTGAATCTCTTCATACATGTCATCTACAATCTTGCAGACATTTGACTCTTGAGTGCCAGAGTACCCCATGTAGCGGACTTTAAAAAGTGCCTAGATCTCCCTTAAGGAAATATGGATGTTTTACATATGAAGCCAACCTATAGGAAATCAATCATGGGCTGGGAATCTTCTGTGGTCAGATTTAATCTTGAGCCCCTCCAAGGTCAAAAGCTGGTTCACTGTCTTCGGTGGGTTGTCTTTCAAGTAACCGAGAGATATAGTTGTAATTCGTCAGTGACGGTATCCCAGCCACTTTGAATATTCAGAGAAAAATGAAGTTTACTTTTTTATCCTGGGTGTCAATTTCAAATAACATCGCTTTACAATATCCTTGCCTGTATCTAACTTCAGCTGGACTTAGCCCCTTTTGAAAAATACTCTTGACCAATTTTAGATTAGAACTGTGTGTTGTCTTAAGTGATGATGAAAAAACAATGGTTTTGTGGCAAAGAGTGTGCATTGTTATTAAACCACACTACAGATTATGCTACATGAAAGAAGTTCATTGTAGATCTATGCAAATAGTGATACAAACTGGAAGAGCAGCTGTCTTCTCAAACATTTGCCAGGACCAGTGGTCCCCATTCTTGAAAAAATTCTTAGACCATTCCTAGCTTAGGATTTTCTTAAATATTCTTTAGATTTAAAGTGAGAAATTATGAAACAAACATTCCTAACTGATTTATGATGATTCCAAGACAAACTTTAGTGAAAAACCTTCCCTTACTTAGATTTTAGGTGACCTTATCTAACTTGGACTGATATTGATCTTATTAGATGTGATTAGTATACATTTAGTATGTTTTGTACCTTTCAAACTGAAAAGTATGTTTCTGAATATTAGTAATTGATATTTTCTTCAAAGGCCTTTCTTCAAAGATACAAAATAAGCAGGAAGCATTTTTTCCTGGAGGTATTTTTTCCTAATTTATATATAAGCTAGGATGTATTTTGTTGTATGTGCCAGCGTTACTTATTTTATGGATAGTTAGCCTTGAATATTTGTTACAAAGTGTCAATTTTCTTTTGTTTAATAGTTCGAAAACTTTGTAACTAACAAATACATTATATACATCAATAGAAAGGTACTTTTATAGAGCTTCTGCTCATTTTTGTCCATAAAAGTTTTGCGCAAATATGACAGTCTTTCTTTATACGTGGACTTATTTTGCTTATTACTGAAGAAAAATTTTGGATAATAAAAGTAAAACATCCATTATTAGACATATGTGAATTTAATGTATGACTTGTGAAGATTAACAATAAATGTATAATGCTTGTGCTGCACACTTGTATGTTATTGTCATCTTGTGATAGAGTTTTTCTACAACAGAACCTCTATTACATGACACTCTATTATCCAAACTTTATTTTACGCTTTCTATTATGCGACCGTTTTAGTTTCCAACCTAATTGTTACTCCCCCAAGCAGGTCCCATAAAACAGTTTCTACTGTATATCTTAATCAGTAAGTTCTGTTTTATAATTTTGATTAAAACCAATTTGCTCTCTTGGGGTTTTTTAAATGTGAGCCTCAACAGAGTTTGCACTTCTACGGATCACTTTTTTTTTCGCCTTCTCCGGACTTTGATGAAGTTTACCTGTGCATTCTGAATTTCCCTCTCTTTCTCTCCAATAGCTAAAAGGACACAAGTTCATTTTGCTCTTGCCCATACATATGTCCTTTTGACTCTGGACTTTGATGACATGGACAACACTCCAATAATTAAAAGGACACATGTCCTTTCAGCTTTTGAACATACAGTTGTCCTTTTGACTCTGTACTTTGGGGACACTGACAACGCCTTGTTGTGCATTCTGAATTTCCCTCTCTTGGTCTCCAGTACCTAAAAAGGACACGTGTCCTTTTGCCCTTTGTCCTTTTTGGATGTATCTAAGTTGGAATTTCTTTCGTAAATTCTAGTGCACTACTCCTGTCTCTGATGGCTTGGCGCTTGTGCTAGGGGGCCAAAACACCTTTTGGCCTTATTTTGTCTGACAACCTTCACATTTACATTGGCATTCAAACTGGCCACCCCTTGCCAATATAAAGGCTTTTGACAAAAGACTTTCTTGAAGTGGCTTTTGCCACCATAATTCTGTAAAATAAAAAAAATGGCGGGCAACTTTTTCTGCAGGCGCCATTTTAAGGAGACGAATTTTAGAGAAAAAATGGGACAATTAAGGAACTATATGCTAATTCTAAAACTACTTTTATAGCACTAAATCTCTATGTAAGGACAGACTCTAAGGTCCATAGGACCAAAAGGCAGAGATCCATTAATCATTAACACAGAGACATAGTAGGGGTCAGTGCCAAAGTGAAATGACCGATATATTTTAGTTCTATGTCATAAAACCTAACAGTCGTCAGGCTATTGACATATAAGTGTATACTTTGATGAAAAGCTGAAAAAAGCATTACCATTCTTTATATCTAGAAAAATTAAATTCAGGATATTAGAACTTTCTTCTCAAATTGGGGTTATTTGAATCTACAGATAAAATCTGTTTAAATTCTGGCCTCAAGGAATCAAAAAAACACTTATACTCAATCAGGAATCCCCCCCCCCCCAAAAAAAAGAGGGT
The DNA here is from genome assembly GCA_964017235.1 of Sabellastarte sp. h YS-2021. Lineage (NCBI taxonomy): Eukaryota > Metazoa > Annelida > Polychaeta > Sabellida > Sabellidae > Sabellastarte > Sabellastarte sp. h YS-2021. The sequence goes on from OZ024940.1 coordinate 29,366,248, forward strand.
AAAGTATTTCAATAGACAAGACCTCTCTAAGGACTCTGATATTTACTACTACTTAAAAGGGGATTCTATTGAACAAAATTTACAGCAGTTTACAGTACACAACCTTGACCAAATTGTATGTATGGTTTCCTCTGCCCTTCCAACTACATGACAGATAGTTGGAAGGGCAGAGGAAACCAGTACATACAGTTGTTCAAGGTTCTGTACTGTAAACTGCCGACCAACAGCAAGCAACTACCAGCTTTCCCACTTGAGGTACAGCAGTGAACTGAACCCCCACCTCAGGGGTGGGAGATGAGAGTGTTACCACTCTGCCACCGTGGTCCCTCTAAATCTAAATCATTAGCATTTTTTCAGTTTCTTTCCCGTTTCTATATTTTATCTTTATTTCATAAACTTAGGTCTTTATAAAAACACTTCAGCACTTCTTTTATTTTAAAATATGTAGGGCTTTTCTCCTGTGTGGGGGTTATCTCCATGGGGCTTTTATCCTAACATAAGCATGACACGCGCCCCAAATTATCATAGTTCCATTTCTTTTATTCTTGTAAACACAACACCCATAAGCATGCCAAGAATAACATCTAATAAGACTTTTTTTGTTCTGGAACAAAAACTTGCCCATTTAAATATTTTGTGTTTAAGTAGTACCAAGTTACTAAGCCAAGAAAGGCTATGTCACCCACTTCCGGGAAGTACCCAACATGACATATATAATACTGTAACAGTTATTTCAACAGATCATAACTGTCCACAAGCATACATTCATGCCACAGAAAACCCGCGAGAGTCTTGTGTAGTAAAGAGGTACTTATTAGGTACTCATTCTTTTGGTGAGAAGTAGTTAAAAGAAAAATCAATAAAGACATACATAAGTTCAAGCCAGGATCTCTGTTAATCCATGGTAACAATACATGAGTTCTTTATGTTTACTTGTGTATATGTGTCATTCCATAAGGTTATATCCCTGGGTTATGTATATACCTTTTTCATTACCTGGTTGAAATTCGGGATTATTTTCAGTGAGATATTCCTTGTATAACTGTGAACTTTGATTGTACAAAAGACTCAAAGTCCACCTGTTTTGGAATAAGAGTAAAGGTAAGTAATATTTACTCTAGTTAGCAAATCCCTCAGTTAAAATAAGTTCATTCAATGTATTTTTTGAAGACCTATGAAAATGCACTTGCACACTTATTTGTATCTGTGAGTCATGGAAAATTACATGAAGTATCATTGCCAAGTATTCTCCCTGAGGTTTTTAAATTATTAAATACAATCTTAAAGATAATTTTTTAAATTAAAAATATATTATCTTTTTCTTTTGTTTTGCCTGATATGGTTCTTAACGTTGTGTAAACAATTATAGTGTGTTTGTTTACACATGTAAGTAGTATGACAATGATTTTAAAGTGCTATTACCTGCGCCAGGGAGGTTATGTAATTGATGATGTTTGTTTGTCAACATAAAAATCTTCAATTTTAAGCTTAAGTGACATTTCTACGTGGATTCTCATGTAATAAAATTAGCAGAAGCTCTGTAGAAATACCTTACTAATCATGTATTTATTTATTTGGGTTTTAATGTCGCTTTCAACACTGTACAGGTCATATCACGATGGGTAGTTTTGTGGGCGGAGGAAACCAGTACATACAGTTGGTGTCAAGGTTCTGTACTGTAAACTGCCGACCATCGGCAAGCAACTACTAGCTTTCCCTCTTGAGGTCAGGCTGGGACTCGAACTCTGATCTCAGAGGTGGGAGGCGAGTGTGTTACCACTCTGCCACTGTGGCCCCCTCTAATGATCTAAATAAGACATTTGCAGTTGGCACAATACACGACAGTCGTACATGTTGAATTTGAAGGTGCAATTACACACAGTGGCTCAGGACATCTTCTACTGTGGCCTAGTGGGTAACTAACTTGCCTAGGAACACAAGAGGACGTGGGTTCAATCAAACCTAGGTACAGGCAGATACACAGTGGCTCGGATGACCACTTAAAATAACGGTCTTATGTCATTAGGTCCTTTCCCCAATGGGAGGTTAAAGAACCTCAAAGACATTGATAAATGGTCATCCATGAACCTCTGTCTTACAGTTAGGGGAATTTCAGTAATTTGAGATGGGTCATATTGTGCTTTGAGTCCTGTAGTATATGGAGATATTGAACTGAGTACAAATACCAAAAATACAATATAGTGGCGCAGGTGGAACCCTGGAAGTAAAACTTTCTCTTCCAACTCACTGCAATGTAAGGGAAGTACTAGAATGATATGATCTCAATTACTGTCCCAAGCATGAACTCTTGGTGGCCTTTTAGCAAGTCCGGAATGTAATCACTTCACTTTGCCCCTGTAAGTCATGGTTTGTTCATCTGGCTTATGATATGTAGAATCCAAGGATAACTTGTCCACTTACACTACAAGGATTACGTCCAACTATTAGAAGTTTTTCTCGTTGACGGAACACCCCCCCCCCAGGTCGCCCCATTTTGTCCACTGATTGGACACGGAAGTGTTTTATCCGTCAATAACAGTCAGATGACAGCTCTACAAATGTTGGTCACCGAGAGACAACCTCCATTAACTTTAACTCACCTTTGCAAAATGACCAATACCTCAAGTCACCTTATGTCACTATATAATACCGAAAGATGACCAAATCATAACTTTCTGTACACTGTGGACCACACTTGCAGTCAAGAAATTCATACGTGCATGAGCGAAATCATCTGCGCATGCTCACAGTACCAAAATTAGAGATGGAAACTTAAAATATTTCAAAACTTTGGTAGGGTGCACAAGGTAATGGACAGTTTGCCACTGACTTACAAGGTCGCATACAGATGTGAGATGGTGATCCAAGGACAGGGACATTTCCCCAAAAGTGGGTTACCTGTAGTGTGAAAGGGATATAAAACCCAAACTTTGTATTTACAGTTAGACTTTCTCTCCACAGACTATGGCCACCTCTGCTGGGAGTCCACTGGAAGAACACATGACATGCAGCGTGTGTTTAGAGGTGTACACCAACCCTCAGAGCCTCAAGTGCCTCCACGTATTCTGCCAGGACTGCGTTCAGGGTCTGCGGCAGGGAAACCGTGTCCAGTGTCCGAACTGCAGGGAGGTGACTGATGTTGATGAGGTGAAGAAGGATTTCAACATGGAAGCCCTGATTTCCATCCAGAGGAACTCAACAGAAGACATTGCGGAACATCCTTCAGAAGCGGTGTGCGATGTCTGCGACAAATCTGGCAAAGTGATCAAGTCTTTCTGTACAAATTGCAAGGAACTTTTGTGCGTAGATTGTTCTGTAGCTCACAGAGGCATGAAACTCACCAAAACGCACATACACATAATATTCGCAGAATTACAGAAAGCGAGTAGCATGGCTCATCATTGGCTGGGCGAGCAGTTAAAACTGGTGAGGGATGCACACAGAGACATAGACAATAAATGTACCAACAACAGAGAAATTATAGAAAACATCAAGCAAGCAGAGGCGAGACAAATTGTGGAGGTCAATAGACTCAGACAGAGCATTATCCAAGATGTTGAAACCCACCATGATGGTCTTATTAAAGAAATTCAGTCCGTCAACCAAAACGTGATCGAAATCCTGGCAGAGCAGGGACAGATGTTGACGGATGCACGGCAGCAGCTGGAAGACAAGTTCCAACATCTGTCTGACATGTCTCAGATCCAGGACTATCCCCTCCTGATAGACATCCTGAAAAACTTATGTAAAGAAATCAAGCAGGACCTGGCACACATTTGTTCAGGCTTGCCCAAGCGTGACCAACATGCAGTGTCTCCGGTCCTTGTTGTGAAAGGAGAAGACTGGAATCCCCAGAAATCTACCAGGATAGACCTTACCAGCACAACAGAGGCGGTAGATGAGGCCAAGAGAGATTTCACACCTTACACACTGAACCCCTGGATAGACTTGTCATCTCACTTACAGGTAAAGTTGTGCTGCTGCTACTACTACTACTACTACCACTACAACTATTACAGGCAAATTTAAACTTTACCTCCAAGATTATTAAAAATGCTCGGACAGTCTTCCTTTGTGGACAAGTGGGTTAGCAAGTTTGACATATAGTCACAGACTGTCACCTCTGTGTGGGTTCCACTCCCACAAGTGGCAGTGCTGATGGCCTGTCCTAGTAATGTACCCTTGGTTGTTAAACAGGATGGAAAACCATAAACTTTGAACTTTGAAAGATGGATGGGTAATTTTAAATAATTTTAAAGCAGTTTTTCACCACTGCACTAAAATATTAGAGGAAGTGGACCCTGGGGGAGCGATGATCTTGTCCAAAATGAACTTGCATTGGGTTAGATATTTTCCCAATCCGTTTTTTCATCAGCTTTGGGTTTGTTTTCAAGCACCCTGTAGCTGTTTATAGCTAAGTTTGAAAATTTGACTTTAATCTGAATTTTAATTACTCAGTCTTGTTTTTTTTTTGGTGTTTTATTTTCAGGTGCAGCAAAGTTTGAAAGAAATCCACTCAAGATACAGGGAGGAGACTTACGTGGACATAAAATGCGTGCCTCAAAAACTCTGCGTGTACAGAGACGAGCTGTGGGTGGGTTGTGGGGACAAGGGTGTGTTTGTTTACAACACAGACTTGGAAGAAATAAAACATGTCAAAAACAGTCAGTTTAAATACGTAACTAGTCTATGTGTGACAGACACGGATGTTATTGTCTGTGATAGTAAGACCGGACTCCATCTTCTGAACCAGCAAGGTGATTACCTTAAACTCATCTGTTCCGGCCAGTTTAGCGATGTGAGTTTCACGAATAACCGACTTTACGCCTTAGAATTTAAAGAAGGTGAAATTTATGTGTTCAGTAAATCTGACAGCAGCTGGCTTCAAGGTATACAGTTTAAGTTGTCCAGTTACAGTAAAGGTGGCTTTCTAGATAAACTCTGTACAACAGATAGTTGCTTGTTTGTTAGCTCTTTCAGCAATCATTGCATACTTGTGCACTCCCTGACTGGTAAGTACTTATACACAACTGGTAAGTTCAGCGGCTGGAGTGGTGAGTTTGAAGCGGGTAAGTTCTACAACCCCCTTCTCAGTGATGTGGACAGCAGGGAGAGGTTACTGGTGTGTGACTTAGGTAACCACAGAATACAAGTATTCGACCCTGGCCCGCGGGAGTGGAGTGAGCTGCGTGGACTCCACGGGTTGGGCAGGCCCGGCTGTGCTTGGGTGGGGCATAAGCACCTCTGGGTGGGGAATTTTGACAAGAAACTGCTGAAGTTTGTAGTTTAGTGAGAATATTATTTGGCAAATATCTCAAATCAGCACACAGAGGAAGTAATCAACGAGTTTAGTCGTGGACCAGAAACAAGTTTTAGTTCTATGTACTGTTCCATCGTTATTACAGATATGGTTTCTTTGAATGATAAAACCCATCAAATTATCAACCATTTGTTTTTAAGTTATTATTACTTGACAAATGTTCAGTAAAATGTACATCCTGCGTACAATGGATGGAACAGCTGGTTGCTAAGGTCACCACGATGTAAACAAACGTACATGAAACAATTTATTTCTTGTAAATACGAAAAAAAAAGTGAAAAGGTCTCTTTAAATAAGCACAGATGTCATGTTAGAATGGAAATAATCCACTCGTGCTGATGGTTTGTATGTGGCATTAAACCATATCACTTCCAGATAATTTTACTCAGCCTTTTGGCTTTGTAAAATTAATACCAGAAGTGCCATGGTTAAATGCCGTATAAAACCCATCAGCACTCGTGGCTTATTTCTACAATCAAGTGTTGTAAGATGTAGACTGAGAGCCATTTAAGGATAAAGATTTCATGTAGAAATATATGGTATTATCGCCCCCTAGAGTCTCTCAACATGTTTTGTTACTTCACTGATAGTTTTATATATGACCTGTGCTTGTATTAACATTTATTTTTATCAAAAGAAAACCACGCTGATTTGGGCCAAAAACATTGTCAAAGTTTTTTTTCACTGTAGTTCTTAATTAGAATGAAACTCTGTAAGATACTTTTTTATTCTAGTCATAATGTTTTTTTTTTCTAACAGAAAATAAAACAAATGTATACTAACAGAGGAAGATTATCAATTTATTTAACGTTCCGAGCCTTTTTATTTATTTATTATTTTTGGTTCAAACCACTAAATTGGGAAGCAGCTTGTAAGTTTATAATTTTTACTTTATATTCTTAGTGATATCAAGTGGTTACCCCTTCCCTTCAAAGGGAGGCGGCTATTGTATTCAGCCATTTACTTGTGTGTATAACGGATAAACATTTTGTTTTTCTACAATGATTATTAGATAAAATATTTAATGCATGTTATTGGCTATTATTATTTTTAAGACACTTTAGTAAATGTAAGACATTTACTAAGTGTACTAATATTTCTACTGTTTGGACATTCACAATCCAGCAATTGGTTCATCCATAAAGCCGTGGGTTATATGAGGCCATTATGTTGCAACAATATTTTCAGTTTGACAATCTTCCTGGCGTAAACTTGCTTGAACCTCAAGATGTCTTCCTGTAACAAGTTTACAGGGAGCATTGGTGAATTTCCCGAAGAAGATTAACAACATAATGCTAGTATTCCAAACTTATATAATATTGTTGTCTTCATTTATTTCCCCGCCCGGAGGGGGCAGGGTATTCCAATCTGGGTCATATTGTCACACAAGTTGGATGTCTTAAAAATTGCCTAGTTTTCCTAAAAGATAATTAGTATCAGGTTCCAGACTGAGTTTCCAGAATCATTTTTTCTCCTTATTCATTTCTCAAATAGTTTTGCTCTTGTTGTGCACAAAAGCTGGCAGCACAGATGTGAAAAAGACAAGCGAAGGTGTGTAGCAGGGTCATTAAGTGCAAACCAGTCAAAAGAGAGAGGGAATGAAAAGACAAGATGGCAGTCACAGTGAGGAGCCTCTTTTTAAGCATGAGCTCTCTCAAGGCTCACGCTTCTAGTGGTCACTCAGGGGCCACAGTGGCAGAGTGGTAACACTCTCGCCTCCCACCTCTGAGGCCGGGCTTCGGTTCCCGGCACAGCCTCAAGTGGGAAAGCTGGTAGTACAGAACCCTGCCACCAACTGTATGTACTGGTTTCCTCCGCCCTTCCAACTACCCGTCGTGATATGACCTGTACAGTGTTGAAAGTGACATAAAACCCCAAATAAATAAATCTAGTGGTCACCGGGCTTTCATGAATTGTCGCATAGCATGATGAATGGCCATCTCTTCACTGAAGTTAAGCAGCAATGGGCTATGTAGGTACCTCGGTGGGTGATTGTTTGATTGCACTACTCGTCTCTCCAATGGATATGCAGTTAAAGCATGTAGGCCTAAAGACTTTTCTTTCTTGCTAAGTTTCAAACAACTCCATCCTCTATACCAATAAACTTTAAAAAGTGCTTAATCTTCATCGAAAAACAGGTTCTAAGGCTTACCGACAAAAATTTTTTAAAAAATGCATAAACAGCAAATAAACATAATTCAGGGACATTCAATAGGGGGACATTCAAAAGAAACTGATACATATGAAAAACCCTGAGGTGGGTATGCTTTTACCAAAAGGAAGGATCTCAGCTTCTTTCTGATTCAGAAAATCGAAGCGGCTGAGCAGAAGTTATCAGGCAATTCTTTCCAAACTTTTGGAGTGTCACAGGCAAAGCTGAAACCAAAGTGTTTGGTGGACTTACGCACTAATCACACACAAAAAAAATGGAACTTTCAGAAGCACACCTGATTGCATCTTATGCTTATTTATTTGGGTTTTAAAGTGGCTTTCAACATATTGTATCGGTTATATCACCACGGGTAGTTGGGAGGGCAGAGGAAACCAGTACATACAATTGGTGTCAAGGTTCTGTACTCTAAACTGCCGACCATTGGTAAGCAAACTACCAACTTTCCCACATGAGGTCAGGCCGGCATTCGAACTTCAATCTCAGAAGTGGGAGGCGAGAGTGTTACCACTCTGCCACCATGCCCCCCCCCCCCCCTCGTTCCATCTTATACAATCAATGTAAATAGATTTCTGAACAAGAGCATAACATGATCTTCAACACTTTGGCAAATTACTGTCAGCCATTCTCTGACGTTCCTTGAAACCTTTACTGTATCTTTCTCAGATCAAACCGCTCACTGCAATAAACTGTGTCTATGCATTTTTCAGTGAACTAATGACAACATTTTTTTTGCCAGAGAGCAATCACTGAAACTCTTAACAAATTCAAGACGCCCCTTTGTGTGTCCCATTGCTTGCATAATCAACTCCAGCTTCTTGTGGGATAGAAGATTTTTAAAATTGTTTACTTTTCTCAAACTGAGAGGCTTCCTCGCTTCAAAGATGGGTCCAGTGGTTACTACACATTAAGCTTTTCACGTTTGTGGTCTTGAGTTCCAACCCAGGCAATGACAACACTGGAGGGCTGTCTTAAAATGATGCTACCGTTTGAAGAGGACATCAAACCTCAAATCTTGATCTTTAACACATTCCATTGTTTGTTACTGCCTTTTAAATATGATTCTATTTATTCCCTCCGCCAATCAATCAATCAACCAATCAGTTGTCCAGGTGACACTTGGTAACACTGCGCATGCGTGACATATTTCTCAGACTCACTGATGGATTTATTGCCCTTTACAAGACACTATAAAATGGTAAATCAGTTGGAGCTCTTTGTTGACCAAAGCTACTGACAACCATTGCGTCTATCAATCCTTATTTCTATCAATAATAATCCACTTTATTCCACATAAACAAGGGTAACCCAAGATGCCTTAAAATTGCCTACTTTAGACTGGTCACCTCAGCTGTTTACTTGCTCATAGAGGTCGGGACACAACCCCAGAACTGGAGATTTGCTTTAAGAAACACCATGGAACGGTGAATACCCAGCTGTTCCCACAACGATGTTTGTTTCTTGCAGACTATTAAGTAAATAAATAAGGTAAAAAATAAATAAATAAATTAAGTTAATAAATAAAAAAAAAACCAGAAATAAATGGAATTTGTTGAGCCATTTCTCCCAAAATTTGAAAAAAAAAATGTTTTTTTTTCTTCTTGTAAAAGTTGTGTAAAATTGCTTAGAAGTATCACATTACCCGGGACCTTGGATTAACATCAACTGATTTTACATAAATAAAACCAGATTAAGTCTTTTTTTTTCAAAGTATTTTATGCAAATCTCCAGTTGGATGTTGGGTTGTACCCACGGCTCTACATGCAAGTTAGGTAGAAAGCCTTGGTGACCATATTCCAAAAGTGTCCTTAATTAAATGCAAAGACATAAACTGCCTTTACAAGCCTGCCCTGATGTCCTTCAAGCAAATTGCTAGCATCTGTACAAGTGGGGCTGGCTGGTAATCAGATGGTAGGCTGTAATCAGGCGACTGATAAGCCTCATCAGACACTATCTTCTTTTTATAGGGGGGGAAGTGGGGGTGGGGGACTGGGGAGTAGCTAGGAGCAGTTTATACGATTCATTCAATGGGCGGCTGATGAGGGGATTTCCCTTGATAGTGTATTGCCCTTCAGCTGGACTTGCTCCAAGTCTTTGTATTTGTATCCATCAGAAACCTGAACAGTTGCATTTAAATTGGCAACTTACAGGAGTTCATTATATCACAAGCATTCATGGGTAAGGGGGGGGGGGGGGTAGTCTCAGTAAAAACATTTTTGTCAGGGCTGGCTGTTTCTTCCAAAAGTCATACAGTAGGGTTAGGGGTTAGGGTTAACCCTAACCCTAATACAGTACCCATATATTACACAAAAGGATTAACCCTTCAGCAATAGTTTGAAAAAGAAACATACACGTACAGTGCTCGGTCTTGACCTTTGTTATCCAAGGTCACACCTCTCTTTGAAGTCACTTTTGTAAGTATTTGATTTCCGTTTCAATACCTGGATCTGTATTCGCCAAGATTCTTATTCTTAGGATTAGTCTTATTCTTAGAATTTTTCTAAGAATTGTCGTTTTTCTTTGAAACAATTCTAATAATAAGAATTTTCCTATTCACAAAGATTCTTATTCTTAGAATCACACTTATTCTTAGAAATTGTTCTAAGAATGGTCTTTCCTCTCAGAATTTTTCTTATTTTTTAGTATAAAACTTATTTGCGAAACAATTCTTAGCTAAGAAAAATTCTAAGAATTACATACTTTTCTTTGAACTTCTATTCTTAGAATTATTCTTAGTTAAGAATTGTTTTTGAGAATAGGTTTTATACTAAAAAATAAAAGTTTTAGCTTAGAATTTTTTCTTACACTTAAGTCTAATTCTAAGAAAAATTCTAAGAATCTATGTGAATACAGGCCCTGATCCTTATGACTTAGAAAATAGACCTGGTATCTGGCTAGTAGACGTTAAAGAACTTGACATCTTATATATATACTGGGGGGGGGGGGGGGGCGAGTCGTGGCAAACATCTCAAGATGTGCGGGCTATCGTGAATTGTGGCTGCACCAACTTCATCCCCAATAGACATTGTATCTGGCTTGTGGACGTTGAAGAACCAGACGTCTTATATATGTTGGGGGCCAACTCGTGGCAGGGAATAAATTGAGATGTTCCTTCCACTAAGTCATTGTGGCAAACATCTCAAGATTTTGAGTTGTGGCTATGCCAAACTTCTTCGCCTAATGTCCAGTGCTGGTCAGTGACCACATGGCTAGTGACTGGTTAACTGTTGACTTGTGGCTTCTCCACCTTAAGTCGTAGCTGTACCAACTTAATCTTCTAGTTGAGAAAGTGTTTCAGACATTTTTAAGAAAGCGGTCAGGAACACAAATCGCGTTCAATGTTCTATCGAAAGCGTCCTCCCCATATGTGAATCTCACAGAATTGGATCTAAGACTTCCTACCAAGACAGGAAGTGGACTGTACCACAACATAAAAATCCAGGAACAAAAGTTCACCATTTGTTGGTAGCCTGGTAAGTCCAGCTTGGAAAGTTGAGGGTATTACCTACATCAAGGGTATCATGTTTTAGTTCCGTTCATTAGTCTGTTAGTTTGTCTGCGGTTCAGGATCACTCTGAACCTAATAAACAGATCTCAATTGTTTTATGCGGGGAGACCATGACTAAGGGAAGAAGTGATTACATTTTGGGTAAGATCCGGATCATACTTAGCGGCCGTATTCACAAAAGGGATCAAGTTCAAACTGAGCCAAATATCAGCTCAAATTTACAGCTGGTTATACAGCTTGATCCCTTTTGTGAATACAGCCCCTGGATGTATAAAAATCCTGAATTTACAGAAGTCCAATTTCGACTGAGTTTTCGATGGTTTTTACTTTGTGTCCAACATTTTGCTTTCTTAGTATTTCATATGATAATAGCATGTTGATAATAGCATGTTGGAATATAATTCTTTTTTTAATTTTACAATTTCTGCACAATTTCAGAAAACATCTCTAAAGGGTCACCTCAAAGTGTGATTTCTCAATTTCGGGCTACCCTAGATCTGGTTAATTGGATATGAAGTATCAGATAAACATTAAAACTAAGATTAGTATTGTGTTATAAAACTCTATGAAAGTCCTACATTACAGTAGCGTCAACTGTAAATGATTTACTACATCCATATTTGAGGTGATCTTAGTTTAGGCAATCTTATTTTCACAGGTGATTAAAAGGGTGTAATTTAAAACAAGAAACAACGTGTATAAACCTCACCAATGCAAAGCTATCAGATACTGTGTGGGTGATGTGGGGGGTAGGGGGGGTTGCTCCTCTTACTAGCTATTCAAGTGGCTGCTAATGAGAGGATTTCCCCCGATAATCCAATGCCCTTCAGCACACATTGACCCCCGCCCCCCCCACCCCCACCCCCAACCTTGCTTAAGACTCAAATTTGCATGATACCTTTTTCACACATGCACACAGATATCTGGTATTCATGAAGCACTCATACAGGTTGTGAGATATAAGCTTACCAGACATCTCTGTCTCAGCTGTAGGCTAATGTAAAAGCCAGTACATGTATGAGTACATTATATATAAACTGAAACTTCAATGTCTGAACTGCAAATATTCCCTAACTGCAAAGAAACTTGAGCCTTCAGCAAGTCTACCCTCCCCTTTCCCACCCCCACCACACTCACAATACATGTACAAGCTCTCTCTGAATGCTGCCCTAATTGAAGGTAATTGTAACACTATAGACTGGATTAAACTGGTCAGTCCTGGAGCCTGGGCAGCCAGGGAATGCTATATAGCCTAGAGGTATGTTCCACTCTATCAATCAGCCTTTGATGAATTCAAACTGCTTATCAATTTTTTTTTCATAAACTTTCTGGCGTGATCAGATTTAGAAATCAATCCAACGGCTATCTTAATGTTCATAAAGCAATTTTTTGGCATCTTAAATCAGTCGTAAAGATTGTGTTAGACCCTTCGTAATACAATTAGAATGTTTCTGGAACAAAACGGAAGGTTTTGAGAATCAACAGCAATGTTGCTCATGTAGTTACAATTTGCTTCTAGGAATTACATATTTTTATTTATTTATTTATTATTATTTGGGGGGGGGGGGTCTCCAGACTTTCATGGATTCTGCCGTAGTGTAATGAGTATCTGTCTCTCCACTGAAGTTAAGCAGCAATGGGCTACGTTAGTACTGGGATGGGTGAACGACTCACTGCACTACTCGTGTCTCTGATGGCTTTGCAGCTGGCTCTGGTAGACTGAAACCCCTTTGGTCTCGTTAACCATAAAATCCACATTTTTTTTCTTCTTCAGTGGATCTTGAACAATACCAATTTTCCCATACAATCCAGGGGGGTTCGGTCATGTAGTCGATAACAGACTCGCCTCCCATCTCTTAGGACTGCTGTTCAAACCCTGGACCCTATGTGGGAAAGCTGGTAGTTGCTTACCGATGCCTGACAGTTTACAGTACAGAACCTTGACCAACTGTATGTACTGGTTTCCTCTGCCCTTAAGACTACCCATCGTGATATGACCTGTACAGTGTTGAAAGAGGTTTAACCTCAATTATAAAGACCAGAAGTGCACAGTGAACGAAAACCCGTGTGTGCAAACAGAATCAGCGGGCGTAAAACATGCGATAACCGTCTACTTAAAAAACGGAAGTGCTGTTTCGAATTATTCGATTGTATGTTGGTAGTAAAATCGTCTGCTTTTATGAGAGCTATCATGCATTCAAAACAATATGGCAGCGTCCTTGTTTGTGTCACCTCATAAAAATAAAGGGATATTTCTTGAAACCAGGTACGCCAGTCTTTATAATAGTAATAAATACCTCATACTCGGTTGTTTGTTATAGCTACATGCCGGGTGTATATCCTGTAACAACGCCGTCACAATCAGTATTTATTCCTACAATAAATCAAAATATATCAATTCATACACTGCAGATGTGAATTTCCTGGAGGCCTATTTTGCATGGACGATAATACAGTTCCTTGACACATGACCAATCAGCATACAAATCATTATTTTTGTATCAGAATTACTGATTGGCTACTGCTCCCCCCCCCCCCCCCCCCCCCCGTAACCTTTGCACAACCACAAAAACCACGAAACCCCTATTTGTGGGGTTTTATGTGTATTTGCTAGGATTTATGTTTGAAAATACGAATTAAGACAAATTAAAGTTATAAATGTATTTTACCAACATGAAATCAAAACCATGAATACTTTTAGACTCATTTTAAGGGGCGATAATACAATATCTGCTAAAATTCAGTGCCCAAGCTTGGGACAATTTGCATATAGAGAGACGAAGATACTTAATTTATTCTTGTCACTTAAACTTCCTTAATTGGTATGCAAAAGTGCACGAGTTTTTATGTCAAATTTAGGCGTGTGCCAAATGTTTAAGCAATATATTGAATAGTACAGATATTTTGTACATATTTGTATTTATTTTGTACATACTTTGTAGACATATATTTTTCCTTCAATTTATTTTTCAGAATTCTGGGAAAGGGCAAGAAATGGAAGCCTCTCTGAAATGACCTTGGCAGTATTGAATTTCAAGCTAAGCTGGAATGCTTGAATTAAAAAAAATATATCTCATTTCCTCTGAAGGGACACAACACACACCCACAACTCAACAAAGAAAAATCCGTAGATGTTTTCACCCAGAAATGCTGCTGACTTGATTAAAAAGATACCAGACATTTTTATCAAGGGCTTTGATCTGGTAAAGGTATTTTTGTAACGGCAATAATTGGAGTGATAAAGACTTTCACAAGCCATAGTTGGAACTAAATATGGTGGCCTTCAGGCCTGGATATATATATATATATATATATATATATATATATATATATATATATATATATATATATATATATATATATATATATATATATATATATATATATATATATATTGGTATTCTCTGGCTTACAATGCATAATTAAATGCTACAAATTCATCAACAAGTGCCGAGTTTTCATTGATATTTCTGAAACTGTAATAACTACAAACGTTTTATAGACGTCATTAGAAAGGTATTTTTACAGAGCTTCTATTCGTTTTTGTTACATTAAAATCCATGCAGAAATGGCGGAGTAATCCCACGTTTAAAATTGAAGGTTTTATATTCTCCGCGGTCCCCTTTGATGTCATAAATGACATCAACTTTTGCATTGTATCTTAAAACATATGAACTTTTTTTACTTAATGTTAATTCTAATTGGACTTTTATAGCGCTTAATCTCTCCTTTACTAAGGGGACTCTGAGAAACAACAGCATCAAAGCAGTCAACTAATGTCTGTATCTGGGGACAGAGTGCTTTAATATCCCTTGCAAATTAGCCCATTTTTTCTCTGTAACCAGGATGTATGGGCCAGTACAATGGGATGTAAGAGGGGCTTAAGACATAGCTTTTAACAGAAGCTTAAAGATGGTATGACCATCTACAATCACTTCAATTATATATGCTTTCTACCTTTATGGCTGACAAGCTGGGTTATAGGACCACTAACATTAAACCTGGTATATTGTCTTTTTATTTTTTGTTTTATATCGCATTCAACACCCAGGGTTATATTGCGGGGGGTAGTTTACGGGTGGAGGAACCCAGTGCATACTAGTTGGTCAAGATTCTGCACTGTAAACCACCGGGCATCGGTAACTACCAACATGAAGGGCCTGGGTTGAGATTTGAACCGGCGACCTCAGAGATTGAAGACGAGCAGTGATTTAATATTACTGGGTCAGTCATAGAACTGGGATCTTCCCTGCACATAGACTTTCTGATGGAATGTCTGGGGCCAGTGCTGTTGTGTAATAATGATATTTACTCTCATAGTTAGATGACATGGCCGCCATTTTTTATCTCTCCTGTTCAGGAATTGCAGCTCACATTCCTAGAAAAAACCCCCAAGGGGGGGTGTTCTGCCCCCCAAACAGCCAATCAGAGACAAGCATCCAGCTTCACTGCAATGATTGAAAACTGCACGCCACTGTGAATCCACAGTAAGCCTGGCTAAGTCTCTGAAGTTTAAATGATATCCCCCTTGCTTGTTAGAGCAAAAATAGAAGGTATAATCCTTATTAGTTCCATTAGGAGATTATGTTTGCTTCTGTCTGTCCTTCTGTTTGTTTGTGTTCATGAAAACTCAAAATTACATGAACAGGTCTTTTTGCCAGATTAAGAGAGGTCCTCACTGACCTAGTGGGTTAGCAGATTTTGGCATCTAATCACAGGCTGTCACCTCTGTGTGTGGGTTCGACTCCCCACAAGTGACAAATGCTGAGGACCTGTCCCAGTATGACCCTGGCTGTTGAACGGGACGTAAAAGGCAAACTCTGTCTTTGTTAACCACTCGACCACTGAGGTCCTATCATTTGTAATGAAGGAAAGCTCGCATTTGAATTTTACTTCACGACTTTGTCTTAATTGTGCTGTAAGAATATGCTTAAAAACAAGCCATCTTGTATAACCATTGCATCCCCCTGCCACATACATTTTGGTTTATCAAATGAAAACACCCTCCCACCTCTGAGATCGCAGTTCGGTTCCTGGCCCGACCTCATGTGGGAAAGCTGGTAGTTTGCTTACCGATGGTCGGCAGTTTACAGTACAGAACCTTGACACCAACTGTATGTGCTGGTTTCCTCTGCCCACAAAACTACCCGTCGTGATGTGCCCTGTACAGTGTTAAAAGTGATGTTAAAACCCAAATAAATAAACAAATCAAATGAAAACTCACAGCAGGTTTTTGAATTAAAAACAATTAAAATCCGCCAAATGGTTGAAATACACATCACATAAATTTGCATCACAAAACCTGATTTTCTCAACAATCACCAATTGCTAATTACGCTCACATTTTGCAGTTTTGAATTATCAACAATCTCCGCCATTTTATTTATTTTTTGTGGGCATGACCTAAGTGTCACCCGAGAAAGGCTAACAGTGGATGGATGGCTGTATGTATGTGTGTGTGTGTGTGTGCTTACACGGGATCTGAGCCCAGTAAAGTCACCAGACACTTTAGGGATAAACACACTAACAGGATACAGCCAAAAGGGGTAAGTCTCAGTGAATTTCTTTACATGTGTATGTAACATTGTGACGTCACGGATAAACAATCTCTTACTTCTGACTGGTGAGTAGTTTATACAGCCGTGAATTTATTTCACACCAATCTAAGGAACTTTTCTAGAGCTTAATCTCAATTATATGACAGAATGTAAAGTCATGACAAATTTAAAGTTGGGGGTTTTATATCTTGTTCAACGTGCTGAGGGTCATTTTAGACAGGGTTGAGCCAAAGATCAGCTCAAGTTTATACATGTTTATACTTAATTTGAGCTGATTTTTGGCTCAACTTGAGCTTAATCCCTTTTGTGTGAATATGGCCCCCGGGTCATATTTGGGAATGTTCATTTAATCATATATAAACAATGGCAATTTGAGCAAGATTTAACAAGAAGACATAACAAAAACGTCAGGTATTTACTGTTAGATGTTAGTTTATTTATTTGGGGTTTTAACGTCGCTTTCAACACTATACAGGTCATATCACGACGGGTAGTTGGAAGGGCAGAGGAAACCAGTACATACAGTTCGCTAGGGTTCTGTACTGTAAACTGCCGACCAATGGCAAGCAACTACCAGCTTTCCCACTTAAGGCTGTCACGGGGATCGAACCCCGGCCTCAGAGGTGGGAGGCGAGAGTGTTACCACTCTGCCACCGTGGCCCCCTTGTTAGATGTTAGAGAAGCCCTCAAGCCATATATGGTTCTGTCCTCAGGGCAGTATTTCTGGATACAGCCCTATTAAATGGCCGATATCCCACTTATTTTACTGAAGGATCTAATTTAAAATTATATATTTATTATGACATAGAATTCTCTTTGATTATCCCGCTGTTCAACCTTTTGTCAGTTTAGGGCCGCGAGTTTCCCCCTTGTGGGGAAGATATTACGCCTGCAAGGCAGTAGATATGATCAGATTATTTACTGGACATACAGTGCATAGAACCTTGTAACTGCAGTTAAGTTACAACACAGCAATACAGCTACAACTACAGTCCAATATATGTTCAACTGCATTACACATAAATTATGCTGTATTTAACTCTATAATATAACGCTAATCCATCGATGGAGACCCAAAGGGCTGACATTGTGCAAAAATAACAGTCCAGTTTAGTACCCTTAAGATGAAGGCTGGGTGGCTCTAACTGCCTCTTAGACTTTGTTGGACGGGGGAGGATTGAGAATATTGTTATCTGGTCTGTCTGTCTGTCTGTCTGTCTGTCTGTCTGTCTGTCTGTCTGTCTGTCTGTCTGTCTGTCTGTCTGTCTGTCCGTGTGTATAACTATAAAACTATACATTGTTGGCCATATGTTCACTGAGGTGGAGTCCAACAGGGGTTTGGACCTTCCCAAATGGATTCCTTAGTGTCTGCCTGGCAGAGATTAGGTGCTATAAAAGTTCAGGATAGAATTCTTGCCTGGATACGGATGGAATCTCAATAATTTATAAGCAGAAGCTATAGCGAGGCTTGCGCTACTAGAGATTACTTTTTTTCTTTATTTTTTTACATTATTTTTTTGGTCTCCAGACTTTCATGAATTGTGGGCGTAGCGTGATGAGTATCTGTCTATTCAATGAAGTTAAGCAGCAATGGGGTTTTGGTCTACTAGCTTGATCTGCAAAGCCATCAAAGCCATCAGTGCACTGAAGTGGTCACCCATCCAAGTACCAATGTAGTCCATTGCTGCTTAACTTCAGTGACCAGACAGATACTCATCACGCTGCGCCACAATTCATGAAAGTCCATAGACAAAACAAAATGGAAAAAAAGTGATACCTAGAAGCGCAAGTCTCACTAGAGTTCACCCTTAACAAAATTGAGATTAAGAATATAATACTAGTGCTATTCAAGTCGTATATCTTCATTTGTGATACAGTTTTTTAGGTTATGTCATTCGGGAAGTTTTCCCTTTATAGAAAAGCTGACCTTTCAGCTTCCAGCTCTCTACTAAATCTTGCGTATTTATTTGGGCGACCAATCGTATTACTGTGGAATTTAAGTGGCTTTTGATATAATTGGCAGATCAATCGGTAGGTTTTTTTACATATGTGATATTTGCAAAGATATCTGCATTCTGATGGGCACCCATTTTAAATCTTCAAAAACAAACCTTCCGGCTTTGTGGAAGTTTTTTGAGAAATATTAGTGTTTAATTATTCATAGTAACCAGTCATTCTAAAGTCGTGCATAGCCAATGGATATACAGATCTTAAATTTGAATCTATGTATCAGTGATTCTGATTGGTTGAAAAGTTTCTATTTGTTATGTACTTCCTGTTTGTGCTGAATTAAAGTCTGTGCTAAATTTACTGTATTGTGTTTGCCTCATTGTCGCTAATTTTATTAATTACCTTCAGGAGGTTGTGTTTTACATATGTCTGTCTGTCTGTGATAACTCTAAAATTAATACGTGGTTCTTTCTGAAATTTATTATGTAGGCAAGCTCTTACCAAAGGAAGAATATGTTAAATTTTGGGAAAGATCTGGATCATATTCTAGATACAAAAAAATCCTGAATTTTCAGAAATGCCTACCTGGGTGGAGGGCTGTGCTCTACGAGTCTTTTCTAGCTATAAATGTTCCATTTTGAGTAAATAATGTCTAAGGTACAATGTTTAACTTAGAGTGTAGACCTTTGCAACCAGACAATTGCATAACTCTAAATCTGTTATTGCCGAGGGTTTTCTTGAAATGTCCAATTGAAGTGCTCAGCAATTGTACTAACATAAGAGATATATTTAGTTGTTAGACATCCAGGCACTGCTATTAAACTTCAGAGATATCCCCGAACCTCCCCACCCCCCTCCACCCCACTTCCTTCCCCTTCCATTAAATCTCCCCCAACCCATATTTTATCACCCAGCTTTGGGAATTCTGTTCCATTTTGGCACCATTCAAAACAACACAATACGGAAGCTATAGGTGAATATGCAGAAGTATAGGGGACCTCTGATTTGACCTAATATTTGTTACATGTGCAGTCAATTATGTACACCAAGAAGGTTACGTAAATGGCGGCGTGTGTTTGTCAGTCTGTTTGCAAAATAACTTGTTCAGCTTTGGACGGATTTTGACGAAACTTTCAAGAAATGTTGACAACGGGACAAGGAACAGATGGTTAGATTTAGTGGTGATCCGGACTGACAATCGGATCCGGGAACGTTGTCATAAACTTGGATCTGGAACACACACAATTGAAAGACAGTTCTGACTATTTTATTTATTCATCTTTCCCACTTGAGGTCAGGCCGGGAACCGAACCCTGATCTCAGAGGTGGGAGGCGAGAGTGTTACCACTCTGCCAGCGTGTCACACACCCACACCCCCAACAGTTCTGACTAAGGTGTATGTATGACATCCAACGCCCGATATGCAAATGCAACTTTTCCACTCTGGGAGGGAAAAAATCGGATTTCAATTGAATTTAGATGTATGTTTTTCGAAAAAATATTGAGCAGGTCGGGAAAAATTCGCCATCACAAATCGACCAACGCATGTCGTGAGCCGTATACATGTTTACGTACACTAAAACACATCCATTCAATATAAAAGGCAAATGCAGAATGAACTTGCATACAAAACCGTACAGAGGTAGTGCTTATATTTACATTTCTGACCTATTTCTGTCCCTGGACTTTGAATATGCATATTGCTATGGTCGTGTTGTGCCTTAACTACTCAGTGGAGATTAAGCGCTATAAAATTAGAATTACTTTACACACTTCCCCAGGGTAGAAAGGATATAAATTTCACATGTAGTTCATCTGAATGTCATTGACCTGTGAAGGTGTTGGCTGATTTGACACATCATGGACCAGAGCTTAAGCAGTGTAGATATTTATATAATATAACAAAGGTTTGAACTCACAAACAATATTGGGGGTGTTCGGCCTTAGCCTTCTTGGAAACGGTTCTGCATGCTCACGATTCCATAATCAGAGTGGAAATTTTAAACATTATATATTTTTTTTCTGTGGGGCACACAAGGTAATGGACTGTTCACCACTGACTCACAAGTTTGCAAATGGATGTCAGGCGGTGATCTAAGGGCAGGGATGTTTCACCAAATGCAGCCTACTGTGGGGGATACTCCCTTTAGTGTGACAGGGGTATAAGGTAGAGGGCACTATGGTGGTTGTGGCGGGTTTTAAGAATCGTATTATGGCTTGCTAAATTTCTTTATTTTTTGTCAGTACAGTCAGGGAGCTATTGAGGTGAGTAGTTTACGGGTGGAGGAAACCAGTGCATACCAGTTGGTCAAGATTCTGCACTGTGTAAACCAACAGGCATCGGCAAGTAACTACCAACTTTACCAAGTGCCCGGGTTGAGATTTGAACCAGCGACCTCAGAGGTTAAAGGCGAGTACCCTAGCAGCTACACCACTCAGCCCCCCACCCCCATATGACTTGCTAAAATACCACACTCTGACCCTACCGGTCACATATGTCGCTAACTGAAAAAAAGATAGATATTTAAATCTGAATTTGGGTTTCCTTTCAGAAAAGAAACAAAAAGATGTCTGTGACTCTCGTCTTACTTCCACTGCTACTTCCCCTGGTGAGCTGTTACGTGTACGACAACGAGTTCAAGAGATGGAGTTTATCTCGCCGCAGTTTTGTGAGTATTGTATTATGGGTGGAAAGTATTTCTGGATTCAAAAAACAGTTGAAAAACGTATCTTTTCAGATTAGCCTACCCTCCACCATAGCCTATCCCCCCCCCCCCCCCCCCCCCCCCCCATATCGGACACTAATATGAATACTGCCCTCCTTCTTGTATCTGGACTATCCATTTTTCGGCATCAACGCATAAGACAATCAACGCATCAATATCCAGCGCTTTATAAATGCGTCTTACTTACTTCTATAGGTACTTATATACTCAATGTAATATCTCCTTTAGGGGGCTGTTTCGCCTCGGAAGTGATTTGGACACAAATTTTATCGCTAACTCACTGCCTGCAGGGTGTTGAAACTTGGCAGCCACCACAACTTGGCACAAAAACTCAATATAGAATATTTATCAACAATAGGTTGCCATTGGCAATACATGCACATTTCCCAGAAATGCTAACACGAACTATAAAGGTGAAGGCCAGTAATGGCCAAAGTGACAACGGAAAAAATACAATAGAAATTCTGCGCTTTGTGCTGATCCTCAAACAGAAATTTTAATAGATGATAACTGGTGTTTTGGTCAAAGCATATTTCAATCAACAAAAACATACGTTGTTACACCTGAAAACATGCTCAAATGACGAAAACGTGGCCAAGAGGGGTCAAGTTATGTCGGGGACCTACTGTAACACTTAAATAAATTTAAATTTGGTCCTTGGTTGATCTTGTTCAGAAAGGTGAAGCCGGGGGGAACATATGGGAGTCACTATTGCATTGATGCAAGTACAAGCATATAAATATGTTTTAGCAACATTTAAATCAATTCATCTTTTACAGTGCTTCTTGAAAGGCAAATAAAATAATTTTACTTGAAATTAGCCACAAATTTGCAGAAACCGCATACAAAAACTGCTGAAATGAATTGATTTCCTGTCCAACGACACTTCGGCTACTTCCATGCCATAGTATCAGAAATATGTAATCTGACTTTATGGTGACCATAAATGTTCCATTTTTTATCAAGTTATGGCCATCTCAAAGTTATATAATTCGTTGTTTTCATAATTTCTCTAGCAAACTTGGTGGATGTGTATGCAGGGCAGCCGGGGGGAACATTTCTATTCTATTCTGACATTAAATTTTCAACATTTAACATGATAAGGTCACCTTAAACTCACAAAAAAACTTAAACTCCTCAGAAACATATGGATGAATTGTGTTGAAATTTTCATATAATGCTAACATTTGCGTAATTAAAAAGGTTTATTAAATTTTGGAGGAGCCAATGCCACTGCCGCCGAAGTTAAGGCCACCTTAAAGTCCAAAAATGAGGTTTTTATGCCATCGACCCTCTGGCTGGCGGGAGTCTGCATTCTTTGAGTGCTTTTCCTAGTTCGGTACTTTCCATTCTCGGAAATGCATAAGGGTTGCAAACGATTGTCAACCATTTTTTAGCCTTGCCTCTAGAATTGTAATTGTAATCTGTCTGTGTGCGTAACTCAAAAACTTTACCTTGGATCTTGGCTATATTGTCACAGAAGGATCTGGATTGAGTATCCTGGATTTTTTTTTTTTTTTTTTTGGGGGGGGGGGGTTCCAGCACTACCGAGGGGCCAAGATTTGTGTGTTATTAGCCACAGCTTGTCTATATTGCGTTTTAGGCAGTTGCCAAGTTATGCCAGGGATTGCTAGTCATGAGGGGTATAGAAATGAGAACATATCCATAATTGGGTGAACTTGATAAGATCCCAACTCTCCCGGAGTTGTAGAACTTTTAACACGGAGGCTAGAAATGTGTGGGGTGTTCGGAGTTTTGCCTGGGTGGGTGGAGGTTGCTTTAAACCCCCCCCCCCCCCGAAAACTGTTCAAATAAAACAAATTTAATAGCACCCCACAGAAAGCTGTGCTTTTAGGACTGTCACAGCCTGTCTGTGTTTATTGCTGTCAGGAGAGAACACCCAACTCTGTCACAGAATTCACATGTATATATTTCCGGTGTGACGGGATAATAATGACCCACCCCCGCCTCAGATTTTGACATCTTGGGTCAATATTTCGCAGTGCGTTTTGTGATAATTTTACCTCCCCCGCATGCTTGAGTATAACCGCCCCTATGCACATCATTTCCTCATCATGGAGATATAGTGGCTGTTTGGCATGTATAAGGGTTTCAATATAATATACAGTGAAAATTAATTCATCACAGTAGTATTTAAATTCATGAACTGTATTTCTCTGTTATTTCAACTAAGGTATTAATTCTCTGGAATATAACTGGCAAACTTTTAGGAAGAATTTTTTTTGGCTTATCAAGCATCACATATTATTATAATTTTGGTCACTAAACACACCTAAGTTATCACCCCGCTTACACTGAAAGGAGGTCATGCATGGTCCACTCAAAACTTTCCGTACTGTAGCATCTATATGCTTTTGTTTTCCATTTATGATTTTGTACTGTTGCATCTATATGCTTTTGTTTTCCGCTATGCTTTTGTACTGTTGCATCTATATGCTTTTGTTTTCCGCTATGTTTTTGTACTGTAGCATCTATATGCTTTTGTTTTCCGCTATGCTTTTGTACTGTAGCATCTATATGCTTTTGTTTTCCGCTATGCTTTTGTACTGTAGCATCTATATGCTTTTGTTTTCTGCTTATGCTTTTGTACTGTTGCATCTATATGCTTTTGTTTTCCGGTAAGCTTTTGTGATGGCCACATTCTTATGGCTCCTTAAACAGGCCTTCATATCCGCGTCATGCACATTACAGAATGAACTGCCTTATATATCCACTAACTCCCAACACAACTCTAGCGTGTGTATCTCAATACGGTGCATAAGAGGTTTTAACATGCTATTTGAAACCTTTTTAACAAATTGTCCCAGGGGCAGAATGCATTTGAGTAATGTTGAATTGTACTGAAGGCATTTTATACGAAAATACGAAGCAGGTGGAGCCTTGTCAGCAACAAACAAAAGGTGGATCAGCCTATTCGTTTGAGGCTATATGCGACCTATATGTTACTGTCAGTGTAACTTATCTTTAGCCTATCTCTCATAGTGGAAGCCCACTAAGTATCACACAGGGGAGTCCATTTCTCATGGGGGTAATTACAGGGTGTTACAGCGGCCTTAAATCCAGAGCACCAACGTTTAGGGAGGAACATTACATCAAGACAATCTGAGATATTTAGCCAAAAAATGAACTGTTTGGTGTAATATCTCACGCATTTTCCACTTCACTGATATTTGTAGTCATTGGACTGCCTCTAGCCATAACTTGGCACTTACCTCAATTTGGCACAAACTGGAACAGAACAATTCGCTGATGGCTGTCTTTGACAGCCCTCTTGCATTTCCATTAACCATATAAATTAGCCGAAGTTATGAAGGACATAAATTAATTGATTGGGGGGCATGGTGGCGCAGTGGTAACACACTCGCCTCCCACCTCTGAGGGTGGCAGTTCAAACCCCGGACCCTTTGTGGGAAAGTTGGAAGTTGCTTACTGATGGTCGGCAGATTACAGTACAGAACCTTGACACCAACTGTATGTACTGGTTTCCTCTGTCCATAAAACTACCCGTCGTGATATGACCTGTACAGTGTATTGAAAGTGGCGTTAAAACCCCAAATAAATAAATAAAATCAAGATAATTGATAAGGAGGAATTTCTGTATACAGATTTTGTGGCAAGTTGGGGCAAGTTACTAGTAGAAATAGTATAATCACTCCTTGAAAAGCACATAAAACATAATCTTCAACATTAAAGGATGTGGCGTCAATTTTGCGCTATATAAATGTTTATATTCTATTCGTGTATAAATATGCTTACTTTCAGGTCATCAAAATATCAACAGACAATGATCTGGGTCTTTGAAAAAAAATATCTTTTTTTTTCTTTTAGTCAGATCCTTCCCACATAAAACATTTCATAAGGATGCCTTTATTAGTTTTAGAGTAATCTAAAACACATACAGAAAGACAAGCAAACAACCAAACGTAATCTTTTTGTTAGAGGTGATGAGGTTTAAAATATATGCCTAGCACTGTGAATGCAATTAGGACAAAATTATAATTTTAATCTAGACATGTTTTTGACAATGGCGATATTATGAGAGTTTGACCCTGTCTGCCCCACTAAATGGTGTTAAATCTACATGGGAGACAATACATCGAGGAAGTGTGAACTATGGAATACAATTTATCGTTACTTTGGAGAACAGTTTTTAGGAATCAAACGGATAGATTTTTGTCCCCTCATTTGTAATTGTACATGGTTGTAAATATCAGCTAATTAGATCACGTGCTAGGGCCAATTAATGAGACGTCCAATCAATAACGATCTGCGTCTTTTGCTGTCAAATGGTGGAAGTAATTGTGACGCCTGCCTCAACTTGTGTGTCATGAAGAAAAACAGTTTGCCCCCCCCCCCCTCCCCCCACCCCCTCCCCCGGCTCCGATTACATGATTGTTGTGAAGATTAATGGCTTACATTTAGAATTCACTACAGGTTCCATTTTGAGGGTTTTGACTTAAATATAAGCCTGTTGGGAGGCTGGCTTAAGTTTCCCAAAGTGGCTCTATGGAAAGATTTGTCTTAACATAAAAGAGAGATGGGTTAGTTAGGAGAAGACTCAAGTTTCCCACTTGGTTACAGTGGGTTGGGGAAATCTTTAAAACAATTTTCCCTAAAGGTACAAATTTGCTCAAGTTTCACACAGTAGTTATATCTAAACCTAGCAGAATTTGTCTTAAAACTTAAGTCTGTTGGGCCGATGGCTTAAGTTCAAGCCATTGTTACGGGGGCTGTCCCTTCTCTGCAATAATGGTTTATGATAGGTTTATGATGGGAAATAGTAAACACATACACAATCTAGTAGATTACTATAGGTTTAACATAGGTTTAAGATCTCATCTAGATAGCCTTGCAATTAATGTAGAGATTACCACACATATGTTCCCAACAGTTTATGATAAGTTTACAAATCTTAAAGATGGCTGTAAGATCAAAAAGAAAGATAGGTTCAAGATTGGTTTAAGACGATAACAAGGCCGAAAGGGGTTTCGGTCTACTAGGACGAGCCGCAAAGCCATCAGAGACATGAGTAGTGCACTGAGGCGGTCACCCATCCCAGTACTAACAGAGCCCATTGCTGTTTAACTTCAGTGATGAGACAGATACTCATCGCACTACGCCACAATTCACAAAAGTTCGGAGACAAAAAAAAGAAAGAAAAAAATGTGAACTCTAGGAGTGTTTGTGTATTCAACTTGTGAATAATTTACAAATTGCCAAGCAGTAGGCGTTCTAATATTTATTTCGGACAATTTTTCCACAGATCTTTAATCCTTTCATGGCATTGATCTCTCCCATATAAGAAGACTTCTTTGAGTCATTTCAGTAAATTAGGACACTTTATGACGTCATCCCCCCCACCCATGGATCAGCCCCTTCTGACAAGCAATCGATGGTATCGAGTGGTGTGTTATCTGTCAAGAAACCCACCCAATGGCATTGATTTGTTGACCCACGGGGTGATTAATTCAAACCAAGTGGTTCCAACCGCCCATTGTACTTTATTAGTGGGCGAAATTGCAAAGTTGAGAGATCAAAGGTCATTCAAAATAAGTTATAAATTCGATGCTGGGGTAAATATCCTAAGATTTACATGGGAAGTGTTGCATAATTCACATATACATACACAACTGTAAAACTGCCATGAATATACAATAGGAAAACTTCCTGAATGACTTATACAAAAAATATATATCACGAATGAAGATAACAATATTATACGAGTGTGTAGTACGAGTATTATATTGTAAATCTTCATGAGTGAAATTTTTTCTATATTTGTCCTATGAGGGGTGTTTTACTTTTATTATGCACCATTTTGTGTGCTTTATGAGTTAAATAAATGAGAATTTAACGAGAGAATGTGATTTTGGCTGTCAAAAAGCATGGGCAGTATAATATGAATATAAAAACTTCAATCTTTAACTTGCAATATCTCAGTCATTTCTGCATGGATTCTTATGCAACAAACACGAGCAGAAGCACTTTAAAAAGACCTTTATAGTGATATATAATACATATTTGTAAGTTACAAAGTTGCCGAGATATAAGTGAAATACTGGAAGTTATGAACATTTATTATAAATGGTACGGGGGTGCTGTTGTATACATTTATTTATTTATTTGGATTTTAATGTCACTTTCAACACTGTACAGGTCATATCATGACGGGTAGTTTTGTGGGCAGAGGAAACCAGTACATACAGTTGGTGTCAAGGTTCTGTACTGTGAACTGCCGACCAACGGTAAGCAACTACCAACTTTCCCACATAAGATCCAGGGTTTGAACTGCCGACCTCAGAGGTGGGAGGCGAGTTTGTTACCAATGTGGCATCCTGGCCCCACTTTTCTTTTTTGAAAATAAAAAGGAAAGCAAGAAAGAAATAACTTTAAGATTTGAAATTAGAATTTTGAGATTATATCTACAATTACATGGCAAACAGATATTCGGCAAAGTGCTTACTTGCTGAAAGCAAAACTTGAGTTTATGCGTGATTATTTGCCATTTGCACATTTATTATGTCATGCATTTTCTTCCAATAACTATTTATTCTAGTACTATGTTTAATTAGAATTAAGCATGAAAATGCTATGAGAAAAACTGACAAAAAGTTGTCTATAATACTTTAGGACAAGCTTCTAACTTTTAAACTAACTTTAATAGACAATTTTACTGGTGAAAAATTCACATTTGGATACTTTTTGATAACCTATTTGCAGGGTTATGTTAGGACCTTGTTACCATTAAATTCACATTTAGATACAAAAATTTGAAGTATGCATTAAATTCATCTTAACTTGAATACAAGAAAAAAATAGACAAATACTTTTTTATCTAATTCTCCTCAAAATTTACTTCAGCAAAACGAGCTCGGATTAAGCTCTGGCTGGTGGAAGTTTCAAAACTAAACAACAAATAACAAATAGTCCAACAGGGATCAATAAACCATGCCAGGGTTCCTTCTATACCCCCCTCCCCGAAACCCCTTCTTTTATACCCCTGCTACTCCAGCTTGTAAGCCCCCTGTTCCACTGTTCGCAATCAATCTTAAGACTTTGCCGACTTTAAACTCGTGGGGTCATCAGTCGTATGACCAATAACAAAGACCTAGCGGCCTGCTTCCTGCCACTGTGGCCTAGCACACTTGTCTAGAACTCAGAGGACGTGGGTTCAAACCCAGGTACAGGCAGGTACATAGTGGCTCGGATGACCACTTAAAATGGCGGTCCTCTATCATTGGGTCCTATCCCCAGTGGCAGGCTAAAGAACCTCAGGGCCTCCTTTGGAAAGGACCTCCTTTAGTAAAGGAAGGTCATTTTTTCCTTAAATTCCAATTTTACAAAGCCTCCTTTTAACTCTTCTTACCAAAGGTCTTCCCTGAAACTTAAGAAGGGAGCAAATGTCCTTTAAAATTATTAAATGTTCTTTGAAGGACACTTCCTTAAATTTATTATAGGTACTTAGCTACCTTGAACTTTAAGGGAGTTTTTGAGGTCTCCGTTAAGGAAGGAGGCTTTATGAAACTGAGATTTTTTAAAGGAGGGAGAAATTCAAGGAAGTCCTTAAAATTGAGGTGACCTTTATCTTAAGGAGGCTTTGTGAAACCGGCCCCAGGTACGGGCAGATACATAGTGGCTCAGATGACCACTTAAAATGGTGGTCCTCTGTCATTGGGTCCTATCCCCAGTGGCAGGCTAAAGAACCTCAGGGACGTTGATAAATGGTCATCCCTGAGACTCTGTCTTTCAATTGGGGGGGATGTCAGTCACTAGAGAGCTTGGTGCCTTAAAGTCTGTCACATGATGAAGATTAAGCTCTATAAAAATATTCATTGCATTATGGCAAGTTGGCGATCGGGTGGCAACCTAACAACAGTGGCACACGGGGTGAAAGAACGGGGGTTTCTCTTCAAGACAACCGTCTCCTTTTACACCGCACAAATATTTGGCTTGTCGAACAGAAGTTAACACTGTAGGAAAAAAACTGCTTAGAAGCGATGGGAAAAAAGGCAGATGCATCAAGGACTGGCTGTTTACACAACAAGAAGGGACGCCATATCTCTTGTTGTAAGAGGGGTTTCTTTTATAGAAGCCTTTCATGTCATTGTTTGATATCTCCCTTCCAAAAAGAAGGGATTTGCAAAATATCTCCAGACAAATGGTACATCGATTGCCTAAAAAAAACTCTCCCAAAAATTCCCCGAAGACACCACGGAGTAACTTTAAAATAATCCTTCTATTTGACATCACATATCTATTGGGGTTTTTCCCTCCAATATATAGATATCTTTTGGGCTGTGAACTCTGAAACTTTTCTCTTAAGGTAAATTCACACAGTAAAGATTCGTTGCTTAACATGTGTAACTGGGTAAACTATATTTTAATCTCACAGTCAACAATCTATCTGGTGATATGATATTCGGTAATTTTTATTTGTGGAAGTTTAAAATTGTCAACAAATTACAAAATTCATCTATAGTGTCAATTAAAAGAAACAAAAAACACCTTCACTCATGCAATTTCCCTTAAAAATACTTTCAAAGAAGAGTTTTCTTTATTGATAAAATCAACATGTGATTGCCAGTAATTTATTTAATCAACAATTGTTTCACTTGCCTTTGAAGTACCAGTTGACAGGCTAGGTGGTGTAGCGGTTAAAGTGCTCACCTCTGAGGTCACCGGTTTGAATCTCAGTCTGTCCGCTTCAGGTTTGAAAGTTGGTAGTTACTTGCCGATGCCCAGTGGTTTATACAGTGCAGAATCTTGACCAACTTCTATGCACTGGTTTCCTCCACCTGTAAACTCCCCGTCGCGATATGACCCTGGCTGTTGAACGCGACGTAAAACTAAATAAATAAATCTAAATCTTGAAGTGCCAGTTACACTTTGATGCACAGAAAATTACTAACTAGAGCACTTGGTGAACACAGGCCTCCGTCGAGGTCCGTAATAAGAAGTAACTTGAATAATCCGGGGGTTTTTCTGTATCCAGATGGTGATCCAGATTACACAAATACAAATACCACTGGTTCAAACTTCCTGGAAAAAAAATCTATGATCTCTCTTGGTCCAGCTTAGATCCCATTAAATTTTGAGCAATTTTGATCATCGCTTGGATGCAAACAAAAGTAATCCAGATTTTCCCATTTATATTTAGCCAAAAAGAAATGCAAGATATATTCTAATTCAATCTTTACAAAATTCGTTTCTTTTTGGGGGGGGGGGGCTAAGGATAGTTATTATAACATGCCATGACGGAGCTCTGCACTCTACGAGTGCTGTTGTTGCAATATCAGTTTAAGTTAAAATCTTAGATAATCTTTGCACTTAAATATACAGAAAGAAATGTATATCGCCGTAATAAATCAATTATACTAATACAATGGAGAAAGTCATAAGTCTGTTACTGTAGCTAAACAGAAGTAGCTAAGTGCCTTGAGGCTATTTAACCTGAAGTGGTTCCACCCTCTTCTCCCCACAAGGGTGTTTCTGACAAATTGAATTAACATTGATCCAGACTCTGTCACTCTTTGCAAGAATCATCCTCACACAGTTTTGTTCACACCGTTAGGGGGGGTCGGATCCACAAAATGGGTCGGCGAGAGGTAAGCTTAGGTTTTGAGAGAGTTTAAGTTTTTGCTTACTTTAGCCAATTGATACCTGCCCAGGCTCACAGAAAATTTTGAAACTAAAAATTTTTTTTACAAATTGAATTTTTCATCAAACCAACATTATAAGATGTTGGGATAGCCCTTGAAACATACCTTAAGGGGGTCACGGTGGCAGAGTGGTAACACTCTCGCCTCCTACCTCTGAGATCGGATTTCGAATCCCGGCCCGACCTCAAGTGGGAAACCTGGTAGTTGCTTACCGATGGTCGGCAGTTTACAGTACAGAACCTTGACACCAACTGTATGTACTGGTTTCCTCCGCCCACAAAACTACCCGTCGTGATATGACCTGTACAATGTGTTGAAAGCGATGCTAAAACCCAAATACATGAACTAGAAATGAAACAAACCTTAAGTGGCACATGCCTTTAATTGGCATCAGTAAGAAGGTTTCATTGATGTCAGAAATTTTATTAACCTCCAGCAAGAAAGTACGTGTCTTTGTCGGTATGTTCGTTTGTTTGCAAAAAAAAAAATAACTTGAAAAGTTGTCGACAGATTTTGACGAAATTTTCAGGAAAATGCAGACAATGTCACAAAGAACAAACGATAAGATTTTTAAATTATTTTTTATCATTGCACACATAAGGCATTGTTAAGCCTTGGCGGAGTTTGGCTCTCTCTGAGTGCTCTTCTGGCTTCAAAATACAATTTCTGCCTTAAATTTGGACTTCCTAAATCGGAAGCAATATAATGTTATATACTTACGTTTCAATGATTCTGATGTAGCAAGGTACAAGGACGAGGTTTGAGTATTGTATTGGCGAATAAATCGCAAAATTCCGGGTTGGAATAATGGTCGAAGCCTGATAGGGCTGGATCCATTATGGCCAGATGTTTGTGATTTATTTGCCGATACAATACTCACACCAAGTCTGTTATTGGTAATATAAAGACTGTCATGATTTTTAACACAAAAACGTCTATTAATTCAGTCTATAAGTGTAGTTGTTGTAGGAACTATATCTTTGCTTTTACTTTAACGGTAACCAGTCTGTGGAACTACTTTTACAATCAGATCCCCCGCAATATAATGTACTCTGGCACAATGCGCAGCAACAAGTTTTTGTTCACTGCGCATTTAAGGTCTTTATAATATGTTTTATATTGAATTTGTCATCAACTTCCATTTTTTGGGCTGAATAACTAACAATATACACACAAATATATATATTTATCAAAGAATTGTTTTTAAAAGAATATTCTTGTTTCATTTAGCCTGGTATTTCCAGAGGACATCAGGGTAATTTGCACCTTTTCTTTGGATTTAACTGTCAGTTTACGAGTGCAATCCACTTTTTTTATTTGCCCAAAAAAGTAAAACTGTCGGAAAGGCGACAAAATATTTGACTGCTGAACAAGTTTCAGCCATTTTGTGAATTAGCTAAATTTTCTGTGGAGATAAAAATACGGGTGGAAACTCGGATAAAGTACAACTAAGTGACAATAAAACGGACATTTGGGAGGTACACTTTGACTGGAAAAGAAATTTTAGCAGTTCTAGCCATAAAACTAATAGTTTTATGGAATTCTCTAAGTGATATTGGGTGTTGGATTGTTTATTTATTATTTTACTTATTTACTTGGTGTTGTATGTCACGCTTAGTAACTTAGCATCAGTTATATTGTGACAAGTAGTTGGAAGGGTGGAGGAAACCAGTACATACTGTAAACTGCTGACTAATGGCAAGCAACTACCAGCTTTCCCACTTGAGGTCAGGCCGGGATTTGAACTCTGATCTCAGAGGTGGGAGGTGAGTGTGTTATGACTCTGCCACCATGGCCCAAATATATTCATTATTTAATCTAATAAGAACTTTTATAGCACTTAATCTTTATTATCTGACAGACTCTAAGGTGCAGCTATTCAGTAAACACATTGAATTTAGAGTTTAACACTAAGAAAATTATTTTCACGAAGAAAAGGTTTCTAGGAATAATAATTGTTAAAATTAAAAACAAAATAGCCACAAGTTTGCTATAACTTTTTACATCTTGACAAGCATGCAAATATATAAATATATTTACGTTAAAAATACATTTATTGAGATTTTCAGAAACTTCTGGGGGGGCTTTCTCAGAATTGACGTGTGAGTGGTTACAGGCATTGGTCAAATAATGAAATAGCCAATCAACATACTGCTTACAAATAATATTTTTTATATCAGCCATTTTGATTGGCTATAGCTTTAAATTGGTAGTTTACTTCATTTTAATGCCAATTTAAAGTGTGTGCCAGATTTAGTGGCCACATTAAAGTAATCCTTTTCATGTCAGAGACTAGAAACTGCAGTAATTTGTGTTGCTAGCATTCTATCGGTTAAAAGGATTACACTGATTATGTTATTGGAATACATTGCGATGTTAAGCCCGGATTTACATTTAATGAGGTGAATTGTGTGTTAATTGGGCATCCGAGCACGGGTTTGTTTTTATTAATGAAGAAAAACAACACAAAAACAGCAAGGCATTCTAAATGTTGCTCAAAAAGATTCATCATTAAGACCTTTAAACTGCTATTCATGTTTTGGGCCTGTTATAGGTTTGTTCTACAAGTACTTATGAACCCCCCTATGATATATTTTTGGTAAATTAAACTGATTGAGTCATTAGATACATTATTGCTACTGATTAAGACACATAGAAAAATAGTGTATATCATTCTAACACAGATACACACCAAAAAATTTTTGTCCGATTTTTAATCGTTGCATTTCGTTGCAGTGGTCACAAGCTACAACAGGA
This sequence comes from Sabellastarte sp. h YS-2021, assembly GCA_964017235.1. Classification (NCBI taxonomy): domain Eukaryota; kingdom Metazoa; phylum Annelida; class Polychaeta; order Sabellida; family Sabellidae; genus Sabellastarte; species Sabellastarte sp. h YS-2021. The sequence goes on from OZ024940.1 coordinate 29,399,917, forward strand.
TGGGCTTGTCTACCTTTCTTTGTGGCTCATCTGGGCAGGATGCATCGGTACGATTCAATGGGCTCAAGTTCTCAAGTTACTGACATTCCCCTAGCTGAAAGACAGAGGCTCAAGGATGACCATTTTATCAACGTCCCTGAGGTTCTTTAACCTACCAGTGGTGACAGAACACAATGACAGAGGACCGCCATTATAAGTGGTCATCCGAGCCACTATGTATCTGTCTATACCTGGGCTTAAACTCACATCCTCTGAGTTCTTGGGCGAGTGTGTTACCCACTAGGCCACAGATATATCCTCTGACGATCTATATTAAAATAGACATGCAGGTTGTTGAAGGGTTGGGGGATGCAATAGACATGTGGTTAGCCAGATACACGGTCTCTGTTCGGAAGCCTAAGGACAAGCGGAAATCAAATATATAAAGATATGGCTGCACAGAAAAGTGTGACCAGGCCATTAAGACATGTCATTCTATTTGTAAGACACTTTGCCAGAGTGTTAATATCTTACTTGCAGCCTCCTTACAACCCTGAAAACAAGTCCTGGCCGGGGGGTAATGTGTGCTTACTAAACAGATAAATACACAGCCCTTTAATCCACGCTCCATTACCCCCTCCCCCCTCAATTACTACTTCTTACATCTTCAAAGGGAAAACCGGCTTTGCAAACAATTATTGGGGAATTTTCTCAGAAATGAAGTCTTCTGCTCAGAGGATTATAGAATTAACTGGTAGCCCTGTGTGTTTGACTAATGCTGGGAAAATCGATCAGTAAACCAGTTTCTTCCTTCCAAGGATCCAATTTTGGTCTCCCCCTGGGCAAAAACACAAATAAATAGGGATATTTTTGTGTCCTTTTTTTCTCTTTTAAAGAGGTGCTCTAAAGGAATTTTGCTGTTGCCTTGAAAACTCCAGTGACTGTATAAACAGGAAAGACAATAAGATATGCTGTGTGGTTCTCAGTGGTTTGAATTGACTATTGATATGCACACATAAGATAGAAATACTTCCCGAATGCCATTTGCAAAAAAATATACATATATCACAAATGAAGATGAGAAAATAAAAATGATTGCCTTGCACGAGCATTAGCGGTGTCCTGTCAAATTTGTACCAGTGAAACTTGTTCCTTTTGCCCATTTCTACGCTATCGCACATGCCCAGAAATGGTTGCAGCACTTTCTTTGCAAGTTATCGATATTTGTACATAAAAATTCTGAAACAATCACTTAACAGTAATGAAATACATTAATATTTGCTATCTGTGGTTTATTTTAAATTTTGTGAAACTTTTTGGGACAAATTTCACATGACACCAGAATATTCTTTATCTACATGAGTGATATCTTTGTTTTTGTATGTGTCTACTGAGGGGTGATTTACAGTTATTATCAACTGTTTTGTAAACTAAATAATATGTAGAATAACTCTATATATACAAACACCAAAAAAACACATACACTTCGTTACTTTCGGAGTTATCGTAAACGGAGACAAACAGACGGATAGACAAATGAACACAGCTCAAAACATAACCCTTCGACAAAAATGTGAATGCCAAGTGATTGTATTTATATAGGCCTCGGGGGAGGCTTGCTCTCTTTGAGTGCTGTTCTAGTTCTTTATATTCTCATGGTCATGTTACTTTTATTACAAGAGTTAAAATTTTTTTTAAAAATGCATCATTTGGGTGAAATTACAATATGGTAGAGGACTGCACTCTACGAGCCCTCTTTCTAGTTTACTATTTTTGGCCAAACCTTCGGGCTAGTGGGGCCCGACAGCCAGTTTCAACCAGCCGCCATGGAAATTAGTCCGCATAAGTCCGTTCTGAGATGATAAGAAAACCAAGTCTCTGATAGCAATCCCCTGTGGCTGACGCTATCGCTCCCTAATGCGTGTCTTTTGATCTCCCGGCTAAATGAAATGGCTGTAACTACCAGTGTTTGGTTGCAGAGAATTTGTCCAGTGTGGGCGGTTATTTATGCAGTAAGTGGGTCATTAGAGACACCCGTAATGTAAGGAGAGAAAAGGAGTAAAATTACTGAGCAAACAGATAAAAAAATAGAAATGCATAAATAGTACCATAAGTCCATAAGAAACCGGGCCCGTGGGAACCATCGGATTTAATAAGACGAAATGTATGGTGACACATCGAAGCCTCATTTCAATAAATTATCCACTAAAACTGACAGAAATTGAGGTTGACAGCTTGTCATTTTGAAAAATTGAATAACTGAAAAAAAATATCCCTCAGAAAATTGGCATGGAATTTAAAATCTAAAAGCCAACCCCCACCGCCCCCCCCACCCCGCACCCCTATTGATATTTCTTTTGGAAACTGCCAACTGACTTTCTCATTTCAGATATGTCTGTTGGGCTTAATTTTCTTTGAAATAGCCGAGTTTGCAGAAATATTTAGTTTTACTGAAAAAGAAACTTTGGAATGTGGCTATGAAACAGTAATCAATCCTGTTTTATTCAATCTGTGAGATTTTGTATGGGAAACACATTCATATCTTGATGTTTGTCTTTGGAGATACCCCAGATTAGTCTGGATGTAAAAGGCCACCCCAACAGACACATTCTAGCCATTTTACAAGATTACATTGCACTATGTTATTATTCTTTAGTCCTTGGCACTTGGAAAATTTTTTGGAAAACTCAATTTTGATTTGATCCTACATTGAAATACTTTGTTATGGACCTGTAACCTTTGTTGAGTTGCAGGAGCCAGTTTTACGAAGCCTCCTTTGGAAAGGACCTCCTTTAGTAAAGGAAGGTCATTTTTTTCCCATTGGTAAGGCCACCTTAAACTTTAGTTTCACAAAGTCGCCTTTAACTTTCCTTACCAAAGGTCTTCCCTGAAAACCTAAGGACGGAGCAAATGTCCTTGAAAACTTTTAAACATTCTTTGAAGGACACTTTCTCAAATTTAAGGTAGGTCCTTAGTTTCCTTGAAGTTTAAGGGAGTTTTCAAGGTCTCCTTTAAGGAAGGAGGCTTTGCAAAACTGAGATTTTTTTAAAGGAGGGAGAAATTCAAGGAAATCTTCAGATTTAAGGTGACTTTATCGTAAGGAGGCAATATCTCAGCGCCATGTACTACAGAACTCAAAGTGTTATATGACCCATCTGATTGTACAAGTACAGTCCAACTCTCAAATTACTGACATTCCCCTCTAGCTGAAAAACTGAGGCTCGAGAATGACCATTTATCAACGTCCTTGAGGTTCTTTAACCTGCCACTGGGGGATAGGACCCAATGACAGAGGACTACTGTTTTAAGAGGTCATCCGAGCTTCTATGTATCTGCTTGAACCTGAGTTTGAACCCACGTCCTCTGTGTTCCTAGGCAAGTGTGTCACCCATTAGGGCACATAATTACAGTTAGATTTCTTAAGATTTTCGGTATTTCCAATATTCTTATTGCAGGAAGTTGTTCTCGTTCTTAAAACCTTTCTCAGAAAATGGTTGTCTTCTGAGAAAAATTCTGAGAATAAGGGTAACTATAGCAATATCAAAACAAACAAACCCTAAGTTAGCCACAATGCATTTAATCCGCTCGCTTTGTCTTTTGTGATTCCTACAGGAGTGTCAGAGCAGTGGCGGCAAGTGTTACAGCACCGGAGACTGCTGTCCGGACTATGTGTGTGCCGCCTTTGATGATTTCGGTAAGTACCAATGTTACTAAGGCGCAGGTGCCAGCACACCTGTCGGAAATTCACCTGAAGAGTTCCACTGGTGCACAAAACAAAAAAAAAACACTTAAGCCACAGCTTTTTAATTGAAGATATATCTCTTCCATAAAGTCTACCCTTCATAACTCTCCCATCTCCTGGCCTCTCTGGTGTTGGCTACGTCTCTGGATTCAGATTTTTTTTCTGCCTTCATGGCTCTTGCTCTAGAGTCTGTCATACGATGGAGATTAAGTGGTATAAAAGTACTGCATTTGATATTCCTATTTTCGGTCTTTCAAAATTTCAAAATGACAGTCAATGAAAATCGGGCTGATCACAAACTTCTAAAACATGGTCAACCAGCATACCGCAGGGAAAATCTCCATCCATACATCCACACTTAAACAGTAACACATAATGCCCCTTGGCTATAGATTTTTGCCAATTCTTTTCTTAAATTATTATCCAGAATTGCATTATTGGGCTGGCTGGCTGGGAAACCCATGACACCAGAACTAGGGTTATAACATAGTGACACCACAGTGTTGTCGTTACCACAGGAATGAAGCCCACCATGCCGGGAGAGTGCGTCCATGAGAAGGAACTCGAGCCCTGCGTCTCCACGATGGACTGCGATGCAGGCACCAAGTGTCGCTCCCTGGGTGAGTTATTCTAGTCTGGTTCCCTGTACCACTTTTCTCTGTAGGAAAAGGGCCCCCCTTATCAGCCGTCATGTTGGATAATTCGAGGTCAGAGTTGCCCTTAGCAACAGCATGGGTAAAGTGGTAATAGCTTGTACTTATAAATGCAATATGTCTTTCTACTACAGGACTCAATTGTAATTCTAATTGGACTTTTACAGTGCTTAATCTCCCCTATTCAAGTTTGACCCATCCTGACTACACAAGTACAGCCCAAACTCTCTAGTGACTGAATTCCCCCCTAACTGAAAGACAGAGTCTCAAGGATGACCATTTATCAACTTACATGATGCACATTTTGATACGGGTTCCATCTTATTTGGTTTGATGTTATGAGATGGTAATTTAAGTAAAACTGTATTAAATGGTAAATGTGTTGTAAATCTTCTATTATCATCGTTTATGTTAAACAAGTATATTATTACTTATAGGTAGAGGAAACCAGTACATACAGTTGGTGTTAAGGTTCTGTACTGTAAACTGCCGACCAACGGCAAGCAACTACCAGCTTTCCCACTTGAGGTCGGGCTGGGAATCGAACCCCGATCTCAGAGGTGGGAGGCAAGGAGTGATACCACTCTGCCACCGTGGTCCTCTGTTATAGATTGACAATATTTCTGAAGTACTATAAGTCACATGCCAGTTTACAAAAGTGCTTTCATTGCCATAGTAACTCGGTCCATAAGAATTGCTGATTCCCTCCAGTCGAAGATTCCAGTGACATTTTAACTCGAGTGAATTCTAACAGACAACGATGGCCCAGACAGTAAGTAGGCGTATCAGCACAACATCATCTAAATCACCCTCCACACAAAACCCAACTACATCTTCATGGTTTCAGAAAGTGCTGGCAACCCGGCGGCGATCTCTGTCATGTTTTTATTGTGCTTTAGTGTTATTAATAAAAAGCTGGTGTCACTCCATGTAAACCTCCTTGAGATTTGTGTGTGTGGTATGGCTTTGGTCCCACAGCTATTTCTGTCACTTAAGCCCATGTCACATTCATCTGATCCAGGTGCACGGATAGCAACCATGGCATGAATGTATTCTTTGATCATTTGGTCCCATTTTACATTCTAGTTTTTGCCCTAGAGTAGCCGTGGAGGTTTTTCACGCATTTTCAAAAAAATTACGGTTTCTGTTCTGTGTCATATGCGGTCTACCTAAATATGAAACCGGAGTTATTAAAACCTTATGGATACTATTAAAATTTGAAACAACACAATGAACTACTAACGAGTTTCAAACAAGTTAAATACCACGCCCACATATGTAGCTAGTGGGGGTAAGCAGGAACAGTGTGATATAGATTTTAATAAACAAAAATTCAGATATAATACAAAAACCAGCAAAAATAGACAATCTGTCTTCTAGTTTCTCCCATTTTATGGTGGCAAGAAAATTTAAACTATGTTTATATGTCCCCCATTTTCAATCAGGAAATTCTACTCAAGCCTCTGTCTGTCTGGGTAAGTGTGACAGCCCCTTTAAGCAGTTCATATTTATGTGCTTGTTACGAGACAGTCTCCAAGACTTTCATCTGGTTAAGGGAGATGACATTAGTCATGATTAGAAGTCACTCGTCTGGAAGTAATATTCAAAGAGATTGCTCATGTCCCCGAATATGACGGCTCCCTATCGGAAACAACTGCCTGAAATATTGTTCAATTGCGAGGGTAGATTTGAGTTCAGGTGAAAAATGTATCAAGGTAATTTTCAAACAAGTATTTCTGTGTATCTTGTCTTACAAAGTGAAAGCTGACACAGATGTCCTTGGGAGAAACTTTACAGCCATTAAGACCCGAGCTTCCTGTCTTTTTGGACGACATTAAAACAGATTGCCTTGGAGTTCACAGATCCTGGGGCCGATTTCACAAAGGGTCTCAGACTTTGCCCGGACTTAGGCTAAGTTAGGGACTTAAATCTAAGCCATCTGTCTTACTCCAAGTCTTGGACTTAAAAATGGATTTCACAGAGGGTGGCCAGTAAGATATTGTGACTAGAAATAAAGGGTCACATGACACAGGAAAACTACTGTGGTTATTTGATAAGCTTGGCCTTAGCTAAGTCACCTTTTGTGGGATCCAGTTAAGTCCCCAGACTTATCTGAGACAAAAAGTTCATATTTAAGTCACATAATTTGTCCAGGCTAAGTCTAAGTGAATTTGTGTAAAACCGGAACCAAATATATGAGATACAAACCATGGTTTTGTGTTTTTAGGACGCCGGTCCCACTCTCAGGAGTTAAGCCCCAAGTTCAAACCTAAACTAAAAGTTTAACTTCAGCTGATGCTATGTTTATGCTTTTAAAAACCATCAAAGATGTGTACATAGAAATTAAATTTATTTCAAGGACTGTTTTGTACACTATATAGCAACAAAATCTTGGTTTCAAAAGACTAAATAAGCTTAGCATAACATAGTTAAGTAAAACAGATGTTGGAGTAAAAGAAGCAAGGTATTGGAGTGTGAGTCTGTAAGTCTCCTTAGCATTGCTACTGATCATAGCTTTGACTTGATTAACTTTAAGACAAAATCCTTACTACCCTTGCCACACACACCCCCTCTCCACCAAAGGGGAGGGTAGTGATATCAGGTCTGTTTGTCAGTCTGTCTGCCCAAGCACATAACTCCACCACTACAAACGGGTTTTGGGGGTGACGTTTTAACCACAAGCCAAGAGACGACTCCCTGTATTTATACACACTTAAAATGGCCGCCAGCCAAGGGCAAGGACAATGAATAAATTATGTGACACTGGTTTATATGTTATTTCAGGAGGACACCGCTACTGTGTACCTGATGACTCCGGCCCCAAGAAAGTCTCCTCTTCCGGCTACCCACTGGCCAACAAAGGGACCATAGGTAAGAGAAGCTCCCAAAAGAAATCATGTGACTATTAATGATTTTTAAGAAAAATATTCTTTGCTTTTTAAAACAAGTTATTTAGTTTTAGACAATTATTCCTTATTTTTTAAAGAGATATTCTTTGTTTTTAAAGAAGAATTCATTGTCTTGAATTATTCGTTATTTTAAACAATTGTTCTTTATTTATTTAAGAATTATACTTTAATTTTTTTTTTAATTTTTTAAGAAATATTCATAATCTTTACAAGATTAGTATTTGTTTTAAGCAATTATTCTTTTTTTTCTTGCGAGAATTATTGCTTTTATTTTTGTTTTTTAAGAAGTTTTCTTTCTAAATACAATTAAGTTAACTTACAGCAATATAAGTTTCTACATAAGAAAACAGAAATAATATTTGCTTATTTAACAGCCCATTATTTTCAAATATTGGACACTTGCGAGACTATTAACCTATTTAGATTATCACCTTCTTTAATTTGTAATCTTTGAGATATTGTTTAATATCAATATATTTCAATTCTATATTTCTGGAGTGTATTTGGTTTTTTATGATCATATATGGTATCTATGGAAATATGTAAAAATGGTTGCCATAAATGGTCATATTCACTGAGCGAAACAACTGTCCATTAACGAAAAAAATTCTGACACATTTAAGAACAGAAAAAAAAACTTCCAGGTGTAATTTTCTCAGCTGTGACATGTTTGAAAATTAGTATGGCCATGTATTATTGCATTTCTGGGGCCGATTTCACGAAAAGGTCTCAGACTTAGCCCAGTTTCTGACTGAGCCACTGGCTTAAAGTTCAAGTCAAAGTTAAGGGTTTTATGCCCCTGTTCCACAGCTAGGGTCATATTGGGACGGGTCCTCAGCATTTGTCACTTGTGGGACTCGAACCCATGCACAGAGGTGACGGCCTGTGATTAGATGCCAACCTTGCTATAACCCACTAGGGTCACTAGAGACCTTGAAACTGGCTAAAAGCTAAGCACTTTGGCTCAGATAAGGTTTTATCTCAAATGGTTTTCACAGAAGGGGGTCTCAGTTGAGACCGAGCTTATCAAATAACCACAGTGGTATTCTGTGTCATGTGACCCTTTATTTCCGGCCGAATAGTCGACTTATGATATATATCATCTATTTGACAAATTTTATTTCTGGTAAAACCTAGTTTTGCAATGGAAAACTTCATAAACACATGAAAATACCCAATGACTTCTTCAATGGGAAGTTTTTGTATATCTGCACCTTATTTCCATCCATTTTCAATTTTGAAGCTCAGAAAGAATTATGGCGGCCAAATTTGAAGCTTTGTTTACAAAACTTAGGCCCATTACTTATCAGTCTCAGCATTTGAGCCAGTGACTCAGCCAAAACTGAGACTCGAGACCTTTGATGAACATCCATAACGTCTAAGCCCAGGGGTTTAACTGATATGGTACAAAAATTGAGACAAAAGCCTTAACTTTGAACCTCACTCCAGGCTAAGACCTTACATGAAATCTGACCATGATTAGACCTAGCACAGACCCTTAAGTGCCCAAACCGACAATATTATGCTGATTACTGTACTATTGGGATGAGTCATGACGCAAATTCGTGTCAATGGAACTAGGGTCTAAGATTCTTTTTGTTGACATGCGTGTCTGATTATGGTGTTACAAAATCCCAGCAAGGACAATCTGACATTTGCATCAATATTTACAAGAATGAAGAGTCCTCTTTGAACTGAAAGAAGAGTGGGAACAGAATAATGCAACACAATCATTGCAGAATTGTCTGAATAAAAACATTCTAGGGAATCCTGGACTGTGTTTGTCTTGGGTGATAAGAAGCAGTGTGACTGATTGTGGGCTGGAGTCACTTGGTATGGATTGGATGGGTTTTTTTTCAGGGTTCAGACATTTCAATGGGTAGCACAGTGGTGGCTGATATGTCAGGCAAAGCAAACAGCCTCCTCTGAGAGTTAAACAATATCATGACTGTTTCCTTGTTATGAACTATTTCGAGAGCCTCCCTCAGTAAACATATTTGTACCACTCCTGGCCATTTCTAGAGAGAAAAAAACTTGTGCAATTCTTGCCCAGCTGAAGTCCAAATTAATCCGTTCTTCCTTCTTCTGCACATTAACAAACATTCGGTAAGGTTAAAACGGTGCCACTAACCGACTGGCGATATTAATTTCACCCAGGGTGATACCTTTTGACATGCACATGTTGCTATGGTGTTGCTATGGTTACAGGGTCCGACTGTACAGATGACAGGGACTGTGCCGCGTACTCGTCTGATGGACTCACTCGACTCTGCTGTCAAAAGGTACGGTGTGCAAAATACTGTGATATACTCTCTGTATTAAGCTTCTTCCGGATCCCCCAGGCTCACAAATCACACAAATGTTTTACCGTTCCGCCCCATATATCAGAAGTAAGCCCCACAGTTTACAGCCTTTAGGAAGCATCGTTAGACTCATCTCTTCAGCTCAACCTTTACAACTTATGTACTTTTCCCGCTGGTCACATCCACACCCCTGAGTTACTGACTTAGATCATCCCTTAGCTATCCTTTTTGTCAGTCCTTAATTTAGCGTATTGACTTCCCCATTGTGGGGAAGATATTGGGCCTGCTAAGCAGTAGATTGGATTAAGTCGAAGTCTAAGTTACTTCAACTCAGGGGGGAGATTATTTTCAGTGAATTTTAATTTAAATAAACAATAATTCAAACTAAATTTTACCTGTCTATTAAAATATACAATTGTTTGGTTTTTCTTTGATTTCCACTGATCAAATTAAAATGAATTAAAAAATTTACAAGAACTTCCTTGTAATTCTTTTCTACCGATATTAAATCATCATTTATTTGAATCTATTTGTGTCGTGCCAATTTAGGGCACGCAAAATTTTGACTTTATTTCTTGATTGTTGCAGGTGAGAAGAGGCCGCCAGGGGGTGAAGCAGAAGTGCGACCCGATCACGCCGATTTCCATATGTACGTCATCCCGCAGATAAACAGGCTTCAATCTGGCCATACAGCTGCCACATCTGCTTGTAGACAGAAAGTAAAATAATCTCAACCGTATATTCAAGCTTGTCAGACATTCCGTTATGTTAACTGCTCAGGAATTTGGTTTCCCAGAACAAAACGTGTGATTCATAAGAGATGAATTTACAGAAATGCAAGTAAACCATACTGGATTTCGGATTTGAACCTTTCTTAACTTGTTGTGTTAATGCCATAAATTTGTGATTTATAGATCTAAGTTTAATTCTAAGTTGCAATTTATTAATATAATTTTTTTATTTAAGTTGTAATTATGAATCTAATTGTAATTTATAAATCTAATGTTAACTTTAAATTGTAATGTACTTAATCTTATTTTAATTTATTTTGTAATTGATGAATCTAATTGTAATTTATAAATATAATGTTAACTTTAAATTGTAATCTACTTAATCTTATTTTAATTTATTTTGTAACTGATGAATCTAATGGTTTTTAAATCTAATTTTTAATTTTAAGTTGTAAATTATTAATCTAATTTGAATTACATCAGATGTTGTGTGTTTTGATCTTTTTGTATGACCTTGGTGTCCATTTTGGTAAAGTTGATATAAAAACTAATCTAGTCAAAGCAATAAAGCTTCTCATGTCTGTGAAATATATTTTTCTATGCTTTTTGATTTGGTAGCATAACACAACCACAAAATCCTTACCTGCTAAGTAAGGGTCAATAGTAGCTTTGTATTTATTTATTTATTTATTTATTTATTTATTTATTTATTTGGGATTTACATCACTTTCAACACTGTACAGGTCATATCACGACGGGTAGTTTTGTGGGCTGAGGAAACCAGTACATACAGTTGGTGTCAAGGTTCTTTACTGTAAACTGTCAACCATCGGTAAGCAACTACCAACTTTCCCAATAAGAGTCCAGGGTTTGAACCACATACCTCAAAGGTGGGAGGCGAGTGTATTACCACTGCACCACCGTGGCTTTGTAAAACATTTCCAAAAGGAGCATACATACATATGAACTTTTTTATTTTATTTTTATTTTTTTAATGGATAGAAATCCACTTTATCAGCTTAAATAATTCAAGCCCAAATAAACCACTGGGGTTCAAGTTGAGGTAATTTATGGTGGGGAGCCTCATACGTCTGTTCCACTATGCCGATCGACCTCCCTTATTGGATTATGATCCTGACAATTTGCTGTTTGGGAGGTAATGGGAACATTTGTAAAACCAATCAGAATTTTCGTAGACCATTCGGGACTGTGTCATGACTGGTAATTTTGAATCGGGAATCAATTAGAATATTTAGGGGGTGTTCCCGATCATATTAAATGGTTTAACATTATCACAAACTGTCCTCGATTCTTGTCAGATCTTACATTCAGGAAGCCACCACAAACCCATCTTCAACTTATCATATCATTTGTAAAGTCATCGCATTGATCTTACAGTAATCTTAAACTGATTACCAAGCAATCTTTTCCATCTTAACTTGATCCTTAAGGTTTGTACACCTATATGTAATCAGAAAACTATTGCAAACATTTCAGGCGCCTATTAGAAGACTCCTTAAACCAATCACAATGTCACTTGGAAAGCTATCAGGAAAGTATCAGAAACCTATCCTAGATTACAAATAAATATTGTATGATTTCATTTTTTTCCAATCGGGATGTCGGTTTGCGATGAGATCTCCATACTGGAACAGGCCTATAAGAGTGCTTTATTAGTGAGAGATCGATAAAACAGATTGAGATCACACTAGCCATTTAGAAGCTGATTGTTTGAGAGGTGTACTAGCCTGGCTTATTGCTCAAGGTTTTTAATCGCGAGCCTCGATATGCTTCTACAGATCACTTTTTTTTGTCTCCAGACTTTGATGAAATTGACAACACCTGTGGATTCTGAATTTCCCTCTCTTGCTCTGCAATCGATGCTCTCTCTTTCACTGGATTAATGTACAAGCAACATTGCCAAACCTGCATGAGTACACACTATAGCTAAAAGGACACATGTCCTTTTGGCTTTTTGGCCATACATATGTCCTTTTTGCATCCAATAATTACACATTTCATTTCCGGGCATATATGTCCTTCTGTCACCCTGCCATGTATATCTCCTTTTCTACACACTTTACGGGTCTCAGATGGCTTTGCGTTTGCACTCGGGGACCAAAACACCTTTTGGCCTTGTTTATATAGATAATAAAGTTCGAGCATGCATCATAGGCATAATGTACTCTTACATATACATTTACTGGTTCTTTCTTCAGAATATTGCGAAGATATCTCTCTGGTGAGCTTATATATATCTTATATATACAAGTGCTTATATATATCTTATATATACGAGTGCTTTGTGAATGCACTTGTTTAGATTTTTTGAAAAAAAGAGATGGTACAAACTGGAGCCTTAAGCAAGGCTAGGGGTATATATAAACCAGTCCAAAACAGGTTGACACATTGTCTAAGGTAGCCTGGCCTTCCAGGCTGTATGAACCATAATGCAAACATGAAATGTTTTTGTCATAATGCACACTGTATCAGAGGCCTTTCTCGTCTGGGAGACAGCTAGCTAAGCTAAATAAATATATCATTATGAAAAATAATTACAATGCAATCAAAGAGTTGTATAGATACTATAGATGTAACGCCTGTGGGGAGGCTATGTCAATGGAGAAATGTAAGCATCTCTAAATTTCACAGATTCTGAGCTCAGAAGACCTGAAGTGTGTCTAAAACTAACTCTGCAGGGTTAACACTGGATCTTTTAGGTCTTCTCCCATAACCCCACAAGTAAAGAAACTCCACTGGCATCCAGTCAAATACAGAGTACATTTCAAAATAAGGCTGATCACATACAAATTTCTAAGGGAGATGTTCCATTTCTGTGATATATGGTAAACCTTGCTACAAATTGTGAAAATGCATGATTAAGGGGGTATAGTTTACGATAGGTTTAAGATGGGTTTAGGATGTGTGCCCAATAGCTACCCAGTTGGCATTGCCATTGCCTCAGAGAATGTACTGATAGGTTTGCAATAGATTCGAGATCAATCCATTTGGTTTACGATGGACTTACAATGGAACGGATAGGTTTATGATCTGTAAGATGGAAAAGATTGCTGTATGACTGTAAGATAGGTTTAAGAATGCTGTAAGATTAACAAGATGACTATACGACAGGTTAACAATGTTATAAAATCTGATAAGGATTGGGAAAGCTTTGTGACAATTTCAGTTTGAAATTCTTGTACTCGATTCTCGATGGACTCCCGACTGCTGTACTCGTAAACCTATCGGAAGTTTCGGTATTTCCTGTACAGGATGTGTGTACGATAGCTTTATGATCATTAAGATGTATAAGATTCAGTTCCCAATTCCTGAAAATTGATAATCGGGAGCACGGTTTACAATTTATCGCAGAAATGGAACAATGCCATAAACAAGGGCCAACTAGCATAATTCTATCAGTACACATCATCCAGAAATACAAGGCATAACTGCCTAACATTAAAGTCCCTTCAGGTCCCATCTTTTGACGGTAAAGTTAACAAGTAACGCAAACATATTTCCAACTCTCTCAGCCATTATGCACTAACCCTTCTAGAACTCTCTTCCATTCCTAATCAAGCATTCATGAGCAAACGTTCGACAGGATTGGAATTCTCTTTCATTCTATCTGCCACTGTGGCCTAGCAGGTAACACACTTGTCTAGGAACTCGGAGGACGTGGGTTCAAACCCAGGTACAGGCAGATACATAGTGGCTCGGATGACCACTTAAAATGGCGGTCCTCTGTCATTGGGTCCTATCCCCAGTGGCAGGCTAAAGAACCTCAAGGACGTTGATAAATGGTCATTCTTGAGCCTCTATCTTCCAGTTAGGGGAATGTCAGTTACTTGTCAGTTGGGGCTGCAACTGTGCAGTCAGATGGGTTAAATAACGCTTTGAGTCCTGTAGTATATGGAGATATTGCGCTGAGTATAAATACACAATACAATACAATTCCACATAAGATCTAGGCCCTTAGTTACATCCTTTAGAAAACATCTGAAGAGTCACCTCTCTAACTCAAACTTCTAAAGAGTCACCTCTCTAACTCAAACTTCTAAAGAGTCACCTCTCTAACTCAAACTTCCCCACATTGACACTCAAAAACCACTCACACAAATCTAGATTACTGACCAAGATTACCGCTTGACCATTCCTTTTGTCAAGTTGTTTGTTAATTTAAAGCACTTACTTCTGTATTGTTGGGAAGATTTTGAGTCTGTGAAGCTGTAGATTTGATTATTAGATTAGCTTGGAAATGATGACTGATTGATTGAATAAATGGATGACTAATTGATTGATTGATTGATTGATTGATTGATTGATTGATTTAGCATCAAACTGATTTGAATGTCATCTGCCACACTGATTTTTCAAAAAGGAATAGTCCAATGGCAAGAAACCGGTCAACACCAAAGCCGTCACCCAACAGTGAGAATGGCTAAGGTGGTGGGAAAGCAACCACAGATCCTGTCAAAAGTTTGCTCATGAAGCTAGAAATACTTGACTGGAAACTTAGCCACACCTTTTGATTATCATTTAATCTTTCATTAATAATTTGTCATTGTGTTTTTTCCCATAAACAAAATTGAAAATACGTAGATATGTAGATACAAATAAATTCAATAGAAAATTGCAATGGCTTTAGATGAGTACATTGTGGAAATCCATTGCATTTATACAATAAATTGTGGTTTTGAACAACTCAATATAAGTGCTTCCTTTCACCACACAGTCATCAATGAACACTTCTACCAGAAATAAGTAATCAATCCAAATATCAACCAGTAGTAGCAATGCCAAATGTCTACACATGTAAAACTGCATAAGAGGCTGGTTCTATTTCTGCGATATATCGTAAATCTTGTTCCGGATCTCTAATATCCTGGGATCGGGAGGTAAATCTTTTCAATCGGAATGATCTTAAAGCCATTGTACAGAGATCCTGTACAGAAAATACAGAGCTTCCCGATAGGTTTACGACTGCAGCACTCAGGAGTCCATCGGGAAGAGTTTACGAGAATTTCAAACCTTCTAAAGTTATCGCAAATCTTTCCCGATCATTATCAGAGTTATCACATCATAGACCAATCTTATGGTCATCTTTTTTTAATCTTACAGTGATCTTAAACCAATCTTACAGTTGTACAGCAATCTTTTCCATCTTATCGCGATCGTAAACATATTTGTTTCATCTTAAGTCGCCATAAGCCACCAATCGGATGGATTGGGAAACTATCACAAACCTATCAGAAGATTTTCTGAGGCAATGGCAATGCCAATTGAGAAGATATTGGGAAAATATCTTAAGCATCTAATCTTGCAGGTGCAATATCTTCCCCACAAAGGGGAACCCAGTGTGCTAGTTGACAAAAATCATTATCGTAAGGAGAGTCGAGGGGCGTTGAGGGGGTATGAAGGAAACTTGAGTTTAGGGGTACTACGCCTTGTATTTCTGGAAGAAGTGTAGGGGTGAATTAATTCTCTTACGTAAACTGGTTGACCTTGGTTGAGAATTTTGTATGTAATGAGGCCTATCTTAAATTGTACCCTGTACCTGACTGTACCTCACATATTAATGCTTGGCACCCAACACTTATACAGGATTTTATATGTCGGGGTCCCAGTGCATTTATCCTGTGTAATTTATTTCCCAGAACTTAAGAAAAGATCACTCTTTTATCAAGCTTTTAGGAACATAGCAGACTTGATAGTAACTGACTTAAAATTATTGTTAATCAATAAAGTATCAATTTCTCTATACCATCTATGTATAATCACTCACTGTTGTGACTATATATGCTGTGTTTTAAGGAAAATACATAAAGAAATCACCTTTTTATTGCAAGTTTTTCGTTGAAAATCTCTTTCTGAGATCAATAGGTTATTGACAAGCTTGGTGGAAGTGATTCTGTTTAAGGAAAGATGACTGTTTTTTCTTTCAAAGTTCCATTATTTGACAGTGATATGTCTCAACTACAATGGCTACCAAATTGAGCAGAATGCTCACGTTTGTGCGTTGATATTCTGTTCACCATTTTTTTTTAAAATCATTCTCATCAAACACACAGACACAAATTCAGAATTGCTTTTTCTCGTTAAGTCCAGGATTTAACAAAGGCAAAAGGTTCAGCTTTAAGTCCCTGATTTAGCTTAAATCAAGACTGAGAGTCTGAGACCAGGAGCTGGGGCCAGCTTCACGAAGCCTCCTTAAGATAAAGGTCACCTTAAATTTCAGGACTTCCTCCTTTGAAATATCTCATTTTCACAAAGCCTCCTTCCCTAAAGGAGACATTAAAAACTTCTTTAAATTTCAAGGAAGTTAAGGACCTACCTTAAATTTATGGAAGTGCCCTTCAAAGAATGTTTATATATGCTCCTTTCTAAGGTTTCAGGGAAGACCTTTGGTGAGGAGAGTTAAAGGAGGCTTTGTGAAACTGAAATTTAAGGTGCCCTTCCCAAATGAATAAAAATGATCTTCCTTTACTAAAGGAGGTCCTTTCGAAAGGAGGCTTTGTGAAACTGGTCCAAGGTTTAACAAAGGTTCTAACACTTAGTGAAGTTGTAGGCTAAGTCACGGACTATAATCCAGGTCACTTAGCAAAGTTCAAGCTTACCAAATAACCACAGTGGTTTTCTGTGTCAGGTGACCTGTCATGGCAGACCCTGTAACCACATTATATCTTTCTTAAGACGAATTTATAGAGGTATGATATATAATTCTGCATAATTTATGGCCATTTTAAGTTTTAAAGTGGGGAAAATTATGGCGACCATATTTAAATCTTTGTTTCCAAAAGTTAAGCCCACTCCTAGGCAGACTTAACTTTGAGCCCCTGACTAAGCCAAAGCTTCGAGTGCCCGCGGGACATTACTGCCTCTAGTTTGAAAGTGGCATTAGAATCTGTCAAAATGATGGGAATCAAGCAGGATAAAAGTTGGTATTACACCTGAAAAAAAATATTTTCAATTAAACAAAAAACATTAAAGCATTGGTTTATTACTGTGAGAACCATATGTACATAAAGCTACCCTTGCATCCCACCGTACGGGTTATATAACTGTCCGGGCTCCTACGATTTTTCTATGAAATTTATGGCTGTGGGGTTGAAGCAGATGTTTATTGGTAAGTAAGTGAATCTTGTGGCCAGAAGGGATCAAGCTCAAGTTGAGCCAAAAATCAGCTCAAGTTTACAACTAGTTTATCAAGTTTTAATACAAATTCACTGACATTATAATTTTACCCTTTGTTTAGATTAACATGGGTTTGAAATTTGACTTGAATACTAAGCCTATGAATTTTTATGACCATACAGCTAATTTGCGATTATTTCTAAGTGTTATAACTTTACTTCAATTGATGAATTATTCTCAGTTGATTTGCGTATATCTTTGTTTTTTTTTCACTTTTCTGGTCCATTTGATTTATATAAGTTACATCGATTAAATATTATAGTTTCTTGCAACATTCGATGATGCACCCAGGAAAGTATATTGGCCTGTATATAAAACCTTACTCCAAAATCAAATATATTTTAAAAATTGTAAGTTTGTTATTTTAAAAAATGCCCAGGGCTAAAATACTTGACTAAAGTAAAACAGCCAATTTTTTACTGAAAACGCAACAACTGAATTGTCAATTAAACTGTTAAGCAATAATTTTAAAACTTTCCACCGAGTCTCCTGAACTGTCACCTGATTCTCCTGAACTTTTGCTATATTCTCCTGAACTGTCACCTGATTCTCCTGAACTTTCGCCGGATTCCCCTGAATTTTCCTCTGATTCGCTTGAAGTTTCACTCCTTTCCACTTCATCATCTGAAGCTCCTGAAAACCCCTCTATTTCTCCTGAAAACTCCTCTGTATCTCCTGAACTGTCGCCCGAGCCTTCTCCTGACGTGGTGGAGTCATCTTCGTCATCATCCCCTGAACCAGCAATGCTGATGTTCGAGTTGTCGATTTCAATGTCATCGGAGTCCTCTCCACTTCCACTACCACTCTCTGATTCCTCGGGATTAATCTCTATGGAGCTGTCGCCGCCAAGACCTTGGTCAGCTTCCTCCCCAGATCCACTGCCACTACCCGAAGCCTCCTCCTCTGATCCCTCTTTAACAAACTCAGATTCATTGTCATCACTATCTTCTGTATTGTCCACTGTTTCGGACTCTTCAGACTCCTGTGTGGATGATGACGTTTCGTCGCTCGACTTCTCTGTGCCCAGTAAGTTTTCCATGGCATTGTTCAGCAAGTTGACAACCAGTTTGAAGAGGTTTTGTATGAAGCCCGGATTTTCCTCATCAATTTTCTTGGCCTGCATCAGCCAGGATTGAGACTCATCTGTCAAAGAGAAGAAACAGACAAGTGGACAGACAGCACAAGACTAGTCTTGTAAAGTGTCTAATATCATTACGTCTGACTAGGAGGTAATGTTTTTGAGTGTGTTTGTTCGACCGAATGATTTGGAGATGGTGGTTGAGATTACTTCCAAAACAATGAATGGATCTTTCTGAGATATTTTACATGTGTGCATGGCTTGTCCAAAGGACGAATTCATTACATTTCAGGAAAAATCAAATTATTGACCCCCACTTCCTTCATACAGTTTTGTATTCTCTCAGAGGCATCTAGTTAGAGTTGTGATTCAAAACATACATATTTTTCCGTATATATGGTGTTTTCTCAAATCGTGTGTCATGGTGACACTTTGGCTGATAGAAGGCTCTCCGTATTAGTAACCCTACTATCTCAAAAGCTTATTCTAACATGACAGACCCATGGCTGTGTCCGTGATTCTGATTGGCTAAGACACAAGAAATTGCTCTGTAAAACCCTGCATAACCTTATGAGTTCTATTTTATCGCTCACAATGCTGCTCCGCAAAAAAAGAAAACTTGAAGTAACAGCCTGGATTTTTTTCATTAAATAAACAAATAATGGTAAATATCATATTCAGGGATTCTTACATTTGAAAATAGAATATACTGATATGAATGTTTAAAGATGTTTAAAGATGTTTAACAAAGAAAAGGGTTCTCTTATTTTATGGCTCTTCTAATAATTCACCTGCACCCTTCGATAAAAAATCTTTATAGAATATTCGTATGTTTTTTGTATAAAATAGCACCAAAACTAATTTTTGTAAGATCTTATAAAATGTCATGTTAGAATAGAAATAGACAACTCCGAGCTTGGGGTTATAGGTGATTTTACAACGATTACCGCATTAGAATCACTCAGGCTTCACCTTCGTGATCCTAATATCGCTAATCGTTGTAAAATCGCCTATAACCCCTCGCTCGTCGTTGTCTATTTCTATAATAGCAGATCTTTTAGTAGGCATTAAGTAGAACACTCCGGTGGCTCCTGATAATGACCTTCTAATTTCGAGGTCATAGAGTACAGTGCCTGACATCACAAGGTACATGTTTTAGTTGGGTTATACAGGGTTTCAACACACTGTGTATAGGATATATCACAACGGGTACAGTTTGGTGCCGTGTCATGGCAGAGAGAATGTTTGTTATATGATTGCCACTGGTAAAACTTGTGTACTTCCGCCTGCCAAATAAGGAAGTTGAAGTGAAAATGGGAATAATTTAAATATATCTTCGGCGCTCTCCGTATGCAAATTATGCCAAGCTGGGGTAGTGATTTCTAGTAGACATTATATTATCTCCCCTTAAAAATGATTCTAAAGGTTTATTATTTCAATTTTATGTAGGTTAAGTATTTCAAGCAAAAGAAATATACGTTTTACATTTCAAACAAGAAAATAAGGTTTAAGTGTCCGAGTTGTGCCAAGTTTGGAGGTGAGGAAACCAGCCCATACAATTTGATCAAGATTCTACACTGTGTAAACTGTAAAGATCAATAAGCAACTACCAACTTTCTCACATTGGGTCTTGGGTTTGAACCTCAGACCTCAGAGTTAGGAGTTGAGTGTGTGAGCCTCCTACAAAAGATTTGGGATTCATACCTAGGTCGGATGCATTCACCACGACATGAATAGGGTTTCCAGAACATATCAGATTTTTTTTGTTAAATGTTTGAAAAGCCTCTGAAGAACTTAAATAAAATATACAGAAAGGTAATGGGGGGATCACTGTAATTGGCCGCTGGTTTTAAAACTTGCATTACCAAGACAAAGGGTCTGTTTTCATAGTTATAAGGACAAGGTTGCAGAACAAATTTGAAATATAAAGCTCTCACAACCGTACAGAACTGTGTGATCACACCTTAAGGTTAATATTTAGAAGGCAAGTACACACTTGAATCTGGTCCCCTTTTTGCTACGAAAATGTGAATTATAGGGTTGATTTTAAGAAAATATTAATGGCCTCAACTGGTATCCCAATATCTGGGTACCAGATCGTCTAATATCTACCCGATTCCGAAATCACATACCCAAGTACCCCCCCCCCCCCCCCCCCCCAAGCTTTCAAAACACTAGGACACGGAAGAAATGTTAAATAAAATGGACTTCAGAACATTCAAAACATGGTTTGTTTATGCAGGACCCCTTTGAAAATCGTCAGTATAATGAAATATATATCAAATTCCGAATGATTAGAATTCTGTGTTAATGGCTATATTATTGGACTTACACTTCAAAAATAAATAAATAAATAAAACTACAATTAATTTACTCAGTAATTTGTAATTTTGCAGCTATCTAGTTATTTAAACAACCACATTTAAAAAAAAAATTTAAAATGACGATTGTTTAAGGACTAAAAACAGGTGCACATTTTTGACTTTGAATTTCTAATTTACTAATTCCACCCGGAATTTTAAAACTCAAGCTCAGAATCAATCAGTTTCTTCAAATTGGCAACAGAAGCTATAACTTTCATAAAAAAGTAATTATTGATTGGGCATTTATTTAAAAAATACATCTTGGAAGATTCTGGGCTAGAAATAAAAAAATAGATTCATCAACGTTGAGAAGTGATTAATAACACAGGAATGGTATTGACTGTTTTCAGCACAGTTAAATATTCTCAGTGAATTTGTTTTTTGATCAAATCTCCCCAAATAAACAGTGGCACCCGGCCTGGCTTGGTGTGTGAAAAATTGTGTAAACAATAAATATAAAACCCACTGGCCAATCAGGATCACAAAAACAAATGTAAACAATAAATTTACACTCATTAGCTAATCACAACCAGTGATGCAAAAAAATTGGTGTGTAAGCAGTCTGCTGATTGCTCCTGTGACTTTTTATGCATTTCACAATATTACCCCCCCCCCCCCCCCCCCCCCCCCCCAACAGCTCAGACATTTAGTTGACTGGCCCAGTTTTGATCAAGAACTTTAGTATAGGAATAACAAATATCTCTGAAAATATGAAAAGAATTTTTAGAAGTTGAAAGAGAATAGAGAGGTTTAGTGATGCGTTTGACAGCTACCTAATATTAAATAATTTCCGTAAGAGATACGTTAAGTTTGAAGAGGATACGTTTGTTAAACAAGGGTTTAGCAATACGTCCATATAAAAGAGGGCAGGTCAACTAATTTCTTTGATGTGATAAAAAAGAAGCACCATTTGTAAACAGACCTCTGGTATTCATATGGGAAAATATAGTGAACTGAAACCTGACCAAAATGTGGTGTGCATATTTATCTGCCTATGGGGTTGTGGGATATTTATTTGTAGTGTGTAGTTTTTAAATAAAATAGATAGGGGTGAGTGAACGTAAATAAGCCAGCCTTTACGTATACAACCTAACGTAATTGACCCCCCCCCCCCCCCTAAACCTTAAAAAGTCATCGGATACACATCTTAATGCTGACGTAAATACGTTTGCGTTTAAGGTTTTGATGGCCAAAAAGTAACACTAAACCTCTCTAATGATGACAAATGATTTCGTCCAACATCACTCATTATACGAGGATTGGAATTGCCAGACAATGAAACCACATTTACTATGGGCTTACTGGGGCATGGTGGCCCTAATGGGTCAGCAAGTTTGGCATCTAATCACAGGCTGTCACCTCTGGGTGTGGGTTCGAGCCCCACAAGTGACAAATGCTGAGGACCCGTCCCAATATGACCCTGGCTCTTGAACTGGGCGTAAAAACCCAAACTTTGACTTTATGTTGGGGTTACAGGGTTCCCCGACTTCAGAACCAGGAGGCTATATGTAACGCTGGGGCAATCGGCTAACCCTAAACGCCGTTTACGTCACTAGATACAACAGTTGTTTTCCAAAGAATGTAAGTCAATATTGCATCAGTTCTTGTCACGCCAGCTATAGTCAGGTCTCCATTCCACTTTGTTCTGCAGAAAAAGGGTCCGGTAATGTCTGCCATTTTGGCTGATAAACATTGGTAGTTACACTTAGCAGTGTTGACGATAAAAAAACAATATAATATGTGTTTGCTCAAATGAAATGGTACACATTTCGATATTAATTCTCTGTTATTTGCCCTAATGTTATGAGATAATGTTAAATGTAAACTGGTCTCATATAAAAAATCTACATTAATTTAAAAGCTTAAATTCTTGCAATTATCACTCACAAGATAAGTTTTTCAAGAAAATGCCAAATCCTAATATTATTTGACATCATTATCAATATTTAATGCTATAATTTTGATTATGCATGATGACTTTTAACTTAAAGGTACATCAAACAGATGTTACCAATATCATTACTTGAAAAATAAAAAGCTGTTTTAGACAATAGACTGAGATTATTCGGGTTACCCACAATTCCACATGAATACTGAAAGTTGTTTTCAACTATCAGCAGTATTTTTCACCCCCCCAAAAAAACAAAAAAAGTTTTTCTTGAAACAATAAACTGTTCCTTATAGGTTATTTGGCAGACGTCTAAAATTGGCATTCAGTTCAAATAAACAGTCAGCTTAATCTGTAGCCAATAGGGGTGACTGATACACAAATATAGCTTTGTAATTTGAATTTTGATTGGTTGGCTGTAAATGTGTGATGTCACATTCATGTAAGAATTACACTTTCAACTATTAGAAGGCATTGTAATAGATTAAATAGTCAATTGCTGAGTAAGTGAATAAGTGTATCTTTCTGATCCATTTGTGATAATGCACATTTTCATCAATAGCAAATCACATTGAATTACATAAAACGGGTAGGCAATTTCTGTTCCAGTTGAGCCATATTCCAGCCATAAGCGCTAACGGAGCATTCCATCTGGCATGCAAAAAAAAAACCACTTCTTTTTTACATGAAAAATATGCCATATTATTGCCAATTTAAATGGTTTGGCATGCCATTTATGGATATAGAAACAAGTCCTTATTTCCCAAAATTGGCAAATCCAATTAGTTTTGAAGTTAATTCAGATTTCACAGAATACATGTTTGCTAGTCTCGGTAAGAGTATCGGCAAGGTCTTTTTACCAGGTTTTCTCATAAACCAAGGACACCATTGAAAAAGGAAATATCTCTCACCTTGTACAACTTCTGCTCCCTCTGTACCTTCTGGCAGGCTGTTATCCTGTGTATCCACCGGGTCACTGGTGGATGCACGTTCTGTATTATCTCCTTCTGTGTTGGCCACTTCTGTGTTGTCTCCTTCTGTATTATTTCCTTCTGTATTGTCTTCTGTATTGTCTCCTTCTGTATTGTCTCCTTCTGTATTATCTCCTTCTGTATCGTCTTCTGTATTGTCTCCTTCTGTATTGTTCCCTTCTGTATTATCTCCTTCTGTATTATCTCCTTCCGTATTGTTCCCTTCTGTATTGTCTCCCTCTGTATTGTCTCCTTCTGTATTGTCCCCTTCTGTATTATCTCCTTCTGTATTGTCTCCTTCTGTATTATCTCCTTCCGTATTGTTCCCTTCTGTATTGTCTCCCTCTGTATTGTCTCCTTCTGTATTATCTCCTTCTGTATTGTCCCCTTCCGTATTGTCTCCTTCTGTATTGTCATCTTCTGTATTGTCCTTTTCACTTATAACCTCAGGATTCTTGGCGTCATCCTTTTTGGGATCATCCTTTTTGGGTTCATCCTTTTTCGGATCATCCTTTTTATCATCTCCCTTCTTGGGGTCATCCTTTTTGGGATCTGGCTTCTTATCATCTCCCTTTTTGGGGTCTGGCTTTTTAGGATCTGGCTTTTTATTGTTGTTTGTATTGCCTTTCTTCGGAGCTGATTTGGCCAAAGACCAACCAAGCAAGAGGACCAGCAACGACAAGACCACTAGAGTTCTGTATGACATCTTTAATTTGAGAACAGTATGAGTTACAAGGCTCCTCGAATAACTAGACACAGCATTTTGTAACCAGGC
This sequence comes from Sabellastarte sp. h YS-2021, assembly GCA_964017235.1. Lineage (NCBI taxonomy): Eukaryota > Metazoa > Annelida > Polychaeta > Sabellida > Sabellidae > Sabellastarte > Sabellastarte sp. h YS-2021. The sequence goes on from OZ024940.1 coordinate 29,424,503, forward strand.
CGATTGGATTTCTGATAGATAACACGTCAGCTACTCAATAACGCATTGATTTCCCGGTGATTAAGTGTATGTAAATAGAAGTAACTGTATTTTATACCATACAGAAATTGATATAGATATGTCAATAAGAAATGATTTTGTAAAAATCAAGTTTTGATTCACTGCAGTGTGAAAACAGTAGGTGCCCATCAACATCTGATGTCAGGGCTTTGTCCGCTGTAAACAGTACATGACTCAGAGCAATAAACATGGCCTTGAACTGGAATAACACCAATGTCAAGATTGATGGCAATACCCGGAATCCTTATAGCGTGTGGTTCACGTTTACATTTCCTTAATGATGGTGGTGTGTAAGTTTTTAAGTTATATTTTGAATGCTGGCTCATAGCCACCAGCCCCCCCCAAATTCTTTGATATGCCATTTTATATAAATTTGTTTTTTCATGAGTAATACTAATTCCTTGCTCAGCTGTTGTTGTATTTACCGCCATTATTGGCAAGTATTGTACATATATTTATACTCTGTGTAATATCTACTATACTACAAGACTCAGTATGCTACTTGACCCAGCCAAACTGTGCAAGGACTGCCCAAGGTCTTTGATTGACATTCCCCTAGCTTCAAGACAGAGTCTGAGGGATGGTCATCTCTCACCGTCCCTGAGGTTCTTTAGCCTGCCACTTGGGATAGGACCCAATGACCATTTTAAGTGGTCATTCGACCCACTATGTTTCTGCCGGTTCCTGGGGCCAGTTTCACGAAGACTCCTTTGGAAAGGACCTCCTTTAGTAAAAGAAGGTAATTTTTATTCCTTTGGGAAGGCAAGCTTAAAATTCAATTTGACAAAGCCTCCTTTAACTCTCCTTACCAAATGTCTTCCTTGAAACTTAAGGAGGGAGTAAATGTCCATTTAAAGCTATTAAACCTTCCTTGAAGGACACTGCCTTAAATTTATGGTAGATCCTTAGCTTCCACGAAATGTCAGGGAGTTCTCACGTCTCCTTTAGGGAAGGAGAAGTTTGTGAAACCGAGATTTTTTAAAAAGACGGAGAAATTCAAGGAAATCCTTGAATTTAAGGTGACCTTTATCTTAAGGAGGCTTCGTGAAACATGCCTCCGGAGTCCAACCAAGTTCACCTGTGCTCCTGGATGTATATTATCCACTAGCTAACAGTGAGCAGGTTTTTAGGTATAAATTGTCTTATCATCCCTCAGGAAAAACTCTTAAAGATCATATGAGCCATTGTCTTTGCCTTCAGATTAGTGAATTGACACAGTTTGTAGCAGATCGGGGATTGTGCATGAACGCTTACGATCCAGGTTGACAAGGGTAAGTCTGAACCCTGCCAAAGAGGTGCATTGAAACAGACTGGCTCAGCCCCCCTTTGTAGTGTGAACCCTGTCAATCTGAGACACATGGGTTGGGTGTGTTGGTATTGTTAGCAACTAACTGACTTACTGCCTTGAGGCAATAGCTTAAGTTCATATATGTAGATTTATCCTTTGCAAGGGAGCACCTAATTGACACAAAGGGCACCAGAAGTGATTGTTGCTATTTTTTATTAATAATTACGATATGGCATAAAATATATGAATATTTGTAATTGTAGTGAGATCATTTAATAAGCAGATATTTTTTTTAAAGAATTTTCAGGGCGGAGGAAGCCAGTGCATACAGTTAGTTGTGCCAACTTCAAGTAGCAACTTCAACAACCTTTCCCACTCGAGCTTGGGATGGGATTTGAACTCCAGTCTCAGAGGTGGGAGGTGAGTGTGTTACCACTGCACTTCTGTGCCCCCATCGCACCTATTAAGCCTAAGTTTCATTAAAACAGGTGGATTTGATGAAAAAGTAAGCAATTTATTCTTCTGACAGTCAAGAAAGGGTGTTTTAGAGATTCAACCAATGAAAGAAAATCCAACATCTTGGAATTTGAAACGTGCTCAGAAGGATTTTTAACGAATTAAGTTGATTCTTGCAGAAGGTTTGAAAAATAAATTGTGCAATGAAAGAGCAGGGACACTGTCGTTGTGTACTGTTACGGACCTTTAAATGAAAATGAAATGATTTGAGGGGGGGGGGGGGGGGGGGGGGGTGAGAAAAGTACAAAAAAAGGTTTTCAACAATGGTGAAATTGACGAATGTCAATAATAAAGAATGCTTTTAATATGTATATTCTTTAAAAAAAATAATAATTAAGATACAAGTGAAATAAATAGAGAAGGTATTATGTTTTCTCTGCAAGAGAATCCTGGAAGCATATTTTTTCCATTATATTAGAATTAATGACAGACGGAAAAAACACACATTAGGTGCTAAAGGATATCATTTACACAATACAAAAACAGATCTACATCACATTGTTATTGATGAGGACATAAAGTGAGATCAATAAGAAATGAGGCTGTGAGTCAATGACTGTGTGTAATGCATATATAAATTGAATCATCAGCTATGTTGTTTTTTAAGAACCAGCTTTAAGCGAGGTTCACACTTCTGGGAATCACTTTTTTTAATTTTTATTTTGTCTCCGGACTTTCATGGATTGTGGTGTAGCGTGATGAGTATCTGTCTCGTCACTGAAGTTAAGCGGCAATGGGCCACGTTAGTACTGGGATGGGTGACGGTCTGAGTTCTAGACCAGCTGTGGGATGTACCTGAGTTGGAATTTCTTTGCGTCACCAGACTTTCATAAATTCTAGTGCACTACTCGTGTCTCTGATGGCTGTGCAGCTTCCACATGTAGACTGAAAGACTTTTCGACCTTGTTTTCAATGGATAGCAAGTAAGATTGTCCATTAACTGCAAGACATTACTGTTGTTGTCAAACTCATGTGCTGGAAAACTGGAGAAGTAACCCCCTCCTGAGGGGCCACGTTGGCACAGTGGTAACACAGTTGCCTCCCACCTCTGAGGTCTGTGGTTCAAACCCCGTACCTTATGTTGGAAAGTTGGTAGTTGCTTGCCGTTGGTCAGCAGTTTACAGTACAGAACCTTGACACCAACTGTATGTACTGGTTTCCTCCGCCCACAAAACTACCCGTCGTGATATGACCTGTACAGTGTTGAAAGCAACGTAAAACCCCAAATAATAAATAAATTAATAACTCCTTCCCCAACACAAAAAAATTCTAAGTGTAAGTTCCGCTGTCCAAGGCTTCTGTGTGTGGCTTTTGAATGTAGCTTACATGTAGATTTGTTTCAATTTGGTGCCACACAAACCAACAAGATTTCTTTTAAAGCCTGTACCTTCATTATTTTTTATCAGATTTTGAGTCAGTTTAATGAGATTTTAATACTAAAAATAACCTTAAGTTTCTCCAGAATGGTCTCATCTTGCCTTGAAGTGGAGGCAAAATTCGGTCCCTGCTTGGAAACTAATGTGAGGAGGGGGGGGCGAGGATATTGTAATCACCCCTGTTTGTGCCTATGTCTGTTTGTATGCATAACTCAGAATCTATAATAGTTTTACAAGGTAGGGTCTGGCCACTGCTCAGTCCTGTAGATTTATTAATTTTTTTTATTGGGGTTTTATGTCACTTTCAACACTGTATAGGTAATATTAGAATGTTTAATGGGCAGAGGAAATCAGTACATACAGTTGGTGTCAAGGTTCTGTACTGTAAACTGCTGACCAACGGCAAGCAACTACCAACTTTCCAACATAAGGTCCGGGGTTTGAACCACAGACCTCAGAGGTGGGAGGTGAGTGTGTTACAGTTGTTACAGTTGGTGTCAAGGTTCTGTACTGTAAACTGCTGACCATCGGTAAGCAACTACCAGCTTTCGCACATAAGGTCCTGGCGGGAGGCGAGTGTGTTACCACTGTATCACCATGGTCCCCTCTCAGTCCTGCTGAAAGATGATCTTTATCCAAACTGAGACTCCCCAATACCTGGTTATGGATGCTTGGCTGAGGGTTTGCGCTCCCCAAGGCACTGCCTGTTCCACATGCAATATCTTCACATTTCACTTCATGTGTACATTGTGACTAAAATTTAGGGGGGTACTGTAATCTCACCAATACCGAGTTATGGATGTTCGGTTGAGGGTTTGCGCTCCCTCGGATTCTACTTGCTCCACATGCAATATCTTCTCATTGCATGTGTACATTGTGACTATAGGCACATTAATATTCCTCCTGACTGGGGCCATTATGAATCCACCTGGCATTGGTAAACATGGGATTGATTGATTGATTGATTGAAATGACTGATTGATTGATTATCTGATTGGTTGACTGACTGACTCATTGAATTGAGTTTAAACATGACTTTCAACACATTGGATAGGATTATAACACGACAGGTAATTGGAGGGATGGAGGAAACCAGTACATACCAGTTGCTGACAAAATTCTGTAGTGAAAACCAACAGGCACTAGTGGCGAGCAACTGCCAAAAAAATTGTGATGATAAAATGGTAAATACTTACTATCTAATAGAAAACCCTTAAAATGTTCTACCAAACAAGTATCATAAATAAAATATTTAAATAAAAACATAAACTTCTTCCAGACACACAAAAAAAAATCTTCACTGCTTGCAAGTCTCGGTTCAAAAGTCTGTCCAAATCCAATTTGACAAAACTACAGTGTATCCAAAATAGCCTAGCTGAAAGCATAACAAACAATTGCAAATTTTCTAGAATCACGCCTGTTTTTAAAGATCCACATTGTTTGTCCATTTTCAAAACTCGGACTCTGGTGTACCAGTACCTCTACAGTTGCTCTCCAAAGTACCTTATGAAAACATCATTGTACCTACAACACCAGCCACAGAAAATCTGCCAGAAAGTACCTAAAGGGTCTGCTTTCCTTATCTTTTTCTTTAGAGCACAAATCAAAAAGTATTCCCCTATTGCAATTTCACCCAAATATTGCCTTTTTATTATTTTGGGGGTAACCTCAATCAGATTCAAGATTATTTTAAAAGTTTGTGACTTTTCTCTCTTACCGAGGGTTTTATCCAGTTTTTTTCCCCAAAAGTTAATCAGTTTTTCTTTTGATCAATCCCTATACGCATGAAAAATCTCATAAGAATGCATTCATTACTTTCTGAAGAGATTGTGAATGAACACAGACAGAGAGACAGTCAAACAGACTTTGCCCAAAACATCTTTGGTGGAGGAAATAAATAGCAGTAGCTGTGATACATGTTACAAGGGCAATCTACACTTATATATCTTCTAACAAGGACAATGTTGCGTGTGTATGACAGTGTACTGAGTGCAGACTTCTTCTACCATATAAGAACATTGAATTATTGATTTTTTTCTGTGTAGTTTACAGAACAGGGCCTGTATTCACGAAAGGTCTTAGACTTAGCCAGGTCTTAGGCTTAAATCCAGTCTTAAAGTTAAGACTTTTGTCTCAGCTAAGTTTTGTGTTTAAACCGTATTCACAAAGGGTGACTTAGCTAAGTCCAAGATCATCAAATAACCACAGTGGTTTTCTGTGTCATGTGACCTTTCTTTTCTATTCAAACTATACTATTGGTGACACATATCCTTCATTTAATGCATTTTATCTAAGGAAAAGTGCTGTTTTGAAATGGAAAACCTTATTACCACATATAAACTTCCAAAGACTGCTTTAGTGAGGTGTACTGTATAATTATACTTTATTTACAGCCATTTCAAATTTTGAAGTGGAGAAAAGTATATGGCGGCCATATTTAAGTCCTCTTTGCAAAATTTAAGCCCACTACTAACCAGTCTTAAAGTTGAGCCCTTGGCTAAGCCTAAGACCGGTCTTAAATTCTTTGTGAATACCACTAAGCTTAAGACAAAAGTCTTCGGGGTTTTGGGCAGAAACTTGAGACAAAAGTCTCAACTTTAAGCCAAAGCCCTGGCTAAGACCTTTCGTGAATACGGGCCCTGGTGTAGCTAGTGCTGACCATCTCTCTTGTGCTAAACTGGGAAATTTATTGTGTATTCTTTCTAGGGCTTTCCAGTCACTGTATTGTACACATTTTTCTAGAACCTTCTATAATCTCCAGTATATAACACATTGAAAACCTGGCTACAGCAGTTATTTTCTTAAGTTGGTGTACTACATGAACTGCTTTACTTGTTATGTACATTTTGTGGGGAATTCTTGTTGGAGTGAACTGGATATAGTGTGTGGATCTACCACAGAATGGATTTGCTGTACTTTGGATATTGTTTATATCTGGATACAATTTGTGGATCCACCAGAGAGTGGATTTGCTGTATATTGGATATTGTTTGCATCCTGAGGTGGAAAGTTTAGTTGTACAGTCTCTCTGAATATCTGAATATTGACACTTTGTCTTAGTGAATGCTGAACAGATCACAGGATACAGACATTGTGGTAGTGGACACCAAACGGATCACAGGACAGATTGCTGGATACAGTGGACAAACTTAACTGTTATTATTATTATTATTATTATGTATTTATACTCAGCGCAATATCTCCATATACTACAGGACTCAAAGCGCTATTTAACCAATCTGACTGTACAGGTACAGCCCCAACTCATAAGTAACTGACATTCCCCTAACTGGAAGATAGAGGCTCAAGGATGACCATTTATCAACGTCCTTGAGGTTCTTTAACCTGCCACTGGGGATAGGACCCAATGACAGAGGACTGCCATTTTAAGTGGTCATCCGAGCCACTATGTATCTGCCTGTACCTGGGATTGAACCCACGTCCTCTGAGTTCCTAGACAAGTGTGTTACCCGCTAGGCCACAGTGGCAATACTGTTAATTATGTGGATAGGACTGTGGTCAGGTCAAACTGGTTTCATTGATTATTGCATTATTATATTACTATAAGGACTATAAAGAGTATCTCAGTTGACTGTAATCATTGCTTTAATTGCTAAATAAGTTTGTTAATTAAAACTTTTTGTCTTTTCCTGTTCCAAGTTAAAAGCAACCAGTAATTGCTACTGCGCTTGTTCCTGTGACCATAACATATAGAAACGAATATCAAACAATAAGGTTTAAACATTTTATTTTTTTGCACAATAGGTAAATATGTTAACAACCTTGAAGTACAATAATCCTCGATTTATTTTCTATGTGACAAAAATCATTTTCTAGGGAGTCAAACTGACCGTCTTTATCTAACTAGTGGGTTTACAGCAAACTGCTTGTGTACGTATAATAAGTACACACTTCGATGTACGGGTGCATTTAACAGTCTGGAAAAAAAGCCAACTTAAAGCTACAACATGATGACAGATATACAAATTGTACGTAAACATACTCTGAAAAATTAATAAAAAAAAACAACAAACCTCACATCTGTACTTGATGGAAACACTACATGGCTGGTGGATTTAAATTTTTCTACTCTATTAAAAATGAACATAAGTTTTTATTTTTATTGTTTTTCAGATTATGAAAATAATTTAACCGTATTCTTAAGCTTGAAGAGAGTTTGTATCTCAATGGATCATATTGAACCGCTTTGATGTGAACAGACCTTAACTGCTACAGCTGTGGGTTTTTAACTAAAAAGGGTAAAGAAATTATTTTACTGTTATGTTGTGGTCATATGAATAAACTTTATCTTAAAATAAATGCAATAAATAATGTCACATTTATGGTTCAGGGGAAGAAACAGTTATCACAAGTCATTTGGTTTAATGGCAGTTACTCGTATTCCTTTAAATACTCTCATAATATAAAATACACACGGGTTGTAATCACTTGCTTACATAAGTAAGAACTATATTATTCTAATAAACATTAACTGGAAAATATAACAGACATCTTTCTTCGTCATTTTATATTGTGTTACGATTTTAACATCGAAACTGGCTGAAATGTTTTTATTCAAATTTTCTATCTTGCATTCGTAAGTGAACTATATACACTGAACTAAGCTAATGTAACAAGGTAACTCTGGAGTATTTACTGAAAAATTTCTGCAGTTGAAATCATATTTGTGTACTTTAACAAAGTAAATATCTATCATGGTTTTGGCAGCTATCTCAATCATAAATTGGCACAACTACAGATCAAATTGCTTATACTTGATTTGGACAATTTAAAGTGATTTTGTTCTTAATAATAACCTGCTATCAGACAAGCAGAATTTATAAAAAACATTTTTTGCTAAAAAGGCTAGTTAAACTTTGAGAATTTTTTTACATGGGCAATAATGTCATTTCTACGTAAAAATAGGGCCCTAAATTGGGACACAGCCAATCACTGTGCAGTTTACAAAGCACTTTTTCTGTGTTAGAGCTTCTGATTGGTTATAGTTTTGATTATATAGCTTACATTATTTTGTGCCAAATTAAGGCATTTGCCAAATTATGGTATGGTAATTATGGACCGGAAATATGAATTGTGTGGTTTTTATTTGATAGTTTTGAATATGTATGTAAATTACATTTTTTTATTACGACCAAATATAATTTTGTAAGGATTGATAAACCACTGGCTCAAATAACTTCATTGAAATACAAAACAACCATTACTGTCAATCATTGCATATATTTGTATCCAAACCCACTTCTGATTACTTGATCTCTGTAGATATTTGAATCTTATTATGTGAAAAAAGATAAGATAAACGACACGACAACAGCAGTTCTATATGAGTACATTGTATCCAAAGTATCTTTAAATTGCAAATTTCCAAACTTTCATGCTAGGCAAATTATTTTGACGACTGATGCAGTTATTCTGAATACCACTTGGCTCTAATTTAGCAGAGACCTTAAATTGGCAACAATATGAAGCAAAGGAGGAGTTTAAATTCTATCCAATCAGGAAACTTGATATAAAAATAATGCTTTGTGACCTGTAAGCTGATTGGACATTTGATGGCTATTTTCAAGTATAAATGGTTTATTGGAGTAATTTGTCCGGTTAAGTACGTATACTTCTGCCCATCATATCTTGGCACAAATTGGCCGCAAAGACTTTTCTTTTGATTGTTTAATACTGTGGAATTTCTATTTCTAATCTGCACTGACATTAGTGCAAGCTATAATAGACTTGAACTTGAAAAAAATCAATCAATTAACATTTTTACAGTGCTTTTTAAGGGATGATTACATATTTATTTATTAGGGTTTAACATCGCTTTCAACACTGTACAGGTCATATCATGACGGGTAGTTTTGTGGGCAGAGGAAACCAGTACATACAGTTGGTGTCAAGGTTCTGTATTGTAAACTGCCAACCATCAGTAAGCAAGAACCAGCTTTCCCACATGGGGGTGTAGGGTTTGAACCTCCGACCTCAGACGTGGGTGGCGAATGTGTAACCACTACGCCACCATGGTCCAGGGATGATGACATAATTTCTACTTGTAATCCGTGGCCAAATTCCCAAAATCAATTCCATATATCGGGAAATGCATTCTCGGAAATATATCAGTGTTGCCAGTGGCAACCAACCTTAAGTTAGTATTCTATATTGCATTTCATGCCAACTTTGGACGTTTGCCAAATTATGACTGCAAGCACTAAGTCAAACAGAGCTTACCTTGCATATAGATTTGAACATATAACTTCAAACCATTTTCTACTTCTCATAAATTAAACCAAAATTTTTTTGAAAAGTAATATTCACATAATTAAAGCACTATGAACAAGAACATAATATGCCAACATGATAATGATAATACAATAATTATACACACAGATTTAATAGCAACAAGAATAGTTAATAAATTAAAACAAGAAAAAACCCTCCGGTTTTTTTTAGAACTCAAGTTATGTCACCAACAACACAAAACGAACTTTATCCACATAAAATTACTGACCAGAAAAAAATAGTAAATATAATATACATATATACAAATTCAAGTACCATGCGTGGAAAGTTTAGTCACAAAGTAGTGAATATTAAACCTAGTTCCCAGTGTTCCGTCTGGGATCCTCATGAGCTACATATAAGCCAAAAATAATTAAACGCCACCCGGTTTGTTTCTGGCTTGATGTGCTTCAAGTTTTAAGAAAATCCCAGAAGTTTAATGGGATATTTTCTGAAATGTTTTAAGTATTTGTTTTATTATCCACTGTGAGCCATATTTGACCCACATATGGGCATATATGGAGTGGGATATGGTTTTTTTTTAAACGCGAGCTTTCATCAATTGTGGTGTAGTGTAATGAGTATCTGTCTCATCACTGAAGTTAAGCCTCAGTGAGCTATGTTAGCACTTGGATGGGTGACCGTCTCAGTGTACTACTCATGTCTCTGATGGCTTTGCGGCTCACGCCAGTAGACCAAAACCCCCTTTCGGCCTTATTTCATTCAAGTGTCAATTTGTAAAACTATGTCACCAAACATTAGATGTTATATATATACGTCAACAGTACGGTATTTTACAGAACTTCCGCTCGTTTTTTTTTTGTTGCATCAAAATCCATACAGAAAATGTCAGAAAATTCTGAGGTTAAAAACTAAACTGTTTTATATCGGACAGTGGCCCTTGATTTATTGATTTGCTTTACTTATTTTCCCTTATCTGTTTGTCAATCTGTCTGTTCATCTGCACCCTTACCTTGAATACTGTGCAATCGCATCACACGTCAAATTTTCACTAGACTTCCTCACAAGTCTTTACTTTGGGTGTTTTTTGAGACAATAAATGAGTGCATTTTATAACAGTTTGGATTTTACACTCTCACTGGAAGTAAAACTTCCTTCTGCAGGAAAATCATCTCCCTTGAGCACTTCCTGTAATCGTGGGCGTTGGTGGAGAATAAATGTATAAAAAAGATAACCCTTGTAAAGGAGATGTATATATATAAACATTCTCAAATGTATATACCCGTCCACTTTCGTGATAATCTTTATTGTACACACATTGGCAACAACAATATGCATATTTCTCTGTAACTGACAAAATTAAAGGTTATGTCGTTATCCGCAAAATCGGGGAAGTGCGACCGCCGCTTAAAATTCGGGGAAGTGTAGCTGCACCCTAAGTGGTCAGTAAGTGATTCGCAAGAAGCCTGATGTCTGTAGACTCCTGTGCTGTCCTGTCACTTATCTTGGATCCATAGAGTAAACACCAAAGTATGTTGCAGATCTGTTGTGTATTTGTATCATGTATTATGTGTGTTTATAAAGAAAATACAAATAGAATAGAATGTTAAATAGAAAAATACAAGAGTTACAATATCAAAACTTAAGCCACATACACACCAGACCGGTCTGATACAATGCAATACAACAGGTTCGGATACAAACCGTTGTTATAACATAGTGAAAAGAATTGTCAAAATTGGACCACAATGGAGGAAGCCTTAGATCATTTAAATGGGACACAGGCCCTCAGCATATGTCATTTGTGGGAGTTTACCCAGACACAAGGTAACAGCCTGTGATCAGATGCCGAACTAGCTAGCCATCTACTAGGCCACCGAAAACCTTTCCAACAAGCTGTAACAAAGTCAAGGTCAAACTTAGATAGTTAATTCTTATTCAACATCCTAATTCACTGTAGGCAATACCAGTCACTTTTTTGTTAGAGTAGACTGGTGCCCAGTCTTTATTACAGGTCACATTTTATCGTCATTGGTGGTGTACAACAATCACATGATGTCAATTCAGGAAAATACATCAAAACACGCCAAATCAATTGAAGTAAACAACTCTTGTTACTTATGTCAACAGAAAAAGAAAAAAACATCATAAAGAATTTTTGAATATTTACACAAATCTGAAGACACAATTATGTACAACGTAATTTGAATTAAAAAAAAGAGAAACACACATTCTTTTTTCATCTTTGTGAAAAAAAATAGCAAAAAAAAATATTTTTAAAAAAATTCTACAAAAGAAATGACAATGGGACACATGGGGGTCAAGTATTACAACAGTGAACACGCCCTTAACGGGTTTTAAGAAGCCTTTTTCATTATTCCCTCTCGACACGCGGAGCACTTTCTCCGTTCGGGCAACGGCTGGGGTTCATCGCCTCAACGCGACCTTCCGAAGCATGGCGGCAACTATAACTTCATCATCTTTGAGAGTCTTTGTCATGGCAGGTTCACTGCAGGTTCACTGCATGCGTGTATTGTAGTAGCCAAACCACACGTGGACATTATATCACCCCCCCCCTAACGGAGGTCGTTATGAGCACACACAAGACACGCACACGCACACATGTGCGTGTCCCAACAAGCCACCACAACAAATACTTTGTGTGTGTGTGTGTATGTACACATATATTTTTGTGTTTTTTCTTTATCACAGATCTATGTAATAAATACTTAAGAGAAGAATGAATAAATAAGATTGGTAGCCGTGCATGGGTCACTATGTCGTGGGGTACAATAAGTGTTTGGGAATGACGTAGTCCGCCAGGGAATGTAACAGTGCCGCGTACCAGTGTACAGTGTCCTTTGGCTGTGTCTCTGCAGAGGTGTGGTTGGCCCTCGCTGTGGGCGGTGTTGGGCTGGCCCCCCCTTGGGGCCGTGTAGGGCTGGCCCGCTCGGAGGGCCAGGTGAGGTAAGGTCCAAGCAATCTGCCCAGCTGGTGCAGCCACCGCACTGGCGAGAGGGCGGTGTGTGCTATGCCATGATGCTCGATGTGTGCGTAGCAGGAAGCCAGCACCCCGTTCACTACTATTGTGCCCTCTTCTGTGAGGGGGGCATACAACCCAGTCTGTTGTCGCTTCACGATCTGCGTCACTTGCCGTGTGACGATATGTCCGTCCTTATCAATCAGATATACAAAGTTTCCTTCGCGCAGGTTTGAAGCAAACCGAGGCGTGACCTCTGAAATGTGGAGGTCGTTCACTGTAGAGTAGTACAGTAGGTGGTTAGCTGTGATGCTAAGTAAGATCCCGTCACTTGTGTGAAGATCCAGAAAATGGGTCCCCGCATCCGGACTCTGATGGAAGAAAAGCAGCACCGGGCTGTAGGTCAGCTGACCATCTGGACGGAACGATAACACCCGGTCTCCAATCCGGAGGGAGGAGAGGGAGACCTGATCTCCGGACTCCGTCATCACTGTGTCCATGCCAGAGAAACAACCGCCGTAGTTCGAGGCAATGGATGTGTCTGAAAAATATTGGAAATAACTTTTAAGTGCATTAGTTAAGTGTATCAATTATATTCAGGGTAATATTTTTTCATGTAACCAATATACAGGGATATACAGACAGGAATATATTTTTTACTTCATATACACCTCCTTACCATGAACAATTCGTTTAAAAACAAATGCCAATTTTCATCAATATCTCTGAAACTATGTAAGCTATAAACATGTGTTATATCTGATTAGAAAGGTATTTTTCTAAGACAGACCGCTTGACCACTTTACTTCTGGAGACCAGATGTGTTCCGTAGATGAAACCAGTTTACAAATATCTGCAGGTGAAATGATGGATTTGAACTCAGTCTCCCCAGTCATAAGACAGACTGTCTGACCACTTTCCCAGGGGGGGAGGGCTCGGTGGTGTAGCAGTTAGAGTCCTGGCCTTCAATCTCTGAGGGCGCCAGTTTGAATCTCGGCTCGGGCGCTTCATGTTGGAAAGTTGGTAGTTACTTGCCGATACAGTGTAGAATCTTGACCAACCAGTATGCACTGGTTTCCACCACCCATAAACAATATGAGACTATATATGTAACCAAATATGTCTGTAGGTGGAATGATAAATTGCGTTGCTTGCGGGTTCAAGTGCTTGGTCATCTACCGTCTTTTTGAAACCGTGAGTGCATCAAGAGACATACGGCGAGTATAACCCCAAACAACCGTGATAAATCCTCTCGTAAATGGCTGCGAAATACTTCAGCTGTGTGAATGGTATATGGCTTAGAGGGCTCTTCAGCTGTCTCCGCACTCGAGGGGCATCGTCGTAAATATAATGACCCTTCAGCTAGAGAGGGATATTTCATGTGTCAAAAGCTGATAAAACAAACCAGAGAGCACAAACTTTGGCCAGCTTCACGTGACAAATTTGGCTCTAGTACCAGTAAACAGGGTCTTGATATTTAACAACATACAAAAACAGACTTGAGTTTGTGAACTATAGACAAATCTAATCCGCCTCACTGGAAAGTAGCCAACAGTCAAAGTTAGGGTGTTATGTCCCGTTCAACAGCCATGGTCATATTGGGACAGGTCCACAGCATTTGCCACTTGTGGGAGTCAGACCCACACACAGAGGTGACAGCCTGTGATTGGATGCCAAACCTGCTCACCCACTAGGACATCAAGAACCTTTCCAAACAGCTGTAACAAGGTCAATGTCAAACTTGGGGTTTTTACGTCCCGTTCAACAGCCTAGGTAATATTGGGACAGGTCCTCCGCATTGCCTCTTGTGGGAGTCAAACCCACAGAGGTGGCCGCCTGTGACTGTGATGCCAAACCTGCTAACCCACTAGGGCCACTAAGGACCTCTAGAAAATAGTGAGATAGGCAACAAAAAGAATCAGCTCTGTGGTAATGACCAATGCTATGTCCATGGAACTTTGAAATTGTCTTTGGGTGTTGTTCCTTAGATTCTTCCTTTGTGGGGGGATTAGGTGCTATAAAAGTTACATAACTGAATAGAATTCACTACTATTTAAAGTGCTCAACGAGTTGATCAATCTGGAATTTAAAAATAATACATTTCTAAAATTTGACAGTCAATAACTGACTTTCAAGAAAAAGGATAACAGACTTTCAAGTTTTATTGACACCACGAGAAATTAAATTCTTAAGTCTGAAGTCATTCAAAATTTGTGTTTTGTTGACATTTGTTAACATGTCAACGTTATTATTATTATTTGAAAAAATTCCAATGAGACAAAAATAACATCACTTTGCTTCATTTCCACAGAGGGGAATATAAGATCAGTTTTAACACCACAAAGACAAGGTGTAGGCAACTCAAGCCTAACAAACTGCTCAGGGCAGAAAGTACTCACTTGCAAAAGGTTTTACAGCATGTTCTTAAAAAACTGGATGAACGTATATGCTCCCAACATTTATGACTGAAGAGATAGGTCTCGCGGACCAATAAACCTACACTATCAATCTGACTACAGTGTCGGGGCAGTCGGTAGGCAAATGCAAGGAGTAGAATTGGGCCAATGGTACTAAGAGAGAAAAACCATTCGAAGACTTACCAGATTTGACAGAGCAGTGGATGTGGCCGCGTGATTCATAGTAGACCCAGTCAAATCCCGCCTCCACCGCCAAGCGGGCCAGCATCCCATATTTCGACCTGCAAACATAGGAAAGAGACGGATTTACTTATCCAGTGCAAATTAGCCATACCTGACCTATAACAAGTGGGGCATACAGAATGAGACATATATTTTTTTATATTCCGAGTGCTAATTACAACCCTATGGACTACTGTCTAAGTGACAACTTCGCGAACAGCTGCAAAAAAAAATAAAATTGTCAACTCGTGAAAAATGAAATTTATAATACTCGTGTTATGCACTCGTATAATATTGTGTCATCTTCATCCGTGACCTACTTTCTTCATCTTTGTGTCATTCAGAAACTAGACTGATGTTGGGTCAAATTTGGTGAAACTCTAGTGAAAAAAACAAGCTCGTACAACAGAAAGATGGTCCAATTTATAAGCCTATGTCAGAAACTTGTATCTGTTTTGTAAACAAAAATTTGAGGGCAAAGTTGAAGGGCAAAGTTCCTGATGGGCATTGTTGTGATGGGAATTCTTCCTGGTGGGCATTCTTCATGGATTCTATTTGGGTAATGATACTAACAAACAGAAACGTTAACAGCTATGAAAATGACATCTCTTTAGTGGAAATATTACAAATAAACAAATAACATAATAAACATTCTTTCAGCCGGGGTAAAATTAACAATGGTATTTTGATATTGACACAGAAGATGAACTTGATGTGTTCAGCACATAAAAATCTTACAAATGGACATTATTTTTTTAATAATGTACAGTTAGTGGTCCATTTATTAGCAGTTTCCCCCCTTTCATGTGCAGCACGGCTGGACACTTCAAAAACCACTTTTATTTGCCACTGATAAATTGCGCAAACGGATCCATTTCACACTAAATAATCTCTGTCTTGTTTGGACAAAGACTTATGGGCCGTGTTTGAAATGCACTACACACATACACACACACAAAAAACTGAGAGAGAAAGGCCTGAGATTTTGGAAACAGGAAACTCCCTCGAGAGGTTGTGCAAATATTTAGCCATTTAATACCCCAATTAGGTGGCCACAAAAGCCACCTCATATGTGAACACAAGTTATTTAAACTATTTTGGCCACATTTTGCCAAATTTGAGTATGTTTATATAGTTAGTTATATTAATTTACCTGTAAGACTGTCAGGCGACTTTAATTGCCACAAAAAATGATATAATATCAAATACACTAATTAATAGAAGCAATATAAGATTCACTTATAGAAGACTTTGTAAGTTATTCATTTAGTGGTAATATGCCAATTTAGGGCGCCAAAATTGACATCTAAATAGTAATTTAAACAGTTAATGAAATAGGATATTGTGTTGGCATTATTTTATACCCAGTGACCCTAAATATTTAGAGTTTCATTATTTCGTTTATTTCATTTTAGTGCCAATTTAGGGATAGTGCCAAATGATGGCTTGTATTATTCATGAGAATAATTGTACAATTTGCAGTAACAATATATTTATAGCACAGATACTTTTTTTGTAAATTAGTTGAAATGGTGGGGATTCACAATCACTAACCTCTCATCGATAAGGACAAAGGTTTTAACCCCACTTTTTGCTTTATGTGCCAAACATTTTGTCAGTTACAGTTGCTATAGCCGAATGATTAACAATACTGTGGTATTGCTTTGCTCCACCATTAATAGGTCTGACCAAAACGTTCATCACAATTTGCCCACAAGTACATTTCATGATCGCGTCAGTCAGAACTGAACCCAAGCTTTAGCCCATCCATCGCTGCCCTTTTTTGGCATAACCCTATTTAAGGCGGGGTTTTAGCGCCATGCTTTTAATAAAACCACAAATAAATTCTCGTTCAATTGGGAATTGCTTCCTGTGGCCCATAATGATGTTATTAAGCCAAACCCCCCTTTTGTTGGCTAAAGATTTATCACCCTTTTTTGCAAAAACATAAGGAAAAAAAATTATGTACTCAGTCGCAAATGGAACAGATTTCATCGACAGTGCTGAAAGCGAAAAACGGATAAAACCCCATTGATAGACGTGGATACAAAATATGTATGAACGTATGAATATGTATGTATTATGTAATATGTATTATTTATGTTATATTATGTAATATGTATTATTTAGCCACCACAATTAACAAATGTTTCTTTTATCTATATGAAATAGATATTTATTTTTGAAGGCTGAGCAGCTGGTACAGTTATTATAAAGCACATTTTAAACATAAAAAACATGTGTAACTGCACTTTTAATCATGAAAGCCTGAGTAGCCAGTAGAATTAATAATTAATCTAGAGTGCACTTCAAATCATAACACTTAACCTGCAGTTGATGTGACCAGTTACATTGAAGAATTGCATCTTTAATTAGAACAATTGAACATCATAGTGTTTTTCAAAAGTGGGGTTTTATCCATAGAGCAAATGAATGAGTGGGTTTTTTTCTGATGGGGTTATGTCTGATGGGGTTTTGTCCTGGATTCGGTGAAAGCGCGCCATCACCCCCCCCCCCCAAATCAATTGTAACTCATAGCATTCTCAGTGAGTAACCTACACCTTGCAAACAGCAAAACTCGGAGACCATTTTGTAACTATATATAATTGAGGCTCCAGACAGGGATCAGCCAGCCCGGATCTCAATGGCCAGACTTGGATCTGCTCTCAAAACACACAGGAACAAATTTGTCTGTATTTATTACACATATACAGAGGAGGGAATTTTTGTAAGTACCCCCCCCCCCCCAACCCCCCTGTAGTTATTTTTGTTATGTCTTTTCTGTTATTCTTGTTGGTGACAGAACTGGCTTTTTTCTGCGGGCACAGAACTTCAAAGTGACTTTGAACTTGCAGGGATTAAAGGGACCTGGCCTCTTTTGCCAAACAAATCTCTAATGTGGGTTTGCTATTAGTCATAATGTGCTGTCAAATATTTAATTACTCAACCCCAAATATTCAGTCATTGCAAAAAAAACTGATATTACTAAAGGGAAAAGGGAACATATACGTATAACTAAATGTTGCATTCTGGCACCCCAGATTAACAGGATATGAAATTAAAAGCATATTTTTAAAGTTGAATTTGAATCATACAGGACAATACATTGAGTGAAATTTTTATGGAGAATATTGTGTGTTTTTAACCCAAAAAAAATGTGAATTCTTATTAAACCCCAGACCAAAGGTTTTAGATTTTAGTAAAATTTAAATTAAAAACTAAACTTACATCTTAATTCTATATTTAATATACATGCAATGGTGTATTTTAAATGCAAACTATTTGTTTATCCTTTAAGCAAAATATTGTGAATTGGTCCATTTTAACAAAGAATATTTCTGTAGTTTGCTAACCCCCCCCCCCCCCCCCCCCAAGTCTGTAGTAACTAGATTGGGCCAACTCGGCGCCAACATATCCCCAGACAGGTCATCACTCACGCCACAGGTTTTGATCGGGAATTTTTTAAAACATAATTACCCATTATTATATGAACTTCAGCACATCAATCTACTCTGTTTATATCTTCCAAGGAAGATGGTGTATCCCCAGACGCCGAATACATAACTCAAATTATATTTTCAATCTTCCTGCAATGATAACTCTAAACCTATTTTCAAAGTATTTAAATGATTGATGATTGAATGTCCATTCTAAAATAATAATCCCAAAAGAGCATATCTGTTTCTATATTTGTTGACAAATAAAATATTATTTTTAACTCAACTCATCATACTTTTCAATCTTCCTTCAAAGTATTTAAATGATTGATGATTCAATGTCCATTCTAAAATTCATAATCCCAAAAGCGCATATCTGTTTCTATATTTGTTCACAAATAAAATATTATTTTAAAAAAAATTATTTATATTATTATTTTATTATATTATTTTTAGAATTTGCAAATTGTTTTCAGTTATTAATTTCCTCTATACCTATATATGTGGTCCATATATATGCAACCTAAATATGTGACACAATCTCAGTTCTGACTCCCCTTTGTGTTATATGTAATGAAGCCCACCACCTCCCACCCCCACCCCTCTCCCCTTCTCCACACCTCTCTCACTATTACACAAGATCTGCAACCCCATTGAGTTCTTTGTTTCTCATCTGATATCATTAAATACCTTTGTTTATTTAGTGTCACTCAATATAGCTGGAGGTCCCAGAGGTGGGTGGGGGGAATCCGGGTGGGGGATGCATAAATGGTAAACAAACAATCTATATAAAAGTGTTATGGGGTACTCAAATACAAAAAGAATTGAGAATTTTAAGTATGTGATTATCAACTGAAATGAGTTCATAACTGTAGGAGCTGTGTCAAAATTAACTGAGGCAAGTCGAATAAAACTGGGCTAGTTGAGGGTTAAAAATCCCCTAGTTTTACTACATAAGGATATAATTTCATTAATATTGGGACTTAAAGCTCACTTAAAGTGTCCATTTTGTCTACTTGAATATGTTTAACCAGTTTCATTTTAAAAAGTTAAAAACTCAGCAAGCAGAGGTATAACACACAAAAATAAGTTCTTAAAAGACTAAGATAGCCATAACATTATTAATATTCAAAATTTAAATAGACAGGCATTTCCTTTTAAAAATTCAAAGATTTCAGCTCTATAACCCACATAGTTTGACAGTTACTGGGCTTTAAAGTGGCATAATGTCCATAAATTGGGTTTCTGTGGGCATTTTACAATTGTTAAAGAGACCTTAGCAATTAAACAACAGATCTGAAACTTTTTGGGGGACATACATAACAAACAAAAATTATATATAATACAGTTTAAGACTTGTCACACTAAGCATTTCCAAATAACAGGGCAAAATACGGAAAAAATGTCCAAAAAGGCACTTGGGCGAGTGTCTATGGCCCTCATACACAGGTTAAATGTCTACTAAAAACCTTGATTTTCGGCATATGTAAAAAGGACATAATAATGCATTCCCAGATGGGATTTCAGCTCCATCAATCATATAGTTTAACAGTCACAGGGCTTAAAGGTGGTAAAAAGTCCAAATATTGGGTCTCTGTGGGCCTTTTAGAGATCTCGATGTGGCTTTCAAATTAAAGCTTCAGACTTAAAATTTGTTACATACTAAGATTACACATAGAATATGTATCTAATAAAGTTTGAAACTTCTGAGACTTACCATTTCCAAGTTACAGAGCAAAATATGTGAAAAATGTCTTAAAAGGGTCACTCAGGTGGGTGTTTAAGGTCCTCATACACAGGTTAAATGTCTACTTGAAGCCTTGATTTTTGGCACATGTAAAAAGAACATAATAATGTATTCCCAGATGAGATTTCAGCTCTATCAGTCACATAGTTTAACAGTCACAGGCCTTAAAATTGGCAAAAAGTCCAAATACTGGGTCTTTATGGGGCCTTCTAGAGACCTAAATGTGGCCTTCAAATTAAAGCCTCAGACTTAAAATTTGTCACATACTAAGATTACACATAGAATATGCATCTAATACAGTTTGAAACTTCTTAGACTTACCATTTCCAAGTTACAGGGCAAAATATGTGAAAAATGTCTAAAAATGGTCACTCGGGTGGGGATTTATGGTCCTCATACACAGGTTAAATGTCTTCTTAAAGCCTTAATTTTTGGCACATATATAAATAACATACTAATATCTTCCCAGATAGGATTTGAGCTCTATCAGTCACATAGTTTGACAGTCACAGGGCTTAAAAGTAGCAAAAAGTCCAAATATTGTGTCTTTGGGAGCCTTTTAGAGACCTCAATTTGACCTTCAAAATTAAAGCTTCAGACTTAAAATCTGTTACATACTAAGATTACACACAGAATATATATCTAATACAGTTTGAAACTTCTCAGACTTACCATTTCCAAGTTACAGGGAAAAAGATGTGAAAAATGTCTTATAAGGGTCACTCGGGTGGGTGTTTATGGTCCTGATACACAGGTTAACTGTCTATTAAAGGCCTAAATGTTGGGGCACATATAAGAAAACACATAGATATATTCCCAGATGATATTTAACTTAGATGAGAGACATAGTTTGAAAGCTACAGTGCTTGAAAGTGGCAAAAAGTGCATAAATTGGGTCTCTGTGGGCACTTTTGAGACCTTAAGTCGACCCCTTTGGGTAAACCTACAGCCCTAAAATTTTCTACAGACAAGGATTACATATCAAAGTTATACCTAGCGCAGTTTGAGACTCATCAGAATTACCACTTCCAAATTATAGTGCAAAATATGTGAAAAGTATAGCAAAAAATCCCCAAGTGGGGGTATTTATGGGCCTCAAACACAATTTTCTCCTCAACTTAAAGTCGTGATTTTCGGCACATGTACTAAGAACATATTAATGTGTTGTCAGGTAAAATTTCAGCCAGCTGAGCATCATAGTTTGTGACCTACAGGGCTCTAAGTGGCCAAAAGTCCAATTTCTGACCTTAAGGTGGCCATAAGTTCTTTTTTACTGGGAGTTTAAGGTCACCTTAAAATAGGGATCTTCCTTTGGGCACCCTTAACATGTGTACCAAGTTTGAAAAAAAAATATTAATTTGTTTTTGAGTTATCGCGTCCACAAGGAAATTTCTACGGCGGCGGCGGCGGCGGCGGCGGCGGCGGCGGCGGCGGCGGCGCGACGGACCTGAATCCAATATATCCCCGACTTTCGTCTGGGGATATAATTATTTAAAGCATATATTAAAATTTAATATAAGCTACTGACCCCAGGCATTTGCACACCAGGACACAGCCATGCCATATGTCTTATGTTAAAGGGAAAGAACTGAAGCCAAGAACTCAGCCTGACACCTCTCAGTCTTCTATTTAAGGAAAAGATTTTAGCCAAATACTCAGTCTGAGACCTCTCAAGTTTTATATTGAAGGCAATAATTTGAACCAAGCACTGAATCTGAGATATTTCAATCTTATATTTAAGAGAAAAAATAAGCCAAAAACTCAGCCTGACACCTTTCAGTCTTATATTGAAGGCAATAAGTTGAACCAAACACTGAGTCTGAGATATTTCAATCTTATGTTTAAGACAAAAAAATTAAGCCAAAAACTCAGCCTGACACCTATCAGTCTTATTATTAAGGCAAAAAAATTAACCCAAAGACTCAGTCTGCCACATCAAGCCAATCGAAAGCACTGTAAGAAGCATGCTGATTGGTCGATTTGGAGTCCTGATTTCAGGCAGAAAAATCTGTGCGATTACCCATTGAAAAGGACTCTCGACAGAATAGCTGACTGGAGGTACTGTTGGCCATATACATTTAAACTCTAAGTTCGGGAGTTTTACATCCCCGTTCAATAGCCAGGGTCATATCGGGACAGGTCCTCAGCATTTGTCACTTGTGGGACTCGAACCCACACACTGAGGTGACGGCCTGTGATTAGATGCCAAAACTTGCTGACCAACTAGGCCACCGAGGACCTCTCCCAAATACATTTAGAACTTGCTCTTGTGTCAATGCACGTTTGAACTAGAGGACTCAGGGGGCACAAAACTCCGCCGAGACCCAACAGCTTCAATAATACTGCTTATCAGCGCAGTGATGAAAAAAAGTCTGTGAAAAAACAGAATTCCTGTATCCAGACGGTGACCCGGATTGCTACCACAATCTAATCAGCTGTTTGTGTGCCAATGTTTGGCATTTGCTGAAAATTTCATCAAAAATTTGTCCAGAAGAGATTTTGCAAACAGACAGACAAAAGCATCCTCCGCCAATTACATAACCTTCTTGATGGATGTAATAAATGGAAGTTCATATTAACAAGCAGAATGGTTGTAGAGTTACTAAAATCTCAATTAATTCTATTTATTTATTTGGGTTTTAACATCACTTTCAACACACTGTACAGGTTTATATCATGACGGGTAGTTTTGTGGGCAGAGGAAGCCAGTACATACAGTTGGTGTCAAGGTTCTGTACTGTAAACTGCCGACCGTCAGTAAGCAACTACCAAGTTTCCCACATGGGGTCCGGGGTTTGAACCACTGACCTCAGAGGTGGGAGGCGAGTGTGTTACCACTGCTCAACCACAGCCCCTCAATAAATTGAATATGTGAATATTAAATTTAAATCTATAATCCAACATGAACCATTTTGCATGTTCTAAAATATAAACAGGCCTGTTTAAACAGTTGCATGGGACGTAAAAAAACCCCAAAACTTTTACCTTTGACCTCAAAGTATGAATAAAATTCACACTGAAGGTCTTGTGGAAATATAACTTGTCACCAGTAAAGCCTATTTGTACAGACTTAGATCTCCAAATGACTGCTAATTGCGGCGAGTTTATCCAAGTTGTTAGACCTATCAATCAACTTTAGGGGGGGGGGGAGAAATTGGAAGAAAAAAGTTTAAATATATATATCTACATATATATATAAAAATCCACAAGTAAAACCTCTGTACACAATGAGCAATAAAAGAACCACTCTCAAGAGTGAGATGGACTTCTGTGTATGAGGGCAGGTCTGTTTGATGTTTTAAGACCTGTGGAGAGTGCTATACACTTTTTAAGTCCAATCTTTTTTGTCTGTGTCCCGCATTTTAGTAAGAGCCCGAAGAAACCTCTTCAAGTGACTCTTGGGGGAATTTCCGCGGCAGCCATATTTGTGGTCGTCTTTTGCAAATTCCACCACGGTTTATGTCAATATTTGAAAGTGACAAATAATTTGCTCATTGTCTGGCCCGTGTGGCAGAAGGGGAGGGGGCTTTTTTGTCACTTTTTCTTGAGGTGAAACGGGGGGGGGGTGGTTGGTTGCATGTGAGCTAATTGTCTGGTAAAATCAACTGAAAGATTTTGCCACAGCACTTAACAGAAGAAAGGGGGCTTTTTTGGGACGGTGATGGTATCTAGTGTTTTGCCCATTTCTTTAATATTCCTTTCATGGCCCGGGCGTTTATTCCACACAATTAACCCGCTTTGTGACAGGTGTAACATGGCAGAGATTGGGGGAGTGGGGGGAGGTATTCTGTTGGGAACTCCACCTCTCTGTTTGTTCTATTTGCACGGCACTCGAGTGAAGAGGGGCAGGCCTGCTGAACATCCGGGGATAAACACACAAGAGGCCTGTCTGCTGGGGCTTAGAGATCACCCAAGAAACTCCAGAGCTAATAATGTGTAACAATATTGTCTTCAAACACTTCAGATAAGGTTAGTTATATATGCATATATACATTTTCCTCTGTTGGTGCAGAAGATATCTGACCTATGTGGACAAGTAACTAATACCTTTGGCATTTATTTTCTTATATATTTGGGGTTTTACATCGCTTTCAACACTGTATAGGTCATATCACGACTTGTAGTTTCATGGGCAGAGGAAACCAGTACATACAGTTGGTGTCAAGGTTCTGTACTGTAAACTGCTGACCAACGGCAAGGAACTATCAACTTTCCCACTTGAGGTCAGGCTGGGATTCGAACTCTGCTCTCAGAGGTGGGAGGCGAGTGTGTTACCACTGCACTACCTGCCCCTCCCGACCACTTTGGCATTTGCTCAATCATTCTGACTAATCTTCCTCCTTAGAGTTTCCTTAGAGATTAAGTGCTGTAAAAGTGTACTTAGAAGTAGATTTGGCTGTCACGTCTGGGGGTTCAATTCCAGCTATAACATTCTTGTGGGAACTTGTACTATATGATAGGTCAGGGGCCAGTTTTAACGAAGCCTCCTTTGGGAAGGACCTCCTTTAGTAAAGGAAGGTCATTTTTTTAATTTCACAAAGCCTCCTTTAATTCTCCTTACCAAAGGACTTCCTTCAAACTTAAGGAGGGAGCAAATGTTCTTTAAAGTTATTAAACATTCCTTGAAGGACACTTCCTTAAATTTACAATAGGTCCTTAGCTTCCATGAAATTTAACGCAGTTTTCAATGTCTCCTTTAAGGAAGGAGGCTTTGTGGAAACTGACATGTTTTAAAGGAGGGAGAAATTGAAGGAAATCCTTTATTTTAAGGAGGCTTTCCTTACAATTATTTCTGTACGAATTTGGTTTCTGGTTGACGACTTTGCCCCCATGCACCAGAAAGGAGACCTTCTATTGGGCGGATGAGCCGGCCTGCATGTCTATCCAGGCCCCTATCCTGCTTGATACCTCAAGCCTATATGTTTTAGTACAGATTGCGAGTGATTGCTGGAGGTTTTTCAAATGTATCAAAAAATCCCTCTTGAATGTAAAGTGCCAGGTTGACGTTTATCGAACCGCGGCCTAGCCCAATGAGAATCCCTCTGAATGCATTCTACTGAAATACGTAGGTCCTCACTGGCCCTAGTGGGTTGGCAAGTTTGTGACATCTAATCACAGGCTGTCACACCTCTGTGTGTGGGTTCAACTCCCACAAGTGGCAAATGCTGAGGACCTGTCCCAATATATGACCCTGGCTGTTGAACTGGGAGGTAAAACCTCAACTTTACCTCTCTACTGAAATACAAAGTGAATCAGAACTGAAGGCAAGACCAGCCAGTCTGTGACCCCTTGTGTATTAAAAATGAAGAAAAGGAGGGTTTGGGAGGACATTCATGCTGGGTTCTAGACTATGTCGTCATAGATCCCTGCTACAAATTGTTGATAGCACATAATTATCGGGAACAATTTCTCTCCAGAATGGCTGGGAACGACAAGAAATGTATCTTGTATAATGTGACTTAGTACCTGATACGACTTTGTATGTTGCATATACATGACTTAGTATATGACTTAGTATTTTGCACACATGACGCACATGTGACCTAGTATCTTGTATATACAATTTAGTATGTGACTTTGTATCTTATATATACAACTTAGAACACAAGTATCTTGTATATATGACTTGTCAATTAGCGTCTTGTATATATGATTTAATGATATATATGTCATGACAGAACTTCCAATCTGACAGAATTTCAAATTCTGTCAACAGAACTTGCAATCCTTGTATTTGATTGGTTTAAATGGATTTAAAGTTCTGTCATGACATATACAACTTAATATAAAATAAACTTTGACAGATACTAAATTATCAGTTTTTTTACTAAATCGTATATACAAGTTTTTACTTTGTATATATATATGACTTAGTCAAAAATACAAGTGACTAATTTGACTATTCAGCTTAATACTCCATAAGTTTGACAGGTTCAGAGCTTTTTGTAATGCGGGGCGTGTTTTATGGCTTACCTCTCCCGATCACTCGTGGTGATGTCTACTGCTCTCCCCTCGTAATGTAAGGAGTCCTTGCTGTGACTTCCGTCCTCGTCCCAGCCCTCCGTCACCCGGAGCTTCACGCCGGGCCACTGGTTCATCACGGAGATGGCCAGCGTGTTCAGCTTGTCCTTGCATCGCTGAAAGGTCAACGTGAATCGAGGTCAGTATACAGTGGGGGATGTTTGATTTAAGAAGAGTAGGGAAAAGACATATTGGGTCTGATTTTATGACAGCATAGAAACTAAACCATATGAATATGCAACCTTGTTAAATGTCTTCATAAAGTCCATAAAGGGATTATATTTTTTTAATTCCAAGGTATCCCCTAACTGTGGATAATATGTGTTACAAATGTAAGATCTGTGCTAATTTTTGCAGTATTTCATTAATTATGTAACCTAAAAACATGTTCCACACTTCATTACAAAGATATGTTTGCTAGATTTATACACACAAGCCATTTAAAATCTTTTTAAGCGAGACTTTTCATTAAAAATACATACTTTGTAATGTTTACCATTTTGTATTTGAGTTTTTGTATTTTGTATTTGTATTTATACTCGGCACAATATCTCCATGTACTGTATGTATACTCCCATTATACATGTACAGTCCAACTGTCAAATTACTGACATTCCCCCCTAAGTGAAAGACAGAGGCTCAAGGATGACCATTTATCAACATCCCTGAGGTTCTTTAACCTGCCACTGGGGATAGGACCCAAAGACAGAGAACTGCCATTTTAAGTGGTCATCCGAGTCACTATGTATCTGCCTGTACCTGGGTTTGAACCCACGTCCTCTGTGTTCCTAGGCGAGTATGTTACCCACTAGAACACAGTGGTACCATGAATAAATTCTCGTGAAGATGGTAAATTTGGCAGGGTTTGTTTGTTTGACCTGTTTGACTGTCTGATCATTTGCAAAATTAATTAAAAAATTATCCGCAGATTTCGACGAAATGTTTCCTACAATCACACATGCAGTAAATGATTAAATTTTGCTGGTCATCTGGATCAACATCTGGATCCAGCAATTTTTAAAGGATTTTTTTTTATCACAGCACTCATAAGCAATATAGGAGGTGTTGGACCTTGGCGGAGGTGTGCACTCTCTGAGTTGTTCTCTAGTTTTGTTATTTATTTATTCAGGGTTTTACGTCACTTTCAACACTGTACAGGTCATATCACAACGGGTAGTTTTGTGGGCAGAGGAAACCAGTACATACAGTTGGTGTCAAGGTTCTGTACTGTAAACTGCCGACCAACAGCAAGCAACTACCAGCTTTCCCACTTGAGGTCGGGTCGGGATTCGAACTCCAATCTCAGAGGTGGGAGGCGAGAGTGTTACCACTCTTCCACCAAGGTCACTTCCCCCTCTAGTTTTGTTATGTTATTGTGAAAATTATTACACCAAAATTTCTAAAATCTCATCCTTTGAGCAATGTAACCTTAGATGGTCGGTGTCTACTAGTAGAAAAGTCTTACAACGGGTCCACCCTTCAATGGGTACACAATCAAATAGAAGTTCTTTTCTAGAATATTTTAAAAAGTTTTCTTTCCAATTGGTTTTAAATTCATAGTAAATCCCCCATTCAGATTATGTTTCCATTGATGTAACAATGGCTATCACACTTACATCTGATGTAACAAACAGTTTCCTATTGTCGGGGCACTCTAGATAATAACTTCTTATACCTTTGCCTTTATTAAATTGTCACACAATTATTATACACTTTTCTGTATGACATACAAATTATGCACAGAATTTTACAATAGATGGAGTGATTTACTTTCACACAAAAGAAGGTGTTTTTTTGTACAAAGAGAATCTTTAAAGAGATTCATGCATTGTGATTAGGAATCCAAAACATACATATTGTCATTTCAATACAGACAGTATATATATATATATAATGGTAAGTTTGCAAATATATATATGGGTTTATAATTTGAACTTGTGTATTCAGCTTAAACCCATTTTTTTGTTCATGTAAGTTTTACATGATATATCAGTAAAGTAGGTTTTGTTCTATTTCTATATGTTCAGAGGAGATATATTTCTTAAGTATCTTTGTTTTTATTTGAACATGTTAACATGATATATATGTTTGAAGCATATTTTTTTCTGTTAACAAAATGTTTGTTAAAACCATCAATTTTTTACCTCTGTCAAGGAAGACTTATTTTCATGACCGTTTGTCTGTCTGTTCGTCCAATCTGACAATGGGTCTTGGTCCAACTTAGATCCCATTAAATTAAATCTGGGTACAACAAAAAAATCCAGATTTTCCAATTAATTTTAGGAGTCTTGGAAAAGATCTGCACTCTGCGAGTTCTGTTGTTCTGTATGTTTACATGAAATGTATAATTAAAAGCTTAATTATATCTATTCATTTATAGCTGTTTTCATGATATAAGTTTAAATCATCTTTATTTCCTTGATATGTTGATGTGACACATGTTCATCTTGATTTTATTTCTGTTTGTTTACAAGATACATGTTTAAATTATCTTTATTTTACTTCTATCTTCACTTCACTTCTGCTTCTGCAAATGAGCTTATAATGTCACTGCATGGTCTTCCATAAGAACCTTCCTCTGCCTATAAACTTGTAATGTCAATGCATGGTCTTACATAAGAACCGTCCTCTGCCTATAAACTTGTAATGTCACTGCATGGTCTTACTTAAGAACCTTCCTCTGCCTATAAACTTGTAATGTCACTGCATGGTCTTACATAAGAACCTTCCTGTGCATATAAACTTGTAATGTCACTGCATGGTCTTACATAAGAACCTTCTTCTGCCTATAAACTTGTAATGTCGATGCATGGTCCTACATAAGAACCTTCTTCTGCCTATAAACTTGTAATGTCAATGCATGGTCTTACATAAGAACCGTCCTCTGCCTATAAACTTGTAATGTCACTGCATGGTCTTACTTAAGAACCTTCCTCTGCCTATAAACTTGTAATGTCACTGCATGGTCTTACATAAGAACCTTCCTGTGCATATAAACTTGTAATGTCACTGCATGGTCTTACATAAGAACCTTCTTCTGCCTATAAACTTGTAATGTCGATGCATGGTCTTACATAAGAACCTTCTTCTGCCTATAAACTTGTAATGTCAATGCATGGTCTTACATAAGAACCTTCCTCTGCCTATAAACTTGTAATGTCACTGCATGGTCTTACATAAGAGCCGGTGTCTGCCCCTCTACCAATGTATAGTTAAATATCATGAAAGAAATAGAAACAAAGAGATATAAAAGTTTGTATAATCTTATCAGTGATATAAAGTTGTAACGCCCTTGCCTCCCACTCCTGCTATTACAGGGTTCAAATCTGGAACTAAGTGGGATATTGCAGCAGTTTGCAGTTACTTGCCTTTGGAGAGGGTTTTCAGTTCAATGTTTCAGTTTAGTGTGCAGAGTTCTCCTCCACTCTAACAACTACGTGCTTTTAGGCTATAGAGTGCATCGAAAGCAACTTTACACCTGTGTTAAAAAATCCCTCGCGATACCATCTAAACAACGCCTTAAAATGAGGGCTAAATTCCTATTTAAGACCCAACTTTTACAAATTGTTGACACAACTTATGACAAGTGATACATTGTAGAATTTACCCCCTCCTCTCACCCCAAGTGAAAGTTATAGGTGACATTTGACAAGCTCGTGTGTACACATGGGTTTTGTTTTCCCCTCACTTATTACATGCTGTCATAATATCGCCCAATCACTCGGCCCATAGACGGGCTTGATGGGTCCTGACAGAGAAATTACACCCCCCCTGTGAAATGCACACCCTAATTGCAAAGGGGGTCACAATAAGCAAATTATGGGTTATCTGCCTTTGTACACAATAAACAAGGAGGCATACTAACACCCTCTCGTTTTTTTATGGACACCTATGCATCATGTTAACAAGAGGCATCATTTAAGTCATAATTGAGATATTGCTCAGATGATGGGTTCTGGGGCCATTCCTATTTTGCAACAAGCTAAACGACACCATACGGGGCTTTCACAGTACCCCGGACGAATGGAGGCAAAGGGACCGTATTTTATACATACAATTTCAAACTTTAACCAGCTGTATTTCAGCTGCTTTAGTGCGTAACAAATTCTCCACAGAAATTTTTGTGTAGTCAAACCGATTTAAATGTAAATATATTCACACTATGGGGCTTTCACACTTCCCCAGACGGGGTTCATATTTATCCTATTTCAAGCTTCACCATTGCATTTCAGTGGCTTTAGTTGGTAATTAATTCTCCACGAGAATCTTAATGTAGGTATTCAGTTCAAAAATAAACATATTACTGCTTCGATTTTTGTGTGAATTGTTGTATAAAATTGATATATAAATTTAACAGTTTAAAATCAAGTTTACGTCAAGGACACACAAAACTCATTGCAGAGAGTTATTTATTTATTTATTAAATTGGATTTTAGGTTGCCTTCAACACTGTACTGGTCATATTACGACAGGTAGTTTTGTGGGCAGAGGAAACCAGTACATACAGTTGGTCAAGGTTCTGTACTGTAAACTAAGCAACTACCAATTTTCCCACATAATGTCCGGGGTTTGAACTGCCGACCTCAGAGGTGGGAGACGAGTGTGTTACCACTGCACCACCGTGACCCTTTAGAATTGCAGTGAAAATAAGTGAAAATGTTTAAGTAGCAAAGGTGCATATTTTTTTTCTAAATCTCAAAAACTTCAGAAAATTCACCTTTTGGCCAATTTCTGAAAAAAAATTCTTGATTTAATAAGGTTTTCTCCTTATTCTGGCAAAAGACTCCAACAGTTGGAGAGAATATGAGAGAATTCTGGCCCAGAACGGAGAAGTGTGAAATAGGCTTTTAAATCCATTCATATATTTATTTAGTGTTTAGCAATGGCAGGGAATTTGGCAGAATTTATTACTTTCACTGTATGTGTGTAGGGTTTGAAGGGGGGGGGGGGCTCTTCCTAAATGCTTAGATTTTCCCCCCAAATGTTTTATGAGTAGCCTTTGGGGATGTTTAAAACTCACAAATACTTTCTTTCATAAAATCAGGTTTACATTTCAAAGAGACTGATAGCTTTCAATTGAAAGAATGGCAAAGTATTTTTTACCAGTTTCTGCCAATATAATCGTTTAAACTTAATCTTTCTTGCTAATTTCTTTGGAATCATGTTGAAATTGAGTCTTTTAATATCGATTTTAAAAGCTCCTATAATTACCAATCAATACTTAATCATCACTGGTTGCTTTGCAAATTTGGCAGCCTCCTAAAATTGGCACTAAATGAAACAAATGATGAATTTTAAACCCGAGCCAAGCAGGAACATAGATATATACTTTAATTTGTAAACTGTATGTTGATTGGTCAATTAGTTCGTCTATTTTGGTGTAAAGTCTATTCAAAGGTCGCGCTTTTCCCAATGCATATTCTTAATCATCAAAACTTCATTATGAAACAGTTAAAACAACTGTAAATAACAAACTTCTGTTTTTGGTAAAGTTACTGCTCAGGACAGTATAGCTTTGCAGTAATTTACAATAAGAAAATCACTCCAATGGTGGAATCCTTTTCCCCTTTTAATCAAATTAGATCAAAGCAATTGTTTATTATGGTAAATTTTATGGTTAGCACTACAGGACTCAAAGCACTATTTGACCCATCCTGACTACACAAGTACAGTCCAAGCTCTCTAGTGACTGACATTCCAACCCTAACTGAAAGACAGAGGCTCAAGGATGACCATTTATCAATGTCCTTGAGGTTCTTTAGCCTGCCACTGGGGAGAGTACCCAATGACATAGGATCGCCATTTAAAGTGGTCATCCAGGCTACTATGTATCTGCCTGTACCTGAGTTTGAACCAAAGTCCTCTGTGGTCCAAGATGAGTGTGTTACCCGCTAGGACACAGTGGCAGATGGAGTTGGTCTGATTATGAAGCACTAGGATTATAAGACCTGTTTTTTTTTTAAGTTAGGGCAAAAACAATATTCAACCGGTCTGTGTCTCCTCTATTTAGGTTAAATCTGGTACATGGTGATTCGTATAATAGTTTACCAACAAATGTCAGATTTCAATGAGGCCCTGAGTAGCCTAGTGGGTCAGCAGGTTTGGTATCTAATCACAGGCTGTCACCTCTGTGTGTGGGTGTTTGACTCCCACAAGTGACAAATGCTGAGGACCTGTCATAATATGATGCTGACTGTTGAACGGGACATAAAAACCCTAGTAGTAGTAGGAGTTAGTAGTAGCAGTAGTAGTTAGTAGTAGTATTAGTAGTACTAGTCAGTAGTAGTAGTTAGCAGTAGTAGTAGTTAGTAGTAGCAGTAGTAGTAGTAGTTAGTAGTAGCAGTAGTAGTAGTAGTAGTAGCAGTAGCAGGGGTAGTAGCAACAGTAGTAGTAGTAGTAGTTAGTAGTGGTAGTAGCAGTAGTGGCAGTAGTAGTAGTAGTAGTTGTTAGTAGCAGCAGAAGCAGCAGTAGTAGTGGTGATAGTGGCAGCAGTAGTAGTAGTTAGTAGTACTAGTAGCAGCAGTAGTGGCAGTAGTAGTAATAGTTAGTAGTAGTAGTTGTTAGTAGCAGCAGCAGTAGTAGTGGTGATAGTGGCATGGTTAGTAGTACTAGTAGCAGCAGCAGTAGTAGTTTAATAAATGTAATAAAAATAGTTTGGATTCCAGTACTCAGTTTTTTAAACTTTTTTTTTCTTATTTATTTATTTTCACTCCACCACCTATTTTGTATTTATTTGCCTTTATTGTTTATTTTGTTTATTTACTTTTCTTTTCATGCATGTCTCATTTTTCAGGATGGGGGGAGGTTAGAAAATTTCTAAATTTCTTTCCAAATAGATGCCAATTTTATACAAAACCATTTGAAGCAACAATCCACTTAGCATCACTGTCCATGTGAATTGGGTGACATTATAGACTTGTGTTGAGAATTGATAAGCCGCAACTAAAGGAACTGAAATGAAGTTGCTATGTTTTTTGTGTGTGGGAAAGTTCCCCAGTGAGCTGACCCGGTGTCCATGTTGAGCACCAACTCGCGATTGGGAGCATCTCAAGATTGTCCTGCGCAAACTTAAGATGCTTACCTAAGGCTGTGATTTGCTAATTAATTTAGGTCTACTAATAATTGATTGGCTCATTTTAGTGACAATACACCAACAATTATAGAAGTGCAATTAAGAATCTGAGAAAGTGTTCAGACAACACTTTACACAAACAAATTCCTTTAATTAGAATAATCAAAGAGTTTTATATTCAATACAACTGTAATCCTTTCCTCTAAATCCAGCCATGTTTAGAGCTAAAAAGACAACTCCAAACATATCATCTTAAGTCTGGGCAGCACCAACTCGAGATGTTCTGAACAAACTCGAGATGTTTACCTCAACTCAAGATCTCGAGTTTGTGCGAGGACAATCTCGAGATGTTCCTGATCGTGAGTTGGGGCCTAACATCCACACTCCAGACTCTATCAGTGCGGTGACAATCTCCATGCTTTTAGAACTTCTGTCATGCTGATTTCAATGCTAATTTCAAGGTATTTAATCTACATAAAAGCCGCATTTACCGAGGCATAGCTCTGAATTAATTCGATACTCTGTTGTTAGAGCTACCTTAATTTTTGTTTATTCGTCATTGCTTTGTGGATGTTTGTTAAATTGTAATTCAATTAAAAAGCCTTTTCTTTTTTGTCATTGATTTGGTGTTGGTTTTACATACCTTTCAATGTATTATATAGGATCATATCAGGTTTTTGAAGGGGTGGAGGACAGAAGTGCATACCAGTTGCATACCCAGCCCATTATCTCCTTGTACTACAGCACTCACGCTGTCAATTTGACTGATCTTGGCTACACAAGTACAGCCCAAGCTCTCTAGTGACTGACATTCCCCCCTAACTGAAAGACAGAGGCTCAAGGATGACCATTTATCAACGTCCCTGAGGTTCTTTAGCCTGATACTGGAGATAGGACCCAATGAAAGAGGACCACCATTTGAAGTGGTCATCCGAGTCACTATGTGTCTGCCCATTGGTCACCAGCTAGAAACTTACAACTAATACCATGCCCCACACATTGTACAGGCAATGTAAAGAGTAGGTTGAAGGGATGGAGCAAACCAGTGCATACTAGTTGGTGTCTGCCATAGCAACCTCCTTAATCTTATAGAAGGCTTTTAAATGGTGATAATGCAATTTCTACAGGCAATTGGTGCCCTAAACCTACATAGCCAATCAAAGTGAGCCTAACACTGGTTTATTTTTGTGTTGTAGATACTGATTGGTCAGGATATTAGTTTATTGCTTATTTAACTCTGTGGCAATTTAAGGTGTTTGCCTAATTACTAAGGCAAGCAGTCAAACTCTGTGAATGTTAAAATGAAAGCTGCCATTGTGGCCTAGTGGGTAATGCATTTGCAAACGAACTCAGAGGACGTGGTTCAAACCCAGGTACAGGGAGATACACAGTGGCTGGGATGGCCACTTAAAATGGCGGTCCTCTGTGATTGGGTCCTATCCCCAGTGGCAGGCTAAAGAACCTCAAGGATGTTGATAAATGGTCATCCTTGAGCCTCTGTCTTTCAGTTAGGGGAATGTCAGTAACTTGAGAGTTGGGCTGTACTTGTGTAGACGGATATTGAGCAATTTGAGTCCTGTAGTACATGGAGATATTGCACTAAGTATAAAATACAATACAGTACAATGAAAACTGTTTAATCAACATAACAACTTTACATTAACTTAATGGTTGAATGAGTCAGATCTGTGTTAAGAAGGTTTAGGTTCGAGTACAAACAATGTTCATCGGGAGATAATATTTTTTGTAAAGATATAAATATTTAAGGATGAAAAAAGAAACATTTTGTACTTTGGTAATGCCAGACTTCATTGATTTCCAGGGAGCATTGTGTGACCCAGATAAACACAATGAACTCTGCATGTGGTGACCCCTTTTATTGGGACACAGGTAATGTTACCACATATGGTAAAGTTCAAATAGTTAAAGCATTCATTCACTGTTTGTCGTTTGTTTTTAAAATATTCCATAACATTCCATAACTGATTGTAGAGTTTTCAGCAATTTAAGGACAGAATAAATGTTGTTTTTAATGTTTATATAAATACTACGAGAAGAATATCTGACACGGTGATAAAGGGATAACACACCTGTCATTTGAGCTGGTTAAATTAAAACAAATGTATAATACTGGATATGTTATTGAGAATTGTTAGTCAAAAATTTACCAAAATTAGACCAATAAACTGATCAATACATCTACAACAATTGCTTATTTCATTTTTTGTTTTACGTCACACCTAGTACCTTATCAGTTATATTGTGATTGGTAGTTTTATGGGCAGAGGAAACCAGTACATACAGTTGGTGTCAAGGTTCTGTACTGTAAACTGCCGACCATTGGGCAAGCAACTACCAACTCTCCCACTTGAGGTCGGGTCGGGATTCGAACTCTGATCTCAAAGGTGGGAGGCGAGTGTTTTATCACTGCGCCACCGTGCCCCCCCTCCCCCTGCTTCTACACCTACCCAAGCCATCATCTAAACAATATTTTGAGGGCAACAGTAAGCTTTAATCTTAAAACTGAACATGTTCATCTGAATCCACACTAAAAACACTTACCTGAGTCATCACCCTGTCGGCCATTGTGCCCTCTTCGTCTTTGAATATAATATCGGTGTTATAGTTGACCTTCAGCTCTTCGAACTTGGGGCTGTCCCGTTTTATCACCCCCTCGGCCATGCCACTCCCCCCCAGGGTGTTCTCCGACACGTTGGGGATGTGCTGCTTGAAGACCAGCGGGGTCATCTTGCGGCTGCCCCGCCGCCGCCAACCCCCTCGCCCACACTGTAGGGAGGGGCCGGTGAGGAGCAGGAAGAGAATCACATGACTGGCCAACAGCCCACCCCAGCGCATGCGCAGCATGGCTACAGATTATATATATATGTGTCGGGGTTGACGTCAGAAGGCTTGTAAAATGAGCAGATGTTAGTGACGTGGCCTGTACTTTGAACAATACTTCCTCTCTGCTTTTGAAGTGATTACAGATATTTAAAACCTCCTACATGGCTGAGTAGAGTACATTTCTATCAATAACAACACCAATTATTGCAATAACAACAACAAGACAGCTATTACTCAAAGCTTTTTCAATGGCTGACAAACTTATCCACACAAAACAGATTAAGTGCCCGATGACACTCGGTTTGTTTATCTGGGCGTTTTTCGAGCCCTTTCGGAGGTGTAATCCTAGACAATGGCTGTTATCCACGGTTGAACACTTCCCACAAAACCAGACAACACTTCTATATTCAATCCAGTTGAAGTTTTTCCAACTGATCTCTGAGATATCCTATAAGACTGGAGTACTGTAATTTAGTTGATCCAGACAAAATCCCTGGCGGTTTTCACAAAGCCCTCGATTCAAAGTCAATTTCCCTGAAAATAAAACAGGCAGACGATTAATTCTCCACAAAACGTAAGGGCGAAAGGTTACGTCACACGTAAGGATCATGGTAACCACACTGGGTCCAAAAAAAGAAAATAGTGACTGATCCAAAATAATGGCTTGGATCCACCTGGATACAGTCCACAATCTGTGCTGAACTGAACAATTCGAGGATATTGAATGAATACTGCAAATACGCCACGTTTTTCCTAATCTTCAAATTAAAAAAAAGAAATATAAATCACTCATAGAGCGCAGATCTCCGCCGCGACACAGGAATATCACCATACTGTAAAATTACAATTGTTTTTGTATGCACAGTGATATCTGGACCTTTCCCAAAATTTAAACTATTTTCCTTCGGAAAATGCTTTGGGGGTAATCACAAAAAAAAACAGACTGACAAAACAATCAATCCAAAAAACACAAGCTCCTTTGTCTGAGAAAATAATATCTAGCAGTTTTACAGCTGAGCTTACTGTGTGTTTATTCAGACCGTTGTAGCTGTAATGCAATAAAAAAAAATATACATATTAACAAAAAAAAGAGTTGCCCATTCAATAATCGAGCGCGAATCTACAAGGGACTGTAACTAACATCAATAGCATGTTTGCTGAAACACTCTTAACAGGATATTGCCTGTTATTTTTACCCCCAGACATTTAAGGGTAGAACCCCCATTAGATCCAAGCCCCTCTCTTTATTAAAATGGTTATTTACACCACCTACCCAACAGCTATTTGATTGTATCATTTTGCACAATTAAAACTGAGAAAGAAATCCAATACACATAATGTCCTTTGCAAACTGCATAAATGTGAGAAGTGATAAAAAAAATAAATATATTGAGAACCATTAGTGTTAGCTGGCGATGTCATTATTCTTAATACGTTGATAACAAAATCACTACTTATCAGTTATAACTTGCAATTGGGCGGCTTATTATTGAGGGCAAAAAAATGGTTTGGCCATTGTCTTAAGTGTGATAACTTTATAATGAGGTTAAATTATCACATTAAATGCATACTATTTACAGGCTGCAGTTTTTTTTTTGGGGGGGGGAGACAAAAAAGTCACTTGTTAAGCTTGATTATAATAACTTAGTTATCATATGTTTTTAATTTCAAAGAAAACACACACTTGAAATGACACATGTACATAAATAGCTCCATGTCAACTAATGTTATGGTAACCCAAGTAAAAACAAGTTGATATAAAATCATTGTGTTGTGTCACCAATAGAAGTGTTATAAATAAAGCAATTGCTGAATGACCTATATAAATGTTCAGAAGTGACCAATTTTCAAGTTATTTACACATTTTATTCATCTGCATAAATATTCTACATGAGCTACTTTCCAAGTTATCTTCATAAATGTTTCAATAAACTAAGTTTCAAGGCACCTACATAATATTCCATCCAAGGTGCATTCATAAATATTCTATATAAAATCATTTCAAATCTATACACACTAATTTCACAGTTATCTTCATAAAAAAATCTATATAAAATAAATTCCCAGTCAAACCCATAGATATTCTATACGAAACCATTTCTAATCTATCTGAATAAATTTTCTATACAAACTAATTCCACAGTTATCTTCATTACAAATTCTATATAAAATAAATTCCCAGTCAAACCCATAAATATTCTACATAAAATCAATTCCAATCTACTTGAATAAATGTTCTATACCAACTAATTCCAAAGTTATCTTCATTACAAGTTCTATATAAAATAAATTCCCAGTCAAACCCATAAATGTTCTCTATAAACTATTTCCAAAGTTACCAACATGATGTTCCGCCCTAGTTACCTCCATAAAATGTTCCCACATACACTTACCGACAACTTACCTACCATCTCAGTCAGAGTGGTTGTAATTTCCAGGTTGTTACCAAAGTCCCATCCCTCTGCTCAAAATTCTGTCAAGCAGTTTGGTTATAGCTTTTGGGACTCACACTGTTTGGAATGCTCTTCCTGGTGAGATTCGTGCATCCCAATGTATTGCCTCTTTCAGAAAGAAGCTTGAATCTTACCTCTACACCAAGGCATACCTACCTTAAGTCTCTACATCCTTGGGATTCTCTATGGTGCCTGACCCTTTTTCTGACCCTGGATACTGAAATTGCGTGGCCATTCTTTATGTTGCTGTGCCTTAAGAGCCTCCTTAGTAATGGGGAGATTAAGTGCTATAAAGTCTAATTAGAATTCAGATTCCCTACATAACTGTTCTATCCTTGTTACATACATAAATGTTCCATATCAACTAATTTACAACTAACCTACACAATGATCCATCTTAGTTATCTACATAAATGTTCCATATAAACTAATTTACTACTTACCTACAAAATGTTGCATCCTAGCTACATTCATAAATGTTCCATATAAACTAATTAACAAATCCCCTACATAATATTCCATCTTAGTTACTTCTATGAATATTCCATATAAACTAATTAACAAGTTACCTTCATATATTCCATCTTAGTTACCTCTATAAATGTTCCATATAAACTAATTTACTACTTACCTACAAAATGTTCCATCCTAGTTACTAACATAAATGTTCTTATAAACTAGGAAACTAATTAACAACTTACCTACATAAATGTTCCATGCAACATAATTTGCAAGTTGCCAGCATTAATTTTCCATATAAAATAATTTGGAAATTACCTGCATAAATGCTTTATATATAAACTAAGTTCTGATTTTTTTTTCCATGCTTTTTGGTGGAAAAATAAAACATGCAAAAATTGAACCAAAACTATCCCTTTCAATTCCCCAAAAAATGTTTACTAAGTATCCTTATTAATACCAAAAAAGTAAACATTAAAATTTCTCTACGAATATGTGTCATTAAAATCTTCCCAGCTAACAAGAGAAGCACAACACTTGTAGATATTCCTTTCATTAGGCAGAAATTGCAAGATTTATCTGATAAAACCTGCCGGTTTGTGATTAATATTTAATTATCCATCTTTGGAATGTCAAGTTTGTTCAAGAACACAGTCTGTGTACCTTTTTCATGTAGGGTTCATGCCACTTTTTCCCTCCACCGCCTCTGAACATGCCGCTTATAAAACACAGACGGTCTTAAAGCTAAGTCAACATGCTCCAGAGAGACAGACCCTTCTGCCCAAAACCAGACAAAATCCTTACTGTAATCCCTTGGAAGTTATCACAGAATTTATACAATTTGTTCCAGACGCTCTTTTTCAGGCCCCTCAAATGCCTCCTCTCCTTTTACCAAGTTGGTCCAAGTCTGCATTGAGAGGGAGGAACTCCTTTAATTGACAAACACACACACACACACACACATACAGAGAGCTGAGATCTGAGA
The DNA here is from genome assembly GCA_964017235.1 of Sabellastarte sp. h YS-2021. Classification (NCBI taxonomy): domain Eukaryota; kingdom Metazoa; phylum Annelida; class Polychaeta; order Sabellida; family Sabellidae; genus Sabellastarte; species Sabellastarte sp. h YS-2021. The sequence continues at coordinate 29,464,632 of OZ024940.1, forward strand.
TCTTCTAAACCATAAATGGCCCGCAGTTTGTTGTCAATGATTTATCTACCTATTTTCGCCGACCCCCCCCCCCCCCCCGACTCTCCGCCCCCCTCCCACCACCACCTTTTAAAAGATAAGGCCTTTTTCTGAATGGTAATCAAATCAGTGATTTCCTTTCTCTGATATTACATGGTGTAGCTGAAATATTAAATCTAGGACTTCAGTTAATATGACCATTGGTTTATGTGTGAATTTATTGTGTCAGTTTTGTAACTGTTACAGTGTTTTCTAGCCTACTCTGTGGCTCTAAACTTGAACAATATCTAATTTTGTCTTTTCCATGAATTTATTTATTTATTTGGGGTTTTACGTCGCTTTCAACACTGTACATGTCATATCATGACAGGTAGTTGGAAGGGCAGAGGAAACCAGTACATACAGTTCGTCAGGGTTCTGTACTGTAAACTGCCAACCAACGGCAAGCAACTACCAGCTTTCCCACTTGAGGCCGTGCCGGGAACCGAACCCCAGCCTCAGAGGTGGAAGGCGAGAGTGTTACCACTCTGCCACCGTGGCCCCCTGTCTTTTCCATGAAAGTATTCTTCTAAAATCACAAATTAAAACCAAGTTAGTACCAAATTGCTGTTTATTAAATCAAACCATGACTTAACTTTTTTTAATTTTATTTTTCATATTTTTGTTAATTTTTTTTATAATTGTTACAAGTAAGTTAGATCATGTTTAGAAATGGCGAGAAATTCTTAGAATAAGTCAAGTACCAGAAATCATCATAAATTGTGCTATGATATCATCTATATCATGCTTCCAGATGTATTTATAAATATGTATATTTCACTAAGGCTTCGGTCACACAGTTCCAACTAGTCGAAAGCAACTCCTATTCTACTTTTGGTCCACAAGCTACCCCATAAACTGACCTCATATGACCTCATTTTGCCTTTTCGCAACCCCTCACCACCTTCTGGTGTGTACATTTTAGTTTAGAAGTGAGAACATGTCTTGGCTGAATGGTCAATCATTTTTAAAAGTCCGCTTCGAGCTGGAAACATTATCCGTGTTATGGCCAACAGCTCCTGCCTAAATTTGGTGGATACTTCCCGACTTGTGGAACCAAATAGAGACTACATCGAAATTCGAAACGCATCGATCCACAATCCAACCCTAACCATCTATGGGATTTTAAATTCAACTCAATTACAGTTTCAAACCTAACCAATTTAATGGCTTATTTTAAGACAAATGAAGGTCCTCGGTGGACCAGTGGTTAGCAAGTTTGGCAGATAATCATAGGCTTGTCACCTCTGTGGATTTGAGTCCCACAAGTGGCAATGCTGAGGACCTGTCCCAATGTGACCTTGGCAGTTGCAGTGGACGTAAAAACCCCAACTTTGACCTTAAGACAAATGAGTCCTACATTTTAAGCTTGTGTTTTTCAATGTTAAACTTTGACCAGAAAAACCAATCATATTACTTACATATCACATATTTCTTATTTATATATAAATATATATTTACATATTTACAAATTACTTCCAGTCATTCTGTCGGGATACTGAATTTTAAATCTTAAACAAATCTATAAGGGTTTATTTAAATTCCACCCCAATTGGGGGAAATTCTAACCAGTTCAAACCCCGGTAAGCTACTGTACAGGACCAGTACATATGCTAATAACTTCTTATTTTCCCTACCATCTTAACTTAAGCATTTATTAGACTTGTAGCCACTTTGTAAGCCAGATGCTATCTCTTACACCCTGTCCAATAAATGAAGACAAATTCCTCGAGGAAACCTCTTCTCTTTGGAGTTTGTTCGGAACAAAACAATTTAGTCAGTTGCATCTTAATTGGAAAGGATGGATTTATGTGTAGCTTGCCCTGCAGTGAAAAAAATACAACAGAGCTATGAACTTTTCTCTCCTTTGTAAAAACTCAGCAAAAATGAAGGAAAAATACATGATCCCCTTGTCTTGTAATCACTCTGCAAAGCTTTATCAGAAACCCCCTACACACTCATAACTGACCGGAGTGTTAGTAATCCCACAATAAATGATTTGCCAAGTATTCATTTTAACTCTCTAAATGTAGGCAGTTTGATAAAGAGAGAGAGAGGGGGGGGAGACTCTTTGATCCACTGGGTGTTTGGCTGGATCTATGGCTATGGAAGAAGCCTTTGGTGTCAGAGGGGGGAGAGAGATGCAACGGACTTTGATCTAGTAGATGCAATAAGCAGGCTTGGTTACTGACAGACAAGTTTCTAATAAAGCGACCTCTGACAGATGCTGTCTTCACCAAGTCAGTTAGGAGTTACCTATAAACCTCACTTCAAAGCAGGACTTATCACCCTTCCCCCCTCCCCCCTGAATCCCGACCCCATTCTATATAAATCTCCCCACCCTCCAATCCAAAAGCGCATGCATCGTTCATACTGTTCCGGTAAGATCACCCGTTTATAAATGCATCCGTTAAATTTAGTATCATTCGGAGAAAAATATGAGTTTTATTCAAAAGAAATTTTCAACAGATGAAATGGAGTGACATTCCTACTCACACCGCACTTTGGAACAGGCGTTTATTAACCCGTAACCAACATTATGTCACATGACCGTGTCACAAGTGGATCCCTAACAAAGGTCACCACAAACAATTTAAACTGCCCAAAACTATCAGTTTCGCAAAAATCCTAAAATGTGGCCATTTTGTGTGTGCGCATGTTTGTAGGTGTGTGTGTACATGGATTGGTCCTTTTAAAATCCATTCTCGTATGGGTTTTCGACTCTTAGTCACTGAAATATTCTGTCATTGTTAAACATACAATCACCTTCATCCATTGCAGCTTAGCTTAACAAATGCCTCCCCCCCCCCCCCCCCCCCCCCCCCCCCCCCCTCTGTGACAATGGACCGCCAACACCTATGAACAACAGCTTCTGGAGACCAAAGGGGTCAGAGGTCACAGCCAAACAGTACTAAGCATTGAGAAGCCCAGTTAAAGATTTATTTATTTACATAGTGTTTTATGTCACGCCTAGTACCTTATCGGTTATATTGTTATAGGTAGCTGGAAGGGCGGAAGAAACCGGTACATACAGTTGGTCAAGGTTCTGCACTGTAAACTGCCAAGCAACGGCTAGCAACTACCAACTTTCCCACTTGAGGTCAGGCTGGGATTTGAACTCCCATCTCAGAGGTGGGAGGCGAGTGTGTTACCACTGACCCAGTGTGTCCCCCTCCCCTAGGCTGTAACTAAATACCCGCTGGCTAATGATGGATTCCAACACTTTGAAAACAACAAGTTTCAGTGATTAAGGGGCCAAAAATTCATCCAACCCCTACCCCTTTGAAATCAAAATGCACCTCTCACCACTCACAAATTACAGACATCCTTACAATTCAGACATATTGATTCACGATAAGAATTCAAAACACTTTGTCACTTATTCGGGGAGGGGTCTCGGTGTAGCGGTTAGATTGCTCGCCTTCAACCTCAGAGGTTGCCAGTTCAAATCTCAGCCTGGGCGCTTCACATTGGAAAGTTGGTAGTTACTTGCCGATGCCTGGTGGTTTACAGTGCAGAATCTTGACCAACTAGTATGCACTGGTTTCCTCCACCCGTAAACTACCCCTCGCAATATGATCCTGGCTGTTGAACGCAACATCAAACAAAATAAATAAATTGAAATAACTTAAGCCGGGGAAGTCTAACCCCCGCCAAAGGGAATCCTGCTATAAATTATCTGTCCATTCACGCTTTGTTTTCACGTTGACGCCTAAAGGGTTGGAAAGAGAATTGCCTGAGTGGGTGACCCACATAAATAAATGGCGGCTATTTATTTAATAATAATCTGCCTACAATGTTTTAATCGCCTATCCTCTCTCTGTGTGTGTGTTAGATTCCTTGTCAAAAGGGGCTTGTCTTAAATGTAAGACAAAGGTCACCTGACAGATCCAAAGACACTCTACATGATTTACATGTCTTCAACCTTATAATCCTTCTTCAGCTTTTCTTGAAAGACACACACATAGATCTTAACATGGATCTCAAATAAATTACCCCGGACAAATTAAACCAAACCCACTTCTGGATGTCAAAAGGTGTTTTTTCTATGTAATCACCTTTGTAGCTTTAAGATCTAAAGAATTTTGCCAATATATACCTTGCACTGTGTATACATACATTATGTGTTGTGAGTTTTAGCACTTCAGGGACCAGTCTCGTAAATTAGATTCAGAAGTGGGGTTTTGTGATAGATTTGAAATTAATTTTCCCCAAAAATGTGGGCCTCGCTTTTTCTGATCTTTATACTAATATATGGGTTGTCAATATGTCTCTCTACGCAAATCTTTTCAAAAAAAAACCAACAGGAAATCAAGACTCTTTTTCGAAGGTAAAAATACTTCTTTTTTTTAATGTAAAGGAACTTAATTAGAGCTTATTTAATACCTGAATCCCATACTCACGATCGATCATAAGACTTAGCCGATTCGAAACTCATGTCAGGGTTTTTTCTGAAAGAAATTTACTATTTCTTTCGAGAGAAAAATCAATCGTATAACTAAACAAGGCCGAAAGGGGTTTCAGTCTACTAGCGCAAGCCACAAAGCCATCAGAGACACGAGTAGTGTACTGAGGCGGTCACCCATCCCAGTACTAACATAGTCCATTGCCGCTTAACTTCAGTGAACAGACAGATGCTCATCACACTATGCCACAAATCATGAAAGACTGGAGACAAAAGAAACGAAAAAAATGAAAAAAGTGATATCTAGGAGCGAGAGCCTCACCATAGCTCGTGCTTAAAAATCAGTCGTATAATGAAAAAGCTTGGCCTAGAGGACTCTTCTGATCTTGTTTCCCGACTGGGTTACTATCTTAAAAACTTACCATTTGGGCAACATTCGGGAGGTCAATCTTTTCAAGCAGAAATTCTCTGTAGCGTTTGTGAATTGCATGTGTTCCCAATGAATTCAAACTGTTTGAACTTTTTGTACACTTTATCACAAACTTTTATGATCCTTATAAGATTTTGCGCTTCGGGAACTCAATCCTAAAGCTCTCCCAATGTTCCTAAAGTGATATTTTTGATCTTAAGTAGGTTCTAGTGATTGTTAGGGTTAGGGTTATACCTTCTTAACTTTGTAGCCCATTCAAAAGGTTTTGGGACTCCTGGACCAAGCAGAAGGTTCGAACAGCAATCACAAAGTTGCTCGGAAAGCTTTTCATTTTCCACCCCCGCTTTCTTCCACGAATCTTAACCAACCTCCACATTTACACTCAGGGTGGGGGGAAGAGGAAGTATATGATAGACTTCCCAATATCCAGCAACCCCCACAACCTGCTGGCAACAGCCACGATCAGCAAAGATCACTTATAACACCAAGTTCAGAGGAGAAGACCAATTGGTTGACTAGAACGACTGACCTTCGCTGGAGACAAGATGCCTCGTTTACATTTTTAGGGAAGGATTGGCTGCATCGTATTGCATTTTGTATTTATACTTAGTGCAATATCTCCTTGTACTACAAGACTCAAAGCACTATTTGACCCAATCCACTGTACAAGTACATCCCAAGTTCTCTAGTGACTGACATTCCCCCCTAACTAAAAGACAGAGGCTCAAGGATGACCATTTATCAACGTCCTTGAGGTTCTTTAACCTGCCACTGGAGATAGGACCCAATGACAGAGGACCGCCATTTCAAGTGGTCATCCAAGCCACTATGTATCTGCCTGCACCTGGGATTGAACCCACGTTCTCATCCTCCACACTTTGTAGCTGACCTAATTAGTGACACATACTGACCCGGAGATATTTTTACGTATTTCCCCGGGTGTACTTACTATGCACAGTTAGAATTTATTACTCTATTTTGATGACAGCCTCATCAGTAGAATTAAATTGCAGTTATGTGTTTCAAAATTTTGGCAAAACCCAACAAAATATTATGTTAAAACATTAATCCTCAAGAACTTTTTTTTGTTAACATTTCAATAACTTTGTAACCTACAAATATGTTATTACATTGGAAAGGTACTTTCACAGAGCTTTTGTCCGTTTTTGTTGGAATAAATTCCATGCAGAAATAGCTGGGCAATCTCCAGTTAAAAAACTGCTCTTGGTGAAACTGGTTTAGGAGCTATTTTTGCATTTCTTTTGCTAAACATGGACTTGTTTCATTTATTATTCATACAAAATTGTGGAAAATAAAAATAAAACAATCCCCCCATTAGACATGTACGGAAATTTATATGTCACTCAAGAAGATAAACGATACAATACTGTTATAATGTTATGCACTATTTTTTAGTTTTCCTATTAAACAATGGACAAGATTATGCACCCAATTTTGCAATTAAGGCAGTCTGAAAGTCAGCAAAATGATAGTGGAATTGCAGTTTAAAGTTTCTATTTCAATAATATTTTAACAATATTGTGTTCAGTGTCTGTGTCAGGTTTATTAAAGTTTTTAAACATATGAAAGTGATTCAGTCTAAAACGAGATGATTATCAAAACAGAAAATTCTAAATATATAACTCTAGATACAATTAACTTATGATCTTATGTTCTCATTAGCCTATATTTAAACCTAACACTAGTTTATGACGTATCTGCACTGTGTGACAATCACAAGCTTGTCAGAGATCAACAAAGATGTCTTTAAGATTATAGCAAAAAAGGTGTTAAGTTAAGAAGCCATGGATACAAAGTATTTCACAAATGGAACTTTGTTGGGTGCTATGCACTAAACAATTATATGCAAATTATATGTTGCACTTTGATCTGTTTAGAGATCTCCGGCAAGTATTTGAAGTGGTTGACCGACCCATCCAACGGATAATGGACTGATAAAAATTCTCCCCTGAAGTGGGTGAATCAGACGGAGATAAGAGCCACACAGAGTTTGAAGTGAGGCACTCTAGCATATTAGAACCATTTTGTGTCTGAAGCCATCTGACACATAATCATAAAATTCTCACTTTTTGTCACAAATGCATCTACCATTAATGTGGGCAGATTAGCCCGTGTATCTACCAACAGTCGCTAAGTTTTCTCCCAATTGTCATGTTACCATAGACTGCAGTAAAGCGTGGGATTCTCAAAGTTTTTTTATGCTATCCAAAAAACAGAGATTTCATCAATTCACCAAATATCCACTGATAACTGTACAAGAAATCTGTTTTAGTTTTGTTTATCACACAAAACTTGAGATGTGTACATCCTTAATATCATCACATTATTTACATGTTGTTGTTTTTTTCATTGGTAAAACTAAACTCACTCATTCCTTTCCAGTGTATCCTGGACTTGAAAGTTTTGCATAGAATCAAATTACAATTCCACAGTATCCGATAACTCTATGTCCCTGGATCCGAGAACACCTTTTTGTCATTTTCTAATTATGAAACTGTATTCCGGAGATTTATAGTGTATATCCATATAATTTCAGTTGTAAATTACAGTATTCCTGGCTATCCGCTACAGATTTCCAAACCATTTAGAGATTTCCACAAAGCTTTCGAAGTGGATATTTCTCCCTTTTTTCCTCTGCAGTGTCCTACATAAATCCAGGCAGCTTTTCACACAGCAAGCCCCTTTGTGTGTGTCTGTGATCAGAGAGTTCCCACACTGTCACCTGTACACAGCCTCTGGCTGCCTATTATAATCCCACCAACTCTCTCTCTTGTAACACTAGAGCCTCCTGTTTACACTGATCTGTCCGTGTGGAGAGGGAGGTCACTTCCCGCAGAAACTCTCCAAGAATGCCAGCCATGGTATCTGCCACTGTGGCCTAGTGCGTAACACACTCAGATGACGTGGGTTCAAACCCAGGTACAGGCAGATACATAGTGTCTCGGATGACCACTTAAAATGGCGGTCCTCTGTCATTGGGTCCTATCCCCAGTGGCAGGCTAAAGAACCTCAAGGACATTGATAAATGGTCATCCTTGAGCCTCTGTCTTCCAGTTAGGGGAATGTCAGTTATTTGTGAGTTGGGGCTGAACCTGTTCAGTCGGATTGGTTAAATAGCGCTTTGAGTCCTGTAGTATATGGAGATATTGCGCTGAGTATAAATACACAATACCTGTGCCACAATACTAAATGCAAGTTTATTTATTTGGGTTTTACATCGCTTTCAACACTATACAGGTTATATCACGACAGGTAGTTTTATGGGCAGAGGAAACCAGTACATACAGTTGGTGTCAAGGTTCTGTACTGTAAACTGCTGACCAACGGCAAATAACTACCAGCTTTCCCACTTAAGGCAGGGCCAGGAACCGAACTCCGATCTCAGAGGTGGGAGGAGAGAGTGTTACCACTCTGCCACCGTGGCCCCCCCTGAGAGGTAGTTGAAGGGAAGAGGGAAAGCAGTAAATTAGATTGATCAATTTTGACTTTTGCGTCATATCAGGGTGACGGAATGGAGGAGAGCAGTGCATACTACGAGTCAATCAAGATTCATTGAAAATACTAGTTGGGGAGTTGAACCTGCGACAGTCTGGCATCCTGTGAAGGGGAGTAGTAGTACTCGGACTCACTTCAGGCCAAAGAAACCGGAACTAAGCAATTAGGGCCACTCAGCCTGAAAAATCATTTTACAGGTTTTTAAGTAAGCAGATACACAGTGGCTTCTGTGCATATGACAGAACAAATCAAACATTATCATTATTACCTTTATCATCAACATCATCACTTTCATAGCATTTAATCTCTGCATAAGTAGCTTCTAAGACACAGAAACATAATACTGGTTCAAAATTCATTAGTTCATCAGTCGTAAACGAGAGACACTGGGAAACCAAGAAAATGTTAAGAGGGAAAAGTCCTGCGCTATTAGTAGGTTTCAAGCCCTTTACTAAAGCACGGTGGAGGGCAAGCATTTCTACATCAATGGGCAACAGTTCATTCTCGGGATTAGGAGAATTGTAGGAGAAGCTATGTTTATATCGCCTTCTAAGCATTGAGCTGTCTGATGCTGGCGCCTCTAGACATCTCTTTCTTTTTGTGGCCGGACTTCCATGAATTCTGCACCACTCCAGTGCACTACTCATGTCTCTCATCGCTTTGCAGCACGCGTAAGTAGACCAAAACAAACATTGGGTTTGGTTTTGGCAATAGTTAAAGAAGTCTTTTCAAACAGACTTCCATAAATTCTAGTGCACTACTCGTGTCGCTGATGGCTGTGCAGCTTACACATGAAGACCGAAAGACTTTTTTGGCTTTGTTTTCTGCTTTTGTCTGTATGTACAGCACTAGGCAATGTCAAAGTGATGCTAAATATCTTGTGTTTCCCCCACAGTTTTTTGTTTGTCTGTTTGTAAATCAGTCAAACAATTTGCTTACAGTTTTCGCTTTTGATTTGCCTGGAGTGGGGAATGAGTTGCCGATGAGATGTAAACCTCTGCCTTCTCTCAGAAAGAAACTTAAGCCTTACCAGCCTCCTCCCCTCCAAAGCATATCCACAATGGCCTCATTATTGCCTCAACTAAGGCGGTATTATTTTCACGACTGTTTGTTCCTCTGTGTGTCTGTTAGCAGGATTACACAAATATTACTGGTTGGAACTTCATAAAAAAATGAGAAGATGGATCTTGGTCCAACTTAGCTCCCATTACATTTTGAGAGTGATCTGGATCACCGTCTGGATAAAGAAAAAAATCTGGATTTTCCCATTTACTCATTATTATAACCCTGGCGGAAGTCTGCGCTCTCCAAGCACTGTTGTTTGTCCTGCTTCTCCATTGTGCTGATTTTGCTGCCAAACTTTGTTTTAGAAGTTAGAGTTTATACTTGGTTTACTTGATTAAATGCTCTGAAAGTTAGTCAAAGAATAAGAATTAAATTTGACATTGAAAAGATACAACAAATTTTTCGTCTCTCCACAAGTGGCTATGCTGTGGGCCTTGTCCCAATATGACCCTGGCTGTTGAACAAGACGTGGTTTGACTTCAAAAGGACATTGCAGATCAAGTGTTGGGGGGTGACCCCCCTCCTCCTCCCCTCCCAGTACAGCAGACATAGTGGCAAGTGAATCTGTTGTGTCCACAATGCCAGGTTTACATAGACCTGGCTGCTCCCTGGGTCGGTTTCGCCTGTAGGGGCCTTACTGCCACACCACACAGGCCTTTTCATGCTGTAAGCGGGGACTTCAATGGCAAGGCTCTGATTTTGGGTCCCCTCCACTCCAAAAACCTCTGTGAGTGACTGAGTGTTGTGTGTGTGTGTTCAGAGGTGTTGACAAACCCTTACTATGACAAACAGATCAAGCCAACAATCCCCTCAGCCTACTTTTTATTCCAACTCTGTGAACTGATCAATTATAGCCTTTTTATCTCTTCTGCCTCTGATTTTGCCAATAGGATCATACAGATATATATATCTACCATATTTCGTCAAATAAAATACCTTTACTAGCTCGCATTTATTTATTTGGGGTTTTAACGTCACTTTCAACACTGTACAGGTCATATCATGACGGGTAGTTTTATGGGCAGAGGAAACCAGTACATACAGTTGGTGTCAAGGTTCTGTACTGTAAACTGCTGACCATCGGTAAGCAACTACCAGCTTTCCCTCAGAGGTAGGAGGCATGTAGATCACATTGAAACCCATCGTAAACTGAGATTAAAAAAGGAATAAATTATCTATTTGCCCTTGCTTTGGTGTCATGTAACATTTTAAGCATTGGTACAAATTTGGCACTCACTTCAAATTGGCAGGAAAAGAGAAAGAAATAGTGTGACCAAACTGGAGCAAATCATGAATGTCCACACAACTTTCCAGATCTGCAAGAAGTTTATTGGTTGGACATGTGCAAATTCTGGGCGCTTATGTCACTTAAAGTCTGTAATATTGCCTTTGACAAAGCTGTAGTACAAATTTTTTCATAAAGATCTAGGTTAATGTACAACTAAAAAGAGTTAATAAATATGTCTTTAAATTCTGCAAAATTAGAGAAGCAGTTCCTTTATATGGACAATCTATGGTAGGTTGTGTAAGGATTTGTCTGGGATTAAAACACTTCTCCTCTGTATTAGTTGGAGTGTGAACTATTTTGACCCAGCAAAACTCAATCTTGAAGTGGTTAAAGCATTGTGCCAAGATTATTCTTATTTTTTATTTGAACAGAACTCGTAGAAGTTTATTTTTAAACTAAGACGTGCATTTATGGCTACTTCCATGTTTTAGATTGTCCTTAAATAACACCTCTATCCTGAGAAGATATTCTGGTTTAATTTGGGGAAAGGGGGGGGGTTCAATGAGCAAAGAATACTGTGCCAATTTTCACTATTCCACTGTTGCCAGATTTCCTCCTAACTGCCTTAATAATGTAGTTCCGAGTGTAATCTTTTCACACTTAAAAGTCGGGAGAGTCACAGTGGTGGTCGTAGATGCCCTTCAAAGTATTAGATACGTTTCAAAACATATCCTGCATACTCAAGACAGATCTTTGGGGCCATGCTGGTACAGTGGTAACACACTTGCCTCCCACCTCTGAGGTCAGTGGTTCAAACCCCAGAACCTTATGTGGGAAAGCTGGTAGTTGCTTACCGATGGTCGGCAGTTCACAGTACAGAACCTTGACACCAACTGTATGTACTGGTTTCCTCTGCCCACAAAACTACCTTTCGTGATATGACCTGTACAGTGTTGAAAGCGACGTAAAAACCCCAAATAAATAAATCAAGACAGATCTTTTCAGCTGCAAGTTATTACCCCTGAAAAGGAGGTATTACTTTCATGACCGTTTGTCTGTTTGTCCATTTGTCTGTAAGCAGGTTTACACAAATACTCCACTGGTTGGAACTTCATGAAAGTAATCAGAAGATGGGTCCTCTGTCATTGGGTCCTATCCCCAGTGGCAGGTTAAAGAACCTCAAGGACGTTGATAAATGGTCATCCTTGAGCCTCTATCTTCCAGTTAGGGGAATGTCAGTTACTTGTGAGTTGGGGCTGTACCTGTACAGTCGGATTGGTTAAATAGCGCTTTGAGTCCTGTAGTATATGGAGATATTGCGCTGAGTATAAATACATAATAATGGGTCTTGTTCCAACTTAGGTCCCAAACAATTTTGATCCGGAGGGAAAAATCTGGTATCTCAAATTCACTTATTATTGTTAAATGACTTTATGTAGGCTTGCACTCCCTGGGTGCTTTTGTTACCTTTCAAATGTGGTCCAGGCATATTCTGATGAAAGTTAGTTATTTCAACACCACTTGGATTTACTTGGATGAAAATAAGTTATTTCAACATCTCTTGAATGTACTTTGATGAAAGTTAGTTATTTCAACATCACTTGGATGTACTTGGGTGGAAAGAAGTGATTTCAACATCACGCAGAAATTTCTGAACTGAAACTGCATGCAATGCCATCGAATGGGATATAGAATCAGCAGAAACATTTCCATGATATGGGGTCAACAAGTGAGAATTCGCTAAGTGAATTCAGTGGTATTCGATCTAATGCTTCACGACTGGAATATGGAATGAGCTTTTTGCATAAATTTCCCTGATTTCAAGATAATCATGTCTGAAGCCTGGTTTTGTTCTTGTCTAAGTGGGCGTCTCCACGTATGCGATTTGGGAGAGAAGTTTGTGAAGTGTTACATACCAAGATCTCCCTTTTTCGTGCTGGGTTAGATGAAGAGGAATGGTTTGTAATATTGCAAATTGTAAATGTATGCTCAAAATGTGAGATATAGCAACAGTTTTTTTAGTCTTAATTGCAAGCCATACTGCTAAAAACTCACTTCAATCTCTTAATCTGATCTAATCTAAAGTGGACTTTTATAGCACTTAATCTCCATCAACTGACAAACTCTAAGGTGCAACAGAACATAAAACAGGGTAATTAACATTAATCCCATGACATAGCCAGGTCATACCAAGGAGGCGCAGGAGTGACAGGAGAGGCTCTGGTGGATAGGCTTTTGCAAACAGGTAAGTTTTGATTAACAGATTATTTTCACTGTGAAATGGTCCAATTATTTACTGTAATATCAAAATAACCCAGGGTTGGTATTCACAAAAGGGATCAAGCTCAAGTTTACAGCTGTTTATACCAAAAGCTGATTTTTGGCTCAATTTGATATATATCTGCATGTATAAGCTCAGGGTTGGTATTCACAAAAGGGATCAAGCTCAACTTGATCCCTTTTGTGAATACGGCCCCAGAGTACTATTCATCGAAATCGGGGCCATATTTTGTGAATGGTTTGGTGACTCTCTAACAATATCAGCATTTATAACTCTAAAATATTCATCGGATCCGGGGTATATATTCACACAAGGTCAGATCTACTCGTGACTCCATCCTCCTCAAAGTTGATATCCGGATCAGTTCAATGATCCTGATTCTTTGTGGATAAAACTCCAGAAGTTTATTCATTTTATCAGCACTGATTATGGACTAGGGTTTATGCTTTCTCAGACACTGTCTTGTTTATCTCTGTTTTGTTGTGAAAACCAGGTTGGAAATTCCTTGGAAATATCCACTGATGCCAGCACAACTCATCAATAGACTTTAATACAGTGTACTAACTGACCTTCCAGAGGCCTTTTAAGCTGGCCATAATGCATTGCTTACTTTGAAACTAGCACCCCACATTGGCATGAGACCAATGAATCTTCAGCTTACAGGTCACAACTTTTTATGTCACAGAGAATCTGATTGGCTGGATATGATGTCATTGTTTGCTTTATTATTTTTTTTCCAAATTGAGGATTGTGCTGGATAGGACTCGTGTGGTAATGCTGCAAAATTCCTGAATGACAAGTCCTGCATATTGAAACATACCCTTAACCTGAATGGAGTTTTAATAGTGTACTAAAATAGTTTCCCACTATATTTAAGTGACCCTGGTTATTTTTTAAATCTCAAAATGCTCCACATTTTCAAGCAGGAAAGGAGAGATATGTTCCCTAATCAAATCTCATCTAAGACTTTGCTAGAATTAGAATGCAATGCAAAGAAGAAAAAATGCAATGCCACCTGGGGAGACAGGAATCTGAATGCACCATCAGACCTGGCTTTTTAATTGGTCTGACCTTTTCTGATCATGCCTCTTCAAGGGATTCCACTCCACTGGCTAAATCCCCAAACTTTCCCCCTTTACACAAGACAAGTCTTGGAGTCTCTCTCTGTCTGTGTTAGGGAAGGTGTTGGAGAGGGATTTTCCCCCCAATACAGACTGTTTGCACACACTCGCCAGCACTGGGGGTAGGAGAATAAATATATGCACAGGAACCCATGCGGTGTGCAATATCCAGCTAGCCATGGGGTCTGGGGACACATCTGTACAGCTGACCCTTTACCCTCCTACCCCCAGGACTTCCCACGGGTGGGTTTCAACGCTTAGAGGGCCAATCACACGACAGCTAGTATATTTCCGTCGATTATAGATAGTAGGGAATATGAAATCTTTGAAACCCAGCTACACACCTCTAGTTCTACAGTTTAGCTAAAGAAGAGACTCGGAATAGTGGAGGACAATGGCCACGGTTGGACACAGTAACGATACAGAAAGACAAGGTACAGATACAATAATGTTAGGAGAAATATATGACTAAACTGGAGAGACAGTCCCCTGTCAGTGGTGCCTATCCCCAGTGGCAGGCTAAAGAACCTCAGGGACGTTGATAAATGGTCATCCTTGAGCCTCTGTCTTTCAGTTAGGGGAGTGTCAGTCACTAGAGAGCTTGGGCTGTACTTGTACAGCTAGGATGGGTCATATAGCTCTTTGTGTTCTGTAGCACAAAGGAGATATTGCACCAAGTATAAATATAATATAATATAATGATACACAGTCTTATATAGAGGGTTAACTTGAGGTCACAGCAAATTTATACACAAATTTGAACTCAAATTGAAGCAGAATCATTCAAATCTACAGAGGTATCGCATTTCGATACTCAGTATCCATCCACAGAAACCTCCGTATCATTTGTTTAAATATGGCTTAGGTATTAACAGCTAATTTATCAATGTCTTTGTGTCACTAGTACATTAAATATGATCTAGGTATCAACACCCGATTTCCCCAATCCTTCATGTCAATAGATTGTTCAATGTTACTTCACTATTAACAACTTAGTAACCACACCATTCAAATCACTGGCTGGCTTAAATGTAAGCAAGATGTTAACAACCAACTAACCATACCCTGCATATCACTAGTTTTCTCAAATTCAAGCAATGTATCAACAGCCAGTTAACAACACCCTTCGTGTCACTAGTTGGCTTAAATGTGCCCTAGATATTAGCAGCTAATTAGCCACACCTTATCACTAAATTGTTTAAATGTGACTAATGTATTAATAGCTAATTAAGCACACCCTGTCACTAAATTGCTTAAATGTTACATATGTATATTAACAGCTAATTCACCACACCCTATCACTAAATTGTTTAAATGTTACAAATGTAATAACAGCTGATTAACTACACCCTATCACTAAGATGTTTAAATGTGACATATGTATTAACAGCTAATTAACTACACCCTATCACTAACTTGTTCAAATGTGACTAATATAACAACGGCTAATTAACTACACCTTATCACTAAATTGTTTAAACATGACACATTTATTAACAGCTAATTAACCACAACCTTCATCTCAGTAGCTTATGCGTGACCTAGATATTAATGGCTAATTAACCACCTTCTTTGTATCATTAGTTTGCTTAAATGTAATCTAGTTTGAAGTTATAAAAATCTTGAAGAAAATTATTTAAACAAATAAAAATAAATATCTAATGAATATACACTGAAGAATAGACAAGATTCAGCCGTAATTCGTGTATATGTAACCTAGCTTTAAACAGCTAATTAACCGTCCCCTGGATTAGAATTAAGATCTTTTTAAATGCATTCTGTATGCTCAATGAATTCCAGATAAAACTGGGGGAACTATTTTATTAGCTTTGGCTATATACTTGCCGATCTAATATTTATAATTTAAAAGGGGGGGAGGGGAGGTCCCAGGCCCCCTACTGTCATTCTCTTCCCCCCTGGAGGACAGGAGAGAGTTACACACCTGCAGTAAGCGTGTAATCAGTGTACAAGTGTGTGTACACAGCAAATAACAACAAACCTGCTCACACCAAGTCATAAACAACAGTTTAGGAACAGGAGAATTTAAAACAGGCCAGTACTACAGGAGGCTAAAGCGGGCATACCTTGACCGAAAAAAAGCCTCAAAGTATGGATTTCTTTGTGTATTTTGTATTTGTATTTATACTCAAATTTGCAATATCTCCATGTACTACAGGACTCCAAGAGTTATATGGCCTATCTGACTGTACAAGTACATCCCAACTCTCAAATTACTGACATTCCTGCCTAACTGAAAGACAGAGGCTCAAGGATGACCATTTTTCAACGTCCTTGAGCCCGCCACTGGGGATAGGACCCAATGACAGAGGACCACCATTTTAAGTGGTCATCTGGGCCACTATGTATCTGTCTGTACTTGGGATTGAACCTAGGTCCTCTGTGTTCCTAGGCAAGTGTGTTACCCAATAGGCCACAGTGGCAGATGTTTTTAATGTTCCTTGCCAACAGTGAGTCCAGGACAAAATGCTGGTGGACAAAATTGCAAAAGCGGACAAAATGCTGGTTAACTTGGGGTTGGGGTGAACAAAATCATCATGTTGTCATTCGGAAGTGTCTTTTTTCTTAACCAATGTGCGCATTCCCAACTATTTTCCATTGTTTGAAATTATCATAAACTGCCACAGATCCTTATGAGTTCTTGCACCTTATGAACCTATTTGCAAACCTCTCTCACCACCTAGCCATCTTTTAATGCCTGAGATCATTGTACATGTATATTTACAATGCCGCTCCAACAGTAACAAAGCTTCACTGTGACATCATCAATCATCAGACATAGCTTGGAATTGACTTTGTGATATATCTTTTGAAACCTGTTCATAGTTCCACACATCACATAGTTCATTTAAAAAATTATATTTTGTATTTCAAGAGGTTTTATTGCATACAATGTAGCAATATTTGTAGTTTTGTCAAAATTACTGCCTATGACCTTTAAGCAATTGTATAGGGCTTTGTAAGGTTGATAACCCATTCAGAGAATTGGAGAACCAATCAATTTTCGAGAAGCAACTGGAAGATCAGGAAACAAACGCAAGGGTTTCAATAACCAATCACATCACTCGCACAACTATGGGAAATTCACCAATGGATTGTGATGGGCTTTATTTTTTTTCCCAATCAAGAGGCAGGTTTAAAACCCATTCAGCTTAGTGGAACTGCCCCCTAAAAATATTTGGACTCACTGATATTCCACTCTGAATTATGTCAGGCTTAAGGCCAGTCATCAAACCGAGAGAAGAACTAAAAGACTTCTTTTATTTAAATTTTAAAAAATGTCCTATTTGTCAAAGACAAAAGGTGGTTGGCCCTCCTACCTCAAGACAGAACGGGGTGGCTTTGGTCCTACTAAGAGGGGAGCTTATGTCGGGGGGGGGGGGGGCTTATGTCCGTTCCCCTTGCAAATTCAGGCAAGAATAACTTGAGAAGAAATGATATATTTTACACTTTTCCCTTCACAATCTGGGCAAAATAAATTTAGAAGAAAGTAATTATCACCATTTACAAGACTAGTGGACAATACCCCAGAGGACAATATTCCAATTGTTAAAACATTTCTCTATTGTCTTTTATCTTGTGATGGTGTCTCTAGAATTATAATTCAGGGGTTTTGTCCACTGCTCTTGAAATTAGTTCAGGGATTTTGTCCTAGCAGCCATATTTGTTTCTGGGCTATTGTCCTCCGGGGTATTATCTGTTGTAACATCAGCACACAGTATTCAGTACTGACACATTGCTGGGCTGCCAGTAACCTTTAACTGTTTTCACATTAACTTGCACTTTCAGTCCAATAATATTCCACGTGGAACAGGTTACAATCATTCAATGAAGGGGTTAAACAGATGTTATTTATCTCAAAGAATCCCCTATATACATACAGAGCAATAAAGAATTATATGCATGTGCAAGAGAGGGGTTGGGGAGGGGAAGGGTCGGTCTTTTCCTGTGAAATTGAACACCTCACCCAAACGTTTCAACTAATGGCTTGTCTTTTAAAGGTGTACCGAAAAGATTGCAAAGCGCCGCCCCGGGCAAGGTATAATGACTAGCCAGGTACCAGGCGTTAATAAAATCTCTCTCTATTTTTGTCAAAAAAATAAAACAAAAAACTTTTGTCACTACATAAAGCTTTACTGGCAGAGTGCTTAATGAGTTTGATATTTACTCATTGAACCCTCACTTCGGTGCCTGTGGGTTTGAACCCATCTCATGGAAATATGGAGGCATACATCTAGGTCCCTGCCCTTATCTGACCTTTGCTGTTGAAAAGGTCATGAAACTAAAGTTTGACCTTTTTTCCAAAAAAAGATGGAGATAAGCCCTCAAGGAAAAAATCCTCAGGAGAAAAAGTCACCAAATTGCATATGTGTGAAAAAGCTCACAAAGTCACATCTCTGCTACTGCTCCCCACCACGAATCCAGGAAGAATGCCCACCAGGAACTATTCCAAAGAGAATAATGCCCATCAGGAACTTGGCCCATTATCAATTTGTCAGGGGTGGAATTTGTGGAATTTTGCCCATCAATATGGGCATAAGTCCTGATGGGCATTCTTCCGTATCCCCCCATAACTGTAGTCATGTAGTTTTGTAGTGCTGTAGCACTGAGTACTTTTGTAGTGCTTAATTTCCATCCTATGACAGTCTCTAAGAGAGACAAAGCCAGACAGAAATCAGATTTCCAGAGACATAACAGGCTGATACCTGAGATGACAGGGAAATGGGAAAGCTACAGATAATGAGCTTTACTGAAGAGACATGTCTTTATTTTGCATCTGAAAGATGACAAACTGCAGTTCGGATGTCCTCAAGGGGCTCATTCCATAACATTTGGAGCATCAAATCCAAAGCTGTGGCTAAAGTACTTTTTATATGGGCACTGAAGACAAGAACACTGGAACCTTTAGGTACTTTCTAACAGGTCTGCTGCATCTGGTATTGCAGATTCCTGATCCAGATAGACCCCAATTACACATAGCCAGATGTACCGCCGGATCGCGGCAGGATTCCTTCTATGGAAAATGTTGCGTGATTTACGGATCATCTTTTCCGTCCGTCCAGCCATCTGTAATGTCCTTGTGGCTTCCGCCACCGATGCCATGTGTCCGTGGGGACGCCACGGAAAAATCAAACTGCTTGATTTTTCCATAAAGGCTTTGCAGATCTGTAATTGATATCCATAGTTCTTCCGTATCTCATCCGTGAGTGTCCTTATTGTCCGTATACCGATCCTGGATGTCCTTGTGGCATCCCTTACATCCTTGACGCTTCCGCGGCAAAAAATATCCATAAAAACATTGCCAGATCTAACCGGATCTGCTACAGACTGACACGGACAGGGTTTGCGGATTAATAAACAGTCATAAGACCAATCCTTGGTGCAATCTTTTCATCCACAAACCTTTCCGTAGCAGATCCGTGGAAGATCCGTAGCAGTTCCGTAAATCTTTTACATAACCACCCCCATCACTTGTGCATCCCTATCAGTTACCATATATGGAACCGTGGGCTATATCCGTGGCGTATCTGGCTATGTGTAACTGTCCCCATAGGAGTAACACACTTTGAAAATCCAGTGTGGAGGTTCTTGCACACAAGAGTCAGAGGTTTTGCTTGTTTTCAGGTGCTGTGATCTAATCTAATTTAATGTGGTCTTTTATAGCACTTAATCTGCATCAAGTGACAGACTCTAAGGCGCAGCTGAACAGAAACAAGGTGAATAATCGTAAGTCCAATAACATAGTCATGTCATATCAGAGAAGACGTAGGGGTGACACAGAGGCTATGGCAGATAGCCTTTTGCAAACAGCCAAGTTTTGAGTTTTTCCTGATATTTCACTGCGCACATTTGTCAGGAAGGGTCATTCCAAATCTGAAGGGGATTTCTTTTGATCAAAATCTGCATGGGGACAAATTCAAGTCATAACTGTTCTTCACCAATATAGAATTCATTCTTCTTCTTACAGTGCCTATTAAGTGGCTATAATATAAACCTTAAAAGTACCCCCCCCCCCCCCCACCCACTCACCACAAACTTGGCACTAAAGATTCTATATACAGGAATTCCAAAAATAAATTAATTTGAAATAGAGGAGTGTTGCCAATGGCAACCAACTATCAATAAATATTCTGCGCTCCGGTGTCTTGCCAATTTGAGGTATGTGCCAAATTATGATGCCAAGCAGTACAAGGAGAAAGTGGCAGACTTAGGGCCCTGATGCAGGGCTAGTGGGGACAGGGCCCTCCCTCTCATCAGGTACAAAACAAACAAGATAAGAAGGTCTGAAATAGCCTATACATCTCTCACATTGCCTCTCATTATTAACACACACCACCACCAACAACAACAACATAGGTTCTGCTCTTCAAGCCTGTAGAGAGAGGTGTTACATAAAGGGAATGCCCCCTCCCCCCCCCCCATCCATTCTCCCAGCTATCTCCTTGTCTTACCTGCTCAGAGCCTGTTCATGTAGTTATAAATTATGGGGCTGTTCCATTTCTGCGATAAATCGTAAAACTTGCTCCCCCAACCCCCACCCCCCCCCCACCCCAATTGTGAAAATGCACAATACAGGGTAAAGTTTGCGATAGGTTTAACATGGCTTTGTAAGATGTGTTCCCGAAGTACAAGATATTCTCCTGATAACATTGCCTCAGAAAAACTCTGATTGCGATTGTTTGCGATTGTTTCCATCTGATTGGTTTACGATGGACATGAGAGGGCCACGGTGGCAGAGTGGTAACACTCTCGCCTCCCACCTCTGAGGCCAGGGTTTGATTCCCGGCCCGACCTCAAGTGGGAAAGCTGGTAGTTGCTTGCCGTTGGTCGGCAATTTACAGTACAGAACCCTAACAACAACTGTATGTACTGGTTTCCTCTGCCCACAAAACTACCCGTCGTGATATGACCTGTACAGTGTTGAAAGTGACATAAAACCCCAAATAAATAAACGATGGACTTGAGATTAAAGAGATAGCTTTAAGATTACTATAAGGTGATAGACATTGCTGTACGACTGTAAGATATCGCTGTACAGCTAAAAAGATGACAGTACGATTGGTTTACAATGTTATAAAGAATCGTGAAAGGTCTGGGATAATTTCAAATAGTTTAAATTACTTGTATACTATTCCCGATGTGCTGTAATCGTTCCTTATTTTCCGTACCGGATCTCCGTACGATGGCTTTAACAGCGTTTTGATTCAAAAGATTTACCACCAGATCCCAGATCAGGAGCAAGGTTTACAATATATCGTAGAAGTTGAACAGCCCTCTTAGAGGATCCACAAATATTCTAACTACCTCCCCAAAAGGCAGGTTATGTTAGGGAAAGTGTTCATTTGTCTGTTTGTCCGTCTGGGTTCAGGATAACTCCAACATAGAAGAAGACATCTTTACGGAACTGTTTTACGTGGAATTCTTCAAAGTAAAAGTCATTTCATTTCATCTCAAATAACAGCAAAGAAGACAAGACATTCTAAATAGGTCCGTGCCCCCTTTTTTCCCGTCCCCAAAAACTGTGTGCCCCTTTTTCCTTTACCCCTTTCATTTTAAGAGGGTTACAATGATAAGATAGGACAATAAAACTTCTTTCATGGGCGATGGTTATTTACTGAACAGTAAAATAATGATAAAAAGAAATATATTGAGATAAAAGTCTTCAGTCTAACTTAAAAGTGACTTTTTTAACTGTAGATAAAAAGGAAGAGTGATTTAATAGAGACAAGTATTGAACTCTAAATCTTACTAAGTGCCCGTGTTTTGGGTTAAGTTTTTCAAGTATTTTGATATGGACTTATTGATTGCATCACTTTGAAGTGAAATGTACATCATGTAGTAAGTAAGAAGCCACATTTTTACTTGCTCACTTTACTAGATGCAACAAGAATCCCTATCCAATTGTCGAAAGTCACAGGCCAATTGTCCTACCCCTCAAAAAAGTCACCGGCAATTGTCCACCGCCCAATCGTCCGCCGGCCAAATGTCCACGTGCCAAAAAGAAACAAGAAAACTTGTCAACAACATCTGTACATGGATGTATAACCATTTTTAATAACACTAACATTAATCTGAAAAAAAAAATAATAAATTTAACAGAAATCTAAAAGTCGGTGAGATCACTGCCCTTGTAAAAAAAGTGTCCAAATCTGTGGGTGGAAAAACTATGGTGGCAATGCCATGAATCCAGGACAAAAACCTGGTGGACAAAATGGCAGCGGTCAAAATGCAAGGACGGACAAAAGGCCGGTCAGTTTTCGGGCAGGGGGGGTGGACAAAATACCGATCTTATCAAAGCATTAAAAATACTTAATGCCCGGCTTGTATGCACTTGGATAGAGGAAGTTAAGTGTCATTCTAGCCTAATACTATATGCCAAAATCCATTCGAAAAGCCACCTATTAAAATACCCCTGCATACATAGATTAAACAACTTTTACTGGAGATCTTTTTGTCCATTTTGCAAGTCTCTTTTTTTTCAAGACGGTTTTTAAAAGGTGCCTTGAAATATTACGAGCAACAACTAAAGCTGTATCCTTCCTCAAATAGACGGGTTAGCCACCATAATGGCGACGTGGGTCAAGGGCCAAGCAACAATATAAGTTATACCAACCAGTGTAAGACCAATCTTTTGTCCACCCCGCCCACAAAACTGATATTGGTTTAAAATCGTTTAGACAGATTAAACAGATGCACATTACAAGAGCAATAGAGACAAGTTCGTTGATGAACATTAAAAAGTGTGTTTTAAGTTATTTGAATTCATAAGAGGTTCAATACGATTTAAACACTTAAAGTAAACATGCTTATCGCTTAAATACAAGAGCAATTATAAAAAAATACACAAACAGTTTATTTTGCATAATTCAAGTTGACGTTCTGATAAGGCGGGGTCCTTTGATCTTCTCTGGTCACCGAATAAAAATTATGTGAAAAAATATCAATTTTTTTACCTTGAGGAGATCACTCTCTATGTACAAGTGTTCCAAAGAAACTTTACAGTTTCAACCAAGTTTCATTGTTTTAATAAGAGGGCTCTTCTGTGAGCCCTTAACAACAATAAGTCAATCAAGCAATAGACTGAGAGAATGGTTGACAAATCAACATCAAAGGCACTGACAGTTTGTTTTATTTTGTTTTTTATTTATATTGTGTTTTACGTCGCTTTCAGCACTGTTACAGGTCATATCACGACGGGTAGTTTTGTGGGCGGAGGAAACCAGTACATACAGTTGCTCGCGGTTCTGTACTGTAAACTGTCGACCAACAGTAAGCAACTACCAACTTTCCCGCATAGGGTCTGGGGTTTGAACCACCGACCTCAGAGGTGGGAGGCGAGTGTGTTACCACTGCACCACCGTGGTCCTGTTGGCACTGACAGAAGTCAGGACAGACTTCTTGGTGAACCAATCTTCAGATTGGCACCCAAAAAAGGATGTTGGCTCTGACAATAACCTCATTTGAACCATCTGATCTAACTGTACTTTCATTGTGCCTGATCTCTGTTCTATGGGGTTCTTAGGCCCAAAAACATAATCATAATTGCCTCCTGTCTGTCTGTCTGTCTGTCTGTCTGTCTTTGAGATAACTCAAATTGATATTTCTGAATTACTGAATGTTGATATTTAATTATTTTTGTGTTGTGGGCCTTACCACAGGAAGAAGTGATTAAATTTTGGGAAAGATCCCGATCAATTTCTGGGTACATAAAATAGTTCCCAAATTTTCAGGAAACGCCCAAGGTGGAGGTCTGTGCTCTGTGAGCGCTCTCTACATCGAAATGCATTAATTCAGGCGCCTACAAATTCGGCATTCTGTCGGGTAAACTAAAGATAGAAGTTTTTTGGCTGTTGCTTCCTGACTTTATATGTGATGACAACAAAATGAAATATTGCCTCTTTCTGGGTTATAGGGGGGGGGGGGGGGTCGGTGGTGTAGAGGTTAGAGTGCTCCCCTTCAACCTCTGAGGTCGCCAGTTAGAATCTCAGCCCGGGCGATTCATGTTGGAAAGTTGATAGCTACTTGCCGATGCCCGGTGGTTCACAGTGCCGAGTCTTGACCAACTAGTATGCACTGGTTTCCTCCACCCGTAAACTACCCATCGAAATATGACCCTGGCTGTTGAACGCGACGTAAAACACACAAATAAATCTAAATCTTTCTGGGATATAGAGAATTTAGGCTATTCTAGAGGGATGGCTACAAAAGGTATGCTGCCTGAAACTCTAACCTTTCCACCAATCTCCCCCCTCAGTCACCCCAACCCCCCCTACCCCTCCCCCTCTCTCTAACAAGTGTTATAAATCAGAGCCCGGGGTGACAGCACCTCTTACAAACCTGTCCCAAGCCACTGTATGGCTGACAGCCAGGGGTTCAACCCTCCTTCTTCTGATCTTCCATACCCATACCTTGTCTAGGGTCATGCCCCCACACCCCCGGGGGCCTCACCCCTGCCACTGACTAATTGATATCCTTGTGAGAGCGGGGAGGACCCTAAAACCCCAACAATACACTCATCATTAGCCAGACCATTAAATGTTAATAGAACAACCCCGGCCAGCCTTTCATCTCCCGCCGCTTGCCACATTTTTATGCAAATTAGCACAGGGAGACAATTGATCATTTACCTTAACAAGTGTTTTAATGAATATATTACCAAGGGCCCCGGGGGCGTTCAGTCAAAACAGAAGATTTTCTACCCCAACCTTGCCTGTTTTGGAGTATATATTTAAGCAGGGGGGAGGGGGTTTATTCATGAAGAGAGGTGTGAAAAGTGTAAGGGGTTTGAAGTGACAGAAAATGAATAAAGAAAAACTCCATAGATCCACTGGACTTCTCGATACCTCCGTTTACACTGTACCGCTAAGGCATCCTAATGTATCCACAGTTCTGGAAACGTATCTTTAAAGCCTGCCACCATATTACTTACTTTGCTACAGTGTAACAAACATGGAATCTGGCTGATTAGATTAGTTGAATATAATCTAATCTGGACTTTTGTAGCCCTTAATCTCCACTGTCGATAGACTCTAAGATGCAACTATATAAACATGTTAAAGAGTCGTATGTCCATAGAACAGAAACCAGGGCATACCAGGAAAGATACAGGGGTGGAGGCGTGGCTATGGCGGACAGGCTTGTGGAAACAGGGAAGTTTGACCTTTTCCAATAGATGCTGCATCACGAGCATCGTGGAGAAGGTAAGTCAATTGAATTAATGCACAAGAGTAATTCGGTTTGGTGTTATAAGTAATGTTAATCCCAAGGTAAAGGCCACCTTTTCAGCCATAAGACATAGAGTAGTATTTTGTCCTCTGACAGGGGGCACAGTGGTAACACACTCGCCTCCCACCTCTGAGGTTGGCGGTTCAAACCCCGGACCTTATGAGGGAAAATTGGAAGTTGTTGACCATTGGTCGGCAGTTTACAGTACAGAACCTTGACACCAACTGTATGTACTGTTTCCTCTGCCCACAAAACTACCCGTCGTGATATGACCTGTACAGTGTTGAAAGCGACATAAAACCCCAAATAAATGAATTTCTCTTCAGACAAGTTTTTGCAGACAGTTTCTCCACCCCTTTTTTCAACAGGAACAGTCAAAGCGACCTCCAGATGTATAAATCGGAGAGGTCACTCGATATGTCACATTTAGAGAACTGGGGTATCAACGATACTTTCAACCATAATAAAACTACTACAATCTCCTTTTCAATTTTGACAAATTTTGACAAAAAATATATGACCACCTTTGTCCACAAATAGCCATTATTTTTTCAGATTTTCATCCACGATCTCAATTGCCCCGATACACCATCTCCGAATTAAATTGGTTCATCTAATTTAGTTTTATTAATGATTATTAATTAGTATTTAGTCATGTCTAGTATTTTTGTATTGGTTATATTGTGACAGGTAGTTTTATGGGTGGAGGAAACCAGTACATACAGTTGGTCAAGGCTCTATACTGTAAACTGCTGGCCTACAGCACACAACTACCAGCTTTCCCACTTGAGGTCAGGCCGGGATTTGAACTCCGATCTCCTGGGTGGGAGGCAAGTGTGTTTGCAGCATGGTGTCCTACATTGGGGGCAATAGGAGAAGTGCGAATCCGGGATTAGGAAAGATGGCCATATTTCGATTAGGCCACAATCTTTATAGATATCACAAAAGGTCATATCAAAAAAAGGCCACAAGGAATTTTTATCTATTGTGAGCACACCCCCCCCCCCCCCCCCCCCTCCACTTACCACATACCAGTCTAAATCCAGGCCATGATTTATTACGTGCCAGTGCATTCATCTTCGTCAAAATGACGTCACAACAGGTGCCTGGCACCACATGGCACCTCTCTCTCTCAAATGGGCTTTTGCAACAATGGCTGGGGCAAAGAGAGATAAACTATTCCCCCCTCCCGGGGTTTTACATATCCACTGGCAAAAGCATCTTCAATTCTTGTATTTCAATTGCTCCCATTGTGTCTGTCCCTTTTGATCCCTTTTATCTTCTAAATATGGATGACATTTGGACTCTGACAGTAAATATAAAAGCCAGATCTGATGCTGCAGTAATGTAAATGTAAAAACTTCCCCACAGTTTGTGAAATTCGCGAGTTTGGGGGTGGGGGAGTGGGTGGTTCCATTTTAAAGTTAAAAAAATCCAAAAAATCATCAAAATTTGTGCCAATTTTTCATCAGAGGAAGTCAGTGACCTAATACCCCATTCACACTGCAGGTGGTATAACCCACAGTTGGAGGCATTTGGGTGAAACGCCTATCTTTCCACTACCGTCCAAGGTTCGTATGAAAAAGGTCATATCACGATGGGTAGTTTTGTGGGCAGAGGAAACCAGTACATACAGTTGGTGTCAAGGTTCTGTACTGTAATATGCCGACCATCAGTAAGCAACTATCAACTTTCCCACATAGGGTCCGATGTTTGAACTGCCGACCTCAGAGGTGGGAGTCCAGTGTGTTACCACTGCACCACCGTGGCCCGTGATTACGCAAATATTGCTGGTTGGAACTTCATGAAAATAAATCAGAAGGTGGGCCTTGCTTGGTTTCATGTTATGAGATGATAATTTTAATAAATTTGTGCTAAAATGGAAAATATGCATCAGTTCAAAGGTTTAAATCACTATCACTCACAAAATAAGTAATTTTTTTTTTCTTTTTTAAAATCAAGTATGATTTATATCATCGCCAATATTTGTATATAATTCCAATTGTAAATTATAAAACTAACTTAAACCTACATAAAATAGATAGAAGTAATTTAAATATTTAAAAACAATCGATGAAATTCTTGATTCACGACCACAAGGCAGTTCACACGGACAAGGTGAAGGTCACCTCAGGTGATATCAGGGCCCAGTCTATGAACTACATATTTACCAAAGCCTTCCATTCCAATACAAAGAAGGGCTCGAGCCTTTCAAAAAAGGTGCCATCTGTTTTGGCGAGCTCTTTAAACCCTCCCCGAGTCAATGATAATGGCAAAGAAATGAACCTTCAATGGTATCTCTTTAATGGTCTGGCAGATCTATTGAAAACTTTAAAGAAACATGACTTGTGATTAGGGTTGGGTGGCAAGACTGCACTTGGTGACCTTTTTCCCCCCAAAGTGTCACTGGGAGATGTGTGGAATTCTGATTCATTCCGCGTGCCTTGACATTTTTTCGGAATTAATTCTCTCAAGTACCTCATCCAGTAAATCACAGAGTGATTCATTTGTGGTAAACAGGGGGTATTTTTAATCTGAGGCCCCCACTGGGTTCAAATCCCATCCTGGCATTATGCTTGTGGATCCAGCACCTTAAGAGTTTGTCATAAGATTGAGATTAAGTACTATAAAAACACTCATTATATTGCATTGCATTTATATTTATATTTGGAAATCTATAGTTAATCTTTTATTTTTTCATTTATTTGGGATTTAACGTCGCTTTCAACGTTGTACAGGTCATATCACGACGGGTAGTTTTGTGGGCGGAGGAAACCAGTACATACAGTTGGTGTCAAGGTTCTGTACTGTAAACTGCCGACCAACAGCAAGCAACTACCAGCTTTCCTACTTGAGGTCGGGCCGGGATTTTGAACTCTGATCTCAGAGGTGGGAGGTGAGAGTGTTACCACTCTGCCACCGCGGCCCCCCTATAGTCATTCTAAACCAGTTGTTACCTCCGACACAAAGGTTATGTTTCTGGCGGCATGTGTCTGTCTGTTTGTAAAATAACTTGAAAAGTTATGGACGGATTTTGATGAAATTTTCAGGCAATGTCGACCATGCCAAAAGGAACTGCTGATTTGATTTTGATGTTGATCCGAATTACCGTCTGGATCCAGGAATTCTTTAAAGGACTATTTTATTAATTGCACCCATAAGCAAATACTGGTGGGGGGGTGTGTTCAATCATTTTTAAAGGGTAACCTCATATCATTTGGCAAAATCAGATTAAAATGGAACTTATAAAATCTATTGATTAAAAGTAACACTCACGGAGCAACATACCTCTACCATATGTTCTCAATACCTCCAACATTACTTATGAGTGCATTGATAAAAAATCCTTTAGTGCCTGGATCCGGACAGGGTCCCAGATCACCCACCAAAATGAAATCATCCGTTCCTTGTCCCATTGTGAACATCTGGTGAAAATTTCATCAAAATTTATCCATCATCTGCCACTGTGGCCTAGTGGGTAACACACTCAACTAGGAACACAGAGGACATGGGTTCAATCCCAGGTAAAGGCAGATACATAGTGGCTCGCATGACCACTTAAAATGGCGGTCCTCTGACATTGGGTCCTATCCCCGGTGGCAGGCTAAAGAACCTCAAGGACGTTGATAAATGGTCATATCCTTGAGCCTCTGTCTTTCAGTTAGGGGAATGTCAGTAATCTGAGAGCTTGGGCTGTACTTGTACAGTGGGATGGGTCTTATAGCACTTCGAGTCCTGTAGTACATGGAGATATTGCACTGAGTATAAATACAAAGAAATACAAAACTGATTTTGCAAACAGATAGACAAACATACAAGGCCTAGACACAAACTTCTTTGCGGGAGCAATTAAATCTAGAACTACACATTTTTGTCTGGGCTTTGGGGTTGCAGACAGCCTTGAAAAGCCAGCACCTGTTAGCAGACAGGGTGTCGGGAGGAAGTGACCCCTGGGAAAATAAAAAATCCAGGGTCCTCTGGGGAGGTGGAAACCGAGGTCACCTGATGGGGAGGGGAGATAACAGTGGAGAGAGAGGGCAATAGAAATCACTGGAGTGGGGATTCTTTAATGTCCTTCTGTCATCTGCAGACCCATAATAAAGTCACGTGACCAGGAAATATCTCCAATCAGACAAAATTTATATTCTCCGATGAGAGAGAGAAATAC
Source organism: Sabellastarte sp. h YS-2021 (assembly GCA_964017235.1). Lineage (NCBI taxonomy): Eukaryota > Metazoa > Annelida > Polychaeta > Sabellida > Sabellidae > Sabellastarte > Sabellastarte sp. h YS-2021. The sequence continues at coordinate 29,494,147 of OZ024940.1, forward strand.
ATAATGCTTGGACTCACAGTCTGGTAATTTTGACAATGGCTTGATGTGAGAATCCTCATCACCTCAACTGAAGAGAGTTGTGTTTTTGCCAGCAAATGTTTGTCTGTTTCTTTGCAAAAGTAAATGAAGAAGTTATGAATGGAATCTTTGATGAATAAATTTCAAGAAATATTGACAGTGGCCCAAGGAACAGATGGTTTGACTTTGTACTTGATCCGGAAAACTGTCTGGATCCACAAATTTTTAAAGGATTTTTTTTTATGATTTCAGTCATATTAGCAAATATTTGAAAGTTTTGAGCTTTGGTGGAAGTTTGCACTCTTCAAGCACTCTTGTTTGCATTTATAACATTTGAACAAGTTATAAAATGTTATTTATGCAAAATCCCTAGGCCAATTAACAATTTATGTGTACTTTTCCGCGGGGGGTGGGGGTGGGGGCGATAATACAATTTTCCCTTTGAAATCGGCAGCCCCAGTGGACAGAGGACCAATCAACATACAGTTTACAAAAACAACACTAATTTGGTCTCAGCAATCTGAGTAGAATTAATTCCATGGATTAATTTATACAAAAGATTTAGCCACCCGCCAAATTAGGAAGCACAGCAGTAGTGATTTTTACCTTGTCACAAGATTTCCTGCTACAAGATTTCTCATATAACTTTGAAATCTTTCAAAGATTTAGAAGTATGTTGGTCAGTCGGTTTGTATGTTTGTTAGCGTGTTCTAGGTCATAATTTCGGAGCTAGGATTCTCATTTTTCTTTGTGTGATATAAGATTCTCATTGGTCAGAATAGAGCATGACCAAATTTCGACAAAATCGGTTAGCATTTTCTTACATAGCTATGACCATTTTAGCTACTTAGGCTACTGCATTCACAAATATGCGGCGAGATTTCAAAGTCTGGAACCCGGACGAGTGGATTTATCATTTTGTCACTGGATGACTTGCCGGCTATATATACAAATCTTTATTATTACCACTAGCGGATCCAGGGGGGGGGGGGGGGGGGGGGGGGGGGGTTCAGGGGGTTCGAACCCCCCCCCTTGAAAAATAATGTAAAGGGGTTCAACCCAAAGTATACAAAATTATTTCTTGACAGTGGTGTTAAATTTACAGGAAATGCACTCTATTTTTACCGAAAATTAATTTTTTTCCAGGGGGCATGTCCCCTGACCCCCTTAGTTATAATATGTCTGATGTGAACCCCCACCTTACTCGATGTGAACCCCCACCTTACATAAAAGCTGGATCCGCCCCTGATTACTTTGACACTTATCTTGTTCACTTATGTTTTCAATTTCGTAACCTTAGTACGTTTCACCAATGAGGGTTGTGTGTTTTCACTTGTATTTGTTTGTTCGTTGGTTGATTTGAAAAATAACTTTAAAAAATATGCACATATTTTACTGAAATTTTCAGGAAATCTCAACAGTGGCCTAAGGAACAGATGAGTCAATTTTGGTGGTGGTCTGGATCATGATTTGGATTCAGACATTTTAAAAAAATTTTTTTTTTTACCATTTCAGTCAAAAACAATACAATGTATTTGAGGTGTTGGACTTCGGGCAGAGGTGTGCCCTCTCTGAGTCCTCTTGTTACAAATGCACTTGACTTGAACTTTGATTTCCCTTGTTTTGTGATTGGATAACTCCTATTTATATATACATTTGTGTCCAACCTGTCTGTCTATCTCCGTGAAATATGCCCCCTTCTTATCAAAAACCCGCCAAATTTAATATTTTCTTCTAGTATCTGTAAATTGAATTCAATTCCCTGCAAGTACACAAATCACCCCGCCGCCATTTTTACCATCTCCCGGAGTATCTCTAAATTGAATCAAATACCTTCGAATACACCAATCCAGCGATTCACCATTTTTTTATTGCCCAATCCAGGGGTGGCTTTTACCACCAGATAAGTTTGTCCCCATTTTAAACTGCTCTAAAAACCCGACTGAAGGGTTTTTTTGCCCCATAAGGAGATCCAGCCAGTATTTTGCAGATAAACTCTGGGATGGATATCGGGGAAACATTGTCTGGGACCCACCACTAGCCCCCGGGGGGGCCATTTTATATCCCCCCCCTTTATGGCCAGAGTTTTTCAGCCCATCGACAAGATGGCCAACCGAGATAGGTTCACCCTGACAAGGATTTCTGGTCTCGTATCGCATATTTTACTCAGAAACGACACTGATAGCATCGCTAAATGTCGTCTGCAGACATTGGGGAGCATAGAGTGATTCTGGATATGTTGGGTTAGCCTTGGCCAGGGCTCGTGGATAATTTGGAATAAATTAGCCGAGTGGGGCTTATAGTTTAAATTTCTTCGCGAGAGCAGATGAATCGATGTAATCTGAGTTTGGATGACAAGGACTGTACGTTTTTTGTCTTGTCGAGTGTAATAAAAAATGTAAACATTGGCAACGATAGGGGTGTTTTACTTTTAATTATCCACAAATTCACTTCAACAGTAATCTAAAATAAGTCTATAACTACCCTTAATATGTCTGCCCCCCCCCCCCCCCCCCCCCCCCAAAACGACGAAATATAGCTGTAACATGTATATCCATAGTAATGCCGCGTTCACACCATTCTGTACTGGAGTTACAAGCTACGTACAAGTGCAAAATATTTAACTCGTCTGGGGCTAATTTCTTGCTTAATGCATTTAATGAGTTTTTGTAGTATCGATTAGGTTTTATAAGTGTAAATTGATTTGGAATCTGTATTTTTTAAATGAGGTACTGGGTACTGAGGTACTAGACACTGGGCAGAGTTTTTTTTATTTTTCATGGAGAGTAAATCTGTTTTCAGTTTTACAAGTCAAATCTACCCAATTAAGTGGGGTTTTTTTTCATTTCCTGTTATATGTATTCCTTTATTTATTATTTATTTATTTAGTGTTTTTATGTCATATTTAGTACCTTATCATGTTATTGTAGCAGGCAGTTCGAAGGGCAGAGGAAACCAGTACATACAGTTGGTGTTAAGGTTCTGTAATGTAAACTGCCAACCAATGACAAGCAACTACCAGCTTTCCAACTTGAGGTCAGGCCAGGGTTCGAACTCTGAACTCAAAAGTAGCAGGTCATTATTTATTTATGAACCTGCCACTGGGGATAGGACCCAATGACAGAGGGCCACCATTTTAAGTGGTCAACCGAGCCATTGTGTATCTGACATTGTACCTGGGTTTGAACCCACGTCCTCTGTGTTCCTAGGCGAGTGTATTACCCACTAAGCCACAGTGGAAGACGTGTTCAATGGTTTCTGGAGTAGACAGGAACACGGACAAACAGACAAATGGACAAAGAAAACATAATCTCCTTTGTGGAAAGTTAATAAGGACAATGAATAACAACACCATATTTTGTATCAAAGCGATGACATTATCTCCATTTATAAACCTAGTGAAATTGATAAACCGAAGGTCTGGCAAAACAACAGGAAGTCTGCTTGCTGAGGAAGAGGTCCAGACCGGAAGCTGTTGATGGATCTGTCGGCCATACTAAGAAGGGACTAATGCAAGCTCAGCAAACAGTTGGGTTACAGCCAGATTCCTTATGTCCTGGTTACACCTTACAGAACAAATGGAGTTATGTTCAACAAATGAGATTGACTGATGTTTGGGGTTTTTTACTCAGTTGATGTTCAGTCGCAAACTGACTTTTGGCTTAAATATAAGACATTCAGTCTTAAACTGACTTCTGGCTTGAATATAAGACATAAAATCCTAAACTGACCTTTTGGCTTAAATATAAGACATTCAGTCTCAAACTGCCTATTGGCTTAAATGTAAGACATTCAGTCTCAAACCAATTTTTGGCTTAAATACATTGTATATAAGACTGCTTAAGTTTTCTCACTTTGACCATTACGGCCAAGTGGGTAACACACTCGCCTAGGAACACAGAGGACGTGGGTTCAATCCCAGATACAGATACATAGTGGCTCAGATGACCACTTAAAATGGTGGTCCTCTGTCATTGGGTCCTATCCCCAGTGGCAGCTTACAGAAACATCAATTTTATTTATTTTTATCTATTTGGGGTTTTCGCATCGCTTTCAACACTGTACAGGTCATATCACGACGGGTAGTTGGAAGGGCGGAGGAAACCAGTACATACAGTTCGTCAGGGTTCTGTACTGTAAACTGACGACCAACGGCAAGCAACTACCAGCTTTCTCACTTGAGGCCGTGCCGGGAACCGAACCGCGGCCTCAGAGGTAGGATGCGAGAGTGTTACCACTCTGCCACCGTGGCCCCTAAAGAAACCTCAAGGACATTGATAAATGGTCATTCTTGAGACTCTGTCTTTCAGTTAGTGGGTAATGTCAGTCACTAGAGAGCTTGGCCTGTACTTGTGTAGTTACGATGGTTCAAATAGTGAGCTTTGAGTCCTGTAGTATATGGAGATATTGAGCTGATTATACAATACAATTGTCACAGCCATGCCACATAAAACATCACATTCCAGTCAGGGAAAATATCCATTAGGCACTTTTATATACAACAAACATAAGATTAAGTTCTGTAAATATGGTAGATTTAGATCCATTTGAATAAGTTGCTGGTCATGTACCACTTTTGGCCTTGATTGTAGAAATCGTATCCCCCCCAAAAAAAAAAAAAAAAAAAAAAAGAAGGCTGTATTAAAGGTTAATTGGCTAATGCTTTTGTTGAAAATACATTTATCAACACATGTTTCTATATTGAGAGATCAACTGTTTACAGTACAGAACCTTGACACCAACTGTATGTACTGGTTTGCTTTGCCCACAAAACTACCCGTCGTGATATGACCTGTACAGTGTTGAAAGCGATGTAAAACCCCAAATATATAAATAAAATCACCTTCAACTGACATACAAGAAGTGCAAATAAGGACTGTGTCCATTTTATGCTAAGCAGATCAGCCAAAAATTGGCACACACAAAATAAAATCCGCACATCCTGCCAAATTACAGCCAGAACAAGATCAAAAGGAACTAAAAAACGTGAAAATGTGAGCAGAGCATATTGGGGGGGAGAGGTTATAAAACATGGGGACGCCAATAGCTGTCAACAATTTGCCCAATAAGCTATAATATCTGAGGCCTTCCAGTGATTTGTTTTGGAAGCTCTTGCAAGTAATGGAGTTTTGTGAGCTTAATAATAACCGGGTCATTGTCATTTCCTGTGAAAAAAACCCAAAATATCGGTGTTACCAGGGGGTTGATTTGGTGAATAACTCTGATATACTAGCTAGGAAGCACTCAATGAGTGCAAGACCTCCGACTAGATATTCTAAAAAAAATTTAAGGAAACCAAATTGCTGTTCTTGTCATTAGTTTTGCGTACACATTTTTTTTTCATCTGAACTTTCTTCATGGAATACATGACTTAAACTGGGAAGCACTCGTAGAGTACTGACGTCTGCCAAGACACTCAAGTATTCCCATTGTATTGTGTATTTCTACTCAGCACAATATCTCCATGTACTACAGGACTCAAAGGAAAGCTGGTAGTTGCTTGCCGTTGGTCAGCAGTTTACAGTACACAACCCTAGCGAACTCTATGTACTGGTTTCCTCTGCCCTTCCAACTACCCGTCGTGATATGACCTGTACAGTGTTGAAAGCGACGTTAAACCCCCAAATAAACAAATACAGGACTCAAAGCACTATTTGATCCGTCCTGACTACATAAGTACAGCCCAAACTGTCTAGAGACTGACATTCCCCCCTAACTGAAAGACAGAGGCTCAAGGATGACCATTTATCAACATCCCTGAGGTTCTTTAGCCTGCCACTGGGGATAGGACCCAATGACAGAGGACCGCCATTTTAAGTGGTCATCTGAGCTACTATGTATCTGCCTGTACCTGGGATTGAACCCACGTCCTCTGTGTTCCTAGGCGAGTGTGTTACCCACTAAGCCACATTGGCAGATAATTGTAATATATTGTAATTTCCCCAAAATATATTGTAATTTTTTTATTTTAACACCCAATCCCCCCCCCCCCCCCAGTTATGGGATGGCATGCCCATAAAATTGTACTGAAAATGAAACCCGTTGAAAATTTGGGATTTTTTTTTTTTTTAAACGGATACGGATCTTTTTCCACAATTTAATCACTTCTTTCTTTCGGTCGGGCCGTACTCACATGTAACATTTCATAACGATGACTCCATAAATTTTGCAGGAATCATGGACAGAGACAGACAGGCTGACAGACAGACAGACTGAGAGACAGACAGACAAATATATAAATCCACCCGTCCAAGTTGCAGACTTTGTAATATCGCCGCATACTTGTGAATGCAATAGCTAAGTAGCTAAAATGGTCATAGCTATGTGAGAAAATGCTACCCGATTTTGTCAAAATTCGCTTGTGCCCTATTCTGACCAATGACAATGTTGCATGAAAAAATATGAGAATCCTAGCTCCAAAATTGTCACCTAAAACATGCTAACAAACAAACATACAAATATACAAACCGACTGACCAACGTACCAAGTAATGAACATACCCACACACATAGCCTCTTAGTGGAGAAAACACTGAATCAGACACAGCAATTATTTATTTGGGTTTTAATGTCGCTTTCAACACTGTACAAGTCTGTACAGCATATCATGACAGGTAGTTTTGTGGGCGGAGGAAACAAGTACATACAGTTGGTCAAGGTTCTGTACTGTAACCTGCCAACCAATGGCAAGCAACTACCAGCTTTCCCACTTGAGGTTGGGCCGGGATTCAAACTCCGATCTCAGAGGTGGGAGGCGAGAGTGTTACCACTCTGCCACCGTGGCCCCAGGCCTCATATTGTACAGAAAAATGTTGCCCAGCAACCCTGGCTTTATTGACACTTGACAAAACTAATATAGCTATTACAGCCAATTCATCCAAGCCAGCCCCAACCAAATGACCTTGACACTACCTCATAAATCCCCCAGATTACAGATATGCTGTCTTATCACCATTTCGTTGATAAGACAGGTGATGGAGTGGCCAATGTCGACCTTTTATGGCATGAAGGACACAAGTTAAGGTAAACATCAACAGTTCTGCTACCATATATGGGTGAGTTTTCTAACTTGGTTCGGGTAATTTTAAAAACATACTTTACTCAGTCAATTGTATTGTATTGTGTATTTATACTCAGTGCAATATCTCCATGTACTACAGGACTCAAAGCACTATTTGACCCATCCTGACTACACAAGTACAGTCCAAGCTCTCTAGTGACTGACATTCCCCCCTAACTGAAAGACAGAGGCTCAAGGATGACCATTTATCAACGTCCCTGAGGTTCTTTAACCTGCCACTGGGGATAGGACCCAGTGACAGAAAGCCGCCATTTTAAGTGGTCATCCGAGCCACTATGTATCCGCCTGTACCTGGGTGTGAACCCACGTCCTCTGTGTTCCTAGGTGAGTGTGTTACCCACTAGGCCACAGTGGCAGATCCTATAATAATCCTACTCTTTGATCCTCAATACTTGTAGTTCCCCTTAATGACAGACTATACGGAGCAATGTAAATAATTTGCTTTTAAATCTACCGGCGAAATCTGACAAAAATGCTAATGACCTTGGAATAGTTAGGGAATGAATTGGTCACATGACCAGCAGTATCGCCTACATTTACAGGGGTGCAGATATCATGCAAATGTAGCTGCTAAGTGTTTCAAAATATAAACACCACATTTTGAAACTTTTCAAAACAACTTGTTCAGGTGGATGTGGAAAGGTACAGAATGCGACAGTATGCAAAGTTTACTGGCAGAAGCCGGGCAGTATATGGAAGATTCAGGCATTTTTGTAAAAAGTCTCTAAATATACGCAACACCGTCTGTAGTGCGATTCTATTCTATTCTGTACTTGTATAGCACTTAATCTCTGCCAGCCAGACTCTAAGGCACAACACCAGAATCTAATTTAAAGAAAATCATCATTTCATAGCCGTTGCCAAGTCCAATACCACGGAGATGCCGGATAGAGTGTGTGCTAAGTTGGAAATGCATTTTTTGAAGAGATACAATTTTAACCTTTTTCTGAAACAAGTAAGAGGTGATTGTACATCAAATATAATATTGAATAGAACATCAGACAAACAAACAGATCTGCATGCCTTGAACAAATTTTCATCCTTGATATACAAGATGTCTTTTAAAAGAAACAGCATGTCACTGGACCTTGTAGTTTTGGAGAAGTTCTTCACCCGGACGACAATGCGTACGTGTACGCGGATGCGGATGTCGCAGAATGATGCCATAATGTCAGCTGACTGGACAAGTCAGCTGACATAATGACAAACTCAATTCTTAGAATTAACATCTCAAAAAATATATCAAGTGATCAACAACTTATCTGAAGAGGGCCTTAACTGGTGAAATAAGGTCGGCTTAAGTAGAACAGATGATGAGCCAATGGGGATGACATATCAAGTCATGTGACTGTATCACATGTTTGGCATCTTATTCACCCACCACCCACTCAACTGGGTGTTTACTTAAACACTTTAAACCTGTTTTTATCCAGTCCAGATTTCTGTTAATTTCCTCAGATTCCGAGAAATCCCACATCCTTGGTGGGCCGGTGTGATTCAGATGGGCTAATAACGTCTCAATTAGAGCGACGACAGTTTTATTGTGTTTGAACTGTGAGAAAAAAACCTCTCTTTGATCAAACGATGCCTTGATGGCAATACAGTTTAATTACAAGGCCGCCTTAATGCCATGATAAGTCGGCCAATGTCATCGGTACGGACAGCCCGGACGTTTGCGTTTATCACTTAGAAATTCATGGATTCCCCAGTTAATTTCGGATGGCAAGCCTGTTTGCAATACCCAGAAACCCTTTGATCTATTTTTGACAAAAAAATCATAAATTAATGTATTTAGGTGCTATAGTGGAATGACTGAGTCACTCAAAAGAGGCTTAAACAGCTACAATATTAAGGAACAGTTTTATGCTTGACAAAGATTTAAGCCAAATAACTACTAAGTCAGCAAAATTTGAACAGAAATAGTGTATTTGTGTCTGTTTTGAGGAACTTAAAGTGAATTATACTTTTGACAAGTCCACCAACTAAAAATACTTCATCAAAAATTTTTTAAAAAATCAACTAATTCATCATTTACAGTCCTTTTTAGTAAAAAAGTCAGCTTACCAAGTTAACACATAGCAACCGACCAATCAACATACAGCTTACAAATCATTCTGTCTATATCTGCAGCCCTGATTGGCTGGAGATGATTTCATTGTTTACTTCAATTCTGTGCCAACTGAAGGCAGGCATCAAATTACGAAGCCAAGCAGTAAATGGTTTTAAACAGCCCAGGTTATGTAATCATTGGGGTCCGTCCATCCGTCTGTCTGTGTGTCTGTCTGTTTGTTAGTGAACAGCGTAACTCAAAAAGTTATACATGGATTTTCTTTCAAATTCGCAGAGAGTGTCCATATATGCTTAAGTAAGAAGTGATTAAATTTTGGAGGAGTCAATGCCACCAACACCAGTGTTAGAGTCACCTTAAAGTAAAAAAAAAATGAGGATTTTTTTATCCCATAACTCGAACTGTGGCTCATTTTGGTCTATCATACCAGGTGTATATGCCACAGTATCCAAAATATGCAATCTGACTTTATGGTGACCTTAATTGTTCTATTTTTATCAAGTTACGGCCACCTTAAAGTGACATAACTTGTTATTAGCCTCTGGCCTGGCAGAGATCTGCACTCTTTGAGTGATTTTCTAGTTTACATATATTATTATAATTATTATTAAATTAGTCCATATGCAAATGCCTTGGTATATGTTTGCATAAAGTCAGTCATTAAGACTACTTCAAAGTATTTCACCAAATACAAGTGTACAAGCTTAATTAAAAAGAGACAATTTCATGGGAAAACTGTGCGTATCATGCATATGCATACATAACATTGCATAAATTTACATAATTTTACAACACCTGAAGAAAATCAACAATAATAAAGGTTGTTTTTTTTACAAGATGTCCACACAAATAAAAGGAAATCCCCAACAAAAGAATTTACTGCCTTCCTAGTAATTATGGCAATAGCAACACAATATGTAAACCCTATTTTTTACAAGAACTGATCTTAAAACTTAAAAAAAAAAGACAGCCATTGTTTTGAACTCATTGCATCACCATTCATACGGACACAAGGGATTTGACCTTAAGGATTACAAATTACAAAACTTTGAAAATGTGTGTCTTCAGACAATACTTGGTGTGCTGCCAATAAAAGCAGTACCTATTAATGATATATGATCTCGATGCTAATCAACAAGTTTATATAATACACAATACACAATGTACCAATTAACAGTACAACAGTAATCATTAACAAAGGTACTCAACATTAAGAAACTCACTTTAGGTGTCCAATTTCCCAGCACAAAAGTATCCAGGTTACTATCCAGGTAATCCCAAGTAATAATGGACATAGATAGCCTCTGTCCAGTGTTTTATAATCTACTCAAGAAATTCCCCTTTCTGTCTGTGACATCAAGCAAGTGCCCCCTTGTCAACTAGCCAATCAGATTTGACTCTACCTCCCCCTCCCCCTGCCCCCCTCTCTTGTCACTCAATTCCACTCAGTATTTACTCAGCCTAATCTTGGAAACAAACAGGTTCAGCTGAAAGGCTTTTTGGAGTGTAGTTTGGCGACAGCGTGCTGACACTCACAAAAAATCTGTGTGTACCCTCTCCTCCCCCTGTAGAATCAGGTAACCCCTGTTCACACTTACCCGATAAGACACTAAAAGCCTCTCTTACATCCCATTGGGCCGGGCGCTTCATGTTGGAAAGTTGGTAGTTACTTGCTGATGCCTGGTAGTTTACAGTGAAGTATGCACTGGTTTCCTCCACCTGTAAACTACCCGTCGCAATATGACCCTGGCTGTTGAACGTGACGTAAAACAACAAATAAATAAATAAATACATCCCATCGGGTGTGCAGGAAAAAAGCCCCTCAGGAAAAATGCCCATCAAGTGAATTCCATCAGATGAAAAGCCCATCAGGAAAATTGCCCATCAGCCCATTGTTCACACGTATGATGGGATATAAGAGAAGCTTAATATTTACATAGATTCGAAAACATGTCTGTGAAGTTGAAGAACCATGTCGCAGAATTTCTAAAGCTTATGGCATGCTTGTTTTCAACTCCATAGCAAATAGCTTTTTCAGACTGCTTGCCTGGGTAAGTGGCACATGTCATAAAATGGCACAAATATATATTATACAAAGGATTCAAAATTTAGCAAATCAGTTAGGATGTAATTTGTCTTAAAAATTATGCATTTCTAAGCTATGATTTGAATGGTCATTCATCAATTCAGGCCCTTAAAAGAGGGTTAATTTATGTGACCTTTTTTGAGTGAAAAGTAGGTCAGACTCGGAGACAGTTTACCAGGAGAACTGTGAACTCAGCCAAAGTCAGTCTGAGAGAGAGAGTCCACCACCATCACAGAGTCAATGGCAAATATTTGCACTTGTCTTCTGAGAGCATATTTGTTCAGCAAACCAGAGTCTTGAGAATACGCCATTATAGCATGGCTTCCTCTTGTGTACAAGGAAAATGGCCAATAAAGATTTGGGGGAAAAAAATAAATATAACAATCTGCCTGTCTTTCCAGTGAGAGTTTTTGAAAAACCCTGTCGCCCAAATAATTGACTTCAAAGCCAAGAAAGGTACACTCGTAGAGGTAGGAGGGAATTTTTCCTTTTTTCTAACATTCTCCCCAGGCCAAAAAATCTGAAAGATTATCAAAGTGCATGCAAATGAAAATTGTTTTGGCAAAGTGCAAATTGAAAAGGGTTTGGGGGATTAAGTCTCTCAAAAAGAAAATAAGTAAATATACAGAATGTCTGGCCAGCTAAATAGTAAAGGTTACTTTGATTGTTTGTGGGAAAATCTGCCTCCTGGATTATAGGTGTGTGGAAAAATCCCCAGCAGGAAAAATGCCCATCAGGAAATCTGTCCACCACCCAAAATAGGTCAAAGCAAACTGCCCACCGGGAAAAAGGGACCTAGGTAAAGTCCCCAGTAGGAAAACTACCCACCACCCTTAATTAGTTTTAGTAAAGTACCACCCACCAGGAAATCTGCCCACCACACAAAATCAGCCTAGGTAAACTGCCCAGAAGGAAATCTGCCCAAAAGAGGCCAAATGAACTACCTTACAGGTAAATTGCCTACGAAAAATCCCTGGATTGAAAATCACCAACTATTCGCAAACCCAACTAAAATCCTCAAGATGAGAGTTTGAAAATTCTCAATTATGAAAATCCTCAATGACAATACCAGTTTTGCTAATGCAATAGTATTTGGCCTTATTATCCATTATGTGTTGGCCATTGACTTTGTATGAGATTTTGGGGTACTAATAATAATGATAACATTGAGCCATACATTTTAAATTATGGACTCTGAATTTTTTTTTTTTTTTTGATAACTGTAAGTAATTTCTTCCGCATTCCTTTTTGTAACTATGGACTTAATCCTATTGTATTCACAGACTTCACTGACGACATCCAAACCACTTTGCAAAGCAAAAAACAGCCAAAAGAAATTAAATTATAATTTCTCCTTTCCTGTAATTCCATTCTTCAAGTCAGTATGTTATATCTGTATATTATTATATTATTATATATATTACTATATTATTACTGTATTATTATGTATAATTATATTATTACTGTATTATTATATATTATATATACATTATATCTGTATATTATATATTATTATCTGTATCTTGTTACTGTGACATGAGCCAAAAAAGGTATTACTTTTATAACCGTTTATTTGTCTGCTTGTTTGTACGGGGGATTAAACAAACACAACTGAAAATAAAATGAGAATATGGGTTTGGTCCAACTTAGATCCCATTAAATTGAGAGAGTAATCTGGATCACTGTCTAGATACAAAAAAAATAATCCAAATTTTCCCTTTTCTTTTTTTTATAATTTTGTTTAAAAAAAGTCTATTTGTCTTAGAACTGTTTCACTTCCTTTGCCAATTTTTTTTGTTTGTTTTTGTTTTCAGTTTGAACATTCGGAATTTATTTATCTTTTATTCATTAAGAAGAATCTGGTATAATAGTCTTTGAATCTACAAAACATATGATACATATACGATGAAGTTTACTTTATTTGCAAGTAATTTGCTTTATTATGTTGACATAAACGAGTTGTAAATAGATCAATGACCTCAAGAAAAATGACAGATTTTTGCACGTAGTGAATTATTAATAATAACACTACAAAAATCAATATTTACCTGGGGGCAAAATCGGCGTCTTTGAATATTGGGGCGGATCAAATGGAATCTAATTCAACCCATTGACACGGGCAAGGAATTGTCTTGACAGGGGGTAGTTTGTGTATGAGGGGGGGGGGGGCTTAGAGGGTCAAACTGAGCTCTTAAACCCCTTTCACACTGCAGGCGGTAAAACCCGCAATTACAGGTGTCAGACCAAATGGCCCCCTGTCCTTCAACTACCATCTGATGTCCATATGTGAACTGGTGAGACAGCGGCCTTCCGTCCCGTTCTGTGAGCGTCTCATTCAAAATGTTTAAAACTTCCTCCTCTAAACTTCTCAACGGCAGTCACAGTCATTCACCATCCCTTGCCCTACCGCCGTCCCAATATCCGTGTTTGTTAGTCCCCGTCGGCCCATTTCAGTGACCTTCCAAAGATAAATTTGTCATACAGCAACTGAAGGCGTATAAGGTTGTGTCTCGGTTTTGCTTCGGTATCTGAAGCCTCCTTAAGATAAAGGTCACCTTAAATTCAAGGATTTCCTTGAATCTCTCCCACTTTTAAAACATCTCAGTTTCACAAAGCCTCCTTCCTTAACGGAAACCTTGAACAACTCCCTCAAATTTCAAGGAAGCTAAGGACCTACCTTAAATTTAAGGAAGTGTCCTCCAAAGAATGTTTAATAATTTTAAAGGACATTTGCTCTCTCCTTAAGTTTCACGGAAGAACCTTTATTAAGGAGAGTTAAAGGAGGCTTTGTGATACTTAATTTTAAGGTGGCCTTCCCAAAGGAAAATAAATGACCTTCCTTTTACTAAAGGAGGTCCTTTCATGAAAATGGCCCCAGGTGTTCGTCCGACGGTTACATAAGGTGACTGGGTGGTAGATGGAGGGGCATAACTTCCTTGTTGGAGGTGATGAATAAAATTTTCTAGGTATAAAAATTTTTTAAAAATCAACCGTAAAAATTTATTTTCATGCAACTTGTTGGCAAATAATATACCTTCAGATTGATTGGCAACTTTTCAGATACCAATTCTACCTTTTTTTCACACAGCTATTGTATCCAATTTTTTCAGAAATTTCAAAAATAATGTTATACTTAGAAATTTGTCCTTTTTCATAATAAAAAGAATCAAATAGCAAGAGCAATTGTAAAAAAATAAGAAAATACTAGAAAATGTAGATCCGCTTCAGTGAAAATGGGTTTCTTGAGAATTGTATAATATTAAAGAATCTGTCCATTACATACACATCTCATAAGTGTCCATTATGTCCTCATATAAGACACAACTCAGTCTAGTCAAACTTATACAGGACATTATGTGCTGGACTCCTTATAGGAACTAATTTGAGGTCAATTACCAAATTTTTCTGAAGAAGAGGAAAGACTAATAATGAGCTACCACCAAGCAGGCTTGTCAACCTTTGAATATTAATACAGTTAAACTCTGAACAACTGTCCAATACCAGAAAATATTGGAGAGTGAGGCCCTATAAGGCCAATAATTTTAATATTTTCCGGTATTGGCCACTTCTGAGGAGTTTGGGTGTTGTAAAGCAAAACTCTATATCCTATTTGATGCCTGGTCCCAAGATATCTGATACTCTATAAATTAATAAATTAATCCCCCAAAACTGGGCACTGAGAGAAACTGTCCAGTACTGATTAGCATTGCACGCATCAGTCAATAGTGAAAACCTGCAAGTGGGGTTTACGCTACGGACCACCTCACACTTAGGCAGGACACCATTGGTGTGATGATTTGCGTTTGGGCAAGATGCAGTTGGGGTGACACAACTCTGAAAGCGATCCCTGCACAGGACCACTTTTTTTAAATGTCTGAAGGATCTCCTGCGACCTCTGGTGAGCTGTACGATGGGGTACACACTGGAGTGTGAGGGGAGGGGCGGGAATGGACATGCACAGGGTGGCTTGTTTTTCAACGGGCAATTCCAAGATACGAGGTTTCTGTTCAGAGCCATGAGGACACAGTCATCTAGAAGAAATCAAATGTGTACAGATACGACCCTCATGTGACCGAGGCGTTAATAAAACTCAACTGAGATTTGGCCTGTATGACTGCAGGGACAAGTGTGACCTGTGTGTTAATAAAACTCAACTGAGATTTGGACTGTATCACTGCAGGGACTGGTGAGACCTGCGTGTTAATAAAACTCAACTGAGATCTGGCCTGTAAATCAAAATTGTACGATGTCTTTAGATGACTTTCTGCGAGAAACGTGTGTCACCCTTCTGACCATCCTTTATTGAAGGCAAACTTTATTCATAAACAAGGCCGAAAGGGGTTTCGGTCTACTAGCACGAGTTATAAAGCCATCAGAAACACGAGTAGTGCACTGAGGCGGTCACCCATCCAAGTACTAACGTAGCCCATTGCTGCTTAACTTCAGTAAGGAGACAGATACGCATCACGCTACGCCACAATTCATGAAAGTCCGGAGAACAAAAAATTGATCTCTAGAATCGCGAGCCTCGCTACAGCTTGCACTTATAAAACCCTCAATCTTGGCAGAACGGAAACGCAACAGAAATGGGAAAACCCAGATGCATTTTCTAGGTCATATATATTTTGGTTCCTAACCCAATAACAGGCAACATTCCTAATCTGTTGTGTTCTGATCACACTGCAGGATGCATTTTTGCAGGTTATTTATTTATTTGGGGTATTAACGTCGCTTTCAACACTGTACAGGTCATATCACGACGGGTAGTTTTGTGGGCAGAGGAAACCAGTACATACAGTTGGTGTCAAGGTTCTGTACTGTAAACTGCTGACCATCGGTAAGCAACTACCAGGTTTCCCATATAAGGTCTGGGGTTTGAACCGCGCACTTTCCTGTTGAATTAAACTAGATAAATGGCTCAATTTGACTTTATGCAGTTTAAAAATCAATTGACTTTGATGTGAGGATACTATATATACTATATAAGCCATTTCAGACAACAGTAAAACAACTTTTTGCAAATATTTTTGAAAAAAAATCTTCATAGAAAAAAAGTTGAAAATGGGTAAATGTTCATGTGATCAGAAGATTATCTGTTGATAGACCAATAAATACACAATATTTACACATGTGTGGAAGATTTTAGTGTATCTATAAAGAAATCCCACATGAACTTATTGATCCGCCTCAGATATAATCCACTTCTTCCAACTGCCTGAAGGAAATGTCTCCAGTCAGAGATTATTTATTGCTCTTTTATATGTGTGTATTCATATCAACATTTATATACCTTTAAGAACTCATAATCAAATACTTATTTATGGCTTGTGGTAATCTTAATGTGCTACGCTTGATAGGTAATGGTATATCTGGGGCACTGTATTAGCGGTAGGATACTTTTAAACCTTTAATAGTGAGTATAATATGTTCAAAGTATTGAAATCAGTATTGCTTTTCAAGCTTTGTACGAACAGTATTCGCATATTTTAAAGTATTTGTTTTGTAATTTGCAAAGCCAATTTTAATATTAATAATATTAATTTACTCTAACAACTGTTTTTGCAAAAGCTGATTTACAATTAACGAGAAGGGCAGCTCCCGGCTTTTTCCCTTCTATTCCAAATATCGTAAAAAATGAAATTATAACGTCATACATTTTTGTGTAAAATATCACTTTTCAGGGAGGTTTTCAGCGTAAAACATGGTTGATTTAAATGACTATTTAATTTCTAGAAATAACCACTTCTAACTGAGATTGTGCATTGAAGAACTTCATCAAACATAATGAAATCTTGAGAAATTATGGGCTAATGGTTTTATATCTAAAGTTTATGATGTATTGTGTTGCCAATAAAGTGTTCATATCACAGTTGATTGGGCTGTTGAAGCATTAAACCTAAAAAAACACTCATAGAGCACCATCCTCCACCACAGCCTGGTCCAAAGGAAGAAGTGATTAGAGTTTGGGAAAGATCCGGATCATATTCTTGATACAAAAACAATCCCAAATTTTAGGAAACACGGCCTGGCGGAGGTTTGTGTTCTACAAGAGCTTTCTGGCTATTTTGGGAGTGGTGTCAAACAGAAAGCTATAAAGTAACCGACAAGACGTTTAAAAAATGGCAAATTTACCCAATGCCAGTTACTTTGGGTAATTAGCATTACAGATTTGTCAACAAGATTTATTGTCAATATTTCTGAAAATCTTCAAACAATATTATACATCATAAGAAAAGGTCTTTTAACTGAGTTTTTTCTCTTGAAATTGAAGTTCTTATGTCTGTTGGTGCCTCTGTATATGACAGACTTTTTTGACATTTTCTTCTTCAAATATGGACTTATATTGTACTTATGTGTCATACGAAATGGTGGATAGTAAAACTAATACATCCCTCATTAGACATTTACCAAAATATATAACTCATGGAGATTAACAATATAATACTCGTGCTATGCACTCCTATAATATTGTCATCTTCATTCACGATCTATTTTTCTTAAGTGCGACCTCTCTCTCACTGTTTTGTGGTCTCCACACTTTCATGAATTGTGCACTACTCTAGTGCACTACTCGTGTTTCTAATGGCTTTGCAACTTGAGCATGTAGAAAGAAATTTCGGCCTTATTTGTATATGTCATTTTGAAAAGTTTTCCTATTGTTCATTTTGACAGAGACGTTGATTTATTTAGTGTTTTAGGTCATGCCTAGTAACTGGTTACATTGTGACGGGTAGTTGGTAGGGCAGAGGAAACCAGTACATACAGTTCGTTAGGGTTCTGTACTGTAAACCGCCGACCAACAGCAAGCAACTACCAGCTTTCCCACATAAGGCCTTGACGGGGATCGAACCCCGGCCTCAGAGGTGGGAGGCGAGAGTGTTACCACTCTGCCACCGTGGCCCCCTGACAGCGATGTAAAACCCAACACAGCAATGACTGTTGTCCTGATATTAATACAGAATATAATATTATCTTGCACATTTCAGGCATGGCATCACAATCGGAGGATGCAGACATCCCTGTGGACTGCGTGGCCATCAAGGAGAAGTTCAATATCCTGAAGAAAGGCTTCTACAAGGACCACATCGTGCTGGGCCAGAACAAAAGTACCCAGGAACGGTAGGTTAAATGGTTAGAGCAACTGGGAAGGCTGTATACCCAATAGCCATTGGTGAACAATTGAATAATTGGTCTTAAATGACTTCTTATTGCCTCAGTTCCCCTCGTACAACTTGCTGTAGGAGATAGCCATTGTTGAACAATTGAATAATTCACCTAAAAACACTTCTTATGCCTCAGTTCCCCTTGTGTGACTTATCGTAGGAGCTAGCCGTTGGTGAACAATTGAATAATTTGCCTGAAGTCACTTCTTATGCCTCGGTTCCCTTCTTGTGATTTATCGTAGGAGCTAGCTGTTTGTGAACAATTAAATTATTTTTCTTAAATCACCTCTTATGCCTCATTTTCTCTCCTATGACTTATCGTAGGAGCTAGCTGTTTGTGAACAATTGAATTATTTTTCTTAAATCACCTCTTATGCCTCATTTTCTCTCCTATGACTTATCGTAGGAGCTAGCTGTTTGTGAACAATTAAATTATTTTTCTTAAATCACCTCTTATGCCTTATTTTCTCTCCTACGACTTATCATAGGAGCTAGCCGTTGGTGAGTTATTGAGTAACTTGACTCAGATAATCACCTCCACCTGGAGGTTTTGTTTTTAGGTGTGTCTGTTTGTATATTGGCTTCTCCATCACAGTGACATAACTCTCCCATTTGGTTGTTGTTTAGGGTGCTGCTCGTGCGGTTGAAGACAGACGATTTTGAGATTGAGCAGAGGAAGAACTGCATCCGCTCGCTGATCTTTATGTGTAAGAACCACCGTCTTCCTGGAATGGTCCAGTTCGAGAGCATCGTACAGGACAAACTGGATGTCTTCCTCGTGCAGAAGTTCAATGAGGTGGGTATCATCACATGATCGAAGGTCAAGGGTCAAAGCATCGTTACAGTACAGGATAAAGGATGTCTTCCTAGGCAGGTCAACAAGGTGCACTTTGTGTCTCATGATCCAAAGTCTAAAGAAAGGTTAGTGGGACTGACTGAAGGTTAGGGGCAGGACTGACTGAAGGTTAGGGGCAGGACTGACTGAAGGTTAGGGGTAGGACTGACTGAAGGTTAAGAGCAGGACTGACTAAAGGTTAGGGCCAGGACTGACTGAAGGTTAGGGACAGGACTGACTGGATGTTTTCTCTAAAGAGAGATTCAATGAGGTGAGTTCGGCATCGCATGATCCAAGGTCAAAGGTCATAGAGGATGGACTGGATGTCATCCTTGTGGTGAGTATTCTCACATTATTTAATGTGACAAAGTTGAAATCAACAGGATTAATTAGATGTTTTCTTTGAACACAAATTGCTGACTCATGTTGTGCTTGCTTTGCAGTTTGGAGTACTCAAGAACCTCATTGCCGAGGCTTATTCAAAAGGGAAGCCATTTAAGGAGGATTTTGTGAAAGTCTGGCTGGCTTACTTGGTTACAGCGGTGTACCATCTGCACAAGAGGTAAGAACTACAAACAAGAATAAAAGTCCAGTCTAATGCATTCCATCACCATATTCGGAGTTTCTAAGGCACATACTAAATACATTATCTCCATAATTTCAGAGTCTAAGGCACATACTAAATACCCAATCACCATACTTTCAAAGTCTAAGAAAGCACATGCTAAATACCTATTTTCCATACTTTCAGAGCCCAAGGCACATGCTAAGTACTTAATGCCCGTTCTTTCACAGTCTAAGGTGCATACTAATTCTTGATCACCATACTTTCAGAGTTGAGGGCACACACTAAATGTATAATTTTCATACTTTCAGAGTCTAAGGTGCATATTTCTTAATCACCATACTTCCAGAGCCTAGGACACATACTAAATACTTAATTTCCATACTTTCAGAGTCTAAGGCACACATTAAATACTCGTCGATAGTCAGTAGTTTACAGTACAGAACCTTGACACAAACTATATGTACTGGTTTCCTCTGCCCTTCCAACTACCCATCATGATATGACCTGTACAGTGTTGAAAGCGCCATTAAAGACCCAAAGCTTTCTTATGAAGCTCATGAGGCCTTCCAGAAACAGTGTGAACTTAGTATAAAAGAAAAAAAACTAGGTTTTCTGTTGTGAAGTTATGCCAAGTAATAGCAGAGAGCAGAATGTAAAGTAAGGAATCTAAAATTTGCCAACACATCTGAAATTTGCCACATGTTTAGAAACATTCATAACAATAAACAAAGTGAGTTCAAATTTGTTGAAAGGGTAGTAGATTAAGGCTTTTCTGACCTAGAAAATACCAATTTTAAGACAATACGGTACTTCCTTCTGTAAATTTGTTTAGGTTGTATTGGTGGCAAATTTTAGATTTATGGCAAATTTTAGATTTCTTACTCTAAGGTAGTGATAAAAAGGTGTTAATAACATTGTGAACTTGGACAGAATTTGTTGTCAGTCAGAACTTGAAGAATATGGATCCACCATATGTGTGTCATACTGTATGTCATATGTGTGCCATACTGTTTTTATTTTTTATTTTTTTGGCAGGCGAGTTTTACATGGCAACCTACACGCTGCGTAAGTACACTTTCCTAATACTTGTAAAAGGCAACAGGAGCACTTAGGGAGTGCAAAGGATTCTTACCTCCACCCAAGGCCCAAAAACCTCCAAAATTCCCTATGAGTGTATTGTTAAAGAACCCTTTTGTCCAGTTATTTTGCAAAAAGACAGACAGACAGACATATGCTATCAGTTACATAACCTCTTTGATGGAGATAATAAAAACATAGTTTAGAATTGTCATTTTGATTGGTCAACCAAATGCAGAGGAAAGACCTTTAACTAACAAAGAAGGGATGTATTTTAATGGGCTAGGGCACTTATTCAATAACATTCTTATTGTTCAAATGAAATTTATTTAAAATTTCATTTAATTTATTTATTTTTAAATAAAATTATTTAAAATTTATTTTAAATTTATTTATTTGTAATATAAATAAATGTTGGAAATGTGCATTGTTAAAATTTTGTCCGCGAAAGATGAACTGTACCAATACATACAGAACGAGGAGAGTCAAGACATCTTGGATTTTATACAACAAGGGTAACAGTTTACTGTAAAAATAAATGGCTGACTGTTTGTACAATTAATACACTCAAGCCCCACCTACCTCCCCCCCCCCCCCCCCCCCATCTGCCCAACCCCCTTCAACCCACGGGCAATATATTTTTGAAAGTAGTTTTTTGCAAACACAAAATAACACTTTTTCTTCTTTTGTATTTTTTTGTACATTTTATTAGTTATATTTCATTTTTTTTAAATTATTTACTTTTTCATTATTTCATTGTTTTTCTACAGTTATGTTATATTTTCTATTCAAATCTTCACGTTAACATGTTTTCAGATAAATTATAAGTTCTGTTTGAAATAATTCGGTATTAAAGCAGTTGTGTCCCCGTGTGTTGCAGGAATATCTACATGGACGCCGACGCCTTGCACGTGGGGCCTGTGGAGGGATTCTCCAGGTCGGTGAAGCTTTCGCGAGGGTTGTTAGAGCTCTTATATCTGTTTCCCCCTCCCGCCCCCCCTCCCCAATTGAGAAATGATTTCCAGTGATGTTTGGACTATTTCAGAAAACTCGGAGACTTTAGTCGTTATTTGTGCAATGTTTTTTTTTTGTGTAGAGGGTTATGAAAAATGTGTAAAAGAAAAAGGTCCTGCCATTTATATTTTTGGAACATTTATAACATTAAGAGCCACTCAGACGAGTGCACACCTCTGCTAAAGCATGTAATAATGAAAAAAATAAATGGGAAAATCCGGAACTTTTTTTTTTTGTATCCAGACCACTCTCAAAAATTTAATGGGCTCTAAGTCAGAACAAGACTCATCTTCTGATATCTAAGTCAGAACAAGACTCATCTTCTGATATCTAAGTCAGAACAAGACTCATCTTCTGATATCTAAGTCAGAACAAGACTCATCTTCTGATATCTAAGTCAGAACAAGACTCATCTTCTGATATCTAAGTCAGAACAAGACTCATCTTCTGATATATTTTTTTTCATAAAGTTACCCACCAGGTCACAGTGGCAAGTTACAAGCAATTTGTGGCCATTTTGACTTCAAATTACCGTGGTATATCCCTGACAAAATCTACCCACCCTATAAAGGGTCATCCTTAGATTTGCAAAAACTATGTCAGCACAATCTTTTACACCTTATATCTGCATTTTCAGAGTTCTAGAAGACCCCAAGTCATTTGCGGGTAAGGGGGACTTCTGGAAGTCTATCGAGATGGACGACTTAGAGCGAGCCAACTACATGTCACCGGAAATCAAAGCCGGAAACATGCCTGGACCTCCGAACGATATCTGGTCAGTTTTATACACTCACTGATACAAAGTAATGGACCTCCACATGGCATCTGGTCAGTTTTATACACTCACTGATACAAAGTAATGGACCTCCACATGACTTCTGGTCAGTTTATACACTCACTGATACAAAGTAATGGACCTCCACATGGCATCTGGTCAGTTTTATACACTCACTGATACAAAGTAATGGGCCTCCACATGGCATTTGGTCAGTTTATAGACTAACCATTTGTAATTTACATGCATTGGTGTCAGTTTGTCATACACTTCTGGTCAGTTTATACACTCACTGATAGAAACAAATGGACCTCCACACGACATCTGGTTAGTTAATACACTCAATGATACAAAGTAAGGAACCTCCACACGACATCTGGTCAGTTCATAGACTAACTATTTGTAATTTACATGCATTGGTGTCAGTTTGTCATACACTCCACACACTTGTATTTTAGGTTTACTAGTCTTAGAGTTACTTTATGAGTCACAGTATAGTTTTATGAATCAAAATTTATTTGTGTTTTAGGTATGTCGGAGTCATTTTATGACTCACAGTACATTTGTATTATAGGTCCAGAGGACCCATTTTATGACTCACTATGTGGTCTTGCATTGAAGGTCTATTGATTCCCTGGCTCACATTATGACTCATTATTTATTTGTGCTTTAGGTCTATTTCGACTCACTTTATTACTCATTATGTATTTGCATTTCATATGTACTTGTACTGTCGTCGACTGGACTCAGTTTATGACTCATAATTTATTTGTAGTTTAGGTCTCTTGAACTCACTCTATGACTCACTGTGTATATAAGTATTTTAGGTCTATTGGACTCACTTTATGACTCACCGTGTGTCCTTGTATTGTAGGTCTATTGGTGTTCTGCATAGCTTTATGACTCATTATTTGTATTTTAGGTGTATTGGTGTCAGTTTATGACTCACTGTATATTTGTATTTTAGGTCTATTGGACTTACTTAATGACTCATTGTGTATATTTGTAGATTAGGTCTATTTGACTCACTTTATGACTCACTATGTATGCTTGTATTGTAGGTCTATTAGACACACTTTATGACTCACTGTATATTTGTATTTTAGGTCTATTGGACTTACTTAATGACTCATTGTGTATATTTGTATATTAGGTCTATTAGACTCACTTTATGACTCACTCTATGCTTGTATTGTAGGTGTATCGGGGTCCTGGCCCACTTTATGACCACCATGACTTTCCCCTTCCAATCCAGCACACCGGACAAAGTCCTGATGAAGGTCATCAGAAACCCCCCGACCTTTCACAACTTTGAGTCGTACAATTTTTCCGAGGACTTAAAACTCTGGATTTCAAGGTGAGTATTACAGCGTAAAGCATGTAAAATTCACCAACGTATTCTCATCCAATAAATAAACTACATTGTAAATCATCTGATTGACTAATCCACTATAACAATAGAAAAGTGTATTTAAGGGATTGGGGCCTTGTGGATTAAATATTTGGTAAGTTTTTGCTTCCAAACTCTTTAATTTAAGGCTATATGAAGGGGGGGGGGGGGGGGGGTTAGGCTATAGCTTGGAAAACATTGACCAATTTGGTCACAGCTGACTCTCTAACTTGACTGATCATACACAAACCACCACACCGCTTAATTCTGACATTACTGACATTGTCATGCAATACATTGGGTATAGGGTAAGAAATCTAAAATTCGCCACATATCTGAAATTCGCCACATGTGAAAATACTAATAAAATAAATGAATTGTGGTGAGATTTGTTGAATGTATAGTAAATTAAGACCTTTTGAACTGAAAAATACCAATTTTTAGACAAAAACATCATTTTCTTCATAAAATTAACTAAGGTTTTAGAGGTGGCAAATTTTAGATTCCTGGCGAATTTTAGATCTCTTACTCTAATTGTTTTACGCTAGATCATTTTGTAGCTACCGGCCATTATATAAGTATATATATTGGTTCTAGTTATGGCTAACTTCCACTATATACCGAAGGACCCTGTATAACTAGAACCCCTAACATCCACAGGATTTGCTTCTAGTTATGACTAACTTCCATTTTCTGATGTTCATACCTTAACAATTGATTTGACTTATGCGTAACTTCCACTTACACAAGTTCTACCTATCTAGACTCAAATATAGTAGAAATACACTGTGAGTAATAATAGCAACTCACACCAATCCAAACATATAAGTCGTAGCTCATTAAAAAATAGTCACAGCACCCAAAAGATTGGCTATCGCCATCTTAAAACCGAATAGATTGGATGTGTGGGTACTTGTGAGAGAGAACTTACTTGAACATGTTTAATACTACGAGCATCGAATACGCTCCTGGCCTTTACGACTGAAAAGATAAGATGTTCAACCAATCAGATTACACACAGGATTGCATTACTGTGGCAGTCGGAAGGCAAACTCGTGACAGTAGAACAGGGGTGTTAAGCCGACCATCTTGGAGATACAGTTAGGGGGTAAGATTAGGGTTAACCCCTAACCCTAACCCATACGGAAGACAGATAATGTATCCCCATGTCGGTATCTTGTTGAATTCCATAAAATACTACATAAAATATGCTGATTATCCTTATTACCTAGCTACCTATATGTAATCCTCACGGAACTACTTTTACTTACTTTGAGGACTGATATCAGTGTGCTGTCATTTAATTAATTATTTTTTTGCAAGCCCTGTAACACCAGAGGGTATTTACATACTAATGCTAAAGCTGAACTATGTCACAGCACTGGAGCTGATATTGCTACTGGCATTACAGGGCTTGGAAAAAAAGACAGCAAATTAGACCATACTACTTCATGAGGGAAGCTGTAGAAATGTTGTTAAACAAAACACATTCTTACACTCTGGCATATAAAGGACACCTAAGGTGGTGGCAATTAGCCACTCTTACAAAGGTGATAATATATTATATCACGGCATCGTTTACAGTTATCATCGTATGCATTGAAATCAAATGCAATATCCTCTCCCCAACAAAAAATAGCTAATTTATGTGAAGAATCAAATTTTAATATCGACATATTCCAGGTACAGAATCATCAAAGGAAAAATAAACCAAATTACTGAGGAATATACCTTGGCCATGAAAACTGTATAAAATACAGATTCACAGAATCAAGAATATTCACACAAGAAAGTAACTGCGGAATCAGAATCAACCACCAACATTTTGCAAAAAAACGCAGAACTTACTATCAACAGGAAACTGTCAACCGTGACAAGCAAAATTCACCAATTCACCTGCAGAGACATCTGCAGGAGGACACACCCGATAAATAAAATTCCTCAAACTCAAACCATTTCATCGTTTTAAAACTGACGAGAAACTGAGAGTTTCTGACAGTATATTTTGACTGCGTTGCAGTCAGGTGGCTTAACTGGAAACAGTAAAACAAACAGGCTTATTTAAGCAACGACTCCATTTGTACCAGTATATGTCATAGGAGGTACAATATACGAGTACCTTACGATCGGAATTTTAAAAATTTAAATTATATTTAAAAGTCGTAAGTTGGGGGTTTACATCCCATTCAACAGCCAGGGTCATATCGGGACAACTCCTCAGCATTTGTCACTTGTGGGACTCGAACCCACACACAGAGGTGACAGCCTGTGATTAGATGCCAAACTTGCTAACCCACTAGCGTTACTGAGGATCTTTAAAGCTTTAGAGTTAATTTGATTATTATTACAGTAGATTTGGTATAAGTAGAACTGCCATAAGTAGAATATTGCCATAAGTAGAAGTAGTTTCTAAGTCCCAACAATTATTAGTGCAAAATATAAGGATAACTAGAAGTTCGACTTACAGAAAGTTGCCATAACTAGAACCTAATTTGATGCACAAAGTGTTACTTTTCAATGGGAATAACAAGGTATAAGTAGAACCTATAAATTTTGTGTATACAGAAATGTAAATATCCAAGAAAGAGGTGACAAAATAGTACCATGATTCCTCACTTTTGTGTTATTAAGTCTGAACACCAAGCAAATAAATTTCACAGAAGAGTGATCACACAAGTGTTAATTATTGCAAGAGACTTAAATTACATAATGTCTCTAGTACTTCATATATTTCTCAAAGTGGGTATAACTAGAAGTTGCCATAAGTAGAAGTAAATGGCTGACATTTTGCAACTTCGACTTAGACCAAATCCACTGTATATAATAATTATATAGTAATATTATATAGTAATATTTTGTATATATTTGTTTAACCTTTTTTTGTTTTTGAAAACTACGGACCCTGGGTTTGAAGCTGAAATAAAATAAATATTCTCCCTGTGTACTGGTTTTAAGTATAAGTACTGGATTTAAGTACTTTATATGAATACTTTTGTATGCAAATTTGTGGGCATATTTTAAACACGTTTACTGACAAGCAAGAACTCGGGTCAAATATTGAAGTATTTACCAACGCAATTTCACATACGCATAGAGCCACAAAGTTCGTATAATCATTATGTTCTCATATATAGCAACTCTTACGACATACACTTGTACAAATGGTTTTCTGACTTTACAGTATTTTGGGGACCAGTTCGTACCCAACATGAAAAACTCCTTTATATTTCTAATTGCAATTAGTAATTGGTTGTAATTATATAAGAAATGGGTGGGAATTGGCTACTTCCAGTTTTTGCTGTTTAATCTGAGTGAAAATAGCAGGTTTTTTGCGGGGTAAATAAAAGTTTTTTTATTTTATTACAAAATGTAATGAACGTACAACAACCGGTTTTTATTGGTACAAAATTGGAATACTGTATAAGTCTGAATTTTCAATTTGTATTAATTTTAGCTGTTTCACCTGAAATGAGTCTAGATAGTGGCAAATTTGATAACGAGTGAAGTTTTTAATCTGTATTAATCTATAGAGATATCTTTGGGAAAAAAGTGTTCTGGTAAAGTGTTTGAAAATCTGAAAAATTCTTAGTTTTGCTCACGACATAATTTTAACTTATACAGTATACAATAAATCAGTTTTAAATCGATTGTCCATATAAATTAAATATAAAATATTAAGCACAGCATCAATGCGAACTGGTCCCCAACTCACACATGTCCAGGGCTGGATCCGAATGGTACAATGATTCCAAAATATCTGCATATAGATCTAAATTTAGTTTATTTACATAAAGAAATGTTAAAACAGCTATCATTTCATCAATTTTAAATTTGATTTACTTTTTGAATTCAATTTAAATTTAAATGTTCAAATCCAACAACAGCCATATAGATGTTTCAAGCAATAATATTAATTATATGTTTAACTATTTAAACAAAAACAAACAATCAGTGCCCGTGAACGGGCTCTGTGTCAGCTGACTGTTTTGAGCTTCAGAGTAGAAGTGAAAGTAGAAAAGGATGTATCTGAAAATAGCTATTTCTCAGCTATGCAATGAGCTACAGGTCTGCAATTTTACTATGACTGACACAAAAGTAGGTGAGTAACATATTGACAAACAAATACTTTAAATTTAATAGTTTTCAAGTTACAAGCGATTTACTCAACAGTGATAACCTCAAAGTAGCTATTGCCAAACTATGCAATGAGCTACAGGTCTGAAATTTTACTAAGTTATAGCTGGTCCAAAAGTAGGTGAATAACATTTAAACAAACTACTCTAAAGGCAATAGTTTCCAAGTGATTTTACTCATTATGGAAGGTACTGAAAAGTCAGAAATTACCTATTACTCACTTAGCTATTGGGATATACACTCAAGCTACTCACCATGTTGTAGCTATGGAAAATTCTAATTCTACTAGTATTTTTATAGTGCTTAATCTCCATCTAAAGACATACTCTAGGAGGACCAAACAGAAGCAGGAAACTACAATCATAAACCTGAGACATAGAATAGAATAGAAACATTTATATAGCGCAAAATTGATGTAGACATCCTCTAATGCACTTGAAATCAAAAAGGGAAAGTCCAGGGGCGTATCAGGTCGAGAACCAAAATTAGCGCCCGCCAGGGAGATGTACTATGGTGGAGGATATGCTATTCTAAACAAGTAGGTCTTTAGCTGACTACGGAAACCTGTTATTGTTTGTTGTGATCATACTGATTGTGGGAGTCTGTTCCATTCTATGGGGGAAGCCATTGCAAAACCTCGCCTACCGATGGCCTTTTTGTGAGAGACTGAGGAAAGAGAAAGATGATTTCCACACGTTAAACAACTGGTTTTCATCAAGGATGATAGGTATATGGGTTGAGAAAAATTGATAGCCTTGAAAGTAATTAGATTGTACTTAAACAAGATGCAGAATGTGATCGGAAGCCAGTGTAGTTTTTGAAGAAAGGGAGTGACATGGCTAGTTCTATCAAGTCTAAAAACAATTCTACAAAGGGCATTTTGAATCTTTTGGAGTTTAGCCACATTGTATTTACTTACGCTATAAAGTAGGGCATTGCAGTAGTCAAGTCGACTGCTGATCATAGAGTTTGCAAGCAAGGCTGCAGTCTCCACACTGAGAAATTTACGGATGCGTCTTAGGTCCTTAAGGTGGTAGTAACAGGCACGACACATATTGGTTATGTGGTTGGTAAAGGTGTTTCCGGAGTCAAAAGTTACGCCTAAGTTCTTTACTGTATCAGTAGGGGAGAAAGAATTTCCGAGAAGTTGAGTAGGGAATTTCTTGATGAGGGACTCTCCAGCTTGTCTTTCACCAATGATAATAAATTCAGTTTTCTCGGGGTTCAATTTAAGTTTCACTCCAGCCATCCAGTTTTGGATACATGTGAGACACTCGGTAAGCTCAGCAAAACTGGAATTAAAGTTCCTATGGTCCAATGCTAGATATATTTGGGTGTCATCAGCATATAGACGGTGGGTGACATTGAAATTGGAAATGATCTTACTGAGAGGGGTAGTATAGAGGGTAAAAAGGAGGCGGCCCAGGACAGAGCCCTGGGGCACACCATATGGCAGTGAGAACGCATCTGAAAAGCTATTACCTAGTTTAACCTTCTGTTTCCGGTCAACGCCAAGGGTCAGCGCCACAGAGAGAAACCAGGGAAAGCAGAAGTTAGGGTGGATATGCTTGTGCAAAGAGATAGGTTTTGAGCTTCCTTCCGAATGAGTGGAGAGAAGTGGCCGAAGGTACATCATTAGACAAATCATTCCAAATCTTTGGAGCATCATAAGCAAAGCTGAGCCAAAATGCTTGGAAAACTTATATATTGAAGTGGCAAAGTGGGGGACCTCAACAAACACACCATCAGCTTGGCTTTTGCGTGTGTTATAGACACTTTGTCTGGGTTTAAGAAAAGGTGTAAAATATTTTGGATAACCACAATTTAGGAACTTGTACACCAGTCAGGCAGTCTTAAATACGGAGCGATGTTCAATAGGGAACCAATGGAGAATCTTCCTGACAGGAGTGATGTGTGAGTACTTGGTGGTGTTGGTGACAATTCTAGCCAGACTATTTTGAACACATTGCAGCTTACGAAGATCAAGAGCTGAGAGACTTCTAAACAAGGAATTACAGTAGTCAAGTCGACTTCCAACCAAGGCATTCGTAGCCATAAGGGCGGCATGATGTATGAGGTAACATCTGAGACGCTTAAGATCCCTGATTTGAGCAAAACAGGACTTACAGATATTTTGGACATGCCTTGAAAAGGAAAAATCACTATCAAACCATACACCAAGGTTCCTGACTACTCCAACGGGAGAGAGGTAATTGCCAAGAATGTTAACTGGAAAGGATTTCTTCAGTTTTTCACGCTGTATTTTAGAACCAAAAACAATGAATTCGGTTTTATCAGGGTTCAGCTTCAACTTATTTGCAAACAACCACTTTTTGACATCTTCCAGGCAACTTTGCATATCATCTGCACAAAAGTGAAAACCTATGCCGGGATGTTTTCGAATGACTTTGCTAAGGGGAGTGGTATATAAAGAGAAGAGTATAGGACCTAGGACAGAGCCCTGAGGTATTGTTTGGAGCTTCTTTGCACCAGACAGGATAGGGCCTTTTCCACTTCTCTTTATTAATTTTGTGTTGTTGTTAAAAAATAGAAAGTATATGAACATTGTGTTTCTGTTAAAAATGTTACATTCTTTGTACCCTTTGTATGAAAATAAAAAAGACAAATAAAAAAAAAGGATAGGGCCTATCTTAACGTACTGCAAACGATCAGAGAGGTAGGACTTGAACCAGTCCAAAACTACGCCACCAACGCCAAACCAAGAACTCAAACATTCTAGGAGTGTACCAGGGTCAATTGTTGTCAAAAGCTGCCGATTGGTCAAGCAGCACAACAGCAGTGGCCTCACCTCGAGCCAGAGGAAGGTGGACATCATTTTTGATTGATAGCAATGTAGTTTCGGTTGAGTGACCTAACTTATGAGCTGACTGCTCGACATTCTCAAGACCATTTGAACAGACATAGTCATTTAGTTGGGAGGCAACCACACGCTCGACGAGTTTGGAGACGAAACAGAAGCCTGACACAGGTCGGTAGTTCTTGAGATCATCTGGTGGAAGTGAGGGTAATAAAAGATTTACTGCATGAATTTTGGAATTTTAATGCATTAAAAATTATGTGAAAAAAATCATATGAAAAATAGTTAAGAAAGATCCAGGTCTGATACTCACATAAGAGAATTTGCTTGCTGCTTAGTATATATGTGCAAGATATGAGAGAAATCCCTGCAATAGTCAATGAGAAACTAAATGATTTATGCCCCTGTTCCACCAAAGGATTAAGCCCCGATCCTGTCGGCGACCCTTAATCGTGCACAGTCGGTTGAAAAAAGACAAAAATGGGCGGGAATACTGGGTCGGTTTCAAAGTCTGGGATTAAGAACAGATCGTCCCCAGGACGCCTCAGGACACCTCAGGACGCCTCAGGCGGCCGCAGACAGTCCCCGACTGGTCTGGGACTAAGAACCGACTAAGCCAGTTTTCGGGTCGGTTTCAACCACGATCCTGTCGGACACAAACCGACTGGGTCCCAGGACGCCTCAGGCCTCCTGGGACTAAGAGCCGACTAACACACGATTAACTACCGGCGTCCTCAGGCGTCCTCAGGCCTCCTCAGGCCTCCCCAGACCACGATCCCCGATTATTGTTTTTCAAAGTTGCTGGATTTTCTGGGTATATATATATAAAATTTGCGATCTAATCATCATTGCTTTTCTAGGAACACACCAGGATGCCACCTTTTAATGGAAGACAGATTCAACAACAACTTAGGGCTTTTTTGGTTTTTATTCACTTACAAATAATCATGTATTTCCATTTTTTACGTCAAGCACAGCAACCACCACCACCACCACCAGCACCACCAGCACCCATACAGAGACCCAGAAGAAGGCACAACATGTGGGTCAGGCCATGGCTACTGCAGAGAGAGGAGAGGGGGGCCTACCACAACATTATGGCTGATCTTTATGCCACAGATATTCCAGGATTCACCAACTACATGAGGATGACCCCAGAATTCTTTGAAATGATGAAGACCAGACTGGAACCACGTCTAGCCAGGCAGGCCACCAACTACAGAGCTCCTATCAGTGTTGGGGAGAAGTTAGCCCTCACCATCAGATATCTGGCCACTGGAGAGTCATACACATCATTATCCTGTCAGTTCAGGGTTGGCAGATCCACCATTTCCAAGTTTCTACCAGAGGTCTGCAGGGCCATCCAGGATGAGTTCACCAGAGAGTACCTCAAATGTCCTACTACCCCAGATGAGTGGAAAGAACTGGAGAGGGAATTCAGGATCAGGTGGAATGTTCCACATGCCCTGGGAGCCCTGGATGGAAAGCATGTGGCCCTGAAGAAACCCAAGAACTCTGGAGCCCTCTACCACAACTACAAGGGGTTCTTTTCCATTGTCATGTTGGCCTTGGTAGATGGGCAGTACAAATTCAGATGGGTGGATGTGGGTACAGAAGGGTCTTGCTCAGATGCCCAGATATTTAATGCCTCTCAGCTGAAGAGGAGGATTGAAGATGGCAGGATAGGCTTCCCTGACCCAGCTCCTATAACACAGGGTGGTACAGATGTCCCCTACTTCATTTTGGCAGATGATGCCTTTGCCCTGAAGACCTGGCTCATGAAACCCTATGGCAGAAGGCTGTTAACAAGGGAGGAAAGGATTGCCAACTACAGAATATCAAGGGGCAGGAGAGTTGTGGAGAACGCTTTTGGCATCCTTGTGTCAAGATTTAGAGTCATGAGGACCACCATTGAACTACCCCCAGAAACAGTTAGAGAAGTGGTCATGACCTGTGTGGTTCTGCACAATATACTCAGAAGCCAGTATCAAGGTCAACCTGCTGGTCAGCAGCCTGGGGGGGATGATGATGATGATGATGATGTGCCTGGTGATTGTGGATTGATTGGTGGTGCTGCTGGTGGTGGCCAAGACAGAAACCCTGCTAGAGAGGCCAAAAGACAGAGGGATTACCTGAAGGACTACTTCAATAATGAGGGAGCGGTGGCCTGGCAAGATGGCAGAATATAAGTCCTGTTGCAGTAAACAGTCCTTTTCAGGACTAACTATAACAGTCCTTTTCAGGACTACCAAATATTCCAAAAACAATTAATCAGCTATGTGGACAAACAGACAAACCCCATGCCAAACATAACTTGTTGAGATGGACAAACAGACAAACCCCATGCCAAACATAACTTGTTGAGACGGACAAACAGACAAACCCCATGCCAAGCATAACTTCTTGAGACGGACAAACAGACAAACCCCATGCCAAGCATAACTTCTTGAGACGGACAAACAGACAAACCCCATGCCAAGCATAACTTCTTGAGACGGACAAACAGACAAACCCCATGCCAAGCATAACTTCTTGAGACGGACAAACAGACAAACACAACTTACTCACCCAACAAACAGACAAACCCACTCTTAAACAAAAGCCAAACACAAAGTCACACATAATATCCTAAATTGAATTATTATTTCATATATTTTCAAATCCACATCCTAATTTAAACATTTTCATTTTTTCATGGCTGGGAAACTTATTTGTAGCAGAAATTTTTTTATGGAAATATTCAATTTTAAATATTCATTTCTAATCACAAAAATTTGGAAAATATAACCATGGAACTAGTTTTGCTTTCAATAATGGGGGATTGTGTTTGCTAAATACTTTGTCAGTTCGTTGGCATGGGTTCTATTTACTTTTGGGTTTGTGTGTTTGTTGGTTACTGGGGTTGGGTTTTTTGGGGTAGTTGGGTATTAGGTTTGGTACTGGGTTTGTCATTTGGGGGTTATGTTTGGTATTGGGTTTGTCTGTTTGTGGGTTGGTAAGTATGTAATTATGCCTTTTAACTCTAGGGAAGATGTAAGTGTTGGACTTTTCAATTACAGATTTTAAACTATCCCATGGATTTTAATCTAAAAATGGGCTGAGTAATGGCCATATTGGGAGTTACTTTTAATTTTTTTTTATGTGGCCTTTTTTGTTATGTGTAGTACCATGGGTTATTTGTTTCATGTTTGGGGTGGTGTAAGTGTTGGACTTTAATTATTTTTTTCTTGTGATAAGTATTTGTACTGAACTTTTTTGTTTTGGGAGGGGAATTGGAAGAACACGTAGCTGAATAATTGTTTTTGGATGATTTGGTGGCCCTGAAAAGGGCCTGGCAGGTCAAAGACCCGCCCTGACTGGATGGCTACTGAGGAGGCTGCTGCTGCTGTTGAGGCGGTGCTGAAGTGGTGATAGTAAAGAGCTGCTGCTGCGGTTGTTGCTGCTGCTGCTGAGGCTGCTCGACGATCTGTGTTGATGTCAGATCTGGTAGCTGGCTTAAGATTCCACTCAGATTGTGTCTGCTCCCTTCGTCCTGTACAGTTAGGACAGATGTCGGGTTGCTGAAGCCAATGGGGCTTGGTGTATAGTACACAAAACTGCTGCTAGCTGCTGCTTGAGTAGAACTTGACGCCTGTGGAGTGGTTGTTGGCAGTAGGCCGACCCTCTGGGACTCCGTGGTAACAGTGGCTGATCTTCTGGGCAATGGCTGACGTCTGCGGTTACTCTTAATATTTTCGATATCTCTGAATATCTTGCCCTTTAATTCTTCGAATTCTTCTTGAGTCATCTTTTCGGCCTCTGAGGCCACGTAGTCAAAGAAAGGCTGCCTGTCTGACTTCTGATGCATAAAACCTGAGATAAGTGTCCTCATCTGCTCAAAGTGTTCGAGAATCTTGGAGTCTGTAGTTGAAACGGGTGTTGATGTAATGATGGACTGACTCCTCTCCCTCAGGACACTTGACTCGAGGTGTTCTGTGTCAGTAGTTGACCCACGTGATTCGTCCTGCTTGCTGGTATTTGGACTGGCCTCAAAACCTGAACTTCTATTGGCCCCCTTTCTTCTGATGTGGGTTTTAAGAAAACCCATCTGTTGGTAGACCCAGGACTGTCTCTTGGTCATCTCCCTCGGGGCTTGGCCAGATTGCAGCTTAGACAGCTTTCCATAACGGGTTCGCTGGGACTCAAACCACCTTCTCACATCAAAGGGCTGGAGCTTAAGTTCTGCAGATATTTCTGCCCAGAGAGCCTCTCTTCTGTTCCTGTCGTGGAAACGTGAATGTTCCTTGTCATACAGTTCAGGGTGCAGCTTGACGAATTCTACAATGGAAACTTCATCACTGTCTGTAAAAGTGGCACACACCCTGGCTCTCTTGGCTGAAGAATGGCACTCCGGATCTTCCTCACACCTCTCTTCTTCTTCTGCCACAGCTTCCCCAATAGCTGGATCTTCCTGAATCTCCTCCTCCTCTCTCCTCTCACTTCCTTCTTCTGTAATAACCTCACTCCTCTCCTCTACTTGACTTTCCTTCTCCCTCTCATCCATCTTTTTCCTTCCTCTCTTCCCTCCTTTCTCTTTTCTCATGATCCAGTCGACAAAATAATAAAAAAATAGTAAAATGTGTCTCCTAACTGTGAAATTTGCCTTAAGCTCAAGTATATAAAATGTGAAATAAAAACTGAAAACCCCTACAAATCAGTGACACACGTCTCTCAGTAGCCAAACAGTCAGTAACAACGACAATGTGTGCGCGGTCGCTTATATAGTCCCAGACCTGCTCATTGCCTCGTTTTAATTTCCAACGCGCGGAAAACAGTCGGTTCTTAATCGGTTGTTAGTCCCAGGCCGCCTGGGGCGTCCTCAGGCCGCCGCAGACTGAAAATGCGTGGTCCCAGGCGTCCTGGGGAGGCCGGTTTGGATCGGTTAGGGTCGGTTACCCTTAGTCGGTTCTTAGTCCCAGACCTTGATTTTTGGGTCGCAGGACACCGCAGACGGTCTGAGGCTTCCGGGGACTAATGCAACCGACTCACTTTCAGACGCATGAAATTCATACGCATCATATTTGAGTCTGGGATTAAGAACCGGCCTCCTGGGACTAAGCTACGGAGGTCTGGGACTAAGGGTCGCAGGACGCCTGGGACAACAACCGACTCTGTAAATTTGGGTCTGAGGAGGCCTGAGGACGCCTGGGACTGGACATTTTGTTGACGGCGGGAAATAGGAATCGGTTGTAGTCGTGTGAAATATCAAACATGTTTGATTTTTCACACGGCCCCAACCGACCACAACCGACCCTTACAGAAGGTCTGGGACTAAGCAAATATTTCAAACCGACCCCCAAAAACCCTTAATCGGGAGCCTTAGTCGTGTGGTGGAACACCCACATTAGGTGCATGATTTCATGGATTTTAATGCATGAAAAATTATTTTAAAAATTCATAAAAAATAATTAAGAAAGATCGAGGCCTGATGCTCACACAAGATAATTTACTAGTGGCCTAATACATATATACAAGATAAGAGAGAAATCCCTGCAATAGTCAATGAAAAAATTGTGTTAAAGTGTTGAAATTTTCACAATTTAGGTGGGGGTACCTCGCTTCTAATGGCTCGGTGGAACAGACAAACAGACAGATCTGCATGCCTTGAACAATTTATGATCCTCGATAGATAAGGTATCTTTTAAAAGTAACAGCATGTCTCTGGGCCTTGTACTTTGTACTTTTCTGGGCCTTGACTTGTACTGACAAGTCAGCTGACATAAAAACTATCCCTCTGACAAAAACTAAATTGCTGCAGTGACCAAGGAGTTGGAATGACTCCAGCAAAATAGTTGTTGTCAGGAATATTGCTTGGCTTGCTAATTCGGCACTTGCCTTAAAA
Source organism: Sabellastarte sp. h YS-2021 (assembly GCA_964017235.1). Taxonomy (NCBI): domain Eukaryota; kingdom Metazoa; phylum Annelida; class Polychaeta; order Sabellida; family Sabellidae; genus Sabellastarte; species Sabellastarte sp. h YS-2021. The sequence goes on from OZ024940.1 coordinate 29,531,054, forward strand.
TCGGCAAACGGAATTAAGTCAGGAAAATGTCAATCCGAATAGCCAGTCAGGACTACTGTAGCTATGTAAGCTGTACAGCAATTGGTTGTCTGCAACTTTAGGGTGCCAATTTAGGGCAAAAATTGTATTTTCACCCAGTAAAAAATATTTTAAGGTTAATTAGTTGGCGGTTTTTATGGGGTTTACAGTTATAATTTGCACTTGTATAAATGAGTGCATTTCAAGCTATTTTATCTGAACAAGTTGGGAGAGAGGGAGATTATGTCTGAATAACAGAAAGTTCGTTGAATAGAAGAGCTATTTTAGAGTAAAAGAAGAGGGCTGTCTGCCAATTTATGGGCGCCAATTTAGTTCAAAAGTTATGTTTTCAACCCTTAAAAAACCTTCTAAGGTTAATTGGTTGACTGTTTTTCGGGTTATAAAAACAACAGGGAAATACAAATTTGTGAGAGTGAAAATGAGTTCATAAAATCGAATATATTCGGTTAATAGAAGCACGGATAATGAAAATTTTCACTGTATTTTAATCAAGAGAAATTCACGCAGTTGTAACTATGTAGAAGTCCAGCCAAATGAACAAGCCAAGCAATAAATAAATTGGATTGCGCCTTAGTCGTCTTTTCCTGGGACACTTTCGGGTCTGCCTCAGTCATCGCCGCACATCCAAACATCCTTCTAGCGTAGAGCTTCATCGTGACGTGGGATCAAAGGATTTTCAAATGATAGCAAGGCCTTGTCAGGCAATTTGAACCCCAGCCCGCAGGTGTAGTTTTTAGAGCCTAAAAATTACAGATAGTGTTGCCATGGCAACAGTTCTAGCCAGATACTGGCAAGGTTCAGTTCTTCAAGACACAAAAATTTGCTGGAAATTTGGTCAAAATCTGTATAGTGGTTTGGTCTCTAGAGGATCAACAATGTTATATTTCTATAAAAAAAGTAGTAAAAGTGTTTCCATAGCAACAGATGTTTCAAAATCTTGTTTCAAACCTAATCTGGTCAAATTACTGTTGGAACAGATTAAAATTTGGAGAAAATCTGTGCATAGCGTTAGTCTAATGAGCATCCACAATGCCAAAACGCTAAATGTAATTAGACAAAGTTTTGCCATGGCAATTTTGACCAAAACTTGCTTAAAACCTTATAAAGAAAATTTGGTGAAAATCTGTATAGTGGTTTGGTCTCTGAATCTTCAATTACGTTGGATCGCTATAAAAATTAGAGAAAGTGTTGCCATAGCAACATATGTTTCCAAAACTTTCTTAAAATCTAATCAGGTCAAAGTACTGTTGGAACAGTTTAAAATTTGGTGAAAATCTGTGCACGGGGTTATAGTCTACTGAACGCCCACAACACTAAAATGCTAAAAATAATCAGACAAAGTTTTGGCAGCTTTACCAAAACCTGCTCAAAAACCTAATCAGGTCAAATTACTGTTGGAAGAGTATATAATTTGGTGAAAATCTGTGCATGGGGTTAGTCTGATAAGCACCCACAACTCTAAAATGCTAAAAATAATTAGACAAAGTTTTGGCATGGCAACTTTTACCAAAACTTGCTCAAAACCTAATGAAGAAAATTTGATGAAAATCTAAGATATTGCTTTTGTCTGTAGAATAGCCACAAACTTTATTAACAAAGACGACAACTATAACATCAGCCTGTATGGGCTGGGGTTAATACGTGAATGCTTGACTAATAACCTTAGAAAGCCCGATATGACCTTAGGAAGCTCGATATGACCTTAGAACCCTTAACTATTGACCCGTAGAAAGCTTGACTAAGGCTTTAGTCAAACTTTCTGGCGATCTGAGAAAGAAAGCTTGACTAGTACTAACCTTAGAGAGCTTTGCCCATGACCTTAGAAAGCTTATAACGTATGACCTTAGAAAGCTTAACTATGGGCCTTTTATTCAGTCCCAGTTCACACCTTTTCGATAAAAGACACCCAAACTGTCACACACACACCCCACCCCACCCCCCCACTTCCCCCTACAGTGATTCGCCTTCTTGTTTTTGGATTCATAAACTGGTTTAAACAATTCCCGTGATCAGACCGGAAGCAAATGTTAACATGGCAATTGATGCAGATTTCATTTCATGCGTCTTTTATTTCTAGTTTTTGAGGAGGGTTTATTGTGCAGCTTCAATTCAAAAATTGTTCATTAAAACTCTTCATTCGTTGAAAATCCTGGGCTTAAAGATGCTTTTCATAGTCCGAAGGATGTTTTATAGTCCTAAGGATGTTTTATAGTCCTAAGGATGCTTTTATAGTCCTAAGGATGTTTTTTATAGTGCCAAGCATGCTTTTTTATAGTCAAACAAAATACTGGAGAACAGATGTAACACAAATCTTTCGAAATACATATCTCGTCCCGTGGACTCGGGTTGTATAATGTGTGCCTTCTCTCGTGAGATAATTTTAAAAATATACGTCACTCGTTTGATATTCCCCTACTGTATATTCGAACTACGACAATCTCTCCGCTTTTCCATTGAGACAAAATCAGAAAAATAATGTCCATCGTCATACCACAATTAGGTTGTTTTTCTTCAGATCCCCCCCCCTCCCCCCCCCCTTATCTTATCTGCCCTGATAAACTCTGTGAGAACTACCATTGAGACGATAGATCGAAGAGGTGTGAACTAGGAATAAGCTAACACATTCTGAAAAAACTCACTCTTTTGTCACTTTATTAGTCTTGAAACCTGATCTGGATTTTGCCTACACCCTGCCTGTGTCTAGGGGCTTGAACCTGTGACCTGCAGATAATTGAGGGACCCACTGTACTGCAGTATTGACCTCAATCTGACTCAGTTTCCCATGTTTCTTCAGATTCCTGAAAAAGTAAAAAAAATTGTCTCCACATTATCATGGGGTTAACTTTCACTGAAACCAGCATAAAAATTTAGTTTATTTATTTGGGCTTTAAAGTCACTTTCAACACACTGTACAGGTCATATCACGACGGGTAGTTTTGTGGGCAGAGGAAACCAGTACATACAGTTCGTGTCAAGGTTCTGTACTGTAAACTGCCGACCAACGGCAAGCAACTACCAGCTTTCCTACTTGAGGTCGGGCCAGGAAGCAAACTCCGATCTCACAGGAAGGAGGCGAGAATGTTACCACTCTGCCACCATGACCCCCCCCCCCCCCCCCCCGAAACCAGCACGAAAAAAAAATCACCAGGATGTCTAGACTGAAGTCTCCAAATTAAGACTTTTTCAGACATTAGTCTTAAGTGGTTTCAAAAGTCATGAAAGCGTTAAGACCGCTTTTTGACTGAACTTTGGGCTGGTTTTAAGCCTGACGCCAAAGGAACTTTCAAGTCTTCTGAAGAAATTCAAATAATTATAAATAATTATGTATTTCCCTCATACAATACTCCTACTATCTACTACTACTATTAATAATAATTATTATTATTACTATTATAACCGGAGCACTTGGAGAGTGCAGACCTCTGTTGAATAGCGTAATAATACGTAAATGGGAAAATCCGGATTACTTTTTTTGTATCCAGATCACTCTCAAAATTTAATGGGATCTAAGTTGGACCAAAGAACCATCCTCTGATACTTTTTTTTTCAAGAAGTTCCAACCAGTAGTGTTTGAGTAATGTTGCTAACAGACACACAGACAGACGGTCATGAAAATTATGTCTCCTTGCTGGAGAGTTATAATAGAAATAATAATAGTAATAGTAATAATAATAATAGAAACAGTGATATTTATAAATGTAAAATTGGTAAAAATAATTCTATTTTATTTATTTATTTATTTATTTGGGGTTTTACGTCACTTTCAACACTATACAGGTCATATCACGACGGGTAGTTTTGTGGGCAGAGGAAACCAGTACATACAGTTGGTGTCAAGGTTCTGTACTGTAAACTGCCGACCAACGGCAAGCAACTACCAGCTTTCGCACTTGAGGCCGTACCGGGAACCGAACCCTGGCCTCAGAGGTGGGAGGCGAGAGTGTTACCACTCTGCCACCGTGGCCCCTAAAAATAATTCTAATGCGCTGGAATCCAAAAAGGGACAGTCTCCAAAAACAAGGCAGAGTTGTAAGTGCCTGCCACTTAGGGATGACTACAGTCGGAACAGGTATATCTACTTCATAGCAAGTAACTGTGGCCTAGCGGGTAACACACTTGTCTAAGAACTCAGAGGACGTAGGTGCAAGGCCAGGTACAGGCAGAGATACATAGTGGCTCGGATGACCACTTAAAATGGCGGTCCTCTGTCATTGGGTCCTATCCCCAGTGGCAGGCTAAAGAACCTCAAGGACGTTGATAAATGGTCATCCTTGAGCCTCTATTTTCCAGTTAGGAGAATGTCAGTTACTTGTGAGTTGGGGTTGTACTTGTACAGTCGGATTGGTTAAATAGCCCTTCGAGTCCTGTAGTATATGGAGACATTGCGCCGAGCATAAATACACAATACAATAAATACACAATACAATACAAAGGGGTCTTAAATATGTCTTACGCATAGTTCCTCTTAAAAAGTACTTGGACAAATGAAAGATTGTTTAGATAATACAGACTTATTAAATTGAAGTTGACAGGACTGCATTTGATCCAATTTTTTTAAATTTCCTGTATAGAAATATAACCCTTAGGCACTTCCTTAGGCATTTTATTCTATCACTGTTATTTAAAATAATTTAATCACTGATTCTCTAGAGCTTAGCGCAGTTCTTTTAGCGAATCCAAATCCTAAAACAGAGTGAAGAAATGGTCTGACTTTCTAATGGTAATATAATCACTTCCAACCTTGGAGGCTCTAGGTTCAAATGTAGTCACATGTGAAAAAACAACTTATTTTCGATTGGTTGCTTCTGTTAAAAGGTTTTTCCATTTTTGTGAGACTACACTGCTAAGTTTGTTGCAACTTATGAAAATCCAGAAATATAGAAAAGAATTGACAAAAAGAACTTTATATTTCCATATTGCCCTTTAAAAACATCAATTGAAAACCTGTTTCATCTCTTTCCAGTTGCCTGCACAAAGACCCCAAAGACAGACCAACCATCACTAAACTGTACGAATCGGATTACCTTAAGGACACCATTCAGGTCAGTAAATAATCATGTTGTTATTTTTACCCAAAGTCATCATCCTAAGTCAGTAGGGGCTTGGTGGTGTAGCGGTTAGAGTGCTCGTCTTCAACCTCTGAGGTGACCGGTTCGAATCTCAGTCCAGGCACTTCAACTTGGAAAGCTGGTAGTTACTTGCCGATGCCCGGTGGTTTACAGTGCAGAATGTTGACCAACTAGTATGCACTGGTTCCTCCACCCGTAAACTACCCGTCGCAATATGACCCTGGCTGTTGAATATGATGTAAAACGAAAAATAATTGTAAATGTACTATGTCAATGGGGTCGACTTCATCAATGGTCTTGGACTAAGTCTGGTCAAAGGCTGAGCCATGGTCAATGAGTTTTGGGTTCGAATCTCTTTCACAAAAGCTGACTCAACTGAGCCCAAGAGTCTCCACTATAAGTGATGTAAGTTCAATTCCAGTCAGTCATTTCAGTTGGTTCTCAACAGATACACTTTGGTGTACGAATGGTGTTCGATTAAAACAAGAGCATTCGTAGAGTGCAGACCTCCGCCAAGGCATGTACATGTATACTTTGTATCAGAACCTTATCTCTCTTTTCTAAAGCAAAATGGCTTAATAATTATTAAAGTAAATGAGAAAATCCGGATCTTTGATAGGTGGTGATCCTTATAGTCCAATTACCAGAAAGAGACTAACTCAATGTTATTTTCTGATAGGAGAGGTGACTCTATGGTCCGAAATGATCTGATAAGTCTGATATTATCCAATATGATCTGATACCATCTGATATGATTCAATATGCTCTGATGCAATCTGATATGATCCAGTGTGATCTGATGTAATCTGATCTGATCCAATATGATCCAACACATCCAATATGATCTAATAACATCTGATATGATCCAGTATGATCCGAAGCAATCTGATATGGACCAATATGATCTGATGCAATCTGATAGGATCCAATATGATCTGATGCAATCTGCTACAATTCACTATTATCTGATACAATCTGACATGATCCAATATAATCTGATACAATCTGATATGCTCCAATATGATCTGATGCAACCTGATATGATCCAATATGATCTGATATGATCCAATATGATCTGATACAATATTATATGATCCAATATATCGGATACCAGTTAAAATAAGCTTCCATATTTCTGGGCAGATATCAAAAATCAAAAAAAAAATTTCACCGTGTCTTCAGTTTATAGAGGGTTTTTTACAGGAATGTTAAGCATCAGAGTTGTGTGTACAGCACTTAACATGGCATGTTATGTACTTGCAGAAGATTTTTGCACCTCATTCCAATGAACAGACTAAAAAGTGACACTACAATGAAGCTTGATGTCATCACACTTACTGATTATCCTACTCTTCCTGATATTGTCAACCAGTGCAATGTTTGTGTATTCTGGGACAACAAAGCCATTTTTTGTAAACAGTAAATGAAGTTTATCTGTCCAGCGTAAATCGTAATTTTTCTTGAGTTTCTGCACAAAAAAGCAGATACACGAATATGTTTGTTGTACTGAAGTAAATATGTTCTAAATATGTCAATTTGATTGGCTGAAATCTGATCACATGACCCTAACAAATGCAGATATAACAGCTGTAACAAGTCCGAGGGCTGTATACCTTTTATGGCCCTACAATCTGATGAATATTCAACTTAGAAGATATGAAAGCGGCTTGTGTCAAAAGAAATCACTGTTGCAACACCTTAAAGCTAGCATTGCTAAGGACTTTGTGTTCAAGTTACGACTAAATTATTAATTGTTTTGAAATACAGAACAATTTGAATTTTTCATTAGGCATCGATTTTAGTTATTTTAGCTAACAAAGCTTGAATGATGAAAATTAATTCCTTTGGAAATTTAAAATCTGTATTAATATCTCAGTTAGAAACTTGTCATTAGACTAAGTGAAATTTCTTTAAAATCAGGAATTGTGAAAGTTTATTCTAGCTAAAATTTATATTTTTTATGGTGTACGTGATTTGGACAAGTTTTTATTTTCTCTTTTTGTTTGTTTGTGTCTTTGTTAAAGTATTAAATATTTGTATGGAAATATATTTATCAGCCTATGTATAATGTGTGTATAAAAAAATGAAAAATAAACTCATAATGAAAACATTTTGCTGATTACATATTTTCTGTCAATTTTAATATTATAGGCAATTGGGTTAAAAAGTCCCAAAAGCTGCATGGCTATTGAAAAATTTTCTGAAAATTTTCTAAATGGAAATAGTCATGCTGTGCCGCATATATGTGAAAGGTACTTAAACTAGTTCCTTTATTTCAATTTTTATTCGGCAATGCCGCATTGCTACGCGTATACATGCAATGGCCTTAAGGTGGACAATTCTTGGTGAACAGGGAGAATAAGGTTTTGATGGACGGACAAAAATATGGCCGTAGCTTGTTAAATACTGGGACTGTAATTTGAATAGATGACAGAACCCTTCCTAAGGTTACCTAAGCTAACTTAATGTGTCAAGTTTACCTGATGTTAGTTGAACAGTAAGTCAGTTGGGGGCCCAAATCCCCCCTTTTTATGGTAAGGTGGGCACAACTTCCTTGATATTGGGACTTTAAGGTGACCAGAAAATAAGAATATCCCCATTATCACCCTTTATAAGAGGGCGAAGTATTACGGAGAAAATCTAAACAATAAGATAGTTTAGAGTTGAAAATCCCGTTATTTTGTTGTAAGGTAGTCATATCTTCAGGGATTATTTGGACTTAAGATGACCAGAAAATAAAAATGTCCTTTTTTGCCAAGTTTTATACATGTGCAAAGTTTAATTTTAAGAAGGTAACACTCGCCTCCCACCTCTGAGGCCGGGGTTTGGTTCCCGGCACGGCCTCAAGTGGGAAAGCTGGTAGTTGCTTGCCATTGGTCAGCAGTTTACAGTACAGAACCTTGACACTAACTGTATGTACTGGTTTCCTCTGCCCTTTCAACTACCCGTCGTGATATGACCTGTACAGTGTTGAAAGCGACCTAAAACCCTAAATAAATAAATAAAGAAGGTAAATACTCACAGACTGAGCTACAGTGGTTAAAAAACCCTATATATTTTAAGTTTAAGATGACATATTTTTATGCCCTTTTGTATCATCCTGTACCAAGTCCTATATATGTCCTATATACAGTCCTATATCCTCTACAAAGTCCTATATATGGTACAAGTATCTACATTACCCTGTTAATGAGAATTCCTTTTTAAATTAGAAGTAAATTTTATATCCACTTACTGCCTTTGACCTTTAAGGTCATCAGAAAATAAAATTTTTATTTTGGCAAACTTTAGTACATGTGCCAAATTTGGTTGACAAAAAATGTGAACTGAGTAAGCTAAGTGAAATGGGGAATTAAAAGCCCCAGTTTTGACCTTTAGGCGGCCTATGGTCCGATTAATCTCAAATTCCTTTGTTGACATGCAAAAATTTAGTGATAGAGTGTATCTGGTAAATTTTATAGCTCTACAGTACATCTACTAATACAGTTAAACTCCAAACAAGTGGCCAATATCAGAAAATATTGGAGAGTGAGGCCCGATAAGGCTGAGATTTTCAATATTTTCCGGTATTGCAGGCCAGTTTTGAGGAGTTTGGCTGTTATAAACCCTACTCTAGTTCCTATTTGATGTTTGGTTCCAAGATATATGATACTCTGTCCCCAAATTGTGTAATTTCTCTTTTTACAGGAATAAATTAATTCCCCCCCAAAAATGGTCACTGATAGAAAGTGTCCAGTACTGAATCATATTGGACATATCAGTCAATAGTGAAAGGTGGGGTTTACTAAATTTTTACAGTGTATTTTCTGTAACATGACGACTGGGTGTTTTTGAAAAATGCTTAAGGTGGCTCTAAATGAAGTTTAAGCTCTGGGGCGGCATTCTTCAAGAATACTTTCCTAAGGTCACCTTAGGACCGAGTTAGGAATGGTTTTCTACTTACCAAAGTAGTACTTAGATTTTTTTTTATTCATCAACCTCTACATTGATAAGTATTACTCAGATTCTAAGTTACGAAAACTCCCTATACTTTGTACTGTAACTGTAAACTTGGAATACTAGTATATTTAAGTTAGGAAGAGTCTTATTCCACAATTCTTACGTAAGGTGTCCTTTTTTTCACTGAATCATCTGCTTTGTTAATAAATGGTGAAAAAGCTCATTTTCTTCAGGGAAAATGCTGTTTTTAATGTTGTGCCACAGTTTAATATCAATAAAACACAAGATTCCCTGCAATAATTGCAAATTTTAAAAACATTCTATCCTCTTAAGGTATCTCTGTAGATAGATCTAACTAGAGATCTAAGGTTACCTTAGAGTCGGGAATGTTGATGAATACCCATTTGGATCTAAGTTAGTAAAAGCTTGAGAAAAACTTAGAATCCAAGTTCGGAATAGTCTAAGTACTGTTGAAGAATACGGCCCCAGGCCAAAATATCCAAAAAAATATTTCATATCCCTAAAGTTTGAAAGAAAAACAGGAAAGAAAATAAAAATTCCAAAGATGTTATTAAAGTGAGACCATAATCCGGCTGAGGAGACGGCGGCGGCGGCGATCAGTCAAACCTTGTGAAAACATATAAGCATCCCTAACAGACTGAAAATAAAACTGAAGTAAAACTTTTTGTAATAATATTTAATGGCATGGCTATTATTAACTTGTACATTAAAACACGCTCACAGCATCAATAAATTACACCGATAAAATTGAATTCACACTGCGTTTGTACAATATACAATATTCACACGGATATTCAGTCAGTAATAATTACTTATAATACACAGTAAATAGTAACCCAGAATAAACATATCAACACACACAGATTAACTACAAACAACAGTCATAATACTGATTATAATACTGAGACTATGAAACTCCTTAGACTAAGGAACCCATCTCAGTTACTAAGTTACTGAGACTCTTTAAATTAAGGAAAGAATCTCAGTTACTAAGTCACTGAGAGTTTTTAAACTAAGGAAAGAATCTCAGTTACTGAGACTCAGTAAAAATCTTAGTTACTAATTTACTGACTCCGTTTTAACTAAGGAAACAATCTCAGTTACTATGTTACTGAGACTCCTTTAACTAAGGAAAGAATCTCAGTTACTATGTTACTGAGACTCTTTATGCTAAGGAAATAATCTCAGTTACTAAGTTACTGAGACTCCTTGGTTAATAAGTTACTACTAAGACTCCTCTAGTTTAGGAATCCATATCAGTTACTAAGTTACTGAGACCTCTTTAATTAATGAAACTATCTCAGTTACTAAGCTTTCTTTATGTATAAATTACCTGTAGAAGTTTGAAGAGTAATTTTAAGCCAAACAGCTCCATATACTTAGCTGTATACTTAACTTTATCACAGAGTAAATAATTACTAACCACTTCAGTAAAGATTTAAATACAGTAGAACCTCTATTATCCGACCTTCTATTATCCGAATTTTCAATTATCCGACCTAAAACCCTATCTCACAACTCCATTTAAACCTGTTATTTTAGCCCCTCTATTATCCATCCCTTTTATTATCCGAACCAATTGTTTCCCCCCAAGAGGGTCCGATAATAGAGGTTATACTGTATACACATGCAAATATTTACTTACAAATAGCTATTAATGGATTAATTACTTTGAAAAAAAAAATGGGCATTACATTTCCACAAAGATTAACTAGTGATATCAACAGTGGTTCTCCACCACAATATTGGCACACGTCATAAATCGGCACATATATGAAGTAAGCTATGAATTTAAATCCCAACCAATCACAATTACTGATTCAACAATGAAAATTGGTTGCTTGCCCATTTAGAGCGACGACTCTTAGTAGAAATTTTATTGTCGCCACTTAAAATACTCTTTGTAAGATTGTCGAGTTGTTTTTACATCCTTATTTACAAATGCCAAGCGTATATATGAATTTTTTATGTTCAAATTGTGCCGAATTGATGACCCATGTGGTAAATATACTCATTGTTTTTGCAAGCAATAAACCTTCTTTATGTACAGTAATAAATAGCGAATTTCCAGAAATGCACACGTACAATCTTCCTAGATGAACATATCTACACACAAACTTAAAAAGTAATATGCAACTTGAATATAAAAAGTGTTACTCTGAGTTTTATTCTTATCTTTTCAAAAATGGAAGATTGTAACAGTTTAAATTTGAAATTTGGAATATTGTTACAAATAATGCTTTGGAAAAGTGCAAAGTTTTATTAACTCTCAATTTCAAGAAACTTTGTTTGAATTTTTGGGGAAAATTCAAGCCCAAAACTTCACAAATAACATTACATGTAACTTATAAAATAAAATGTAAATAAATTTGAAAATGTAAAAGTCCCCAATTTTTTTGGTAGGATGGGGGGGTCACACCTATTTAAACTGATCATTGAAATCTTGCAAACATATTTTACCAATAAACAACTAAATAATTATCATGAAAATCAAAAAATGGATTAGAATTTTTCAACAATTCTGAGAAAAAATTGGACATTTTATCTGAGTGACGAAACTGACTTTACTGGTTCGCAAATTTTAAATTAGTGTTTACTTAATTAAAAAGTACAAACTCTTGACTAACAAACACTCTATGGTCATCATTTTGTCTGTTTATTTATTCATTTGGTTTGTTTATTTATTCTGACAAATCATAAAGATGCCATGCAGATATATATTTTTACTGTTCATTAATTCGAGCTGTTCTACTTGACCAGTTCAGATTTTGAAAGTTAATTCCTCGTCCAATTTTAAATCTGACATAACACATATCTTGAGTTTGTACATAACACATATCTAAAGAACATCGGCGAAAATTGATTCTATAAAATTAAAACAACAGTAAAAATATTTCACAAAATGATAACATTTCCACTTAGTGAATAAATACCCGGAAAACCCTTTTAAATGGAATCTCAAGGTCATAATTCATGAAAGGTCACAAGTTTTAAAATCTGAGTTTCTTTTCTCAGATCTGAGAATTTGTTCAACGACTTGAGACTTTTCTTAGTTACTAGTCTCAGACTGACTGAGTTTTTGGCTTAATTTTTTTTTGTCTTATATATAAGACTAACACATCTCAGACTGAGTTTTTGGTTTAAGTTTTTTAATCTTAAATATAAAGACTGAGTTGTCTCAGACTGAGTTTTTGGCTTATGCTTTTTGTCTCAAGTATAAAACTGAGAGGTCTCTGATATTTAGGCTTAAATTTTGTCTTAAATTAGGACCATTAAGATGGTGGCTTAAGTTTTTTCACTTTGTGACAGCCGCTATATAAAAACCTCGCAAGATTTTGACCGACAGGCAACATGGCTCCTGAGTTTATTTTTTTTGTAAACTTTGAGACAAAATTGAGCTGAGAGAATGATAATCACAGATTACGAGACGAGCTGATCTGAGCTTTGTCTTAGATTTGAGACCTTTCATAAATCTGGCACATGAGAATTTAAATTTAAAAGGGAATTTTACGTAACACAACTGTACTTAACTGGGTCGGAAAATATACAAATTAAACCTAGCTTGACTCGATAGTCAAAATCTTTCAAAATGTTTTTACGAGAAAACTTGAGTAATCAAACACAGTTCTTTTAACTACCACCCACGTTTTTTTTGGTTTCGTCTTGCCGTTCCTCTGTCCCAGTTGTTCTTTTATTTGCCGTGTGTTTTGGTCTATTTCTTGCCTTTGCCTTTCTTCTTTTTGCCGCCTTTTTCTTTCTTGGTTTTTTTGCCTTTTTTGCCCTTTTCCGGCTTTTCTCCGTCTTCACCTGTAAAACAACAATCACACGTGTCGGTTCCTCTGCCTACTTTGTGTATTTATTTTTATACTCGGCACAATATCTCCATATACTACAGGACTCAAAGCGTTATTAAACCCATCTGACTGTACAGGTACAGCCCCAACTCACAAGTAACTGACATTCCCCCAACTGGAAGATAGAGGCTCAAGAATGACCATTTATCAACGTCCCTGAGGTTCTTTAACCTGCCACTGGGGATAGGACCCAATGACTGCCTGTACCTGGGTTTGAACCCACGTCCTCTGAGTTCCTAGACAAGTGTGTTACCCGCTAGGCCACAGTGATAGATACAAGTGAAGTCATTGTTATAGACATCTTAAAAAACCCTACTTGGTGTCATACAATCAAATTTTGTATAGAACTTAATCCGGTTATCGTTAACAGTTAAGAGCTTATAAGGCCTTCAAAACTCTGGCAATTCCAAAATTGACACAATTTGGACTCAAACCTAAAACCTTTGAGGTGTGAGTGAAGTGATTCATTGCCAGACTTGACTACCAATCTTGTAGCCACTGAAAGTGTCTTTCACAATTTAAGGGAATTTATTTCACAGAAAATTTAAGTGTAAAAAAAGTCTCCATAATCTTACCTGGTTCATCGTCTTCCTCTGGTATGGGATCTTCTGCAATAAACAGAAACAAGAACAGTCTTTAAAAAATCAGTTCACAGCAGGAACTGTGACAATAGTACTTTAATTTACTGTATAATTTTGATTGATTGAATGATTGACTGAATGATTGAGTTAGGTTTAACATTGTTTTCAACAGATTGCAAAGGTAACATCTCAATGGGTAGTTGGGAGATGGAGGAGAGCAGTGCATACAAGTTGGTCACCATTCTGCACCTGAAAAAATTGAGTAACCATGGTTATTTGCTATATTTTGTATATTTGTTACAGTGAATGTGTGTAATCAGGGAATATGTGTATTCCCTGAAATTTTCAGTGAATTTCCTGACCATGTTTAGGGAATATACGTAGTCCCTGAAGTTCCGGATTACACATATTCACTATAATAAACATATATACAGTAAACTAGGTAGAGAACTAAACATTCTTACATAAATGTAAAAAAGTAAATGTGTTGGTCTTTTTACCCCATATATTATTTTGGCCAAATCTTTATATTCCCCTCAATTTATTTCTTTATTTATTGGGGGTTTTACGTCATTGTTAACACTGTACAGGTCATATCACAACGGGTAGTTTTGTGGGCGGAGAAAACCAGTACATACAGTTAGTGTCAAAGTTCTGTACTGTAAACTGCTGACCATCGGTAAGCAACTACCAGCTTTCCGATATAAAGTCCGGGTTTGAACCGCTGACCTCAGAGGCGCAAGACCAGTGTGTTACCACTGCGCCACTGTAGCCCCCTATATATTTAGCCTTCAAAAGTAGTTCCAAAAAGTAGATATTATATTCTATTATGTAATAATTGTAGGCATATTAAAAAAGGCTGGTACTGTGCTGACTTGCCGACCTGTACTACTTTTGATAGATTTTTTTAATAAAATGCCCAACCTTCTAACCTTGCAAAATTAGTCATTTGCATTTTTTGTGTCATAAACCTATTTCTACCACTGTGTTATATTTTGGAAGGAACTATATTTTTTGCAAAAAAATCACATTCGTATTCCTACACCTTGTGACTTCAAGGAGGGGACAATACTGAAATTGCAAGCAAACGAAAACAAATCTGACGTGCAGAGATCCCACAAAACAGGAAATGCAGTATAACAGACTGCATCTGGTCAAATCGGCAAAATGAAAACACACATTGCTAAACAAATGTAAAATATAAACATTGCTAAAACATCTCCCCAAGTAGATTAGTGCTGAAATACATGCAGTTAAAGCCCCTTTCACACTATACGGTTAGAAGTTTTTCTTGGCGGCAGAAACGCCACCCCCCCCCCCCCCCCCCCCGCCCAGGTCACCCCATTTCATCTGAGTTGTTCACACTACAGGCAGACGGTCACTGATTGGATACTGTGTTTCAACCGTCAATAACAGTAGAATCACAGTACTACAAACGTTGGTCAATGAGAGACAATCTCCATTAACTTCAACTCATCTTCGCAAAATGACCAATACCTTAACTCACCTTATGTCGCCATATTACACCGATAGACGAATGAATCATAACCTTATGTTCACAATCTTATGGACCACTCCTTCGGTTACCGCAGTAAGAAATTCATACGCACATGCGCAAAATTGTCTGCACATGTTCACACTGCCGAAATCAGAGGCGGAAACTTTAAATATTTCAAAATGTCCATAGGACGCGCAAGGTAATGGACGGATCGCCACTGACTTGCAAGGTCGCATACCGACGTCAGACGGTGATCCAAGGACAGGGACATTTCCCCAAACGCGGGTCACCGCCGGTGATACCGCCTTAGTGTGAAAGGAGTATAACTCTCTGTGCCAGCTAGAGGTGTAACTTTATATACAAAGTGAGGATTTTTGGTGTATCTGTAATACGTGAATACATTTTATGTGCAAGTTACATGGACAATGACACTCACACTGAGTACCTTCACCTTCTCTGGACTTCTCTACAAACAGACAAACGCAATGGATAACAGACTGAGTGTGACCAAAAGTTAAAAAAGCTTGGTTACCAAATGGTTGACATTATGAAATAATGGGCAAACATCAGGGGGCCGGTTTCACAAAGGGTCTTAGACTTAGCACCAACTTTAGGACTTAAGTCAGGCCGTATTCTACAACAATACTTAGATCATTTTTAACTTAGATTTCAAGTATTTCTTAAATTTCAAGTAAGAAATTATGAAACTGAACATTCCTAACTTTTGTGAATACAAAGTGCAAGAAAAACTTAATTGAAAAACCTTCCCCTACTTAGATCTAAGGTCACCTTATCTAAGCATCGTAGAATATGACCCGTGGGCCTTTTGTCTTAAATGTTAAGCCTTGCACTTAAATGGATTTCACAACGGGGGACTAATGGCTAAGTCCAAGCTTATCATATAACCACAGTCACTGTGGTTTTCTATGTCATGTGACCCTTTTTCAGTCAAAATATTCTACTGGTGAAAATATTCCATTTGACACAATTTAGGTTTTTTGGGGTTTTTTTTTGCACAAAAATGCAGTTTTGCGATGGAAAACCTATTAGCCACATAAACACACCCAAAGACTTATTTAAGGAACTGTTCCATGTATTAATTCTTTCTTTTCAGGCATTTTATGTTTTGAAGTGAGGACACATTTTCGGTGGCCATATTTAAATCTTTGTTCATAAAGGTTAAGCCGCATTCCCCATTTAGACTTAACTCTAAGCCCAAGAGTTTAAGCCAAAGCTTAGAATTATCGGCTTTGGGAATATGCTAAGTCTTAGACCACAGACTTAGTTAGCCCGAGATTAAACTTTAAGTCTAAGTCCGGGCTAAGTCCCTTTGTGAAACCGGCGCCCATTAGAGACTAAGATTCAAATAAATTTGATCATTTATCATTCAATACACACCGTATTAGACCTCATTTAAGTTGGACAGAGGAATTATCACTTAAGACACCAACTGTCCACAGAATTGACCATTAAAGTAGATATAAATATCAGACGGCCATTTAGATTTGTATCTCTAGAGATTAAAGTTAATTCTGTTCGAATTAATACATTAGACTCCAAATTTTATTTCATGCCAAAATATATTGAAGCTTGTAATTAAGAAATAGTTAGTCTGACTAACAGGACAAGACATCTTCAATTCCCCCACACTGTGTGAAATTTTGCCACTAGACTGGAGTGTGTGTGGGGGGGACAACCCCTTGAAAATACAACAAAAATAATTAATAGTTATGTCACTTTTGGATTAGGGAAGATCTGTGGTTTAAAATAGTCATCAAAATCATAAATTTCTAAAGAATTTCCCAGAAGTCCAAGCAATAAATGGGAGTTTCCCCAACTGGGAATTTTTTACGTACTGTGTGGGGCCTTTAACAATTATCAATTATCTAATATTTAAAATTACAATTCTGAAAATGAATAATAATTTAAATTTACGTCCACAATAAATTGTAAGCATTCTTTGATATCCTGAAAGGGTCAATCCCTTAAGTGTGTGGTTACAAAACAAAACAAAACTGAAATCACATTTAGGGTGACAAAGTTTACCTGTGTCTGAAGTCAGTGGTAGATTTCCTGATTTAAAAAAAATCCACACAAAGGTCGTAAGTCACTTTGCTTACCATATGGCAAACTCAAGAGTCAGCAACATTGTTGCAGACATATCATAGGTCAGATGGCTTAGTTTGTGAAAGCATTATGTAGGTCACATTGCCTAGTAGATTGATGTTTCTTGAGTCAGACTGTTTTTCTTTTTATATTAACTGACTATATTAACTGATTGCTTTGTAGATAGAAGTATCATATTACGTAATATATGGAACTGTCATAAGTCAGATTGCTTAATATTATAAAAGTATGATAAGTCAGATTGCTTAATATATGGAAATCATTGTAAGTCAACTTGCTTATTATATATGGGACTGGGATTAGTCAGATTAGTTAATATCATAAAAGTATGATAAGTCACATTGCTTAATATAGGGAACTGTCAGAAGTCAGACTGCTGAATATTATAAAAGCATGATAAGTCAGATTGCTTAATATATGTAAATCACAGTAAGTCAGATTGCTTAATATGTGGAACTATTATATATTATAAATTATATATTAAATATTATAAAAGTAAGATAAGTCAGAATGCTGAATATGTGGAATCATAGTAAGTCAGATTGCTTAATGTATTGACCCATCATAAGTCACACAGTTTTATGTATAGAAGCAAGAGAGGTCAAACTGCTTAAGATATAGAACCATCAAAAGTCAGATTGCTTAATATATGGAACCGTAATAAGTCAGATTGCTTAACATACAGAAGTACTTTAAGTCAGATTGCTTAATATTCAAACTCAACATGAGTGAGATTGTTTAACATACCAAAACCACACTAGGCTGTAAATCACATTACAATGCTCTGCGCGGTCTATAACATTGTTAAAACAGTACAAAATTATTTCTTGAAACATTACCACTTAAAAGACATTAAAAATCTTACGATGTTTATTGATAGAAAATTTCTTGATAAATTAAAAAGGAGGGTGTAGAAAGATACACACACAAAAAACTGTAATATTTAAGAAAAGTGCCCAAATAATAGGAAATAAAATGGAAAGTGCATGAAGGGTAGTGATACACTAGAAATGGAAAAACTTATAATCTGATCTAATTAGGCCTTGAGAGGACTAAATCTCTGTACTGGCGCATTCTGAGGAAGTAAACTTAAAACAGCCAACATCACATTGAGCGACACAACACCCAATGTACAAACTAGAACTAGGTTGAAAAACTGCATTGAGTAAAGAAAACTTAAAATTAGCCCTCACATGAAATATGGATAATAAAACACAAATAAGCTTTCTCAACATTTGGTTTGACCTTTTTGACAGGTCACCAGTGTGTGGAGTTTTAGTCAACATCCAGCATTTAAAATTGCAGGTTTAGAAATTCGATCATTAAGACAACACCTCTATCACTAAGACAACATGAAACTCATCAGCAATTTATTGGCTGTGTCCATGACTAAGCTACATACTGGCTGGAACTAAGGCAACACAACACAACTGGCCACCTTTGACATAAACCTACATACAGGCTAGAACTTCTATTAATAAAACAACATACAGGCTAGAACTTCTATCATTAAGACAACATACAGGCTCAAAAGTCTATTAGTAAGACAACATGCAGGCTAGAACTTCTATCATTAAGATAACATACAGGCTAGAACTTCTATTAATAAAACAACATACAGGCTAGAACTTCTATCATTAAGACAGCATACAGGCTCAAAAGTCTATCAGTAAGACAACATACAGGATAGAACTTCTATTACTTAAGACAACATACAGAGTGGAACTTCCATCAGTAAGACAATATACAGGCTAGAACTTCTACTATTAAGACAGCATACAGGCTAGAACTTATATTAATAAGACAACATAGAGGCTAGAACCTCTATTACTGAGACATCAAACAGGCTAGAACTTCTATCATTAAGACAACATACAGGCCAGAACTTCTATCATTAAGACAATAAACAGGCTGAAAATTCTATCATTAAGACAACATACAGGCTCAAAAGTCTATCAGTAAGACAACATACAGGATAGAACTTCTATTACTGAGACATCAAACAGGCTAGAACTTCTATCATTAAGACAACATACAGGCCAGAACTTCTATCATTAAGACAACATACAGGCTAAATCCTCCCTCCTCGAGGCAAGACAAAACTCAACAACACCTATTAATAATAATGCACAACATACATGATTTCCCTGTGAAACTCAAGACAACATATAGAAAATAAAACTGGGATTCAAAGCACATTTAGTTCACACTCGGTTACCTGTATCGGCAGTGAACGGCTCCTCATCTGGTAGGGCTGATGTGGGAAAAACAGATGAAAAAAAGATCAAATAAGTGTGTTGAACAGGAAGACCTTATAGATTGTAATATATATGTCTGTTCTAAGGTGCCTAATTGTTACCTGTGGTTTTATAGGTATATTGGTGGAAGTTCGACATAACTAAAATCAAATCCTGTGGATATTGGAGGGTCTAGCTACACAAAGCCTACTCTATATTATAATGGAAGTCAGCCATAACTAAAACTACATCCTGTGGATATTAGAGGTTTTTAAATCTATTGTACATAATGGAAGTTAGCAATAACTAAGCTAGATTCTGTAGATATTGGAGGTTCTGGCTATACAAACAGTATTGACAGAGAAGAAATAAACTGAAGTTTCAGAAGAAGAATTCCTGATTGTAAAGAACACTGTATAAATGGTGTTAGAGGTGAGGTGCAAGTATAACCTATGACAAGCATGTGGAGTCATGTGATACTTTATTAAAACTGTTACAACTACACACATAGTGCGAGCAAGCACGACACAAAGACACATTTGATTGGGAGCGAGTTTGGCTTGGTATGTCGAGTGCATATTTTGAGGTGAGAAGACAAACAGCTCAAAATATCTTCTCGGATTAAAGTAAACAAACGGCAATAGTGGAAAATGCTTCGAATCTACATAATCGAAGAATTAGTGTGCAACAATTGTAGTAACAGTAATTATAGGTTAAACTACTTCAAAAATTTACTGTCTAGTTATTATATTCAATCATTCTGTATGTTTTAATGTACTATGAAAAGTATGGTTTAGCAATCCCAAGGATTGCAAAGCGCCAGGCGGCTTCACTTTAAAGGTCTTTGGTCTTAAATCTGATGTTTTTTCATTCGATCTAAAATTTTGTTCAAGGCTTCTATATTTTTTTCTAACTCAGCATTCAGTAAAGGTCTCAGTCTAAGGTTTTGACTGAAGACTTTTTCTTAAATGTAAGAGATTTAAGGAGGATCACTTTAAGTTTCTCATTTTGACACAGCGGTTATGTGAAAGTCAGTTTGGCTCAAAGACCATTGCAAACTTGAGCCGAAAAAAACTCAAGATTTTAAGACAAAACCTTAAAGTTTTGGGTTTAAGATTTGAGACATTTGACGAGTCTGGCCAACTGAAGGGCATTGGAAAAAATACAATTACAACAAAACTATTCAGAATTGATACAGAAAATTAATAACACACTATATACAGAGTGCATTATATACAAATATGGCCATACAGATATACTTGGCACACAAAAATACTTTTTCCCAAAAAGTATAAGTTTGGGGCCGGTTTCACAAAGCCTTTGGAAAGATCCTCCTTTAGTAAAGGAAGGCCATTTTTTCCTTTGGGAAGGCCACTTTTAAATTCAGTTTCACAAAGCCTCCTTTAACTCTCCTTAGCAAAGGTCTTAGTTGAAACTTATAAAGGGAGTAAATGTTCATTTAAAGTTTTTAAACATTCCTTGAAGGACACTTCCTTCAATTTAAGGTAGGTCCTTAGCTTCCTTGAAATTTAAGGGAGTTTTCAAGGTCTCCTTTAAGGAAGGAGGCTTTGTGAAAGTGAGATTTTTAAAGGAGGGAGAAATTCAAGGAAATCATGGAATTACAGGTGACCTTTATCTTATGGAGGCTTCATGAAACCAGCCTCTGGTATTCCATAATAATTATAAGACCCCTGTTTCCACTTGTGCAAGTTTGATGCCTCACCACGATCACACGAGTTTGCCGTGGGGATGAAAATTGGAGGTCGCACAACTTTTTTTTTTTTGTTCACTCTTCAATGTCGGAAGTCCAATTTTGTGGGAGTTACAACTTATCTTTATGGTGTTACGGAGGCTCGGTGGTGTAGCGGTTAGAGTTCTCGCCTCCAACCTCTAAGGCCGCCGGTTCGAATATCGGGCCGGGCGCTTCACGTTGGACTGTTGGTAGTTACTTGCCGATGCCCGGTGGTTTACAGTGCAGTATGCACTGGTTTCCTCCACCTGTAAACTACCCATCGCAATATGACCCTGGCTGTTGAACGTGACGTCAAACAACAAATAAATAAATAAATAAATTATGGTGTTACGACTAATTTTAATTTTTGGCATTACCACCCATCTTGTAAACTCTGCTGTGAAAACGAAACCGACTGATATTATCTCATAGGAGTCCCTCAAATATATTACTAGAGTGGTCAGGATTGGGAGTTATAACCTTATGAATCGTAAAAAAATCCACACGACTTTGTGAACATCAATTTTGTGCCAAAGATTAGCTAGGCCATTTCTTTGCAAGCTTTCAACTCATTTCTGGGCTTCAAACTTGAGCCTTTTTTTCTTCCAAATAGGGCTCCCTGGTTTGTCAGTCTTGTCAACCGGATGAGTTCACTGCGGCCGAGGTCTTATGATAACTCGTAAAAGTTGAAACAGCGGTACCAAGGGTGACTAACACAAGAATATATATTACAGCTTTATAACACACAGTTCTACAACCACATTTAGAGACAGTTACCTGTTTCGGCAGTCGAAGGCTCGTCATCTAAATATACACGCAGATATGGGAGTTAATTCACTTGGGAACTACATAATTATGTGCATTGGTAATTATGGGGGAGTGGGGGGGGGGGGGGGGGGCTTACGACAGCATTAGCAATTAAGAGCACTGTACCCATTGATATGTTGTACTTGTCATCTATATGTTGGGATGTTTACTTTAGTATCATATTTGACAGAAGAATAAGCTATTTGAAATGACCTTTGACCCCTAAACTTTAGGCTTTATGAATTCGGGTGTAGATCTCAAAACTGAAAAACTTTTCATAGATTTACAGTAAAGAACTATTGTTTGAGCTTTGATAGAAATCCATGTTTATACACTTAAAACAAGATTATGTGTTTAAACTGCTGCAAATTACGGCACGGAGCAGTAATTACAGAGTTCATAGTTTTATGTTATTTGTTAAACTGTATACAGGTGGTCAAGATTGTCCGGTTCATAATAATGCCTGATTTTTATTGGAGTTCATTTTTAAATGTTGCAACCAGAATTTTGAGTTTTTTGTGGGGATTTTTATTCAAATTATTCCCTTTGAGATCGATGTTATTTCATGAAAAATTTTTTTAAAAATTGAAGCAAATCACCCAAACTGAGTACATTTACGTTCAGTAATTCATAATTTTGACCACCCATGTAAAATACATTTTAAACTCACCAGTTTCACCGATCATGCCCACGTCGATGTTGCCCGGAGTCATTGGGGTGGCTGGTACACTCTCGTCAAAACGCACCTGCGCAAACAGAAAAGGTCAAACTTCAGCATATTTGATTGTCATTTAATTTTTAATTGGAAATATTGAGCACTTACTAACAAAAGCTAATGGATGATATCCAACTCTCTGTCGACTGCAGACGTGCCAATTTAAGGTTTAGAAGCAACCTTAACTGGGTCAATAAGACATAATAGGATTTCTTCCCGTCAATAGGTCACATGATCAAGTGTTCACTTCACTTTGCATTCAATTATTCATTTCATTCGCTTAAATTTGCACCTCTCCACTAATGCCACTGAGTTTGAATTTGATGACTCGAGCAAATATCTTTTGTTTGGAAATGTGTTGGGGGAGGGGTATTTTGCGATATAATCTGCATTTCTTAAAAAATCAATTTCAATCCAATACCAGGGGCCACGGTGGCAGAGTGGTAACACACTCGCCTCCCACCTCTGAGATCGGGGTTCGAATCCTGGCCCGACCTCAAGTGGGAAAGCTGGTAGTTGCTTGCCATTGGTCGGCAGTTTACAGTACAGAACCTTGACACCAACTGTATGTACTGGTTTCCTCCGCCCACAAAACTACCCGTCGTGATATGACCTGTACAGTGTTGAAAGCGACGTAAAAATCCAAATAAATAAATCCAATATCAAAATATATATAAATGGTCTGTACCTGATTACTCACCTTCCGGTCGTTGTCAATCAGGTGGGCTCTGTCTGGGATCTCCACTGAGGTGAGGCCTACAAAGTACAGCAGAGGCAGCTGAGAGCAGCCACACAGATAGCCATGCATACAGACATACACCCAGCCAAACAGACAGCCAAACTGTAAAGGCTCGTGAGAGAACCAAGAATAGCCATGCACACAGCCACCCATACACTTGGCCACACCTGCAATTGTACAGCCAGCCATACACCCACCCATGCAAGCCAAGACTGCAACTGTATAGCCACCCATAAAGGTAGCCAGACATAAAGCTAGCCAGCCATATTGCCACACATACACACAGAAATAGAGATAGATCTGTACAGCCAGCCACACAGATACACAAACTTAGCCAGCCAAATGGCCACACATACACACAAAGCTGTACAGCTAGCCAAACATATAGACATACAGTTAGCCAGCCATATAAGCACACTGGCCTCAGTCATACACAAATACACCCTATGTCTTACATAGTGCCAGAACCCTGCCTAGTAAGAAGCCTTCACTGAATTTACCCAAAGCGGGGTGGGGGGTGGGGGGGTGGAATAGAACAACAAGGAAAAGACTGTATATTGGAAACAAGGCAACATCTATCACTGTTTCAGGGACATACATTTAAGGGTAAATATGTGTTAACTAGTGAGATACAAGTTAAAAACCGCCACTGGCCACCCTCAGCACGTCAGTGACGGCTATTGTACCTTACCCGTTACTATGGCAACAGCGCCTGCAAAAGTGTCCGCTTATTTCTGCTTTAAAAGCTATAGAGAGAAACTAATCATCTCATTCAAGTAACCAGCTAGGTCGCCAGAATACATACACCACAAACTAATATTGGAAAGACATTGGAAAAATAATCCATTAAAAAGTTGAGGAGACATCCACGTCAAGGTTCTCATGATGATTTGGAAGAATGTTTTTTGTAAAGTTAGTCGCTGGGAGATTCAGAAAATTGAAAAATTTTACTATGTCAGCTGATTCTTCAGCAAATAAGTGATAATGCATTAGTGGCTTCCGTGAAATATAAAATTACACCATCTTTGCAACTTCTTTGACATTTTACGTAAAATATATATGTGTGATTTCCTTGATATAATATAAAATTACGATATATTAGCAATTTCCTCAAAATGTAAAGAAGAATGTATTAGCGGTTTCTTCGATAGTTAAACTTATAATACGTCAGCGACTTCCTGAAAAATGTAAAATTATTATACATTAGCGACTTCCTCAACATGTAAAAGTGTGGTATATCAGTGAATTCCTTCACACCTAAAATTACCTATAAACCAGCAAATTCTTGAAACTATAAAATCATGATATATCAGCGACTTCCTCAACAATCAAATATAAAATCATGATATATCAGTGACTTCCTCAACATGCAAATATAAAATTATGATATATCAGTGACTTCCTCAATGTGCAAAATCAATGACTTCCACATAAACTTATTACACATTAGCAACTTCCACACAAAATTATTATACACTTCCACATGACATGATTAC
This sequence comes from Sabellastarte sp. h YS-2021, assembly GCA_964017235.1. NCBI lineage: Eukaryota > Metazoa > Annelida > Polychaeta > Sabellida > Sabellidae > Sabellastarte > Sabellastarte sp. h YS-2021. The sequence goes on from OZ024940.1 coordinate 29,555,908, forward strand.
ATATCGATGATTTCCTCAATATGTAAAATTACACTATATTAACGAATTCCTCAATATGTGAAATAATGATATGTGACGGCGATTTTCCGGGCTCACATAAAAAGGACACATTTGGTCCTTTTCTCTCAGTTCATGGAACAGAAATAGCAACACTGATTATTTTGTTAATATGGAAAGTTTTACCCGACTTAATTTTTCCATCCATTGTTACCAGTGATCAAACAGTGTGTTTAATTGCAAGGAATTTAATTAGGATCAGTTTTAGGGAAATGAGTTTAAACCATGACACCCGATTTAAGCGAGGGCTTCAACAGTCGTGACAAGAGAAAGGTGCAAAACAATTTGTTTTATTTTCAATTGAAACCATGACAATAGCATTTGTTATACAGACAACTGTACTGTGAAGGGTGAACAAGAATATACCAAAAAAATGATACAAATAAAACTCTACGTCAGCTGAAACAGCAAGCATTTACAGTAAACTTATTTACAATTGTTTACGATTAAACTGCTCCAATGAACAAAATCACACCAGTATCTGGAGTCTCACTATCTTACATATAAATAATTACAATAAAGACAACAACAAAGAAATGGTTTGGTTACAGATTCATTTCAATACCAGTACGTTGCAAAATACACAGAAACAACAGTATTCAAAAGCACATACCGTTAAGTGTAGTAATTTGGCAAAATTGGAAATAAAAAAAAATCTTCTTCACATCCCTCAAAGAGGTTCTGTAATTCGTGGCACACATCTGTCTGTATGTTCGTTTGCAAAATAACTCAAGAAGCTATGGATGGACTTTGCTGATATTTTTTCAGGAAATGTTCAGAATGACGCAAGGATTCAATCCAATATGGAAATATTGCTGCATTCTTTGGTTTTCACACGGCTGGTATATACACAGTCGTGAGTCGTAGCCGGACGCTGCAAGCCGCCAAACATGGGAAAACCCCCCCAAAACGCATGATTTAAAAATAGTCTTTTAGATTAAAAAATAATAGACTATAATTAGTAATTAGTATTCCAAAGGTCTTTTCAGGTAGTGATAATTGAAAATTTATACATAAAATCAGCACACACAAATTAGAACCTGACCAATCAGCACACAGCTTACAAATCATGATTTTTATATGGGTGAATTTGATTGGCTCGAGCTAACTTCATCAATGAGCCTAGATTTTTTTGCCCAAATATGATACATATGCCAAATTACTACACCGAGCAGTTGTTTTTTTTAAATTCCCCAAAATACACACTATATCAGAATTTATTGCTCAAAGATAAAAATTATTTTTAATTTCAAGCAGATTCTTGATTTAAATTCTAAAATGAAGACCTTACCAGAAATGCAAATTTAGCGTTGATATTTTGCCAAGAGTTACTTTATAGGAACATTGTAGGTTGTTATATTCATTGAATATCATTTTACAGTTAAATTATTTCAAAAACTTAAAAAAAAATAATTAAAAACTGCATCAAAACAATTAATTGAAAACCTTTGAAAAACTGTTTTATAATAGAAGTCAACTATGCCTTACAATTCAGCCGGAATTTGAAGCTATTTTGTGATTGCATGAATCCTCATTTCAATCAACGCGGTTATAATTTCTTTCTTTTAACTGGTCAACTATTTTGTTTCGTAAGAAGAATTAAAACCAAGGGTAAACTGAAGTAAAAGCAGTAAGCAATTTGAAGTTACTTAAGATTCTACTCATATAATTAAAAGAACTTAGTGACCTTTGTACAAAAACTACAAAAGTACCAGTAACTCGTAAATAAAAAGTTTCTTCCCCAAAAACAATAGAATGAGCAAAAACTGAACAAGATTTACATTGAAAACACATTAAGAAGTTTAAATAAAAACACTAAAATCCAGTTTCAAGTTTTAAGTACAAAATTAAAATTCTCTCTTTTATGATTTGAAGATATCAACATGGCATTAAGCAACCCGATCAGCAAAAGTTCAGCAAAAAATCAGCGAAAGTATACAGCTTTTTATAAGTAGTACTTAAGCTGATTTTTGGGTTATTTTTCTCCGATCAACTTTGTTGAATGTGCCCCCCACCCAATCACTTTGATAAACTTTTTAGGTCAACTTCAGTTTTTTTTGGCCCACTTTTTGGCCCACTTTAGTCAATTTGGCCCATTTTGGACACAGCATACATTTACTGACATTTCTCGAAATCATTAAAACCCCACAGAATCTACTAATAACAGAGTTATTACGCGTTTTTTATCAGATAACAAAGAAACCATGCAACATACGCGTGTCAACCTTGGTCCGTGTTCACAAAAGGGATCAAGTCTCAAGTTGAGCCAAATATCAGCTCAAATTCGCAGCTGTTTACATTAAACTTGAGCTGATTTTTCGCTAAATTTGACCTTGACTCCTTCTGCCAATACGACCCCCTTGATTAAGTACAAATCTTACACCAAGTGTGTGATAATATACAACATTTACATACTTATAGATGCTCTAGTAAATATACTGACATTATATACTACACAAAAACTCGTATCCATTCAGTAGTATTGTTTTCTCTTGTAATGCTATGCATTTAAATACAATAGAGAAGTTGCGAACAAGGTTTTTGAAGCTTGTAGCCATTTTCCGTCTACGTTATACATTCTGCGATTTTAGTGTATTTTGTCATTTTTATAATGTTAACACCGTCAATTTCACGGACTTTTATGTATAAAGTGGCTTTGTCACGTAAAACTTCCCCCGCAATGTGGTTATAATTACCTCTGCCCAGGACCGTGTGTTTGTCTGTTTGTTAGCAGGATTACGCAAATACTACAGATTGGAACTTCATGAGAAAAAACAATCATAAAATGGGTCTTGGGTCAAACTTAGATCCCGTTAAATTTTGAGACTGATCTGGATCGCCATCTGGATACAAAATAAAATAACCCGAATTTTCCCATTTAGTACTTATTATTACATACCTTGGCGGAGGTTTGCGCCCCTCCAAAGGCTCTTTTTTATGTTGCGTTTTTGTGTCTTACGATTTTAATCAAACTCCGTTCGCATCTCTCTGGTAATTGTCATAAGTTTAAACTTGCCCGGTCCTCAAAAATCTACTGAAATGAAACTTCTGTCATAAATACTCAATTTATAACTTCCTATGTTGATTCTAGCTTTTGAAATTGCACTAGATTAAGTGACCTTAACATTGCTGTTCCCATTTTAACATTTGTCCGACTTTGAGAGGTCTCTGGAAATATTATAAAATTAATAAATGAACTAAATTTGACCAAAATAATACTACATGTATTGGTAACCCCCTACCCCCAACCCCCTTCAATTAAAAAGCCCATAATGTGCTAAATGGCAAAATAATGGGGAAAAAATGCTTCTACAAAAAAAAAATTTTAAATTTCTATTTTGCAACATACTTTCCACTCCCACAAATTAGTATACCTCCTCTATTTCATGAACATTTCTATTATCCAAATATTCCATTTTATGAACCTTATTTCCACCCTCGGAATTTTTTTATTTCCCTGCAGTTTTTTTTATACTTTAAATACCACCCTCTGTTTTATGAACCCTTCTAATTTCCAAACAAAATCTCATGGTTGGTATTCACAAAAGGGATCAAACTCAAATTGAGCCAAAAATCAGCTCAAGTTAACAACTGTTTACACTGATCTGGATCACTGTCTGGATACAAAAAAATATCAAAGATCCGGATTATCCCATTTAGTTATTATTACATGCCCTGGCAGAGTTTTGCAATCTTTCAGTGCTCCTGTTTTAATGACTTTTATGGGCTGTCCCCCAAAATGCCAGACTTCCCATACAGTGACAAATTTTATAATTCTATCTCTCCACAACTCATTTTTTTTTAAATTTCATCCATTTAATTGTCGGTTTCATTATGTCTCCCACCCTTCTTTGGTCAATGTATTAATTCCAAAACCTGTTCTTTAAATGCTGACATCAAAAGTCTTCAATAATCCCACAGATATCAATGTTAATTACATGAGCATTTAATCCCCAATATATTTCTGTATCACCCACAAAACTCTATGCATCCCCCCCCCCCCCCTTCCAGCCCTCGGCTTACTTCCTGTCATTCTTCTGTCATATTTACTGCCCAGCAGGTAAAGTTCGTCATCCAATGAAGTCCTTTACTCAACATAAAATCTCAAATAGTCAAAAAGCAATATTTACATTAACAAAACGAGTTTGTTGTATGCTAGATCAAGGAGGTGTTGGCTTGACATATATACTGTGCGTTGTTCGAATATATTTCGACCGTTTGTTGGAATAGGTCGAGGTACAGAAGTACCTATCTATTGGGGCATGCGTACCATTGCTTCAATGGCATAAACTTGACAAATTTTTGTTGTCATAATATATTTCCTGTGAATGTACAGCCGGTATCCCTATACGACCCTTTACTGTGAATATATTTACATTTAAACATTTTTACATTACAGCAAGCGATAACTCTACAATAAAAACTGAATAATGAAGATGTTTCTTTAATATTACCGTAACAGTCGAGTAACAAAACCTCACTGAGTGATGAACTTCAACCTACTGAGAATTATGTGCTATCTATACTGGCTGTTTAACTATCATTTATACCACCATACACAGTGATCCCAAAATAAATTCGCCATCAACACATGTCCCAACAACCCCCAGTAAATTTATCTCACCAAATTGAACAAGTTTACCCTTCCTGCAGCCCCCCTATCTCTTTATATAGGGTTTTATTCTTGAGCTTTCCCCCCTTTTTTTAGCATTTCAATTCAGACTTCATCATATATACATGTTCACTTTAACGCCCCCTACCCCTGAACCCCACCACTTTCATCTATTTTCACCCAGACTAAAAAGTTTCCAACACTCCTTCTCCTGATTTTAATTTACAAAATTCTGGTTTACCAAAACAGAATCAGCAAAAGATGACCAAAGATTCAGCCTAAGCTTGGTGCGAAATGCTTACTTTTTGCTGAATATTTTGCCGATCCTTGGCTGATATGCCTACTGTAAATACCTAGCCCTGCCTTTTCCCTCCCAACCCCCCTCTTTACTTCCTGCCCTCCCTTTTTACTTCCTACTTCCTTTTTGCCCTGTTTGCCTTCCTATGGGATCTACTCTATTTAAATGCTGACATGACAAATCCACCCCCAATTTACCCCAAGAAAGTCTACCTTCATCTCATTCTCATATTCAATAAGTCTCCAATATGTCTATCGAACTCAATCCACAGTAAATTCCCCTGTTATTTTCATCAAGTCTAATTAGTCTCTCCCCCCTCCCCCCTCAACCCCTATCATCTACTTCTTCCCCTTCTTTTTCTTCTTCTTGTCCTTCTTCTTCTTCTCCTTCTTCGCTTTCTTTGGCTTCTCCTCCACCTCGTCCCCGCTGTCCACGCTCACCAGCGAGGCGTCGTCCCGGTCGATGACCAGGATGTTCACCTCGCCGGGGGTCTGTACCTGCTCGGGGGTGGGGGCCAGCTTGCCGGTTTGGTCAAAGCGTACCTGAAACAGGCCAGGCAGGTATATAAGCCGCAGGTGTGTTACACAGGTGCAAAAAAAAACCAAGTTGGAAGATTGGTGTTAATGCTTGACCATAGAGACTATCTTTGTTCTGTTTTCAGGTTGGAGACCTTCTGGAGTGTTACTGTTGAATGTATTGAAATGAAATGATCGTGTTATCCATGTATACTTGGCCCAAAAAAGAAATGCAAGATAAATGGTAATTTATTGTTATTTATTGTTATTATACCATGCCTGGCCTGGTGTTTTATGTGTCACATGTATTTATTTATTTGGGGTTTTACTGACAACAGTTAGAATAAGCATTATTCAAAATAGATTTTTTTTTGAAATGCCATTACCCCCCATGGTCACCCTTTATGTTACACTGCAACCCAGCTAATGTCCGCATACAAAATGCCACGGTAAAGTTGTCACTCCCAATTATGTTGTTCATATGTTCGTTGGTGTGTTTGTTGCTAGCATTTTCTCATGTGGAGCCGGAGGTCCTTAGGGGTCCTAGGTGGGTTAGCAAGACTGGCATCTAATTCACAGGCTGTAACCTCTGTGTGTGGGTTCAACTCCCCACAAGTGACAAATGCTGAGGACCCTGTGTCAATATGACCCTGGCTGTTGAACGGGACATGAAACCCCAACTTTGAATCATACGGAGCCGAGGGTTTGTATTGGAATGATTACAGAATTCATGATGGGAAATAAATCTATTAGAAAGTGCTGGAAAGTTATGACCAAAGCCTACACCCCTTGACAGATTCACAGACATAGCTCTATGGCCAAGCATCCACCAGTGATTATACACTGAATATATACATCTATATTGAGTATGGCAAACACAGATTTGACATATAAGATAACAACCTAAGACCAGCATAGCTCTCGGGGGCACAAGGCAAGGTTCTGGCACCATGTAAAATACATTACACTTGGAAAAGAACACACAGTGATGTAACTGATTTATGCGCTGCAATATTTCTTTGAAAAAAAACACTTAAATCTGACAGATGCTATGAAATGCCTCTTGTCAAAAACGCAGTCGTAATTTCATAGTAACATTACACAGTAAAACCGTAATTATCCAACCGTATCCAGCAAGATTTTAGTTCTGCAAGAGAAGACTGATAAAATCTAATCCATTAGTTGCAGAAGATGTAATTACATAAAGAATACAGTCATACAAGTTAGGAATGGTAAATATGATTTGGAAAATTTAAATATTCAGAAGGCTGGACAATCTGGGTTTTACTGGGATACCTTAGGAATTTTATACATATCTTTGAAAATATGGATACCAAAAAAAATGTAATATTCACAATATTATTTTTTTAACACTGAAAACCTGTACACACCAAATGATGAGATGATGACACAAAATACAATCCGACAATAAGTTTAGAAATGCTATGACAGACCTTGTCAATATTGTAAAGAATTCTATAAGTTTTATCAAACTAGTGTCATCAGCATATAATATAAATCTCCAGTTAAAATGACCACAACTTTATTATCTATGATGCAATTTTTTAAAAATGTTTTTTTCTCATTGTTTTGTTTAGTGTACTGGTGGCTGGCAACTCAGGGGTGTCATATCGGATCGCTTGGCTGTGTACAGGCCTTAAGTCAGAGCACCCAGGTTTCTAATGGCACTTGATTGTTTAGAGAAATACTGTAACAGTTAACATTTTTACCAGGCTTTAATTTTAGCCATTTCAGCTAATTTTCTTGGATAGTCAAAATTAATTTCAAATGAAATCTAAAAATCTGGAATAATGAAACTGACCGTTATGTGAAAATTCATTCTAGTGAATATTCTTAAAAATAAAAAATTGGTGAAATTTTCTTTCTGGCTAAAATTTCTGCTTATATCTTCTACAACCACACAGGTCTTCCATGTACACCTTACCTGTTTCAGGAAAGACTGAACCAGCTAGGTTCTCCCCAAACTGTCACTGCCAGTGTAGCAACAACTGTCATTTGTGACTTGCATTTAGTGCATTAGATTACCAAGCACAAAAAATGTGTGTTAAAAGAGCGTCAATAGAAAATTGGGTGACAACCTCTGCAAAGTGTTAGTTGCTACAGGTAAACTAGCATGTGTGTTATTTCAACTAATGTGAGTTAGTATATATATATATATATAAGTGATTAGTTATTGGAGAGCTTAAGATTCCCCATCACAGAAAGTACAAGAACTGCAAATCCCACAAGTCCCCGTACATGTTTTACATTTCTCACAAAGATTTGTAAACGTTTTTCTTAAAAAGCAGATGACAATACTTGCCACGATTTGGCTCCTGATCGTAAACTCAGGGTGGTCGAGAGACCAACTTACGACAATGAACTGGGGTGTTAGTGATAAGTTAGTTAAACCAGTAAGTGGTCATGGTTATGCAGTCCTTATTTTTAAGCTACAATTGGGTGAATTGTTTGTCTTATGCTCTGTTTATGCAGAATTCGATATTTTACTGAAAAAGGTTAATTTATTGCCAAATGGCCAACTGTTGACATTTTAGTGATAACTGAAATTTTGAATAAATATACAATGTAATGCCAATTTATGTGATTCTCTTACTCACGGAGTCAGCTGTGATAAATAACTAGTACCAGTTTTACTCCAAGACATATGGGCTTGATTGTGATAGTTTTCTGAATTTTGAAAGTTTTCCAGAGGAATAAATTAAAGAGACTTCAGAGAACATGGAAATACAATGTTTCAACACAGGTACTTTCAAATTACTGCTTTTCACAGACTTTTTGTCTACTTTGGTTCCTGGATTGAAGTGAAACTGAGAAAATTCAATCCAAGTGATAAATTTGGTGATGTGTTTCTCTGGTGTTTGTCTGTTTGTTTGCAAAATAGCTCACAAAAATTTGCAGAGAAAATTTTAATGAAATTTTCAGGAATTTTTGACAGAGGAAAAGAGGATTAAATTTTGATGGTGATCCGGATCAAAGTCTGGATCCAGGAATTTTTTTAAAGTGTTATTTATTATTGCACTCATAAGCTATATTGGAGGTGTAATGCGCCTTGGTGAAGGTCAATCAATCAATCAATCAGTTGTCCACATGCTTAATCTCCGTATCAACGGATTCTAAGGCACACCATCCAATTCATAAGGCATAAGTCATAAGACATTAGGAAGGTGTGCTCTCTTTGAGTGCTTTGTTGATAATAATATTATTTTATAATATATACTTTGAGAATCTGACCTAATGAGTAATAGAAATTGATAAATTTTCAATATTTCAGTCAAGGAAGCCATATCAAATGTTTTTGAAATGTCACTGTACACATTGTTTATATTTCAGAAAGTTAAAACGAACCATCTGCGTGCCAGAAAACATCACAGAGTTTGCGGTGCATTATGGGTGATATACATGTAATTGTGACCTTACCAAACATTTAGTATTGAAACACACAGAAGCAGTCACTAACCATTAGTATGTTTCCGTACAAAGGAGGGCTGAATCCACAATACAGCAAAAAAGAAAATAAAACATATTAAATAGTTATTATTTCATGACTTTTTTACATTGTTTTCGATGGCCATGAAAGTATTTTTGTCTATGTTTTGGCCCAAATTAAACCAACATGAGAAAAGAGCTGAAACTTATTTAAATAGAATATATATGCATGAGAGGAATTAGGTTTGGCTATACCTTTTTCTACTGAATCAGAAGCCTTCTCAAAATCAACAAACTTCAACTTTGTCTTTCTTTTATTTAATTTTTACCAATATTATATATACGGAATGGTAGAGTTTGTATTATGTACAAAATCTACTCATTAGGCAAGTTGTTTTTTTTTAAATTAGTTGCAGCCAAAAACAGCTCTATTATTTCATTTACTTATTTTCACAAAGATTTGATTTAATGCAGAGTAATGATATTGGATGCCACTTATCAAAATGTTCTGCTCAGGACAGCCATATGTTGAATAATATATTGACACAAATTGGTTGGTAGTCGAACATCACAACAAAATTATATGCTTAGTATAGAGAGTTATAATGTCAAATAATACATGCTCAACACTTCTAGTTGATAAATAATAGTTTTGAATGCATCTTCTTGTCAACTTTCAACTTTATATCATAAATCAGAGTTTACTTTTCTGGGCTGGTTTTCACAAAGGGGATCACCCAAAGATGAGCTAGAAATCAGCTCAAGCATAAAGTTTTCTATACTTCAGCTGCTTTTTGACTTACAAGTGATACCATTTGTAAATATGGCCCCTGGATGATACAAAACGAATCCAATCATTTTTAAAATTTCCAATTAACACAAATGCTAGTTTAACATGCACAGTACAATTTCATTTATCAGGAATGAGTTGCAATTCTAATTAATATAAACCCATTTCTAATTAATATAATCACTCCTTTAAATGCACACTAGTTTTAATAAAGAAAAATCACAACACTTTGCAAGGCATCAGTGATTGTGTTTAGCCTGAAATTCTCCCCAAATCAATTGTAAATTTACTTATTTACACTACTTTTTATATAGAATTTTTATGTACCCACTTCAAGAATTTAATACAGAAAGTAGTATATTGAACAGCATTTTTTCCCACTGTTTAAAATATTATACATTGATTTTAAATGCCCCATTTTCAGTCCAACATAGATATCCCATTGCCACACATATTATTTTTTATAATATATCTTTAGTTTTCAAACCTTTTAGATACTTGTTTTTGTAATTAAGAAATCTACACTGGCAAAACAAAGTACTATCACATCCTTTAGTCAAATGTCAATGACAAAGGTGGAAGACTGGAAGTCCTCAACAACATGATTGGCCATTTGTAATAATTCACAGTACCAACTAGTCTTTGTAGCACTGCCCAAACATAATCACTGAAGCATGCACAAAGAAGCATGAGAGTCTCTTGCTCAAAGACACAGTCTACTCACCCGGCGCAGGCCTGACTTAGAGCGGTCCTCCGACATGTAGTGGGTGACAGGCGGCGTAGGCGGCGGCCCTGCATTGGCAACACGTGTAGTGTCAGTGTGAGGCGAGCCTGGAGGTTAGTAGTACAGACAACAGACCGCACGCACAGAGGAAAACAAGGACAAGGACTGGGGGGGTGGGGACTTTATGTACATACTGGTCTCACAAACAACTGTTTGCACAGACATCTATGCGGTCAAAAGGGACAAGGCACAGTAACTAGGGTTAGGGTTGAATCTAGCCCTAACCCTAACACAGGGGGAGAGATAACCAAAGGTACAAGGAATTATACGAACAAGGAAAATTGTTTTTCACAATATTACCAAATTCTCACAATGATATCAGGATATATTATTGCAATTGATACAGTGATGTGATTATAATGACATCAAGTATTCCAGACTCAAAATAAATTTTAATCAAATACCATTTTCACAATATAATAAATCAGAGAGATATTAAATCTTTTTGACAGGAAAAACAAAATTTTAACTTTTTGAACAAGTTTTAAGTGTTCTAATTTGGGTACAACATTTGCCTAAAATGTGGACAAATTTTGTGTATCGATGATATTACAATTTAAAATTGCAATCACATCATTGTATTAAGCGCTAGATATAACAAACATTATAAATAATGCTGATATGACTATCATTTCCCCAGGGCATATCTCCTGTAGGAAAGACCATACACAACCCACAGGAGGCCGAGTGGAGGGTCAGGTTAGGTCTCAGTCCAAACCCAACCCAACCCTACAGGGCATTTTGTGGATACCGTTCAAAATGTGTTCACAGACATTGAATGGGCTCAAACTACATTTCGAAGCAAACACCTTAAATATGGCTTGCATTAATATTAACACAAACTTTTTCCATGCACATAACAAGCATTAAGGACATTTATTAGCTAAAGCACATGGTTTTAGTGGCACTGAAGGCAGTTATTATTCCGTCATTATGGAGGACCCACCAGTCTGGTCCCGAACAGACAGATGCACCAGGTTAAACCAGTATCTGGCCAAGGTAAGGTACTAAACAGGGAACAAGAGCTATATATATATATGTATGGTAGGCATATTTGCTAGGCAGGATTCTGACATTATGCTAAACACTGAAACAAGCAAGCAGACTCATCCACAGAAATACACAATTATATGACAAATCAACTGCATCATGCCACAACACAGAAGTTATAAAAAGATCAACACCTTTTGCTTTGATTTAACACACAGCAGTTATATAGGGCTGATATAAGCATTAATTCAGTTCTCTTTGAACTTTATTCTTTAACATGTAAAAACACCCAGAATTTGCATGAGTTTTCTTACTGAATTTACTGATAAGAGTCCTTAAAATTTCTCATTAAATGTATTGCAAACAATCCCCTAACTTTGTGTTCAAAATACTTAATATAATATCTGTTATAACTACTCAATCATTCTCTCTACATATCTCTAATGATAAAAGCAGAGGCTAGTAGTGAGATGTCGAGGTACGCACCCGACGCCAATGGGAAGGGGGAGTTGACCCGAGCGACTGTGTCAATGGCAGCAGTGTCTAGACGGTCTGCGAAATACACGCGAATAAACGTGTGAATACGCGCACACCAAGACACACTCTAGCCACGCTCACGTACAGACCAACGCTTTGTCAAACAAGTGCACATAGAAGATATGCAGTTGTGATTAATTTGTGACAAATAAATTTTTAAATATATACATAGTTATTTGTGCTAATTATAAATCCATTTTTCTTACAGAATTTATTTTTATTGTGTACAAACAGACGAATTTGATTTAAAGTGGAAGTTACCATTCCAATTTACATAGTTACTGCTCAGGTAAAGTTCGTCATACTGTGAAGATTATCCCTTGTATCTTAAGACAATATCATAAATTCTTCATAGTCAACTTTCAGCCTCCTTGACAGTAGGTGATGGGTGGACAAATTCACTGGCTGAAATTGCTGATAAACGTAAAATTTTGCTTTAGTTCTTTCACATTTCAGTTTAATCACATAAGATTATCCAAATTTAACAGTTTCAGTGATTCATCTAAAAATGAGATTTTCAAAGAATCATAGATATATAAAATATATAAAAATATTGGTGTCGTGCATTGATCTGTATGTTGACGTGGCTTTAGCCTGCTCAGGGCCATTCTAGAAGTCACTGGGCTTTAGTATCTACCAATTTGGTTCTGATAAACTTATTTTGAAGTTTTTAATTTAGCGTGTCCAGTGAGTCCTAGAATTATTATTTTCTCAATACACATTGGGGATATATGTACAGGGGGGAGACAAATTAAGCAGTCATATTTCAGCTACAGTCAAATAAAATACTGCAATTTTTTTGTACAGTTTTTGCAGTACAACAGCTTAAATCACACTAAAATAAGTTAACGTAAATCAAGCTGTAATGTTATGCCAATAACACAAAATGTATATATTTTGTCCTTAACAGAGTAAAAACTGATTTACTTCACAAAGTACAAGCTTTTGCGAAGAGGTTTGCAGGCAATGAGAATATATGAAGTAGTTTGAGGGCCATAGGTCACAAACCAGGTGCCTCAACTAGATAGTTATTATTGCCTTAAATTCAGGACAAAAGCATTCCAGCTCACAAAATAAAAGCTCAAGCTTTTACACACAAATACACCACACCGCAAGTCATTCACAACTCGGCTTCATTTTTTTAATTTCAACACTCCCCTCCCGGGCTGACATTCACAAAAAGGGATCAGGCTCAAGATGAGCCAAAAGTCCCTTCAAGTTTACAGCTGTTTACACTAAACTTGAGCTGATTTTTGGCTAAACTCGAGCTTGATTTCCCTTTCATGAACATGGACTCTGATTAATAAATGATAATGGACAAACATGTACACATCTTCTTAATTCTTTTTGTCACTCTCATAAGAAGGTATTTAGGGTGAAATTATACCACAAAAAACAATCCAAACATATAGAAAAAAAAGAATTATTTTCCTAGTCCTGTGCAATGTGAACTTACTAAGTCTTTATCTCAACAAAGCCTTCTACGGATTCTCAGACATTCACTTAATGGTTACATTGGCAACGGCTATGGATAGATGATTTTTTTGTTAAATCAGATTCCGGTGTTGAGCCTTAGAGTCTGGCTGACAGAGATTAAGTGCTATAAAAGTACACAATAGAATAGTTACAACAGACAGAGCAGATGTTTCACCCTGTCACTTTGATTATTCTTATACTCCGTTCACACTGCCCCGTTGTGGCCTCATGAGCATCGTACAAGTGTAAAATACTCAACTCGTTGGGGATTGTTTGTAGATTCAATGCGTTTCATATTTTAATCATATCCACAAATAGGTTTAATAAATCAAGATTCATACATGGCTACGACACAGAATGGAAACTTTTTGTGTACATAACACAATTTTTCTAAACGTTTGAAAAAAAAAACGTCATGAACTCTAACATGCTAAACTAAACTGAACAACCTGAAGGGGTGATGTGGGGGGGAAATAGAATTGCAATACAACGTAGCTTTTCTTTATATATCTGTACCTCCCACATAGGAGGTCAGTGTGAACAAGCCTTAAGATAAAACTGTGCGTGGGCGGACTTTTTTTGCAAATTTTTTATAATACGCTATTCCACCCACACACAAATTTGTCAGACCCACCTTTTATAAGCTATGGCTGGTGATCCGGGTTAATAATCATAATGGCCTCTTATATACAGCGCTTTTTTCTATTAATAGCTCAAAGCACTTTACACAGTATTACCCCAGCAAGGATAGCTAGCCTTGGTAACCTTACCTATTGCTGCCATGCAAGGCGCAGAAGTCGGTATCCCCTTATAGCTGGGCACCCATATTTTCCCCCTGGGTGGAGAGAGAGGCACAGTCCAGGTTGACATCTTACCCCAAGGATGTTATTCCACATGAAACCAGTTGGCATCAGTGGGGATCGAACCCACGACCCTTGGATTATGACTCCAACACCCTACCAACTGAGCCACATGAGACCCTATTGTGTGACATTTCTAATTTTAGAAAAATCTCAAATCGGCAACCTGAACTGTAATGCACTTCTTAGTGATGTTTAAGTTATTAACAGTATTTTTTATAAATTTTACTCACCTGTCACAAACATCCAAGGTCTTCACTCAAAAATGATTTTGTGTAGGTAGAAACAAAGAAAATTTCACTTTACAATTTTTATTGTATATATTTCGACACGACAACATCCAAACATCGACACACAAATTTACATCGCATAATATATGATACAGCTGTAATATTATATAGTAATAAATACGTTCAAACATAAACTTTACAAAATCAAAAAAACAACAACAAATGGTGTGTAACTGATTGCCATTTTTGCCCCGAGGATCAATTTCATGGCAATGCTAACAGGGCGGATACAAACGGCAATAAATGGCAAAAATGTGGCAAAAAGTGGCAAATTCTTTGAGCTCAACAGGCTCTCTCTTTCATAGCCAAAAATATACAATTTCATCAGAGATTAAGATGGAGCCCTTCTCAGTCCCCAGACGTAAAGGTCAAGGTGATTGGCGCAACAATGGAAGGTCAACCAAGGTCAAACAGCATCTGCAGCAAATTTAAGGCTAGCTGGTGATAACTTGTTTGTTTCTTTCATATCTGGGGTATAACACTGAACATTTTATGAACATCTCTAACCTTACATGATATCTAAACTAATTGTTATAGCACTTAATCTATATCACTCTAAGGTACAATAGGTACTACACATTCTCTCATATTTGTCATGCAGAAAAAGACAATTTTTTTTTTGAAGAAATTATGAGAAAGAGACATAGAATAGGACAATCTGTAGACTCAGTATAACTAGAACCTACACATTTCCACAAGATTCAGTTCTAGTTATGGCTAAATGCCTACAAAACTTCAAAAATTCTGCATTTTCTTATGTTGCAAGGTTAAACTTGGTGCCACTTAAACTTAAATTCAACTTACTGTTGCAAGTAGCTTATGGTCAAATTTTTACCTCATTTCTTTAAATGTTTCAAACAGATATTTTAACCCCCTTAAGACTATTTTTAGCAAAAAAATGTCATTACTATTTCTGTGAATACAATTGTAAGTAAATACAGTCAAATATGCACCCCCACCAAAAAAATGAATAAATAAATAAATGGGGATTAAATATAATCTCTTGAAGATTAGACTGTGAGAAATATTTGTCTAATACTGCAACGGTTCATCGTGTTAATTATAACAGATTGACTTCTTATAGGATTTGTTTACTTACTCTAGATTAACTATAAACAACAACGACTAACGACATTATAAACAAACTGTAAACAAAATAATAACAATAATAATAATGCTTAAAAAACACTGGAAAAATATAGGACAACGA
Organism: Sabellastarte sp. h YS-2021; assembly: GCA_964017235.1. Lineage (NCBI taxonomy): Eukaryota > Metazoa > Annelida > Polychaeta > Sabellida > Sabellidae > Sabellastarte > Sabellastarte sp. h YS-2021. The sequence continues at coordinate 29,571,774 of OZ024940.1, forward strand.
AGCAAAATAACGACATTAACGAGATTCAATACAATAATTATCAACCTGACTCATTAAATATTCACAAAACAGTGAAGCCTCTAATATACTCAGCCACATTGTCTGGAGAAGTGTTTTCCATTGAAACATTTAACCTGATATCTAGAAGTACTGGGTAGGTTGAAGTATTTTTCTGTGGACTTATTCAACAAAAGGTCTCTTAGCTAAGACTTAGGGCTTAATTTTTGTATAAAAATATACCCAACTTAAGTCTGAGATTATGTCTGAATTATAGAAAATTGGAGACCATTTTCTTTGTTATGTGCAACATATAAATTGGTATCTACTGTGCTGGCAAAGTTAGACCTATTCTTAGCAAAACCATTTCAAAAACTTAGAGGGGATTTATTGCAGGCAGGCAGACGTGTGATCTGCGCAAGTCTAATGATATTATATATACAGCAGAAACTACAGCATCAACTGGTCTTCTACCATTTGTTGATTTCCAAAAGGCATTTGACTCTATCTTTTTGAAATTTTTTTACTCTTTACTTTTTGGGGTTTTAGTGAAGTCTGAAATTTGGCTAAGAACTTTTGTGAATACGCCCCAAAGCTGGTCGCTTGAAATTCTGCATTGAAGTGTAGTTGCATGAAATTAGTATCAGACAGGTCGGAAGGTTGTCATCCTGTGATAGTGAAGATGAGTTTACAATCTCCAGACAATACTGGCTGCTATAACAGGGTTGGTTATTCACAAAAGGGATCAAGCTCAAGTTGAGCCCAAAATCGGCTCAAACTTACAGTTGTTTTATACTAAGCTTGAGCTGATTTTCTGCTCAACTTGAGCTTGATCGCTTTTGTGAATACGGTCCCAGAGGTTTCGCAGTGCAATACAGTTCTCAATCACTGCCTGGCTTGATAATTTGGCAACTGCCTTAAATCGGCACAAACGATGACTTCAGACTCTAGCCAATCGGGATAGCTGATATAAGAACACTGATTTGTAAGCTGTATTTTGATTGGTCAGAAGCTGATCTGGGGGATCTAAGTTCGAGTAGATAGTTTATTATTCGCCCCTTTAGAAATCAACTCAAAAAAGCATAATTGGTTGGTCATTTTCATTTGTCTGCGAATGTTTTGACTGGAAAGAATTTACACTGATTTGCATAAAACAAGCGCTAATAATGGTTACTGTGTTCAAACTAAGACAACTTATCAAGTTAAGTGACAGACTGAGTATAAATCAATATTGACTTCAAAGCAATTGGGATGGTCTTTTTTGTTTTTTTTTTCACCAATTTTCAGATATAATTCACATTAATCTCTTATCTAATGTTATCTAAAAACAACTGACTCCCAGATCTTAGTCTGGGACATAAAATACCCAAACATCTTACTCATAGTTTCTTACTTGTGGCATCAAATGTTTCGGTGAATTCGTGTTCTAATTCACTTTTATGTCACTTCTTACTAAATTTTCATGTTTGCTCAACCCTTTTGTTGTGCTTTCATCAAATGACATTGTTCTTGTTCATAATATTTTCCAAATTTTCCAAGAATTGTTCCACGTGTATAAACTAATCTCCATACTGCTTGTGTGAAATGGTGGCACATTTTATAAATTCTGATCGACTGACACAGAAGTTTCAGAAGTTTTCTTTTTTTCTTATGGTTTGAATTCAGCTTTTAATAGGAGAATGTCACTAATTCGTTTCTTGTGCCACCTTGCCAGATCTACAACTGGAACGTGTGGGGTTCAAGTCCGAGCCATCTACTTCTATATTTGTGTCACACTAAGATCCTCTTCCAATCTAAATTTCTACTTTTTTCTATCAAAACTTTTTCCTGTAATCTCTTGCTATTAATGGTTGTAATATTGAGATGAAGGAGCATAGTAAATCCTACCTATGCATCACAGAGTGTATAAAATTTTATATTTCTTTTACTACTGATCAGTTCTTTCTGTAGAATTGACTTCAAACTTAGTGGCAGTCTTCTGATATTTATTCAAATTTTCAAATTAGAACATTTCTAGGCTGAAGGGTAGTGAATGAACTAAAAGCAACTCATTATAATTTTAGTATATTTTTATGATCTATAAACCTGAGCAGTTTTCTTCAAACCATTCATTTTCAATGTAAATGTTCTAAGTTTGAATTTATAGCTTCGTGGCATTTTCGTCATCTGCATATTTCAAGTGTATCATCTTGCAAGATCTTTCTTTGTTATTCTCTGTTGGGTTTTCGAAAATTCCTTGTCCTTACATCAGTTCAATAGGCTTGCTGTTAGATGTAAGGTATGGTGACCTTAGAAAATCACTTGTTGTCCTTACACCAAGGTCACTTCCAAAAATAATCAGTTTTTGTTGTTCTATTTTAGTCCGAAAAAAAGGTGGCATAACATCATCAATTTACACTCGAAGTATGACATTCCCCCCCTCCCCCGCCCCCTCTACTAATATGGGTTCTGGTGACCTCTGAAGGACACCTGCCTGTGCTCTGACCTCTGCTGTCCAGGCATGGGTATAACCACCATGTCAACCGGTGATCTCATATCACACCGGCTCTCTGGTCTTCCATACGGTTGGTCCGGCCGGTCATACTCCCTGTCTCTCCTTGTGTACTGGAGTGGGTCTCCATCTAGGGGTTCGAGCTCAAGTGTCCCGGCTTCCCAGTCCAGTGGAGACCTTGTTGGGGCATGGCTGATTTTTCTCGCCGGGCTGGCAAGCTTTCTGACAATCCAAGATGGTTCGGAGGCTGATGCTTGTGAGGTTTCAGCTGCTTCAGCCACCTGCGTCACATCTTCCATGTCAATGACCTCGCCATCCTCCGAATTGCGGTTGTTGTTGTTCTTGTTCTTCTTGCTGCCCTTGCCGCCACCTTTGCCGCCCTTCTTCTCCTTGCCCTTCTTGCCTCCTTTCTCCTTCTTGCCTCCTTTCTCCTTCTTGCCTCCTTTCTCCTTTTTGCCTCCTTTGCCTTTCTTGCCCCCCTTTTTGCCCCCTTTCTTTTTGCCACTTTTCGTTGTTGCACCCTGTTCTGCTTGTTCTTCATCCTCATCACTCGAGTCTGGATCAACCTGGTCCTCCGCCAGTCCGGTCTGGGAGTTGGCACGCGCCACCTCAGCAATAGCAGTGTTCATGGGGGGTACGTCGATGTTATTGACACTAATGTCCCCAGGTGACATCACTCCAGTGGGCTCGGGGGTAGGCGGACCAGGTTGGGCCTCTGTAAAGAAATTAGAATAGTAAAAATTTGAATAAAGTGGGTCTGTATAACATTAATGAAGTGAAAAATTTTAAAAAAATGAATAAGGTAGTGACTAAGAATAAATTAAGCAGTGAACAAAAATAAATTCAAAAAGAATCTGAATATAACATTAAACAACAATTAATCGGAATAGTCACAAGACATTTATTTCAGATATTTTAATGGTTTTAAATGGTCACAGGTAAGAAAACTAATTCCCAGTGAGATTTAAAATCTGTATTAATCTATCAAGTAGAAACAGAGCAGAAGTGACAATTGCTGCCATTCTCCCCGAGCAATTTTCTGGCTATGTATATTGACTTTGTGTAATGAATCAGGTGAAAATCAAACAGCTAAAATCTGAGTGAAGGTATTGATAAATGAGATGATATAAATTGGATTACAGTGGAAGAAAGTCATCCCTGCAAGTTCGAAAGAAAATGTACACAGCAAGCAAAACACCATTTTGACAGAAAAAAAAACAAACAATCACACTCTCAGCAGAAAGCATTGAAAGCCACAGCAAATATATCGGACCTCCAACTTAAAGGATAAGTATTTTGATGATGTGTGATAATCCACATGGCAACCACGTTAAGCTAACGTCCAGGACTGATTTCTGAGAAAGAAAACCTTCGGCTTTGTCTCAAATAGTGTAACTCTATTCAACTATTTATTATGTACAGTAAGAACCTCTATTATCCGACCCTCTATTAGTTGAAGTTTTAATTATCAGACGTCAGACCCACTCTCCCAACTCCAGTTAAACCTGTTATTTTAGCCCTTCCATTATCCAACCCTTCTATTATCCGCACCAACTGTTCCTACTCCAAGAAGGTCAGATAATAAACATTATAGTGTATGTGGTTTTGTGTGACTTAACTGAAACTAAAGTTCAAAGCTAGGGTTTTTTAATGTCCCATTCCACAGCCAGGGTCATATTGGGACAGGTCCTCAGCATTTGTCACTTGTGGGAGTCAAACCCACACACAGAGGAGACAGCCTGTGATTAGATGCCAAACTTGCTAACCACTAGGTCACTGAGGACTTTAAATCGAACAAGAAAAATGGTTTGTATTTTTTCAGATATTTTTTTAAAATTTACTGTTGTATTTTGAAATATGCCATATTCAACACTGCTTCAAATTCTGAATGTTTACATTTAAGTCTAATGAGCCGAAGCTTACAATGTTGTTACTTGTTTTTCATACTAAAGATTCAAAATATTCCAGAAAATACCTCAATACAACTAAAAAAACATTCAAAATGAAAAAGGCCATCCCGGAAACCACTGAAATCCACAAAATCAATGCCAAACAAAAAGTCGCAAAACCAACACAAAAATGAGTCTTAAAACTGCACACTGCAAGCATATATAAAGCCACAAGTTACTTATTCATTGTTTTACATCACGCCTACTACCTTAACGGTTGTATCGTAACAGGTAGTTTTGTGGCAAGATGAAACCAATATATACACAGTTGGTCAAAGTTCTGTAAACTGCCGACCAACTGCAAGCAACTATCAGCTTTCCAACATGAGGTCTAGCTGGGATTCGAACTCCGAGCTCAGAGGTGGGAGGCAAGTGTATTACCACTGTGCCACTGTGTTCCCCCCTTTAGAACCACAAATCTGGCAAGCCATTGGAAATAAGTGTTTAATTATTTCAAAATGGAGATTTTTGTCTTTGGTTAAATCAATCATTATCTCAATATTGTGTTTAATCGAGGCCTGGAAAAAACTGAGGTGAATTGAAAGCCCACTCAGTGGTTTTTAACTCAACAAAGCATTTAAGCGTACTAGTGACCCCACAGCAAAGCACACCACAGAAACACGGTCAGAGTTTCAGCAACAGCGAGTGTTGTACCTGGCCTGAGAACCTGCACCATGTTCTCCGCTTCCTCGTCACTCAGGAGGTTGGTCGTGTCTTCCGTGTCCATGGGCTCCTCCATGGACGCAAAAGCCAGGGCGATGTGCCTACAGGGACCAACACAAGCCGGGGGCGTCAGTTAACAACAGACCAATGGCGGGTAAAAAGTATGTCAGAATTAATGAACTGGGTGTGGGCTTAAGGTCCCAGTTAGAGGATAATTACATTTAAAGTTCAGGACATGGTGTTTTAGGGCTTAAATGGTGCCATGATAATCGACATCAAGGTGCTTACTTGGAATAAATCATTCTTTTGAACTTTGTAATGCTCTGGAAGTTGATTTATCTATTTATTTGGGTTTTAACGTCGCTTTCAACACACTGTACAGATCATATCACGACGGCTAGTTTTGTGGGCAGAGGAAACCAGTACATACAGTTGGTGTCAAGGTTCTGTACTGTAAACTGATGACCATCAGTAAGCAACTACCAACTTTTCTATATAAGGTCCGGGGTTTGAACCACCAACCTCAGAGGTGGGAGGCGAGTGTGTTACCACTGGACCACCATGGTCCCTCGGAAGTTAATGGTAGTGATAATCGGAGAAAAGTAACTGATTGCTAACTTCGAATGAAATACTTTTTACTGGAAGGATTACAGTACTCCACTCCTGCTGTAATAATATTTAGTTTGTTTGTTTTTTTTTTAAATAAAAATGTAGTTTCTTTTAACTTAATCAAAGTCCTAGACAGTTCAATTGGCAGGTACATGAAATAAAATATGTATGAAATAGAGTCATAAGGGCAGCACTTAATATTTATTTATTTATTTATTTGGGGTTTTACGTCGCTTTCAACACTGTACAGGTCATATCACGACGGGTAGTTGGAAGGGCAGAGGAAACCAGTACATACAGTTTGTTAGGGTTCTGTACTGTAAACTGCCGACCAACGGCAAGCAACTACCAGCTTTCCCACTTGAGGCCATGACGGGGATCGAACCCCGGCCTCAGAGGTGGGAGGCGAGAGTGTTACCACTCTGCCACCGTGGCCCCGGCAGCACTTAATAAGATTCTTTCTTACATGTATTACAGTATTTTGGGTAAATTTAACACCAGCCTACCAATACTATTCTCTACGTGTACAATAGTATTTTGATTTAAATGTAACACATGCCTGTCAGTTCAATATATTTTTATAAAATTAATTATTCTAGATAAACAATTTCAGTAACTTCCAGCCTAGGAACACCACAATTCAATTGCTTTACTAGTTATGTAATACAGTAAACTGCTACTTAAATATACCAATACACACCTGTACATAAATATTGGGATTATTATTTATATTATTTATTATTTATATTAATAATATTAATATAATTATTTACAAACAGAAAACAAAGCAATGTTCCAAAGGCATTTAATTCTAATCGAGGTTTAGAGTGAAAATCAGAAATCTCAGTGTTATACAAAGACCAGAAATCAACTATTCACTTTCTTATATATGAATAAATTTGAATATTAAATAGATTCAAAGGAATATTTCACTATGTCCTACAAAGGTGACAACTTGAAAATGAAGTGATTAGCTACCTGCATCTAAAAGGTTTGGAGTTATTAGTGGTAAGACCATTTAAACTGTCATTAAAATTTTCAAATATCTCCTTTAGAAGGTATTAAGGTGTTATAATGAAAGCAATGACATAGCTGAAGAATTTTAGTTGCAGACTAGTGGTTAATTTGTCTCTTAATATAAACTAAGACATTATAAAGCATTTGAGACATTGTGAAAGCATGTCAAAGACATTGTGAAAAATATTTGAGACATTACTCAAATATTTGAGACAGATGAAAGTATGTGAGACATATTACTTAAGCATCTGGAACATTGTGAAAGTATGCGAGAGACATCATGAAAGCTTTTAAGACATATGACAATATGTGAAGCACAATGAAAAGTATGTGAGACAAAATGAAAGAATTTGAGACAAGATGAAGGCAGGTATCTATAGGTATCTATAGGACAGTTTTAAGAATCTACTTACAGAGTAGTTATTTTCACTGGAAGATTTAGGATATTATATAAGACAATGAGACAAGACTGAGACGTTAGGACAGTCTTACAAAGGCACTGAGAGGAGTTAATTTTTAGTAGAAGGTTTGAGACATTTAGTAAGTCAGACCATTTGAAGAAGGCATCGAGTAAATTAAGGTACTAGCTACTGATGAAAGCATGACAGGTTTTGAGAGTATATAAGACAGCGAGACAAAACCGAGACAATGTTAAGACAATACTTATTTAGTCATGGCGACAGAGGTTGAGAAAAAAAGCATCACACGACAGGGTTTTGACGAAGGTCGTTTACCTGCCAATACCGTGGCCAGATCGTGTCTCCTGACCTTGTGGGGGGTCGTAGTCGTCACTGTATCAATAACCAACATATTCAGAGTTATAAATACAGGAATACAGGGGCCGTATTCGCAAAAGGGATCAAGCACTATATCCCATATATCTTTAAGATTAACTTGTATATGCTAGGCTAACCTGAATCCTTATGGGTTACCAGTTTACATTAAGCTAATCTGTATCATGAGATTTACCTGTATCTGTAAGGTTAACCTGTATCATGAGGTTTACCTATATATCTGTCAGGTTAACCTGTATCTTTATAGTCTACCTGTATCTGTAAGGTTTACCTGTATCATGAAGTTTACCTGTATATCTGTCAGGTTAACCTCTATCTTTATAGTTTACCTGTATATCTGTCAGGTTAACCTGTATCTTTATAGTTTACCTGTACCTGCAGGATACAATATCTATCTGCATAGTGTAACTGTACATCTGTAAGGTTAACCTTTATATGTAAGGTGCACCTGTATCTTTGTTAGGTTAATGGGTACCTGTAAGGTTAACCCATGTCTGTAAGGTTTACATCCACTCACCGTGCGGTTGCTCCACCATTCAATGCGGCCAGTGTGGGGTCGTCTTCCTCCTCATCTGTCCACACCTGACCCACAGCCTCCTCCTCTAGTGGAGCCAGCTTCCTGTGTACACAAACAATAATAAACAGTAAACAAATAGTTAACAACAAATAGTAAATCACAGATAGCCAAAGGCAAGTCTCATGAGGTTGAGAGGTGAAATTTAAGTGAAATCTTTCCTTTTGTCTCTGTGTTCCAATATGTATTATTTATTTATTTATTTTTCTCTGAAAAACACAATTCAAAAATTTGGGAATAGCCTTAACATTTTATGCTTACTGTTTCACTTATTACATAATGTTTTTTTTTTTTTCATTTTTACAACACTGTCAGGTTACTTACAGGTAAACAATTTCTTTGTGGTTTTGTGTTCATACAATCTCACTACAAAAGGAAAGTCTGTGCCAGAACAAATAATAATAAAACATTTTGTGGCGAAAGCCTGAAGAATTCAGCAAACACAATGAAATTTATTACCGTTTTTATTTTTATTTATTTATTTAGTTATATTTTTTGTGATCTCTTTCCATGTTTTAAACTTTTTTTTCGGTTTTAGATGCAAATTCTGCATAATCAAACAGCAGACATTGTAATGCATATTTACAAGTTGGGGGAACAAATATTGTGCAAAACTACGAAGCAAGGGGGTGTCAAATACAAGCAGACGATGACATCCCACACTGTGCTGTGATTGTGAATTGGTACAAAAACATTGGCAAAAAAATAAAAAACCATACACACACAAGCTGCCATTACCTGGACTGTCTTACTTTGATTTTCTTGGATTTTGTAAGACTGTAAAAATGAGCAACATTGGCTTAAAAAAATGTCTGTTTTGAGTAAGAGTTTTGAAAAGCTTATTTGCATAATCTCCCCTCTTAGAAATAAACTAAAATTTCATGAATTTCTATTCATTACTTCCTGAGTAAAGTCAATCAGAAAGCCCAAATTCATTGAAAATACATTTAAAATTCAGGATTTCTTTATATCTGGAATCAGGGCAGGCTCAGTAACACCGGTATCTCGGTATCGAGACCAATTCACTTTGACACTGTGGTGACACTGTACAGCCGGTATTTCGAATGCCAGTATATGATATTGTGAGAAAACGTAAAGTTAGTAGAAGCAAACCTCAAATCTGAAGAAATTACAAACTTTTAATCCCATATTTTTATATATTTAGCCCTTTTGTAGTGATTTCTTTTCGGAAGATCTGTCAATGTTTTTTTTTAAATTTTACTTTCAGTTGGTGGGCCTACATTCGATTGGGGATGCCCAAGAATGCAATTTCTTTCGGTATGACGGAATTGGTATGGTTTCACACTGGTGGGATACCGAAATGGAAAATCTCCTACAGACCCTGCCCTATCTGGAATGTTCTAGAACTTTTCCCATAATCTGATCACTTCCTCCTTTGGTCAGGACGAAATTAGATGAATAATCGATGCTGGTTTGGTCAACGGTCGTCAAAATGGGTGACTTAAATCAGCGAGGGGAAAATTTGGAGGCGACGCCCATAATTAACATATTTCACTGTTTTCAAGGTTACCTGGGTTTGCGTTTCTTGTTCTTCTTTGCGGGCCAGCTTTCTCTGATGAAGTGAGACGTGTCCTTCTTGTGCATCCGCATGCGGTAGTAAGAGTCGGTGCTGGAAAGGTACGAACAGGATTGTTCAAGATTTGTAGCACAAATTTTAAAAACTTAATAATTCTGTTTAAACAAAGATTTTCAAGGTTTTTAAGATAAATTTCAAAGTTAAAGCACATGCAAGGCTCTGTTCTCTTACAAGATTTTTTTTTCAGTTAAAAATGGATCCCTCTTGGAAGCCGCATTGTCTAACAGCCCATCGTATAGTAAATGCAAAAATTTATTTTGTAGGTTAACTTGCATGAAACTTATTTATTTATTTGGGTTTTAACATCACTGTCAACACATTAAGTAGGTCATACAATGACGCGGACGAAACCGGTACATACAGTTGGTCAAGGTTCTGTACTGTAAACTGCCAACCAACGGCAAGCAACTACCAACTTGCCCACTTGAGGTAGGGCTGGGAACTGAACCCCGAGCTCAGAGGTGGGAGGTGAGAGTGTTACCACTCTGCCACCATGGCCCAGTGCATGTAACTTAAAACAAATATACTTAAATATACAGTAAATACAATATACGATATATTAAATATACCGATTGTGAAACGTAGGTCTTGGTGAATTCCCAGAATTCCTTGCAATGTCTGTGAGGGTTTGTGTGAGAATGCCAAGGCTCAAGGGAGTTTCTTAAGATCTAATTGTCAATTTTATTCACTTCATTCACTTTTATTCACCAACAGTAAAGCAACTTTCACCATGACCTGACACTTAGACCCCATTTACACTTACCTGAACTGACATTTGGCCCCGTCTTCCATTTCGAAGCCACAGGTGTGGAAGCCGTCATCTCTGACATTACTCAGGGGTGGGGATTTGTGCCCCGCCCCTTCCTGTCCACGGAACACAAACACACCGTTCTGTGAGGGCTGGGGCGCCCCACCGTCACCCCGACCATCCTCTATAGGGGGGAGTACGCCGTGACGCTTCTTCTTGCCTAAACCAAGAGAATATACTGAGTTGGTGCAAAGTAACTACACATAGAAGGGTCTGTTAGATTGAAAAATCGATGTTATTACAGAAATAAAAGCTATTTATAGTGTTAATATACTATGACAGCAGAAGTTTGTATATCTTAGAGGAACCAATCTAATCAAACCCGGCTCCTATAGGGCTTAATGTCTAAGTAGTAGATTCTTAGGTAAATCAAATAGAATTTACTATAATTCTGAAATTACACAACAGCTGAACAAGCCATAAGCTGATGTCTCTAGTAGTGATATGGACGAAACTTAATTGTCTATATATTTTGAGAGATTAAGATTTTATTCATGTAGTATATTAAGTACACCACATGATGGTATCTTGCGATGCCCTGTGTGCACCAAATAAAATCCAATATAATTCAATCTTAAAATCAGCCAAACTGCAAAGAAATTTTAAAATCAGACCATACGGAACAAGTTGCCATATTCACATATGGGGTGCCATGGTTGATCCGGGATTTTGAATAATTTAAAGCTTATGAATATTCATGAGGTAAAAGTAAAAAATGAAATTTCAGGTAGACATTACGTTAAGGATTTCCAGACAATAGGCAATATAATGGTAGGCAAGTTTTTTGGTAGGCAGGTTGACAACACATCTGAAGTTGTTGAGTTGTCGACCTCTTGGTCCTTGATAACTATCTACCCTAATAATGAATATTCATATCTTTATTCTCATTAAGAGCCTCATGAATATTCCAAATTGAATTCTGCACCCTTAGCCCGGCAATAAGTGAAAGGAAATTATGGCCATTTTGGTTGCAAACTGAGGCCAAATAGAGAGATGGGCTTTCTATTTATAACTGTGAACGGTATAATACATGTTACTGAAATAAACTAAAACATACACCCATTTGCCGATGACACCCTAGTGATTCGATAACAATTGGGAAATTCTTTTCAAACTAAAACTCGTTCGGTTTCAAATAGCGTTGCGTCATTTCTGGTGGCTGTAGATAAGATAATGTCATGTCATTATCAATTTTATTATTGACTTTTATTGCATTTTCATTGGTGGCAAAGGGATTGTTACATTGAGACCAATACAAGATCACCTTTCTGGAAAGACCAATCATTTCTTGAGATAAACATGAGGCGGCTGTTAGTTCAATCATCAATTTTTCTGCGGTTTCCTGCAATGGTCCTAAATGTTAGAAATCTCACTCGAATATATATTGCTTATCTCGATAATTTGGCACGACTTAAAACATTTCTGCAATAAAGTGAGTGCCCCTATATTGGCAAAATAAGCAACCAAAATTTACCTAAGAATGTTTTATTTTGTATTAGAGAATCAGTCTGGATACACACTGAGTTTAGTGTTCACACTTTTCCTACAACCCCCCACAGAGCAAATATATTGAAATGGCTACAGTATGCTATCTTAAGATGACACCATATATTAAAATGGTGCATAACAATTTGGTCTTTCCAGTTGTAAACTTCATGTGTAAAAGTTTCAATGTATTTAAAACATTAATTTTTAAAAAAATCAATATGCATGAGTTTTAGTATATCTGGCCAAAACACCTTGAACAAAGAGGCTTCCGGAGATGAACCACATTTTACCCGACATTTCCATTCCGCGACAGAGAGTCCGTGTTTTGCAAATGGTCGCCCCTAGTTTTCGCCATAATCAGGCCACTTAGCTAGTGCGTTCAAGGAGTTTTGGGATAATTGACTTCTAGTCAGAAATAAAAACTTAAAAGTTTTTTAGGTTCAGTAAGTGCAATCACTTGATTCTGGTGGCATGCTTAAACTCTGGACGATCAGTGCAAAACACGGCTCCTGTTTTTTTTGGGGGGGGGATTTTTTGTTGTTCTTTTCTCGAGGGGGGGAGGGGGGGAGAGATTTGAATAAGGAGTAGGGGAGGGGGAATATTTTATAAGAAATTTATAGCCAAGTCGCTACCAAAACACTCCACCACCACACAACCGCCACCGCATGGTCAACCGCTGTAGGAAAATGCTTGGTATGAATTTATTATCGCATTTTTTTATATTGTTATTATTAATTTGAAAACCAAGAGATTCATGCACAAATTATGCACCACAAAATGGACAAATATTGCAGTTCAATGTAAAAAAGGGGGCGCAATCAAGGTTTTACTGTGCATATGGTGGTCACTTACATAAGGCATAATATCAACAAACAACGGCTTATGTACAAACAAAACAGATTTTCATTTATTGATTTAAAGAGTTTCAAAATATACAATTATAGCTGGTCGACAAAAATGCGAAAAAAATTTTTGTTGAAAACCTGCTTTGTTTCATTTCAGTCCTCCTGGGATTAAAGGAAATGTTGTTTTGGATTTGACAGGCAAGCAAGTGGTGGCTTACTTTTACGAGTTGGTTTTTGTCCACGAGTTGGAGGGTGGTGAGTTTTGAGGGCGACTTTGACTCTATACTATGTATAACCAACTCACCCTGTTTTTTACATGAGTTTGTATGTTTTTGGCGCCGCCTCCCACGTGACCATCCAGAGATAAGCATTTTCCAGCAAAAAAACCACGAGATTGCATCAAACCGAGCCAAAAAAAAAAAAATACTCTTGACAACTTGTAATAAATTCAATAGTCTACCACCTTTAAATGTCAAGGATCTTATTTTGATGGCAAATCAGCCTAATTGGTGGTCAACACAGTTTATAAAAACTTGACGGGCCTGCGTGAGACATATATCAGTCTAATGCCTCATCCTGACAACACTACTCGCACATATGAGGAGGGTTCTGTCATGGAAACAAATATACCAACAAACAGTAACAAATGGTCACTTCAGCCTAAACTAAATCAAAATAATAATAATAATAATGTCAAAAGTAAGTACGAGTTCACCATTAAACTAAAACCCCTCAGAGTATTGGCAGTATCGAGAGCCTGTGGGGATCATAGCCAAACTTGGTAGTCCATAGCAAGAAAGCTGTTAATAGGGAACCATTACTTCTGATGATCAATCTGTGTAGTCAGTTTACAAAATAACAAACTTTAACCGGACTTTGATGAACAAAAAAGATAATGCATGAACCTTTACAAGGCCAAAACAAACTAATAGTTTCTGATAGCTTTTAACAGTCGATCTTCTTTCAATGTTTGTGACATTTCTGATGGCGAATTACACTCCATTTTTGTCAAACTAATTTGTGGGTAACAGTTTTATGTCGACTGCCGTCTGTGATATAGATTTGTATTTATTTGGGGTTTTACGTCGCTTTCAACACTGTACAGGTCATATCACGACGGGTAGTTTTGTGGGCAGAGGAAACCAGTACATACAGTTGGTGTCAAGGTTCTGTACTGTAAACTGCCGACCATCGGCAAGCAACTAACAACTTTCCCACATAAGGTCCTGGGTTTGAACCGCCGACCTCAGAGGTGGGAGGTGAATAAGATGATTTGATGTCCCCTGTTGAAGCAGGTACCTCTACATAATTGCCGGGCATTGGTAAGCAACAAACAGCTTTCCCAACTAGAGTCAGGCCAAGGGTTCAAACCAAATACCTCAGAAGTGGAAGACAAGTATATTACCCCCAACACCCTTTAATTCTGTACTGATTTATCATTACTCTGTGATATACTCTACTGCGACTCTTTTCAGTGTAAAAATGGCCAGAAAATCTGTGATTTTCTTTTTATAAGTTAGAGAAAATGGTTCGCCTGAGGTCATATTTACAACAAGACTGATAAATACAGTGGAACCTCTATTATCTGACCCTCTATTATCCGAATTTTCAATTATCCGAACTCCAATCCACCGTCCCAACTCCATTTAAACCTGTTATTTTAGGCTTTCCATTATCCGACCTTTCTATTATCCGACCTAATTGTTACTCTCCCAAGAGGGGCGGATAATGGAGGTTGTTCTGTATTGTGAAACTGCTGAAAATAGAGATCTGTTCTCTTAAGCTTTCACTTCGAACATTTCACAGCTCTATTCAGTCTGGAATCAGACTCACTCGCCCTCACACAGTTACGCACACACACACACACACAAGCACACCCACACACTGTATGTGCCCCTACCGTACACACGTAATATACACATATTTTAGTGCCATTGCATCCAAGTAAGCGGATACAGCTTGTGGCGAGTAATTCAGAAGTGTTAGAAGGAATATTTGCTTATTTCTTTTCGATTTATATTTATTTTTAGTTTTACATCACATTCAACAGCCAGGGTCATGTTGCGACGGGTAGTTTATGGGTGGAGGAAACCAGTGCATACTAGTTGGTCAAGATTCTGCCACTGTAAACCACCGGGCATCGGCAAGTAACTACCAACTTTCCAACATGAAATGCCCGGGTTGAGATTTAAACCGGTGACCTCAGAGGTTGAAGGCAAGCACTCTAACCGCTACACCTTCGAGCAGTGACCAAATTTTGTGGCATTCATGAGCTCCCACCAGATAGTTGGGGATATATATTCTGGAAGACATTTCGGGTTATTTGGATATCAAAATTTGCGAAAATTAATCAAGCCACACCAGCAAGGAGACATCTGCACAAATGGAAAAAAGTACGCTTACACCATTCACTGTTTCAGTATATTTATCACATTCAGTACAGAGTGAGGATTGTCCAATTCATATCCTAGTTATTACGTACACTGTAAAAGTCCTGTCAAGGTCATTTCACCTCTCTCACACAATGCCAGAACGTAATCTAGCGTCTATTTTATAGTGGTGGGCCTTAACGCCACCAACCAAAACATCTTGCAAAAAACATTGCTTTATTCCGATAATTCCCCATTAAAGTGATGTACGGCAATTGACTGCTATTTTAGTTCGGCCCCCACGACACCAGGGCTAGACTTGCTTACAAATACTTACTTAGCATAGCATTCTTTCTTAAAACACTGACTGAATGAATGAGTCTTGGCTAATAGTCATAAAAAGGTTTCAAAAACTCAGTCTCAAACTCAGCCCTACGGTATAAACTCAGACTTAGCATCCTCAAGTGAAATCCTGACTAAGTAGTATACATACTCAAATTCAAATCAAAACATGGTAAAACAAAAATTAATGTAGCCATAATGTCAAATGTTTAAGACTCCTTTCAACCAAACTTAAATGTAATTCTCCAATTATAGGGAGCATAGATGACTCTGGCCTGAGTTTAAGTATATACCTACTTAAGACTAGGCGTCATATTTCAGTTTCAGCTTAAACTCAAATTTTAGGATGGAAACCCTAAATTATACGGATTGTAAATTTTTATAGGATTTAACCCCTATATTATAGGTATTATGGATTTTTAAAGGATTTAACCCCTAAATTATAGGGATTATAGATTTTTATAGGATTTAACCCCTAAATTATAGGGATTATAGATTTTTAAAGGATATCAGCTTTGGATTTTACACCCTGACTGGAAATAAAGGGAAATGGTTTTGGAGAAGCCCAGTGCACTTAAGGAAGTACCTTACCTCTAGGTCTAAGTACCAATACATAATTAGGTACTTGTAACTTTAATAACATCCACCTTTTTACAATGATTAAAAAAGATAGTATCGCTAAATTAAATACTAGCTCTCTCACAGAGAATTTAAATCCAGTGTTTTGCAAAGCAAAATTCTGTTGCCACAAAAGAAGTCATTCAACAACAGCCAATCAGTACATTTATCCAAATCTCACGCTTACACGGGCAAAATTACTCAACAGGGCTATCTGCATTAAACCGATAAGCAAAAGATCAGCAAAGAATCAGCTCAAGTTTGAAGCTGTGTACTTTTGATAATTTTAGGTTGATTTTTGGTTGATTCTTGTCGTGAATTGTCGTAGAATGGCTTCTACTGGCGTAGATACCAGGAGAAATACTCCTAAAAGCCACTCACAAAACACGAGCCAAAGATTTCAGGCAAATTTTAAGCACATAGGACTGGTATACTCGAGTTAATTTTGTTTTTGCTGACTTTTTGCTTGTTCCTTTTTAAGTGAATACCATCCAAGAAGGGCAAAGAATATAATATACACGTGTGTGTAACCCTTCTGTGTACAAACGTAGAAAAAATTTAAGAAAATTATGTCATAATAATATCAAAACTCATGCAAATTACATACCACACACTTGCAATACATTTTTACTTGAAGAAACCTCAGGTTCTAGAAATGATCCAATTTCGTTCAAATTATGTATTACACTTCTCTGTAATTAGCACATTATATCAGATAGCTTTACCTCCGCTGAAGAAGTGGTCGACTTCGGGGTCGTTGGGTTCACGCAGGTGCATGTGATCGTACATCACTGGGTTGCCTGACTTGGGTCGCAGGGTCCACACTGGCTTGCCTGAAACGTACATCAGGCAGTGCTCGTAAAGTGAGAGTTTATATACAAAGGGCTTGCTTTAAATGTACATCAGGCAATGCTCATAAAGTGAGAGTTTATACAAAGGGCTTGCCTGAAACTTACATCAGGCAATGCTCATTAAATGAGAGTTTATACACAGGGCTTTCCTTGAAATGTACATCAGGCAACGCTCGTAAAGTGAGAGTTTATATAAAGGGCTTGCCTGAAACATACATCAGGCAAAGCTCGTAAAGTGAGATTTATACAAAGGGCTTGGCAATGCCTGAAATGTGCATCAGGCAACGCTTGTAAAGTGAGAGTTTATACAGAGGTTTTTGCCTGAAACATACACCAGGCAACGCTCGTAAAGTGAGAGTTTATACATAGGGCTTGCCTGAAATGTACATCAGGTAACGCTTGTAAAGTGAGAGTTTATACAAAGGGTTTGCCTGAAATGTACATCAGGCAACGCTCGTAAAGTGAGAGTTTATACAAAGGGTTTGCCTGCAACGTACATCAGACAACGCTCATTAAGTGAGAGTTTATACAAAGGGCTTGCCTGAAACATACATCAGGCAACGCTCGTAAAGTGAGAGTTTATACAAAGGGCTTGCCTGAAATGTACATCAGGCAACGCTCGTAAAGTGAGAGTTTATACAAAGGGTTTGCCTGAAACGTACATCAGGCAACGCTCGTAAAGTGAGAGTTTAATATAGGCCCAAGGGCAATATCACTTGGCCAAGGGCTTCATAAATACAATACTGCCCAGAAGGAAGGTTTTTATTCTGTTTATCATACCAAAAGTATTCATGACTTCTATTTTTTTGTAGCAGTAATTATATAAAGAAATCCTTGTAAATCCCATTCATTAAATCAAATGTGAGGTCACAAACCAATTCAACACACAAAAGTATTACGCTTAACATTTCCTAGTTAGCAGTAATTGTATGATTGTAGTAGTTATTTCCAGTCTATTAAAAAAGTGTAACGTCGTTTTTTATCTGTAACATTTGAAACATTTGAGCGCATTTTTTCGTGATATCTAAAAATGTTGGCAAAGGTCTCTCCAAATACATTAAATGTGAGGTCACAAATTCCATTGCTGTATTTCACCACACTGAAGACAAAGATGGACAAAAATCTATATCCAAACACTAAATAACTATATCCAAACACTAAATAACTATATCCAAACACTAAATAACATTCTAAAGTAAACAACATCCACTTTGTTTACATTTGCAACAAAATTGGCATCAGGAGCTGAATTCACAAAAGGCAGCAAGCTCAAGTTGAGCCAAAAATCAGCTTAGTGTAAACAGCTGTAAACTTGAGCTGATTTTGGGCTCAACTTGAGCTTGATCCCTTTTGTGAATGCCAACCCAGACTGATATTTCTTTATCCAAAACGGGCAATATCACTTTATATTGGGCGCAAATACTAAAATCTGATTGGCTGATACGCACTTGAGGTACAATAATTGATTTTATTGCATTAAAATCCATGAACAAATGGCGGAAAAATCTCAAGTTAAAAAATCAAAAATTTTTATATTTGCTAATGCCCTTATTAATAAGACAAACTCACTGCTTATTATTTTGCTCAATATTGCCTTATTTTACGTAAGATTGAAGCATATTGGAGCTTCATGAACATAACACAACCCGGTACATATTAAAGGCACAACTTTGTGTACTTTCACATCAACAGTTAGAATTTGGATTTATTGGAGAATCTGAGCTCTAAGACCAATGTTTGTTGCATCTTACAAGTCACATGATCATCACATGACCACTTACCGTGTTCCCCGTCGTAGCTGAGTCCTCCGTTAGTGTAGTGGGCTCCCGATGTCGGCTCGACCCTGAAAAACAAGGTCAATATCAACCTGAGGTCAGTTTCATAAAGGGTCTTAGGCTTAGCCTGGACTTAAGGCTACACCAGGGACTTTAATCTGAGCCTTTTGTCTTGGCTAAGTCTTAAATGGATATCACAAAGCGTGACTTAGCAAAGACCAGGGATACCAAATAACCACAGTGGTTTTCTAGGTCATGTGACCTCTTATTTCTACTCAAAATATTCTACTTGTGACGTATTTCCTTTGTTTACAAATTTTATCTCGAGTGAAATGCTGTTTTTTCAATGGAAAACTTTGTAACTATACAAAAAAATGTCCAGAAACTAATTTAGGAAGGTGTCTTATATATTTAGTCTTGATTTTTAGGCATGTGAAATTTTGAAGCCACAAAATTCACAAAATTCGCGGCGGCCATATTTAAGTCTTTGTTTACAAAAGTTAAGCCCACTCCCGGGTAGACTTAGCCGAAGCCCCTAGACTTAGCAGCTTTGTGAAACCCAATAAGTCTAAGACTACAGACTTAAGCCTCATTTTAAGACAAATGTCTTAACTTTAAGTCAAAGTCTGGGCTAAGTCCTTTTGTGAAACCAGTTTTTGGTGGTCAAACAAAAGCATTTAGGAAGCTTGATTTTAATTTAGTGCACATTTGAATCAGCTCGAGATTAGATTAGAAGAGATTAGGCTGGATAAAAGTATAATTAGCTTAGCCTGAGCTTGACAGCAGATTCTAGGCATATGGGGTAAAAATAACAGAATAAAACTTTGGTGAATAATGCTTCTGTTAATTTCGATGCATTTCCAACATTTTTCATAAAAAAAAAATATGAAAAGCAACTATCTCACTTTGAGACCAAAAATTCTACAAGAATTGGAATTTGCTTTCCCTGCTTGTCGACAACATCTGAGATTTATCAAGAACTTTTTTCTCAAGTATCTTTGTTTATTATAAAAAATATTTAAACTTACTAGCTATTAAAGCAATATATCTAACTTCTTTTCTTATTGTATGAAAGTGTAAAGCTATATATATTGAGTACGTATGGACAAGAATATGTACTTCTGTTTTTGTAGCCCTTATATGTCAATAGAAAATGATAAATGAATAAAAAAACTTTGAAAAAAAAAATAAATAAGAGAGTGCCTACTTCTTGTCATCCTCTGGCTTCTTCCAAGGTCTCTTGATCAGCAGAATGACGACAACCACACCAATACCCAGCAGGCCTATCACCAGCAGGGCGACTGAAATACACAGAATACAGTTAAATACAGTGAAATACACAGAATACAGTCAAATACACAGAATACAGGTAAATGCAAAGAATACAGTCAGATACACAGAATACAGTGAAATACACAGAATACAGTCAAATACACAGAATACAGGTAAATACACAGAATACAGTCGAATACACAGAATACAGATAAATGCAAAGAATACAGTCAGATACACAGAATACAAGTAAATACACAGAATACAGTCAAATACACAGAATACAGGTAAATACACAGAATACAGTCAAATACACAGCATACAGGTAAATACAAAGAATACAGTCAGATACACAGGATACGGAAAAATACACAAAATACAGTCGACTACACAGGATATATAGTCAAATACAAACTGTTTTGTAAAACACTTAAAAATTTTTGATTTGTTTATTTGGGGTTTTTTACGTCGCTTTCAACACTGTACAGGTCATATCACGACGGGTAGTTGGAAGGGCAGAGGAAACCAGTACATAGAGTTCGCTAGGGTTGTGTACTGTAAACTGCCGACCAACGGCAAGCAACTACCAGCTTTCCCACTTACGGCCATGACGGGGATCGAACCCCGGCCGCAGAGGTGGGAGGCGAGAGTGTTACCACTCTGCCACCGTGGCCCCTTTAAAAATTTTTGAAAACATTCCTAAAGTTTACTGGGTGTGGACTATTCTATGAATTCCTCTGACTGTACATTTTGTAACATTAATTTTCACCGTGAATACTCTATTTTGTTTTGCACTTACTTGCCCATGGGTACTGGCAGGCAAAGGTATCACAGGCAGTAGAGGCTTCACCTGTAACAAAAGTACATCTGCACTACAGTCAGGTGCACAAGCACTATTAGTTAGTACATGGGTCCCTACTGGACACTGAAAGAATATGTGAAAAAAATAAAATTAAGCATATTTGTATTGCTGAGACCTTGAAATTTAGATTGCAAAAACGGCAATGTAGAAATAGTGAATTTTTGATGCACTTATTGATAAACTGTATTTATAATTATTTGACCAGTCCTTGACCTTGACCACAGACTTTCAAAATTTTAACTGACTCCCACTATAAGAATATAATAGTATCTATCATCACTCTATTGAGTACTTAGTCCTTCTTGTACAGACCAATCACCCTTTACTTTGGTATTGACAGACTTTTGACTTAAACAAGTACTTACACTTAAAACTTACCATTTACTTTAATGAGTACTTATTTCTTGCTTTAACGAGTACTTAAGCATGCTTACATTTGGTACTTGTTTACTTTTCAGCAAGACCTCACTTGTACTTTAATTTTATAAGTATTCCCTTGCTCTCTACTTGTCAAATACTTATTGAATACTTGTTATATACTTACTGAAAACTCAGTACTGCTGAACTAGTTTGCCCACAACCTACAAGTGCCATTCTTAAGGACTGCGTTTGTACCACAAAGAGTTTTGGCCTCATCATCATGTACCCACTGCTTGCCCACTTTACGTGGGGTACTTTAAGTACTTTACGTTAGGTACCTGAGTACTTACCAGCCACGCAGCCTTCACCCTGGTAGTTGAAACCACTTTTACACCTACAGGTGGACGTGCCCGCCTCACACTCGGCATTGGCAATATGCGTGCAGTCTGCACTGTCGCATTTTTTGTTATCTCCCACCTTAAAACGTTCGCAATTCTGAAAACCAGAGGGAAAAGAGAGCAAATACAAGTAAGTGCTATACATCCCAGGTGTCGGGGGGATGGGGGGGGGCATGTGGATACAGGGGGGTAACACACCGAGATTCCACCTCACAGGTCATGAAATATTTCCATATTTCTCATACACTGTTTATTTTGAATTTATAACTAATAATTTAATTTGCAAATTTAGTCAAACATCTTAAATCCATATTAATAAATTTATGTTATCTGTGTTAAAATCTGTAAACGTTTTTTTTCATAAAAATTTTGAAAACTGTGACACTTTTCAGAATGGCTGTCAAAAATGGCTGCCTCTACTTAAAAATACACAAATGAAAGTTGACCAGACTTCATTATGTCAGACAGTAACTCAGTGCTAAGTTATAATACATCACAAACTGTTATTTTAATATCACAGTCAGAAGGTATTGAGACCCTGTCGTAACTTGTTGAAACATATTGTGTAATACCGGTGTAACAGGCCAGAGTAACCCCAGACCAATTTTAACCCCCAGGATTAAAGTAGGCTGGCCCAAATTAACACTGGTTAAAATAAGCCTAGGCAAAAATATCTCCCAGCCACAAATCTGTCCCGGCCTAATCTTTAAATATATAGTGATGATCTATATTTTTGGGTCGTATACTATTAAGGTACTTGTACTTATAATTTTTCCAAGGTACTTGTACTCGAGTGTTGACACCAGTACTTGTACTTGAGTCTTGACACCAGTAGTTTTACTTGCCACTTGGCAAAGTACTTGTACTTGACTCCATGTACTTGACCCCACGTTTGTAATCTATACCAAGGTATAATATGAGACAGGAGCTACATCTTGGGCTCTCCCAAAGAATAACACAAGGATCATTCTGGGTTTGCCCAAATATATCTAATCTAATCTAATCTAATCTACTGCTTTGCAGGCGCAATATCTTCCCCATCAAGGGGAAGTCAGTGCGCTAAGTTAACAAAAATCATTTTTAATAAGGAGAGTTGAGGGGCGTTCAAGGTCAGTAATCCGGAGTTGTGGGTGAGACCGAGAGGGAAGGAGACTAAGTTGGGAAACTGGAATTGAAAAGGTGGGTTTTGAGGTGTTTCCTGAAAGATGCGACAGAGGGACTGTTTCTTGTATGGAAGGGGAAAGAGTTCCAAAGAACCGGGGCGTAGTGAATAAAAGAATTAGAAAATTGTTTAACTGATTTATGAACTCCGTGGTCAGAAGTGGGCGTATGAAGGAACCTGAGTTTAGGGGTACTACGCCCTTGTATTTCTGGAAGAAGTGTGAATTAATTCTCTCAGGTAAACAGGTTGACCTTGGTTGAGGATTTTGTATGTAATTAGGCCTATTTTGAATTGTACCCTATACCTAACTGGGAGCCAATGGAGTTTTTTCAGTTGAGGGGTGATGTGAGAAAATTTTGACAATATAATATAGCAGCATTATTCTGATAAGGGGTGAATCTTGCCTGCCACACCAGTAATATAAGTGTACTTACTACCCAACCGTTCTCATAGTAGGTGCTTGCACATTTGCAGACATTGTTGTCACAGGCCGAATTGGTAAAGTGTAAAGTGCAGTTGACATCGCTGTCACAATGCAGCTCCGTCAGACCTAGAATACAGTAAAATACACAATACAGATCCCTCAAATGGAAAATACAATACACCAAATAAACACTCGCTACTCTGTCCTCAGACCCAAAATAAAGCTAAATATACTAAACATGCATTATATTTACAGAACTACAGCACAAATACAAAGGATGTGTATTATTTAGTTTTGACTAAAATTCAAACAGTAGAACCAGTACATAGGCAAGTTGTGAGTTTCAACATATTAAGGTAGCAAACAGATATATTAGGTACACGTGAGGTACCTGTGAGATACCTCAAATTGTCCAAGTATGTAGGAGTGGAATGAAACCAGGCAAGTGTGGTACAGATGAGATACCTGTAAGATACAGTTGACATACATTTCAGGTACAGGTGAGGTACCTGTAAGGTACAGGTGACATACGAGTAAGATTCAGGCAATGGACCTGCAAGCTACAGGCAACATACCTGCAAAGTACCAGTGAGGTACCTGTGAGGTACTTACCATAAGCACAACTGCCCTTCAGGTAGTCCACGTAAAGACTGCTGGGGTTACACTTGCAGGTTTTGGTCGCATCGTCGCACACGCCATGGGTGATGAGGTTACAGTCCGTCGACTCTGTACAGCTAACAAAACAAGCAGCCATCTGTCAAGCCATTCATTTGGTTTCTCAACACGCTATGTCACAATGTGTTGGTGGCTGGGCAAACACTTATAGGGTTCGTGTGTTAACCAACATTGCTAAAGAGTTATATCCTGTAATTTCTGTAGTAAATGCCAAGGGGTTAATGCATTTTTTTCTCGAAAGTAAGACATTTTGAAGTAACTACTTTAAAATATTCGATGAATATTCTTCTCTCCAGTAATTTTTGAACTGACTTGTTGAAAATTGTTGGCATGAAGATCGGGGAGGTGAGGTGGGGCACAATTAAAAAGGGGGCATTTATTACAGAAATTACGTTTAATTCATAGGATTGAACATGAATTTGTGCCTTATTTGTCAGCACTTGTCCCTTGATCAATTTTGAGTCGGAGGCTCCACTTTCACAAGTGGCTTTTGAACGGGATTCTTCTGTCCGGCAAATCCGGGACCTTTCCTTTGTAAGTGGAAACAAACCATTTCTGGGACAGAGAAAACTGGGAAATTATCAAAATTAATTTATGCAATTACTGTATATTAACACACATATATATTGTAAGAATTATTATTGTAAATAGAGGAATAAATTATTTTGTTTTGTTTTACCTTACCGATTTGACCTACTTCGAAGTAGGTCACTTATGACGCGTTACCGGACAGAAGAATGTTAAAAACCCTAATTTGGACCTTGGGACACACATACATTCACCCAGACTGGCAAGAACACACAAACAGGCAGACACACACTTAGACATACTGGTAGATGGACAGACAAGAGCACAAATCAATACAGACTTTTTTTTATGACACTTACTTGTCATCCACAAACCGCTTGATGCAGTCCGTGCCGGCTTCGTTTGCGAAAGATCCGAGCTGACACTCGCAGGTGCTGTTGTCACCACATTTGGAGTAGGTCATGCCTGTAATTATGATGTAAACTGTGTGTCATGTTCTTGCCATTAAAATACTCGTAACAGGCTCTGTAATGGTCATAGATGATTTACATGATTTCCTAGCAATTTGTCTCACTTTCTGAACCTCTGGGACCAATGATATAAGCATGATCCAATGCATTTTATTGTGACAACGCTGTTAGAACTTGAAGCAGCTTCAAACTCAATCATTCAAAAAGATTCACAACCCATGATTTTCTACACTTCATTTAACTTTCTGAACCTCTGGGCCCATGATTTCCTATAATTTGTTTAACTTTCTAAACCTCTGGAGTCTGAACCCATGATTTCCTATACTTTGTTTAACTGTTTGAACTGCTGGGCCCACAATTTCCTATACTTCGTTTAACTTTCTGAATCTCTGCTCCCATGAATTCCTATACTTTGTTTAACTTTCTGAACCTCTGGGCCCATGATTTTCTATACTTTGTTTAACTTTCTGAACCTCTGGGCCCATGATTTCCTATACTTTGTTTAACTTTCTGAATCTCTGGGCCCATGATTTCCTATACTTTGTTTAACTTTCTGAATGTCTGGGCCCATGATTTCCTATACTTTGTTTAATTGTCTGAACCTCTGGCCCCATGATTTTCTATACTTTGTTTAACTGTCTGAACCTCTGGGCCCATGATTTCCTATACTTTGTTTAAGTTTCTGAATGTCTGGGCTCATAATTTCCTATACTTTGTTTAACTTTCTGAACCTCTGAGCCCATATTTACAAAGATTCTCAAACTCATGTTAAAACTCACTAATAAGCTCATTTCGATGAGTTTATTGCTTAAACTCAAACTTCTTCCAACTTAAAAATCCTTAAACTCCTCTTAAATCTTAGCCATGACATCATTTTCATTTACTAAGTTTAAGCTTAAACTCAAAGAGAACAGTTGACTGCCTTTGTTTTGGTTCCCTGTGTGAGTATATTTTAAAACAATAGCCCCCCGAAAAAATCTTTTCCCATTTTTTTTAATGCCAACGAGCCATCCCACCCCAATACAGTACAGTTCAAACCACAACTTAAGTTGTACCCAGGCCATGGTGGGGCAGTGGTAACACACTCACTTCCCACCTCTGAGGTCAGTGGTTCAAACCCCGGACCTTATGTGGGAAAGATGGTAGTTGCTTACCGATGGTCGGAAGTTTACAGTACAGAACCTTGACACCAACTGTATGTACTGGTTTCCTCTGCCCACAAAACTACCCATTGTGATATGACCTGTACAGTGTTGAAAACGATGAAAAAAACCCCAAATAAATAAATAAAGAAGCTACCGACCTTTCTGACACTGGGTGTCCACAGAGCAGTGGTCGTTCAGTTTGCGGATGTTGCAGGTGGCGTTCAGACTGCCCACCAGGTAGTCAAACTCGCACTGACACGTGAGGTTGTCACACTGGGAGTTGGGGATAGGTGTGGAACACTCCGTGTCTATGGTGCAGTTCTCGTAGATCTTGTCTGACAATTGGAAAGAAGACAGTTGTAAAGACAGGAGGTCTAAATGTTTGTGTAAAGTAGATCTAAATCTAAGTGTAACATAGATATAAAAGTCAGGATAAGGACATAAATGCTAATGTAAATTAGATATAAATGTAAGTGTAAGGTAAAAAAAAATAAAATCTTTGGGTGAAGTAGACATAAATGCTAGTAGATCTAAATGTAACTGTAAAATATATCTAAATATTAATGTAAAGTAGAAAGAAATATAAGGGTAAAAGTAGATCTGAATGTTAGTGTAAAGCAGATAAAAAGTAAATGTAAACTTGATGTAAATGCAGATATAAATGTCAGTGTAAAGTGGATCTAAATATAAGTGTAAAGTATATATAATATGAGTGTCAGTGTAAATAAGATATAATTGTAAGGGTAAAGTAGATCTAATTTTCCTGTTTATACTCACCAGGAATACAGTTTATACTCACAGGAATACAATTTATACACACAAGGAATACAGTTTAGATTCATTGGGAATAGTTTACACATATTGAAAATAAAGTTTTATACAGAATAAAAAGAGTTTTATATTAACTGGGAATCCAGCTTATAATCACTAGGAATACAGTGTGTACACTAGGAATACAGTTTATACTCACTAGGAATACAGAATCCGGGGTCAGTCACATCCTCGTAGTATCCCACCTCACAGGTGCAGTTTTTGTGGGTGTCATCGCAAACCAGCCCCGCACGCGAGTCCCAGCAGTCAGCTCGCACCTCACAGGCATCTCCCAGTACACCTAGATAGACAGACAGAGGGATAGACAGACAGGCAGACACAAATTCCAGCAGTCAGCACACACCTCACAGGTGTCTCCCAGTACACCCGGATAGACAGACAGTGGGATAGAGAGACAGACACACAAATTACAGCAGTCTCCATGGACCTCACAGACATCTCCCAGTACATCTGGATAGACAGACAGAGAGACAGACAGACAAACATAGACACAAATTCCAGCAGTCAGCTTGGACCTCACAGGCATCTCCCAGTACATTTGGATAGACAGAGGGATAGACAGACAGACACACAGACACACACAAATTCCAGCAGTCAGCACACACCTCACAGGTGTCTCCCAGTATACCCGGATAGACAGACAGTGGGATAGACAGACAGAGGATTAGACAGACAGACACACAAATTACAGCAGTCCTCATGCACCTCACAGACATCTCCCAGTACATCTGGATAGACAGAGGGATAGAGAGACACAGAGACGGACACAAATTCTAGGAGACATGCATGTACTTATTTTTTGTCTTTCATGAATTGAGGCGTAGCATGATGACTGTCTGTCTTTTACAAAAGCTAAGCAGCAATGGGTTACGTTAGTACTGGGATGGGTGACCACTTCAGTGCACTACTCGTGACTTGTGGCTTGCCCTAATAGACCGAGAACCCTTTCGGCTTTGTTTAACCATCAATTCTGACTGGACATTATCTTTCATATTCTTGCCATAATGAAAAATAACATTAAACCATTTACTCTTTAGCATTTGCCAATTAATATCAATTTAAACTGCATTGAAAGATGGACTGGCAATTTCTGTTATGTCCTGTAACATTTTTGAGAGTTTTATGAATGATTTGGTATGCTGGTTCACTTTGTACACTGTAATAAAGTCATTTGAAAGATGCCTTGATATAATCTTTAAAGCAAGTGCTACCTAAGGTTCAATTATCAAATATGTTTATAACCAACAATCAATTCTTTTTAAACAAAAAAAAAATTGCTCAAACTTGAGAAATTTTTCTCATTTTAAAGACTAAGAAGGGATTGTTGTTGTACTGTGTATTTATACTCAGCACAATATCTCCATGTACTACAGGACTCAAAGTCCCAATATGACCCATCCGACTGTACTAGTACAGTCCAACTAACAAGTAACTGACATTCCCCTCTAACTGAAAGACAGAGGCTCAAGGGTGACCATTTATCAACGTCCTTGAGGTTCTTTAACCTGCCACTGGGGATAGGACCCAATGACAGAGGACCGCCATTTTAAGTAATAATCTGAGTCCCTATAGGTCTGCCTGTACCAGGGTTCAAACCCATGTCCTGTGTTTCTAGGTGGCTGTGTTACCCACTAAGCCACAGTAGCAGATGAGGGATAAGGAATATATGTAAATGTAAGCTCAAATACAAAGAATTTGCAGGATATGTTATTTTTAGATACTTACGCAGAGCACAGTTTGTTCCTTCATCAATGACTTTGCGGCCAGACTTGCACTCGCACTGAAAACTCGAGTTGCAGAAGGATTCGGGCATGTACTTCACGCAGGTGAACTCGGTCAATCCATTAAAACAGGTGTCTCCGATATAAATCTCTGAAAGATATGAACACAATGAATTGTAGGCATTTCTCTATGCAGATGCAATATACAGCTTGCAGATGAGGCAAAAAGTTCCATCTATTCAATCTATTGGTGATAGTGCTGACAAAGCCAAGAAGGGCTACCAGAACAGAGGGGCTGGTTCACAAAGTCTCCTTAAGATAAAGGTCACCTTAAATTCAAGGATTTCCTTGAATTTCTCTCTCCTTTAAAAATTCTCAGTTTCACAAGGAAGCTAGGGCCTGCCTTAAATTTAACGGATTACAAAATGTCCTTCAAGGAATCTGTTATAACTTTAATGAACATTTGCTCCCTCCTGAACTTTCAAGGAAGACCTTTGGTAAGGAGAGTTAAAGGAAGCTTTGTGAAAATGAATTTTAAGGAGGCCTTCTCAAAGGAATAGAAATGACCTTCCTTTAGTAAAGGAGGTCTTTTCCAAAGGAGGCTTCTTCAAACTGGTCCCAGGAGCGGTATTCACGAAAAGTCAACATTTGGGCTCAAGTTGGCTATATATTTTTACACAAAAGTTAAGCTCAAGGACTTGGCTGAGACCTTTCGTGAATATTACCCCAGTGCTCAGAGACCATTGCAGAGTCTAAATTTGACACAGAAGCAAGAGGTGATGTTCCTGCCAATTGTAGAAATTTACTTGTAAGCACTTTTGTTACATTGATAAAATTTGGCTTTATTGTAAAAATTTCATTGAAATATGAATTTTTTCTTTTATTTTTTCCCCAGTGAATAAATTCAATTCCACAAGTTAACATATAGTACCATTTAACACACTTTAAAGGCGTAAGTTCCCTGTCACATTTTTAAGTGTGATCTCTAGCGAGGCTGGAGCTTATAGAGATCACTTTTTTTTGCGTCCAGACTTTCATGAATTGTGGCGTGGCCTTAATGACTGTCTGTATTTTACAGAATTTGAGCGGCGATGGGCTACATTAGTACTGGGATGGGTTACTGCTTCAGCACACTACTCATGTCTCTGATGGCTTTGCAGCTCGCTCTAGTAGACCCAAACCCCTTTTGGCCTTGTCCGCTTGCTGTCCCCAGAAATTGCTTGGTCAGAAGCAATACTTAGCTTGTAGAAAACAAAATTTTCAAATTAAGTTCCAGAGTCATTGGGGAAGCATATTTAGAGGTAATTAACATTAAACTTAAACTGGGAGGAACTTGCTCATGCAAAGGATGAGAGTTTGAGTCACTAAATTTAAGCTAATAATATGAAGGTGCGTCTGTCTGTTACTCACGTTCATCAGAGTCATCAGGGCAATCGGAGCTGTTGTCCTTTCTGAAGATGGTACAGTAAGTAGCACTCCAGTCGGCTGTACCGCTCATCGTACACTTAAACTGGTCGTACGTCTCCCCAAGAAAAGTCTTTTGGGGGCACGAGTAGAGGTAACCTGTAAAATGTAGACAGGCAGTAAATACACATGGAACAATGTCTGCAAGTACACAGATAATCTGCCAATACACTGAGAATGCACAGAGATTCTGTAAATACACAGAGATTCTGCAAATACACAGAGTCTGTGAATACACAAAAATACACAGAGAATCTGTAAACACACAGAGAATCTATAAAATACACAGAGAATCTATAAAATACACAAAGAATCTGTGAATACACAGAGACTCTGTAAATGCACAGAGAATCTATAAAATACACAAAGAATCTATAAGATACACAGAGAATCTGTAAAAACACAGAGAATCTATAAAATACACAGAGAATCTGTAAATACACAAAGAATCTATAAAATAAATAGGGAATCTGTAAATACACAGAGAATCTATAAAATACACATGTTCTGTAAATATACACAGATTCAGGTTCTGCAAATACACAGATGATCTGTAAATACACAGGAAATCTGTAAATACACAGAGAATCTGTAAATACACAGAGAATCTATAAATACCCAGAGGTTCTGTAACTACACAGAGGTTTTGTAAACTACAGGGCGGCTTAGCTTGGTACAATTTGGATCAATTTGTAGCTTAGAGGAACTTAACTTAAAATCTCATCGTAGGAACCTACCTTCCACAAGAATAAATGCTCACTATAGGTTTGTTCTTCCTGAGTAATTATTCAGAGATTAGACTCACCTTCGTCAGAGTTGTCCCCACAGTCGTTGCGTTTGTCCTGGAACTTTGTACAGGGAATCATGTTATTATTGTTACACGTGAACGTCCCACTACTGTCCCTCTCACAGGAGTGCTCTGAAAAATTCAAAGAAAATCAGTCGTTGTAATGGCGTTGTTTTGTCTGTATTCACACTCAGTATTATATCTCTTTACTACAGGGGCCAGTTTTGCTAAAAGGGCTTAGCCCGGATTTTGACTTAAAGTTGAGACTTTTTGAGACAAGTTTGCATTAGTACGTCAGACAATAGTTGAAGGACAGGGACGTTTTACAAGATGCCTACTACTGCCGGGTTTACCACCTGTATAGTGTAACTGGGCTATAAGTCTGTGGTCTTTGACTTGGTGGTTTGATAAAGTAGCAAATTCAAAGCTTCCACTCCCTCGATGACTTAACTTATTGCAAACATAGACTCAAATATGGTGTCCAAAATTTTCTCTCCACTTCAAAATTTGAAATGGCTGAAAATAAAGTATAAATATATATATATATATATATATATATATAGAACACCCTTCATTTTTCATATGATCAGATGAGTCAAACAAAGGATATATTTCATCAGTAACATATTTTAAGTAAATATAAAGGGTTATATGACACAGAAAACCACTGTGGTTATTTAATAAAGCAGTCTACGCTTGGTCTTAGCTAGGCCCTCTCTTGTGAAGGCCATTTAAGTCCAAGAACCAGCCAAAACAAAAGGCTCAGCTTATTTAGTTTCTTATGTGGAAAATGACTCAGTGACTCACACCTTGGACTCAATGACTCATACACTACGAACTCAGTGAGTCACACATCACTGACTCAATAACTCACATCAATGACTCAATGACTCACAAATGACCAACTCAGTCATACATCCCTAACTCAGTGACTCACACACCACTGACTCAGTGGCTGTCACCACTGGGTCAGTGACTTACCAACGTTGACTAAATGACTCAAACACACCACTGACTCAATGACTCACACTGCTGACTCAGTGGATCGCACACCACAAATTCACTGACTCATTGACTCACGTTCATCGCTGTTGTCCCCACAATCATCGGTGCCATCCTTCCACTTGGAGCACGACACTCCGGGGGTACCATTGTCACAGGGGAAATCCCCACTGGGAGTGGTCTGACAGGCGTGCACTACAACACATGTATAAAAACTTAGTCACTTCCTTCTCGGATTAATTATTAAAGGGTTAAACATAACACAGCCCTGCATATATTGCACAGGTCACTTAATAATTGATACCATGGACGGACACAAAGATAAACAGACCTGAAGATACACAATCTTCAACAATTTCCAAATATAATCGGTGTGAACAACAAAATTGCTCAAACTAAACAACACTATATGCTTAAACAAAGCTTATCAAGCCATTTGTTATTTATTTGGTGCAACTGAATTATTCAAACCATTAAGATAAGGCAAACTCTGAAGACCGTTTATCTTCGTGTTCAGTTTACCTTTGTGTCCCAACCGTGTAGTGTCGACTTCTTCTTAATCACAACAATATCAAAGATAATGATTTCCCTCTAAAATCTCATCCATAATTTTGATTTCACAGAAGTTTTCTTTATTACACCAGGTTATTATGTTTATGGGTATGTTCGTTTGTTTGTGTTTGTGAATAACTCCAAAACTAAGGAATGGATCTCACTGAATTGTGTTGTTTGTTTGTTTTTTTTTGTTTTTTTTTTTTGGGGGGGGGGGTGTGGGTAAAACCTGACCAAGGGAAGAAGTGATTACATTTTGGGAAAGATCCGAATCATATACTCTGGATACAAAAAGAAAATCCCAAATTTTTAATGATCCAGTATTTCAAAGCATTTTCAATGACTTTGGGTTTCTGGTTGACAGTACTCCAAAAGTTATGAGCAGATCTTCATGAAATTTTGTATGTGGGTAGGACTTGGCTAAAAGGAAGAAGTAATTACATTTTGAGAAAACTCTGATTCACACAAAAAAAATACTTGATTCAATTTGGGAAACACAAAAAATACATAATTTAATTTGGGAAACACCAAAAATACATTATTTAATTGGAAAAAACAAAAAAATACATCATTTAATTTTGAAAGGACAAAAAAAACATGATTTAAATTGGGAAACACAAAAAATATATGATATATTTTGGGAAACACAAAAAATACATCATTTAATTTGGGAAACACAAAAAAATACATAATTTAATTTTGAAAACACAAAAAATACATGATTTAATTTGGGAAACACAAAAAATACATGACTTAATTTGGGAAACAAACAATACATAATTTAATTTGGGAATCACAAAAAATACATGATTTAATTTGGGAAACATGTCCTAGTAGATTGCTGCTAACTTTGTCCCCAAAGTCTGTCATTTTTTTTCTTATGTACAAAGTCGTTCCCCAAATGGGGTCATGGGAAAGAAATCACCGGATTAGAACTGGGCCCGAATTCTACAGCAATACTTAGATAAGGAGTCTTTAGATCTAAATCTGGGACTGTTTTCTCACTTAAGTTTTCTTGGACTTTATAGACACGAAATAAAATTTAGGAATGTTCAGCTTCATAATTTCTTACTTGAAATCTAAGAAAAACTTAAAATCTAAGTTAGAAATGGTCAAAGTACTGTTGTAGAACATGGCCTCTGGTCACGTCAGCCAATAGTGACACCCCCCCCCCCCCCCCCCCCCTTCCCTCCAAGTTTCACGTTATAATTGCAAGCAATACACAATAGATTTTGACCAGTTGGGAAGGAACTTTTAAATAAATATGAAAAGTTCTATGTCTGTTTCAACTCCCACAAGTGACAGACAAATGCTGAGGACCTGTCCCAATATGACCCTGGCTGTTGAACTGCACGTAAAACTCCCAACTTTTGACTTTAAAATAAATAAAGAATAAAGCCCTCATACGGAACACCTTGGTGAGTTATTATTGTTGCCAATGGCTTAATAAACAAAATAATGCACTCGTACAAAACACTTTGATTAGCTTATCGTGTCACTAATGCTAGAAATAAAAACTATTTTCCCAGATCAATGTGAAACACTATGCAATTTTCTTGCAAACTGACAGAAAAAAAAAACAGATTTGCGTGAATAGATTTTCAGAAGAGGAAGGAACTTGAATGATTTCTATTGAAACAAAAGTCTATTCAAGAGTATTTTTTTTGTTTTGGTATAGAAGCACTGCAAGGGTGCCCAGATAAATACTGGCACTGTTTCTGATGCGTCATTTAATTGTCATTCCCAGAACTTTATAAATAAATAAATTTGAAAAAAATAAAATAATTCCAAGATTTTATGAAACTGCGGAATAAAACGCAAAATAAAATGTCTTTAGAATGTGTCACTTAATAGTTTTTTTTTAATCAATAAATTTAAATTCGTTCACAGTTAACAAGATACATTGAAGCATGAATATTAAATGGCATACTAGCAATATTAATGGTTTCCATATGGTAATATTAATGACGTATATTGTCACTCGGAACAAGATGTAATTGAGAATATTTTATTAACAGTTCATTTAGTTTACGTTCAAACTGGGCTTGCAAATGATTTCTGCGAATTTAATATGTAAATTTTATTTTAAAAGCTTAAACATTTCTACAAATCAGACAAAATGCTTTTTGCCAAACTGATTATCCGTAGAGGCCACAAACTATTAAATGCATTTGCAATTTTAAATTAATGCACACGTTGGGAATTTGCTGGGGTTTTAAAAAATAAAATTGGCATGATCAACATTTGCTGATCCGCTGTAAATAATTACTTAATTGTTTACATATTTTGTTGTATGACATTGGTTCTAAAGTATTGAAGTTTTGTGTCTGTTTAAATTCCTATTGGCTGGGCACTCCAACAATTATTTCCATGCAGTAAATAACCAAGATAAGACATTTCACTAGAGCATGTAAAATTCTGATTTCAAAGATTCTAGTTCATAAGACAACACTAAAGACAAAACTTTGGTATGAAAACGAAAATCTTAATTTTATATTTTAGTCTCAATTTTATACGAAACTATAATTGTACTATAATTATAATTGTTTAATTACTGGAACCACATTTTGTCCTTAATCTATAAAATATTGGATCTTTTCTTCTCCAAAACAAACTTTGAGGTTCAATAGACAAGATCACGTCTTCATAACTCACAGATTTTCCAGTCCAGTGTTAAAAAGGCCCCATTTATCATCACCCATCAAGCTATCAATTCTGTCTGCTAATATTCTTTGAGCCCATAATCACCCAAGAAATTACCGTAAAACTGGAAAATTAAGCCGGGGAGACAAAATTCTACTACTGCTTATTAGAGTGGGAATTTTGAACTTTTCGCAATTGGTACTAAGAGATGAATGAAGTTAATTAAAGATTCAAAGTCAAGCCAATTAGGAATATTAAAATAAAATTATGATTTGTAAAATACTTGTTGATTTTTCCAGTACCAATCTAAGACAATTGGCTTTTTTTTATTACTTTGTACACTAAATAGAAAAAAACAACTGTAATAGATTCAAATTTAATTATGTCCTGTTTATTACGCAGCTAAGCTCACCTGGACCGGTTTCTTTATCTTAAAAGTTACTGGAGTTACTAAACAAGTAAGGTTTAGGCAAAAAACTGATGGGTAAAAAATATTGATGGGCAAAGTTCTATTCCTGAAAAATTGGTGATGGGCATTCTTCCCGATTGGTATTCTTCCAGATGGGGATTCTTCCATGCACCGATTATAGTAGAACCCGCAAGGGCACTCTGACTGTTTAGCTAGCATAACATTTTGGGTCAAAAGTACTTTTACATGTTGGACTTGGACATATAAGTGTTTCCATGAAAAGAAATTTCCCCCCTAATTTGCATAAAACATAAATGTAATTTGCAAAAACTAGCGCCATTAACAATTTGGAGTATATCAGAATTTCTTATTGACACAAGCGTCTCAAATTGCCACAGGACCAATCACTATACAGATTAGAAATCTTTATTTTCTGTATCATGGATGCTGATTGGCTGTAGAACATTTTTATTGTTTATTTTTGTGTCAAATTACCAATGGTCACTTTCTGTTTGGGATATTTAATACAGATTCAGTGGAAATTCATTGAAACTTTCCAAATTTATTGAGTAAAATTAATTACCGGTGAAATTTGCTAGTTTTACAGTATTCAATAGCTGATCAGGGATTTCTTAAAAACTAGCGCCATTAACAATTTGGAGTATATCAGAATTTCTTATTGACACAAGCGTCTCAAATTGCCACAGGACCAATCACTATACAGATTAGAAATCTTTATTTTCTGTATCATGGATGCTGATTGGCTGTAGAACATTTTTATTGTTTATTTTTGTGTCAAATTACCAATGGTCACTTTCTGTTTGGGATATTTAATACAGATTCAGTGGAAATTCATTGAAACTTTCCAAATTTATTGAGTAAAATTAATTACCGGTGAAATTTGCTAGTTTTACAGTATTCAATAGCTGATCAGGGATTTCTTTCTTTTGGGATTTGGGGGGGGAGCAAAAAGTGGCGACAAATGTGCCAGTCTTTGCGAACTGAAAACTCCAGCTGTAAAAACAGCCTCGTTCAATGAATGGGTATTAATCCACAGACTTCAGTCCAGTTATTGATGATATAACAAGATTCCATATTGCACAAAAGTTGTATATAAATTAATGTACAAAACACAAACTGATGATTTTTTCGGCAGATATGCGCAGTACTGTTAGGTTTATTTTCATGGAAAATATTTACACCACTAATAAAAGTAAATATTCCGGAATTCTGAAAAGAACAAAGCTTTCCCTTGGGATCTGTGTGAGCTAGTTCATATACAGTATCGAGAGGATTGCTTCTGCAAAGCTATGCAATTAAATACAGCTAATTAAAGTCCTAAATTTAACAGATTGAAGGTCATTGGGAGTCATTTATTCCTTTGTCAACTATAATGATAAAAAGTAAACATGATAACATTTACATAGCTCTACATAATTCTTATAGATATTACCTCTTAATACTCCAAGGGTGACATTTTTATACGAAAACTTCAAAGACATAGTATATGACATATTTATATTTATACTGTTTTATATACCAAAGATTACTTATTGACTCCACCAGGTTATGTTTTACAGTCGCTTTAGTTTGTTCGTCTATGTTCACGATGTCTCCAAAAGTAATTAGCGGTATCTTCATGAAATGTTTTTATGTGGGTCGGCCCTGAAAGAAGTGATTAAATTTTGGGAAACATCTGGGGCCGTAATACTTAGACTGTTCATAACTTAGATTCTAAGTTTTTCCCAAGCTTTTAATACCTTAGATCAGTATGGTATTCATCAACATTGACAACTCTAAGGTCACCTTAGACTTCTACCTAGATTTTAAGTTATCTGCAGAGCTACTTTAGATGAGAGAATGCTTTTCTAAATATACGATCATTGCAAATAATCTTGTGTTTTATTGATATTAAACTGTACAACATTAAAACAGTCACAGTACAAATTATAGGGGGTTTTCCTAACTTAGAATCTAAGTAATACTTAACAAAAATAGAGGTAGATGAATACGAAAGCTAAGTAATACTTTGGTAAGTAGAAAAGCATTCCTAACTTGGATCTAAGGTGACCTTAGCAAAGTATTGTTGAAAAATACGGCCCCGGATTGTATTCTGGATACAAAAACATCCCAAATTCTCCAGAGTCTCATTTTCAATGATTTGGGGATTGTGGGTGTAGATTATCTTCGTTAGGCTATCCCATTACGAGGGATATAAAAAAACAACAATCTGGGGGATACTCGGGTCCCTTGGCGGAGATCTGCACTCTAAGAGCGTTCTGTAATTGTTATTTATTTATTGGGGGATTTATCATGGCTTTCAACACACTGTACAGGTCATATCAACGACGGGTAGTTTTGTGGGCAGAGGAAACCAGTACATACAGTTGGTGTCAAGGTTCTGTACTGTAAACTGCTGACCATCGGTAGCAAATAACAACTTTCCCACAAAAGGTCCGGGTCTGAACCGCCGACCTCAGAGGTGGGAGGCGAGTGTGTTACCACTGTGCCTCCATGGCCCACTCTCTAGTTGTTTTATATATTCAAGTAAGATTATTGACTAAAGTTGTGTGTTTGTAAATATTTATGGTTTCCAAGAGAGATTGTGTTTGGTTAAAACGTTATCTTGCAAAAATAATGGACATTTATGTTAAAATAACTGAATCCTCATTTCCCCAAGACACGGGTTCTAACCCCTGTTATCCGTCCTTTCACATTGCAACGTTTAATCAAGATATTAATGGTCAACAGCTCTACTGTAGCAAAAAATGCTCCCAGCTGATTCCTCTGGTCAGCTAATCGTAAGATTCACCAGTCTTATTAAAATTTGATTGATTGATTGACTGATTGATTGATCGACTGACAGGAATTTAAACAATATAAAGGTCACATCATTAGCGGGGAGTTGAGGGGACTGGAGGAAACCAACCCATACCAGTTGGTGTCCAGATACTGCACTGGATGACCTTTGACTCTAACTGCCGACCAAACCCACCAGAAGATATGCCTGGTATTAAACTCAGGACAAGATAGGGGAGGGGCGAGTGTGGTGTTCCACCTCCCACCCCCACCTACCCACCCCTCTCCCACTACCCCCCCCCCCCCCCTTCCCCCAGTCCAATCACAGACACCTGACACAGAAAATATCTAGGGCCGAATTCCTTAACAATACTTTGCTAAGGTCACCTTAGATCCAAGTTGAGAATGGTTTTCTGCTTACCAAGGTATTTCTAAGATTTCATATTGATCAGCCTCTATTTTGTTAGGTATTACTTAGATTCTAAGTTAGGAAAACTCCATGTACTTTGTACTGTAACTGTAAACTTGGAAACCAGTACATCTAAGTTGGGAAGAGTCTTATTCTAGAATAATTCTTACATAAGGTGTCATTTTTTTTACTGAATCATCTGCTTTGGTGAAAAATGGCGAAAAAGCTCTTTTGCTTGAGGAAAAATGCTGTTTTTGATATTGTGTCACAGTTTAATATCAATAAAACACAAGATTTCCTGCAATAATTTATATTTTAAAAACATTCTATCCTCTAAGGTACATCCACAGATAACTTAAAATCTAAGTAGAGGTCTAAGGTGACCTTAGAGTTAGGAATATTGATGAATAGCATTTTGATCTAACTTAGTAAAAGCTTGAGAAACCAACTTAGAATCCAAGTTAGGAACAGTCTAAGTATTGTGGAAAAATACGGCCTCAGAAGGAGAGTCACATAAGCTCATTTCCAGTCATAAATGTCTTTTTGTTCAGCTTTCAAAAGATATACTGCACATATTATTATTGAAGGCCTTTCTTCACTCTTACAAGATTTGCCTTTCATTTCAAAACACTCACTAACTCAGTGACTGGGTTTGCCTTTCAAAGCGTGAAAAGGAAGTCTTTTTATGGGTGGCGTATCTAATTAACTCACTTTTGAATAGTGGGGAGGAGGGGGGGGGGGGTCGGGATGTATGAACTGGGGTATGTTTGATGTCATACGGGGGGGATTTGTATCCTATATTTCCAATGTCAATTAAACCGGCTTAATCCTGATTAGAGTCTCATCAACTTGTTACTTAAAGACCACACTTCTGTACTTAGGAATTTATATGACAAAGAGGTGATAAGCCAATAATAATAATAATAATGTCTTTTCAAGAATTAGATAAAATTCTACCGCGTAACTACTAGTTAATATCTGAATAGAATTTGACAGTGGCTCCGTAATTTGGCAAACAGGAACGGTTAGTTTGCGTAATTTGGCTTGAATTGTGTTTGATTTAATGTATGAATTGTAGATAGACTTTTAAAACAATCAACTAAGTAACCTTTATAGTGTTTTTTTTTTCTTTTATTTTGTAGCAAAGGGCGATAATCTAATTTCTACACTAAATCGACGACCTTAATTGGCACATTACCAATAAGCATACAAATTTGTTAACTTTACACCTAAACAGGTTCAGGCTTCCACATTTGTGGTCATCTTTCCAGTTTTAACGTAAAACCTTAACAATCTTAATAGCTCAACTGCTATCTTCTTAACTATATCTAACCATTGTTAACTAGAACTTAACAATTACTGTACATTCAAGGCCAAGACTCGGTTTTACAGTCACTTATTACTCTGCATTTTTTTATTTTTTTTTTTTTGCAAAGTATGTTACTCAGTCTATTTGCTTGTTTGTTTACAACATAACTCATAAACTACTGCACGGATTGCTCTGAAATTTCCAGGGAGCATCAGAACTGTTACAAGCAGTAACTGATTCAAATTTGGGCATGATTGGCTCAATATCCTTGATTCTGGAGCGATTTCTTTTTACCCAAATCGCCCGCGTTAGCGCCCATGGGTCAATTTGGGTGAAAAATGAGATCATCCAGTTAAATGCACTGTAAGCAGACCAGTGGTTCCCAAACACAGTAAGTCGATTTTTGCAAAGTATGCAGTTGGCTTGCCTTAGAGCCCCCTTGTTTGCAATGTTATATGTAAATAGTTTACCTTCCTTTTCTAGTAGGTATATTGTTAAACTCTTGTAAATAATTGGATATTATTTTTTTTTCTTTTAGCATGTCAAAGACTGCAACATGTTGTCCATTTATAATTCTCGTAGCAACCACCATCATTAACTATTACTTTACGAAAGTGACCCATTGGGGCTGGGCAATTGTTTACTGTTTTATTTGATTATTGTTTACTTGTATATGCATGTTCACTATAATAAATAAATAATTAAATAAATATAATAAAATATAACATTTTCTGAAGATAGATGTTTGTAGCAGGTTCGAGACATCAATTTCTCTGTGCCTAGCCCTTAGTATACTCTGCTCAATTCTTGAAGTATTATTTTGTTAATAGCAAGTACGATGGCATTAATTCAAATACAGGGTCGAATATTGATCCACCTCTTACCCAACCACCCATCCCCAACCAAACACATACACATACAATAACTGTTGTATAATAATTCAATTAATTCAACTTTGATCTTTGACAAAATCAAACTTGTAGTTTCATGCGCATTAAGTCACATCAAGGCGGGTTTCTTGGTCAACCCAAAAGCGTTGTCAACATCACCATCACAAAAACCTCCTTAAGATAAAGGTCATCTTAAATTTCTCCCTCCTTTAAAAAAATCTCAGTTCACAAAGCCCCCTTCCTTAAAGGAGACCTTGAAAACTCCCTTAAATTTCAAGGAAGCTAAGGACCTACCTTAAATTTAAGGAAGTGTCCTTCAAGGAATGTTTAATAAATTTAAAGAACATAACAACATTTGCTCCCTCCTTAAGTTTCAAGGACCTTTGATAAGGAGAGGCTTTGTGAAACTTAACTTTAACGCGGCCTTCCCAAAGGAATGAAAAAAATGACCTTCCTTTACTAAAGGCGGTCCTTTCCAAAGGAGGCTCTGTGAAACCAGCCACTGAGTTAGAACCCGCGTCCACAATGCCAAGAGACGAGTGATTAAATCCTCTAAACTCTCTTGCTAAACACATTCTGTTATTTGGACTTTGGAAATCAGTCTTGAATAAATCTCACTTCAATCACCGTTACAGAGCTGGGCATTAATTCAAACTTTTCCATTCTCTGGACCCAAAACTAGTCCTTTATTGATCTAAGTGGGATGCAAACTTAATTTGCAAAATATAAAATAAATTTGTTTTTAAGTTATACGAATTCAACCGGGTTTTGTATAAGGCACTCACTTTGAATGTGGTACAAGTGAGTCACTTTGAAAGTACATCCATCAATTTACGGCAATTTTATCTCATGGCAGCCGCAAAACTCCTTTAACTTTAACCTTTGACGCGTAATTAATGTGGTAACTCTCTAAATCTGCGTAATTCTTCAAACAACCCATTGAGGCAGTTAAAAGTTTCTTTTCTAACATTTAGCAGGTCTCTTATAAACTTTAAATTTAACTGCGAATATATTATAAAATGACGTATTCTGATTTGTTTGTCACTATAATTATTTATATATTCAATCTTAAATATTCTTATATATTATATATATATATATATTAAATAATATTAAATATCTTAAATTAATATTAAATATCTTATATAAATATCAACATTATAAATGTACTAACTGTATATATAAAATAACAGAACTTTATTTTATGATATTAAATATTTACAAGTCAGATAGCTTTATGTCCTCTTTGAGGTATATAAAAAAGACCAAATCCTTTCCACCCTGGGAATTTAGAGACTACTGAGTGGGTTTTAAAGCCAAATTCTGGTCATATAAAAAAGATCTGCGTGCTCAAGGCACTCAAACTTACCTTGGCCCTCGGCTATTGAACAGACAGCCGCCAGAAGGAGGGCCACACACCACATTGTGCCTTTCATCCTCTGTTTGTCTGTAAGTCCGTTGGCTAGTCCGTGTGTATGGCTATATGTGTCCTTCTGGCTAAAAGTCTTGTTTAATCAAAAGTGGTGTTTTCATGCGAAAACCCTCCCACAAACTAATTTGTGTGGTTTTTTTCCGTCGAAAGCTTCTCCTAAATGTTTTTTTCCTGTGTGTTCCCCCTATATTTGTGTGTGTGTCTCTCTGAACCTTCTGATCACCAAGGAGGTATTCTGGCAAATCTCGCGAGACTTCCCCTGACAGCGAATTTTTACGTAATACACAGAGACACTGGCTGGAGAGAGAGAGCTAGCTAATGTATATATCTGTCTCTGAGCCAAAGGAAATCCAATCAAAAGCCTAATTGATCCGGGATATAAAAAGGGGGTCCCAAACTGAATCAAGAGATATATAGTAATACCTCACAGAGGTTTTCAGCTCACAGACACATTAGAATAACTTAGGACACAAAGATAATCCCTTAATCTGTGCCAGTCTACCAAATCTCTCCCCCCCCCCCCCACTAGCCCCCTCTTTAATCCAATGCAATAATAGCATAAAGACTATACTGCATTATATAGGACAGGTGGAGCTTTGTATTAAGAGATATACATACATACATGTACATACAAAATGGGTTTAGAAGTCTCTTACTTTGCAAGTTACTATAATCAATGGGCAATGACTAACAACAGTTGGGGTGAATGTATGAGGGATAATCCGCTTATTCGTGATCACCAAATGCTGTCAATAAAAAAACCAAGCCTTCTGTTGGCGTGCTTGAATTATTTGGGCAAAGATCTTGCAATCCTGCATTAAAATCCTCTATTATGACAATACTGTCAAATATACTGGGGGTATTTGGGGGGTTTATATCTTTTGCATACTCAGCAAATATAACTCTTTATATCCTATGTGTTAAAATCCCCTATTATCACAATAATGTCAAAAGTT
Source organism: Sabellastarte sp. h YS-2021 (assembly GCA_964017235.1). NCBI lineage: Eukaryota > Metazoa > Annelida > Polychaeta > Sabellida > Sabellidae > Sabellastarte > Sabellastarte sp. h YS-2021. The sequence continues at coordinate 29,615,061 of OZ024940.1, forward strand.
TATGGGGGTATTTGGGGAGTTATATTTTGCAGGTTTAGTAAGTATCCCTTCACATTCGGACACGTTTTTCCTATAGCCAAAGAGTCTGAAAGCCTAATAGAACTTGTTACTATTCTTGTACATATACATTTAACCCTGGCCAGGTTGGGTTTTTTGGGTGTGTGTCCGTCTGTCTGTCCGTTTTTGCAATCTGCCACTGTGGCCCAGTGGGGAGCACACTCACCTAGGAACACAGAGGACGTGGGTTCAAACCCAGGTACAGGCAAATACATAGTGGCTTAGATGACCACTTAAAATGGCGGTCCTCTGTCATTGAGTCATATCTCCAGTGGCAGGTTAAAGAACCTCAGGGACATTGACAGAGACTCTGTCTTTCAGTTAAGGGGGAATGTCAGTCACTAGAGTATTTGGGCTGTACTTGTGTAGTCAGGATGGGTCAAAGAGTCAGCTTGAGTCCTGTAGTACAAGGGGATATTGAGCTGAATGTAAATAATAATCACCCCAAAACTAATTTATTATTATTATTTGGGTAGAGCCTGGCCAAAGAAATGATTAATTTTGGGGAATGTTGCTTTGGATACAAAAAAAAAAAAAATCTTGAATTGTGAGGGTTACTTGGGTGAAATTAAAATATAAGGACAATGGACTGCCTAGGCGGAGGTCTGTGATCTACGAGGCTCCTTTCTAGTCTGGGTATAAAAAATTGTTAATTTTATTTTTTTTTCTGTTTTATCACTGCAAAAATATACCACTTCTTTATAAAAAAACTTATATATGAATAAATAGAATTACAGGTTTAACGATAATGGGCCTAGCCAGGCTACTGGCGGAATGTTTATGGAGGTAGTTTGTTCACTACAATCATGTTGTCTTGTTAATGTTATTATGACAGTGTCTTGTGAATTATTTATAAACTAACGACAACACAATATGTCAGTGGTAAAAACAAACTTATATTGTAAATAGTTTACAAAACAATAGGTGATTCACTACAAGTTGTCGTGATCATAAATAAACAAAAAATAAATACTAATGATAAGCAAAATGATGACATTGCCAAAAATTACCTGAAAATCCTGTCTACAATTTTCAATGTTCAAAGTTTTGTATATATATATATATATATATTTCTTTATTTTTAGTTATAACAGTTACATGCAAATACAAATTGACAACAGTAAGGCAAAATATCAATGTTTGCCCAGCCCCATAGGGCTTACAAGTGACTTCAAACATATAATTACTAGGTACAGACGGACGTGATTTTCACTCAGATATCTATACACAATGAATGAGAAACAGATTAATAACAAATAAATAAAGCACAAGTTGATTTGCTTGCAATGGAATAATTATATTAAAAAAATTGACAGTCATGTAATTTTACCGCAAGATAACACTATTTCTTGATTATATTTTATCTTATATTCTAATTATTATACACATAACGTATCAATGATTTTTGCAACATGTAACACCATGATTGTGAATTTATATATATTGAATATAATATTTTGTATGCAGCTAGTTTTGTTACAATGGAATTTGACGAGATTGTAGTTGCAATATTGTACACTGTACTGTTAATGTTATCTATCAACGGCCCAGCAGTGAAGGATCAAAGAGCATTGACCAAGCCTACAAATGTGTCCCTCACTGACCCCCCCCCCCCCCCCCACACACACACACAAACTCTCACACATTAACACCCCAGATAGTCTATCTAATGTAATCTAATGTGGACTTTTATAGCGCTTAATCTCCGTCAATTGGCAAGACTCTAATGTGGGTGTTTCACCACACGACTAAGGCTCCCGATTAAGGGTTTTGGGGGTCGGTTGCAAAAATTTGCTTAGTCCCAGCCGTCCTGTAAGGGTCGGTTGTGGTCGGTTGAGGCCGTGTGAAAAATCAAACATGTTTGATATTTCTCCCGACCTCAACCGATTATTTTTTCCCACCATTAACAAAATGTCCAGTCCCAGGCTTCCTCAGGCCTCCTCAGACCAAATTTACACAGTCCTATGTTGTCCCAGGCCGCCTGCGACCCTTAATCCCCGACCCTTAGTCCCAGACCCTTAGTGCCTTAGTCCCAGGCCTCCTGCGACCCTTAGTCCCATTGCAAAACAAGAATCGGCCATCTCAGTCTGGGGAAGCCTGGGGACACCTCAGGACACCTTGCAGGGTCTTAGTGGGCTTAGTCCCAGGAGGCCTGAGGCGTCCTGGGACCCAGTCGGTTTGTCTACGACTAGAAAAATGGCTTAATCGGTTCTTAGTCCCAGACCAGTCTGGGGCCGCCTGGGGCCTCCTCAGGCCGATCTGAACTTAATCCCAGACTTTCAGTAGTCCCACCCATTTTACCTTTTTTGTCACAGACTGTCCACGATTAAGGGTCGGGGACAGGGTCGGGGCTTAGTCCTTTGGTGGAACAGGGGCATAAGGCGCAACAGAACATAAAACAAGGTAATTAACGTTAATCTAATGACATAGCCTGGTCATACCAAGGAGACACAGGGGTGACAGGGGAGGCTATGGCAGATAGGGATTTGCAAATGGGAAAGTTGGGAGCTATTTCCTGAAGGAGGCAATTGACGTTGCGTAGATCATCAGGGAGTTCAATTCCAGATCTTAGGAGCATCAAAAGCAACACTATGGCCAAAATGTCTGACTGCCACAATATAATAGTGTTTCATTTACATCACCGGACAAAAGCCCCATATTTTCATGACGAAAGGAATAAACCCCTCAAGATTCAGGGCACAGGCCCCCCTCTTTAATATCATAAGATGTAGTTCATCTCTGGGTTAAATCACAGGATAAAAGCCTCATAAAACCGGGACATAAGCCCCCCAATCAACATTCAGGCCCTTGAGACTACCAAGCTACCCTTCAATGAGCAGGCCATACCGTATAAAGCTCACTGAAATTCAGAACATGGAATACAAGCTCCCCCCCCCCCCCCCCCCCCCCCCCCACCACCACCACCACCACCACCCAGCTCCCTGCACTAACTGTTCAAGACCTAAACCAACTCAATACATAGCAGATAGGAAATAAGCCCCCCACCTTCCTCAATATGCACGACCATATACATAAGCCCATGTAAATACACAACCTAGGACACAAGCCCCCTTCAATACACAGGGCACAAGTTCAAAGCCCCGTCAACATACAGGATATAAAACAAAAGCTCCTCAATATACAGGATATGGGACAGAATATGGAATCTACAGGTCATAGAACCTGACAAGCCTCGTCAAAACAAATGTCATAGGACATTAGCCCCTGGATACGCAGAGCACAGGACATAAAGCCACCTCAATGCACAGAACATAAACCCATCAATACACAGCACATGGGTCTGTCAATATACAGGGTACAGGACACAAGGCCATCAATTTTCGGGACATAGGACAAAAGCCCATTAATATCCAGGGCATAGTACATAAACTCCTCAATTAGGGGGAGAATGGAGAGAAGGACCTCAATATTCAGGAAATAGGAGAGAAGCCTTCCAATATTCAGGGAATAGAGCAGTATCCCCTCAATATTCTGGCATAGAAACATTGGTCTGGCTTGTACACAGAGGGGATTTTGAAAAACCATTGAACATTGTGACAACTCCTAATGTCACAGGACCAGGTTTCCAGCGGGCTCGAACCCAAAGGCTCTCGCTCACGAGACCCACACTCTACCAGGTGAGCTATAAGGGAAATTTTATCACTTCTTGAGTTCTACACTAATACCATATGGCTAGGAGTTGCAGTAGTCTCCAGCCAACTACTCGTGGCATTTGCCAATGCAGCCCTTTGGATATTTGCCAGAATTACACCGTACTATAGCAAGGCATTATGGCAGTTCTAGCGGACTATTCATAATGGAATTGTCCAGTAGGGTCTGTGACATCTGCCAGAATAAGAACACAAGGAATAGAATTCTGTCTGGCCATGTATCACAATGTCTACTTGTTGCCCAGTCGTATATATTTATTTGGGTTTTAATGTCACTTTCAACACTGTACAGGTCATATCACGACGGGTAGTTTTATGGGCAGAGGAAATCAGTACATAAACTTAGTCAAGGTTCTGTATTGTAAACTGCCGACCATCGGTAAGCAACTACCAACTTTCCTCATATAAGGTCCAGGGTTGGAACCGCCGACCTCAGAGGTGGGCCCAGTCCTATATGCCCGGATAATAAGATACACTAAGGATTTTCAGCAGAATAGGAGACTACTGTTCATAGCATTAGTCACCTGTACTGTAGTTTTGATAGAGTGAAACTTGCTTAATATGCAGAGATGGAGTGAAGATTTTACCATACTGGTAAACACTATTAGCAGTTTTCATGCTCAAACAAACCCAGATCTGTAATTTATTTGTTGACAAAATATAATTAAGAAAAGTGGGTGGAAAAAATGATTTCAAACAGTTTCACATTTTTTTGACTCATACTAATAACTTCAGTTTTATTTGTATTGAGGAAGTTATATTTCACAAGGCTTTGAGAAAAGGACAGAAGAATGGAAATGAATGATTGGATATTTGGCAGTGAGCCTTTCCACTGTTAGGCTATTTGTATTGCTTTAATTTTAGTTAAGTGCAAAAAACCTTGTTTGCACTGCTCCGCTATGCTGGCCTTATTGTGTTACATACTAGCCAAAGACATTAAACTTGTCTGGATCAATGCATTTCATGGTTTAGTAGTATCCAAGAGGTTTTATAAGCCAGGAGTCGTATTTTGGACACGTTCGACACAACACATAGTGGATTATTTTAAGTGTTTGAAATAGTTGTGTCCTATTGAAAGCTGTAATAAAATGTACAGACAGGAGGGATGAGGGGGGTGTGGGGTGGAAGGGCCATACACACGGCGGGTCATTTTTAAACATGCATCACCAAGATATGAAACCTCTCTGCAGAGTGATAACTTTATTTATTTGGATTTTAACGTCACTTTTGACACTGTATATAGGTCATATAAAGACATGTAGTTTTGTGGGCAGAGGAAACCAGTACATACAGTTGGTCAAGGTTCTGTACTGCAAACTGATGACCCTCGGTAAGCAACTATCAACTTTCCCACATACGGTCAGGGGTTTGAACCGCCAACCTCAGGGGTGGGAGGAGAGTGTTACCACTGCGCCACCGTGGTCCCTACAGAGTGATGACAAAAGGTCATGAAATACAACTAAAACAAGAGTTGTTATCACTGCAATAGTGTGAACATGCCTTTACAATTTGCCTCAAATTTGACAAGAATACCACTTGTGCAACATGCTTGACATTTTCATTCAAGCAGAGAAATGTTTTTAGACAAAAAAGCTTGAACAGAATTCAGGCTGATATACACTATTAATAACGTGCACTGATTCACCAGTTAAATATTTAACTTGTGCACGGATAGTTTAACCTTTATTTTACACTGGTAAATACTTTCTTTCTTATTATTAGCTGTAATCCAATTTGTGGGTATTTCACTGCAGGCCCTTTAAACCAGGAACATAGATTTGCTTTTTATAGGAGACCACTAGTGTTTGCTGCATTATGTGAAACAGAAAAAGTGGATTGTGTCCACAGGGTGAAAGTTGGGTTGAATGCTTTCTGCCATAACTGGAATACACAACCCATATTACCCTGGCGCCGCCTCCACCCCCAGGAGAGGGGGGGGATGTTTGAACTTGGGGCTTTATGTCTTGTTCAACAGCCAGGGTCATATTGGGACAGGTCCTCAGCATTTGTCACTTGTGGGGGTTGAACCCTCACACAGAGGTGACGGCCTGTGATTAGATGCCAAACTTGCCGACCCACTAGGCAACTGGGCACCTCGAGAGGGGGCTGTGTGTAATGTAATCATGTCCAGAATCATGTGGATATAACGTGAGAAACTATGTCAAATCTGGATCATATTCTCACACCAGGTGGCACTTGTCCATGGTTCAGTCTTACTCAGATGGTTAGGATCCGTGTGTCAAGACTTCAAACCAGAATGGTTTGCAAAAGCAGACGAGACACTATGGGCGAAAGGTTTCTTGGAAGCAGCGAGCCTTTAGCCTGCTCTTTATTGATGATAGGGTGGGAGCAGACCTTACATCCAGTTGAAATCTGTTCCAAAGTCTGTGTCAGTCATTGGCAGAATATCAATGAAAAAGAATTTTAGACTTATGGATCCAATTACAGGCTGAAACGTCTAGGCATTTCTTAAGAGCCACATCAACTCTGGTATTAACTGAAAGACTGTACTAATTCATATGTGCATGGAAGTAGTGCACTGTACTAATTCATATGTGCATGGAAGTAGTCCAGTAGGCCTGAATCCGGGTATAGAGGAATGGCCTGCAGCCTAGACAGCAGCTTCTGTGTTTGACAGGGAGCCAGTGGGACTTCAATACCTAAACATGCAGGTCCTCTTGCATGTACCTGTGATAACTTGTGCTAAATGATTTTGCAGATACTGCAATCTTCTCAGGTTCCCCTTTGACGAGCCACATTATTAAGGGTTACAGTTGTCCAGTCTGCTACTGAAAACCGCAATTGCAGAAGACTGCCACTAGATATATGGATTTAAATTTGGAAATACTGAATCCCAAACTTTGTAAATCAGTGTGGCAATGTCAAAGGCAACATCGTGCTTACAGTGAGCCTTTGAATCGATCTGAAGCCAGGCATGATATGTAAAATTCTTGTTGCCATAGACCATATGTAGTGGGTTATTTTGTATACACTAAAACTTATGAAGGTTGTTCTTGGACAAGCTACGGTAGAGGGAGTTGCAGTAGTCAAGTCTGCAGCTAGTGAGTCCATTTGCCATTCATACAGCTATAAACTTTGTCAGATGGAATCTGATCCTCTTCGGATGCCTTAGGCTTGCTAAGCAAGATCTCCACACTGCTTGAACTTGATCGGTCACTTAAATTTGCAAATTTAACAAGTAAATTAAAGTTTTTATAATAACGCACACAATGACAATTGCTAAACCAGTCAGCGCAGACTGGCCTACCAAACGTCAGAAAAATTCTGTTTCCACTGGCAGGAAAAATTCTGTTTCCTTCCTGTCCAGACAGTCATAACATCTTTTTCGTTGTCTAAACCTTTTTAAACCCCTAGCAAACTGATAACGCGGTCGGTTGGGAGGGCCTCACCTGTCCATTGGGTAGGGTATTAACTTGTAAAAATTTAATTTACTTATTAAATTTGCAATTGTATTGCGTTAATACATTCTACCCAAAGGACAAATGGTAGAATAACTACCGCTTGGTAGACGGATCAGTTACCAGAGACTGCAAGCGAACTAAAAAAATAACGCAACAGTGGAGACTCCAGTCAGTCCCATAGGTCGATTGCCGGTGTTGAGGTTGATGCCGGCATACCAACGTTGCCCCCCCCCCCCCATTTGTAACAGACCTGCTCTGAGGTAGGGGAAGAGAGATACGAGTTCAGTCCCTGGCAATAAACCTCCTGAAGGAAGCGTGTCAAGAGTTTTTTGTATATACACATATTTACAAATCTCCCCTGCTACTGGTGGATCTGCTGAGCAGCCACTACCTGGCCCAGATGGAACAGCTCTGAATCAGCCCAAGCCACACCCTTCAGATAAAATTGTGTGGTGTTATAGTACTTCCAATGGTAGGTTGACAAATGCCGAGGAGGCGAGGGCCTCCTGATTGGAGAGCTCATAGCATAGGATCACTGTTTGATCCATGATGAGATAGTGGAAGGGGATATGTCTTTGTTGAAACGTTTCTTGAACAAGCCAATACCAGCTCCTTGTTCTGCCTGAGGTCTGAGGTCCTAGCCAAGTAGCAGCTATAGTAGCTGACCTATAACCATCAATGGTACTTGGCTGCAACTTCCTGTCCTGAAAAGGATACAGCAGGAAGTTGGCTATGAACTTTATAGGTGTTGCCTTAAAGTCACCCGATTACTGAGGCACCTCATAGACTGATCTAGCCTAGCTCTTTGATAGTTGAGGCTCTAGGAGCCAAGTATGCAGATTTAGGTTTGACAGATTCCTGTGAGAAGTCCGATTTAAAGGCTGTGTGAGCAGGTTGGGCAGGTACAAGGGGATCTGGTTTGACATGGCCACCACATCCCAGAACCAGGCCATCCTGGAGCCATCAGAATGATTCTACTGCACTGGTAGTCCTGCAGCTTCTCCACCACTTTGCCTACGATGGCTATAGGGGTCTTGGATCTCTTTTAGGGCCAAGATCTCTTTTAGTTTTGACTTCTGGAAGGGACCATGTTCCCCTTGCAGTGTGTTCCCCTAAGTGAGCGCCCATCCTTCTTTTGATGCATCTGTAAAAATTTGCAGAGATGACTGAGGGGGCTGTAATGGCTGACCTTGAAGAACATTTCCTTCCAGAAGCCACCATTTTAAGCGAGTGACCTTGGTATGGGGATCACCTTTTCTAGGGATTCCGGTACCCTCCCGTTGTTTTTTGAGTGCCACTGAATAGGTCTCATGTTGCGCCGACCTAAGTGGACTTGCTGTTCTGTGGCTGTCAATAACCCTATTAGAGACATCAGTTGCCAGACTGGAGAGGTCGGTCCAGAAAGCAGATCCTGTATCTTTGCAGTTAAGATCTGCTAGCACTCTAGGGTTAGTCTGACCTTACCCTCTTTCATGTCAAACTGGTAGCCGACAAAGTCAAAGACTTGTTTTGGGTCCAGTTCTGATTTCTCCATGTGTGAACAACAAACCCAACTCCTGACAAATGGCTAGTAGACTGTGTATGCTGGAGACAGGCTTGGTAGGGTCTGGCTCTGACCAACCAGTCATCTAGGTACTGGTGGATTCTTATACCCTTTTGTAATGCGATCAGTTTGACCTCCTTCGCCACCACTGTGAACTCCATGGGAGCTGTGGATGGACCAAATGGTAGTGCTTTGAATTAGGACTGACCCTGGATGTGAAAACGCAGGTATTTCTTGGAGTGGTATGGAATGGGTATGTGGAAGTAGGCATCCTTGAAATCTATTAACATTACCCACTCCCCCGCCTGGAGGGAGGTTCTTATTGTTTCCGGTGTCTTCATTTCTCTGCCTTGAGGAATTGGTTTAAGTTGCTGAGGTCCAGAATGGGTCTACACCAATCGTTGGACTTTGGTACCAAAATAGCTGAACTGGTGCAGTCTTGCCCCTACAGGTAGATCTTGAGCAACAGCTGGAACATTTGTTACAGGTTGGACAAAACTCAAGTGACTGACACAGGACTGACACATATTTTATTATCTGATGTTGACCATTATTATTGGAGTCTTTCTTTTGTGGCTGCCCTTTTACAATATATGCGTGATTTACAACAACTGAGTATACATTTAAAGTCTGTTCTGTCTGACCAGATTTTATTATCTCTCTCTTAAAAAAATCAAAGTCTGTTGTTAATGACCAGCATTGACAGTCTCTTTGCTCAAGGGCAGTCCTTGTGCAATAACGGTCATTTATTCGACGACTGACCCTTGGCCAGTTGGAATGAGTAGATGCAGGACTTGCCCTTTGTCTTATGGCTGTAATATCCAATGGTTTTCTGGACTTACTATCCTTTGACGTTTCAGGCATGTTGTTAGGGTGATAACCCTTTTGGCTAGAGGAACTAGAGTGGCCTTTACTTTTGTGCTGGGTGATCTCCTCCTCTGCCTTCTTCAAGATATGGTGTGGAAAAAAACGTGGCCAAGTGGATGGGACCCTGGGGCAGGGCAGCCAGAGTGTCCTCCTTGATCCCTGACTTGACATAGGCCAAGTAAGCGTCCCTCCTAATCAAAGTCAAATTAGCCATGTTTATGAAAAAAACTCAGAGATGTTCCATGGTCTTGGCCATGCACTGACTGATGCTGGAGATAAAGTTCAGTAGATACTGAAGCTCATCAGCCCATCTTCTCTGATGACTTTCCTTCCACTGTTCAGCCTGAATCACCCTCAGTTGTGTCTGGACGCTTTGCTAGACCTTGCCGAGACATCTACTAAAGCTGGCCACTTGATTACATATGTATGTCAATTCGCAAGCCGACTTCTCCCACCTTCTGAATGTCTCTTTTCCAATAGAATGCAATGCTGGTGCATGGATGGACAGACCGGACAACCTGGCAATCCTACTGTAGCTACTCTTTAACCAGGCCGATGCATTGCCCCAAGAAGAAACTGAGTCTGAAGCCTTGTCCTTACTGAGATGAAGCCCATATAACTTGCTCTGTGACTTCCTGACCTTAACAAACTGGTCCTTCTGTAGCCCCCCCCCCCCCCCCCCCCCCCTTCTGATGCTCTTGATGGATAGCCTTCCATCAAGGTCAGATTGAGCTTTTCCATATTTTTACATAGCCAGTTGTCGGTAGGTTGACATTAATCTTCCATAATGGCTGTTGTTTGGGTGCTGCAAAGGGGTTGTCATCAGCACTAGAAGAGGAATTGCCCACCTCCAGGATATGTTTCCAACCCATGAAAGACCGGATTCCACACATTGTCTCATGATATGACGGGGTCAGGGGTCAGTAGCTGTGAGACCTTGTTCCAGGTTGTACAGTTCTCCCACTTCATCCTGGCCAGTAGTAAGATCTCGGTGGGTGGGTTCAGTATCCGACTCAGTGTCCATGTCCGCTTGGTATATCTTGCTTGGTAGACTGCAGACCAGAGGTGCTGGGCACCTGTCGCTGTGATGCCGGTGCTGGGCCAGTCAGTTGACAGGTGATGTTCAGGAGGTAGGTCACCCTGTTGATCTTGGTCACTAACTGCAGGTCGGTCGACCAGCTGGGTCGGTGCATGAAAGGGTTCGGTAGACTTCAGTGTGCTGGCTTGTGGAGTTCTTGGCTGGACTTCTCTAGACTGGACTTTGAAATAAGTAATGCATTCAGTCTACTGAAACGTTCAGACCATTTCTGGTCCAAAGCCTCTAAGTTGCTGTTGGTCGAAGATTTGGTAGATTTGACCAGGGTAGAATATCTCTTCTTGATTCCTTTTTAGGTGTTTTCTTGGCTTCTTTGGCAACCCCTATAACAGAGACGAAGCTAGGGTCTAGTAAGTACTAGAGTCATCTTCGTTCCTGTCTGGCCTATCAGACTTTCAATTTTCTGTTCACATCTTTCTTTTATGAAAAAAGAGAGTGTTGAAAGGTGTAACTTCTACTCCATGGTCAGAATATTGCAGTGAGGGCAATCTTCTTTGTTAACACAGGTATCACTGCCTTTGGACTTCTCATGACACCTCACACAGTGAGCATGCTTGTCAAAAGCCACCATTAAATGGCCACAAGCTCCCCCTCTCTGACAAGGTGAAGCCATAATGAAGACAAAATTCACTAGGTGTAGTAGATAATAAAGTTCAAATTCATGAATATTTGTAGATTTCTTCATCAACTTCTGAGAACTTCTCAAAAATCCGTCTGCACGGTAGATGTGCCAAACAAAAAAGATGCTATGACATCATGCTGTAAGTATGATGTGCCACCTGGCAAATGCACAGTACTGGACCAACCTGCAGGTGGTTACACAGGACAACTTTTTCTGTCGTTTGGTGGGCTGGTCTGCACCGACCGGATTAGCAATTGTCCATTGGGTAGGATGTATTGACTAAATACCAAAAAAACTAGAAAAATGTTTCTGCTGACCAAAACGAAGCGGCCCTGATGAAAAAGAAGTCATCCATAATAGACGTCAACCTATGCATCATAAGCAATAGAAACTGTGAACTTTATTGCATTGTGTATGTTACTTGTCCCTATTTTCATGTTTAATAGGTGTGCATAATTAAACTGAGGTCAGCCGAACAATACAATAGCTGGAGATTAAAAACTCCATAATTTCACTGCAAGCTGGCCATAACTTCATTCATATTGGGATTTTAAGGTGACCATAAAATAAGAATGTCCCTTTCTCATCCTTTATAAGTGCATAAAGTTTAGCTCAGGTCAGTTGAACAATAAGATAGCTGGAGGATGAAACTTCCTTTTTTCACTGTAAGGTGACCATAACTTCATTCATATTATGACTTTAAGGTGACCATAATATGAGAATGTCCCTTCAATATCAATATATGTTAGATATGGAAAAAGAAAGGGGCCAGACAGCTTTGTTCAAATGTTATGACTTTAGGGGGGGGCGAAATTATATTAACAGTTTAAGGTCACCATAAAGTCAGGATAACCCTTTGGTTTGCCATCCTTTATAGGTGTGCACAATTTAACTGAGGTTAGTCGAAGAATAAGATACTTGGAGGCTGAAAACCCCCTTATTTCACTTTAAGGTGGCTACAAGTGCATTCATACTGAGAGTTTAAGGTGACCATAAGTATTATTTTTATCTAGTTTAATACCAGAGATAATTTAGATATAAAAAATGGAAAAAGAAAGGAGCCAGAGAATTTTATTCCAATTTGATGACTTTAAGCAGGCCATATGTCCATTAACGTTTGGAGTTTAAGGTCACCATAAAGTCAGGATATTCCTTTGGCAAATCTTAATATATGTGCGAAGTTTGGTGAACTGGAGGGCTAAAACCCTCTTTTTTGACATTAAGGTGACCTTAAGATTCCAGATACAGGTCTAAAACTTCGGCATGTGAAAGATTATCAAAAAGTAGTTGAATTTAGTTAGTTATTCCAACAAAATGCTGAAATCCTGACCGTTTTTGAGATACAGACCAAGTACCCATTTTAAAAAAATTTACGAAAATAAAACGCCTCTCATTCAAGCATCTATAGTCCGACTGATAAGAAAATCCTTTCCGACCTTGGAAATTTGATCTAAAATGTACTTGATAAATTTTATTGCACAGGTGTGTTTTTTCTGAAACGCGATGACGGGGTGTTTTGGACTTATGGTTAAGGTTACCTTAAGTAAAGCTTAAGGTCTGCGCAGAGTATCCCCCAAATTTTTCCCGCCCTTGTAGTTTTAAAGAAAGATAAGAAGGAAAGAAAAATTTGAAACACTAAGAAGTTATTCAAGGGAGACCATAATCCTGCGGTGGCGATCAGTTGAACTTCGGTGAAAGCAATTAAGCGTCCCTAACGGGCCGCTTAAAAAAGGACGGAAGGACACGCGATTGGCTGACTGGATATGACGTCAGAGGTCGCGTTCTTTTGAGCTGGCCGGTCGGTTGATGCTTTAAAAAACACCGAAGCCTGGACCGGTGCGCTCTGAAGATGAAATCCTGGTCGGTGCAGGTCTAAAGTCGGTTGCTCAGCCGGCTGTGCACTCAAACCAGTGTCCTGGCCATCCACTACCCTTATTACCGACACAAGGGCCGGGTCCACAAGGGTGGGACTGAGAGTGATTAAAGATGAAGTTCCTTCTATGTAAATACTAGGTGAGGTCGGCTGAATATGAGCTTGCCGGTCGACTAATGCTTTACAGCAAAGATGTCTGGACCAGTGCGCTCTGAAGAAATCTGAAGAATTCATCTCTTGCTTCTGATGAAAAAACACTAAATACTTGAGCTAGGCTGGTGTGACTGATGCTTTACAGCAGAGAAGTCTGTACCAGTGCGCTCTGGTGAAGAATGCACCTTTCATATGGGGAATTCCTTCTATTTACAGTGTTCAAAACTACGTAGACTGAAGTTTCCGTAATTCTAATTTGTAGTACATTCAAACAAAGACACGGATAAAAATACCTGTAAATATTATATCCATAATTCCTCAATATTGTCGATCTGCCCCTAACAACACAATGATTGAATGGGAGGAAACTAGCAAAATGGTTGCCTTCATATTCTCGTCGATCACTGCCCTATCATCAACACTAAATTGAGTCAACTAGGGAGCGTTTCCAGCAGATTTCTGAATGTATATCCATGCTTGATCAGTAGATAACACTTCTACACACAAAATATCCACATATAAGGTTGAAAATCTGTTATAATGCACACTTTTCCTTAAAATATCTGGAGATGTTGAAAACACGTCTGCACAGTACACGTGCCAAACGAAAAAGATGCTGACGTCAGGTTGTCTAGACAAGAAGGAAGTACGAGGCGCCATCTGGGGAGTGCACAGTACTACGGACCAGCCAGCCAGTGGAAATCCAGGATATCTTTTTCCGACGTTTGGCGGGCCAGTCTGCGCCGACCGGTTTAGCAAATTGTCCGTTGTCCATAGGATGTATTAATGCAATAAAAAAACATTTTTGGGCTCTGAAAAGAATCTTGTTACTGTTTAAGCATCAAGGGATACGTAGTGTTCAGGCTGGCTACACTTCCCCGGGAATAATGTGGATGTCCTAGCCTGGAAACCCATTTATTAAGCTTAAGGCCAGTATCTGGCATAAAATAAATTAACCCCTTGAGCTTCTACTCATGCCAGGTAAAGATGAATGCTGCTGCTGTGGCTGACTGATTGTCTGTTGTGTATTTATACTCAGTGCAATATCAGTGAGGCATTACTACAGGCCTCAAGCGCTATTTGACCCATACTACCGATGAAGCCAGCCCAGGCTCTAGAGACTGATTTTCAATTTGGGGAATATCCTTTAGTCTGCCACTGGGGATAGGACCCAATGACACAAGGCCGTCCATTTTAGGTCCTCATTGGAGCCACTATGTACCTGTCTGTATCTGGGATCGATACCCAGGTCCAAGGTACCAGTGTTTCTAGGTGAATGTTACCTACTAGGTCACAGTGGCAGATAGTGGCTGTGATGTTTGAGTGTGACGTAAGGTACGACTGCTGCTGCTGCGACCTAAAGTGCTGCCTGATATCTTTTGTAGATGTTGCTGACTCAAAGACAGCAGCTGCTAAGTTGGAGACTAGCTGCACAAAGTTATGCTGCTGAGAGAGAGGACATTGCTGCACAAAATATTCAGGCTTGTTGTATGTGTGAAGTAAATTGTCCAGGCCAATGTGCAGAGGAAATGTTCAAACAATGTCCCTCAGGGAGCTGTGTAATGTAGGTGATAGACTTGGCCTATGGCCGGGGAAAATGATTTTTGAAAAAAAATGCCAGTTCACTCTGCAAATAACCTGGTGTTTAAAAATTTTGTCATAATCGCTCTATTTTGTATCGTTTCCGAGGTAAATGGCAGGATAACAATTTTTGGAGGTAATGATTTCACTGAAATTGCTCAATCTCGCACCGTTTCCGAGATAACTACGTTTTTGCATTTTATACAAACATTCAAGATGGCCATCAAAAAGTGGCGGCAAAACGATTTTGGGGAAAATCTGTTTCTGAGATATTTAAGATTTTTCATTGTTAAAAAAATTGTGGTGTTTAAGTTTATCATTAATAAGATTTTTCATTGTTAAAAAAATTGTGGTGTTTAAGTTTATCATTAATAAGTCGGCCATTTTGTATTGGATCATTTCCAAAAGTTAATGATTTCCAGACATCTATATAACAAACCCACTTGTCAATTTTTTTGTGAATAGGTGAAGCACTTTTTTAAGTTATCTTCCAGACAAGCACACCCCTTTGAAAAACATGTTTTTGGTCATGTGACTTACTGATTGGTTGAAATGTCATGACACCATATTCAGAAATTTTTCCCAGGGCTACTACATACATGTGTTAAATTTGAAGAGAATCCGCCCAGTGGTTGCTGAGCTATAAGCAGTAGAAAATGCGCGAGCCAGCAGACCCACTCTCCCCTGAATACAAACAAGTGTACCTTGCGGGATGCTTAATAACATCATCCTTGACCTTCAGAGGAAACAGGAACAAGTTCCTTGCAGAAAGGAAAATAGCATCAGAGATGCCCGTACCCCACAGCCTAGGGAAATATTTTGAACACCATGAGATATGGAAGTACTGTATCAGTACAAAGTTCTGGATACTTTCAGAGCACTGTCAGTTATATAAAGGTCCAAACAATGTTTAAATGGAGAAAATAATGTCTAAAAGAAAGATAATGCATGTAAGGATGAAGTATTAAAACAAGATAATTCAATAACAAGATGACAGCATTAATCAGTAAACTAAAATTACAACACTCTTTATCTACATCTGCATGCCGAATTATGGTTTAGATGTTTTGAATATTACCATGCATACAGAAGTGGTAATACATTCAATGAATGCTTATGTGTGGTGTTGGAGCAAAATCTGTGGCTCACTTGATGAAATTCCATCTCTTACAATGGGAAGTTACAAAAGTAAAATTCTTAATAAATTCTAATATGACTTTAACAGTGCTTAATCTGCATCAAAAGACAGACCCAAAGGTGCAACAAGATTTTAAAGGTCAAGGTCACTAAGACAAGGTCAAAGGTCCAATTAAGGACACACCATGATAATGCACACCTATTACCCTAAACCAATGTCCCTGCCAAGTATCAACTTCCTACACCTTACAGTTTCCGACATATAGCCAAGAAAAGATTTTATAGGTCAAGGTCACCACAGCAAGGTCAAATCAAGGTCAGACCATGACGTTGCACCTACACCCCCTAACCAATGTCCCTACCTAGTATCGACTTCCTACACCTTACAGTTTCCAAGATATAGTCCGGAAAAGATTTTATAGGTCAAGGTCACTACAGCAAGGTCAAATCAAGGTCAGACCATGACGTTGCACACCTACAACCCCTAACCAATGTCCCTACCAAATATCAACTTCCTACACCTTACAGTTTCCGAGATATAGCCCAGAAAAGAATTTATAGGTCAAGGTCACCACGGCAAGGTCAAAGGTCAAATCAAGGTCAGACCATGACGTTGCACCTACACCCCCTAACCAATGCCCCTAGTAAGTATCGACTTCCTACACCTCACGGTTTCTGAGATATAGCCCGGACAAGATTTTATAGGTCAAGGTCACTGTGGCAAGGTCAAATCAAGGTCAGACCATGACATTGCACACCTACACCCCCTAACCAATGTCCCTACCTAGTATCAACTTCCTACACCTTACGGTTTCTGAGATACAGCCCGGACAAACTTTTTCCCCATCCAGACACCATGGGTGAAAACAATACCCGGACAGCCCTTAAGGGCTGTGGGGTAACAAATCGATAAACAAGAAAATCTGTAAACAGGAAGAATATGGCTTCGATGAGATATTCCGATGGTCAGTGATGACCTTAACAGTACAAATTTCAAGGTGAAATGTCAGCATGCTTACACAGGACATATACATCTGTCCAACATTTCACCTATAAAGACATATCCTACAAATTTCAAAAGTCTAGGTAAAAAAAAGTTTTTGTGAGAGTGGCAATGAGAAAATCTCTACACTCACTGCGGACGATGTACAACAAAGCATAACCCAATGTACCGACCAGATTATTGTTAGTAGTTCAATTTTACCTAGAGGTGGAGCCTCCCTTCCCCTTGCTGGGGTCTATGCATACCCATATACCAAGATATAATTTTATTTCTTGGTCATCATAATCAGATTCACTCTGGAAGCAATAACCTTAAAGTCAGCACAACAAGTTTATATATGGCAGGTTAACGTTACGCCAGGTGGCTTTGGGTGAAGTAACACTTTGGGGATCCTCTGCTTCCTTGGCGGAGGTTTTGCACTGTACGAGTGCTTTCTGGTTGGATTTATTCTAAAGAACAAGTAACTACAAACATGCATGACAGGAAGAAAAAATGTTATAAAAATTTCATCACACAAAAAAGGACAAATTAAAAGAAAATGTAAATAAAGTCAAATATTTATAACAATAATTGACATGCAAACAGAAAATAGCTGAAATTTTAAAATGTGGGACGAAACAGCTATAAATTTTTTTTTTTAATTCCATCACATAAAAAAGACAAAATAAAAGCAAATGAAACCAAATGTTTATGAAAATAATTGACATGCAAACAGAATATAGTTGAACTTTTAAAATGTGGGACGAAAACAGCTTTACAGAACAAATATGGTGGGAAAACTATACAACCACGTAAACTTACAGGAACTTACAGTTAACCCCAGAGGAATTGCAAGAAAACAAAAAATATTTCTACTGAAATTTCAAGATACCTTTCAGTCAATGTATTCACCAAAGGTCTTCCGGGCAATTTAAACGACTGTAATTTCTTTTCCCATCGGTAGGGGTTTTGCGGTAGTACCTGTATCGTCGGTACGGTAAATAAATTATTGCAAACCGCCATAAAGTTCAACTACTGGTATTCCGCTTATACTTCAATGTAAAGTAACTTTACTAACCTTTACATACAAGACGAATAATTATCACAAATTTTTATGGTCAAACGTTTATTGTTACGACAGCCGTAATTAGCGACAATCGGGTGCTGCAAGGTTACGCCGTATTTCGTTGTTTAGCCAATTAAATTCAAGGAAACAGGACACATCTGTGTCATGTTGGAATATTATGTTTAACAGTATGGAAAACTCTTTGGTCATCACAGGTTTGGTTAAATAAGAGACGGTTAGCCGGTAGCCGACTGGGAAGTACAAGACGTGAAACCGGAAGGAAAAAATCCCTACCGTGACACCCCCTACCCCTCAGCACCCTAACATGGGCTGGGACGGAAACGAAAATTCTTTAGGCGTAAGTTGTCTATAGCTGATGCAGGAGAGTCAAGTCTTAAGACTTGGCTCAAGACCTTTAGTGCATAGTCGGCCCCTGAAATCGAGGTAAATTGATTTTCTGGGGGGAATAAATCTATTTTCAAGTCGACATGACAAAAGAAATTCCATTTATCAGAGGTCCACTTACTGGGGTTAACTGTATTCTGTAAACTAGTAAGTCAGATTCATTACCTGGATATTTTCTTGCCTGAATTTCGGAATACAAAATGAAGAAATATTTTATAACAATTTGACTTTTTGTTTCAAGTCCCTTGGAACATAACCACAATAGTCATTACAATGATTTTATGTTTACAACATTTTTAACAGTCATATCATAGTGGCTACGTAAGTGGATGGAGGAGGGCAGCGCATACTGTTTGGTGCCCAGATTCCGCACTGAAAACCAGCCGACATCGGTAAGCCACTACACAGTCGCTGTTTTAGAGTGACATTTGAACACACGATCTTCAATTTTATATCGCTTGTCGGTCAAAATAATTACTATTGCTTCTTGTAAACTTATAAAAAATTTCCGTCTTTGAAATGGCTGGCTTTACGACAAACAAAATGATAATATTCAACTTTACAAAGACAATAGAATCAAGAAGACTCAACTACACTTTTAATTCCTTCACTGCAAACCATAACAAAGTAGTGAGAGTTTCTCTCATCAAAAACGTTCTAAATAAAAACATGCTACCTCACTCTAACAAATAACAACAGTGTATTTAACACAAATAACCCGTTGGCCATGTTGAATTATGTTTAGACTTTTATAGAGACAGCTGAAATGTATCACAAGTAGCTTCAATTACAAATTAAATGTTTATTACATACACAGATGAGGTTTGCCGACAGGTTGTAAGAGCAACAAGATTCGGTGATGTCTGGGACAAAATGTCCTCGGACAAAAATATAACTGGACAAAATGTACTAGAGCTAGGTCAAGAGTTACCAAGACATTAAAGTTTCTTCAAACAAAGTCTACCGTATCCAACAAAGATGTTAGCCAAGTATCAGGCTTAACTTTTGTTTAACAAGTTAAGCCTGAGATTTGGCTTAAGACCTTTGGTAGACACGGCCAAAGGTACTGGAGACACAAGCTTTTTCTTTTCTCGAAAGAATTTTTAAATGTACTGAGGAGTGGCCCTTTTAAAAGCTCATCAAGAAAAAAAAAAAAAAAAAAAAAGGAAAAATCAAACTTCTTGCAAAATAGGATTGGGCTAAAGTAAATCAATAAAAAATATTTTATTAAATACAGTTTCAGGAAGTTTTAAATGTGTCTGGAACTAATTCCATTGTTTTAGATGTCAAATATGAAATGTGAAGTAACCCTACGTTGACAAGGCACCAAAGATACTGGCTGAAGTAAAACATTCACAGCAGATAATATTAATGGACCTGATTGACACAGAGCACACAATGACTGTTGACTATATTAAGCACCCACACACACATTTATTATCTTGAGGTCACTCAGGTCAATCCCGCGTCTTTGGCCATGGCGTAGAAATCACTCTCCTTGTTTTCCAGCAGCTTGGCCGGCGAGTCGTATTCCTTCACGTGTCCCTCTGACATCACCAGTACCCTGAAATATAACCACAGTGACGTCATATAACCACAGGGTCCAAATATCTTCCCATGGTCCCCTGACATCACTGGTACTCTGTAATATAACCACGCTGGTGTTGTATAACCACACCATTCAGACTTATTCCCATGACATCCCCTCCCGACATAACCAGTAACCCTGAAACATAACCACAGTAGTATCATATAACCACAGCATCCAAATGTTCACACGGTCCTCTGACATCACTAGTACTCTGGAATATAACCACCCTGATGTTGTATAACCACATCATGCAAACTTATTTCCATAATGACCCCCCCCCCCCCCCCCCCCCCCCCCCCCCACCTGACATAACCAGTACCTTGAAATATAATCACAGTGATGTCACACACCCACAGTATCCAGACTTTCCATATGCCTTCTGATATCAGCAGTACCATAAAATATAACCACATAGATGTGGTTATAAACCCCATCAGTCAAATTGCTTTACACGGGCCTCTAACATCAGATGCCACAGAAGCACATTACTGACACCCTTTCATGTGTTCCCCTGACTTTACCAATACCCTGAAATATAACCACATGGATCTGAAACCCTTCTATATGGTCCTCAGACATAACAATTCCCTCACAAATAACCACTGATGTCACCGAACTACACTGATGTCAGTTTCTTCAGATGTCCCTCTCTTATCTCCAGAAAGTTGAGAAATAACCTCAGGCACATTGTATTGCACCTCATTCCATAATATTCTATGACAGTATAAAACCAACGTACACAAACAAATTGTAAATACATATGCATGATGGTATTTAGTAGGTGGGCTATGGTAAACATGTATCTAGTTTTAGGACATAAGAACCTGTCATAATCCAAGATGGTGTTCAAAGTCTCTTTGCTATGGTACACATGCACCAATTTTCAGTACACACGTACCTGTCGAAGTCCATGATGGTGCTCAGCCTGTGGGCTATGGTACACATGCACCTAGTTTAAGTACTCACGTACCTGTCGTAGTCTAGGATGGTATCAGTATGTGGACTATGGTACCTATCCACCTAGTTTCAGTACTCACGTACCTGTCGTAGTCTAGGATGGTATCAGTATGTGGACTATGGTACCTATCCACCTAGTTTCAGTACACACGTACCTGTCGTAGTCCATGATGGTATAAGTATGTGGACTATGGTACACATGCACCTAGTTTAAGTACTCACGTACCTGTCGTAGTCCATGATGGTGTTCAGTCTGTGTGCTATGGTGATGACAGTGCAGTCCGTGAACTCACTGCGGATGGTTTTCTGGATCAGGTCGTCTGTCTCAAGGTCCACGGATGCCGTGGCCTCGTCCAGAACCAGCACTTTGGATTTCCTGAGCAGAGCACGGGCCAGGCAGATCAGCTGCTTCTGTCCCACACTGAAAGAACACAAAATATACTCATGTTCTCATCTCCATTACATAACAGTTCTTACCTGGGTTTCACACTTATGCTTACTGAGTTTCACACTTATGCTTACTGAGTTTCACACTTATGCTTACTGAGTTTCACACTTATGCTTACTGGGTTTCACACTTATCCTTACTGGGTTTCACACTTATGCTTACTGAGTTTCACACTTATGCTTACTGAGTTTCACACTTATGCTTACTGGGTTTCACACTTATCCTTACTGGGTTTCACACTTATCCTTACTGAGTTTCACACTTATGCTTACTGAGTTTCACACTTGTTATTAACTGAGATTCACACCTGTCTGTCACAACTGAGTCCTCACATCAGCTTTACAACTGTTCTAACCTGAATTACAAAACATTCTTAATATTTATTTCAATATCTGTCCTTACACTAATTTGACACATACTCACAAAAGGGATCAAGCTCAAGTTGAGCCAAAAAGCAACTGAAGTTTACAACTGTTTACACTAAATGTGAGCTGATATTTGCCCCAACTTGATGTTGACCCCTTTTGTGAATACAAGCCCTGAGCCACAACTAGCCCTAACCTGACTTTCTCCGTGTCCTTGACCCCTTACCTGAGGTTTGCTCCATTCTCCCCACATTCGTACATCAGTCCCTCAGTGAGATCGTCCTCCACAAACTTCTTCAGGTGAGCGTGCTCCAGTGCCGTCCAGATTTCCTCGTCTGAGTAAAACTCGGCGGGATCCACATTAAATCGGACTGACCCGGAGAATAAGACAGGGTCCTGGAAATAGACACATCACACAAAATCTTAAGTTTTCAACAAAAATAAACTGCTGATATGTCATTCCGAGAGAAATTAACAACATTAATGCCCCCAAATATGTCTAACTTGATTGTTTTATCTCCATTTCAACAAAAAAAAAGAGATATTTGTGCACATCAACCACAGCTTTTTCATAGTATGATGGCTACCTTGTCCTCACCTGTGGTGTGATGTTTATATTATGAAGGTTATTTTTACCTGTGGTATGAGGGTTAGCCTGTTCTTACCTGTGGTATGAAGGTTGTGCTTACCTGTGGTATGATGGTCAGCTTGTTCCTGAGGTCGTGTAATCCCAGTTGACCGATATTCTCCTTGCAGATGTTGATATGCCCTGCGGCCGCTTCAATCAGACGGAACAGAGCGAGGGTCATGGAGCTCTTACCCGCTCCTGTACGACCCACAATGCCGATCTGTACACAGGAAAGTACAAACCAAATATACCCATCTGTATGCAATGCAACACAGTTGGTGTTTAATGTGCTATGTAAAGATACAATGTTATATGTTATGTTATGTATTTATACTCAGCGCAATATCTCCATATACTACAGGACTCAAAGCGCTATCTAACCAATATGACTGTACAGGTACAGCCCCAACTCACAAGTAACTGACATTCCCCTAACTGGAAGATAGAGGCTCAAGGATGACCATTTATCAACCTCCTTGAGGTTCTTTAACCTGCCACTGGGGATAGGACCCAATGACAGAGGACCGCCATTTTAAGTGGTCATCCGAGCCACTATGTATCTGCCTGTACCTGGGATTGAACCCACGTCCTCTGAGTTCCTAGACAAGTGTGTTACCCGCTAGGCCACAATGGCAGATAAGTGATACTTGGAAATCAATACACTTACTATTCGTATAATTGGAACATTTTAAATTACATTTTTATTGGCTGATATCTTACTGAGACATCGGCCAATCCTGCCACACACCAGGAAATGGTATTGCAGAATTTTTGAAAGCCAGCCAATAGGTCCACAACTGCTTGCCAGGTAGGGACTTGTAATAGATTGCAAACGCTTACAGTCATTTGACTTCATCTGCCGATTAGCAGGAGGCAGGATGGGAATCCCAAGTCTTTTCGAGAATGTGTGTTTTTGGGCTTTTTGTAGGACTAGCTGGAATTGGATCAAGGGAATTACAATGCAAGTCTATGCCAATGTAACAAACTAAGATTTATATGTACTGCTTCATCACCTTTAACAATTTAAGGCCAGGGAGACGACGGAGAAGAAGCTATGAAAGAATAAAAAAAAAAAAAAAAAGTGCTCAAGTGCAAAGATTGGCATTACTTCCAGACCTCATTATACCAAGAGCTCAGAAAAGTTCACCTTTTTAAGGTAAAAAGTTGCAATTTTAACCTTTATACAAATAAACATATCAGAAAGAAGTATTGAAAGCAGAGTTCTGGAGGTCACAGAGTGCATTGTCTCACCTTCTCTCCAGACTTGATGTCAAAGTTGACGTCTTCCAGAACCAGTGGCAACTCGGGTCTGTAGCGTGTGCTGTAACAACGGAAACCAACGTCCCCATCTTCTGGCCACGATCGCAACAGGCGACGGTCTGACTTGTACCACGAGTCCTGAGTCAATCAAATATAGGTGTAAATCACAGGTATGATCCAAACTCAGGTGTAAACAATATAAACCAATACAGGTGTAAAAAATAAACAGGGTTGTGAACAAAATGTAGATTTAAAAACAGATGTGAATGAAAAGTTTAGGTGTTTTTATTTATTTGGGGTTATGACGTCGCTTTCAACATTGTACAGGTCATATCGCGACGGTTAGTTTTATGGGCAGAGAAAACCAGTACATACAGTTGGTGTCAAGGTTCTGTACTGTAAACTGCCGACCATCGGTAAGCGACTAGCAACTTTCTCACATAAGGTCTGGGGTTTGAACCGTCGACCTCAGAGGTGGGAGGCGAGTGTGTTAATTTTAAGTCTTTACTTACTGTATGGGTGGTTGACCTTGGGGACATATTTCAAAAGAAAATAGTTATATTTTTAAAATTTTATGTATCAAATTAATGTCTACATTAATCCGTCTGCCATTACTCACCTCAGTGGGCAGATCAGTGTACTCTTTGATTCTCTCCACGGCAATAATATAGGTCTCCAGCTCACAGGATGAGCGCACCGTCATCACCAGATTCAGACTCACCTGTACAGGTAAAACAGGTGCAAAAAACAGCTAAAATACAGGTAAAACACACAGTCAACAAATGCACTCATCACCAATTACATATTCACCACTACAGATCAGGTTTTCGCCGAGGTATACTGGTCGGCCATGTTTTTTTTTTTTAATTTTGTATTTGATCAGTCCTCTTATCAACTGTTGTACAGAATTACTGTAAAACTTGAAGGTATATTTTTTAGCTTTAATTAATGGGATTTAAACTAATGCCCCTGTCACACTGGGCGGTACGTTCGACTTGGCAGCGGAACCGCCTTAAGGACGCCTCATACGAAATTTGGTGTAATCCATCACACTACAGTTTAATCCACGGTTATAGACATTGGTCAGAGGCGGAAACTGTAAACATTTAAAAACTTCCGTAGAACGTGGTAGGTAATGGACGTTTTTCTCACTGTGTCACAAGTTCGTATACGAACCTAAGACGGTAGTTAAAGGACAGGCGCGTTCTTGTCTGATGCCTGTAACCACGGGTTATACCACTCATAGAGTGACTGGGGGGTTGGGGGTGGGGGGGGGGGGGGGGGGGGGGTGGGGGGTGGGGGGGGGGGGGGGGGAGTATAAGTGTACCGGAACCATGTTAATATAGAAGTAAATACCTGCAGAGCAAATGAGAGGGAGAGGCCCACCAGGCCGGGATCCAGTGTGTCTCTCTGCAGCACAGAGAACAGACCCGTGGACAGGACGACCAGGTCACCCAGCATCTCAGCAAATATCCCCACCCACCTGTATACACAGGTCAATAATAATACAGGTAAATAATAGTATCTCAGTAAATGTCCCCACCCACCTGTATACACAGGTAAATAATAGCATCTCAGCAAATATCCCACCCACCTGTATACACAGGTAAATAATACAGGTAAATACTAGTATCTCAGCAAATATCCCCACCCACCTGTATATACAGGTAAACAATACAGGTAAATAATGGCATCTCAGCAAATATCCCCCACTAACCTGTATACACAGGTAAATAATACAGGTAAATAATAGCATCTCAGCATATGTACCCACCCCCTTGTATACACAGGTAAACGATACAGGTAAATAATAGCATCACAGCAAATATCCCCACCCACCTGTATACACAGGTAAATAATATAGGTAAAAATATCGGCTCGGCAAATATACCCAGCCATATGATGTCACCACCTTAAACTACACCCCACAGGTGTTTATTACCCTGTAACACTTGTATTACACCTAAAACGGTCACCTGTTTCATATTAACACCTCACTCTGCTTGTTATACTGTAGTTTTCACACCTGTACAACACCTGTATTTTTACCTGTTTGATGTGAACACCTCAAACCACACTCTCTGGCTGTTGTCTAGCAGTTCCTGCAGATGTCGGATGAATCTGTCTTGCTGCTGGTAGGCACGGATAGAACTCACGCCGTTCAGGGACTCGGAGAAGAATGCGTAGATGGGCGAACGCTTGATGGCGTCAAGACGCTTCAATTGACGGGCACAGCGAACGTATATACGCTGTCAAAGGAAAACAACACAATGCGTGAACTATTAACAATTAACTACATGCGTAGATGAGCCATAATTTACATTGTCTTGATGAGATATTATGAAGTTTATAAACTTTATTTACAATGAATATAAAGTTACATTTAAGATATTTAGTCAAATTTATATGTTTTTTTTTTATTGTTTTGACAAAGTATTAACCAGTGAAAATCCTAAAATAATGACATTTTCAATTACCGGTACTTAAATATTTCTTTGTGGATTAAGTCATTTCTACCAAAACAAATCGAAATGTGGTATAATAGTTTCAAATAGTTTTAATACCACTAGATTTATTTTTTCCGTTTTACGTCACATTCAACAGCCAGGGTCATATTGTGACGGGTAGTTTACGGGTGGAGGAACCAGTGCATACTAGTATGTCAAGATTCTGCACTGTAAACCACCGGGCATCGACAAGTAACTACCAACTTTCCAACATGAAATGCCCGGGCTGATATTCGAACTGGTGACCTCAGAGGTTGAAGGCAAGGACACCACCGAGCCCCCTTTCATACCACCAGAACACATAACCGTGACTCACCTGTACGTGGTTTACCCGTTTACTCACCTGGAGTACAAAGAAGACTATGACCAGGGGGATGAAGACTGCGGTGAAGATGGGAGTGCTGTAGATGATCATGATGAAGGTGGAGAGGAGCGGGGCCAGCGTCGTCATCAGGTTCTGGCTGAACTGAGGAATGTTCACGTCCACCGTGTCCAGATCCTTGGAGAACCTGGAGAAGATCAGTAGACTGAAGCGTTAGACAGAGTCTAATAAGAAGAGTCTAAGTCCTTGGAGTCTAAGTCCTTAGAAACTAGGTTCTTGGAGTCTAGGTTCTTGGAGTCTAGGTCCTTGAAGTCTAAGCCCTTGAAGTCTAGGTCATTGCAGTCTATGTCCAAGGAATCTAAGTGCCTATTAATGTCCAGGGGCCGTATTCACGAAAGGTCTTAGCCAAGTCTCAGGCTTAAGTTGGCTGTATTTTTGTACAAAAGTTAAGCCTAAGACTTGGCTAAGACCTTTCGTGAATACGGGCCCAGTTGTTATAAGTCTTGGAATCTAGATCCTTAGAGTCTAGGTATTTGGAGCCTCGGTCATTAGAGTCTAGGCCCCAGGAGTCTAAGTCCTTGGAGTCTAAGTAATTGGAGTCTCGGTCTGTGTAGTCTTAGTCCTTGTAGTCTAGGTCATTGGAATCTAAGTCCTTGTAGTCTAGGTCCTTGTAGTCTATGTCCTTGTAGTCTAGGTCCTTGGAGTCTAAGTCATTGTACTCTAGGTCGTTGGAGTCTAAGTCCTTGTAGTCTAGGTCCTTGGAGTCTAAGTCCTTGTAGTCTAGGTCCTTGGAGTTTAGGTTCTCGGAGTCTTTGAGTCTGAATCCTTGGAATCTAGGTCATTAGACTGTAAGTCCTCAGAGAAATCATTATCTCTGAATAACCTCCAAAACAGTCCATTATAAATGACTATAAGATCATAAATGTCACTTACTTGTCTCATCAAAAGTATATATTTATAATGATTAACAGTTTCATTGATATTATTATACAATTACAATTGCCACAAAACATTTGGCCAACGTAAAACTGTCTTTGTTTACATCAACATAAATAACGACAACCATCACAAGGTACTGGTCCTGGGAAGTGTACTGATTTATAAAGGTTAAATATAATCGATTTTATTTTTATTCTATTAATTAAAGATATATATCTTAGAAATTATTTGCATAGCTTTACTGGGATTTTACATGAAAATGCTGCAGTTCTTACATTTCCTCATAAAACAGAGATTACTGAAAGACAAGGGAAAAAGAAATAGTGACAAAACATATCCAGTCTGCTTGAGCTTCTACATGAATTCGGCCTCCTTGCTCTCTGTAAGCTGACTGATGTTGTTATGTATATTTACTCTGTTACATTAAACTTAAGCCACTGTTTCCCAATCTTTCACTTAACCCCTTTGTGAAATACGGCACCTGAATATATTTGGATGCAAAGCACTGACCTGTTGACGATGCGTCCCAGTGGCGTGGTGTCAAAGAAGGACATGGGACACTTGAGCATGTGACTCAGCAGGTTGTGATGCAACTTCCTGGATGCCGAAATCCCGCCCAGCGCGATACCCATTGCAAGTCCTAGGACACTGATGGCTGTAAGACAGAGTCACATGACATACAATCACGTACTCGTAACAAGGACGTTCAGAGCTGTAGAATAAACATGGAACAAGAAACTGAGGTTGCTGACCACCAAAGGCAGATTGAGCAATCAATATCGGGGATGGTAACACATACTAGTACTTGCCATTAGTGCTGGGAATCGCCTCCAATTTTCATGGTCGATTATTCGTCCACTTTTCCGAGCGATGATCGACCCATAATCGATTATTTTACTCCATTATTGTTTATTATTTAAGAAACACTTTCCGGGATAAAGTATAGGTCAATCCGGTAAGAATAACGGTGTTCCGACATTTAGACTCTATCGAAAGCACCCACTTCCTGTAAATATGGCGGTAGACATAAACAAACGAAATTGAAGACAAAACTGTCAGTTTATTAAGTAAAACTACTTAAAATATTTTTAAAATACCTGGATATTGATATAAATCAGGAAAGGTAAGACATAAGCTTAATAATCGATCATTAGAAAACGCCAGTGACCGACCACGATTCTACACTGTCACCGACGATTAATCGAGCACACGTCTAATCGTCCACCCACTACTTGCCATGTCTACAGGATGGATGTATGCAACATGATAGCTGTGATACTGGTCTTGGACATATCAAAATAGTGCTGGGTTCTGTCAAGTTTGAAATCAAGTAGAAGAAGCACCTTCATTTTACAGGCGATGACCATCTTGTTTTTCCAAATGGCAACAATTTTGAAAGTAACCTAGCCTAGGTGGTGCTCTACCACCATGTTAAGTTTCAAATCAATCGGCAGAAGCACCTTCGAGTTAGAGTCCAGAAACAGAATTTCGAGATGGTGGCCATCTTGTTTTCCCAAATGCCGTATCACTCTGTTAAGTTTCAAATCGATCGCCTGAAGTGTCTTTGAGTTAGACTCTGGAAACAGAATTCCTAGATGGCAGCAATTTTTTTTTTTTTTAAGTGACCTACCAACCAAACCCAAGTTTGAAATCGATCAACAGAAGCATGTTTGAGTTAGTCCGATAACCAAAATGTTGATGAACAGATGGATGTCAGACACATTAATCTAATAGGCGGGTCACTTTCAAGGCACCAGCCCAATAAATGACTCTTTCCAGCCTTGTCCCACTGTCTTAATGCCTAGGGACACAGAGGACGTGGGTTCAAACCCATGTTCAGGCAGATACATAGTGGCTTTGAATGACCACTTAAAACAGCAGTGGACTAGGGTTCTAACCCAGCCATAGACCACATGTGGGAAATACCAGAGCACCTGTCCCTCTATATGATCCCAGCTTTTTGAAGGAGATACAAAACATCACATTTTCCCACTTACTCAGACAAGTACCACATAACACACAGGCTGGCCTTGAGAAATAAGTCCCTGAGGATTATATTTTTACATATTCCTACTCACTCTGACAGGCCCCAAGGGCACCATACACGCCCAGTCTGAGGTTGACCAGGTCACGGTCGGTCGTCCCGTTCACCGGCACGTCGGTGCTCCACACGCTGAGCCAGATGTTGGTGGAGACTTGAGAAGCAATGAACAGAGCTAATGCAAAGAGCGCGAGGAGGCTGAAGCCATAGGATGCGGACTGGATGTACGTCTTCACCACAGAGAAATGGACCTGATATGCAGAGAAATATATAGTATATAGAGTAAGAAATCTAAAATTCGCCACATATCTGAAATTCGCTACATGTGAAAATACTAATAAAATAAATGAATTGTGGTGAGATTTGTTGACTGTATAGTAAATTAAGGCTTTTGGAACTGAAAACTACCAATTTTTGGAGAAAAACATAATTTTCTTCATAAAATTAACTAAGGTTTTAGAGGTGGGGAATTTTAGATTCCTGGCGAATTTTAGATTTCTTACTCTATATGTTACAGTAAATATGCGAGATCAGTGAATACCAGTATTTACTCAAATTTTCAGTGAATACGCGTATTCACTGATTCGGTCAGTAAATTTCAGTAAAGATGCGTATATTGACTGAATTCACCTATTTATTGTAACATATATTAGATCTATAGAACGAAGATTTGACTTGTATTCATTTTTGTCTGGTTGAACCCCCCCTTTATAACCACACATATACCCATATTTCACTCCTCTATACCTCCCTCATTCATGAGCTTCTTGCCCTTCACATGGTGTCACAAATATAACCACAATAAGCAACATATATAACCACATCCCCCCATGCCTAATCCTCCTTGATGACCTTGTTCTTGCCCATTATATGGTATCACACATATAACCACAGTAAACATTGGTAATCTCTTGCCATACACTTGGTACTACACTGGCCAGTTCTCCCTTCTTTATAACCACACATATAACCACAATAGACCACACACATAACCACATGAGGTCACATATATACCCTCATTTCCACATATAACCACAACAGACCACACATATAACCACATGAGGTCACATATATACCCTCATTTCCACATATAACCATAACAGACCACGCATATAATCAGATCAGGCCACATATATACCCACATTGCCCTCCTCCATGGCTTCCTCCTTGATGAGCGTGTCCTTGCCCTTCACTTTCTCCTTTACTGGCTCGTTTTCTCTGGACTTGGTGCTCTTGGTGTGTTTGAGCTTGCTGGCGTGACGCTTGGAGCCTGCCCTCCTCGATCCTGAAGACACAGATGCACTTAGAAGTACTAGAGGTTCGACCTAGAAATCGACACTCAATAAATGAGTCAAACTTCATGAAAAATCAATCCAAATTTTAAGAGTCCAATTTATTTTTATTGATTTATTTAGGGTTTTAACGTTGCTTTCAACTATTTATAGGTCATACCACGATGGGTAGTTTTGTGAGCAGAGGAAACCAGTACATACAGTTGGTGTCAAGGTTCTGTACTGTAAACTGCCGACCATCGGTAAGGAAATACCAACTTTCCCACATAAGGTCTGGGGTTTGAACCGCCGACCTCAGAGGTGGGGGGCGAGTGTGTTACCACTGCACCACCATGCCCCCTTTTAAAGAGTCGAATGCTTGCATCTATAAAAGCTACCATCTAGCTGGCTACATCTTCCTGTAGTAAAATATTAATAACACACATAATGCACCATTTTTAACACTATATTAGCCACGTACTGACCAGTGACCACTCACCTGAGTACTGTGAGGCACTTCCCCGGGATTCGTCTCCCTCAGACTTGCTGCCCAGTTGGCTCACTTGTTTCTTCAGCTGGCGCAGGTCTTCCCGTGCTGATGGAGAAAAAAAACATAAATTTTCACATTACTGGTGTAACTACCTGTGCTTCCAAAACAGTTTATTATTACACAGTTGTGGTATAACATATTAGTGCTGCGATGATCTTTGTAGAAGCTTGATAGTTCTCTCATTTACTGCCCCGATTTCGAAATTCGACTAAACGTCTGAAATTCGGACTTTGCAAAACATTCAGAAATTACCAATATCAGATCACATCCCAGTGGATCCTATTTTCGCCCATCTATAAAACTTGTGTGTACATTTCTGCATTTTTATTGGTTTTGACAACGTTGTTTCGATGATCGGTCTAGATTGAAGTTCACTGGCTTGTACAGATACCAAACATCAAACCCAGCACTCTAAATGATCTCAGACCAGTATTATATCCATTTTTCTTGGGTTGGCGTTCCGGGTTAGCATTGAGTTCCACATGGTAAGTTATTATAGCACATTAAAAATATATATTACTCTACATACAAGTACCTACTACAACACAAAAACAAGTCAACAAGAAGAAATATTCCTGTTTGTCTATATAAGCCCCACAACCTTTATTGAAATCGCACTCTACATCTTTCCATTACCAAAAGGTCAATAACTTAAACATGGGATAGCAAATTAACCATCTTACAGAGGAGACCATCTTCATCGTCTGTGTCCAGTCCCTCCTCCTTGAGGTAGGTCCTCACAAACTCCGCAAAGGCGCCATCATGACTGAGTAGCTCCTGGTAAGTGCCTTGCTCCGATATCTTACCATCACGTAACACCACAATACGGTGAACCCACGGTAAGTATTGCAGCTGGTTGGTTACCAGGATACGCGTCTGTAAAACAAACAACCGTCTGTAAATAAGCAGCAACCATCAATACAGTGCGCCAATGCCAGTTACTGAGTCTGGTTGATTATCAAGATATTCCTCACTCTGTAGTTGGTTAGGAAGATGCGGTCAGCTCATCGAAAGAACTCCGAGTACTGTGTCACATAGGTAAACAAATGATTGGTTATTGCAGGTCACGTTTGTTAAACGAACAAATGATTGGTTGATAGGACGGTCTGGTTTTTAAGAGCGAGGTCTACCAAGGCTCGGGCTTTTAGAGATCACTTCCTTTAATCATTTTTTTTTTTTTTTTTGTCTCCGGATTTTCATGAATTGTGGCCACAATTACCGTTAAGCGGCAATGGGCTACGTAAGTGCTGGGGATGGGTTACCGGTTCAGTACTGTACTCGTGTCTCTGATGACTTTGCAGCTAACTCTAGTAGACCAAAACCCCTTTCAGCCTTGTTGATGATGTGTTCAGCTAATGATTTTGAGAGGTACTGTATCAAAACCACCTTGTCATACAGAATCTACTGACATCACTGGTAGCTACAAAGCAACAACCTCTGTGTTTCTAAATATTTCAGGATTTTCTTTATATCCAGAATATGATCCAGATCTTTCCCAAAATGTAATCACTTCTTCATTTTGGCCAGGATGTATCCACATAACAAAAATTTCAGAAAAACTAGAAATAGGCCGCCCTGTTGATAGTAGATGCGAATAGAAACAGGATAGCATAGAAGAACACACATTATCATGTGTAATGTCCACCCATGAACCTTTTGCCCAAATTGTACAGTAGTCTTACAAGACCCTGTTTCATTTGTAAAATATATCAATGATGCTTAAATATTTGATAGTGTAGATGTAATTTATTTCAGCTTCATGCCTTTTTGCATTGGTTGGGTTGAAAATTTTGACGAAATCACTCTATCTTGCACGGTTAAGAAGATAGAAGCCAATTCCTGTTTTTCTATTTTTGGCAAAAATTTGAAAATTCAAAATGGCCGCCATTATTGGGAAAAGGAAATTTTTTTGAAAATTGCCAAGAGTACATTTCTTAGATACCCTATGGGTCGAAAATTTCAACAAAATAACTCTATTTTGCACGGTTAAGGCCAGTTTGTGTTTTTCCATTTTGGGCAAAAATTCGAAAATTCAAAATGGCTGCCATTTTTGGGGAGGGGAAAATTTTTTGAAAATTGCAAAGATTACATTCCTTAGATACCCTGTGGGTTGAAAATTTCGACGAAATCGCTCTATCTCGCATGGTTAAGGAGATAGAAGCAAATTTGTGTTTTGCCATTTTTGGCAAAAATTTGAAAATTCAAAATGGCCGCCATTTTAGGGGAGGGGAAAATTTTTTAGAAATTACCAAGAGTACAATGCTCAGATACCCTGTGGGTCGAAAATTTTGACGAAATCACTCTATCTGGCACGGTTAAGGAGATAGAAGCAAATTTGTGTTTTGCCATTTTTGGCAAAAATTCGAAAATTCAAAATGGCCGCCATTTTTGGGGAGGGGAAAATTTTTGGAAAATTGCAAAGATTGCATTCCTTAGATACCCTGTGGGTCGAAAATTTCGACGAAATCGCTCTATCTCGCACGGTTAAGGAGATAGAAGCAAATTTGTGTTTTGCCATTTTTGGCAAAAATTCGAAAATTCAAAATGGCCGCCATTTTTGGGGAGGGGAAAATTTTTTGAAAATTGCAAATATTACATTCCTTAGATACCCTGTGGGTCGAAAATTTCGATGAAATCGCTCTATCTCGCACGGTTAAGGAGATAGAAGCAAATTTGTGTTTTGCCATTTTTGGCAAAAATTCGAAAATTCAAAATGGCCGCCATTTTTGGGGAGGGGAAAATATTTTGAAAATTGCAAAGATTGCATTGCTTAGATACCCTGTGCGTCTAAAATTTTGCCGAAATCGCTCTATCTCGCACGGTTAAGGAGATAGAAGCAAATTAGTGTTTTGCCATTTTTGGCAAAAATTCGAAAATTCAAAATGGCCGCCATTTTTGGGGAGGGGAAAATTTTTGGAAAATTGCAAAGATTGCATTCCTTAGATCCCCTGTGGGTCGAAAATTTTGCCGAAATCGCTCTATCTCGCACGGTTAAGGAGATAGAAGCAAATTTGTGTTTTGCCATTTTTGGCAAAAATTCGAAAATTCAAAATGGCCGCCATTTTTGGGGAGGGGAAATTTTTTTGAAAATTGCAAATATTACATTCCTTAGATACCATGTGGGTCGAAAATTTCGACGAAATCGCTCTATCTCGCACGGTTAAGGAGATAGAAGCAAATTTGTGTTTTGCCATTTTTGGCAAAAATTCGAAAATTCAAAATGGCCGCCATTTTTGGGGAGGGGAAAATTTTTGGAAAATTGCAAAGATTGCATTCCTTAGATACCCTGTGGGTCGAAAATTTCGACGAAATCGCTCTATCTCGCACGGTTAAGGAGATAGAAGCAAATTTGTGTTTTGCCATTTTTGGCAAAAATTCGAAAATTCAAAATGGCCGCCATTTTTGGGGAGGGGAAAATTTTTTGAAAATTGCAAATATTACATTCCTTAGATACCCTGTGGGTCGAAAATTTCGACGAAATCGCTCTATCTCGCACGGTTAAGGAGATAGAAGCAAATTTGTGTTTTGCCATTTTTGGCAAAAATTCAAAATGGCCGCCATTTTTGGGGAGGGGAAAATATTTTGAAAATTGCAAAGATTGCATTGCTTAGATACCCTGTGTGTCGAAAATTTTGCCGAAATCGCTCTATCTCGCACGGTTAAGGAGATAGAAGCAAATTAGTGTTTTGCCATTTTTGGCAAAAATTCGAAAATTCAAAATGGCCGCCATTTTTGGGGAGGGGAAAATTTTTGGAAAATTGCAAATATTACATTCCTTAGATACCCTGTGGGTCGAAAATTTCGACGAAATCGCTCTATCTCGCACGGTTAAGGAGATAGAAGCAAATTAGTGTTTTGCCATTTTTGGCAAAAATTCGAAAATTCAAAATGGCCGCCATTTTTGGGGAGGGGAAAATTTTTGGAAAATTGCAAAGATTGCATTCCTTAGATCCCCTGTGGGTCGAAAATTTTGCCGAAATCGCTCTATCTCGCACGGTTAAGGAGATAGAAGCAAATTTGTGTTTTGCCATTTTTGGCAAAAATTCGAAAATTCAAAATGGCCGCCATTTTTGGGGAGGGGAAATTTTTTTGAAAATTGCAAATATTACATTCCTTAGATACCATGTGGGTCGAAAATTTCGACGAAATCGCTCTATCTCGCACGGTTAAGGAGATAGAAGCAAATTTGTGTTTTGCCATTTTTGGCAAAAATTCGAAAATTCAAAATGGCCGCCATTTTTGGGGAGGGGAAAATTTTTGGAAAATTGCAAAGATTGCATTCCTTAGATACCCTGTGGGTCGAAAATTTCGACGAAATCGCTCTATCTCGCACGGTTAAGGAGATAGAAGCAAATTTGTGTTTTGCCATTTTTGGCAAAAATTCGAAAATTCAAAATGGCCGCCATTTTTGGGGAGGGGAAAATTTTTGGAAAATTGCAAATATTACATTCCTTAGATACCCTGTGGGTCGAAAATTTCGATGAAATCGCTCTATCTCGCACGGTTAAGGAGATAGAAGCAAATTTGTGTTTTGCCATTTTTGGCAAAAATTCAAAATGGCCGCCATTTTTGGGGAGGGGAAAATATTTTGAAAATTGCAAAGATTGCATTGCTTAGATACCCTGTGTGTCGAAAATTTTGCCGAAATCGCTCTATCTCGCACGGTTAAGGAGATAGAAGCAAATTAGTGTTTTGCCATTTTTGGCAAAAATTCGAAAATTCAAAATGGCCGCCATTTTTGGGGAGGGGAAAATTTTTGGAAAATTGCAAATATTACATTCCTTAGATACCCTGTGGGTCGAAAATTTCGACGAAATCGCTCTATCTCGCACGGTTAAGGAGATAGAAGCAAATTTGTGTTTTGCCATTTTTGGCAAAAATTCGAAAATTCAAAATGGCCGCCATTTTTGGGGAGGGGAAAATTTTTGGAAAATTGCAAATATTACATTCCTTAGATACCCTGTGGGTCGAAAATTTCGACGAAATCGCTCTATCTCGCACGGTTAAGGAGATAGAAGCAAATTACTCAAAAGTAGTACTGAAAATACACAATGAAGTACCTAAATGGCTATTACTCATGTACTGACAAAGCTATCAGTCCCAAATGCAATACCAAGCGAGCTATGGACATAACAATCTTGTATTCAAAATTGTAGTAAAATATCTTTAATTATTTTGGCTTAAATGCACGGAAACCAATGGGTACTGAAAATAGCTGTACTTAAGTATTACTCAGTAAGCAAAAGAGGTACAACAGCCAAAAGCAATCCCAAGCAAGCTACTGACCCAATAAGCCTGCATACCAAATTTGGTGACAATAGCTCTAATACTTTTCCTTTAAATGAGCGGAAACCATGCGTGACGCCGGACATCGGACGCCGGACGCCGGACATCGGACAACGGACATCGGACATCGGACATCGGACGGCGAAAAAAGCAAAAATAATATATCCACCCCCCAGGGGGGTGGACATAAAAATCTGTTCACCACGTTCAGTCATTGTAACCACAGTCACACTGACAGATAAACACACCCTAAAACATAACCTCATGTAACTAAAAGCAATGGGCACTTGAAATTGTAAATTTTATTCTGCATCAATTGCATCTTTAATTAATTGTTTTGGCAACCCAATAGACCCAACAATCACAGACTTTTACCTTGTATTTCAACACTGACTGTGTTCCCACTTTTTAATTAGTCTTTAAACACCCCAAAACGTTATACTAAAGCTTACATTAAACTTGCTGGTAATTCTAACATTCCAGCATTCCCTTATTGTCTTGTTTTATTTTTCTTTATTTTTCTGCAGGATTAGTGGTGTTTACCTTATCTTTGAGCACTCCACTGGGTCCGAGTATCTTGTCAAAGATATGTCTTCCCACGTGGATGTCCACGGCAGACAGTGGGTCATCCAGCAGACACACGTCACTTTCCTGATAGACGGCACGGGCCAGAGACACACGCGCCTTCTGACCGCCAGACAGGTTGATGCCCTGGAACAAACAAAGACAGGTAACTCAAAGAAGCTTCCGACCTATGCAAAGGTTGATGCCCTGGAACAAACCAGTCTTAGAAAGGTAGCTGATAGGGTAGCCAGTCACCAGAAGCATCTGACCTAAGCAGAAGCTGATGCCCTGGAACAAACCAATCTTGGAGAGGTAGCTGATAGGGTGGCCAGTCAACAGAAGCATCTGACCTAAGCAGAAGCTGATGCCATGGAACACACAAACAAAGAGAGGTGGCATGAAGGTCGGCCAGTCACCAGAAGCTTCTGACCGCCAGAAAGGTTGATGCCCTGTAACAAACAAAGAGAGGTAGCTGAAAGGGTGACCAGACACCAGGAGCATCTGACTTAAGAAGAAGTTGATGCCCTGGAACAAACCAATCTTAGAGAGGTAGCTGAAAGGGTGGTCAGTCACCAGATGCATCTGACCTAAGCAGGGGTTGATGACCTGGAACAAACCGATCTTAGAGAGGTAGCTGAAAGGGTGGTCAGTCACCAGATGCATCTGACCTAACCAGGGGTTGATGACCTGGAACAAATCAATCTTAGAGAGGTAGCTGATAGGGTGGCCAGTCACCAGAAGCTTCTGACCTATGCACAGGCTGATGACCTGGAACAAAGAGAGGTGGCATGAAAGTCGGCCAGTCACCAGAAGCTTCTGACCGCCAGAAAGGTTGATGCCCTGAAACAAACAAAGAGAGGTAGCTGAAAGGGTGGAACAAACCAAACTTAGAGAGGTAGCTGAAAGGGTGGCCAGTTACCAAAACCTTCTGACCTAAGCAGAGGCTGATGCCCTGGAACAAACCAATCTTAGGTAGATGAAAGGGTGGCCAGTCAACAGGAGCTTCTGACCTAAACAGAGATTGATGGTCTGAAACAAACAAATCAAACACGGAAAAGTAGATGAAACCATGTCTTGTCAGATGCAGCTTCAGACCACCAGAAAGGTTGATGCCATCAACTTGACGGTCTGAAACGAACAAATCAAAGAAGGAGAGATGGATGAGAAATTGGCTGGTCACACACGCCTTCATACCCATGCATAGACTGGTGGCCTGAAACAAACACAGAATGAAGTCTAACACCAGAAAAAAAAGCCTCCTGACCTCCGATCAAGACTGAAAGACACGATGAAATGAAACAATTATAGTCAGGAGTGAAAGGTGGCCAAGTTCTGTTATACCTGGCTAGTGATGTTCAAAATGACCAAATGGATAACCAAATAGTTCGGCCAGAGCCCAGCTCAGGACAATTTATCTAATGCTTGGCAGGACCTACCAGACATAAGCATCAGTCCACTAGTTAAGATGTACTGATACAATAAAAAGTCTTCTTATGATACACAGTGTCAGTGTTTTATTTAATATACAGGGTTTCATGTAAACACTGCCTTGTCTCTTGTCTCCCCGACCACCCACAATTATTCCCTGATCCAGCAAAAATACACAGGAATTCTGCACTTCCCAAAAATCTCTACTAAAAGTTGGAGCCGTTACAAAAGGCTTGTACCCACCCGCTCGCCTATCTCTGTCAGGTCGCCAGCTGGCAGGATCTGCAGGTCGGGTCTGAGTGAGCACACATCCAGCACTTGCTGGTAGCGAGCCTCGT
The DNA here is from genome assembly GCA_964017235.1 of Sabellastarte sp. h YS-2021. NCBI lineage: Eukaryota > Metazoa > Annelida > Polychaeta > Sabellida > Sabellidae > Sabellastarte > Sabellastarte sp. h YS-2021. The sequence goes on from OZ024940.1 coordinate 29,654,031, forward strand.
CCAGAGGACGGTCAAACAGGATGTTGTCCCGCAGCGTCATGTTCTGGATCCACGCCTCCTGGGACACGTAAGACACCCGACCCTAGAAATACAGAGGAACAAGTTCATCCATAGGAAAATGTGTACAGTTTTACATGTATAGTATTTATCTGTACAAACGCCCCCTCCCTATTAATCGCTCCCCCCACCCCCACCCCTCCAGTCAACCTTTGCATATTTTGGGATATTACATCCCTCTCAACAGCCAACAGCTTTGCAATTCCGGAATGCCAAAAAAAGATGCGTTTTAGTACTTCCCCAATCGAATACTGCTTTCAAGAAATACAGAAAATCACAACATGGCAGTTTTGATCACAGACACATTGAAATCTGCAAAATTACGAGATAAAACGAGACAATTTCTTCAAATCAAGGCTGTACGTGTCCATTATCGCCCATTGCCACTGGATTCGAGAGTTCATTTTTTTAATTTGTAATAGTAGCCCCCACTATTTTGAAAAATGCATCGCCCTCGGCAAGTTTATATGAATAAATACGGTAAGAACAGAAACGGCAAAACTGTAAATGTAACAATGGAGCTTAAGCAATATAAAAGTACTCATTACATACATATGCAAGATTTGATCTGATGAAGTGTGTAAATTTCTCACCCAGACATTCACCGATCCCTCAACTTTGACAGTCTCTCCCAACAGAGCGTGAAGCAGTGAGCTTTTACCCGATCCAACCTTCCCCACCACAGCCACCAGCTCACCACTCTTCACCGACAGGTTCACACTGAAATAACAGCAAGGTTTTAAACTAAACCGAGTATAAAATGAATTGTGACTCGAATATGACCAACCAACTTGAAAATTTTAATTACTTAAATGTAGCTTTTATAAGCTACAAGCTTAACATGTGGAACTTAATGCAATCGCGGACCGCCTCAGGCAGTCGCAGCCAACCCAAGTCAATGAGCATAATACTGGCGTGATGCCTTCATATCGAGGTGACCTAGATAGTGACAAAGAATGCGACTTCCTTCTTCGAGTCAATTCACCACTCTGTAATGACGGGCTCACACTGAAACTAGACCAAGGACGGATCTGTGGCCGGATGCAACATGTATCCACCGGAAAAGGACAACCAACATGGTTTATGAAGATAAACAGCATTTTTTCAAGATGGCGGCCAAAAATTCTAAATTATTCAGAGACATTAAATGAGTAGGCCTTATTATCCAGTGGGGCCAACATTTGGCCGAATTCACTCTGCCTAAGTTTTCTTTTTGCCCGGTGTCCTCATTGCTGCTGACCCCCGATATCTAATTTAGGCTTATGGTTCTGTTGCGCCTTACAATGCGCAGTTCCCAGAGATTAAATGCTAAGAAAGTTGAATTAGAATTCCATCATATCAATTTCAGTTAAGAATCTAACCATTCACCACTGAGATTGCTATATTTAGAAAATAGATGAGAAATCACTGGGAAACTTCAGCCTACACGTTCTTTACTGTCTGATTACTAGGACAATTTTTATTTATTTATTTGGGGTTTTAACGTTGCTTTCAACACTGTACAGGTAATATCACGATGGGTAGTTTTGTGGGCAGAGGAAACCAGTACATACACTTGGTGTCAAGGTTCTGTACTGTAAACTCCCGACCATCGATAAGCAAAGAACCAACTTTCCCACATAATAAGGTCCAGGGTTTGAACCACCGACCTCAGAGGTGGGAGGTTAGTGTGTTATCACTGCGCCACCATGGCTCCGATTACTACCACAAGAACACATCATCTTATTTGGTTCAAAATACCACAGGGCTGAAGTACCTCTGTACTCACTTGGAGAGAGGTACCCGGTCAGCTTCTCCCCAGGAAAACGTGCCATTCTTTACTGTCACAACTGCCTCTGTGAAAACAACACAGCAATAGCAAAGTCAGGACAATCAACAAGAGGGCAATTTGGTGCACAATTTTTGCATACATTAATTGGGCTTGTAAAATACTTTAATGTCAGCTCGCAGTTCAGCTGGATTTTACTCCTATAAACATTTACACCAAATCCTCTGGGAACTGCATGAGCACAATGTACACATATAGCTCTGCATAATAATAAAATGCACACATCTACATTGGTTCATGACAAAATGCTAATAAAGTCTTCTGATTTTTTCCCCTCGTACACCATTATAGCTAGTGTCACTAGTAAACACACTTGTAATAAGCTCTTCACTCACCTGCGGGCTGATGCTGCACATTGTCAGGATCAACCTCGTCTGCCTGCAGGAAGCGAGTCACTCGTTTGACCGATACCATCGCCTGTAAAAACAGTACAGAGTGTGAAGTGCGTAACATGTGAATATATATTAACGAAGAAGCCACAAATTAACCTTGTATTAAAATATAACCAATGGATAGCTATTGATTTGTGTCCATGGACAAATTCTTCCATATATAAACATATATCGTCTACCGTTCTTGCACCTTGTTTGTATAATAAGTACAAAATAATTGTGGGAAATATGGAAAAAACATTCTGGATCCAGATCTTTGAGAATTCAATCCCCGGTGATGCCTAATGTTTCATGTGGGATAACATCCTTGGGCAAGATGTTAACCTGGACTGTGCCTCTCTCCACCCAGGAGTAATGGGTACCTGGCTGCTAGTGGGTTCTTAGTGTGTGTGCTGTATTGTGGCTGCCCCCTTGTATGTTCCCAGAGGTGAAAAGGTTCTGAAACCCAGGCCAGGGTGTAAATGTAAAATCAATTGATAGTATATATACTGATACTACTCTATAAACCATTACATTTACATTTTACAGAACAAAAACCCACATAGGTTATGTGATAAGCTTGGTCTCAATCGAGACCCCATCTGTGAAAATGGTTCGAGACAAAGACTTACCTGTACCAGGAACATTATGGACACAGGCAAGATAGTGAGCGGGAAGTTCATCAGGTTGATCAGCGACATGGAGACGAAGGCCGTCTGCGCGTCTAGCACGTGGGTCGGGTCTGACAGCACGTAGGTGGCGAAGCACAGTAGCGCCACCTACAAGAACATCCAAACATCAAATACCACCTTCAAACAATGAGAGGAGTTTTGAAATTTTGCAAGACAGATCAGGAAATTGGTTAAAATCGCCATCATTTGCAAGCCCCTTTTGAGAGGATTAATTCTAGTAGCCGATATCTATTTATGAGTATAAATTCCCAGGAAACTGTGATGTGTTGTAAGTGATGTCCTGTGTTCTCAATCTGCAGGGCCCTTGTTGTGTATTAAAACGGTTTTTAGAACTATTTTGAGAAAAGTTCAGAGACTGAATAACATTAACAAGAATTACTTGCTCGTTACATATTCTGTAGTCCAATATAGTTGAAATCAGACACAAATACATAATTGTAAGATGACAATGCGGGGTCCCCCTACTTTACTGTATTGTATTTGTATTTACACTCTGTGCAATATTTCCATGTACTACAGGACTCAAAGCACTATTTGACCCATCCTGACTACACAAGTACAGCCTAACTCTCAAATTACTGACATTCACTTACTGAAAGACAGAGTCCCAAGGATGTCCATTTATCAACATCCATGAGGTTCTTTAACCTCCCACTGGGGATAGGACCCAATGACAGAGGACCGCCATTTTAAGTGCTCATCCAAGCCACTGTGTATCTGCGTGTACCTGGATTGAACCCACGTCCTCTTGTGTTCCTAGCCGAGTGTGTTACCCACTAGGCCACAGTGGCTGATACTATTCTCATCAGAAAAGGAGTTAATACACTTACTTTTTCCTCAAAAAAAAAAATAAATAAATAAATAAATAAAAATATCACCCACAATGTAGAACGGAGAGACAACATACCAGGAAGGGAGAACAGAACCAGACGATGTAGGTGACAGCACTGAGCACAGCACCTTTCTTCATGTTCACCAGTTCCTGTTCACGGATGTCACAGATTGTGCGCTCAAAGAACGGCTCCCACGCGTACAGCTTGAGCACCTGTTACATACACAGAGATACACAATAAAACACACACATGCATACACACCCCAATACACCCCCTCCCTCACCACACACACACATACATACTCAAACATGAAAAATAGCATCAGAGATGCCGGTATCCCACAGCCTAGGGAAATAGTTTTCAACAGCATGAAGTATAGAAGTAGTGAAACAGTACAGATATCGGGATACTTTCAGAGCAGTGTCAATTATATTAAGGTCAAAAAGATGTTTACGCAGAGAAAATAACATCTAAGAGAAGGAAAATGTATGTAAAGGTCAAATCAAGGTCACACCATGATGTTGCACACCTACACCCCCTAACCAATGTCCCTACCAAGTATCAACTTCCTGCACCTTACGGTTTCCGAGATATAGCCCGGACAAGATTTTAAAGGTCAAGGTCACTATAGCAAGGTCAAAGGTCAAATCAAGGTCACATCATGACGTCGCACACCTACACCCCTTACCTAATGTCCCTACCACGTATTAACTTCCTACACCTTACAGTTTCTTAGATATAGCCCGGACAAGATTTTATAGCTTAAGGTCACTGCAGCAAGGTCAAAGGTCAAATCAAGGTCAGACCATGATGTTGCACACCTACACCCCCTAACCAATGTCCCTACCAAGTATCAACTTCCAACACCTTACAGCAATGCTAGTTAACACATCTAATAATATTTTAACATAAACTTTGTTCAGACTAGATCAATTGCTTTGCCGAGTCTGCCATAGCCGTAAAACTAGATTATGCAGATGCAGAAGTTGGGCAATAACAAATTCAAGGACTTTTCAAGGATTTTATTCAATTTTGGCCCCATTCAAGGACTTTCAAGGCCTTGAAAATGATGCAATTTTTTTTCAAAGATTTTCAAGGATGTGGGAACATTGATACCAACTGTCAGTAGGGTGGAGACTGTGTGTGACATCTCACCTTGATGCCGCCCAGCACCTGGTTCACCAACTTGATCCGGCGGTCCTTCAGCTGCATCTGCTTCTTCTACAAAGTGCATACCAAATTGTGTGTCAATCAGTGTAGGGATTTGAAATTCAACTCCCAATATCAACATCCAACTCTAATTTGGCTTTGCATATGGATCAACATTGAAATATATGGTTTCACACCGTAGAACGCATAATTTTGCAACGACTGATCCTTCATTCATCAACAAGAGGAGAGTGCCCGTGAACGGGCACTGTGTCAGCTGACTGAATGTTTTTGATTTGTGATGGTGATAATGAGAGGAAAGCATAATTATCAGGGAAAGGGCTGTACAGAAATACAGTAAATGGTAACTGAACACATGTTCGAAAGATATTCCGAAGCTGACAGAAGAAAACGACAAAAAAGTTGTGCCCTGCAAATGGTATTATGAAATAAAGTAACTAGGTAATTGTTTAAGGGTAAAAAGTAGGTTAAAAATATTTAAAGAAATACTATAAATGCAATATCCTCGTTCCACCATGAAGAAGGGGTCCAAAGGTCAAATCTGACCATACCAAAAGATTCCCAGCCAAAGAATTTAGGATGGTTTACCATCCCAAACCTCTCGGACCAATAATAAGTGAGTTATAGGCACTTTTTAAGTTTGGCTATCCTTGTTTGACCTTGAAGGAGGGGGTCCAAGGTCAAATCCGACCACACAAAAAAATTCCCAGCCCATGATTTCCTGTAGCTTGTTTACCATCCCAAACTTGTAGGACCAATAATAAGCGAGTTCTAAGCAATTGTAAGTTTGGCTATCCTCAACTGCCCTTGAAGGAGGGGTCCCAGGTCAAATCTGACCACACCAAAAGAATCCCAGCCCATGATTTCCTATATGTTGGTTTACCATCCCAAACCTCCAAGACCAATAATACGCGAGTTATAAGCACTTTAAGTTTGGCTATCTTCGTTTGACCTGGAAGGAGGGGGTCCAAGGTCAAATCCGACCACACCAAAAAATTCCCAGCCCATGATTTCCTGTAGCTTGTTTACCATCCCAAACTTGTAGGACCAATAATAAGCGAGTTCTAAGCAATTGTAAGTTTGGCTATCCTCAACTGCCCTTGAAGGAGGGGTCCCAGGTCAAATCCGACCACACCAAAAGATTCCCAGCCCATGATTTTCTATAGGTTGGTTTTCCATTCGAAACCTCTAGGACCAATAATAAGTGAGTTATAAGCACTTTTAAGTTTGGCTATCCTCATTTGACCTTGAAGGAGGGGTCCAAGGTGAAATCCGACCACACCAAAAAATTCCCAGCTCATGATTTTCTATAGGTTGGTTTTCATTCCAACCTCTGGGACCAATAATAAGCGAGTTATAAGCACTTTTATGTTTGGCTATCCTCATTTGACCTTGAAGGAGGGTTCCAAGGTCAAATCGGACCATATTAACAGATTCCCAGCCCATGATTTCCTACAGGTTGGATACAATGATTTACTCAACAGTGAGAACCTGAAAGAAGCTATTGCTCAGCTATCCCATGACATAGAGGTCTGCAATTTCACTATGTTATAGCTGACCAAAACGTCTGTGAATAACATATTTAACAAAATACTCTAAATGTAATAATTTTCAAGTTACAACTGATTTACTCAAGAGTGAGAACCTCAAAGTAACTATTACTCAGCTATGCAATGAGCTACATGTCTGAATTTTTGCTCTGTTATAGCTGACCTAAAAGTAGCTGAACAACATATTTAAGCAAAATACTGTAAATGCAATAGTTTTCAAGTTACAACTGATTTACTCAATAGTGAGAACCAGAAAATAGCTATTGCTCCGCTATGCCATGAGCTATAGGTCTGTAATTTCACTATGTTATAGCTAACCCAAAAGTAGGTGAACAATATATTTTAACAAATTACTGCAAATGCAATATTTTTCAAGTTATTTCAAGCACTTTTAAGTTTGCCTATCCTCATTTGACCTTGAAGGAGGGGTCCAAGGTGAAATCCGACCACACCAAAAAATTCCCAGCTCATGATTTTCTATAGGTTGGTTTTCATTCCAACCTCTGGGACCAATAATAAGCGAGTTATAAGCATTTTTATTTTTGGCTATCCTCATTTGACCTTGAAGGAGGGTTCCAAGGTCAAATCGGACCATATTAACAGATTCCCAGCCCATGATTTCCTACAGGTTGGATACAATGATTTACTCAACAGTGAGAACCTGAAAGAAGCTATTGCTCAGCTATCCCATGACATAGAGGTCTGCAATTTCACTATGTTATAGCTGACCAAAACGTCTGTGAATAACATATTTAACAAAATACTCTAAATGTAATAATTTTCAAGTTACAGCTGATTTACTCAAGAGTGAGAACCTCAAAGTAACTATTACTCAGCTATGCAATGAGCTACATGTCTGAATTTTTGCTCTGTTATAGCTGACCTAAAAGTAGCTGAACAACATATTTAAGCAAAATACTGTAAATGCAATAGTTTTCAAGTTACAACTGATTTACTCAATAGTGAGAACCAGAAAATAGCTATTGCTCCGCTATGCCATGAGCTATAGGTCTGTAATTTCACTATGTTATAGCTAACCCAAAAGTAGGTGAACAATATATTTTAACAAAATACTCCAAATGCAATATTTTTCAAGTTATAGCTGATTTACTCAACAGTCAGTGCCTGAGAACAGCTATTGCTCAGTTGTGCCATGAGCTACAGGTCTGTAATTTCACTATGTTATAGCTGACCCAAAAGTAGCTGAATAACATATTTGCACAAATTTCTGTAAAGGCAATAGTTTTCCAATTACAACTGATTTACTCAACAGTGAGAACTTCAAAGTAGCTATTACTCAGCTATGCAATGAGCCACAGGTCTGGAACTTCACTGTTATAGCTGACCCCAAAATAGGTGAATAACATATTGAAACAAAATACTCTAAATGCAATAGTTTTCAAGTTATAAGTGATTTACTCAACAGTGACAACCTAAAAGTAGCTATTACTCAGCTATGCCATGAGCTACAGGTCTGAAATTTTACTATGTTATAGCTGACCCAAAAGTAGCTGAATAACATATTTATACTAAATTCTCTAAATGCAATAGTTTTCAAATTACAAGTGATTTACTCAACATTGAGAACTTCAAAGTAGCTATTACTCAGCTATGCAATGAGTCACTGGTCTGGAACTTCACTATGTTATAGCTGACCCCAAAATAGGTGAATAACATATTGGAAAAAAAATACTGTAAATGCAATAATTTCCAAGTTATAAGCGATTTACTCAACAGTGATAACCTAAAAGTAGCTATTACTCAGCTATGCCATGAGCTACAGGTCTGAAATTTTACTATGTTATAGCTGACCCAAAAGTAGGTGAACAACATATTTAAGCAAAATACTGTAAATGCAATAGTTTTCAAGTTACAACTGATTTACTCAATAGTGATGACCTAAAAGAAGCTATTACTCAGCTATGCCATGAGCTACAGGTCTGAAATTTTACTATGTTATAGTTGACCCAAAAGTAGCTGAATAACATATTTATACTAAATTCTCTAAATGCAATAGTTTTCCAATTACAACTGATTTACTCAATAGTGAGAACCTCAAAGTAGTTATTACTCAGCTATGCAATGAGCTACAGGTCTGAAATTTCACTATGTTATAGCTGACCCAAAAGTAGGTGAACAACATATTAAAGCAAAATACTGTAAATGTAATAGTTTTCAAGTTACAACTGATTTACTCAATAGTGATGACCTAAAAGTAGCTATTACTCAGCTATGCCATGAGCTACAGGTCTGAAATTTTACTATGTTATAGCTGACCCAAAAGTAGGTGAACAACATATTTAAGCAAAATACTGTAAATGCAATAGTTTTCAAGTTACAACTGATTTACTCAATAGTGATGACCTAAAAGTAGCTATTACTCAGCTATGGCATGAGCTACAGGTTTGTAATTTCACTATGTTATAGCTGACCCAAAAGTAGCTGAATAACATATTTATACGAAATTCTCTAAATGCAATAGTTTTCCAATTACAACTGATTTACTCAATAGTGAGAACTTCAAAGTAGCTATTACTCAGCTATGCAATGAGCCACAGATCTGAAACTTCACTATGTTATAGCTGATCCCAAAATAGGTGAATAACATATTGAAACAAAATACTCTAAATGCAATAGTTTCCAAGTTATAAGCGATTTACTCAACAGTGATAACCTAAAAGTAGCTATTACTCCGCTATGCAATGAGTCACGGGTCTGGAACTTCACTATGTTATAGCTGACCCCAAAATAGGTGAATAACATATTGAAACAAAATACTCTAAATGCAATAGTTTCCAAGTTATAAGCGATTTACTCAACAGTGATAACCTAAAAGTAGCTATTACTCCGCTATGCAATGAGTCACGGGTCTGGAACTTCACTATGTTATAGCTGACCCCAAAATAGGTGAATAACATATTGAAACAAAATACTCTAAATGCAATAATTTCCAAGTTATAAGCGATTTACTCAACAGTGATAACCTAAAAGTAGCTATTACTCAGCTATGCCATGAGCTACAGGTCTGAAATTTTACTATGTTATAGCTGACCCAAAAGTAGGTGAACAACATATTTAAGCAAAATACTGTAAATGCAATAGTTTTCAAGTTACAACTGATTTACTCAATAGTGATGACCTAAAAGTAGCTATTACTCAGCTATGCCATGAGCTACAGGTCTGAAATTTTACTATGTTATAGCTGACCCAAAAGTAGGTGAACAACATATTTAAGCAAAATACTGTAAATGCAATAGTTTTCAAGTTACAACTGATTTACTCAATAGTGATGACCTAAAAGTAGCTATTACTCAGCTATGCCATGAGCTACAGGTCTGAAATTTTACTATGTTATAGCTGACCCAAAAGTAGGTGAACAACATATTTAAGCAAAATACTGTAAATGCAATAGTTTTCAAGTTACAACTGATTTACTCAATAGTGATGACCTAAAAGTAGCTATTACTCAGCTATGCCATGAGCTACAGGTCTGAAATTTTACTATGTTATAGTTGACCCAAAAGTAGCTGAATAACATATTTATACTAAATTCTCTAAAAGCAATAGTTTTCCAATTACAACTGATTTACTCAACAGTGATAACCTAAAAGTAGCTATTACTCAGCTATGCCATGAGCTACAGGTCTGAAATTTTACTATGTTATAGCTGACCCAAAAGTAGGTGAACAACATATTTAAGCAAAATACTGTAAATGCAATAGTTTTCAAGTTACAACTGATTTACTCAATAGTGATGACGTAAAAGTAGCTATTACTCAGCTATGCCATGAGGTACAGGTCTGAAATTTTACTATGTTATAGTTGACCCAAAAGTAGCTGAATAACATATTTATACTAAATTCTCTAAATGCAATAGTTTTCCAATTACAACTGATTTACTCAATAGTGAGAACCTCAAAGTAGTTATTACTCAGCTATGCAATGAGCTACAGGTCTGAAATTTCACTATGTTATAGCTGACCCAAAAGTAGGTGAACAACATATTAAAGCAAAATACTGTAAATGTAATAGTTTTCAAGTTACAACTGATTTACTCAATAGTGATGACCTAAAAGTAGCTATTACTCAGCTATGCCATGAGCTACAGGTCTGAAATTTTACTATGTTATAGCTGACCCAAAAGTAGGTGAACAACATATTTAAGCAAAATACTGTAAATGCAATAGTTTTCAAGTTACAACTGATTTACTCAATAGTGATGACCTAAAAGTAGCTATTACTCAGCTATGCCATGAGCTACAGGTCTGTAATTTCACTATGTTATAGCTGACCCAAAAGTAGCTGAATAACATATTTATACGAAATTCTCTAAATGCAATAGTTTTCCAATTACAACTGATTTACTCAATAGTGAGAACTTCAAAGTAGCTATTACTCAGCTATGCAATGAGCCACAGATCTGAAACTTCACTATGTTATAGCTGATCCCAAAATAGGTGAATAACATATTGAAACAAACTACTCTAAATGCAATAGTTTCCAAGTTATAAGCGATTTACTCAACAGTGATAACCTAAAAGTAGCTATTACTCCGCTATGCAATGAGTCACAGGTCTGGAACTTCACTATGTTATAGCTGACCCCAAAATAGGTGAATAACATATTAAAACAAAATACTCTAAATGCAATAATTTCCAAGTTATAAGCGATTTACTCAACAGTGATAACCTAAAAGTAGCTATTACTCAGCTATGCCATGAGCTACAGGTCTGAAATTTTACTATGTTATAGCTGACCCAAAAGTAGGTGAACAACATATTTAAGCAAAATACTGTAAATGCAATAGTTTTCAAGTTACAACTGATTTACTCAATAGTGATGACCTAAAAGTAGCTATTACTCAGCTATGCCATGAGCTACAGGTCTGAAATTTTACTATGTTATAGCTGACCCAAAAGTAGGTGAACAACATATTTAAGCAAAATACTGTAAATGCAATAGTTTTCAAGTTACAACTGATTTACTCAATAGTGATGACCTAAAAGTAGCTATTACTCAGCTATGCCATGAGCTACAGGTCTGAAATTTTACTATGTTATAGCTGACCCAAAAGTAGGTGAACAACATATTTAAGCAAAATACTGTAAATGCAATAGTTTTCAAGTTACAACTGATTTACTCAATAGTGATGACCTAAAAGTAGCTATTACTCAGCTATGCCATGAGCTACAGGTCTGAAATTTTACTATGTTATAGTTGACCCAAAAGTAGCTGAATAACATATTTATACTAAATTCTCTAAATGCAATAGTTTTCCAATTACAACTGATTTACTCAACAGTGATAACCTAAAAGTAGCTATTACTCAGCTATGCCATGAGCTACAGGTCTGAAATTTTACTATGTTATAGCTGACCCAAAAGTAGGTGAACAACATATTTAAGCAAAATACTGTAAATGTAATAGTTTTCAAGTTACAACTGATTTACTCAACAGTGATGACCTAAAAGTAGCTATTACTCAGCTATGCCATGAGCTACAGGTCTGAAATTTTACTATGTTATAGCTGACCCAAAAGTAGGTGAACAACATATTTAAGCAAAATACTGTAACTGCAATAGTTTTCAAGTTACAACTGATTTACTCAATAGTGATGACCTAAAAGTAGCTATTACTCAGCTATGCCATGAGCTACAGGTCTGAAATTTTACTATGTTATAGTTGACCCAAAAGTAGCTGAATAACATATTTATACTAAATTCTCTAAATGCAATAATTTTCCAATTACAACTGATTTACTCAATAGTGAGAACCTCAAAGTAGTTATTACTCAGCTATGCAATGAGCTACAGGTCTGAAATTTCACTATGTTATAGCTGACCCAAAAGTAGGTGAACAACATATTAAAGCAAAATACTGTAAATGCAATAGTTTTCAAGTTACAACTGATTTACTCAATAGTGATGACCTAAAAGTAGCTATTACTCAGCTATGCCATGAGGTACAGGTCTGAAATTTTACTATGTTATAGCTGACCCAAAAGTAGCTGAATAACATATTTATACGAAATTCTCTAAATGCAATAGTTTTCCAATTACAACTGATTTACTCAATAGTGAGAACTTCAAAGTAGCTATTACTCAGCTATGCAATGAGCCACAGATCTGAAACTTCACTATGTTATAGCTGATCCCAAAATAGGTGAATAACATATTGAAACAAAATACTCTAAATGCAATAGTTTCCAAGTTATAAGCGATTTACTCAACAGTGATAACCTAAAAGTAGCTATTACTCAGCTATGCCATGAGCTACAGGTCTGAAATTTTACTATGTTATAGCTGACCCAAAAGTAGCTGAATAACATATTTATACGAAATTCTCTAAATGCAATAGTTTTGAAGTTATAAGCAATTTACTCAACAGTGATAACGTAAAAGTAGCTATTACTCAGCTATGCCATGAGCTACAGGTCTAAAATTTTACTATGTTATAGCTGACCCAAAAGTAGCTGAATAACATATTTATACGAAATTCTCTAAATGCAATAGTTTTGAAGTTATAAGCAATTTACTCAACAGTGATAACGTAAAAGTAGCTATTACTCAGCTATGCCATGAGCTACAGGTCTAAAATTTTACTATGTTATAGCTGACCCAAAAGTAGCTGAATAACATATTTATACGAAATTCTCTAAATGCAATAGTTTTTAAGTTACAAGTGATTCTACTCATGATGGAAGTTACTGAAAAGCCCAAAAGTAGCTATTACTCACTTAGCTATTGAGACAGGCACCCAACTTACTCACCATATTGTAGCTATGAAAAAAGTAGCTGAATAACATATTTTAACAAAATGCTCTAGATGCAACAGTTTTCAAGTTATAAATGATTTTGTGCATGATTTCATGAATGTTAATGCATTAAAAATTATTAAAAAAATTTATTAAAAAAAAAGTAAGAGAGATCCAGGTCTCATACTCACACAAGAGAATCTACCTCTGGCCTAGTACATATATGCAAGATATGAGAGAAATCCCTGCAATAGTCACTGAGAAAATTGTGATAAAAAGTTGAAATTTTCACACTTTTGGTGGGGGTACCCCCCTTGTAATGTCTGTAGCAAACAGACGAACAGACAGATTTGCATGCCTTGAACAATTTTTCATCCTCGATAGATAAGGTATCTTTTAAAAAAAACAGCACGTCTCTAGGCCTTGTAGTTTTGGAGGAGAAGTTGTTCACGCGGACGCGTACGCGTACGCCCACGCCGCAGAGTGACGACATAATGCCAGCTGACTGACAAGTCAGCTGACATAAAAATGTGATAAAAATACTCTCGCCTCTTTTTTGTATTAATTACATTCATAAGTATCTAATATTATGTATTTTAAGTAAACTGGCAACTCTCAGTGTGCAAAAAATAACCTTTCATTTTCAGCCTTTTGACGCCTACACTCATAAAGACAAAATAGTGCGATGAACACTAAACATCAAATGTGTCAACATCAAACCCAAATAATCAATATCTTTTTTATTTTGTACTGTTGTATCTTCAGCACGGGTCCTACCTGTAGTTTTCTAATGGCCATTGCCATGAAAATGGAGTTGAGGGGCAGTATGACAAACATGAACGCCAGGCCGGTCAGACTGGCGGGTCCCAGCTGCTGCCACAGGAAGTACATTGCCAGGCCAACCATCAGCGGCGAGCCCCTGAAACCAAGGAAACCGAAAGGTTAAAAGTCAAATGGGGTCATACATCCTTCATGGACCAGAATCCGGTCCATTCCACACTGTATTGTATTGTGTTGTGTATTTATACCCAGCGCAATATCTCCATATACTTCAGGACTCAAAGCACTATATGACCCATCCTGACTGTACAAGTACAGCCCAAGCTCTCTAGTAACTGACATTCCCCTAACTGAAAGATACAGAGTCTCAAGGACAACCATATATCAATGTCCTTGAGGTTCTTTAGCCTGCCACTGGGGATAGGACCCAATGACAGAGGACCGCCATTTTAAGTGGTCATCCGAACCATTATGTATCTGGTCACTGGCTAGAAACTTACAACACATAGTACAGTCAATATCAGGAGTAGATTGAAGGGAAGGAGTCCAACCCTCAAGTGACTGACATTCCCCCCAAACTGAAAGACAGAGTTTCAGGGATAGGAGCTAATGACAGAGGACAGCCATTTTAAGTGGTCATCCGAGTCACTATGTATCTGCCTGTACCTGGGTTTGAACCTACGTCGTAGGCGAGTGTTACCCACTAGGCCACAGTGACATATTCCGGTCGAAACAGTTTTTATATCAGACTTAATCTGCAAATTTCTGTGCAAAAAAACAGCCCGGATAAACCACCGCCTGCCATCCGGATGACATTGGTGAAAACAATACCTGCACAGCCCTTAAACCCTGTGGGGTAAAAAAACAAATGTCATTACTATTAGGTTGTTCAGCAAAATTATGTTTTGTTGACAAAATGTATTGAAAATGCACTTTCATCACACTTTTTCATACAAATCAAATGTTTATCATTCTTATTTTTCCATGAAAACTCCCATTTTCAAAGAAACTTCTTAAAACAAGAGCATACTAAGACTATTGGTAACTGGGCCCAAGTCTGCTTGACCTATATTCAATTAGGCAAGCAGTCTGTTTCACTTAGATTAGCTTTAGTGAATTCAATGGAGCCTGTATATTACCAGAGATAGTTGAAGAACATGGGGGCGTCCTGCAGTTTCTGGGTGTCGACGGACATCAGATTCACAATCTCGCCCACCGTCGACTGCTTCTTAGCAACCGCCGACAACCGCATCGCCTGAAAGATGCCCAGACTAAGATAACAACCATTATAAAGAAGTGTGCAGAAAACAATGCAGTGCGCATATTTTTGCGACCATTCATCTGAAGCAATAAATGGACGATTGTCAATAACAGAGAATCAAACAATACAGATGAAATATAGTGCACCAAAAATGTGCAGTAGCTTATACTTATAATAATATTTATGGATTAATAAATGAAACCGGTGAAACCAGTCTTTATAATAGAAATAAAGTCCTCAGGTTCGTACTTCATGAATGGACGAAACTTCTGTCATAATGGACTTGAGCTCGACCATTATCCGCCGTGAGTATTGTCCTTTTATAGAGGTCATAAAGTGCTTACCCTCTGACTTTTATTTCTACATTCAGCTTCACTTTTTTTGATATATCACCACGGAGAATGCAGTACATATTACCTGTTGGTGGGTTTGGATCGAGCTCTACGATGTCCTAGGACAAATATTTCACACATGCACAGTATAACCACAATCCAAACGTCTAGAAGCACTTTCGGAGATATTTACGTTCATTTGCGTAAATTGTGATGTCATAAAATATCAAAATATGCGGCTATAAGGTTGAAAGAGTAACATAAATATGTGAAATACTTCGATTCTGACATAAAGAAAGATATTTGACATTAAATTCTTGAAATAGTTACAATTCAGTATATCTGATAGACTTTTAAAGATTTTCTTATTTTTTTTTTTTCACGCTGCCATCTTAGAACTCCTTGTGTTCCCGCTAGAAGTGTGGATTACTTGGCGTGGGTAAATTGAGTGTCCGAAGAGCACTTATCCTCAGCATTTGGATGAAAATCCACAGTCCGAGGACACCTTGGAGTGGAATCATATTTTTACATAGCACCTCTAGGGCCCACGGTGGCAGAGTGGTAACACTCTCCTCCCACCTCTGAGATCAGAGTTCGAATCCTGGCCCGACTTCAAGTGGGTAAGTTGGTAGTTGCTTGCCGTTGGTCGGCAGTTTACAGTACAGAACCTTGATGCCAACTGTATGTACTGGTTTCCTCTGCCCATAAAACTACCCGGCGTGATATGACCTGTACAGTGTGTTGAAAGCGGCATTAAAAACCCAAATAAATAGATAAAACCAAGGAGAGTCCTGTATAACCATTCACCTTTTTATATATAGCCATGGTGAGGGCGGTTCTGACCCTCATTCCCAGCGTGTAGTTCTGGTTCATGGCGTGGTGCATGAAGAATACGGAGGTGACGGAGCACAGGAACATGGCGACCGCGTACAGATAGCCCCGCCAAATGAATGGATCGGACTTCTCAACAAAGTCTATCAGCAGTCTAAAACATAGACACCATGCATAGAACACAAGACTTTTCAACAAAGTCTATCAATAGTCTAAAACACACACAGTGTACAGATACACAGATAGCCCCACCAGATGAATGGATCGGACTTCTCAACAAAGTCTATCAACAGTCTAAAACATACACACAGTGTACAGATACTCAGATAGCCCCACCAGATAAACGGTTCGGACTTCTCAACATTGTCTATCAATAGTCTAAACACATCTAGGCCCAGCCACTTCATGTTGGAAAGTTTGGTAGTTACTTGCCGATGCAAGGTGGTTTACAGTGCAGAATCTTGACCAACTAGTATGCACTGGTTTCCTCCACCCGTAAACTACCCGTCACAGTATGACCCTGGCTGTTGAAGGAGACGTAAAACAAAAAATAAATCTAAATCTAATCACATTAGATTCTGGCTATGACTAATTTCTACTAGTCAAACGCTCTAGTTATCCTTCTATTTTGCACTAAATTTCCCAACACTCAGAAACCACTTTTACTTATGCCAGTTCTAGTTTCGCCAAATCTACTATGCATCTATTTGCAATCTAAACACACAGAATCTAGTCTACCAAAAATCGACTGCACACTTAACACTCTCAAGTATTTCTCTTCAAGACAAGCCAGTAAAGGACAAGTCATTATATTTTCAAGATTTACTCACATCACATTATCGTAGTTATTGAGGTTTTGGTGGCATTAGCTACTATATGTACTTTCAATGTACCACTATTGTTCCAGTACTTACTGGAGTATCTGTGGGTTGATGAGGGACATCATATAGTAACCTAGCAACAAGACCCCACTACTGATGGTCACCCGTCCAAACGTCCTGAAACAAGAGCAAAACACATGGAAGAACATTTAACCTCTGTTTGTATTTTCCATGAGTAGTACTATACACATATTTATATTATAATATTATATATTATATTCATATTATAATATTCAACATTGCCAGTGGTGCTAGCGTTTGCGTAGACAAAATCCGGTTTCCAGGTCGTGAAAACAAAAGAATTTCCAGCATTTCTTTTGGTTTGTTATTCCATATCTATAAATGTAGAAGAGGAGCTGAAATATTGTAAAGCTAAAAGGCATTACATTTAACCATTTGGAGGTATTTTATTAAATATTTAATAATATTTCCAATGTTTCTCATATCGTCAAGCAATGTGAGTTGTGCATTTTGGAAATAGATAATATAGTAATTGATTTATACATGCCGATTCTGATCATTTATTGTGGCTGTCGCTACTTTTGCCCCAAGCAAAACGAAATGAGGTATACCGGTATTACATAAACAACACTAAATATTACACATAAAAAAATTTCAATAGCATTTGATATCGGGTTTGGGGGACAACACTAATCCGCACACACAGATATGTCCATTTAAAAAAAGGGATTCTCTTTATCAGAATTTTACTTAAAAGGGGTCTGTCAGTCTATGAAAACTGCCACCTCACTCACACAGCCAGAGCCCACACCAGTGAAGGGTCTCCTTTCTTCTTGGTTGCCGATTTGTCCTCCTTCTGCATGTGTCCCTGTGACGACAGCAGACTCTCCTTTGCATCCGCCTTCTCCTGTCTACCGCCAAAGCTTGTGATATTTGCCGCATAGGAGCTGGAAAAATGATGAAATTAGAAATAGGACCCACGGTTACAAGTAGCTGGAACAATGGAAAAATAAAAGAAGATGGCACGGTTTAGCGGGAGGAGAGATTATTGATTGGTTCTGCCGGGAGTCGATTCCACGGACTTTGGATTACACACATAAACATGAGTCTAGCTCTTTAACTAGCTGAGCTAAAGGGGAATCCCCGAAAGCCCAGGTATTAATAGAACTGATATATGTGAGGATATTACAACAAACAAAAAACATGATGTCATGTTTAATATCCACCCGGTGGTAAGTAGTAAGTATATCTGCCCAATTTGACTTGAGTCATCTGAAATACTCTTTCCTTGAAATGAGTAGAAGCAAAGTGGTTAGTTCTTTTTGAAGATTTAGTCATGGCAACGGCAAAAAAAGTTTGCATTTTTCCAAACAAACTCTCATCCTTAAAACCGAACAAAATCCAGGATTTTGAATACCTGCACCGATATGGTGAAAAGTTTCCGCAAGCATACATGAGCTGTGATAATCATTGAAACAGGATATATGTATTTGCAAGATATTTTGAAGCTTATATTAAACTTCATTTACAATAAATATAAGGTAAAAAAAGGCCAGATATTTCCTCGAATGTATGTTTTTGATTGTCTTGACGAAACATTGACCAGCACAAAGCTTAATATATAATGCCGTTTTCAATTACCGGATATTCTTTGCAGATTTCGTCATTTCTACCTAAACAAAACAAAATGCGGTCTACCGGTTTATCATTCACAGCACTACATGTAAACCGTGCTTACCTTTTCTCTTTACTGTACTTTCCGAGCTCTTTGTTCCACTCCTTCTCAAACTGGGGCACGATCTGTTCGCAGCTGTCCTCGGCCCGCTGCCGCCAGATGTCGTCCATGTTCAGCGTCTTCTTGTAGCCCAGGTAGATCTTCCTGTACCCGAGAACATGAAATCATGTGACATGTGGGTTTTTATTTGTAAAGGGATCATATATCGATATTTCAATATCAATCGATATATCTTTCAGAATTTCAATATCAATACTGAAAGCGTTAATTTCAATATCGTTTCCAGCACCTGCCAGGAAGAATTTTCAAAAGAGTGTAGTAGTTTATCACCAATATTTTAATATTAGAAGATATATTCTGAGATTTTCATGAAATGTAAACACTTTCTGTCAGATTTTATGGTAAATTTAGAAATATCTGAGGGATCAGTAGGTGTAAAATAATGCATTTTATGGTGTGAAATGATATTTCAATATCGATCGATATGCAAAGCTAAAATAGAGTGTGATATCAATATTGAAGTTGCATTCCAATCCCTACACTAGTTTGAAATACTTATACATATTTCTACCACTGTGGCCTTGCAGTGATACACACAGAAGACTTGGGTTCAATCCAAGGAACTGACAGATATATATTGGATTGGACCACAAAACATACTGGTCCTGTAACTCTAGAGAGATAATGGCCCTGAGAACAGTTACCAAGCTCAGGCAGGGGGTAGGCATTAATTTCATTCACTGATCAGTAATCATCAGATGAATGTATTTTATGATGCAACATAATATCTCTATATTCACTAATGCAAAGCCAAAAGGGAATTTTATATTATTATAATTTCCCTCCAATTAAAAGACACTCGTCATCCCACTTACATAGTGAACCAGTTGAAGAACAGAACTGACAGGAAGCTCACACGCAGCTTCGGGCACAGTTCACCGGGTTTCTGCTTCTCCTTGCTCTCCTGGGGGTCAGGGCTGAGCAGAGCACGCCTCTCGTCAGTGGGTAGGGCGGGCCGCCTCCAGACGCCGGGGATCAGGGAGGTGAGTAGGGAGAGGGCGACCAATACAAAGTACAGGATGAAAGTGACGAACGTGAGGATATCAACGGGGAACTGAAAACAGTACGTGGAAAATAAGAACTGGAAATACAGTGTACAGAAAATATCCCTGAATCCAAACAGAGTAACCAGGGGTGAATATCAAAACCATGTTTAAGATTTTAATAACCATGGTTAAACCTAGGGCTGTGACGGGGGCTGAAAAACGGCATCGAGTACTCACCATCTGACAACCGGCCTGAATGCGAGTAACCGCGAGATTTAGTATCTACCATATCTACCATTAGAAGTCTTCTGTAAACAAATAGTCGGTTCCCGAAACGAAACTTTTGAAGAAAAACGACTTCTATTTGACCATATATTATAGAAAATGGAATAAATTGTACGTTTTCAAGCAAAAATAACAAGTTTAATTGATATTATGTGACGAAAATGCTGAAATGCATATTTTACACAAGCGTTTGATTACGTGGGCGATAATACAATACCTTGCGAGTAACCAAGTTTTTAAAATGGACTCCGAGTACAAGCCAAGACCGCCTCGTACACCGAGGCTCGAGTACTTGTTTGCAGCCCTAAACCTAAATTATTCATTGTTTGAATGACTAGCTTTAATTTGAGAAATCCAATCTTTCATATATCACTTCATCTCTGTACTAGCACTTTCTAAGTGTTATCAAACAGAATCATTTCTCATAACTATGCACAGGGTGTATCCACTAAATTTCAATATTTTTTCCATGACTTTTCTATGACTTCTCCACGACCGAAGCTTTAAAATCATGGACCTTTTACACGCCTCGCGGAATGAAAGAGACATGTACCGCGGCCACGAGGGAAGATGTGACAGGCCATACCTGTATCATTTGGAGTTTTTTTTGCCTTTGAGAACCACGTACAAGGTTCCAGAACAGTAAAGGAAGATATGGAAGACACCAAAATTTGATCTGATTACATAAACGTATCCTTGTATTGAAATGCTGGATGAAAGAAAGGAACAACGCCATTTCACGAGAGGATGCCTTTTAATTTCCAGGACCTTTTAAGACTTTTCCAACACACGCAGTCAATTTCCATGACTTTTACAGGCCTGGAAAAAGAAAATGGAATTCCATAACTTTTTCCAGGTTTTCCATGACTGGATACACCCTGTATTCAGCCCTTGTGTACCTGCAGCTCATTAACTGTTGGAGATGTTGAACACATTTTAACAAAGTAAAACATAAGCACTCGGACAGCGCAGCCCTCCGCCAAGGGAGCACATATCCCGAAAATTTCATCAAAATCCGTCCACAACTTTTTGAGTTATCTGTCTTTAAAAATTACATTTCATGGATCCGGAAGATACAGATAGTGATCCAGATCACTCCCAAAATTGAATCATTTCTTCCTTTTACCTTTTTCAGACATATCCTGAAAATTTCATCAAAATCTGTCAATAAGTTTTTGAGTTATCTTGTTCACAAACAAACGCACAAACTCACAAACAAACCCAGGCGAAAACATAACCTCCTTGGCAGAGGTAATTAGAGCACCCTACCCCTTTCTGTAGCTGCAGTATGCTGGACCTGAGGCTGATGATGCCAAAAGCCAGAGACATCAGCCAGAACAGGAAGATTACTGCAGGACTGTGGATGCCTTGTCGAGCACACCAGGATTCGGCGGCCACCAGCATAACCTGGATATAGCGATTAAAACGAAAGCTTTTCAGATATTATGCGTTGAGTACAGAGGATGGCTGTAATAGCACTGCAGTGGAAAAATTATCACACGCAGACAAACAATAGAGAGTACATACACACCCAGCTGATCAAATACAACACATAAATTGCAGAAAATTTTAGGGGTGTTGCGGTAGTACCGGTATCGTCGGTACGGTAAATAAATTATTGCAAACCGTCACAATTTCAGCTACCGGTTTTCCGCTTATACTTCAATGTAAAGAAACTTTACTAACCTTACATACAAAATAAGTGTCAGAATCCACTTTTATTTGCTTTTTACTGTAAAACCACAGCCATAATGAGCGATAATTTGGAAAAACCATATATTTCGTCGTTTAGCCAATCAGAATCGAGGACACATCTGTGTTCTGTTAGAATTCCTGTTTTACAGTATGGAAACTATTTGGCTCTCATGTTTTGTTAAATAAGAGACGTTTAACCGGTAACCGACCGGGAAGTGAAAGACGGGAAACCGGAAGGAAAAAATTGCTACCGCAACACCCCTACAAAATTTAGGAAAAATTTCAGGATTTTAACCACTTGCTGCAAGCCATAAGTCAGAAAAGGTGTCGATTATCTGCAATTATGCTAAAAGTAGTCAAAAAGGAAAGTTTGTTTTATGCACCTTCTACATTCTGGTCAGCCTGTATCACTGGGACTGAGGAAGAAACTGATGCAGAATCAATGACTTACAAACGTGGTGACCCGCAGTATGGCTGCCACATAGTTGACCGGCAGGACAATCGTCTTGTCATTGTTGTCAAACTGCCGCACAAAACACCAGACGAGGTCAACCAGTGCAAGTAGGATGAGTAGCACCTCAAATACCTGTAATATAGAATATGAGCACATTAAGTACCTGTAAACTATAAGAAAACAAACCAGAACACCTGTAAAGTGTAATAAAGGAAACTCAAATGAAAGGAGAAGCAACTGAAAAGTAAAGAAAATAGTAGGTGTACTGTTTATCAATATTGGCGATATTTATTGTTTTGGGACAGGGTTGCAGATATCGATGCCTGAAGACGTATATCAATATCGCCATTTTAAGTAAAACTGTCAATTTAAACTGCAAATATTTGAAATAAAGCCTAAATCTGAAGGAATTGTACACTTTTATCTCGCATTTTTGTAGTTTAAATTTTTGATGAAAACTGTCATATTTTGTTTTGGTAAATTTCACTTCCTGTTAGCAGGCCTTAGATTTCTTACCTACGAATGCATTCTTTCTCACCATTAATTAACTGTTCACCAATCACTCACCAATCTTATTTTTGCAGGTTTTGACCTGCCAGTGAATTCCCTGTTTTCCGAGGCCGGGGACACCAACCAGAAATAAAGAGGTAGCGACAAAAGCAGCCAGAGCAGCGGCGTCCATAGCAGAGCGGTCTGCTGGAAGCAGGACGTCACATCTGGACTGGAGGTGTTCACAGTCAGCTCATAACTCTATGAATAGTACACACATGTGATAAAGGGTTAACTGAACATCTTGATTTGAATTTTTTTTTGTTTTGTCACGTTCAACAGCCAGGGTCATTTTGCGACAGGTGGAGGAACCAGTGCATAGTAGTTGGTCAAGATTCTGCACTGTAAACCACCAGGCCTCAGCAAGTAACTACCAACTTTCTACCATGAAGCACACAGGCCAAGATTTGAACCGGAGACTTCAGACGTTGAAGGCAAGCACTCTAACCACTTCACCACTGAACCCCCTTGAACATCTTGAACACATAGTGTAGGTTATAACACGATCTATGGTATTATCTCATTTCCACAGTTCCGTGGTGTCGTAACAACTTGTAAATTCCCCTCGGATATGGCAAGTGCACATTTAGAAATGATTTGCCCTAAAATCATCCCCCTCCCCCACTTTTATTAATCTACTACTATATTTAATACAGCCAGTGAGAGGATATAACATCTATTTCAAACATTTTCCAAAAATCTGCCATGTCCTGAAAATACTCTCCGTCTTGTGTCAAATATGTCCTGAATATAAACCCATGGGCCGTATTCATAAAACAGATGAGGAAAGATAAGCAAAAAAAATTAGCTTCAATTAATCCAAAAGCTGGATGAACATTAAGGTTGGTATTCACAGGGAAGTTAAGCTAATCTTTGGATTAACTTTAATCCACTCAACAGAAGGAATTAACTTTTGGATTAAATGTACTTGATTATGCTGCACTTCACCTAAAAATTAGCTCATCTTTGTCAAAAATGCTGAATTTAATCCAGAGATTAGGTAAGCCATTTCTTTTGAAAAGTTTAACTAATTTTTTCGCTAAACTTAATCTGCTTTGTGAATACAGGCCCAAACTTACGCATCACATATGAACAAGTAGAAAATTGATGTAGTATGTTGTTGATTAATTAACAAATAAACATCATATTTTATATCTTTGATATAATATACAGATAACATGCTTTATAGTCTTCCCTTTTAAGTTTTAAATTTTAACTCAAAAGAATTCTAAATCTCTACATTTGTTTACTGTCTATATGGTGGTTTACTAATTTATTGGCCCATTAAGCAAGTAGTAAATGTGACTTCTAAATACTAATGGCACGTTTTACAATTAAATGCACATTTGATTAAAATAAAATAATGACAGTTGCTTAACATTGGCAAATGTTTTAATATTTGATGAAAAACATGAATTGTTATTTATTTTAATGCCAAAATGCAACTACTACTTTTTGCCGAAAATACGAGTTAGTTTGAACATACGAGGATTAACCATAATTTAATGGGTATTTGTGATAGTTTTTTTTAATTTGAACACACAAGGAAAACACTAACACAGTATTGTGACAATAGACAAATCATGTACATTCACGAGGACATAATGATTATTTTAAGTGAAGATCCAATTTTACAATTTCTCAGCACAGATTCACATGTTTAAATGACACTTGCCCAATAAGCATCATAAATATTCCTCTGACCACAAAACGTTGGCCAGTAGACTGTATCCATTGCGTCTTTTTCACTGAAAAAAATGTGTACTTTACATATCCACAAAAAAAAACACTACGTAGTGTTATAGTGTACGTATATCTCGTAAACTATAATGACAACCCGACTTTGTACCTTAAAATGTCTCCATATCTTTAAAGATTGCACAACTCTTTACATTATGTGGAGTGTCCTCCTTGTATTCACTGAATTTGTTTACAAAGTACTGTGGGATCGTTGACCTCCCCCCCCCCAAAACAAGCGTACTAGATAAACAAGTGTATGTACAGTTCATGAGGGTTGTTTTATGTCACCTATTCAAGGTAATGGAATAAGTATTGGCTTTCAAGTACTTACATACCTGATATATTACGTTAAACTACTTTTCGGCCCTGCTAGGCTTTTTGCCAGACGAGAAAGCGCCAAATTGATTTTGGTTCGTACTAAAGCACTAATATTTCAGGGCGGCGAAAAAAAAAAAGAAACCCCGAAACATTTGGTCAATTTAACTGCAGAACATCTAAAAGTTGATCACATTTATATTGTTAGTATTAGTGTCTGGGGATCAACAGAATGACTACCAAAATCACTACCTTAATTACCAAACCAAAATACAAGCAATCGAAGAATCCAAATGGCAACTCAAGTGTAATGCAAATACTACACATTGAAACGAAACCATTTTTATTTATTGAATTTTGGTTTATCCCCTTTTGAACATGTTTTTGACCAAAAGCCAATAAATAATTGTTGACTCTTCTAAAAGCTATATAAGCCTAATTTACAATAAGCATAATATAAGTCTGATTTACTGTTTTAGTGGAAGGACAGTTATATCATAATGTAATAATATAATTCTGATTGGCCCATAATTCTCATGACTTTTTTAAAAGAAAGAAAAATTATCAAGGTGCTTTTGAAGTATGCTTAGAGTACATAAACTTGGTTAGATTGGTGATTGTCTTTTTCTGACAAGGCAATATTTTATTCCAAGAAATATGATAGCAACCCAAAATATAAGCAGTATTGGGAAAATTATCACTATTCTGGAAATAGCTTCCTTCACAACAGATGTGTTGTGGCATATTTTATTTTTCAAAACATCAAAGCTAAATTTGGAACATAAAAAAAATCACTTCTAATAAAAGGAAATCTCGATCAAACCTACCAGTAACAGAAAACCAAACCCTGTTCCAGTCCTTATTTGAAAGGAGGGAGTCAAGCTACAAAACGATCAGAATATTAAAGGGGAAATGCCAATTCCAAAAATTTAATGAATTTAATGCTTTTGTGTTAAAATAAAGAGGATGAGCTAAGTATTTGTGTTGAAATGGAAGATGACTGCATGGTGCTATATGTGGGCATTGTTTAACAGAAGGCAAGTGATTGACAGATTGTGAGCGGATCTTAGTTAATGGAATCCCATCATATAATAAAATTTGTATCTCACTAATGAAGATGACTATATCATATGAGTGAATAGAATTACTTCCAGGAGGTTGTATTTATGGTTGTGTTCGTCTGTCTGCCTGTGTTCACAATAACTCCAAAAGAGGTGAACAGATCTTCATGAAATGTTTTATATGTGTGGGACCTGATCAATGGAAGAAATGATTACATTTTTGGGAAAAGATCCAGGTCATATTCTGGATACAAAACAATCTTGAATTTTCGCAAACACCCTCTCTTCCCCCCAGTGGAGGTCTTTGCTCTTCAAGCCCCTTTCTTGTTAACTGTTATATTTATTATAATTTTTATACATCACTCATTAAAGATTAAAAATATAATATGTACTGGCTTTGCACTGGTTTAATATTGTCATCTTCATTTGTGATGTCTTTTTATTTCTATCGGTCATTCAGGATTTCAGGTCTCCATCACCAACTTATCTTTGGTTATACAGATGATGGGTCTAAGTGGATGTAAAGGACATTTACCGGAACACTGTTGAATTCTCAATCACTTACATCTGATTCAAGGTCAAGTCTTATTTCTAATGATAATTATGCAAGACTTTATCATTGTAACTTTCATAATGCTTGTCTGCATGTACAAATAAAGGATGGGTAAGATATGTTGTTGATATCTGTTTAATATTTACCAATCCTCTTTCATTACATTTCTACAGGACTTGGGGAGTGCAAGCATCTGCTGAAAAGATTCTTTAACAATATGCCTTTTTTAAAATCTAAACATTTAAACATTTTGTCTTTCACTTCTTCTGTATACATTTTGGTTATATTACTGATATCAGTGGTTTTTATCCCACATTTTAAAAAGATTTTGTGGGTATTATTTACACCCTTGGCATCCAGCCAGACAGGCAGACGGATGGCAGGACTGTTGTCCAGGATGAATCTCAGAAAAAGTGATTTATTAGGAACTTCATACTTGCTGGGGGCATTATTTGCAAGGTATAGCTGTGTAACTTTATTATGTGACCTTGATTTGACCTTTGGCCTTACCAGTTACTTTGCCATTTCAAATGTTGTCTGGGCTAGATCTCGGAAACTGTAAGATGTACCAAGTTGATACTTTGTAAGGACATTAGTTACAGGGCGGAGTGAAATGTGTGACCTTGATGTGACCCGTGACCTTGGTGTGACCTTTGAGTTGTACCCTAGCAGAATCTTTTCTTCTACTACTTTTGAAATATATTTCTGCTGTTACAAAGCTACACAGAATGTTGCCACAGATTATTATATATACTTTTACTTAATTGTACTGTCTTCATTGACAGCTATACTTCAGATTAATCAACTAGCCTTACATATTTTCTCTTTTTAAAGTGTTATTTCTCATGTAGCTTTACATAGCATACACTGTTCTGAAAGACTCCTTATCTTTGTACTTTTCCACTACCTCTACATCCTAGTGTCCAATGCTACTTCCCAAAGCTGGTGGATACAGGCATCTCTGATGCTATTATTCTGTGAGTTACAGAGCGTGGTCACTGTTGTATAGTAGCTACCATCTCCGACCCTGTCAGATACTGGCTTTGATAACTGCTTGACCTTAAGTGGGGAAAGTTGGTAGTTGCTTGTGCTTGTCAGGGCCTGGTGGTTTTCAACTAGTATGCACTGGTTTCCTCCATCCCTTCAACTACCAGTCATGATGTGGCCAAAATAAGATTTTGAAAGCCACTATTTACAAATCAATCAATCAATCAATCAGTGATTTATGAAGAAACGCAATGATTTTGAAATTGTGGTGACAATTTAAGGGGAAAGAACTTTGTTACAGAAGAAAAATTAAATTCCACTTTTGGCATATTTGTATGCTATTTCGAAGAATCTACAAGGCCGAAAGGGGTTTTGGTCTACTAGCACGAGCCGCAAGCCAACAGAGACACGAGTAGTGCACTGAAGCGGTTCCTCATCCATGTACTAACACAGCCCATTGCCTGTTAACTTCAGTGAAGAGACAGGCACTGCTCATGCTACGCCACAATTCATGAAAGTCCAGACAAGCAAAAAAAAGAAAATAAATGAAAAAAATGGGACCTGTAGAAGTGCAAGCCTCGCTAGAGCTCTTGCTTAGTAAACCCAACTGACTGCCAAGGTATTGAAATATCAATTTTGTGAAACAGTGAAGTCCTGTATAAACCCTTATATATTCACCGCAGTGTTCCAGCTTTGAGATGTACATTAAATATGTGAGATTCACCATGTATACATTAGAATATTTACTTTAGAGTCAAATTGGAGAGAAAGCAATGAGTGATATTGAATTCCCTTTGGCCTTAAAAATATTTGGCCTTTAAACATATTTAGAGATCATTTGATAAAATCTAGACTTTCACCAAGTCCTTTTGTCTTTTGTGAAATATATTGGTACTGTATGACTTTTGAAGAAACGGCCAGCCCTGACAAAAGGTTTTTTTCAGTGACTTCCCACCTTACTCCAGAATGCTTGTGGTATAATGAAGTCCTACAAGTCTCTAATCTAAATTTATAACTATTCAGGTTACTGGTGGATACAAATACAAAGACTTGGAGCAAGTCTAGATAAAATCATTTCATGTAAAACTAAATTCATTTCTCCACTATTTCTCCACAGAAGGATTTGTTCTGCTATTTCTGTGTTTAAATTTCCAAAATTAGGGCGGTTATTTTTTTCGTGGATCAAAGCCAAGGAAAAGAACAAATGTACTGAAATATTCACACTTTTATTTTGTGAAATACTACAATCATTGACAGATTTTTATTGTAAAAAAATACACAAAAGAAAAATTCCATCTAAAAATATATATGAAATTTAAAAAATACAACAAATACATTTAATGTAAATAACACAAATTTCACTTCATGAAAGCAAATCTATATGTAAATAAATATGTATACATAATATAAAAAAAAAAAAACAAAAAAAAATGGGACTTTGAAGAAATGTTTCTTGTATACTATTGCAAAGAGATTTTAGTCAGAACCATTTTCCATCGGACGGGTCTGTAGCCGTTTTTGCTGTGGTCTTCCGGCCCTCGGGCCCTGAATGACACGGTTCTTCGAAACCTGCCCCAGTAGTCGTTGGTCAATCTCTAGGCTGGGGAAGATTCTTGTCTGACTGCAAAGAAATAAAAAACGCCTTCAAACAGAGTTAGAACTTTTTGACAGAAATTCTGTTTTGTGTGACGTCTGTCAACTTTTATTATCCACTATGAGCTATATTTTACAGAAGTACTGAGATATGCAGACCGGTCTATATTTTTTTCATATATTCCCAATGTCACTCGCTGGGCAGAATTAGTGTTACAGATTCACCAACGGCTGCTGATTTTTCGCTTTATATTTCCAGTGTATAGTTTCTCCAGTTACACACACGGATAGACAAACACACCCGATGACTATACCCTTACCCCAACCACTGCCTACAACTTTCTGACTTGGGGCGGGAAGGGGGGGGGGCACGGTGGTGCAGTGGTAACACACTTGCCTCCCACCTCTGAGGTCGGCGGTTCAAACCCCAAACCGTATGTGGAAAAGTTGGTAGTTGCTTGCCGATGGTCGGTAGTTTACAGTACTGAACCTTGACCAACTGTATGTACTGGTTTCCTCCGCCCATTAAACTATCCATTGTGATATGGCCTGTACAGTGTTGAAAGCGACGTTAAAACCCAAATAAACTAAACTACAACTTTCTGACACAGCTGGTAAGACAGTAATGTTGGGGTGACAGAAGCATCCCATGAACCATAAAGACATTGATTTTTTAATCATTTTACTGGTGCCACACCCTGTATTGCCCGTATTATTATCAGCCCTCCCCCCATAATTTTTCGTTATAATCAATAAATTGCTAATATGCCGTTTGTCATGTAAACTACCTCAATTAAACCCATTAATAAGTCTAATTTGATCGTTTTATATCCATTTTCAATGAAATTTCCCTTTATTTTAGCAGTTCTTTCTAATCTTATTACAGAGATTCCTTTACATCAGCAACACTTTACTTCTAGCTCACGTACACTAAAATTCCAGTAATTAGATTTTTACGTCATTTTTGTTTAATATACCCAGTTGGTTTCCACTGTCATTAGACAGCCATCCCCAACTTTGTGCAAATATTTGGTCACATCGACCATGGGCGCTTAATAGTGCAGTACCGGTGAAGTTATTAGGAAAGATAAAGTAAAATATACCCAACCTCTTGTTTCTACTTTTGACCCTTGGTACACTGGTGGTTGTACTCGGGTGAAAGACCTCTTCCTCCAGTGAGCTGGCGCTCTGCTGTTCCGCCTCTGCCTTCCGCTGCCTCTTGCCAAACCCCGACCACACCATCTGCGCCAGGCTGTCGAACTTGGACATCTTCCCGAGGGGGACGTACGTCTTCCCCTCCACATTTATGGGCGGATGCTTATCAAGGTAGGACCTCATACTGGGGGAGATCTTCATGCCCAGCTCCTCGCTTCTCTCTGCTTCTTGGTTTTGGATCTTCCTACGGAGGCTACAGACGAATAACAAAATCAAGTACATGTATTAGAAAAATTATTCGACTCTGCTACAATATAATTTGGTGTTTACTGCTCTGTGATGTAATTTTTCACAACTCAAAGACAAATTCCTAAATTAACTACTGACGAGGGGATTTACCTGCAATTGGCTTCGTGTGACTGTTTGCAAAATAACTCAAAAAGTCGTGGACAGACTTCGGTGAAATTTTCAGGAAACAGACAATGGCACCAGGACCAGATGAAAAGATTCTGGCGGTGATCCAGATCACCATCTGGATCCACAAACTTTTTAAAATTATTTTTTTATCATTGCATGCATAAAGCCATAGCAAAAGGCATTGGGCCTTGGCGGAGGCCTGCTCTCTGAGAGTGCTTATCTCACTTGAACTTGGTTTTATGTACAATCCTGTGAATTTCTATCGCTTGTAATGTAGACTCTCACAAGCACAAGTTATTAAACTCAATATGCCTGAAATTTAGGGTAAATTCCATGTAATAGTTTATACAAACTTCAGGTCAATATTGAGGTTGTAAGTCTCCTTTAAGAGTTTATCCTTGTCATACACAGCCTGTATTTTAAACCATTGTCCTCTCAATAGGGGCCACAGAGTGGCAGAGTGGTAACACTCTCGCCTCCCACCTCTGAGGCCGGGGTTCGGTTCCTGGCACAGCCTCAAGTGGGAAAGCTGGTAGTTGCTTGCCGTTGGTCAGCAGTTTACAGTACAGAACCCTGACCAACTGTATGTACTGGTTTCCTCTGCCCTTGCAACTACCCGTCGTGATATGACCTGTACAGTGTTGAAAGCGATGTAAAACTCTAAATAAATCTAAAATCTCAATAGGAGGCTCAGTGGTGTAGCGGTTAGAGTGCTCACCTTCAACCTCTGAGGATGGTTATTTGCCGATGTCTGGTGGTTTACAGTGCAGAATCTTGACCAACTAGTATGCACTGGTTCCTCCACCCGTAAACTAACCGTCGCAATATGACCCTGGCTGTTGAACGTGACGTAAAACAAAAAAAATCGAAATAGTCCTCTGAAATGAATTTAATGTATCACTCAGAAAACCGTGTGTTGTTAATTTTTGGGTTATAACTGACTCGTTCAATCTCACCTATAATACATGTATCCTAGCACTCCGGTGGATACCATAAACAGCACCATCACACATGCCAACGCGGCCACCGCGCCAGTGTTCTGAGTACATTCTGTCTCCATCTGACTGGCTGACAGGTTCACACTGCCTGGAACTATAGAAACGAGGGGTCGATGAGTACAATAATACCCTTGTGTGGAACAATAATAGATAACAGATATCTACGTCTGCAAAGGAGGTTCTAAATTCATGACTGTTTGTTTGTCTGTTAGTTAGCCGGATTACGCAAATATGGCTGGTTGGAACTTCATGAAAAAATATCAGAACATAGGTATTGGCCCAGCTTAGATCCCATTACATTTTGAGAGTGATGTAGATCACCATCTGGATACAGAAAAAAAAAGGAATCCAGATTTTCCCATTTACTTATTATTACGTTCCTTGGCAGAGGTGTGCACTCCTCAAGTGCTCGTTTTTCTACTTGAAGCAATAATCCATTTTCTGACTTCATGGTTCTAAACTGACAATGTCCATAACATCTAATAAGCGATGGATTCGTACTGTTCTAATGTTATAAAGATTCAAATATATATTAACTTTAAATACATGTATTTAACTACGAAACAGATTTTGTTTACTGGGTGAACCTTCTACATGGATTCTACAACAACACTTAGATAAGGTGACCTTAGATCTAAGTAAATGAAGGTTTTCAGCTTTACACACTTAGCATATCGAAAAATCCTAAATTCATTGTTGTCACCACTTCAACTTCCTTATTTGGTCTGCGAAACCACACAAGTACTACAGATATCCATCAAATGTTATAAAATATTACAAAATATTCCATTTTGTGCCATGATACGGCGCCGAGCGGTAGGTATTAAGGTCTTCTCACCCAGACAATGTAGAGACGAACTGGTCCCAGTCTGCCGGGTGGTGAGCCCCACGCCACAGGGTGTGCAGCTGGTCTCCCCGGGGTGCTGCTGATAGAAGCCCAACTCACAGGCCAGGCAGAGGGAGCCGGGGGTGGGGCTGAAGTGACCTGGGGTACAGGCAACTGGAAAGAACAAGAAAAGTTTTTTAAAAATCTGCTTGCCTAGGCAGGGTGTGTAGCCGGTCTGCCCAGGGTGATTTTGATAGAAGCCCACCTCACAGGCCACGCAGGGAGAGCCGTGGGTGGAGCTGAAGTGACCTGGGGTACAGGCAACTGCAAGGAACAAGAAGAGGTTTTTTTAAAAAGTCTGCTGCCCAGAGATAAATGATTACCTCTGCCAAGGAGATATTACTTACATGACCGTTTGTTTTTCGGTTTGTTTGTAAGCAGAATTACGTAAATACTACTGTTGGCAACTTCATAAAAAAAAATCTGACGACGGGTCGTTGTCCAACTTAGATATAAAACAGATCTTTTTCTTCCAATCAATGTCATTATGTTGATCACAAAATTATATTTTTTTGTGCTTTTATGAAACGATCCTTGGGTGATTTAAAGATAAAAGGCAAATCAGTGTATAAATTTAAATACTTTATATTTAAAGAGAAAGAGCAGGAAGAAATTTAATTTTTTTAAAATACTTGAAAGAAATTTTCAAAATTATTTGATTAAAATAAACATTCTTCTGTAACCGTAACTGCATATATTGATACATGCAATTGTACAACTGATGGACTGATATTTATAAATATAATTATTTATTTATACATTTGATGTCAAGATATATGTCAATTTGTGACATATAGATTGAAGAAACAAAGAGTGAAAAAAACCCCAACAAACTTACATCTGATTAAATTTTGAGAGTGATCTGGATCACATTCTAGATTCAAAAAAAAAATCAATCCAGATTTTCCCATTGACTTATTCTTACATGCCTTGGCAGACATGTGCACTCTCTGAGTGGCTCTTTTTTGTAATTTGAACCAAAGCAAATCAGTTTGACGTGGGGCCAAACGCTCACCGCAAATGTTAGATCCGTAGTGCTGGTGACCGGCGGGGCAGACCTTCTGCTCCGTTCTCTTGTTACTACCGGTGATCAGTCCGGACACGATACCTCGGTGTTCTAACACCCGTGACAGCACCAACTGTTCCAACACCACGTGCTCCTATAAATACAATTGAAAAAAACCTCCTAAATCACATCTGTGATAAAAATACCACACATAAAGATGATAATAATTAATCAGAAACAACCAGAGAACAAAGAACTCCAACTAGGGCTGTTAAAGAGTACTCGAGTACTCGTTAGAGATTAGATTACTAAATTATTTGTAGTACAAAATGAACAAAAGAGTACTCTTTTACACTCAAATAGTGGCCTTTTATAAACAATTCTTGATAAAAGTGACATAAACTGGTTAAATTTCTGTTAATTTTCAGCGGAAGATGGCACATTTTGTTGTATTTATCGCTAAAAAGAGTACTCGTTTTAGAGTAGAGTAATGGTAAGAGAGTACTCGAGTACAAAATATGCTACTCGTGGCAGCCCTAACTCCAACGTGGGTGTGTGTGTGTGTGTCGGGGGTGGGGGGGTGTTCAATCCCAGGGTACAGGCAGATACATAGTGGGTCGGATGACCACTTAAAATGACGGTCCTCTGTGATTGGGTCCTATTCCAAGTGACAGGTTAAAGAACCTCAGGGACGTTGATAAATGGTCATCCTTGAGACTCTGTATCTTTCAGTTAGGGGGGGGGGGGATGTCAGTCACTTGAGAGCTTGGGCTGTACGTCTGTAGTCAGGATGGGTCAAGTGGTGCTTTGAGTTCTTTAGTACATGGAGATATTGTGCCGAGTATAAATACATAATACAACCTAATACAATACAATATATGCCTCGCATAAAATATGACATACTACAGCTGGGTGTCTGTTCATCAGAGGGTAAATATACTGGAGACACTGACCTGGCTAAGTCTGAGATGCATGTCTTGTATAACGCAGGACATGCTACAGCTGGGTGTCTTGTAGGCAGAGGGGAGTTGCAGCTCGGTACTCAATCGCACCACGTCTGAACTCCTGTCATGTGACTCCTGTTAAAAATACACAACGACTGGATGTACATCATCCAGGACCTGCACTGTACACTGATATTTACCTCTACCTAGATAATTGTTGGATTCTCTTTCTTTATTAATATAAAAAACTACTCCAAGGATTTACTTTATATTTTCACAGTAGATGGGTCTTGCTTTAAGATTGAACTGAATTCCATTTGATGCATAGCCAATTTTGGATAAAGGATATCTTTTTAAAGGATTTGTGAACTCTTTGGCAGATGCATGCAGCAGTGGCCCAGTGGTAATACACTCGCCCCCTACCTCTGAGGCCAGACTTTGAATCCCAGCCTGACTTCATTGTAGGAATGACAGTAGCCGCTTGCCATTGGTTTACAGTACGGAACCTTGACCCACTGTATATACTGGTTTCCTCTGCCCTTCCAACTACCGGTCACAATATAACTGGTATTAAGCAACCCGTGGGACATAAAAAGGGTGGTTGCTCTTCGCAGGTTCAAATTAATGTAAAATCCCTTGGTGGTTCTCCAGGGTGGTTGCTCCTTGCAGGTGGTTGCTCCTTGCAGGTGGTCGCTTGAGCAGGTTTGTTGGACTGTAGATGTTATATAAAACAACCAAGTAAAACAAGATCACTCCAAGAACGCAAAACTCATCAATCCAACATTGGTTATAGTGGACTCTTTTAAAAACTTCCTGGATCTGATTCATCACCAAATCTAACCATCTACTTCTGAAAACTGTCCCCCCCCCCTCCCTACTCCCACGAAACACACCTGACACTGAGAAGTCACTGTGAAGTCGCATTCAGTATATCCCTTGCAGAGTTCTGTCTTGGTGGCGGTCACAATCTCCACTTCTCGGGTGGGAGTACACTGACCGCCCACTTCGTACAGGAATTCATCGGTGTAGCTGATTGTGGGGTATCTGTAAACTGTTTAAATAGTATATGTATAGTAATTTGGAGCTTCAAATCTAAATAAAAATATTAAATATATATCATATATATATTGAAAAGTCTGAACTCTGATGTGCTTGATTTATGGTTCAAGGAATCTAACAAAATTCAAACTTCAAAATTTATGGTTTTACGTCCTGTTTGACAGTCGGGGTCATACTGGGAGAGGTCCTTAGCATTTGTCACTTTGTGGGAGTCGAAGGCACACAGAGGTGACCGCCTGTGATTAGATACCAAACTTACTAAACATTTGGCCAACGAGGACCTTGTGAGAGAACCATCATCTAAAGGACTAATTTAATCTAATGAACTTTAATAGTGCTTAATCTCCATCAGTTGACAGACTCTAACACGTAGCTAGGCATAAAGGAGACTGATATATAGAAGAAATTCAAATTAAATCATTGTGACCTTTATGACCCCTGCTCACCTGTGAGGTAGTGGCTCATGATGTACTGCTGGGAAGATGCTTTAGCCGTACACGTATACAGCCCGGTATGCTGTGCCCGGGCATCCAATACACGCAGCACACTGCCCCCGCCCAGCTGCACAAACCTGTCAGGCGAGGGGATGTCTCCCCAACTGTCTGTCCATGAGAACTGGGTGACGCTGCCAACCTGGTGTTTACTACTGCCTTGGAGACATGCAATGTCTACTTGACCTCCCTCAGCTACCAGTACTGATGGAAAAAAAATGGAAACCAAGGTATGTGCAAGCTAAAAGGTTTGTTCAGTTGTCAAATAATGTAAAATTAATAAGTTTAAATCTTGAAATATTTGTATACCCCCGACATGGTATAATGTTACAACTGAAACACATTTGGCAATTTTACAGAAATATCTTGGGACCCCCAGAACTCCATAATTGTGAAAAAGCCAAGGACAATTTTGTGAGACCCTGCTATCTAACTTTGAAGTATTATTTCCAATAAACCTGCATCCAGCTTAATTAGCAATAAACATACAATTTTTTCTACCAAAGTCAAAACTTGGTGTATTTAAGACATTGAGAAGCCTTAACTGCTATCCCTGTGCATACTCGTTAATTCTTCTTAATTTGTGAATGATAGTGGATTTCTTTTGAGCAAAATATATACTGACATATGCACAAGGTATAAATATAGTTTAGACAAAAAAACCCAAAAAAACTAACATCTTATAGAGGTATGCAGAAAATATTAACTAGTACAAAACATAATATATTTTACATTTTATATTTTGGAGGTCTATTAAATTACATAAATATTAGTATGAATTACAAAGAAACATGTGTACACACTCCCATATATGTGTGTATTACGAGCATGTGTAGTTAGTACTTAAACAGTCACAAACTTTTTCCTTGTGCAACGGGACATATTTAAATATTAAAAATATCTTATTGTTTGACAATAGTTTAGATGAAAAAGAGAACTATAAACCTGAGCCAGGTGGAGCAGCGATTGCATTGCCTGTTGTAGCTGTAAAACAGCTACAAAAGGCGCAAACATATATAGGGAACTTGCCGGCCATTTTTATCCTCCCATTTTCACCATGGCTTTTGTAGCGACATTCTTGTGCTTGTGACGTCATAATAGATACGCTACGTGAACAAGGCGACGTCATTTTGACGACACAAGGTCATTGGAAAAACTGTTTTCAAAATGGCTACTTCAGTGTTTTGTCAACACCGCTCCAAATTTAAGCAAAGTTTATGATTATTGGGACATTCAGCATGGATTTACGCAAATGGGGACCCACAATTTGTAAGCTGTTTACTTTGCGGTTTGTTTTGATCTCGCGAGATCACGCTAGTCCACAAAATTCAAGGGGTGTTGCGTTTCTTTATTTTCCCCAACATTGGTTTTACTGTCAATCTCTCTTTCTGTTTGAAAGATTGTGCCATTCGTTGAAATAATTTGATTATCCCCGTCAGGTGGCTGTTTTGTTCTTTCAGGAAATATTTGATTTTACTAATATAAACGTCAATCATGACGTGTGATAAAGCTTACGTCCCACTTTAACGTTGGCCGCATACCTTGTTACTTCCGCCGTCCGCCGGAAGTTACTGACATTTTATAATTTTTAAAACGTGGGCTGAGAAATATCCTTCTTCTTGGGCTACACTTAGCTGTGGTGTTTACTATCACTTTTACAGTGAGTTGTATTTTTATTATTCATTTAAAAAAAATCATTGGTATATGTTTTAAATGTTTACGTCAAATATCTAATATATCTAACTTCCGGTGAGCAATTTAGCGCCACAAATCGAATTTTTAAATTCAGTTTAAAAAGGTATGTATTGTTAACTTTTTAAAATCATTTTAAAGAATGCAAACAAGTCACTTTTGACAAATATAGTTACAGTACATTTGAAATAATTTCCTGCTGATTACTTTATTGGACTCATTTCACGTGTGTCCCCCCCCCCCCCACCCCCCCGACTAACTGACTGTTATAGTGCTTAATCTCCATCACTGAAGGACTCTAAGCCGCAACTGAACATAAAGCATTAAGGCAGTTGGCATTAATCCGAGGACATAGCCGGGTCATACCAAGGGGACACAGGGTGACAGGAGAGGCTATGGGATATGCTTTTTGCAAACGGGTAAGTTTTAAGCTTCTTTCTGAAGGAGGCAACTGATGCTGCACTGCGGACATCATGGGGGAATTCATTCCAGGGGCCGATTTCACTAAAGTACTTAAACTAAGTCCCTTTATTGGCTAAGTCTTGGACTTAAATCTAAGATTTTGGTCTTAGCTAGGTCTGGGACTTAAAATGGATTTCACAAAGGTGACTTATTTAAGTCCTCTTCACAAAATTTAAGCCCACTACCTCCCAGACTTAAAGTTAAGTCCACTGACTTAGCTGCTTTGTGAAATCCGCTAAGTCTAAGACCACAGACTTAACATTCTGTTGACAAAAGTTAAGCCCAAAGTCTTAAATTTAAGTCTAAATCTGGACTTAAGTCCCTTTGTGAAATCGGCCCCTGGCTTAAGTTCTGAAATGGCCATCGGTTCCAAAATGGCAAAAAAATAATGTTTGCTTTGTAAAATTAAATGGCCTGTAACTGTCTACTTGCAGGTGTGTGGTTGTTTCTTCTTACTTTACTGGCCAGCTGTTTCAGTTCATCAACAGGTAAATTACTGATGTTGATTTGTAGTCCTTACCTTTAAGTACCCAACTACGCTTTGCTCCCTAGAGAGTGAAGTATAGTTTGGTACTTAAGGAGTAGTTGATTTGATATCAGTTTTAAGGGATGAATTCCTGTGTATATAAAATTCTATGTTATAAAAACGCGACAGCACAACAGATTTCCATCAAATCACATAATGCGCCATTTTGACGTGATATAACACTTTTATGTAGGGACATCAGCTAATTCCAACAATTCAAGGATTTTATCTGATTATTTGTGTGTGTTTATGGGAGCTGCCATTATTGGATGATGCATGTTTCCTGTCATGGTACATAATAAACTTATGAGAGTTCGATGTTGAGCTGAAATTTTGTGCATGAGCATTTGATCCTTATTGTCACACCCCTAACCCATTTCTTTGCAAACTTAAAATTTTATTTTTTTGGCACAGGTGAAAGTGTATCCCAGCATGCAGCAGCGGAAGAACAGGTGGAGAATCAGGTAGGTGACTTTCAGGTGGTGGTAAAGATAGCAGTGAATATTTTCCAGTACTTCCATATTCACCCAAGATAGAAGGAAGGGGGGTGGGGTGGGGGGGAACCTGGGCGCAGTTTCACAAACTGTCTCAGACTTAGAGTAAGTCAGGGACTTAAATCTGAGCCTTTTGTCTTTGCCAAGTCCTGGGGCCGGTTTCACAAAGGGTCTCAGACTTAGGCTAAGTCAGGGACTTAAATCTGAGTCTTTTGTCTTTGGCAAGTCCTGGACTTAAATGGATTTCACAAAGGCTGACTTAGCTTGTCATATAACCACGGTGGTTTTCTAGGTCATGTGACCCTTTATTTCTACTCAAAATATTTTAGTGGTAATATATATCCTTTGTTTAGCTAATTTTATCTTTGAAAAAATGCTGTATTTTTAAATGGGAAACCTTATAATTACACATACATATCCAAATAATAATTTAGGGCAGTGTTCTATATATTTATTCTTTATTTTCAAGCATTTCAAATTTTGAAGTGACAAAAATATGGCGGCCATATTTAAGCCTTTGTTTACAAAAGTTAAGCCCACTCTTGGGTAGACTTAACCAAAGCCTAAACTTAGCAGCTTTGTGAAATCCTCCAAGTCTAAGATCACAGACTTAGCCTCATTTTAAGACAAAAGTCTTCAATTTAAGTCTAAGTCTGGGCTAAGTCCTTTTGTGAAATCGGCCCCAGGACTTAATGGCCTTCACAAAAGGTGACTTATCAAATAGCCATTAGCCACAGTTTTTTTCTATGTCACGTGACCCTTTATGTCTAGTCAGAATATTTCAGTGGTGGCATATATCCTTTATTTAACCCATTTTATCTTTGAAAAAAAATGATGTTTTTCAAAGGAAAGGCTTGTAACCATATAAATATGTCCAAAGATTGATTTGAGGAGGTGTTCTATATATTTATCCTTTATTTTCAAGCCTTTCAAATTTTGAAGTGAGAAAAAATATGTGGCAGCCATATTTAAGTCTTTGCTTACAAAAGTTAAGCCCACTCCCGAGTAGACTTAGCCAAAGCCTACACCATCTTTGTGAAACCCTCTTTAAGTCTAAGACCACATCCTTAGCCTTATTTAGAATGTACACTTATCTCAGATATAATTAACAACTTCCATGTACAGAAGGACTTATGTGGGAATCTGCTGTTGAAAATTTAAATAAAGTTTGTGCACTTTAAAACAGTAAAAAAAACTGCATCAGTTAACAAAATTCCATGAGAACTTCTGCCCTTTTAGTCTGGAAGGAAGAGTTTATCAGTGCTGTCAAAGGTGATATGTTATATCCCAGTAAGCTGGGGTGTTTTTTAAGCTAGAAAAATGTAGCCTATGGGTGGGTGTGTGCCTGTTTGTCTATGTTCTGTTTTTCGCAGTTAGAAGCTAGGAAGATCAAAAGAAGATGAACCAGTTCTATGAACAAGATTGAAGTTTTACTTTGAAAACTTCTATAAAATGTTACATGTTCATGTAACGTTAACACGTTTTAACACAGGAAGTAATTCCTATAATCAAGTCTTGGTCAGACTCTTATGAGTAGAATTTATTGTGACTAACACATCATCACAAATTCTACCTGTCAATGAATGTTGTTTAGGAATTATGACCGATGGCTCAGTCAGCACTGTTAGTTGTACAGAATTAGCCAAAGTAAAAATTTGATACCGCTACAATTATCTGTAAATTACACTTGGATAATTTAGGACATAAGTCCTTAAACCTGTTTTGGTAATGTGAAAACAAAAAATTACTACAGTAACTGTAAACTTTAGTATTCAGATTTATCCAACTTACATATAGTATTTTACCAAATTTTCTTCAGTTTTTCTTAGAAAGTTAAAAACTTTATTTTCAATTAATTTGTTTCCATTTAACCTCCATATTTGCTTCACTGTTACTTCCACATGGTACACGCTAAAATGCGGTTACCCAGAATGACATTGGTTCTGGCCAGACTGATACCTTGTGTTAATGATAGCAAACTGGATAACTGGTTTCAATTTGATTTATGTCAGTCCAAGCAGAATCTGGTTACAGACGTCAAGAACCGGTTCCTGACAGAAAACCCCACATATTTTACAACATAAGTAAAAGACATTGCACAGTAAAACAAGTGGTAATGTTTGTGCATGTATTTTGTCAGTACACACCAAGTTTAATCCCAAATATCTAGCTACAAATATCTATAACTTCAAATTTTCATCAGAAATAAACTGCATTTTAGTTGTGGGTATGTCTCATGTACACCGATAGAAGATTTTGCAGTCAGGTGAATGAATACTAATTCAAATGAATCCGGTTTTTGTTAAATTTTTATTTTGGGGTTTACAAATTTACTTTCAGCCGTAGTGCTGGTACCTTGTTCTGTTATTCTCACACCACAGTCAGTCTTGTTGGAATGTCACATCAAGCACAAACATAATTTGTCCCAAAACTACTATCTTTAAGGCCCTTGAAGCCTCTTTGCCGGCCTTGGCACTCGGTGGAGATCGAACAATACGAGCTACTGTGCAGCAGAGGTTTATCGTGGAGATCAAGGCTCTACTGGCCGAAACTCTGGAGCTGAGGAAATCAGCGTCCAGACTGCAGGATTATGCCAGTGTTAAAAGCCTGAAATCATACGCGAGAGTGTTGATGAGGCTGTTACAGATGGCCGGATCAGCGAGATTTAATGAGGCACAAACGGAAAGGATGTTACGGTCTCTGAGACGGAAGGTTGCTGGGATAAGAAAGACAGTCGAAATGGGAAAGACAGAGACAGCCACTGGAGCAGCCACACAGTCAACCACAGAGCCAGCCACAGAATTCAGTACCACAGAGGTTAGTGTTTTAAAAGGATCGGCCAGAGATTAGCAAGAAATAAGTTGATACTGTATCATTTGTCAATATTATTGCAAACAACGAATATTTGAATTTCAATATTGAATTAGATATGCCAGCTACAACAAAAATCATGTTTGTAAAATGTCAAAGTTAGTGAACTAATTTAAATAGAAATCTCCAGTATACCCATAGCAAGTTTCATGTTGAAAGCTTCATGAAAACGTGTGCTTTCTTCATTTCAATCCTCTGGTAACCTTTTTGTATTCCTTGAACATCTTTCTGTGAAACTGACGGGAAGATTAGAATTCATATGTTTTATCTGTGCATTAAGCCTGAGTGTTAGAATGCATAATGGTCTGAACAACTTTGTGCAATTCTTGGTCAGACATAATCCAATACCCCAGTATTAATCAATTCAGTAAAACTTTCCCTACCAATTTCATTTCAGATAAAACAGGCAACACCATCACCAGTGATTATCACAGCAAAGACTCCAGGTATATCTGCTTCTGAAAAAGAGTATTTTATCAACCAAGGAAGGTTGTTACTGGCACAGATGGTAAAAGTGAGAAGAAAAGCCACGAAACTTGGTCAGAAAACCTATGTTTCAACATTAAATTCATTGATCAGAACTGTGGCTCAGCAACTGAGAGCTATAGGATGGTCAAAGTTTGACAAGAATAAGGTTGGAGAGATTCTGGGAATGTTGAAAAAGAAGGCACAAGATATAGATGCTGATCTTGACAATGCCATGAGGACGGAGATGACGACAGAAGGAGAGGAAACCAGTACAGTCGGTACAACTCTACCCATAACTGAGACTGTAACAGCAGAACGGACAGAAACTACAACAGTTGGAAGAACTAAAACTGTAAAGGTAAGGAAACATATTTAATGGTGAACAATCAACCGGATATTAGGGATGGGGTTGGTAGCATATTTTCTGTTTTTCTGCAACCTGGAAATGCCCAAAAATGTTCGGAATCTGGAATACAGAAGATACTGGGATTTTTTGCACAAGATATCATTGTGGGAAAATGTAAAATGTTGGAAACAAACTCCAAATTTTGTGCCTTTTTGTGGGTTAGATAACCTTTATTTATATTGGCAAATTTTGTTGAGCAGAACTGCCATGTTTTGTTTTCATGAGTTTCAGTTCCTGTCAGTAAGCCTATTCAAGTGGAGATGTACTGTTTTTTTGGAAACCTGAAATTGAATTACTTTGGCAACGACGGGCTAGCAAAACGGAAAATATGCTAATGACCCTGCTGTACTTTACAGTTCATTTGTCAAACAATTTGACACAAGCTTTTAGAAATATAAATTTTTATTTTCAGAAATAGCTGATTTCAGAGTGTTCTGGGTTTTTTTTTTACATATATCTGATCAAGGACAAGTCTGTTTTAGCTGGTCTAAGCTTATGTTTGGTCTCAACTATTTCAGCTAAAAGAGACAACCCAACCTCCAGTGACCACCATAGTCAATGTTAGGATCATCTCGTCTTTTGACAAGAACCATTACATGAAACAAGCGAGGTTATTACTGTCACAACTCGTAAGAGTCAGAAAAAAGGCTGTGTATCTTCGTAAGCAAACCTATGTGTCAGCATCAAATTCACTTATCAGAACTCTAACCCAGTTAATGAGAGCTATAGGACAGTCAAAGGTTGACAAGGATAAAGTTGAACAGATTCTGGGGATGTTGAAAAAGAAGGCTGAAGACATAGATTCAGATCTTGACAAAGAAATGAGACCTAAGACAACAGAAGAAACCAGAACAGTTAGTACAACTGCATCAACAACAGAGACAACTGTACCAACAACTGGGACAACAGCGGAAGAAACCACAACAGTGGATACAACTGTACTAACAACTGGGACAACAACAGAAGAAATCACAACAGAACAAGCAGATCAAATATCTGATACAGACCGCACAGCATATACCAAACAAGCCAGATCACTGATAAAGGAATGTGTCAGATTGAGAAAGAAGGCATCACAGTCTGGTCAACAGAAGTATGTTGCATCATTGAACTCCTACATCAAGGCATTGGCAAGTTTAAGAAAACGAGTAAGAGTGTCCACTTTTGACAAGAAACAGGTTCAAGATGCTCTGAAAATGTTAAAAACCAACGTTAGCGAAGTTGACAGTTTCCTGGAGCAGGGTATTTCAGCAGAAGGTATATCATTACCTGATGAAATTGTGAAAGTGACAAC
The DNA here is from genome assembly GCA_964017235.1 of Sabellastarte sp. h YS-2021. NCBI lineage: Eukaryota > Metazoa > Annelida > Polychaeta > Sabellida > Sabellidae > Sabellastarte > Sabellastarte sp. h YS-2021. The sequence continues at coordinate 29,698,514 of OZ024940.1, forward strand.
ACCATCTGTTAGTGAGGTGGGTGATTTCATTGTATTTGTGGCATGGAATGAAACCATAAGCTTGTTAATTATCAAGATAATTTTACTTCTAAAAAAATAGATATTATTTTTCTAAACATTTTCGTTGAGCAAACACAAGAGTAAATAATTAGAAATTTTGTTATCTTTATGATGATCTTATCTATATTTGCTGTAAATTATTTCAGATAAAAGAGACAACCCAACCTCCTGTCACTACTACAGTCAAAGCTGAAGTCATCTCTGCTTTTGACAAGAAGAATTACATGAAACAAGCAAGGTTATTACTGGCACAAATGGTAAGGATTAGAAAAAAGGCCAAGTATCTTCGTAAGCAGACCTACATTTCAACATTAAATTCACTTATTAGAACACTAACTCAGTTAATGAGAGCAATAGGAGAGTCAAAGGTTGACAAGGATGAGGTTGAACAGATTCTGGGAATGTTAAAAAAGAAGGCAGAAGATATAGATTCTGATCTTGACAAAGAAATGAGAACTGAAACAGTAACAGAAGAAACCACAAGAGCTAGTACAACTGCATCAACAACTAAGACAACAGAAAAAGAAGCCACAACAGTTGATATAACTCCACCAACTACTAGGAGAACAACAGAGGAAGAAGAAACTACAACAGTTGAAACAACTGTACCAACAACTGAGGCAACAACAGTAGAATCCACAGTAGAACAGGCAGTAGATCAAATATCAAATACAGACCGTGCATCATATACCAAACAAGCTAGATCATTAATAATGGAATGTGTCAGATTGAGAAAGAAGGCATCACAGACTGGTCAACGGAAGTATGTTGGGGCATTGAACTCCTACATCAAGGCATTGGCAAGGATAATGAAACGAGTAAGAGGGTCCACTTTTGACAAGAAACAGGTTGAAGATGCTCTGAAATTGTTCAAAACCAAAGTTAGTGAAATTGACAGTGTCCTGGAGCAGAGTATTTCCACAGAAAGCACGTCAATACTTGAGAAAACTTTGGAAGTAACAACACCATTTGTTAGTGAGGTGGGTGAATTCATTGTATTTGTGACAGAAATGAAACCATAATTTTAACTTCTTAAGTATCAAGATAATTTTACTTCTACAAAAGTAAATATTTATTTTTCAAGATTTTTATTGAGCAAACACAAGAGTAATCAGAAATCTTGATATCTTTATTCGGGTCTTAATCTATCTTTGGTATAAATTATTTCAGATGAAAGAGACAAGCCGACCTCCAGTCACCAGCACAGTCAAAGGTGAAGGTATCTCAGCTTTTGACGAGAACCATTACATGAAACAAGCGAGGTTATTACTGGCACAAATGGTAAGGATTAGAAAAAAGGCCAAGTATCTTCGAAAGCAAAACTATATATCGGCATTAAATTCACGTATCAGAACTCTATCTCAGTTAATGAGAGCCATAGGAGAGTCAAAGGTTGACAAGGATGAGGTTGAACAGATTCTAGGAGTGCTGACAAGGAAGGCAGAAGACATAGATTCTGATCTTGACAAAGAAATGATAAAGACAACGGAAGAAGAAACCACAGTCAGTACAACTCTACCAACAACTGAGACAACAACAGAGGAAGAAGATACCACAACAGTTGATACAACTCTACCAACAACTGGGACAACCACAATGGAAGAAGATACCACAACAGTTGATACAACTCTACCAACAACTGGGACAACAACAGTGGAAGAAGATACCACAACAGTTAGTACAATTGTACCAACAACTGAGGCAACAACAGAAGAAACCACAACAAAACAAGCAGTAAATCAAATATCAAATACAGACCGCACAGCATATACCAAACAAGCCAGGTCATTAATAATGGAATGTGTCCGATTGAGAAAGAAGGTGTCACAGACTGGCCAACAGAAGTATGTTGCAGCATTAAATTCATACATCAAGGCATTGGCAAGGATAATGAAACAAGTAAGAGAGTCCACTTTTGACAAGATACAGGTTGAAGATGCTCTGAAATTGTTGAAAACTAAAGTTAGTGAAATTGACAGTGTCCTGGAGCAGAGTATTTCCACAGAAACCATGTCAATACTTGAGAAAACTGTGGAAGTGACAACAGCATCTGTTAGTGAGGTGGGTGAATTCATTGTATTTGTGGCACGAATGAAACCGTAATTTTTAACTTCTTAATTATCAAGAGAATAATTTTACTTCCAACAAAAGTAGTCTAATCTAATCTACTGCTTTGCAGGCGCAATATCTTCCCCACTAAGGGGAACTCAGTGTGCTAAGTAACAAAAGTCATTTCTTATAAGGAGAGTCGAGGGGCGTTCAAGGTCAGTGTACCAGGTTTGTGGGTGGGACTGAGAGGGAAGAAGACTAAGTTTTGAGATGTTTCCTGAAAGATGCGACAGAGGGACTGTTTCTTATTTGGAAGGGGAGAGAGTTCCAAAAAACTGGGGCATAGTGACTAAAAGAATTTGAGAAGTGTTTAATTGATTTATGAAAAAGTAGATATTATTTTTGCAAAGGATTTTTATTGAGCAAACACAAGAGTAATTAATCAGAAATCTTGATATCTTTATTCTGATCTTAATCTACCGTTGGTATAAATTATTTCAGATGAAAGAGACAACCCAACCTCCAGTCACCACCACAGTCAAAGGTGAAAGTATCCCAGCTTTTGACAAGAACCATAACATGAAACAAGCGAGGTTATTACTGGCACAAATTGTAAGGATTAGAAAAAAGGCCAAGTATCTTCGAAAGCAAAACTATGTGTCAGCATTAAATTCACTTATCAGAACTCTATCTCAGTTAATGAGAGCCATAGGAGAGTCAAAGGTTGACAAGGATGAGGAACAGATTCTGGGAATGTTGACAAGGAAGGCAGAAGACATAGATTCTGATCTTGACAAAGAAATGATAAAGACAACGGAAGAAGAAACCACAGTCAGTACAACTCGACCAACAACTGAGACAACAACAGAGGAAGAAGAAACCACAACAGTTGATACAACTCTACCAACAACTGGGACAACCACAATGGAAGAAGATACCACAACAGTTGATACAACTCTACCAACAACTGGGACAACCAAAGTGGAAGAAGATACAACAGTTGATACAACTCTACCAACAACTGGAACAACCAAAGTGGAAGAAGATACCACAACAGTTAGTACAATTGTACCAACAACTGAGGCAACAGCAGAAGAAATCACAACAAAACAAGCAGTAAATCAAATATCAAATACAGACCGCACAGCATATACCAAACAAGCCAGGTCATTAATAATGGAATGTGTCAGATTGAGAAAGAAGGCATCACAGACTGGTCAACGGAAGTATGTTGGGGCATTGAACTCCTTCATCAAGGCATTGGCAAGGATAATGAAACGAGTAAGAGGGTCCACTTTTGACAAGAAACAGGTTCAAGATGCTCTGAAATTGTTCAAAACCAAAGTTAGTGAAATTGACAATGTCCTGGAGCAGAGTATTTCCACAGAAAGCACGTCAACACTTGAGAAAACTTTGGAAGTAACAACACCATTTGTTAGTGAGGTGGGTGAATTCATTGTATTTGTGACAGAAATGAAACCATAATTTTAACTTCTTAATTATCAAGATAATTTTACTTCTACAAAAGTAAATATTTATTTTTCAAGATTTTTATTGAGCAAACAAGAGTAATCAGAAATCTTGATATCTTTCTTCTGGTCTTAATCTACCTTTGGTATAAATTATTTCAGATGAAAGAGACAACCCAACCTCCTGTCACCACCACAGTAAAAGGTGAAAGTATCTCAGCTTTTGACAAGAACCATTACATGAAACAAGCGAGGTTATTACTGGCACAAATTGTAAGGATTAGAAAAAAGGCCAAGTATCTTCGAAAGCAAAACTATGTGTCAGCATTAAATTCACTTATCAGAACTCTATCTCAGTTAATGAGAGCCATAGGACAGTCAAAGGTTGACAAGGATGAGGTTGAACAGATTCTGGGAATGTTGACAAGGAAGGCAGAAGACATAGATTCTGATCTTGACAAAGAAATGATAAAGACAACGGAAGAAGAAACCACAGTCAGTACAACTCTACCAACAACTGAGACAACAGCAGAGGAAGAAGATACCACAACAGTTGATACAACTCTACCAACAACTGGGACAACTACAGCGGAACAAGATACCACAACAGTTGATACAACTCTACCAACAACTGGGACAACAACAGCGGAAGAAGATGCCACAACAGTTGATACAACTCTACCAACAACTGGGACAACAACAGCGGAAGAAGATACCACAAAAGTTAGTACAATTGTACCAACAACTGAGGCAACAACAGAAGAAACCACAACAAAACAAGCAGTAAATAAAATATCAAATACAGACCGTACAGCATATACCAAACAAGCCAGGTCATTAATAATGGAATGTGTCAGATTGAGAAAGAAGGCATCACAGACTGGTCAACGGAAGTATGTTGGGGCATTGAACTCCTACATCAAGGCATTGGCAAGGATAATGAAACGAGTAAGAGGGTCCACTTTTGACAAGAAACAGGTTGAAGATGCTCTGAAATTGTTGAAAACCAAAGTTAGTGAAATTGACAAAGTCCTGGAGCAGAGTATTTCCACAGAAACCATGTCATTATCTGATGAAAATGTGGAAGTAACAACACCATCTGTTAGTGAGGTGGGTGAATTCATTGTATTTGTGGCACAAATGAAACATAATTTTTTACTTGTTAATTATCAAGGTAAGTTTACTTAAAGGTAGATATTATTTTTCAAAACATTTTCGGTGGACAAACATGATTTGTAATCGTAAATTTTAATATCTTTATGCTGGTCTTGATTTATGTTTGCTATAACTAATTTCAGATAAAAGTGACTACACAACCTCCGGTGACCACCACAGTGAAAGGTACCTTGGCTTTCAACAAGAACTATTACATGAAACAGGCAAGTTTATTACTGGCACAAATGGTAAGGGTTAGAAAAAAGGCTAAATTTCTTCGTAAGGAAACTTACGTGTCAGCATCAGATTCACTTATCAGAAGTCTAACTCAGTTAATGAGAGCAATAGGAGAGTCAAAAGTTGACAAGGATAAGGTGGAACATATTCTGGGAATGTTTACAAAGAAGGCAGAAGATATAGCTTCTGATCTTGACAAAGAAATGATAAGAGAGACAACAGTAGAAGAAACCACAATAGTTAGTACAAGTGTATTAGCAACTGAGACAACAGAAAAAGAAAAAACAGTTGATACAACTCTACCATCAATTGGGACAACAACAGAAGGAGAAACAACAACAGTTCATGCAGCTGTACCAACAACCAATGCAACAGCAGAAGAAACCACAACAGAACATGCAGATCAAATATCTAATACAGACCGCACAGCATATACCAAACAAGCCAGAACATTAATAATGGAATGTGTCAGATTGAGAAAGAAGGCATCACAGACTGGTCAACGGAAGTATGTTGGGGCATTGAACTCCTACATCAAGGCATTGGCAAGGATAATGAAACAAGTAAGAGGGTCCATTTTTGACAAGAAACAGGTTGAAGATGCTCTGAAATTGTTCAAAACCAAAGTTAATGAAATTCACAATGTCCTGGAGGAGAGTATTTCCACAGAAACCATGTCAATATTTGAGAAAACTGTGGAAGTGACAACACCATCTGTTAGTGAGGTGGGTGAATTCATTGTATTTGTGGCAGGAATGAAACCGTAATTTTTACTTCGTTATTATCAATAGAATTTTACATCTACAAAGCTAGATATTATTTTTCATACACATTCAGTGACCAAACACAAGAGTGAGTAATCAGTAGTTTTGATATTTTTATGCAGGTCTTAATTTATATTTGGTATAAATTATTTCAGATAAAAGAGACATCCCAAACTGTTGTCACCACCACAGTTAAAGCTGAAGGTACCTCGGCTTTTGACAAGAACATTTACATGAAACAAGCAAGTTTATTACTTGCACAAATGGTTAAAGTGAGAAAAAAGGCCAAGTACCTCCGTCAGCAAACGTATGTGTCAACATTAAACTCCCTTATTAGAACTCTATCTCGGTTAATGAGAGCAATAGGAGAGTCAAAGGTTGACAAGGTTAAAGTTGAAAAGATTCTGGGAATGTTGAAAAAGAAGACAAAACATATAGATTCTGATCTTGACAAAGAAATGAGAACAAAGACAATAGAAGAAACCACAAGAGCTAGTACAACTCTACCAACTAGTGGGACAACAATAGAGGAAGAAGAAACTACAACGGTTGATACAACTGTAACAGCTAAGACAACAATAGAGGAAGGAGAAACCACAACAGTTGATATAACTGTAACATCAACCAAGGGAACAGGAGAAGAAACCACAACAGAACATGCAGCAGGTAAAATATCTGACACAGACCGCACAGCATATACCAAACAAGCCAGGTCATTAATAATGGAATGTGTCAGATTGAGAAAGAAGGCATCACAGACTGGTCAACGGAAGTATGTTGGGGCATTGAACTCCTTCATCAAGGCATTGGCAAGGATAATGAAACGAGTAAGAGGGTTCACTTTTGACAAGAACCAGGTTGAAAATGCTCTGAAATTGTTCAAAACCAAAGTTAGTGAAATTGACAGTGTCCTGGAGCAGTATATTTCAACAGAAAGCAAGTCGTTACCTGATGAAACCATGGAGGTGACACCATCTGTTAGTGAGGTGGGTAAATTATTTGTATTTCTGACAAATTAAACCATAATTTTTACTTATTAGTAATGAAGAGAATTTTACTTCTACAATTGTAGATATTGTATTTCAAAACATTTTCAATGAGAGAACATATGAATTGTAACCGTTAATTTGGATATCTTTATGCTTGTCTTAATTAATATTTGGTATAAATTATTTCAGATAAAAGAGAGAACCAAAGCTGTAGCCACCACCACAGTCGAAGCTGAAGGTACCTCGGCTTTAAACAAGAATCATTACATGAAACAAGCAAGTTTATTACTGGCACAAATGGTAAGGGTCAGAAAAAAGGCTAAGTATCTTCATAAAGAAACGTATGTGTCCACATTAAATTCACTTATCAGAACTCTGACTCAGTTAATGAGAGCAATAGGAGAATCCAAAGTGGACAAGGATAAAGTTGAACAGATTCTGGGAATGTTAAAAAAGAGGGCAGAAGACATAGATTCTGATCTTGACACAGAAATGAGAAAAAAGATAAAAGAAGAAACCACAATAGTCAGTACAACTGTATCAGCAACTGAGACAACAGAAGAAGAATTCACAACAGTTAGTACAATTCTACCAACAACTGAGACAACAACAGAAGGAGAAACCACAACAGTTGATGCAACTGTAACAATAACTGGGCCAACAACAGAAGAAACCACAACAGAACATGCAGCAGGTGAAACCACAACAGAACATGCAGCAGGTGAAATATCTGACACAGACCGCACAGCATATACCAAACAAGCCAGATCATTAATAATGGGATGTGTAAAATTGAGAAAGAAGGCATCACAGACTGGTGAACCAAAGTATGTCAGGGCATTGAAGTCTTACATCAAGGCATTGGCAAGGCTAATGAAACGAGTAAGAGAGTTGACTTTTAACAAGAAACAGGTTGAAGATTCCCTGAAATTGTTCAAAACCAAAGTTAGTGAAATTGATAGTGTCCTGAAGCAGAATATTTCGATAGAAACCACATCAGTACTTGATGGAACTGTGGAAGTGACACCACCATCTGTAAGTGAGGTGGGTAAATTCACTGTATTTCTGTCAGAAATGCAACCATAATTTTTAGGTCTTAATTATCCATGGAATTTTACTTCTGCAAAAGTAGATGTTATTTTTCCAAACATTTTCCGTGAGCAAACACAAGAGTAATTAATCAGAAATCTTGATATCTTATAACTGATCTTAATCTATGTTTGGTATAAATTATTTCAGATGAAAGAGACAACCCAAACTATAGTCACCAGCACAGTCAAAGGTGAAGGTACCTCGGCTTTTGACAAGAACCATTACATGAAACAAGCGAGGTTATTACTGGCACAAATGGTAAGGGTTAGAAAAAAGGCCAAGTATCTTCGTAAGCAAACCAATGTGTCAGCATTAAATTCACTTATCAGAACTCTATCTCAGTTAATGAGAGCAATAGGAGAGTCAAAGGTTGACAAGGATAAAGTTGAACAGATTCTGGGAATGTTAAAAAAGAAGGCGGAAGACACAGATGCTGAACTTGTCAAAGGAATGAGAAATAAGGCAGTAAAAGAACAAGAAACCACAGCAATTGGTACCACTGTACCAAGAACTCAGACAACAGAAGAGGAAATTACAACAGTTTGTACCACTGTACCAACAACTGAAACAACAGGAGAAACCACAACAAAACAAGCAGTAGATCAAATATCTGCCGCAGATCGCACAGCATATACCAGACAAGCCAAATCATTAATAGTGGATTGTATTAAATTGAGAAAGAAGGCATCACAGACTGGTCAACCAAAGTATGTTATGAGATTGAACTCGTACATCAAGGCATTGGTAAGGTTATTGAAGCAAGTAAGAAAGCCCACTTTTGAGAAGGAACAGGTTGAAGATGCTTTGAAATTGTTGAAAACCAAAGTTAGTGAAGTTGACACTGTCCTGGAGCAGAGTATTTCTACAGAAAGCTTGTCATTACCTGATGAAATAGTGAAAGAAACAACACCGTTTGTTACTGAGGTGGGTGAAGTCATTGTATATGTGCCAGGAATGAAACCATAAGTTTTACTTCTTAATTATTGAGAGAATTTACTTCTTCAAAAGTCGATATTACTTTTCAAAACATGAATCGTAATTTTTTATTACTTTTGATATCTATATGCTGGTCTTAAATCATGCTTGGTGTAAATAATTTCAGATGAAAGTGACAACACAACCTCCAGTCACCACCACAGTCAAAGCTGAAGGCATCTCTGCTTCTGACAAAAACCGTTACCTGAAACAAGCTAGGTTATTACTGGCACAAATGGTAAGGGTTCGAAAAAAGGCTCTGTATCGCCGCAAGAAAACCTATGTGTCAGCATTAAATTCACTTATCAGAAGTACAGCTCAGTTATTGAGAGCTATAGGAGAGTCCAAGGTTGACAAGGATAAGGTTGAACAGATTCTGGGAATGTTTAAAAAGAAGGCAGAAGACATAGATTCTGATCTTGAGAAAGAAATGAGAACTAAGACAACAACCAAGGAAGAAGAAACTACAACAGTTGATAAAACTGTACCAACAACTAAGACAACAACAGAAGAAGAAACAACAGCAATTGATACAACTGTACCAACAACTGGGACAACAGCGGAAGAAACCACAACAGCTGGTACCACTCTCCCAGTTGTAAAGGTAAAAAAATGTATTATAAACATATAAACAAGACAACCCAAATTAATATTTTAACTATTTTGTACCTTAAAAATGAGTGAGAAGCAACAGTATTGCAAGTCAAGAAGTTTCTTTTGAATATCTCCATGAAAAACTGAAATGGTATAAGCATAATCTCAAAAAAACATTTTAAAAGACATAAGCTTTAAGAAACATCAAACTGTTCTTTATTTTCTGATTCTTATGGTTTTGTTATTTCACAGTATAATTCATTGATAGCTAATGTGTTTCAGTTGACAGAAACAGTAGTAACATTGAGACCAACAGTTAAATCAAAGGAAGATGAAATATCTAATACAGACCGCACATCCTATACCAGACAAGCCAAATCTCTAATTGTGGAATGTTTGAAATTGAGAAAAAAGGCATTGCAGACTGGTCAAGAGAAGTATGTTGTGGCACTGAATTCATACATAAGGGCATTGGCAAGGTTAATGAAGCAAGTAAGAGAGCCAACTTTTGACAAGGAACAGGTTGAAGAAGCACTGCAATTATTGAAAAACAAGGTTACAGAAGTTAAAAGTGTTCTGGAGCAGAGTATTTCTACAGAGAAGACTTCAGTACCTAGAGAAACAGTGGGAGTGACAACAATGTCTGTGAGTGAGGTGAGACAATTCCTGTATTTGTATCACGAATATGGGGGCCACAGTGGCAGAGTGGTAACACTCGCCTCCCACCTCTGAGGCTAAGGTTCGATTTCCGGTATGGCCTCAAGTGGGAAAGCTGGTAGTTGCTTGCCGTTGGTCGGCAGTTTACAGTACAGAACCCTAACGAACTGTATGTACTGGTTTCCTCTACCCTTCCAACTACCCGTCGTGTAATGAACTGTACAGTGTTGAAAGTGATGTAAAACCCCAAATAAATAAATTGTATCAGGAATGAACTTGGATTCTTTTTGACTATTTTTTTATTGAAGGGATTTTCTTACAGAAGCAGATGAACTTTTTCAAAGTATTTTCAGTAAGCAAAAAAATACGAATCTTTATTCTTGAAATTTCATAACTGAATGCTGATCTCAATTTCAGTTTTGTATACAATTTTTTTTTTCAGGTAAAAGAGACAACACAATCTCCATACACCACGACAGGGAGGATGGAAGGCATTTCTGCTTCTGCAAAGGAAATTTATGCAAAGAACGCAAGATTATTATTGGCAAAAATGGTAAAAGTGAGAAGAAAAGCTTCAGATCTTGGTCAGAAATCTTTTGTGTCTACATTAAATTCATTCATCAGAACTGTGGCTCAGTTATTGAGAGCAATAGGACAGTCAAAGTTTGACAAGAATAAGCTTGGACAGATTCTGGGAATGTTGACAAAGAAAGTGGAGGACATGGATGCTGAACTTGACAAAGAAAATAGAACTGAGACAACAGCAACAGAAGAAACTGAAACCACAACAGTTGGTGCAACATCTAGACCTACACTTAATTCTCAAGGACAACTATCTAATACAGACCAAACCGCATATACTAGACAAGCCAAATCATTGATAATGGAATGTTTGAAATTGAGAAAAAAGGCATCTCAGACTGGTCAAGAGAAGTATCTTGTAGCATTGAATTCATACATTAAGGCATTGGCAAGGTTAATGAAACAAGTAAGAGAGCCAACTTTTGACAAGAAACAAGTTAAAGATGCTCTGATACTGATTAAAACCAAAGTTAGTGAAATTGAGATGGTTCTGGAGCAGGGTATTTCCACAGAAAGCACATCAGTACCTGATAATACAGTGGGACTGACAGCAATGTCAGTTGGTGAGGTGAGTAAATTCATTTTCTTATTCATCACACAATGTATTTACTGTAAATACTGGGAAATACAGGTTAGGTAATATTCTTGGATTCCTGGCACCCTTTATCATGGATTCACTTGGATTGATTTGTCTTGTGATAAAATTTCAAAGAACAACTCTGATACTTTTTTTGTATAGCCGTCAGACTGATTGATTTGTTTGTCACACCTATTACTTTGTTTTGGGTATATTCTGATGAAACCGCCATTTAAGTGATGATTTGAGTAACTATCTGCCCATACATGGCCCTAAACCCAGATGGTCACCTATCCAAGTAATATCCAAGACAATTGCTACTGAACTGTGCCCAGACAGAAACTGGTCAACCCATACGTTATTGGCAGATTTGTGTTAGGAGTGAAGCCATTATTCTGATTCTTTTGCTAATTTATTATCAAAAGGATTTTACTTCTGCAGAAGTAGATATTATTTTTCAGAATGTTTATATTTTCAGAGTATAAAGATTAATCTTTAAACAAGAAATTAACAGATTTCTCTTGATCTAAATTTCTATTTGGTTTTAATTATTCTAGATAAAGGAGGTAACACAATCTTCTGCCACCGTTACAGTCAGGACTGAAGGCATTTCTCCTGAAAAGGAACTTTATGCCAAACAAGCAAAGTTATTATTGGCAAAAATGGTAAAAGTGAAAAGAAAAGCTTCAGATCTTCGTCAGAAATCTTATGTTTCAACATTAAATTCATTCATCAGAACTGTGGCTCAGACATTGAGAGCAATAGGACAGTCAAAGTTTGACAAGAATAAGGTTGGCCGGATTCTGGGAATGTTGACAAAGAAGGTGGAGGACATGGATGCTGAACTTGACAAAGAAAAGACATCTAAGACAATAACTGAAGCCACAACAGTTGGTGCAACATCAAGGCCAACAATAAACTCTAAAGAAGGTCAGATATCTAACACAGACCGAACAGCATATACCAAACAAGCCAAAGCTTTAATAATGGAATGTGTCAGATTGAGAAAGAAGGCATCACAGACTGGTCAACCGAAGTATGTTGCAGCATTGAATTCATACATAAAGGCATTGGCAAGGATAATGAAGCGAGTAAGAGACCCAAATTTTGACAAGAAACAGGTTGAAGATGCTCTGAAATTGTTGAAAACCAAAGTTGTTGAAGTTGAGACTGTTCTGGAGCAGGGTATTTCCACAGAAGGCACCTCAAAACCTGATGAAGCTGTGGAAGTGACAACAGTGTCTGTTAGTGAGGTGAGTAAATTCATTGTATTCCTGTGAGTAGTGAACCAATATTGTTTATTGTATCCCCGACGCGAAGCGGGGATACTATGGATTCATCATCGCCCGCGTCCGCGTCCGCAGAGATTTCTTGTTAGCGACCTACAGTCCACATTTCTTTCCGGATTTCTTTCACATTTGGCAGGTGGCTTGATATGGTAGAGGACTCGCCACCCTATCTTTTTGGTAGGCTTTATGTCTAAATTAGGCCTGTGGTAGACAAAAATGTCTAAAATGTGGAATATTGCTTGTTAGCGACCTACAGTCCACATTTCTTTCCAGATTTCTTTCATATTTGGCAGGTGGCTTGGTATGCTAGAGGACTCGCCACCCTATCTTTTTGGTAGGCTTTATGTCTAAATTAGGCCTCTGGTAGACAAAAATGTCTAAAATGCATTAAAATTCATGAAATCATGCACTAAATCACTTGTAACTTGAAAAGTGTTACATTTAGAGCATTTTGTTAAAATATGTTATTCAGATACTTTTTTCATAGCTACAACATGGTGAGTAACTTGGGTGTCTGTCTCAATAGCTAAGTGAGTAATAGCTACTTTTGGGCTTTTCAGTAACTTCCATCATGAGTAAAATCACTTGTAACTTGAAAACTATTGCATTTAGAGTATTTTGTTTCAATATGTTATTCAGCTATTTTTGGGTCAGCTATAACATAGTAAAATTTCAGACCTGTAGCTCATGGCATAGCTGAGTACTAGCTACTTTTAGGTTATCACTGTTGAGTAAATTGCTTATAACTTCAAAAGTATTACATTTAGAGTATTTTGTTTCAATATGTTATTCACCTATTTCGGAGTCAGCTATAACATAGTGAAGTTCCAGACCTGTGGCTCATTGCATAGCTGAGTAATAGCTACTTTGAAGTTCACACTGTTGAGTAAATCAGTTGTAATTGGAAAACTATTGCATTTACAGAAATTTGTGTAAATATGTTATTCAGCTACTTTGGGGTCAGCTATAACATAGTAAAATTTCAGACCTGTAGCTCATGGCATAGCTGAGTAATAGCTACTTTTAGGTTATCACTGTTGAGTAAATTGCTTATAACTTCAAAAGTATTACATTTAGAGTATTTTGTTTCAATATGTTATTCACCTATTTCGGAGTCAGCTATAACATAGTGTAGTTCCAGACCTGTGGCTCATTGCATAGCTGAGTAATAGCTACTTTGAAGTTCACACTGTTGAGTAAATCAGTTGTAATTGGAAAACTATTGCATTTACAGAAATTTGTGTAAATATGTTATTCAGCTACTTTTGGGTCAGCTATAACATAGTAAAATTACAGACCTGTAGCTCATGGCACAACTGAGCAATAGCTATTTTCAGGTACTGACTGTTGAGTAAATGACTTGTAACTTGAAAAATATTGCATTTGGAGTATTTTGTTAAAATATGTTGTTCACCTGCTTTTGGGTCAGCTATAACGTCGTGAAATTACAGACTTATAGCTCATGGCATAGCTGAGCAATAGCTATTTTCAGGTTCTCACTATTGAGTAAATCAGTTGTAACTTGAAAACTATTGCATTTACAGTATTTTGCTTAAATATGTTGTTCACCTAATTTTGGGTCAGCTATAACATAGAAAAAATTCAGACATGTAGCTCATTGCATAGCTGAGTAATAGCTACTTTGAGGTTATCACTGTTGAGTAAATCAGTTATAACGTGAAAACTATTACATTTACAGTATTTTGTTTAAATATGTTATTCACATAATTTTTGGTCAGCTATAACAGAGTGAAATTGCAGACCTCTATGTCATGGCATAGCTTACCAATATCTACTTTCAGGTTCTCACTGTTGAGTAAATCATTGTATCCACTGGATAGCCGCAGTGTGTAGAGAGATTTCACCATTACCGCTCTAATGAAAAAAATATTATAGCTAGCCTTCTCAAGTTTGCAAGGTATATTAGAGGGTGCACCACAGTATTCTATTGGTAGGCTTTATGTCTAAATTAGGCCTGTGGCCAAATTACTTGCCTACTAAAAATGAGTAATTCTGCATTTTCTCTAAAAGTATTGCAGATAGCAAATTTTTCTTAAATAACTCATTCACCTACTTTTGGGAGAGCTTTCACATGCTGAAGTTCCAGACCTGTAGGTAATTACTCACCTACTCAAAATGAGTAAATGCGAATTATCTCTAAAAGTATTGCAGATATCCAATTTTTATCAAATAACTCATTCATCTACTTTTGGGAGAGCTTTCACATGGTGAAGTTTCAGACCCATAGCTAATTATTCACCTACTCAAAATGAGTAAATGCAAATTATCTCTAAAAGTATTCCAGATAGCCAATTTTTGTCAAATAACTCCTTCACCTACTTTGGGGAGACCTTTCACTTGGTGAAGTTTCAGACCTGTAGCTAATTATTCACCTACTCAAAATGAGTAAATGCGAATTATCTCTAAAAGTATTGCAGATAGCCAATTTTTCTCAAATAACTCATTCACCTACTTTTGGGAGAGCTTTCACTTGGTGAAGTTTCAGACCCGTAGGTAATTACTCACCTACTGAAAATGAGTAAATGCAAATTATCTCTAAAAGTATTCCAGATAGCCAATTTTTGTCAAATAACTCCTTCACCTACTTTTGGGAGACCTTTCACTTGGTGAAGTTTCAGACCTGTAGCTAATTATTCACCTACTCAAAATGAGTAAATACTAATTATCTCTAAAAGTATTGCAGATATCCAATTTTTATCAAATAACTCATTCATCTACTTTTGGGACAGCTTTCACATGGTGAAGTTCCAGACCCGTAGGTAATTACTCACCTACTGAAAATGAGTAAATTCGAATTATCTCTAAAAGTATTGTAGGTAGCCAATTTTTCTCAAATAACTCATTCGCCTACTTTTGAGAGAGCTTTCACTTGGTGAAGTTTCAGACCCGTAGCTAATTATTCACCTACTCAAAATGAGTAAATGCGAATTATCTCTAGAAGTATTGCAGATAGCCAGTATTTCTCAAATAACTCATTAATATAAAAACAACTTATAGGAAGTCATGGGCTGCAAATCTTTTCATGTGGTCAGATTTGACCTTGGGCCCCTCCTGCTTATTATTGGTCCTAGAGGTTTGCAATGTGAAAACGACTTATAGGAAATCATGGGCTGCGAATCTTTTGATGTGGTCAGACTCCACCTTGGGCCCCTGCTACAGGGTCAAATAAGGGTAACCAAACTTAAAAGTGCTTTCAGCTTGCTTATTAACGAAAAATGCTATTTATCTTCTAAACTATGTTAGTTGGCCTTTGTCGGTGGATACATCCAGCATCTGGCCACAGATGCGTCCTTAGTCTAGTTTTTTCTTTGTTATTAAGATGACTTTATCTCTATAAAAGATTTTTTTTTTCAAAACATTTTTATTTACTTATGCTGGTCAAATTTGGTATAAATCATTTCAGATAAAAGAAACAACACAACTTCCAGTCACCACCACAATGAAGACTGAAGGCATCTCAGCTTCTGAAAAGGAATATTATACCAACCAAACAAGGTTATTACTTGCAAAAATGGTAAAAGTGAGACAAAAAGCCACTGATCTTGGTCAGAAATCTTATGTTTCAACATTAAATTCATTTATAAGAACTTTGGCTCAGTTATTGAGAGGAATAGGACAGTCCAAGGTTGACAAGAATAAGGTTGAACAGATTCTGGGAGTGATGACAAAGAAAGTGGATGAAATGGATGCTGATCTTGACCAAACAATGATAACTAAGACAGCAGAAGAAGCCACAACAGTTGATGAAACATTAAGACCTACCATTAACTCTAAAGAAGGTCAAATATCTAGTAAAGACCGCACACAATATATCAAACAAGCCAGATCATTAATAATGCAATGTGTCAGATTGAGAAAGAAGGCATCACAGACTGGTCAACAGAAGTATGTCGGGGCATTGAACTCATACATCAAGGCATTGGCAAGGGTAATGAAGCAAGTAAGAGAACCCACTTTTGACAAGAAACAGGTTGAAGATGCTCTGAAATTGTTGGAAACAAAAGTTGCTGAAGTTGAGGCTGTTCTGGAGCCGAGTATTTCCACAGAAACAACTTCATTACAAAGTGAAAAGGTGGAAGTGACAACAGGGTCTTTTGAAGAGGTGGGTGAATTCATTGCATTTCCTCCTAGGATGACTCCATCATTCTGATTCTTCAGTATGTAAAGATTTTACTGACATTGAAACTGAATAAATTAAATATCTTCAGAACCATCAAAGATAGTGTGATTGCTGCATATTTGGTTGGAACAATATTAAAATGATTGCTTTTTACTGGTTATCTGTGAGGGGTATTTTTTTCCATTGTAATTTTATTGACCAGAAAGATTGTCTGCTTTGGTAAACAAGTGTGTGTAAATGGTTGTGTTAACTGATGAAAATAAGGTAAATTTATTTCTGGAATCCCCAGTTTCAGGGGTTGTAGTTTGTTGGATTGTCAGGTCAAAAGGTGAGGAATACGTTTGTAGTATACCCATCAATAAAATAACCAACTTTTGACCAAAGTGTTTTCTTTTTGTTTAACTTTCCCACCAAGTACTGAATTTTGGCCAGTTCTGTATGTGTTTTTTTTCAATAATTTCCTGTCTCAGGACCCGTTACTGACATGATAGTTATTTTATTTTACATTACATTATAACGTAATTTTCCTGGGAGATTTTGGCAAGTTTTAACTGTTGAATACAGTACTCGCCTCTCAATTAGTTCAAATGTTGAATGTAGTAATACTGGGTACACTTCATGTCACAAAATATTGCAATTTCTTGTCGTTTTTTTCATTTGACTCAATAGTATATTAACATTCTTCTGTCATGGCTGCATGTTTTGCAATTAAAGTTGATGTATGACTGATTAGATTAAAAAATATGACATGGAGGGAGTTTTAAGTCTGCTGGCCAAAATCTATGTAGTCTTACTTTTATTTTAGATAAGGCAATCTCCAGTGACGACCACAGCAAAGACTGAAGGCACTCCTACTTCTGAAAAGGAACATTATGCCAGAGAAGCAAAGTTATTGCTGGCACAAATGGTAAAAGTGAGAAGGAAAGCCGCAAGTGTTGGTCAGAAGCCTTATGTCTCAGCATTAAATTCATTCATCAGAACTGTGGCTCAATTATTGAGAGCAATCGGACGCTCAAAGTTCGACAAGAATAAGGTTGGACGGGTCCTGAAAATGTTGAAAAAGAAGGTAGAAGATATGGATGCTAATCTCAACCAAAAAGTTACAACGGAGGCAATCACTAGAGTTAGACCTACTGTGTCTGTGATAAAGGTAAGAAAATTGAGTTTAACTCATTTGACATTTAATGAGGACCAGTCCTGCTGTGGCTATGAGCTGCTCACAGGGAAGAGTCCGCCCCTCTGCTTGCAACTCATTTACAAAATAAATTGCACAAGATTAAGGAGCCATTGCGTGTGTTTATTTAAATATACATAAAGAGGCAATCTTTTCTTTTAAGCTAGATAATTGAGTACCACTGGGACTTTCTGAGTTGGTGTCAAATTTGTGTGAAATGAGATATTGAGGTTTTAGGTATGTATAAATCATTTTGTACATACAGTTAAAGGGAAAACTGAAATATGCATCATTTGTAAAACATATTTTTTAATGCGGAATGTATTTTTAGACCTATACACTGTTTTTATTAGAATAAATTTGTCAACTTGGTGGTTGGTTTTCATTTCACTGGCAGTGCATAAATACTATGAAAAAAATAAATGATTATTGCTTGAAACATAAAGGATAAATCCATGGGACCAGTTAAAGTTGTATACTTTGTCAATCATAAAAAAATGTGT
Organism: Sabellastarte sp. h YS-2021; assembly: GCA_964017235.1. NCBI lineage: Eukaryota > Metazoa > Annelida > Polychaeta > Sabellida > Sabellidae > Sabellastarte > Sabellastarte sp. h YS-2021. Next base: position 29,716,821 of record OZ024940.1, read on the forward strand.
AAAAGTTTGTTTACAATCTTTGTTTCTAACATTGTAGGAAACCTCATCATTAGCATCACCTTCAACTGCAAGAGCACCTGGCGTATCCGATCCAGACAGGAGATCATTTGCAAAAGAAATCAGATTGTTACTAATGGAAGTTATAAAAGTCAGAAAACAAGCTATGGCTATTGGGAAAACCAAATATGTTGGAGCTTTGAATTCCTATGTCAAAAGTCTGGCCAAGTTAATGAAGGTTGTGAAAGAATCTGCTTTTGACAAGCCAAAGGTCGGCAATATTTTGAGTTCGATAAAGAAGAGAGTGACTCTAATTACTGCTAAACTTGAAGGAAGAATAACAACCACAGTATCGACAGTGAAAGGAAGTGAAACTACTGCGCCAGTTGGGAAGGTTTGTAATTTTCTGTGTAAAATATAATATGACTAGAGCTGTAATCAACAGTGATTTCTGTAGATCGACGCTCCCTTGTTAGATGCGAGTTGAACTCGAGTAAATGACACAAATATAAATAAAATAACAATGTCCAAATATTGTCATCAAGGGATCCGCCATTGACATATTTAGTACCATTTTATTGCAAGGAAATATATTCTGTTGCCGGTTAAATTGTACAGGTATGTATGAGCACATTATGGAACATCCACGTAAATAAGGAAATAAAAAAACGGCCATTGCTCATTGAATTTTTTGTCTTTATGGTTAGATAAATTGTAAAAGTGCTGGTTTTATAACAAGACTAGTATATCATAATTTGTTTCTTAAAAACTCGAGTTTAAATTACGTAAATCGATGTGGTCCCAAATATCGCCCACCGAGTTACGACTCGAGTTTCGGTCAACTCGTTACAGCACTAAATATGACGTTTCGCTTTGAGTAGATAGTATTATGTGTGACCATTTTTTTGAATAACTATAATTGTGGCAATATGAAATTAAGGGGAGATATGTATCCATATTGATGCTTATACAATCCAAACTTTAATCCATTTTAATTGGTGAATCATATGTAATCAAAAAATTGAGCCAAAAATCAACTCAATTTCTCAGTGAATACTTAGTCCCAGTCCCCCTGCTTTAAAGGAATTATGCACAAAACTCTTATTTTTAACAAAGTAGTCGTACAAGCTTGATGAATATTTAAATATTTACTTGGCAGTTTCAATTCATAATCTTTGTTGCTAACATTGCAGGAAACCTCTTCATTACAAACACCAACAACTACAAGAACAGCTGGAATATCTGACACAGACCGCACATCATTTGGAAAACAAATCAGGTCGTTATTAATGGAAGTTATTAAAGTGAGAAAACAAACTCTGGCTGTTGGCAACAGAAAATATGTTGGAGGTTTGAATTCCTACGTCAAAAGTCTGGCCAAGTTAATGAAAGTGGTGAAAGAATCTGCTTTTGACAAGGACAAGGTCGGCAATATTTTGAGTGAGATAAAGAAGAGGGTGACACAAATCACTGCTGATCTAGAAGGAAGGTCAACTACAGTTGCAAGTGTGGAATCTGGGGAAACTACTGTGCCAGTTGGAAAGGTTAGCAATTCTTTTCTATTTAGAAGTTCTTTATCCCACACTCTTTAAATGCTGTACGGGTATGTATTTTCACCGATGGTGTCTGGCCTAGGGCATCAATGTAAAATCTTGTTTCTGCTGTATTTCAGTCTTATGGAGTTACCTTTATTTGACTGTTGACCTTGGCATTTATTATTTTGTTCCTTCTATGTCTTAGAAACCGTAAAGTGTAGGAAGTTGATACTTGGCAGTCAAATTGTTGGTTGGTGTGCAGCGTCATGGTTTGACCGTGATATGACGTTGCTGCTATTGACCTTGACCTTTTAAATCTTGTTTAGGCTACATCTTGGAAACCAAAAAGTGTACAGTTGATAGTTGGCAGGGACATTGGTTGGGTGTAGGTGTGCACTGTTATAGTGTGACCATGATTTGACCTTTTGACAGCGCTGTAGTGACCTTGACTTTTAAAATCTTGCCTGATCTGTAGTTGGAACCATAAAGTACAGGAACTTGATAGATGGTAGGTGTATTGATTGAAGGGTTAAGGTGTTCAATGTCATGGTTTGACATTAGTCTGACCTTTGACCTTGTCTCTGTCATAGTGGTTTTATTGCTACATTTGATACATATTTCTTCTACCACAAAGCTCTATGGATTGCTGGAACTGATTATTTTATGTATGCTTATGTAATTGTGCTATCTCCATTGCAAGCCATACTTCTACTGTGCAGGCAGAAATCACTTATGACCAAAACACATACAAGTTTGGTGAACATGTATAGCATTATTTGGAAATATTGGCTTTTTATCTTTATTTCTGACCTTGCAGGAAACATCGTCATCAGCAGCATCAACCACTACAACAGCTGGAATATCTGACATAGAGCGCACATCATTTGCAAAAGAAATCCGAGCATTACTAATGGAAGTTATAAAAGTCAGAAAACAAGCTCTGGCTATTGGGAAAACCAAATATGTTGGGGCTTTGAATTCCTACGTCAAAAGTCTGGCCAAGTTAATGAAAGTAGTGAAAGAATCTTCTTTTGACAAGGAGAAGGTCGGCAATATTTTGAATGGAATAAAGAAGAGAGTGACTCTAATCACTGACGATCTTAAAGGAAGAGTAACAACCACAGTAACGACTGTGAAAGCAAGTGCAACTACTGCTCCAGTTGGGAAGGTTTGTAATTTTCTGTGTAAAATTGTAATATATTCTGTTTTGCCTTGAGTAGATGTTATTATGTGTGACCAATTTTTTTAATAATTGTCATAATATTAAATTAAGGTGACATATGTATCCATATTGACCCTCAGGCTTATTTAATCCAAAATTTAACCCATTTTAATTAGTGAATCGTATGTAATCAAAAAGTTGAGCCAAAAATTGACTCAATTTCTCTGTGAATACTCCGTCCCAGTCCAATTTTTCGGATTAACTCAAGCAAATTTTATACTAAGCCCTTTTGTGCATTTGGCCCCTGCTTTAGAGGAAATTATGCACAAAACTATTTTTTAACAAAGTAATCATACAAAATTAATGAATATTTAAATATTTACTTGGCAGTTTCAATTTATAATCTTTGTTGCTAACATAGCAGGAAACCTCTTCATTACGAACACCAACAACTACAAGAACAGCTGGAATATCTGACACAGACCGCACATCATTTGGAAAACAAATCAGGTCGTTATTAATGGAAGTTATAAAAGTGAGAAAACAAGCTCTGGCTATTGGCAACAGAAAATATGTTGGAGCTTTGAATTCCTATGTCAAGAATCTGGCCAAGTTAATGAAAGTGGTGAAAGAATCTGCTTTTGACAAGGACAAGGTCGGCAATATTTTGAGTGAGATAAAGAAGAGAGTGACTCTAATTACTGCTGAGCTTGAAGGAAGATCAACTACAGTTGCAAGTGTGGAATCAGGGGAAACTACTGGGCCAATTAGAAAGGTTAGCAATTCTTTTTTATTTAGAAGTTCTTCATCCCACACTCTTTAAATGCTGTACGGGTATATATTTTCACCCATGGTGTCTGGCCCAGGGCATCTATAAAAGATCTTGTCCGGGCTGTATTTCAGAAACTGTGAGGTATAAGAAGTTCATACTTGTTTTGGATATTGGTTAGGGATGTTTTTGTGCAGTCTTATGGTGTGACCTTTATTTGACTTGACCTTTGACAAAGTGACCTTGACATATATTATTTTGTTCCTGCTATATCTTAGAAACCGTAAAGTGTAGGAAGTTGATACGTGGCAGTCAAATTATTGGTTGGTGTGCAATGTCATGGTTTGACCATGATATGACCTTGCTGCTATTGACCTTGACCTTTTAAATCTTGTTTAGGCTACATCTTGGAAACCAAAAGATGTACAGTTGATAGTTGGCAGGGACATTGGTTGGGTGTAGGTGTGCATTGTTATAGTGTGACCATGATTTGACCTTTTGACAGCGCTGTAGTGACCTTGACTTTCAAAATCTTGCCTGATCTGTAGTTGGAACCATAAAGTACAGGAACTTGATAGATGGTAGGTGTATTGATTGAAGGGTTAAGGTGTTCAATGTCATGGTTTGACATTAGTCTGACCTTTGACCTTGTCTCTGTCATGGTGGTTTTATTGCTACATTTGAGACATATTTCTTCTACCACAAAGCTCTATGGTTTGCTGGAACTGATTATTTTATGTATGCTTATGTAATTGTGCTATCTTCATTGCAAGCCATACATCTACAGTTCAGGCAGAAATTGCTTATGACCAAAACATATATACTAGTTTGGTGAACATGTATAGCATTATTTGGAAATATTGGGTCTTTATCTTTATTTCTGACCTTGCAGGAAACGTCATTAGCAGCAACCACTACAACAGCTGGAATATCTGACATAGAGCGCACATCATTTACAAAAGAAATCCGAGCATTACTAATGGAAGTTATAAAAGTCAGAAAACAAGCTATGGCTATTGGGAAAACCAAACATGTTGGAGCTTTGAATTCCTATGTCAAAAGTCTGGCCAAGTTAATGAAAGTAGTGAAAGAATCTTCTTTTGACAAGGAGAAGGTTGGCAATATTTTGAATGGAATAAAGAAGAGAGTGACTCTAATCACTGACGATCTTAAAGGAAGAGTAACAACCACAGTAACGACTGTGAAAGCAAGTGCAACTACTGCTCCAGTTGGGAAGGTTTGTAATTTTCTGTGTAAAATTGTAATATATTCTGTTTTGCCTTGAGTAGATATTATTATGTGTGACCAATTTTTTTAATAATTGTCATAATATTAAATTAAGGTGACATATGTATCCATATTGACCCTCAGGCTTATTTAATCCTAAATTTAACCCATTTTAATTAGTGAATCATATGTAGTCAAAAAGTTGAGCCAAAAATTGACTCAATTTCTCTGTGAATACTCAGTCCCAGTTGGATTAACTCAAGAAAATTTTATATTAAGCCCTTTTGTGCATTTAGCCCCTGCTTTAGAGGAAATTATGCTCAGAACTATTTTTTAACAAAGTAATCATACAAAATTGATGAATATTTAAATATTTACTTGGCAGTTTCAATTCATAATCTTTGTTGCTAACATTGCAGGAAACCTCTTCATTACAAACACCAACAACTACAAGAACAGCTGGAATATCTGACACAGACCGCACATCATTTGGAAAACAAATCCGAGGATTATTAATGGAAGTTATAAAAGTGAGAAAACAAGCTGTGGCTATTGGCAACAGAAAATATGTTGGAGGTTTGAATTCCTACGTCAAAAGTCTGGCCAAGTTAATGAAAGTGGTGAAAGAATCTGCTTTTGACAAGGACAAGGTCGGCAATATTTTGAGTGAGATAAAGAAGAGGGTGACACAAATCACTGCTGATCTAGAAGGAAGGTCAACTACAGTTGCAAGTGTGGAATCAGGGGAAACTACTGGGCCAATTAGAAAGGTTAGCAATTCTTTTCTATTTAGAAGTTCTTCATCCCACACTCTTTAAATGCTGTACGGGCATATATTTTCTTCCATGGTGTCTGGCCTAGGGCATCTATAAAAGATCTTGTCCGGGCTGTATTTCAGAAACTGTGAGGTATAAGAAGTTCATATTTGTTTGGGATATTGGTTTAGGGATGTTTTTGTGCAGTCTTATGGTGTGACCTTTATTTGACTGTTGACCTGACCTTTATTTGACTGTTGACCTTTGCCAAAGTGACCTTGGCATTTATTATTTTGTTCCTGCTATATCTTAGAAGCTGTAAAGTGTAGGCAGTTGATACTTGGCAGTCATATTGTTGGTTGGTGTTGGTGTGCAGTCATGATTTGACCTTGATATGGCCTTGCTGTTATTGATCTTGACTTTAAAAATCTGTCCAGGCTATATCTTGGAAACCAAAAGGTGTAGGCAGTTGGTAATTGGCAGGGACATTGGTTTGGGGGTGTAGGTGTGCAGCATCAACTTGTGACCATTTGACCTTTGGCAATGCTGTAGTGACCTTGACCTTTAGAGTCTTGTCTTGGCTGTACTTGGAAACCATAAAGTGTAGGAACTTTTTACATGGTAGGTGTAAGGAGGGTTTAGGTGTTCAATGTCATGGTTTGACCTTGGTGTGACCTTTGACCTTGTCTCTGCCATAGTGGTTTTATTGCTGCATTTGAGACATATTTCTTCTATCACAAAGCTATATTGATTGCTAGAACTGATTATTTTATGTACATTTATGTTATTATGCTGTCTCCATTGCAACCCATACTTATGCAGTGCAGGAAGACAACTCTTATGACCAAAACACATTTTCAAGTTGGTGAACATGTATAGCATTACTTGAAAATATTGGCTCTTTATCTTTGTTTCTGACATTGCAGGAAACATCATTAGCCGCATCAACCACTACAACAACTGCTGGAATATCTGACACAGACCGCACGTCATTTGCAAAAGAAATCAGATTGTTACTAATAGAAGTTATAAAAGTCAGAAAACAAGCTCTGGCTATTGGGAACAGAAAATATGTTGGAGGTTTGAATTCCTACATCAAAAGTCTGGCCAAGTTAATGAAAGTGGTGAAAGAATCTGCTTTTGACAAGGACAAGGTCGGCAATATTTTGAGTGAAATAAAGAAGAGAGTGACACAAATCACAGCTGATATTGAAGGAAGAATAACTACAGTAACGAGTATGGAAGCAAGTGAAACTACTGTTCCAGGTTTAAAGGTATGATTATTTTCTATTTAGAAGTTTTTCATCCAACATCTTTTATTACTGTTGGTATTGTTTGTAACCCATAACATCCTGCTGGCCAGTTGGCTGGGCTTTAGGAAAAAATCTTGTCTGGGCTATATTTCAGAAACTGTGACGTATAAGAAGTTCATACTGCTTCGGGACATTTGTTTAGGGATGTGTATTGCAATCTTTTGGTGTGACTCTGATTTAATCTTTGATCTTGCCAAAGTGACCTTGATGTTGAAGGTCTTATTCTTGCTATATCTTACAAACCATCAAGTGTGACTGCTTGGCAGTCATTTTGTTAAGCACTATTACTGTGCAACAGCATGATTTGACCTTGATATGACCTTGCTGTTATTGACCTTGACTTTTTAAATCTCTCAGGGTACATCTTGGAAACCAAAGGTGTAGGCAGTCAATAGTTGGCCAGGACATTGGTTGGGGGTGTAGGTGTGCAAAATTAGCGTGCGATCATGATTTTTCCTTTGACAATGCTGTAGTGACCTTGACCATGATTTGATCTTTTACAATGCTGTAATAACCTTGACCATGATTTGACCTTTGACATTCTATATTGTCCTTGACCTACCTTTAAAATCTTGGGCTGTACTTGGTAACCATAATGTGTAAGAACTGGTTTGACCTTAGTGTGACCTTTGACTTTGTTTCTGCCATAGTGTTTATTATTCCTACATTTGAGACATATTTCTTCTATCACAAAGCTACATGGATTTCTGGAACCGGTGTTTTATGTACTTTATCTTATCGTGCTCTCTCCATTGCAAGCCATACTTCTACAGTGCAGGAAGACATCTCTTATGACCAAAACACAAATACAAGTTTGGTGAACATATATAGTATTACTTGGAAATATTGGCTCTTTATCTTTATTTCTGACCTTGCAGGAAACGTCATCATTAGCCGCATCAACAACTGCCACAACTGCTGGAATATCTGATGCAAACCGCAGATCATTAACACAAATTAGATCGTTATTAATGGAAGTTATAAAAGTCAGAAAACAAGCTCTGGCTATTGGGAAAACCAAATATGTTGGAGCTTTGAATTCCTACGTCAAAAGTCTGGCCAAGTTAATGAAAGTGGTGAAAGAATCTGCTTTTGACAAGGACAAGGTCGGCAATATTTTGAGTGTGATAAAGAAGAGAGTGAATCTGATCACTGCTGAGCTTATAGGAAGAGTAACAACCACAGTATCGACCGCGAAAGCAAGTGAAACTACTGCGCCAGGTAGTAAGGTGTGTGATTATTTTCTATTTTGAATGTTTTTGCCTGTCACCCTTTAAAGGCTGTGAAGATTAGTGTTGGGACGATTAGACGAATGGTCAATTATTCGTCGGTGACGGTGTGCAAAGACGGTCGGTCATTGTCGTTTTCTAATAATCAATTTTTCAGCTTAAATCTTACCTTTCCTAGTGTGCCACGTATTTTTAACATATTTTAGGTATTTTTACTTAATAAACTGTCAGTTTTATCTTGAATTTCGAGTTTGTTTATATCTACCACCATATTTACAGGAAGTGGGTACTTTTGGTAGATTCTAAATGTCGGAACACCGTTATTCTTACCGGATTGAGCTATACTTTATCCCGGAAAGTGTTTCTTAATTAATGATCAACAATTGAGTAAAATAATCGATTGGGGGTCGATCATTGGTCGGTAAAATGGACGAATAATCGACCCTAAAAGTTGGAGGCGAGTCCCAACACTATTGGAGATATTGTTTTCACCCACGGTGTCTGGCTGGGCAGTTGGCCCATCGGCAGAAAGTGTCTTATCTGGGCTGTATCTCAGAAACTCAGGTATAGGAAGTTCATGCTTTGTGGGGATATCGGTGGCGGGATGTACCTGTGAAAGTTCATGGTGTAACCGTGATTTGACCTTTGACTTTGTTGTGGTGACATTGACCTTTAAAAACGGGTCTCAACAACATCTGTAAACTGAATGGTGTAAGAAGTTGATACTTGGCAGGAATATTGATTCGGATATGTAGGTGTGCAGTATGATGGTGTGACCTTGAGTTGACCTTCCCAGATTGACCTTGACCTTTTATATCTTGATGTTCTGTATCTTGGGAACTGAAAGGTGCAGGAAGTTGATATTGGTAGGGACATTGGTCGGGGTGTAGGTGTGCATCATGATGTGACCTTTGGGGTACAGGCATCTGTGATACTGTTTATGTTTTCATGACAAAGTGAAAAAAAACATAAGCTTCAAAAGAAAAGGTACAAAAAAATGTGGCTGAAGCACCTATATATGGTTAAATATACATATTTTTGCTTGGTTTACTTGAATTATTTGGCATTGACCTCACTTTCAAGATATTCTATAGGTTATATCACGACGGGTAGTTTTAAGAGCGGAGGAAACCAGTACATACTAGTTGATCAAGATATCTGCACTGTAAACTGCCGAGCATTGGTAAGCAACTACCAACGTTCCACATAGGGTCTGGGCTTTGAACCTCCGACCTCAGGGGGTGGAGGTGAGTCGGTTACCTGTTTACACCAAATAGCCCCCTTAGTTTTGCTGGAAATGTCAGTTTATAATGTTTCTTTACTTTGCAGGAAACCGTGTCATTATCAGCATCAACAGCTGCAACTGCAGCTGGAATATCTGATACAGACCGCGCATCATTTGGAAAACAAATCAGATCATTGCTGATGGAGGTTATAAGAGTCAGAAAACAAGCTACAGCTATTGGCAACACCAAATATGTTGGAGCCTTGAATTCCTATGTCAAAAGTCTGGCCAAGTTAATGAAGGTGGTGAAAGAATCTGCTTTTGATAAGGAAAAGGTTGGCAACATTTTGACTGCAGTAAAGAAGAGAGTGACTCTGATCACTGCTGAACTTGAAGAACAATTGACTACACTGGCTAGTGTGGAAGCAGGGGAAACTACTGTGACAGCGAGACAGGTGTGTGTGATTATTTTCTGTTTGGAAATTTTTTACCCCACAGCCTTTAAAGGCTGTGCAGGTATTGTTTTCACCTGAGGTCTCTACCTGGGCACTTGGCTGAGTAGCAGAGTATCTTGTCTGGGTTGTATCTCGGAGACTGAGGTACAGGAAGTTCATATTTTGGTTGGGTATTACCTGTGCAACATCGTGGTGTGACCATTTGACCTTTGAACGTGCCGTAGTGACATGAGCCTTTAATATATTGCCCCAGTTATATCTCAGAAACTGTTACGGTGTTGTCTAACACCAGTTCCCCTGGCTGTGGGGTACAAACTTATCTGATGCTGTTCCTGTTTCATGTAGAAGTACAAGATTTTAAAGAAAACCAGTCTTGTGACCAAAGCACCTATATAAGTTTGTTGAGTATGCATAACGTTGCATTGAAATTTTTGTTCAAAATGTTTCTTACTTTACAGGAAACCATGTCATTAACTGCCTCAACTGAAACTACAGCTGGAATATCTGATACAGACCGCGCATATTTTGGAAAGCAAATCAGATTGCTATTAATGGAAGTTATAAAAGTCAGAAAACAAGCTCTGGCTATTGGCAACACAAAGTTTATTGGAGCTTTGAATTCCTACGTCAAAAGTCTGGCCAAGTTAATGAAAGTGGTGAAAGAATCTGCTTTTGACAAGCAAAAGGTCAGCAATATCTTGAGAGCGATAAAGAAGAGAGTGACCCTAATCACTGCTGATTTTGAAGGGAAAATAACTACAGTAGCGAGTGCGAAAGGAGAAGAAACTACTGTGCCAGCTGGAAAGGTGCATGATTTTTTGCAAGTTTTAACCCACAGTCTTTAAAGGCTGTGCGGTTATTAGCTTTCTGTCTAGGCCTTTGTTCAGGCAGCTTAAAAAAAATCTTTTCTAGGCCAGTATCTCAGAAACCGTGAGGTATATGTTTATTGGGTTTTAACGTCACTTTCAACACTGTACAGGTCATATCACAACGGGTAGTTTTGTGGGCAGAGGAAACCAGTACATACAGTTGGTGTCAAGGTTCTGTACTGTAAACTGCCAACCATCGGAAAGCAACTACCAGCATTCCTACTTGAGGTTGGGCCTGGATTCGAACTCCATCTTAGAGGTTGGAGGTGAGTGTTACACTGGCATCGTGGCCCCCCGTGAGGTAAAGGAAGATGATCCTTTTTGTTGATATTGGTTGTGTGGCTGTACATGTTAGTGCTGGTATTGTTTATCGATATTGAAGTATTTATCGATTCACGTTAAATTTGCTGATATCAAAAATGTAGAGTGCCATATCAATATCGAAATATACTACTTAACAGGTACAAATATGGGGTTTTTCATTCAAATAAAGGAAAATATTTGAAGAATACATTGGTTTTCATATTATTTTTGTAAACTTTCACTTACCGCTAAAGCGGAAATGCCATATTTGTTTACATTTCGGGAAATACTAAACCTCGGGAAAGAGTTTGGAAGGTGTCCCAAAGGAAAGCATCTCATGCCCCGATATTTCAATGTCGATCGATACAGAAGGCAAAAATATGGTTTGATATCGATATGCATATTATTATTCGATACCAACACTAGTACATGTCCAACCTAAATTTGACCTTGGACCTTGCTGTCATGACCGTGACCTTTGAATGGGCTATATCTGAGAAGCTATCAGGTTGAGGAAGTTGATATTTTGCAGGGACCTTGGTTTCCGAGTGTAGGTCTGCAGTGTCATGGTGTGACCTTGGTTTTACTTTTATCCTTGCCAAAGGGACCTTGACCTGTTGAAATCTTTTCCAGGCTATATCTTCGTGTAAGTTCCAGGAGGTTTATGCTTTGCAAGGTCAATGGTTGAGACATTAATGTTTTTCAAGGTCATGGTTTGACCATGATATGACCAAAACATATAATTTACAAGTTTGGTGAATGTTCATGCTTTTGCTTGGAAATATTTGTTCCTGATCTTTGTTACTTTGCAGGAGACCTCTTCCTTAGCAGCATCAACAATAGAATCAAAGACAGGAATATCTGACACAGACCGCACATCATTTGGAAAACAAATCAGGTCATTATTAATGGAAGTTATAAAAGTGAGAAAACAAGCTGTGGCTATTGGCAACAGAAAATATGTTGGAGCTTTGAATTCCTATGTCAAGAGTCTGGCCAAGTTAATGAAAGTGGTGAAAGAATCTGTTTTTAACAAGGAAAAGGTTGGCAATATTTTGAGAGCGATACAGAAGAGAGTGACTCTAATTACTGCTGAACTTGCAGGAAGAGTAACTACAGTAACGAGTGAGACTGCAGCTATTGAGGCAGTTAGAAAGGTGTGTGATTATTTTCTTGGTGGAAGCTTCTTATTCATTTTTTTTTTTTTTTTACCAAGAGTAGGTAACATTAACGATGAAACACCCTTGATTTCAGTAGCTGAAATGCTTAGAGGACCCTTTACACATTTTCAAATACGTGTATTATAGAAATGAAACACTTGACCACCCGGTTCAATTCAATTCGGTTTTTATTCTGCCTTCTGTCTTTTATGTAAGCTAATACAAGTACGATTAATCAGAAAATGTTACTTTTTAAATCGAATTTCTAACCAATAACAGGTGATCCAACAGAACAGGGATTCCTATCCAATCAACCATACTGTTCATCTTCCTTTGGAGCATTGTTAGGTAGTGTATAAGACGGTAAACCGGAAAGCTGTTTGCCGACTGAAAGACAGTGATCCAGCTACTTTTCGTTTTCTTCTAACCAAAACCGGTTTCGTCACATATTCGTTTTACTTAAGTGTACCAAAATATTAAACTATAACAAATATTTCACAGTATTTTATAGTATCCTGTGAAAATATCACATATTTTGCCCTGGAAAGCCTTCAAAAAGCCCATTGTGGTTCTTATTTATATTCGAGCTAATGCTCATTTACGCATTGGAGAACTTGGGTCTTTGCAATTAATAAATCAAACGTACCCGTTTTTTTTTTGCCGAATTTTCGCTTTCGGAAACCGGTTCTAAAATTCGCATGCAACCACAACACTATTAGTAGGACTACGTACAGTAAAGAGCAGGTCACATGACTACAAGCTGGCCACAAGTAAGTTGTTTGAGGACCAACTCGGGCGGCCAGTGCTTAGACCAAGATGCCTTTTTCTTGGATTTGGTGGGACTGGCTAGTACCGGACATAGGCTTTTGTCTGTTTTGCTAATAAAAATTTACTTTAAAGTTAATTATTTAAAAAAAAAAATGGTTGAAAATCAAACATTTTCAAGGAAATGTGGTTTCTTTTGTTCCTGTTCATTGTCAGTTCTTTATACGTAGTCTGTTTCTAACCTTGCAGGAAACCTCACATTCTTCAGTACAAACATCTGAGAGGAAGACTGGACTATCTGATACAGACAGCTTGTCATTTGCAAAACAAATCCGGTCGTTAATCATGCAAGTTATAAAAGTCAAAAATCAAGCTACAACTATTGGTAAAACCAAATATGTTGGAGCTTTGAACTCCTACATCAAAACTCTGGCCAGTTTAATGAAAGAAGTGAAAGAACCTGGTTTTGACAAGCAAAAAGTCAGCAATTTGTTGTCAGCGATAAGGCAGCGAGTGACCCAGATCACTGCTGACCTTGAAGGAAGTGGAAGTACAACAGTGACCTTGAAAGCAGGTGAAGCCATTGTGCCAGTTAGAAAGGTGGGTGATTAGATTCTCGATGAAAGGTTTTTGGTTTTCTCGTTTTGTCTTTTCCTGAAAAAAATCTTCTTTTTTTGGCAAAATGATATCAGTAGAAGCAGTATATCCTAAAACAAATGCACAAAGACATCTCTTGAGACTATTTTATTTATTTATTTGGGGTTTAAAGTCGCTTTAGACACTGTACAGGTCATATCATGTTGGGTAGTTTTGTGGGGAGAGGAAACCAGAATATACAGTTGGTCAAGGTTCTGTACTGTAAACTGCCCACCATCGGTAAGCAACTACCAGCTTAACCACATAAGGTCCGGGGTTTGAACTGCTGACCTCAGAGGTGGAAGGCGAGTGTGTTACCACTGCGCCACCGAGGCTCCTCTCTTGTGACTTAAGCACAGAATGAACAAGTTTGGTGTACATGCCTATTTTTCGCTTGGAAAAGTCTGTTCATAATATCTTTGTTTCTGTGCTCGGTGATGTAGTGGTTAGAGTTCTCACCTCCAACCTCTGAGGCCGATGCCCGGTGGTTTACAGTGCAGTATGCACTGGTTTTCTCCACCTGTAAACTACCCATCGCAATATGACCCTGGCTGTTGAATGCGACATAAAACAAATAAATCTTAATCCTAAATCTTTGTTTCTGATCTTGCAGGAAACTATATCAGTAGCAGCATCAACAGCTGCATCAACAGCTGCAACAACGGCTGAAATATCTGATACAGACCGCAGATCGTTTGGAAAAAAAATTCGATCATTATTAATGGAAGTTATAAAAACTAGAAAAGAAGTTTTGGCTGTTGGCAAAACCAAATATGTTGGAGCTTTGAATTCCTACGTCAAAAGTCTGGCCAAGTTAATGAAAGTGGTGAAGGAATCTATTTTTGACAAGGAAAAGGTCGGCAATATTTTGACTGCGATAAAGAAGAGAGTGACTCTAATTACTGCTGAGCTTGAAGGAAGAGTAACTACAGTTACGATTATAGCAGCAAATGGAACAGCCACCAGTGTCCCAATGTCAAAGGTGTGTGATTATTCTTTCGATTAAAGTTTTCTCCTTTCTCATTTTGTTTTCCTTGCAAAAAAAAAAATATCCTTAAAATATGAAATACTTTTAGTATTTTATCTTTTTAATATTAAACGAAGTGGGAGCGAGTCAGCGAGTATGCAATGCTTAAAAAAACGAGTCAAATTTTAGTGCGCTACAGTAGCTTACCATGGTGGACTAGATGCTATCTCGGGTGACCGCAGGGATACCCTGGCCAACTCAAGAAAGATGAGCGTAATATTACCAGGTACCTTAATCTGTGAATACCTGTGAGGTGACATAGATAGTAACAAAGAATGCGGCTGCATCGTGTTACCTTGATTTGGCATTTGACCTTGCCGTATTGACATTTAAAATCTTATATTGGCTATATATAAGGTCGGAAACCATAAGTGTAGGAAATTGATACCTGGCTGGGTTTATTGGTTGAGGGGTGTAGGTGTTCAATAGTCTTGTATTGATCCTTTATCTCTACATTCATTTTCTCTCTCTCAAGTGTTGTGTCCCTTGCCCCTTTACATAAAGAACGGTCTGTCGTGAAGAATCCGTATCTTTGTACATTTCCACTTGTTCTATGTGTCTCAACACAGGCTGTGGGGTACAGGGATCTCTGATGCTATTTTTTCATGTCAAAATAGAAGATACAAGCTTTAAAACACATTGTACACAGAAAGGACATATAGAAGTTTGGCGAAGATTCTTATTTTTGCTCGGATTTTTAGTCAATGCATTCTATAGGTTTATATCATGACTGGCAGTTTTAAGGGCAGAGGAAACCAGTACATACTAGTTGGTTGAGGTTCTACAATGTAAACTGCTGGGCATCGGTAAGCAACTACCAACTTTCACACATAGGGTCGGGTTCAAGACTTGAACCACTGACCTCAGAGGTGGGAGGCGAGTGTGTTAACCACTACAACACTGAGAATAATCCCCTCATATTTGCTTGGAAATGATTGTTTACAGTTGTTGTGTCTTAAATTGCAGGAAACAACATCATTAGCAGCATCTACAACTGTAGGAACTGCCGTAATATCTGACACAGACCGCAGATCATTTGCAACACAAATCAGATCGTTATTAATGGAAGTCATAAAAGTGAGAAAGCGAGCAAAGACAAAGTATATCACCGCTTTGAATTCCTACATCAAAAGTCTGGCCAAGTTGATGAAAGTGGTGAAAGAATCTGCTTTCGACAAGCAAAAGGTCGGCGATATTTTGAGTGTGATAAAGAAGAGAGTGACTCTAATCACTGACGATCTTGAAGAAAGATCAACTACAGTAACGAGTATGGCGGCAAACGGAACCGCAACAAGTATCCCTGTTGTAAAGGTATGTGGTTATTTTCTCTGAAAAAATTTGAACAGCATGTCAAAATATCAGTAAAATTCCAATTCAACTTTTAAAGCGCTTAATCTCTGTCGAAGTGACAGACTCTAAGGCGCAACATCATAAGCATAGTTTCAAAAATCATTGTCCTTGTCCATAGCTATGGTTGACATCACGGAGAACGCCATATGAGGTGGAAAATACTAAGGAGACTAAGCTTGGCAGAACAGGTATGCCTTAAGTTTTTTTCTGAAGGAAATTGAGACATTCAGAAGGTTTTGTGTTTTATTGATGTTTTGGGACACCACTGTACAGGTTTTACTGTTCACATGTATAACTAAAGGAAGGGTAGTCAACATTGTACAGATGGTTTTATGAATTTCCCCTTGTAGTTATATTGCAATATTATCAAAAGCAAATGGTTAAGCATGTTTGTGACAAATTATTGATGTTATTTGACCTGTGTTTTATTTTCAAGGTCACAGAGAAAGTCTCAGTGGTGACACCTACAACCAAATCTGCTAAAACGGAAGCATCTGCCACAGAAAGCATATCCCTTGTGGAGAAAATCAGATTGTTAATCGTAAAAGCTGTAAAAGTAAGACAGAAGGCTGGAAAAGCAGGCAACAAAAGGTACATTTCCGCATTAACTTCATACATCAAAAGTCTCGCCAAGTTAACAAAGGTGGTGAAAGGTCGTCAGTTTGACAAAGAGAAGGTCGGTAATATATTGATGGCACTAGGCCAAAGAATAGACAGAATTAATGAAGAACTTGAAGTAAAAATTACCACACGACCTGGTTTGGCAACATCCACGACAGAGGCTACTGAAACATCCAGCACCAAAATGCCTGACACGGTAAGAAAGCTGCTTACACAGAAGACCAAATCATTAATAATGGAGGTTGCACAGGTCAGAAAGAAGGCTGCGAGCTTTGGTCAGAGTAAATATGTTCCTGTGTTGAATGCCTATATCAGGACTCTGGCTAAGGTCCTGCAGATCCTGAAGGGATCGAAGTTTGACCAGGCGAATGTTGAGAGAATTCTGGGCGGATTGAGGAAAAGAACCGAGAGAATCAGTGCTGAGCTGGAAGAAAGGGTGACTAAAGTAACTAGTACTGAACCAAAGGAAACAGAAATACTGACTACTGTACCCATTGGAAAGGTATGTCCCAAGCGAAATATCCATGCTAGCTATACATAAATTGGAATAAATTAAAAAAAATTATTGTAAAAATTCAGTAGTTTTACTGAAGTCAAAATACATTCAGTAGAGTGAAGATGTCAATTATTACCTCCACTAAGGAGGCTGTGTTTTTAGCTGCCTGCATTTGTTAGTTTGTCTGTTTGTTCACAAAATAACTTGGAACAGATGATTCAGTTTTGGTGGACCACTGGATCCAGGAATTTTTAAAGGATTTTGTATCTTTGCACTCGCAAGGAACGTTAAAGATATTGCGCCTCGGTGGAGGCTTGCTCTCTCTGAATGTTCTTGTATTGAATGAAATTCCAGAAGTATATAGAATTAAAAGATCTCATTTAACCACTAATTCTAATTCTAATTCTAATTGGACTTTTATAGCGCTTAATCTCCCCAAACAAGAGGACTCTAAGGCGCAACAAAACAAAAAGCAGTCAACAAAATTCTGTGTCCAGGGACATAACAGGGGTCGAACACCACGGAGAACGCCAGGAGGATGATTCAGGCTAGGGTGGATATGCTTTGGTGTACAGGTAGGTTTTAAGCTGTTTTCTGAAGGAGGCCAGGGATGGAGAGGCACGAATCACATCAGGGAGAGTATTCCACACAGTAGGAGCATCAAACGCAAAACTATTACCAAACTGTTTGACAGATTTATGAACAGAGGGGCAGAACTTTGGAATAACTAGGAAATTACCACCACTTTCACTGCGCCTGGTACTATAAGAACTGCTGTAGGAAGAAAGATGTGGTGAAAAATACCTGGGAAAACCTGTGTGAAGATACTTATAAACAAGTGTGACTGTCTTGAACACAATGCGCTGTTCAACAGGAAGCCAATGCAGTTTCTTTAGCACAGGAGTTATGCTGGTGTATCGACTGGTGTTTGATACAATTCTAGCTGCACTATTTTGGATGCACTGTAATTTGCGTAGATTGAACTTGGACAGGCTCCTGAAAAGTATCTTCTCTAATACGGTATCTACCTTTATGTTTTTACAGCTCACAGAATCATCACTGGTAACAACAACAGCTACAACAGAAGAGGCCACAATATCTGTTAAAGATCGCACATCCTTCGCAGACCAAATAAGGTCATTGATTGTGGAAACTGTGAAAGTAAGAAAGAAAGCTGGCAGTGTGGGCCATACAAAGTATGTTTCAGCATTGAATTCTTACATCAGGAGTCTTGCAAGGCTAATGAAACTGGTGAAGGAATCCACTTTTGACAAGGAAAAGGTCGCTAACATTGTAACCGTGCTTGGAAACAGAGTCAAAAGAATTGATGCTGATCTTGAAGGCAAGGTATCCACTGTACCTGGCCTACAGGAAGGTGAAGGTACTTCAGCCGCCTCACCAACTGATACCACAACAGCTGAAATATCTGATAGAGGCAGAAAAGTACTTACAGAGAAAACTAGGTCATTGTTGATGGAAGTTGCAAAGGTCAGAAAGAAGGCTGCAGCTCTGGCTGAGAAGAGATATGTTTCTGCATTAAGTACGTACATCAGAAGTTTGGCCAAGATCTTGAAACTTTTGGAGGGATCAAGCTTTGAGAAGGAGAAGGTGGAACGGATTCTGACAGGACTGAGGAAAAGAACGGGGGGTATTAAGGATTACCTGGAAGCAAGGGCATCCACCACAGCTAGTACAGAGCCAGTCCAAACAGAAACATCAGGCACCGTGCCACCAGTGAAGGTAAATGTAATACATTACAGTCTGTGAATTGGCACTGTGCCACCAGTGAAGGTAAATATAACATGTCATAGTCTATGAATTGGCACTCTGCTTCCAGTGAAGCTAAATGTAACGCGTTACAGTCTATGAATTGGCACTGTGCCACCAGTGAAGGTAAATGTAACACGTTACAGTCTATGAATTGGCACTGTGCCACCAGTGAAGGTAAATGTAACACGTCACAGTCTATGAATTGGCACTGTGCCACCAGTGAAGGTAAATATAACATGTCATAGTCTATGAATTGGCACTCTGCTTCCAGTGAAGGTAAATGTAACGCGTTACAGTCTATGAATTGGCACTGTGCCACCAGTGAAGGTAAATATAACATGTCATAGTCTATGAATTGGCACTCTGCTTCCAGTGAAGGTAAATGTAACGCGTTACAGTCTATGAATTGGCACTGTGCCACCAGTGAAGGTAAATGTAACACGTTACAGTCTATGAATTGGGACTGTGCCACCAGTGAAGGTAAATGTAACACGTCACAGTCTATGAATTGGCACTGTGCCACCAGTGAAGGTAAATATAACATGTCATAGTCTATGAATTGGCACTCTGCTTCCAGTGAAGGTAAATGTAACGCGTTACAGTCTATGAATTGGCACTGTGCCACCAGTGAAGGTAAATATAACATGTCATAGTCTATGAATTGGCACTCTGCTTCCAGTGAAGGTAAATGTAACGCGTTACAGTCTATGAATTGGCACTGTGCCACCAGTGAAGGTAAATGTAACACGTCACAGTCTATGAATTGGCACTGTGCCACCAGTGAAGGTAAATGTAACACGTCACAGTCTCTGAATTGGCACTGTGCCACCAGTGAAGGTAAATGTAACACGTCACAGTCTATGAATTGGCACTGTGCCACCAGTGAAGGTAAATGTAACACGTCACAGTCTATGAATTGGCACTGTGCCACCAGGGAAGGTAAATGTAACACGTCACAGTCTATGAATTGGCACTGTGCCACCAGTGAAGGTAAATGTAACACGTCACAGTCTATGAATTGGCACTGTGCCACCAGTGAAGGTAAATGTAACACGTTACAGTCTATGCATTGGCACTGTGCCATCAGTGAAGGTAAATGTAACGCGTCACAGTCTATGAATTGGCACTGTGCCACCAGTGAAGGTAAATGTAATGCGTTATAATCTATGAATTATAAGGATGTTGATTGTAAACCAGTGTTCCATGTTTTTTTTATAAAGATGACAAATATTTCTATTCTGTTCTATTCTAGACTTTTATAGCACTTAATCTCTGCCAAGGCAAACTCTAAGGCAAAGCATGATATTGAAAACATGATTATTAAGGGCTTTCTTATGATTAATACTTCATCAAAATGAAAAAAAAAATGTATTGATTTGGATCTGAGTAGAATGCAAAAGCATTGACCTCTGTAGCCATATCCCAGGTTGAACACCACAATACTTGTTCCTAGTTCTGCCTGTAAAAAAAAAGCAAAAAACTTTCTGTTCTGCTTTGTTTTTAGAACCTCACCACAACACAACCAGTGACTTCTACACCAACAATTCACCCAAAGCAGGTTTCCATGCAAGAGCGTAGAGAGTTTGCTGAAAAGATAAAATCTCTTGCCCAAGAGGCCATTCGAGTCAGGGACAAGGCTTCCAGAGCTGGAGCTGTGAAAAGTGTAAACCAACTCAACGCTTATCTACAAAGTCTGTCAAAGTTGTACAGAGTCTTGAGGGAGTCTCGTTTCGACAAAGCCAAGCTGGACAAGATTCTTGAGGCTGTGAAGACTAGGGTATCTCTGATAAATGACTGGCTTGATGGTAGAAGTACCACTGAGTTTTCTACAGAAAGGTCATCCACGAGTACTGAAGTAACTGAACCAGTATCCACAATGCAAACAACGGGAAAATTAGTTAAAACGACGCTCTCCAGAAGTAGTACTGTTAAATCCAGCACAAACAAGGCAACAGAGGAACTCCATATTGAAACAAAGCCCACTACTGAAGCATCTAAACCTGGGAAGGTGACAGAAACAGGTGCTGTTGAAACAGCAAGCTTGACTGGTAAGCCTGAGAGTACTGTATTGACAGGGGATGAATCTTCTGTTTCAGCCACGACTGCCACTAGTTCATTCAAACCTAGTGCAGCAACTGCAATCGTAGATGTTAACATCACCCTCATGACGGGTGAAGCTGAAACGGGTGAAGAGACCAAAGAATTATTGGCTGAAACAACACCAGGAACAAGTAAACTTGCAACAGATGAAGCTTCAACTACAATAGAACTAGAGGGATCATCTGGTGGAACAACACCCAGTCAACCAAAAACAACCATAGTGGAGGTAGGAGGATCATCCGGTGGAACGACACCTGGTCAACCAACAACAACCATCACTGAAGTAGAAGGATTATCAGGTGAAACTACACCTGGTCAACCGAAAACAACCACAATGGAGGTAGAAGGATCATCAGGTGAAACTACACCTGGTCAACCCAAAACAACCATCACTGAAGTAGGATTATCAAGTGGAACAACACATGGTCAACCAAAAACAACCACAATGGAGGAAGAAGGATTATTGGGTGAAACAACACCCATTCAACCAAAAACAACTATCATGGAAGCAGAAGGATTACATGGTGAAACGTCACCCAGTCAACGAAAAACAACCATAATGGAAGTAGAAGAATCATCTGGTGAAACAACACCCAGTCAACGAAAAACAACCATAATGGAAGTAGAAGAATCATATGGTGAAACGACACCCAGTCAACGAAAAACAACCATAATGGAAGTACAAGAATCATCTGGTGAAACGACACCCAGTCTACGAAAAACAACCATAATGGAAGTAGAAGGATCATCTGGTGAAACGACTCCCAGTCAACGAAAAACAACCATAATGGAGGAAGGATTATCTGATGAAACAACACCTGGACAACCAGAAACAACCATCATGGAAGGATTATCTGTTGAAACAACTCCCAGTCAACCAAAAACGACCACAGAAACAGAAGAGGTGCCATTTGAAACAAAAGTTGTTGAATCTGAAACAGCCACAGTGACATTAGGACAGGTGGTGACGGAAGAGGTAAGGTTTTCAGACTATTTGCACACAATAAGCTATCATTTAGTCTTTCATTTCTGGTTTGAAATTAAGCCAATCTAAAAAGCCCCCAACCTTGACCTTTACTTCATTATGGAAGGGTATTATTTTATGCTACCTATTTTTCATCAAAGCTGTTTTCTAATTTTGATGTATGATTGCACTTCTTTTAAAATACTGCTCAGATTATGCTCCGTGTAGATTTAGGAGGGTCTCTTTTTGTTTAAATTTTCAAAAAGCACGTACGACATTCAGTTCCATACAACCAGAATGATACAATCTTTATTCTAATTTCAACTTTTTACTCGGTTCAGAGTAAATTGTTCTAGAATTGTTGTGCAGGCATATTTCAGTGAAATAACCCCCTGTTTAAAAAATTGCAGACGCCTATTTCCATTTTAGAATGAAGAAAACCTAGCTGCACTGCAAAAATTGGCTGAAGGTCTGGAGATATTGACCAACGCATTCTTCCCCGAGAATAAGGAGGCTGTTGCTGGGATTTTCAAGTTGCTGAAATCAGCCTCATCATTTAATGCAACAGAAGAAGCCTTTGATGAAGCGGTAAAACAGGCCTTGGGGAGTGCAAACTCATCCCTGTCCAAGTACCTCCCGCTCATCGTGCCCAAAGCCCAGGAGACACTGAAGACAGAGCAGGATGCACTTTCCAAACTAACAAGTATTGCAGACCCTTTGGCCTTACCAGAAGACTTGGTCCAAAGAACAGAGCAGGTGGAGAAGTCACTGACCTCAGCTGTGGAATCCAGCCAGGATCTGGAGAATCTGAGTCAGGCCCTGAAGTACACCGAGTTTTACCAGTGGCTGTTGGACTCGGTGCAGCAGATCTTCAGACAAATCCAGGCCAGCATACTCGAGAGGCTGCACATGGAAGGCACCTTCTTGAAAGGCAGGTGTGTCGAACTCCTGCACCTCTGCAAGCATCTGGTCGTGGAGGACTGCTCGGAACTCTCGGCTTTAAGGAGCCAGATTAACACGTTCCTGGTCTCACTGGATGAGGTGTCCACCATTGAGACATTAGAGGCTGCCAAGGCATGGGCTATGGAGACAAGGGACATTGTTCAGTCACTGGCGGAGAAGTGGACGGAACTGGCCGTAAATAATCAGGAAGCTGGAGCCGACAGGAAGACCATAACGGTCCTCTCTGGTCTCCTGCACATGATGAAGCAGAAGTTGCAGACTCTGCACGCCAATATCCAGGCACTGGGAGGGTCGCATATACTCAGCGAGTTCCTGACCAAACTGGAGAAGAAGGTGAAGGATGCTGAAGCCAGCCTGAAGAAGAGCCGGGTGAACCTGGAGGCAGTCAGGACGAATGTGGTGGACATAGCAAGGAGTGTGGATGCAGTCATCAACCATGTACACGCCCAGATCGCAGAGGTCAAGGCCATAGACAAGGGCATGGAGAACGTACAGGTAGGACTGCCAGGAAGTAATCTAATAAGGCTTCTATAAAGCTTAATCTCTTCAACAAAAGTGGCAGAGTGAAATTTCTTGAAGATAATGCAGTTAAAACACTGATGTTAGTTTAGTGCTATAAAATGTTTTTGACAATAAAATGTTAAGTTACAAATTGCTGCCATTTTAACAGTTAAAAGTAACCAGTGTTAATCTAATTTAAATCTTTATGACAATATCAATAAAAAATCTCAGTGAGATTTGCAACATTTTGCCAAAGCTTTAAGTATCTACATTCATACTGGGTACAATATTTGCCTGAAATATGGTGTATTTTGTGTGTCCATGATGTTGCCATTTCAAGTACCTTGTGATGAGGTCATGGCAATGTTATTGTTTATGATGTCATAACACTGTGATTGTTGATGATGTCATGACACTGTGATTGTTGATGATGCTATGATTGTGATGATGTCGTGATACTACGATTGTTGATGATGTCATGACGCTGTGATTGTTGATGATGTCTTGACGCTGTGATTGTTGATGATGTCGTGACACCCATCATTGTTGATGACATGACACCACTATTGTTCTTGATATCACTAACTGTCAGATTTTAAGAGAAGCAATGCATAAAACAATCCATTGTTATTACACTACATGCAGATCAGTTTGCGGCGACTGTTGCATGGCTTGCAGTCCAATTCAACACAACAAGGCCTGACGAGCCCCGACGGAAGGCGACTCAACGCTACTCTGCAGAATGCAACCAGCGAGCTGTACACAGACATACTGAAACTACGCAAACAGCTACAGGTAACAGCCCTCTTACTGCCTCTGTGATTGTGATCTAATTAGCCCTTTATAGAGCTTAATCTCTTTAGGCCTCCGTGCCCGTTTGGTTTGGTTTTTACTCGTTCGATTCTCACCCCTGTGTACCAGGGTTCAGACCCAGGTCGTGGCAGCCTGTTGGATGCACCGAGTAAGGAAGGGTCAGAGTGGTTGACTCTCGGTAAATGACCCTATAATTTTATGAAAATACGATCTCAATCCGAAGGGTTGCATGCTCTATATACAAAATACCATTGAACTAGTGACATTTTTATGTAGCAAAGATTGATTACAGATTTTACTAACACTGCATAACTCCTGAAGATGGTAATCTAATATCCAACTACTACCATTGGTTGTACTTGGTACCATTTTGTTACAAGCTATTTTATTATTATTTTTGTCTCGGTTAAATTGTACAGGTTATACGTGTGCACTTCATGGCAGGGGCCAGTTAGGTAACATTAATACAAAACAACCATGAATTACAAGGTTTCAAGTTATGATTGTTTAATCTAACTGATATTTTCTAACAAAATAAGTACATCTTATAATTTTCTTTTGTTTCAAAACTCCAGTTTAAATCGTGCAGATACGATTTTGATTTCCATATATCGTCCACAGCTCGAGATAGTGAAGACTCATTCCAGCACTGATAAAAATGTAGGATTTACTTTTCCCGTCTCGGGGGGGGGGGGGGGGGGGGGGGGGGCATGGTGGCAGCAGAGTGGTAACACTCTTGCCTCCCACCTCTGAGGCCAGGGTTCGATTCCCGGCACGGCCTCAAGTGGGAAAGCTGGTAGTTGCTTGCCATTGGTCGGCAGTTTACAGTACAGAACCCTAGCGAACTATATGTACTGGTTTCCTCTGCCCTTCCAACTACCCGTCGTGATATGACCTGTACAGTGTTGAAAGCAACGTAAAACCCCAAATAAATAAATAAATTTCCCGTCTCAGGTTGTCCCGCTGCACGTGAACATTGAGGAGGCGGCCGCCAAGGCCCTCTACCTGTTTGAGAAGTTTCAGGGCGTCCAGTCCCTCGTCACCCAGGTTCGGCAGGCCGTAAACACCCAGGGGAGACCCACACCCGAGGGAAACCTGTGTAGACTGGATTCGGGGAATTGGACGGATTGCAAGTGTCTCAGAAATAAGACGTTCTGCAAAGAAAACCGGGACGTCTGTGCCGACGTGACCTGCGACAGTATAACTTCCTGTAACGGTAAGAATTACTCCACTGAGAGACTTTGTTCTGTGAGGTTATTTCCTCTTTTGTAAGTTTGCTTTGTGAGTCTGTTTAGTTGGAGAGTAAGTGCCATAAAAGTTTTTGGAATTGAAATAAATTTACAGTTTCTGGAGCGACGACACAGGTACAAGATAAGTTATACCACCAGGTTTGCTCCAGTATTTTGTCAAATTAAAATAACCGGATATTCAGATTTCATTTCCACTCTCACAAATTTGTATTTCCCTATTGTTTTATACACTAAAATACCTCTTCTATTTTATGAACCTTCTATTATCCAGATATTCAATTTTACGAACTCATTTCCACTCTCACAAATATTTGTTTTTCTCTGTTAGTGAAGACAATGAAATAAATATTTTATGATCCTTCTCTTATCCAAACAAAAACATAAGGTTGAATTTATAATCTTTATAATAAAAAAAGTTATTAGATATTGTTCCATTGGCAGTTGTACCTTGTAGGTACAGACTGTCACAGTACCTCGCAGCCCAGTACCACTGCTGCAGCTGCATCTGCAACAGCCGCCCCTATCACAGCCACTGCAAGTAATCAATCCGTCCTCTCTGAATCCTCCAATACCTCGGCTCATGCTGCCCAAACACCCACAAATCCGTCAAACCTTAGTTCACCCGATAATATCGTCAAAACTACACATTTGCCCTCCAAACAAACGACAGTTAAATCCGCCAGGACCAGTATACCACCCACTACCCATCCAGCCTCCACTGCGAGTCCAGTTTGCCATCCTAACCCTTGTGTCCATGGCGGCAACTGCCTGCCGGGGCATCTGGAGGGCGAGTTCACCTGTATCTGTCCGTCGCTGTACCAGGGGGCGCGGTGTGAACTGACCAGACCCTGCGCCAGTGCCCCGTGCCTCAACGGGGGCATGTGCGTGGGCGGGGCGGGCGCCCAGGGGTACGTCTGCGACTGCCGGGAGAAGTACACGGGCCAGAGGTGTGAGAGTGAGGTCACAGAGTACAGTAGCACGGTCTGTGACCAGGATCCCTGCCAGAATGGAGCCACCTGCAGAGCGGGTGAGTATTGTGTAGGGATGACCCAAATCCAGGGGCCTGTGCTTATGTTAGTGTTGTGAACGATAAACCGTCGTTTCTGGCAAAAATAACGAAATTCGCAAAGAATATTCGGGAACCGATAATTGAAAACGTCATCATTTTAGGCCACCTAATGGCTGATACTTCATCAAAACGACAAAAAATATGCATATTTTGTGAAATATGTCACATTTTGACTTAATATTGAGCAGAAATCATGTTTACATACTTAATAATTTCTCGCGAAAGCCATTTCCAGTTACAAGTTCTGCCTCATGTATGCAGTGCGAATAATTTTACTGCACACTAACACGCATACGAAATACTGGATTTTGTTCGTTTCAAACCCCCCGGTAACCAGTTTTGATTTCTATAAATGGTCCGACCACTAGCTTAAGTGTGAATATACATTGATGGAATAATCTCAAAATAAGGAAAATTATGTCAAAAATAAATATCCGTTAGACAGATATTCAGTTTCAGTGCCCCGCGCCTCTCACCAACTGTATGTACTGGTTTCCTCTGCCCATAGAACTACCTGTCGTGATATGACCTTTACAGTGCGGAAAGCGACGTAAAATCCCAAATAAATAATTTAAAATAAATAAATTTAGAATAGAATTCTTTTGATGGGTTGAATTTTACCAATCATGAAATTATGTAAGAGGACATTATGGCTGAACACTTGCAGTTCTAAATGTTGGCATTTTAACCCTTTGTAGAGCGCATCTGTCAGCAGTTGACAATACTAGTGTATTTAAAACTACCCGTCGTGATACGACATGTACAGTGTTGAAAGCGACGTAAAACACCCCAAATATATAAATAAACAAGTCATTTTCTGTATACAATAAATATCCTAAATTTTTAGAAGCACCCCCTGGCAGAGATCTGTGTTTTACCTTAGAGCGCCTTAAAGTCCAGTACTCAGTGGAGATTAAGCGCTATAAAAGTCAAATTAGAATTATAATTTACGAGTTGTTTATAGTTGTTATAAAGTTAGGGTTTACGAGTGGGTGTGCTGTGGGATTCTCAGGAAGTTTACCTGTTTATTTATTTCATTTGTTTATATGCCGGGGGTTGGGAAGGGGACTGAGTGTTTACCTGTGAGTGTGCTGTGGGATTCTCAGGCCTTTTTTGTTTACCCGTTTATTTATGTTAATTTGTTTATATCCGATGGCAGGAGGGGAGGGCGTGTTTACCTGTGAGTGTGCGTTGGGATTTTCTGGTCACCTCTGTGAAGTGATCGGAGTGACCTCACCACGGCAAGATGGCGACCCCTGCACTCCGAACCCCTGTCTCAACCAGGGCTCCTGTCAGGTAAGCATGAAATTAGCTCAGTCAGTCAATACTAGGGCTGCGAACGAGCACTCGAGCCTCGGTGTACGAGGCGGTCTTGGCTTGTACTCGAGTCCATTTTAAAAACTCGGTTACTCACGAGGTATTGTATTATCGCCCACGTAATCAAACGCTGGTGTAAAATATGCTACATTTCAGCATTTCCGTCACATAATATCAATTAAAGTTGTTATTTTTGCTTGAAAACATACAATTTAATCCATATTCTATAATATATGGTCAAATAGAAGACGTTTTTCTTCAAAAGTGTCGTTTCCGGAACCGACTATCTGTTTACAGAAGACTTCTAATGGTAGGTACTAAATCTTGCGATTACTCGAATTCGGGCCGGTTGTCAGAGGGCGAGTACTCGATGCCGTTTTTCAGCACCCGTCACAGCCCTAGTTAATACACTTACACATATACCTTGACAGCTATACATCTAGTCTGGCAGTCTGTGTTATATTTTTATGCAAGGCAGGGTCTAGCCAGCCAACTGTATGTACTGGTTTCCTCTGCCCACAGAAAATCCTGTCGTGATGTGAACTGTAACAGTGTTGAAAGCGACGCAAAACCCCAAATTAATAATAATATCAAAAAAAAAAAAAATTCTAAAATTCTGCATTTTTACTGATTTTTAAAACACTGCTTCGAAAATTGAACTAGATAGAAGATTGCAAGTTGGTGGAGATACCAAACATTAAAGTTAATAAACCAAAACTTCTGGATGAATTTAGCGCACTAGTGTCCCATGGAGGCTAGGTGGTTAGAGTGCTTACCTTCACCCTCTGAGGTCGCTGGTTCAAATCTCGGCCCGGGCACTTCATGTTGGAAAGTTGGTAGTTACTTGCCGATGCCCGGTGGTTTACAGTGGCAGCATCTTGACCAACTAGTATGCACTGGTTTCCTCCACCCGTAAACTACCCGTCGCAATATGACCCTGGCTGTTGAACGTGACGTAAAACAATAAATAAATAAACTAAATGTCCCAGAACTCATTACTACTCTGTTCATATTGCAGGTTTCAGATGGCGGCCGCGTGCGCTGTTCGTGTCAACCGCCGTACGTCGGTGGACACTGTGAGATCCGGTTGGATCCCTGTCAGCACAACACCTGTACCCCGCCACTGGTCTGCCAGGAAGACCTCACCTCACCAGAGTGGTTCACCTGTGTGCAGAGGTCAGTTTCTTTGTTAACGTCACCGTGCGATGGTTCTGATTAGGGATGGGTCGGTACTAGAGCTGTTATTACCGATTTCTGTAGATCGACGCTCGCCTGTTAGATGCGAGTTGAACTCGAGTAAACGACACAAATATAAATAAAATAACAATGTCCAAATATAGTCATCAAGGGATCCACCATTAATGTGTTTAGTACCACTTTATTGCAAGGAAATATATTTTGTTGCCGGTTAAATTATGCGGATATGTATGAGCACTTTATGGAACAGCCACATGAAGAAGGGAAATGAAAAAACGACTGCTGTTCATTGATTTTTAATGTCTTTATGGTTAGATAAATTGCAAAAGTGCTGGTTGGTAACAAGATTAGTATATCATAATTTATTTCTTAAAAACTGGAGTTTAAATTGCGTAAATCGATGTGATCCCCAAATATCACCCACCGAGTTACGACTCGGAGTTTCAATCAACTCGTTACAGCACTAGTCAGTACCAAAAATGTGTACATCGTCGCCAATGTAAAACCGTATCGATTCGATTAACTCTGCGTTTTAGTACACGCCAACCAAAACTTGGACGTTTCCACTTCACGACATCGCAATAAATGTACCCAAATGCACAAAATATGAGATAAATGTGTATAATTTTTTCTTACGACATTTTTTATAACGTTTGTCCACTAGGTTAAGGAATTAACTTACAAAAATTCAATTTACTTATTAAATTATCCGATTTCTTCAGATTTCTGGTTTGTTCCCAATATTTTAAGTTATATATTTTTTCAAATATATGTGTTGACAAGCGAGATTAAGGTTATAAAGTGTCGTAACCAAAACAAGGGAGTTCTGCTCACAAATCCACATTTTTTTAATTTTTTTTTAAAGTACTAAAATTTTACAGTAAAAAAGGTTTCCATTGTAAAATTATATTTCAAGAAAATAGAAATATTCGTTTTTATCTGTATTTGTGTAAATTCTGTCTGTCCACAGAACCCGAATCTCACAGAAGTTAGCCAAACAAGAAGACAGAATGGCGGATGTACAGGAGGAGTCCACTCACAATACAGAGGAACCGGGTTCAAACCTCCCACTACATGCAGGTCAGTAGTATGTACTCGTGACATGACTGGACAACCTTTTGATTCAGTTGATGGTAACTATGTAGCATTAGGTTCAATTATTGACAGTTCTAAGCGAATAATTATTCTACATAAATCTCACCTTTATATAATTACTCAACTGAATATCCATGTATTTTCAACTAGGGGGTGGGCCGGGAACAAAAATGTGTAGATTGGGGGAGGGGGGGGGGGGGTCGTTCTGATTCCAGGATTACAGATTTTAGTACTCCCCCAATAAAATACACCACTGACAGGAAACCAGAACGTTTCCTCTCGATAAAATCACAATAAAAGTCCCCAAATGTACAATGTTGTTTTTTGATTTCCAATATTTTAAGTTTTCCTTCCATGATATATTGTTCTATTATGTGTGATCAGTGTGATTTTTTTTTTCAGTTTTGGATTCGTTAAATTAATATATTTTTTTTTCCTTCTGTCAACGACAGAGTCCGCCGCGGGGATGGTACGTGAACATTTGAACCAATCTGTGGTCGCGGCCATCGGAGCACTGGCGGCCCTTGCCCTCATGACTGTGGTCTTCATCTTGTTCTGTTACTACGAGAGGTAGGTAGGATTGTGATTTATGCTTGGCAAAACCGACAGGTTTAATCTAATCTCTGATGTACTTTGCAGGTGTTATATCTTCCCTGTACAAAGTCAAAGTTGGGGTTTTTACCTGCTATTCAACAGCCATTGTCATATTGGGACGGGTCCTCAGCATTTGTCACTTGTGGGAGTTGAACCCACACACAGAAGTGACAGCCTGTGATTAGATGATGAACTTG
The DNA here is from genome assembly GCA_964017235.1 of Sabellastarte sp. h YS-2021. NCBI lineage: Eukaryota > Metazoa > Annelida > Polychaeta > Sabellida > Sabellidae > Sabellastarte > Sabellastarte sp. h YS-2021. The sequence continues at coordinate 29,747,545 of OZ024940.1, forward strand.
CTGACCCACTAGGTCACTGAGGACCTCCACAGAATGGGACACTTGATGCACTAAGTTAACAGGAGAATTGATAGCAAGGAATCATTGTGGGGCAATCTCCATCATCAAGGCCTTTTATTCAGTATTTAATGATATCAGTAATATTTCAGCTATTGTGAAGCAGTTTTATCGAAAAAATTGATAGGTTTGACGGCAATTTGGTCTATTTTAGACCCAAGAAAAATAAATTGTGGTGTAAACTCTAAAAGAATAACCCCCCCCCCACTCCCCCTTCATGTTATACCTGGGTAGATTCTGGGGGACCTCTAGAATCTACCCCGGGATAGATTATGGTGGCCTCCCAGAATCTACCCCCCCCCCCCCTACCCCCTCCCAGATTACACCCCGGGATAGATTTTAGCACCATAGTTTGAGTTTTCTACTCAGAGTTTAGAGTTTACAGAAGCTGCAATTTTTGGTGTTTCAGTAAACCGAAGGAGAGGCGGCGGCTCAAGGGATACATGGAGCTCAGACAGACACCCAAGGTAAGGGTCGACCACAAATGTAAAGGTTCCTCATTATTGTGCTTCCATCCGTAAATCAAAGGTCCATTTCAACAACAGTTTCTCATATGATGCCCCGAAGTTATGGAATGATCTTCCACATGATATCCGCAGTGCTCCAAATCTCTCGTGTTTCAAAAGTCGACTAAAAACCTATTTCAGAAATCATTTCCACCATAGTTTCTAACTACCGAACACCGGATCGCCTTCCTGGGTACGACTTGGAACATGTCTAATGTCTTGATGATTTATGCCTTACGAACTGGATGGTGTGCCTTAGAATCCGTAGATACGGAGATTAAGCACTTGGACAACTGATTGATTGATTGATTGAAATGTAAAGGTGGCAATAATCAAAGAGATTCCAATTATTATCTTCCTTTTGAAGTCGGAGTTATAACAGCCTTTCAAAATCCAAGTCAACAGCCGGGGTCATATTGGGACAGGTCCTCAGTATTTGTCACTTGTGAGAGTCGAACCCACACACAGAGGTAGCAGCCTGTGATTAGATCCCAAACTTGCTAATCCACTAGGACATCAAGAACCTTTCTGACCTGCTGTGGCAAGGTCAGGTCAAACTTTTTACGTTTTACGTAATGTTCAACAGCCAGGGTCATATTGCCACTGTGGCCTAGCGGGTAACACACTTGCTTAGGAGGGCATGCGACGTGGGTTCAAACCCAGGTACAGGCAGATACATAGTGGCTCGGATGACCACTTAAAATGGCAGTCCTCCATCATTGGGTCCTGTCCCCATTGGCAGGCTAAAGAACCTCAAGCACGTTGATAAATGGTCATCCTTGAGCCTCTGTCTTTCAGTTAGGGGAATGCAAGTCACTATGAGCTTGGACTGTACTTAGTTCAGTCGAATGGGTCAAATAGCGCTTTGAGTCCTGTAGTATATGGAGATATTGCGCTGAGTATAAAAAACCAAATACAAATATTAGGACAGGTCCTCAGCATTTCTCACTTGGTGGGAGTCGAACCCACACACAGAGGTGGCAGCCTGTGATTAGATGCCAAAATCTGCTATAACCCACTAGGTCACTGAGGACCTCGGAAAGTAAAACAAACTGTTTCTTGAAACTGCAGTAGTCACCACGGCTGCTAACAAAGGCATAGCGTGTGCAGTGGGCACCTGATCTAATCTAAATCCCTGCATAATGCCTAATCTCTACTAGGGATGGGTCGGTACCAAAACCCACTAGGGCTATGGGGGACCTCTCCCACTTCCTTCAGATATGGCACCAAGTTTAAATGAAATAGAAATGTTGTGACAAGTTCATCAATTTATTCACTAAATCAAACACACCCAGTTTTCTGGGAACTTGTTCTAAACTTTTAAGTCAACCCCCAACAGTTCCATGGATTGATAGCAAGCCATCTTGGCCCCACATTTTGAAACTGTAACTGTACCAAGATTTCTGTTTCATATCCGTGTCTACAAATTTATATCTTCACATCCTGCAGGAGTTCGACGAAAGTGACGAGGCAGAAATCAATACGGAAAGCAACCAAAGCGGAGGGGACTTTACACAAAACAAAGCCCCCTCCCGTACACCCCCTCAACCCGACCCCGCGGACACAAACAAATCCCCCTCTCCTACACCCCCTCAGCCCAACCCCGCGGACACCCCTGATATCCCCTCCCCACCCCCGAACCATAGAGGCCCTCTGGACGTCTTCAAGTTCATGGCTCTGAGGAGCAAGTGGCAGCCTCGACGGGAGAAGAATAGTGAACAGGAAGAGTTACTGGGAGGTGACTCGAGTGACGAGTCTTTGTGAAAGCCATTTTTGTCAACAAACACTGTATTTAATCAAAAGAATCCAATGTCCCTTGCTGTAGATCATCAGCATTGTGAATGTGGAAACGTGTGCCGAGTTTTTGTGAATATTTCTCGAAACTATGTAAACAACAAATATGTGATATATATACATATGTCTTGGAAAGGTATTCTTTACAGAGCTTCGGCTTAGTTGAAGTTTTTACCCCACAGCCTTTAAGGGTTGTGCGGGTATTGTTTTCACCCATGGCGTGTCTGGATGGGCGACGAGGCCGGAGACTGGAGAAAGCTTGTCCGGGCTGTATCTCAGAAACTGTGAGGTGTAAGATGTTGATACTTGGTAGGGACATTAGTTCGGGATTGTAGGTGTGCAATGTCATGGTGTGACCTTGATTTTACCTTTAACCTTGCTGTGGTGACCTTGAGTTTGAACTTTCTTGTCCGGGCTATATCTCAGAAACCGTAAGGTATAGGAAGTTGATACTTGGTAGGGACTTTGGTTAGGGATGTAGGTGTGCCTCCATCTTGGTGTGACCTAGACTTGACCTTTGACCTTGCTGTGGTGGCCTTGAGTTTGAAAATCTTGTCTGGGCTACATCTCAGAAACTGTAAGGTGTAGGAAGCTGACACTTGGTAGGGACTTTGGTTATGGGTATGCAGATGTGAAGTGTCATGTTGTTTGGTGTGACCTTAATTTGACATTTGACCTTGCTGTAGTGACTGTGACATTTAAAAACCAAGTCCTGGCTATATCTATGAAAGTGTAAGGTGTTGGAAGGTTTTTATTTGTAGGGATATTGGTTAGGGGGGTGTAGGTGTGCAAACATCATGGCTCCACTGTTTGCTCTAAAAGTCTTCTGATCTTTGTACTGTTTGAAAACTATTGTGTTGAAAAACTATTTCCCCGGGCTGTGGGGTACGGGCATCTCCGATGCCATTTTTTATATTTGCTGGTACCTCTTACTATTGTTAGTTTCCATTGGTGATTTTCTCGCAAAGAAATGTATTAGAAGTACAGTTTTTCCCCACAAGTCTTACAGAATGCTGTTGAATTTTCAGATATTTTTGCTTCTGAACCGTAAATGTTTTATACATAAAAACTTGCACAGAAGGGTCATGCAAAACGCCCGAAAGGAAAGTAATTTTATAGAGCCATTGTCTCTCCTTTGATGACTGTAAATTATTTCTTACACGCAAGTATTACTATGTATAAATTCCTGAAAAAAAAAAAAAGAAAAACTCCTAAAGAGGTCAACTGGCCAGGATAATATCAAGAACTTTTTGATATATTGGGACTAAAATCTTCCTCAAGTCATAGCTTCAGCACTTTTGCAACTGCGAACTCGTCTGTCAAGCAAGCATTCAACTTCCTTCAGCATTCTAGAATTCTTTTGGGGCCACGGTGGCCCAGTGGTTACACACTCGCCTCCCACCTTTGAGATCGGCGGTTCAAACCCCGGACCCTATGTGGGGAAGTTGGTAGTTGCTTACTGATTTTCAGCAGTTTACAGTACAGAACCTTGACACCAACTGTATGTACTGGTTTCCTCTGCCCACATAAACACCCGTCGTGATATGACCTGTATAGTGTTGAAAGAGACATTAAACCCAAAATAAATAAATAGAATTCTTTTGATGGGTCAAATTTCACCAATTATGAAATCATGTAAGAGGACATTATGGCTGAACACTTGAGTTCTAAATGTTGGCATTTTAACCCTTTTAAGCAGTTGACAATACTAGTGTATTTATCAGTATCATATCTATCTGCACTAGTGGTCCATAGCTCCTGTGTAGAGTTTTCCCTCCCTTCAATGTCGTGTAATTAAGTGTCCCGCGAGGGACGCTTGTTTGTATATGGGAGAAGCGACTCCGCCGGATTCGCTGGATCCGCATTTTCTTTTCGTAATAGCTTCGCAACCATAAGGCGGATTCTTGTCATATGTGGCAGGTGTATGCAGTAGCCCTGGGAAATTTGTATGAATATGCTGTGATGACATTTTCACCAATCAGAGAGGTCACATGACCAAAAGTGAGTTTTTTTTGGAAGGGTGTCCTTGTCCGAAAGATAACTTACGAAGCATTTTATCTATCCACCCGAAATGTAGCAAATACCTTCCTCATATAAAGACCTGGGCGACATTAAATTTTGGCAGGTATAGGTTAAGAAATGACTGAGTTATTGATGATTAATTATTAACAATTTTCTTAATGAGTAAAACACAAAACTGCTTGTATTTCCTTAACCGTGTGAGATAGAGAATTTCGTCGAAATTTTCAACCCACAGGGTATCTAGACTACTCTCTAATTTTGTAAAAAATTTTCTCCTCCCCAAAAATGAGGGTCACATTTAATTTTCGAATTGTTGACAAAAAATACAAACCACAAAATTGTAAATATAGGCTCATAAGGTACACATATAGAACAATACTAAGTGATAAATGATATATGAGCACTTTTTGAAACCATTTTCTTCATAAAGTAAAAATTTACTAATATGTATCTCAAAAACAGTGCGACATAGAGCAATTTTGCCAAAATTTTTGATCCCCAAGGAGTCTGTGAAGATTAGCCTTTCCAAGTTTTAAAGAATTTTTCATTCGCCAAAAAAGGTGGCCATTTGGCATTTTCAAATTTTTTTCAAAAATGCAAACACAAAAATGCTTGTATCTCGAAAACCGGGCTAGATAGAGCGACTTGGACAAAATTTTTAACCCACAGGGTAATTTTGCTGGGTAGCTGACCCAACTTTCAAAAAAAATTTCTCCCGCCAAAAATGGCGGCCATTTTGAATTTCCAAATTTTCGCAAAAATCACAAAACACAAAAAAACTTGTATCTCAAAAACCGTGCAAGATACAGCGATTTCGGCAAAATTTTTGACCCACAGGGTATCGGTCAAGACTAGCCTTTCCAAGTTTCAAGGAATATCTCAATCGCCAAGAATGGCGGCTATTTTGAATTTTCGAATTTTTTTCAAAAATGTTTGATAACCATGCAAGATAGAGCAATTTCTTTGGGTATGTAAGCAAACTACTATACCCAATTTTCTAAAAAGAATTTACCCTTCCCAAAAATGGGGGTCATTGTCAATTTTCAAATTTGTGACAAAAAGTGCAAAACACCTTAATTGTCACCTTAACAGTGCAAGATAGAGCAATTTCATCCATTCATCCAAATTTTTGAAACACACTCTATCCAAGATAACTACCCTGAACAGGAACGACTTTTCCTATATTCTGACTTTGTTGAGCTATAAGCAGAACTTTCTTACATGATTAAGCTGCCATTATTTCTCCTTTTCGGGACGCTTTGTTTTTGCAAGAGATCCTCTAGTTAAAACTTCTGGCATAATGGAAAGTATTGTTTAAAATAGTCTGTATGAGGACATTATGGATAATGGCCTCTTGTGGTGTGTGAGTTTGAATAGTAAAATGGTGATATTTCGCCATGGTGAATATTCAAATAGTTTGCATCTGTTGTAAAGTTATTGTGACTTTCTTGAATAAAAAAAATGTGTATTTTATTCCTCCAGTGATACAAATCAAAATTATCCATTACAAAAACAAAGTTTAAGTTATATCTTAACATTTACGACACAGAGAATTCCGCTTCTCTTCTACCTGCAAGTGATATTTTAGTCTTAAAATAATGTCTAGGAAAGTTGGTACCTATGCCCCCATTCACACTTACAGGGCGTATCCCCCACGGTAGGCTGCGTTTGGTGAAACGTCCCTGTTCTTCTATCACCGCCTCGTGTCTGCAAACTTGCGAGTCCGTGGCGAACTGCCATAACTTATGTTTGAAATTTCCACCTCTGAATTTGGTACCGTGGGCATGCACAGACGATTTCATGCATGCGCATGTGAGTTTCTGACTACGGTAACCCAAAGGTGTGCGTCCACGGTGTATATAAGCTTGCGATTTGGTCGTCTTTCGGTGCAATACGGCGACATAAGGTGAGTTTAAAGTATTGGACGTTTCACCACAATAGTAAAAACTTCTAACCGCGGGACGTGTTCCGCCTGTAGTGTGAAAAGGTTGTAGATTGTACAAAATCTCCATTTTAATTTGAAAAGAAAAAAAAAATGAAGAAAGGCACCTTGGATGTGTGAATTTTGGCAGGTATTTACAATTCGCCAATATTTGGTATTTCTGCTTAGGGAATGACAAGTATCTGGTATATGCCTTGTTTCCTAAACTTTTCATATTCACTTTGCCAGTCTATGCAAGTTAAAAGCTTTTAACAGAATTTAGGTTGGATTTGAGTCCCAAATAACACTTGTACTGTCCCAAAAAGTCATGTGACTTTGTTATTTTACAAAATTCTTCTTTGTACAATATTTTGCAAATATTTTGAATAGTTGTTGTAACTTATTGTGTGATATATAAACTTGTATGTTTTTTTTTTTTATGTATTTATTTATTTTTGTTTTGTCTGCAAAGAGAAAAAGTGAGGATTTTGCCACAGTATCGGAAATTCACTCGTGTGGAAACTCCTTTTGGGAAATACTTTTTTTCCCCCATTGTTGACCCCGGCCCATAAAGACTGGGGCTAATAGTCATCCCCTCCGCTGTCTGGGCGGCCGGCATAAAGTCTGTGGGTGTTCCACAGCCTGGGGCCTATGCACGGATTTTTCACCAAATTTTCAGGATATGTTAAACCAATAATATCCTAGAGCTGACTAAGGTTTCTGGGGAGTATCTGACGATGACTGTTCCCATGGCAATGCTTTTAAGATTTTCCAGTCATAAACTTTGTGGGTTTCCCCCCACAGACTAAACACGTGTATACTTGTTACATTTGACGTTGTTCCGTAGATTTTCTCCCAAATCTCAATGTCGTTGGCCATTTAGTGGTATCTGAAGGCTTGGGGTTCTGGCTATTTCTAAAGAACTGAAACAATTAACTGTACTAATCGATTCTTAGGCTGTCAAAGCAGTAGTCGAAGCCAGTATTGCCAAACTGTTTCCTTGTGTAAATCAAGCCGTGTGGGATTTTATGCCATTGTTGAAACTATGAATATTTCGAGTTAAGATCCCTAAAAGGTCTCAAATTCAAAATATTATATCATTAGCTAATTACCCAACAATCCTGTTTAACTTTTTATGCTTTTCTAGCAATCTCGCGATCCGCCATATTGTTTGTTTACTTCTGTAACATATCCATGTGACGTTTTTGGGTATTTTCCTCAGATATGCTAAACCTCAGAGACAGTTAATCGGTTAGTCGGCGGTTCATGCAAGTGACTACCCATGTAGCAAAGTTTGCTCATCTTTTCAGCCTTTCAGCGATTTCTGTGACTACATTAAATGCCGTTGATCTCAGCAGATGCAAAGTTGGATAATTTTCTCCTACTTTTAAGTGGTGTCGCTTTCCAACAGCAAATTTCATATAGTGTGGCAAAATTTCACATTTTCATGTACTAAATTTGTAAATATTTAGCAAACGAAACCCTTTTTTATTATCATTATGATGAATGTGTAGAAAATTGTACAATATAAACTTGTTAACTTTTAAACTCCCAGCAGCGTTTGATTTCAGGGGGTTTTTTTTGTTGGTTTTTGGGGGGTGTGTTGCATGTAACCAACCGGCCTATAAGATTGATGTGTCCGTCCGTCTGTCTGTCCGTCAACACTTTGGTTTCCAGGCTCTAACTCGAACACCCCTTCCGCCAATCAATTTGAAACTTAACAGGGTGGTAAGGCAGGACCTAGGGTAGGTTGCTTTCAAAGTTGGTATCATTTGGAAAAGCAAGATGATCGCCGTCTTGAAATTCTGTTTCCAGACTCTAACTTGAAGGCACTTCTGGCGATCGATTTGTAACTTAACAGGGTGTTAGGGCACTACCTAGGGTAGGTTGCTTTTGAAATTGGTGTCACTTTGAAAAACAAGATGGCCGCAAAGGCCGCCATCTTGAAATTCTGTTTCCGGACTCTAACTCGACACCTGAAGCCGATCAATTTGAAACTTAACAGGCTGGTTAGGGCACCACCTAGGCTAGGTTGCTTTTGAAGCTGTTGCGTGCATCAGGCATACATGCGTCCTGTACACATGGCAAGTACTAGCATGTGTTACCAGCCCTGATACTGATCACGTCACCCACCTTTTGGGGCCTACAACCCCAGTTTCTTGTTTATATGGGTTTTATTTTTTTTTTTTTTTTTTTTTTTTTTTTTGCAGCAGTCCAGTCATATTCCACACAATGCATTAACCTGTATTCAAGGCACGAATGACACTTCATCGCATTCTCTATTTTTTCTTCAAACAATGAAAGTCAAGTGATAAAATTTAATGGCAATCCTCTTGTAATTGCCTCCTATCCCCAGTGGCAGGCTAAAGAACCTCAGGGACATTGATAAATGGTCATCCCTGAGATTCTGTCTTTCAGTTAGGGGGAAATGTCAGTCACTAGAGAGCTTGGGATGTAGTTGTCTAGTCAGGAGGGTTTCAATAGTGCTTTGAGACCTGAGGCCATATTCATAAAATGTCTTAGTCAAAAACTTAGGCTTAACTTTTGCATATGAATATCGCCAACCTAAGCCTAAGATTTGGCTAAGACCTTTCGTAAATATGGCCCCTGAGGTCTAAGTTGGAATTCTCGCCTGGTTCAGAAAAAGGCTTAAGAAAATCTCTTCAGAAAGACTTTCCCATCTAAGCATATACTCTATCCGGCGTCTCCATGGTATTGGACTTGGCTATGGCTATGTAATGATTTTTTTTTTTTTATCTGATTCTTCTGGTGTTGCGCCTTAGAGGAGTCTGGCAGAGATTAAGCGCTATGAAAGTACGGAATAGATAAGTAAGGGAGATATTGAGCCGGGTGTAAATATACAATACAATCAAGACGTGCCCTGATTGACTCTCAAGTCTTACAAATGAGCGGGGTTCAAACCCAGAACCTACAACTGAGCCAAGTAATTTAGTGCCAGGCTTGTTCGTCTCTCAACCTATATGGCCTCTCTAGAATTTTTAAAGGACCGGGTGTTTTTGTGCAGAGTTTCCATTGTTCGTCGAAATATTACAGTGCCAAGTGAAAAAAAGACCATTTGAAAGTTTGAGTTTATACATTGTAGAGTTTTAACATTTAATTTTTTTGCTGTTGAAGGTTTTTATCAGTAAGTTTGGTGTGGAAATGAAATGCCAAGAGATAACAGATCTAAAAAAGAAAAAAAACGACAAACCACAGTGACGTTCAATTGCTTTTTAGCAGAAATTTAAAAATAGAATTGAAACAAAACTATTATTGTTTTCAATGTATTTTTGGACGTGACATACAAGTGCTTTTTAGCAGAAATTTAAAAAAAACAAGGGCTGAAAAGTCTTTCGGTCTACATGTGCAAGCTGCACAGCCATCAGAGACACGAGTAGTGCACTAGAATGTATGAAAGTCTGGCGACACAAAGAAATTCCAACTGAGACACATCCCGTAGTTGGTCTGGAACTCAGACGGTCACCCATCCCAGTACTAACGTGGCCCATTGCCGCTTAACTTCAGTGAAGAGACAGATACTCATCACGCTACACCACAATCCATGAAAGTCTGGAGACCAAAAAAGTGAAAAAATAAGAGTGATTCCTAGAAGCGCGAGCCTTACCAGAGCTCACGCGTAAAGAAAAATGCACTTCAGCTACAGCTTTGTATTTGATAGTCCAACCTTCTCTGTCATTTTTCTGGTGCAAATTGAAGAGATACCTCTTCAGTAAAGCCTACCGTCCATAGCTCTCCATTCTCTCTGGCATCTCTGTTATCAACCTGCTGTGTCCCTGGATTCTGATTTTATATCCTTCTCCCTTTAAGGCTCTAGCACCTGTCATGTGTGTCATATAATAATGGAGATTAAAAGCTTGAGCAAACTCGCGCTTCCAGCAACACTATCAGATTGCCAGATTGTTCATTGAGGTAAAAGAAAGATCCAGTTACAGCCCCACATAGTGGACGTTATAGGCAGTTATCGCCCCGCAGAAGCTGAGAGCCGCCGCCATGTACATCACCATCGCTGTGGTTCCGGAGAGGTGAATCAGCGATCCCATCGTCATGGAGACCAGCAGCTGAAGAAAGAATTATGAAATGTCAGTATGTTTAAAAGAAATTAAATAACAATAATAATGTTAGACACACGGTGGATTGTATAAAGAGTGTGATAATCACCACTGCATGTGAAAATTGCTGACCCATTGTATGGCAAGATAAGCTATGAATACATCAATCGAGACTTCAGATATGTAGCTACATTTAACAACAAGATCACTCAGAGAGCTCCTCTCCGCCGAGGCCCCAACGGTGAAAAAAAAAAAGAACTTTCAACTGTTGGCTTTGGAATGAATTGCTTGATATTAACTACTAAACCATTATCTTTTGATACCTATTGGAAAGAAGCTGAAATCGTATCTCTTTGCCAAAACTCTGGGGCAAACTGATTTTAATGGCCCTGGAATTTTTGATTTGAGATTTTTATTTTGTTCTACTTGATGTTTCTTAAACCCCTTTCACACTATTGGCAGTATGTCTCACTTTTACAGGTGTTCCTCAGTGACTGAACCGCCTCCCAGTTTGCCCCATTTTGTCTGAGTTGTCCACACTACAGGAGGTGTTATTCGCGGTTATAAGCATTTGGCGACACACCCCTGTCCTTTAACTACTGTTCGATATTCGCATGCAATCTTGTGTCATAGTGGTGAAACGTCTATGGAGGTCCACTCGCCTTATGTCGCCGTATTACACCAAAAGACACCCGAATCACAACCTTATGTATACCGTGGACCACACCTTTAGTTACCGTAGTAAGAAATTCATACACGCATGCGCAAAAGCGTCTGTACTGAATTCACAGGCAGAAATTTTAAACATTTTTAAAAGGATGCGCAAGGTAATGGACGGTTCGCCACTGACTCACAAGTTTGCAAATACGTCAGACAGTGATCCAAGGACAGGGACGTTTCACCAAACCGTGGGTCACTGCAGATGATACAGACTGTAGCGTGAAACGGGTATTAAGAGTCTGATCTTTTTGAATTAAGCTTTGTAAAAAGTCTTATTGGAATTAGAAGTACCTGAGCCACAAAGACCATACTGCTGACTGTCGCCACATCTGTCCCCAGACCCCGTATGGAACTCTTCTCTGTAGAGTTGTCACTGAACTGAAAGGCAAAGGTGACATTCTTTTGTGTAGTCAGCGGATAGACTTTGTGACACATGTTTGCAACAACCACTTTCTATATGAATTACTATGATCTCCCTCACAGAAGTTAGTAATTTAAACAAAATATGTGTAACCTATATTTATTGTAGGTTAACAGACATGTCATCCCAGTATAGATATATTGGTGATTTCGGTTTGTTGCAAGTATTTCTAAAACGTTAGCTTTTTAGAAGCCGTATAGACTTGCTGACCATTTTCTTTTTTTAATCAAAAAATCTCATAAGTTTCCACAGAAGCTTTGGGGCCTTTAGTATGTACCGTGTACTCACCACCTCGGTCGAGTGATAATGAGCCACCAGGAAGTAGGGCATGGTGAAGAGGGTGGCGTACATGATGCCCGCGCTGGAGCTTAGGACCAGCACGCTGAGTCGGTGGTGGGTGGCCGCCATGACCAGCGCCCCCAGAGAATAGACTAGCTGGCTGCAGATATACACAGGCCTGGCACCTGGGGAAATAACACAGTGGAATTATAGCTTACGGAGGCCACCAGAATAGAGATTAGGTGTTCATGGTGCTTAACCTCTGAACCAGTGAATGCCAAGGCACAACATCTGAAACTCAGTGCATAAATCAAAAGTTATGAATTGTGTTAGGGGTCATAAGCAGGGAGACCATCGGAGGGAGAGATTAAGGGCTCTGGAGCATCTTCAAAACTATATTTCTTGTGTCGGAATGCAAAACTGACCTATCAAAGTTTGTTTTTAAATATTTCAGACTTTAAATGCCTTCAGCACTCTTTTCACATCATTTGTGATTCCTCCTCTATTGTGACTCCTTTGGGAAGAAACTTAAAGTCTTACGGCTTTCTCAGAACATATCCACCATAGCCTGTTTGTTGATCCTGCATCTCGCTGGTGTTGACCTTTTTTCTGTTGCCTTTGAAATTGAATATCATTCTGACACTTCTTAGAGTGTGCTTTTGGGTGGAGATTAAATGCTATAAAAGTAGATAAGACTTACAAATATATTTTGTTTTATTGCTAAGCCTTATTTCTTCAAGACTAGGGATATATTTACTTCTGTTAGATTTTGCCAAAGGTCTTGGCTTAAGGGTCAGTGGACATGTTGCAGGTTCCCTTTTATTTTGTTCCTGGAAATCCAAATTTAGTCATTTTTGTGCTGTTGCCCCTTATAGAGTCCTCTAAATAAGGGGGGGGGGGGGGGGGGGGGGGGGGGATTAAATGCTAAAAAAGTCCAATTTAGATTAGATTATTACTTTTTAACAGGTACTCCCAAGTACTTTTCAACAGCACTAATTTCAACAGCACAAAACCAAGTATAGTACCTAGCTTGTCGACCAGCCTCTTGATGACCAAGGAGTAGGCTGAACAGGAGGCTGAGTAGAGAGCCATGGAGAGGGAACCCCACCGCACTCCCTCCTCGTACAGCGAGCGGCTAGCCTCTCCCTCTGGATTGAACAGAAACACATTAAAAAAAACAAGAACAAAATGCCATAATATAGAATGGACTTGGGGTAATGGTAAAACTTTGGCACCATGGTAAAATGGCAGAAGTTTAAAAGAATGACTTACGTCACCCTTTGCCTTGAAAAGAAAACCCACCCTTTGTCTTAAAGAAAATACACTACATTAGTTGTACCTGATAGCAGTAACCAAACTTAAAATATTTTCAACAAGCATTGGTGGGGGGGTGGGTGGGGGGGACATGAGGGGGTGGGGAGTAGTGCTGTAAAAACACCAAACGATACATCCTTGGTTACTTGGTAAAGTTGTTTGAAATTTTAAAACAGGACGTCATTGTGACCGTCGTCTTGTCTTCTGGTTTCTTCTCTTTTAATTGGTTTGATCGCAGTGCTGTCACTCATGCTGTTTGAGAGGGGGGGGGGGTGTGGAACTAAGAATCCCTGCCTTTAACCTTGGAAATCCCACCATATCCTGCCTGCTCATAATCGCTTTGCTTTTCTCTGTTTGGGTTGAATCCAACTTAACACCGTTCCCCCTTTTCACTCCTCACTCTGCAAGTCAAACACTTTGGCCATAGCTTTGCTTTGATGCTCCTAAGATTGGGAATGACCTTCCTGACAATGTACACAGTGCAATATCTATTGCTCCCTTCAGGAAGAAAGCTCAAAACTTACCCGTTTGCAAAAACCTATCCACGATAGCCTTCTCGTCATCACCCCTGCATCTTCTCTGATATAGACTGTGTTACTGGTCATACAGTTATTCTCCATGTTTATAATCCACTGTGCCTTAGAGTCGGACATCTGATGGAGATTAAGCGCAATAAAAGTCCACATTAGATCAGATTAGATTAACTTATAACAACGTTTTGTTTACTGAGGGTCAGTCCTGATTTTGACCTAGGCTGTTTATAGAGACTTGAAATCCCATCTTGGACAATGACTGAACTGATTCTGCTTAAACTCTTGCCCAGTAATTCATCCTTGTGGTTTCTACATCTTCCAGTCTTGAATTCCTACGTTATAATTTCATGCACAGAGGGCCTACTGTTCTTGGCACACCCAAAAAATTTTTTATACCACTGATAGGCAATCTGATATGTTGTAGGGAGAAAAGATCCTAATACCCTCAAAGTATTACTTGTGATTGAATAAGGGGCACAGTGGTAACACACTCGCCTCCCAGCTCTAAGGTCGGTGGTTCAAACCCTGGACCTTATGTGGGAGATTGGTAGTTGCTTACCAGTGGTCGGCAGCTTACAGTACAGAACCTTGACACCAACTCTATGTACTGGTTTACTCTGCCCACAACACTACTCATGATATAGCCTGTACAGTGTTGAAATATGGTTGAATAAATGACAAAACTTTGAAGAACACCTACCTTTAGCCTTGGGATCCCCACCATACACGGCCTGGCCCACAAAATCTGTGAAGTTGAGGGAGTAACAGACCAAGGAACTCCAGCAGAAGAGGTTGGTGAGGCAGAGGATGCGCAGGGAAGCTGGCATGTGAACAATGGACAGCAGGTAGGTCTTCAGCGTGACGTCCGCTGGACCAGACACTTCAGCAATCTCCAGTTGTTTCATGTCCGGAGTCCGTGGTCTGCCTTCTTGTCCACCTTTGGTATCCTGGCCCGTGTCTTTCTCCAAAGTCCCGTACTCTACTTGCCTGGGGTAAGGCAAGTCGTCCTCGTCACTCAGCCAGTCCTGGCTGGTGAACTTTGTGTATTTCTTTCCGGACTTGACGCACTTGGTCTTCTGCAGCTTCTCGATGGTGACGCCAAGTTCTTTCAGAGGCACCTCTTTCACTGCCGTAATGGTGAGCATCAGACAAATCAAATACATGATGACAACAAAAATGAACACCACACGAACGTGACCACCGAGGCGTTCACCGAAATGAGTCTTCTCCCAATCAATTGCACCTAAAACATAGCCCACTGAGCCTCCCATGCCTGCCAGAATGGTGAAGACCGTCAGGCCTTGATTCTGGTCCTCTGGTACACAAACGTCCAACATGTACGTTCTGCTGGGAGACTGGCAGCCGTCGCAGTTCAGGTCCAACAGAACGACCCCAACAATGGTGAAGAATAAACCCCACGGGTTGTGAAAGTCTCGCTGACTGGAGTCCGGCGTAACTTCTTCTGATGCATTAAACATGGTTGAATTTGAATGAGATCCTGAGCTATTGTTAAAGACAGCTGTATAGGTGTAAGTGTCCCCGAGAAGTATGCCCAAGGACTTGCCATTTGGCACCAGCAATAATCCAAGAAAGATGCCCACAGACATGGCAATAATAAATGGGCGCCTGCGTCCGTAAGCTAGCGAGCACCTGTCACTCAAAGAGCCAACCAAGGGGATAAGGAAGAAGCCCAAGAAGGGGCTGATGGCCCAAACTGTGGTCATTAAGGTCACCGGCACGCCCATTTTGAGGAGAATCGGAGTAACAAAGGCTGTCTCGGCTGCATAGCAGAACTCGATGCCACACACCACACAACTGAGACGGATCAGCTGTCCCAGGCCTCTGGAGCGCATGGCTAGGACTTCTTCTGATTGGTTGAAGAGCTCTGCGACACTCTTCTCAGCTTTGGTCCTCATGGCGAGGACTTCACCTCTGTATGTCTTCAGAGCCCGCAGTAGTGTGGGGTAGCTAGCCATGGTGGGAGACGATCGCTGACCAACACTGAAACAGATTAGGTGAGAAAGTACTTTTGCATACACGATGGAAAATTAGTGCCACTTTGAATGTTGAATTATTATTATCAACTTTACTGATTGACTTTGTAATTTGGCAAGATACCTTAAATTGGCACAACAATGAAGCAAACGATGAATCCAAAGTCTAGCCAATCAGGATCACGCATGTAAAATGTTTGATTTGTAAACTATACATTGATTGGTCATTTGCCACGCTGGGGGCCTTGACGCATTAGGATTTGACCTTTCAGACTAGCCTAACCCTCTATATAGTTTTCTCCCTTATTAGATGCTAACAGACAGATGGACACTTTCTGGTAATCTCGTCTTGGACATTGGCACCTTAGGTTCCTAGATTACACCTATCTGTAGAGTCATTTCTGTACATATTTAATTACTGCTTCAAGACATCCTTCTGGTTCTGAAAAGTATCGGGCAATTGCATATTAAAGAATTGAGCTACATTCCATCATCCTCCCCATCAACCCACCGGCATGTAGAGTTTAATATATCTCCCTGGAGGATTTGGCAGTAGTTTCAAAACATTTTTAAATGGCGGTCCAAAATGCAAAACACTGCTTCCAGTTGTATTAAATCACCCTGAATGTGTCCTACCCATATTACAAAGTAGACTGAACGTGGTTGAACCACAGCCGCAGGTAGATGAACCGGTGCGATTGTGGGTTATGACACTTGCACGGAATGCGTGCGATCTGGGTCCTATAGGATGACAACATCAGTTTGGTGCTTTTCAAATACAGTAGAACCTTCTATTATCCGCCCCTCTGGGGGGAGTAACAATTATGTCGGATAATAGAAGGGTTGCATGATAGAAGGGGCTTAAATAACAGGTTTGACTGGAGTTGGGAGAGTGGGTTTGAGGTTGGAAAATTGAAAATTTGGATAAAAGGGGGGGGGGGTTGGATAATAGAGGTTCTACCTTACTTCCTTTTTGCCTCGGCCAAAGGTGGTATTAAATTCATAACTGTTTATTTGTTTGTCGTTTGTTAGCAGTATTACGCAAATACTACTCATTGGATCTTCATGCAGAAACATGAAAGAAAAAGAAGATGGCTCTTGGCCCAGCTTAGATCCAATCAAATTTTGAAAGTGATCCAGATCACTGCCTGGTTACGAAAAATATTAATGGTCCGGATTTTCCTGTTCTGTATTATTGAGCCTGTAAAAAAATTATACACGTCTTGGGGGAGGAATGCGCTCTCCGAATGCTCTATTATTACTATTATTATTATTATTATTGTTGCTGTACATATGGTTGTACTAATAGCTTATGTCAGAATATTTCCTGGGGGTCATAAGACTGGCACTCGATCTTTTGAGAGTCACTCAAATTCTTTAATATTTCCTGAGAATGCGACGACATTTTCTGGGAATAACAATTTTTAAAAATTTCTTGAGAATTTTCCTATAGAAACTTTGTATAAAACAACCAAATAGAAATCTATCTTAGTCATTGGCAAATTTCCTCTTGGGAAAAGGAATTTATTCTCAGAAATTTTTGTACTCAGAGTAAGTCGCATTTCCTTAAAAAGCTTCTTAGAATATATATTCTAAGAAAAACAATGTTATCGTATATGGGT
The DNA here is from genome assembly GCA_964017235.1 of Sabellastarte sp. h YS-2021. Taxonomy (NCBI): domain Eukaryota; kingdom Metazoa; phylum Annelida; class Polychaeta; order Sabellida; family Sabellidae; genus Sabellastarte; species Sabellastarte sp. h YS-2021. Next base: position 29,764,798 of record OZ024940.1, read on the forward strand.
GCAGTTTTCCTGCTTCCAATACTTACAGTTGAAATGCATATTTAACTCCTCCGATGAGTACGTTCCCATGTATCCAAACTTATATCTGCAATTATTATAAAATTGTCCCATTTTTAAATGCTCATAGTTTTAAAAATCGATACTCCAGACAGCTAATTACCATATATGGTCGTGATATAACTCTACATTGTGCGTTCCCTTTTTTACTGGTTTATACGCCCCAGCAACATAGGCCCGGGGCTGATTTCACAAAAGGACCTAGCCTGGACTTAGGCTTAAAGTTAAGATTTTTGTCTTAGATTTAGGCTAAGTATATATGCGATTTTATTACGCTACAATAGCTTACCATGTGGGACTTAATGCTGTTCTCGGGTTGCCACACCCGGGGCCAACGTCTTAGAAAAAAAGACCGTTCTTGTTAGCCACCGGATATACTGGTAGTTGTCGTCACGTGATACCTTCTGACCAATCGTCCTACTTTCTCGTTGGCCACGATTGACTGGTAGCAGTTTGTAAATATACAGACATTTTCATTTATTTCTCAGACTTTACTTATTGTTGGAGGCTAATATTTGCATATTTCTTGTAATATATATCATAGATTATTCTGTTAAAGTTTCATTTTCACAGGATAAGTATTTTTATTGCAGTCGCGTGTTTTGAGTTTTCCTCGGTTCAGGCTATTTCTTTCTACGTCTTTTATTGCGTACAAAATGTCTACACATCAAGCAAATAAAGACAAACCGAGAGCGCAGAAATGCCGCCATTTCTGCTTTAGTTTTGATACACATAATTTCTGCCCTACCTGTAGGGAGGCTGGCAAGGGAGATGACCCCTGTGTCACCTTTGAAACCCCTTGCGAAGTTTGCACGTCTTTTACAGATGAGCAACTTCAGAAAATTCAAAACCGGAAACGGTATTTGAAAAAGCAGAAAGCGACAACTAGTTCCAAAGATGAACTAGATCTTTTGGGTGAAGGCGACGGGGATTCCTTCACTGGGTCTAATGCTGACCTCGAGTGTGCGGCTGATAGCCTTTTTATTTCACCCCCCCGTCCACAACCTCTTGCCTTCAGTTCCTTGTCTTTGAAAACGCCAGCAAAAACCGTCCCACCCACCCCTGGCACTGCTTTGCAAAATAAAATCCAGTCAAATTTAGAGAAATCACTCGGTGATTCCTTAAATATACACTTACAGCAGCAAATGGGTTCCTTTCAGGCATCCATGTTGGAAGCTTTTAGGTCACTCCGAGAGGAGTTGACTGTAAAACAGAAAGTCGAGGCACAGCCCTCGACTCTTGCTTCAAAACCTGGCTTGTCCAGTACTTCTGCTGCCCCTCTGGATTTGCCCCCTCCGAGATCTGGTACTAACATTCCAAGCGAGGATATGGATGTGGACTACGGTCCAACTCTTCCTCCCCGTTTAGTATCTACTCAACCTTCCTCGGATCAGTACGTTGCCCCCTCTGAAGGTCATCCCGAAGAGGTTTCGTACTCTCACAAAAAGCAAAGCCATAGGCAGCCAGTTGACCCGAGCTCTGCCTCGGACCAACTAAATGAAGATTCCGATGAACCTCGGATCCCTTCTTCTAGACCCAAAAAGCACTCTGACAAGAGCAAACATAAATCAAGGTCTAGATACGTGTCTTTTACCTCAGAGGAGGACCACTCCCCTGTAGCCAGGCACAGGTCTTCTAAGCCCTCTAGGGCTCAGCCCTCAGGAGTTGCTTCTGATCAAGACCTCCCACAACATGATCCAGACCCCCCTTATTATAGGGCAGTATCTTTGTCTGACATACCCTCACAATACTCTGAGGAAGTTGATACCTTCAGGCGTATTTTGTCTCTCCCTGACCCCAGGGAATCTATGCCCAGGTCTTCCACCTCGGTGTTGGGTCTGGATGATGAAAAAGGCCGTCAAGAGCTCAGACCTAGAGGTCCCTCCTCTATTCTTCCACTTAGCTCAGTTATCAAGGACGCCTTTGATAAATTCCAACATGACTTTAAGGCTGCCAACTTATCTGAGGGAAAATATGTCAAGCCTCCTCCCTCAACTTCAAAGTGGTACAAGGTGGGACAACCAACTTTTCAAGACAAAATCCAGGAGTTGAATACAGACTTTGCTAAGATCTGTATTACTCCTAGACCGTCTGGGCCCCCAGTAGCCAGAGTTCCCCTTCCAGTCCTCAAGGAGCTAGAACTTCAGGCTAGACAAAATATCTCTACCCTCAACTTCACCGCTGCTTTTGCCAAGACCTCCTCTTCTTGCAATGCTTCATTGGAAAAATGCCAACATAGCATCAAGTCTACGGTCAAGAAGATTAAATCTCAGATTCAAAAAGGTGCCGATCCTGAGAGAGCAGCAAAGCGCGGATATGAGGAAGTAGCTGACTACTTAGATTTTTGGAACAAGACAGTACTTGTTCAACACAGGGCCCTCACTTGTCTCAGCAAATCTCTAGCCCATATTTTGCAGAGGGAATTATACTCTATGGCTAATACCGGCTTGCTTAGGCGCGAAGCCGAGATGACTCTATTACATCCTCAATTAGGAGAAACGAGACGTCAAGAACTCAGGAACTCGTCCTTTTGGGACGCCTCCTTGTTCGAGTCTCAATTAGTGAAGGAAGGTGAGGACTTCCTTCTCAAAAAAGGCACCTCAAAAGATTCTCAGGGTTTTCCACCCTACCAGAATAAGCCCTTTCGTGGTCCCCACAAGAAAAGAGGCTCCTACAGGAAACGCCCCTATGGGGGCAATACCTCTCAAAGCAGTAACCAGTCCTTTCCTTCGGGAAGAGGAAAATCCAACTTCAGAGGCTTCAGGGGTCGTTTTCGACCCCACAATAGAGGAAGGGGGCGTGGAAACCCCCCTCCCCAATGACTCCTCCAAAGCCTCACTCAGTCCACCAGTAGGAGGTCGCCTCCGTTCTTTCAGGAGAGACTGGCTCACAAACAAATGTTCTCAAAACGTGTTAAACATTATCACCAATGGCTACGTTCTGCCATTCCGTTCAAAGCCAAACTTGATCAGATTTCCTCTGATTCTGTCAGAGTACAAGGCCCAACAAAAAGACCAAGCCTTGGCTACTTGTATCCAGTCTCTCCTGTCAAAGAACGCTATCGAAAGGGTAGACAATGTAAAATCTCTCGGGTTTTACAGTCGCCTGTTCCTAGTACCCAAGCCTCACCAAAAGTGGAGGCCAGTCATAGACTTAAGCAGGCTCAATACTTTTCTACACGTAGAAAAGTTCAAAATGGAAACTCCAGAGTCCATCAGGACCTCCCTGATTCCAGGGGAGTGGGTATCGTCGATAGATCTGTCGGACGCCTACCTGCATATCCCCATCCACCCAAACTCAAGGAAATACCTAAGGTTTTGCTACAAGGCTCAGGTGTTCCAATTCACCTCCCTCCCGTTCGGACTAGCCACAGCCCCCCAGGTCTTTACAATGATCGTAAAGGAAGTGAAACTAATGGCCCTCTCAAGAGGACTCAGAATTCACCAATACCTGGACGACTGGCTGATCAGGTCCCAGTCTCAGGAGGAAGCACAAGTGAACACTCAGGCAGTAGTAGAACTGACTCAGTCCTTGGGATGGATAATAAATCAGGAAAAATCAGAACTGAAACCTACACAGGTGTTTTCGTTCGTGGGCTACGAATACCACCTCGATTCAGCCCTTGTAAAACCCACTCAAGAGAGATGGCTCAAACTTCAGGATTTGATCCTACGACTCAAGTCAAAACGTGTTTTGACTGCAAGATGTTTGATGTCTCTAATTGGGTTGCTAGCCTCAACGGAGAAAATGGTCCCGGAGGGACGCCTTCACATGAGGCCCTTTCAGTTTCATCTCAAGGAGCACTGGAGATATCCTCAGTCGCTGGACAACCTCCTTCCCTGGACAGAAGCCATTGCAGCCCACCTAGATTGGTGGCAAAATCCCTCCAAGGTGATGAAAGGTGCAGACCTTCATCCCAAAGACCACAGTATCCAACTCTTTACCGACGCCTCAAACGAAGGTTGGGGCGCTCACTTAGACCAAAATTTTACCAAAGGTCTGTGGTCAGATCGGGAAAAAAGGCTTCACATAAATGTCCTAGAATTGAAGGCGGTCTCCCTGGCCCTTCGAGACTTCAAGGACCAGTGCCAGAATCAAACAGTGTTGGTTGCGACGGACAACTCAACAGTGGTAGCCTACATCAACAAACAAGGAGGAACACACTCGGCAGAGATGTGTGCTCTCCTGTGGAAGATCATGACCTGGTGCCATCACTATCACATAACATTGAAAGCCAGGCACATTCCAGGGTGCCTGAATGTGATGGCCGACCTGCTATCCAGGTCCAACCAAGTGCAGTCAACCGAATGGTCTCTGCACCCACAGGTCTTCAAACAGATCTGCCAGAAGTGGTTCACCCCTCATGTAGACTTGTTTGCCACTCACCTGAACCACAAGCTCCCTCTATACGTGTCTCCTATCCCAGACCCAAAGGCCTGGGACATAGATGCTCTGAACATAAACTGGACCAACCTCACAGCATATGCGTACCCTCCTACGGCTCTCCTTCACAAGGTGATCCAAAAGATCAGGCAATGCCAGTGCCTGATCATCGTAATAGCCCCAGGCTGGCCAGGGATGCCCTGGTTTTGGGACCTAGTGCAGCTCTCAACAGAGATCCCACTGCAACTCCCAGTGTCAACAACCCTACTCAAACAGTCCCACAAGTTGGTGTTCCACAACAACCCCCAACACCTGAACCTCCACGCCTGGTGTCTAGGAGCGGACAACTCCAAGAACAAGGCTTCTCTGTGGAGGTGGCAGAGAGAATTGCTGCCCCTCAGCGGTCATCAACAAGGACCATCTACAAGTCAAAGTGGGCCCTATTTGAAAAATGGTGCAGAGAAAATTCGGTGGATTTCTCCACTCCATCTGTGAAACAAATCTCAGATTTCTTCATGTACCTGTACCAAGACCTAAACAGGCGCCCCTCGACCATTGATGGCTACAGGACTGCAATCGTTGACACTTTGGGCCCAACGGCCCAACATATTGCACACAATGCAGACCTTCATAGGTTACTCTCCAGTTTTCACAGGGATCGTCCTAAAAGTTCCAGAAACTTACCCAAGTGGAACCTTTCTGTTGTCCTTAACGAGCTCACCAAAGCACCTTTTGAGCCCATGAAAGACTCAGACCTCAAACATCTCACTTTAAAAACTGCTTTCTTGCTAGCCTTGGCCTCCGGCAAGCGCCGCAGCGAAATCCATGCCTGGGTCGCTAACAAAGTATCCAATTTAGGCCAATGGGAAAAGGTTGCCTTGTTCCCTTCTTCTGATTTCATAGCCAAAAACCAACTAGCAAGAGAAGGTTCTCAAAGTGTGTCTCCGGTGACTATCCCTGCTCTGACTACCATTGTGGATAGACAGTTTAAAGAAGACAGGACCCTGTGTCCCGTACGGGCCCTGAGGTTTTATTTGGACCGAACTAAAGACCTGAGAGGGTCTCGTTCTCTCCTTTTCATCTCCTTTAAGAAAGGACATACCTCAGACATCAGACCCGCTACACTCTCTTCATGGTTGAAACAAACCATTTTACTTTGTTACAAACAAGCAGATCAACAAACCTTGGACTTGGTCCAAGTCAAAGCGCATGACATCCGGGCCTTCGCGGCCTCTAAGGCCTTTTACGGTGGGGTATCGGTGGACCAAATCATGCAAGCCTGTCACTGGAAAGCTCACAACACATTTACAAATTTTTACCTAAAAGACCTTACTTGGTCGGACACCGACAACAATTTGTACCTGGGACCCGTAGTGGCTGCACAACAAGTCCTAGATCCTTCCCCTCAGACCAGTTGTCCTCGGAAAGAAAAAAGGGGGGGGGGCACATCCGCTACAACCAAGTCTTCAGGAGTCTTTCCCAGGATCTAGGTATTCCTTTACCTTCAAGATGTTACGGGTAAGGTCATTTTATTCTTTAATTATCAAGTAATTTCTATTAAGGACTTATTTAGTTGTCATTAATCTCATATTCAGCTTGTAAAAATTTTTATGAGACGCCCAACCACTGGGTTGGTCAGTCATACGTGAAGGGCCCTTTTGGACCCTCAGACCTCGGAGTGAGCATTGCTGCACTTCCGTCCTACAATAAAACATCTAGACAGTTTTTAGTACTGTCTCTCCTTTACTTAGGTTTTTGGCTCGTTACAGGCCCGGCCTTCGGGGTCGGGGCACTGTAAATGGGACTCAGACTGGTATTTCTGGCACTATTCTATAAATATTAATTCAAAATCTTAGAAAAAAATGACATACCTTCCAGTCTCAGCTGTAATCCCGCCACCGGGCGGTTGAATTCAGCATTAAGTCCCACATGGTAAGCTATTGTAGCGTAATAAAATTGAAAATTTTAATTACTTAAATGTAGCTTTTATAAGCTACAAGCTTACCATGTGGGACTTAGAAGAGTCCCACCCTGCCTCCCCGCTGTTTACAGCTGAGGGGTAGGTTTAAAAAATTTCAACGAGAAAGTAGGACGATTGGTCAGAAGGTATCACGTGACGACAACTACCAGTATATCCGGTGGCTAACAAGAACGGTCTTTTTTTCTAAGACGTTGGCCCCGGGTGTGGCAACCCGAGAACAGCATTAAGTCCCACATGGTAAGCTTGTAGCTTATAAAAGCTACATTTAAGTAATTAAAATTTTCAAATTTATCTCCACTTCAACATTTGAAATCACTGAAAATAAAGTATAAACTAGATTGGGCCAACTCGGCGCCAACATATCCCCAGACAGGTCATCACTCACGCCACAGGTTTTGATCGGGAATTTTTTAAAACATAATTACCCATTATTATATGAACTTCAGCACATCAATCTACTCTGTTTATATCTTCCCAAGGAAGATGGTGTATCCCCAGACGCCGAATACATAACTCAAATTATATTTTCAATCTTCCTGCAATGATAACTCTAAACCTATTTTCAAAGTATTTAAATGATTGATGATTGAATGTCCATTCTAAAATAATAATCCCAAAAGAGCATATCTGTTTCTATATTTGTTGACAAATAAAATATTATTTTTAACTCAACTCATCATACTTTTCAATCTTCCTTCAAAGTATTTAAATGATTGATGATTCAATGTCCATTCTAAAATTCATAATCCCAAAAGCGCATATCTGTTTCTATATTTGTTCACAAATAAAATATTATTTTAAAAAAAATTATTTATATTATTATTTTATTATATTATTTTTAGAATTTGCAAATTGTTTTCAGTTATTCATTTCCTCTATACCTATATATGTGGTCCATATATATGCAACCTAAATATGTGACACAATCTCAGTTCTGACTCCCCTTTGTGTTATATGTAATGAAGCCCACCACCTCCCACCCCCACCCCTCTCCCTTCTCCACACCTCTCTCACTATTACACAAGATCTGCAACCCCATTGAGTTCTTTGTTTCTCATCTGATATCATTAAATACCTTTGTTTATTTAGTGTCACTCAATATAGCTGGAGGTCCCAGAGGGACTGGGCTAGTTGAGGGTTAAAAATCCCCTAGTTTTACTACATAAGGATATAATTTCATTAATATTGGGACTTAAAGCTCACTTAATCTGTCCATTTTGTCTACTTGAATATGTTTAACCAGTTTCATTTTAAAAAGTTAAAAACTCAGCAAGCAGAGGTATAACACACAAAAATAAGTTCTTAAAAGACTAAGATAGCCATAACATTATTAATATTCAAAATTTAAATAGACAGGCATTTCCTTTTAAAAATTCAAAGATTTCAGCTCTATAACCCACATAGTTTGACAGTTACTGGGCTTTAAAGTGGCATAATGTCCATAAATTGGGTTTCTGTGGGCATTTTACAATTGTTAAAGAGACCTTAGCAATTAAACTACAGATCTGAAACTTTTTGGGGGACATACATAACAAAAAAAATTTTTTGTAATACAGTTTAAGACTTGTCCCACTAAGCATTTCCAAATAACAGGGCAAAATACGGAAAAAATGTCAAAAAAGGCACTTGGGCGAGTGTCTATGGCCCTCATACACAGGTTAAATGTCTACTAAAAACCTTGATTTTCGGCATATGTAAAAAGGACATAATAATGCATTCCCAGATGGGATTTCAGCTCCATCAATGACATAGTTTAACAGTCACAGGGCTTAAAGGTGGTAAAAAGTCCAAATATTGGGTCTCTGTGGGCCTTTTAGAGATCTCGATGTGCTTTTCAAATTAAAGCTTCAGACTTAAAATTTGTTACATACTAAGATTACACATAGAATATGTATCTAATAAAGTTTGAAACTTCTCAGACTTACCATTTCCAAGTTACAGAGCAAAATATGTGAAAAATGTCTTAAAAGGGTCACTCAGGTGGGTGTTTAAGGTCCTCATACACAGGTTAAATGTCTACTTGAAGCCTTGATTTTTGGCACATGTAAAAAGAACATAATAATGTATTCCCAGATGAGATTTCAGCTCCATCAGTCACATAGTTTAACAGTCACAGGCCTTAAAATTGGCAAAAAGTCCAAATGCTGGGTCTTTATGGGGCCTTCTAGAGACCTAAATGTGGCCTTCAAATTAAAGCTTCAGACTTAAAATTTGTCACATACTAAGATTACACATAGAATATGCATCTAATACAGTTTGAAACTTCTTAAACTTACCATTTCCAAGTTACAGGGAAAAATATGTGAAAAATGTCTAAAAATGGTCACTCGGGTGGAGATTTATGGTCCTCATACACAGGTTAAATGTCTTCTTAAAGCCTTAATTTTTGGCACATATAAAAATAACATACTAATATCTTCCCAGATAGGATTTGAGCTCTATCAGTCACATAGTTTGACAGTCACAGGGCTTAAAAGTAGCAAAAAGTCCAAATATTGGGTCTTTGGGAGCCTTTTAGAGACCTCAATTTGACCTTCAAAATTAAAGCTTCAGACTTAAAATCTGTTACATACTAAGATTACACACAGAATATATATCTAATACAGTTTGAAACTTCTCAGACTTACCATTTCCAAGTTACAGGGAAACAGACGTGAAAAATGTCTTATAAGGGTCACTCGGGTGGGTGTTTATGGTCCTGATACACAGGTTAACTGTCTATTAAAGGCCTAAATGTTGGGGCACATATAAGAAAACACATAGATATATTCCCAGATGATATTTAACTTAGATGAGAGACATAGTTTGAAAGCTACAGTGCTTGAAAGTGGCAAAAAGTGCATAAATTGGGTCTCTGTGGGCACTTTTGAGACCTTAAGTCGACCCCTTTGGGTAAACCTACAGCCCTAAAATTTTCTACAGACAAGGATTACATATCAAAGTTATACCTAGCGCAGTTTGAGACTCATCAGAATTACCACTTCCAAATTATAGGGCAAAATATGTGAAAAGTATAGCAAAAAATCCCTAAGTGGGGGTATTTATGGGCCTCAAACACAATTTTCTCCTCAACTTAAAGTCGTGATTTTCGGCACATGTACTAAGAACATATTAATGTGTTGTCAGGTAAAATTTCAGCCAGCTGAGCATCATAGTTTGTGACCTACAGGGCTCTAAGTGGCCAAAAGTCCAATTTCTGACCTTAAGGTGGCCATAAGTTCTTTTTTACTGGGAGTTTAAGGTCACCTTAAAATAGGGATCTTCCTTTGGGCACCCTTAACATGTGTACCAAGTTTGAAAAAAAAAAATTAATTTGTTTTTGAGTTATCGCGTCCACAAGGAAATTTCTACGGCGGCGGCGGCGGCTCGACGGACCTGAATCCAATATATCCCCGACTTTCGTCTGGGGATATAATAATATAAAACACCTTCCAAAAATAGTCTGGTAGTTTTTATGTGGTTACAAGGTTTTCCACTGAAAAGTCAGCATTTTTTCTAAGGATAAAGAAGCCGCAAACAAAGGATATATGTCACACCAGGTGTATATTTTGAGTAGAAATAAAGGGTCACATGACACAGAAAATCGCTGTGGACCCTTTGTCAGACTGGCCCCAGGAGTAAACCCTACCGCTCATAAAACTTAGCTTTTAAGTTATATAGGTTTTGAGAATACCTATGGCGATTCAAGGTCCTTTAAACGTGTTTTAAAAACCTTTGTGAGCAATCGTTGCTTTCCCGATTGCTCACAACTGGTCTTTGTCGGCAGTAAGTCACCTATGACTTATATTTATAGTGTTACGACAAATCTGTACCCTGTAAAAAATGGAGCTGTATACTCTGCGTGGTCCCAAAAAATATTGATCTTACACTTCCACACGAAACATATCTGGTTTGTCGTTGTGACTAATATTCATAAATATTAGGCAGTCAGTATTAGGTTGAAAAGGCAGCCTTTTTTTAGTCGTACGATTTGTCTATTTCACTCCGGGGGGGGGAAAAAGGCAGGTGTTTTGTCAGTTTCCTAACCACTTTCTCAACAGGATTCGCCACAGCAGCCTTCCAGGTTTATAAATCGGTGAGCTCTCATGAGAAGTCACACGAGTGCAACTCGGGTAAAAAGTGGAATATTTACAGTTATGAGTTCTTTAATGTTTCCCATTTAATCTATGATATGCAGCTATATCGTAGCCTTGCACATTCTTTGTACCTCCAGCAAGGAGGTATTATTTTCTTGACCGTTTGTTTATTTGTCCGTTCTCTCAACAGTAACTACTCCTGGTTGGATCTTCATAAAAATAAAATGGTGGGTCTCGATCCAATTTAGATCCCATAAAAATTTTAGAGTGATCTGGATCACTGTCTGGATACGAAAAGTATCAAAGATCCATACCTTCCCATTGAGTAATTATTACCTACCTTGGTGGAGGTCTGCGCTCTTTGAGTGCTGTTTACATTAAAATTCTTTCTGGTGACTTTTGTCCGTTAATAAATTGTCCAGAAAAAAATTTACTTATTGATTCCCATACCAACCCTTAAATTTAGACTAAAGAAGACTAGATAATTTTTTTTTTTTTTTTAAATAATAATAAAATTTAAAATAAAAAAAAATAATAATAAAAAAAAAATTTAAAAACAACTAAATCAGATAAATATCTACAATAATGTAACAGCTGTGTGCAATTATCATTTCCAACAATCAGATAACTCTATTGTTGCTCTGGGAGTGATGACCCATTACATCTGTATATACCCACGATTCCTGCCTATTTGTAGTAATTTTATACCTTTAAATGCTTTCCGTTATTATATTATTCCGCCAAAGAGGTATTTTTCTCATTTCCATTTGTCTGTTAATAGTACTATATGCAAATAACTGGTTGGAACTTCGTGAAAAAAAAATTCAGAAGATGGGTCGTGGTCCAACTTAGATCCCATTAAATTTTGTGATTGATCCGGATAACTGGATACAAAAAAAATAAATCCGGGTTTTCCCAAAATTCGTATAAATAAACGCCTTGGCAGAGAGCTGCACTCTCTGAGCGCTCTTGTTATACTTATTCTTGAGATTAACAAGCACTTCACTTAATACCACAGCTCCGCCTCCAGGCTGACTTATAAAACCGCACAGATTTCTAACTGGAGAGGTTGCTACGACAAATCCTGTTGACTAATGGCGGCGGTTGACATTTCTTGAAAATTTCATCAGAATTCAACCATAACTTTTCGAGAGTTACTTATCAGACAAACCAGCAAAAAGACAAACATACGCTGCTGTAAACATAACTTTGGCTTAGGTAGTAATGCAAGTTTTACTGCATACCTGTTTGTTTTCAGAATCCTTGAACAAGAATGCTTTCCCGTGTAAGGATAGAAATCACAATTACCAAAATCCTTCCATGTTTTAAATTATCCGATTTTTCTTTTTTATTTCTGTTTCTCTTGAAAATCAATAGCAGTCTCCCAGTGTAATTATTGATAACCTTTTCAAAACTAACGTGTCCCCAAGTTTCATTTTATTCCATTTATACGTTTACATTTGTCAAAAACTCTGAGGTTTTCAGTTAGTCTTTATTCACCAAGCAACATCATCCATTTAAAGCAATATCATTCTGTTGATCTGAGTAAATACCCCATCTCTTATCTCAAATTCTTTTCACTGCAGCTCCCCCCAACAACTCCTTCAGCCCCCCCCCCCATTTACCCCGTGACGTTTTTTACAAACCCCCAGGCAAGTTTCCGGGGAGTGAAATTGTCTGCTCAACGACTGCCCATCATTTCCGGTCCACAGCTCTGACAGAGTGCTGGAGATGTCTAATTGCTACTCGATCATCTGAAGAACTTTGTGAAAGATTTTTGTGGCTGGGCAGTTGTGGAAATACAAAGAGATTTATAGGTAGAAAAATGGGTGAACTTCCAGTCTAAAGGTTTGCTTAAGGTTATGGGTTGGGGGGAGGATTTGCTATCAAGGAATCTTTTGAGACTTAATGGGTGGCTCAAAGAGAAGTAGAATTTGAAGGGTGCCTTCTTTGTATTTTAAGAAATTGCCTTGTGGGGTATATTTGAATCTGTAAACTTTATTCCAAATATGGTCACATAGGTTTTAACTTTATACCTTTATATATTTTGAGACTTGGGTTTAAATCTGGCCTAATATGACCATTCGCATTTAGATTGCTCCTCTGGGGTTGCAAGGGAGTTTATAAACTAGTAAATTTGGCCACTTTATAAGTGGGAGATTATATTTGCTATTCGCTATTTGCTAGATATTGCTCTGAGTTTAAATACATAATAATAATAATTCTTTGCCTGACTTGAAATGTATGAAATGTCAGTTGGCTGCTTTTGAAGGTTAATGTTTGTCAACCCTTGTGGTTGGGATTCTAATATTATTTGCCTGACATTGCACATAGATAAATGTACAGTTGGGAGGGGGCCATGGTTGCAGAGTGGTAACACTCTCGCCTCCCACCTCTGAGGCCGGGGTTCGATTCCCAGCGCGGCCTCAAGTGGGAAAGCTGGTAGTTGCTTACCGTTGGTCGGCAGTTTACAGTACAGAACCTTGACCAACTGTATGTACTGGTTTCCTCTGCCCTTCCAACTAACTGTCATGATATTGCCTGTACAGTGTTGAAAGCGACGTAAAACCCCAAATAAATAAATGTACAGTTGGGCAGTTTCGTGCATTCACATATATGGATAGTGGGCTTGACCTCTGACCCTTAAGGAGCTTTATCAGTGGAGGTAGACTGATTTGCTTTGTGAAGGTTAAACTAGAGCCAATTGAATAAAAACTAAACCTGTCTTTATGGACAGTTAGAAATTAACAGGAATCTGTTGTATGGTTAACAATTTGATATTCAATCAGTTGGCTTTCTCTTTTGTGGTCTTGGGTTCGAACCGATCTCATGACACCTTGTGGAATTCATAGGATCGTAGCTCTTGAGACGGACTTACATAAAATCCAAACTTTTGACCTTTGACCCAGACTGTTATTTACGGTATATATTATTTTGTTTACTGTGTTTATGTCACGCCTAGTACCTTTGTATTGGTTATATTGGGTAATTATAATATTTATTATATTAAAAATAATTTATTATATAAGGTTAATTAGAAGGGCGGAAGAAACCAGTACATACAGTTGGTCAGGGTTCTGTACTGTAAATCGCCAACCAACAAGCAACTACCATTTTTCCCACTTGAGGTCGGGCCGGGATTCGAACTCTGATTCCGGAGATTGGAGGCCAGCCTACTTTGCCACCGTGGCCCCATGTTTCTCTATGGACGCAATCCCAGTACTAGTTACAAGATATTAGTTTTTAAATGCACAAACCTCGACAATTTTCATTCGGCTTGTCTTTTATGTTCCCACAATGCTTTGCAAGGGCGCCACAGCAATTTCCAGCACTCCATTAATCTCCCAGGGGGCCACGGTGGCAGAGTGGTAACACACTCGCCTCCCACCTCTGAGATCGTAGTTTGAATCGTGGCCTGACCTCAAGTGGGAAAGCTGGTAGTTGCTTACCGTTGGTCAGCAGTTTACAGTACAAAACCTTGACCAACTGTATGTACTGGTTTCCTCTGCCCACAAAACTACCCGTCGTGATATGACCTATGGAGTGTGTTGAAAGCGACGTTAAAACCCAAAGAAAAAATCCATTCGTCTCCCAACAGAAAAGCATGCACCATTTTGCGCCTGATTAGACTGGTCAGACACTGGGTGTGGGTCTTGGCGTGCCATTGTGAAGCATTTCGAGGGTAACAAGATTTCATCTGATTGTCCTCTTCAAAATGTTCCCAATCAATTTACCAGGAAAAAGAAAAAAGTAACTCTGCTTGTTAGTTCAAAGGAAATCCAATTTGTCAGCCACAAATTGACTGGGGGGAGGTGGGGGGGAAGTAGCTGTATATAGAAATTTCTGAATACTAATTGAATAGGTCACACCCTGAGGAGAGAGGGGGGGGGGGTAGGGGGAGGGGGTGCAGAGATTGAATAGAGCCAAACTTCATTTGGGGAAGAATACTGTTTAAATAAACCTTTCTAATGATTTGGTTACTCACACAAAAAGGAGAGAGAATAATACTATTGAATGTAGGAAGATCAATTTAAAAGACAAGGTTTGTTGGTTTGGGGAGATATATTTACAACATCTATTTGTGGTAAGGTACACCGATAATTAAAACATTGATACTTGTTTATGTGTTAATTGTGTAGTTCATTAGATTAATGCTGTGTTTACATTTTTATAAAACCCCAAAGATTTCATTGTTTTTCAGTCCACATATTTAATGCCATGCATGCAAATTTCTCGCTTGCATTCTTTAACAATTGTAAAACCTTTTCACAATTAAATCTCTTTATGCATTAATGTTATAAGTATACTTGTTCAATATATCTATATTGCTTAGTTTTGACAGAAATATTGATTAGTTTCATTATCAATATTGATAATTCTCAATGTCAATATTGATTAGTTTCAATGTCAATATTGCTTGCCCTTGTTAGTTTTTGAGGCAAGTGACAAGTCCTCACTGGCCTAGTGGGTTTGCTAAGTTTGGCATCTAATCAGAGGCTGTCACTTCTGCGTGTGGGTTCGACTCCCACAAGTGACAAATACTGAGGACCTGTCCCAATATATGACCTTGGCTGTTGAACAGGGAGGTAAAAAAAAAACCCCAAACTTTGAACTTTGGTCCACTAGTTTATTATCTATAAGAGATATATAAAGATGGAAAAAGTGCAAGAATCATTGTAAGTAATTTGGTCACCCTCAATTTTAACCATTTTCTAACGAGAGATGTCGTTAGCAAAGGAAACTGTCTCTCTCAGTAACTGCAGTAACTGAGCCCAGTTGTACACCAACATACGGGATGTAGTGGTTACAGTGCTTTCCTTCCACCTCTGAGGTCGTCAGTTCGATTCTCGGCCCGGGCACTTCATGTTGGAAAGTTGGTAGTTACTTGCCAATGCCCGGTGGTTTACAGTGCAGAATCTTGACCAACTAGTATACACTGGTTTCCTCCACCCGTAAACTACCCATTACAATATGACCCTGTCTGTTGAAATGCGACGTAAAACAACAAAATAAATCTACATCTACACCACCACACAACTTAATACTTTAAGTGTACGTACACATGTATGCGGCTTATGACATCCGGCGGCGGATTTGCGACAGCGATTTTTTTCCCTTCTTCTCATTTATGTTTGGTTGTTTACATGTATCCGACTCTGATTTGTGACATCTGACGTCCGATTTGTGACAGCAGAACGAAAAAATCGGATGACAAGTGAGTATAGATGTACGTTTACAAAATATTGAGAAGGTTGGGAAAAAATTTGCAGTCGCAAATTGGCCGTCGGATGTTGTAAGCCGCATACATGTGTACGTACATTAACTTGCATGTACATTACAGCAAATATACTTGGACATGTATAAGCAATTGATATACATGTTGATATATTCACTTAGTAATTGTACAGTGACTCAAGAATTGGTTTGTTTTAACTTACTACAGGGTTTCGACTCCCACAAGTGGTAAATGCTGACGACTTGTCCCAATATGACCCTGGCTGTTGAACGGGATGTGAAACCCCAACCCCACTACAGGTACAAATTGAAACCTTCCATATTCCCTTTCAGCAAAAGAAAAAAAATTGTAAAAGATATGAATTAAAATAGTGAATACTTTTGTAGATATACTACAGAAGCGGGGGGGTGGGGGGGGTGGGGGTGGGGGCATGGTGGGACAGTGGTAACACTTTCCTCCCACCTCTGAGGTCAGTGGTTCAAACCCCGGACCTTATGTGGGAAGACTGGTAGTTGCTCACCGATGGTCGGCAGATTACAGTACAGAACCTTGACCAACTGTATGTACTGGTTTCCTCTGCCCACAAAACTACCCATCGTGATATGACCTGTACAGTGTTGAAAGTGACGTAAAACCCCAAATAAATAAATAAATAAATAAAGAATCTGAGAAAATATAGAAAAAAAATGCTTTGAAAGAAATGTAATCGTAATATTTTGGATCAATGTTATATATTACCGTTTGTAGTATAACATCACATATTATCACCCGTACCTAGGAGGGTTATGCAATTGGTGAGATGTGTTTGTTTGCAGAATAAATGGCAAATGCCGAGGACCTGTCCCAATATGACCCTGGCTGTTGAACTGGGTGGTAAAAACCCAGACTTTGAACTTTGCTATAAATTGATATAACACTTGTGAAACGACGGAGATCTTGAAGGTCACTTTAAAGTTTAAGTATTAATAACGACAGCCCTCGTAGAGCATCTGCCACTGTGGCCTAGTGGGTAACACACTCGCAGAGGAACACAGAGGTCAAGGGTGCATTTCCGGGTACAGGCAGATACATAGTGGCTCGGATGATACCACTTAAAATGGCGGTCCTCTGTCATTGGGTCCTGTCCCCAGTGGCAGGCTAAAGAAC
This sequence comes from Sabellastarte sp. h YS-2021, assembly GCA_964017235.1. NCBI lineage: Eukaryota > Metazoa > Annelida > Polychaeta > Sabellida > Sabellidae > Sabellastarte > Sabellastarte sp. h YS-2021. The sequence continues at coordinate 29,781,677 of OZ024940.1, forward strand.
CTCAGGGACGTTGATAAATGGTCATCCTTGAGCCTCTGTCTTTCAGTTAGGGGAATGTCAGTAATTTGAGAGTTGCGATGTACTTTTACAGTCGGATGGGTGGTATAGCGCTTTGAGTCCTGTTGTACATGGAGATATTGTGCCGAGTATAAATACAAATACAAAAAAAAAAACAACAAATAAATAAAACCGTAGGTCTCGGTGAATTCCCAGAATTCCTAGCGGTTTCGGTGTGGGTATGTTTTCAGTGAAAAATCATATCCCAGTAAGGATGGTTCTGAGCAGTACAGCTAGTTCAGTAGCCCGGCTGCTGTTCTCTAACCTCTCACAATATTTCAGTGAAATCTTGAAAGAATCTCGGCCGCAAATGTGTGTGTGTCTTTTAAACACCATAAGAAACCAAATGGTTTTGAAAGTTTCAAACCGGTTGCTGTTTTTATTATGACAAAGCCAACCGGCAACCAGATCACCAGGTTTTGTATTGACAACCTGATTTCTTTTTATGTATTCTGTAAAAACTAGGCCCATTTTTACACTAATGCGTGGTTTACACAGTTCTGGTATGTCCTCAATAGTGGAAGGGGGGAAGGGGGGGTTATGGGATCAAGAAAATTTATTTAATATTGTGTCCACATTTTACTGTATTTTTCTCACAATGAAAATAAAGATGATCATAGTTTTAAACAATTGTTAGAATATATCACTAAATATAGGCTAGACTTGCATACAAAAGTGATCGACGTATTTTTGTAAGTACCCTAAAATTTTTTTTTTTTTTTTTTAAAGAAAAATAGTGTGACCTCCACTGGACCCAAAATGGCGGAGAAAAAGTGCCACATTTTAAATTTGCGCCATCCTAGTTTCTCATCTTAGCTTGTCTGGTAGTCTGTGTACATGATTACTCCAAAACTTGTTTGTTTATTTACAGCATAACTCCAAACATCAGCCCTAGATAATATTTTGCATACTTGTTACCTTGGTGGAGGTTTGCACTCTTAAGAGTACTTCCTAGTTGTCCTTATTTGAAAACTACAGGTGTCTTTATTTGGCAAAGTGTGAACTATGCATAAGTAGCATGGCTTGATTTATGACACTGCCCAACATCACGTGGAGCAACACTCTGAACCCAATGCACTGTTTATGTAGGGTCACGCCTTATGCTCTGTTTATGTAGGGTCATGCCTACTGCGTTGTCAGAACACAGCCTCTCATTGCATATGGATGTAGACTGGCCAGGGACTTGGACCTTGGATTGTCTTCCCACCAATTTACATCATGATCATCTGCCTGGCCTGAAATCTGACCCTCGAGCAGATATAGCTGTGTCATTCCCCACAGGTAAGAAATATATGTGCAAAGAATTAATTATAGCTCTCGTTAGCATTGTTTAAGGCCCTGACATTCCATCTCAGTGGTGTTATATTGAAACATCTTGTGTAAGATTTTTGAATGTTTCATCTTGTGATCAAGGGAGGGTTTAAATGAGACCCCTCGTACCCCTTTTCTTATCCGCCGTGCACCATATATGATCCGCCGTCTCTGTGGTATTGGACTTGGCAATGGCTATGGATAGATTACTTTTTTAATTAGATTTTGATGTTGCGCCTTGAGAGTCTGCCTGGCAGAGATTAAGTGCCATAAAAGTGCAGAATAGAATAGAACTGGGGGAATGTACAGAGTGGGATATATTGTTTTTTTTTTTGTATACAACGTTGCCTTCGTACTATGGATAATTAACATCAACAATTGCCGCTTCTTCATTAATATCTCAAAAAACGTACAAATATGTATTGTATATCATTAGAAAGGTCTTCTTATAGCGCTTGTGCTCATGATTATTTTTTTTTGGCGTAGAAATCCATGCAGAAATGACTGAGAAATCGAAAGTTAATTATTGAGGTTTTTATAGTCACTGGTGCCCTTGTATATATATATATGGAAGCCTTTTTCACATTCTCTCTTAAAATATGGCTTTATTTAGGTCATAAATCATACAAAATGGTGGATAATAGAAGTAAACCATCACTCATTAGACATATACAGAAAAAATATATCACTCATGAAGATTTACAATATAATACTCGTGCTACACACTCGTACAATATTGTTATCTTCATTCGTGATATATATTTTTTCTGTATATGTCATTCGGGAAGTTTTCCTGTTGTATCTTGGTACCTTGGTAGTACCCATTACATAATCTATCCTGTATAGCCGTCCTGTAGCTCATAACCCCAGAATGGAAAGGTCTGACCTAGGTTATAAGGTATTATGTATATATAATGCACTTGCCTATGAACACAGAGGATGTGGGTTCAACCCCAGGTATAGGCAGATACATAGTGGCTCAGATGACCACTTAAAATCTTGTCATTGGGTCCTATCCCCAGTGGCAGGCTAAAGAACCTCAGGGATGTTGATGAATGGTCATCCTTGAGACTCTGTCTTTCAGTTAGGGGGGGAATGTCAGTCACTAGAGAACTTGAGCTATACTTTGTGTAGCCAGGAAGGGTCATATAGTGTGCTTTGAGTCCTGTAGTACATGGAGATATTGTGTGGAGTATAAATCCAACAGTAATCCTATCGTAACTCAATCCTTGAGCTTCACAAACCAATCGGATGGATCGAAAAACTATCGCAAACCTTTGGGAGCCTATCCGGAAGTCTTTCTGAACCAATGGGAACATCTCTCAGAAAGCTATTGGGATAATATCGGAAACCTATCCTAGAGTACACTAATGGATTTTGAATGGACTTTTCATGTGTGTATTCAATCACTTTCAGAATATGAACGGTTTTTTTCTGTGTCTTAAAGCCTGAGCGTGAGCTCTAGGTAAGTTTGCACTTCTAGAGATCACTTTTTTTTGTCTCCAGACTTTTATGAATTGTGGTGTAGCGTATTGAGTATCTGTCTCCTCACTGAAGTTAAGCAGCAATGGGCTACGTTAGTACTGGGATGGGTGACCACTTCAGTGCACTACTCGTGTCTCTGATGGCTTTGCGGCTCGCGCTAGTAGACCCAAACCCCTTTCGGCCTTGTTTTTGTGTGTGTCTTAAAGCCTTGTGAATTATTATATTTTAAATAACCTCGAGCATTTATTAATTTACAGTTGATTAAATTGAGATTGCAAAACCAGTTTAGATGTATAGAAAAAACCCCCCAGTAATTTTCATGCAAAATTGAGGAGCCTTTTACTAGGCTAGCAGATTTAAATCTCATGAATATTCTGTGGTTGTTACAGCTGATTTCAGTGACTTGAGATGTATCGCTCCTATGCAGATAAATGACAAAATAACCAACCAACAATAAATGTATTATAAATCTTACAACATAAACATTATGCATTTTACAATATATTTGGTTACGCTGAAACAATATGAAAAGCCTAAAAAAAAAAGTTTTTGACGTTAATAAACACACACTTGAATATATGACTGAACAAACAGGACAAAAATCACAGTTTATGGCATTTGTCACTGCATGGTTTTACAGTAAACACGGGAGAATTTGCTACAGTATACAAAATTCGCCACTGTGAGGACCCTTTTTTGAAAGGAAATCATAATAGTCCAGATTTGTGACAAATTTAAGAATGCGGAACTCTGAGGCCTTATAAATTGTCAGAAAATGTTATAAATATCCAAATAATTTGCCAAAAGACAAGGAAACGATGGAGAGATGGGGGGGGGGGGGGGGGGGAGGGGGGGCTTTGTACTGGCAAATTTGATATACTGGGCCGGTTTCAAGAAAACCTCCTTAGGATAAAGGTCACCTTAAAGCCCAAAGTCGAGGGGTCAAAGAGTATTTAAGAACCTTCATTCCACTGTCAATTGTGATGCTACAATAAACAAACTCATGTTGCATGGCAAGTGCATTGTAATGTACACTTATCTCAGATAATTAACAACTGCTGTGTACAGAAGGACTTATGTGGGAATCTGCTGTTGAAAATTTAAATAAAGTTTGTGCACTTTAAAACGGTAAAAAAAATGCATCAAGTAACAAAATCCCTTGAGAACTAAGTATGCCCTTTTAGTCTGGAAGGAAGAGTTTATCAGTGCTGTCAAATGTGAGGTGTTATGTCCCAGTAAGCTGTGGTGTTTGTTGATATTTGTATATAAAGACTTCAAATATATGATCTTTGTAATTTGAGGAGATTTTCGTCCCGGGTCGAAAACTTTCCCCTTAAATGTAAGGATTTCCTTTAATTTCTCCCTCCTTTAAAAAAAATTTCAGTTTCACAAAGCCTCCTTCCTTAAAGTAGACCTTAAAAACTCCTTTAAATTTCAAGGAAGCTAAGGGCCTACCTTAAATTTAAGGAAGTGTCCTTCAAAGAATGTTTAATTATTTTAAAGAGCACTTGTTTCCGCCTTAAAGTTTCAAGGAAGACCTTTGGTAAGGAGAGTTAAAGGAGGCTCTGTAAAACTGCATTTTAAGTTGGCCTTCCCAAAGGAAACATGACCTTCACTGAAGGAGGTCCTTTCCAAAGGAGTCTTCGTGAAACTGGCCCATTGTGGCAAATTTTCATATTTGGTAGCTCTTTGTGTAGAATACGACATTACGACAGGGACTTAAAAAATCAGACGGATTCTGAAAACATCAGACATAGAATGTTGTTTGTTTTTGAGTACAATGGACGTTAAAATGTGTTTAGTCACTTGTAAACATGATAATCTTATTGTTTTCCCACTTAAGCAGTTTAACACAAGAAGAAGGATCTAAAACAATAGTGCTGTTTGTGGCTGTAATTTGGCAAATGCCATAAATTGGTACAAATATGAATTGGACAATAAATGCAAATATAAACCTGTAGGTACAACTAAAATGAAAAAAAAAAACAAAAAAAAAACAAACAAAATTTTTGTAGGCTGATTGCTTAGGGTCACAGATTTTCAGTACAAATTGTATCATATCCCTTCAAAGTCACGTTGGCGCAGTGGTAACACACTGACCTCCCACCTCTGAGGTCAGTGGTTCAAACCCCGGACCTTATGTGGGGAAGCTGGTAGTTGCTTACCGATGGTCGGCAGTTTACAGTACAGAAGCTTCGACACCAACTGTATGTACTGGTTTCCTCTACCCACAAAACTACCCGTCGTGATATGACCTGTACAGTGTTGAAAGAGACGTTACATCGGAATAAATAAATATATCCCTTCAAAAATTGCTCCCTTAAAAGTCCATCTGTGTGCTGTGTTTAGTCAGCAAGTTAGACATCTAATCACTGGCTGTAATGACAGATTTCTGTGCAGGGGGCACTTATATCGACAAATACGGTACCTCAACAGTCAGCCGGGTTCCTTTATTCTCAACATCTTTTAAATATTACAGAAGTGAAATTTGATGGGATTTTTAGCCAAGAATGAGATAGAAACCTCTCCCCTTTATAAACTGGCATAATACAAATCACCAAATCTGCGTAATTATGAGAGGGGGGGATATATTTACACAGTAAGATTTCCGTGAAGAGAAAAATCTTTGAAAATTAAGTGTCTTATTGTAGTCAACAGTATTTAGGAGTGCCAACCCCGCGTTGCCGTGACAACCTCATGGGGAACCACTTTACACATGCACAACCATGCTGCCTCTCACCAAGGCGAGGCCAGGCCATTAATAGCCTTGCTAAAGGCTCGACATTTCTTAAGAATTGGGGAACACTTTCAGTTCATTTATTTGGGGTTTTACATTGCCTTCAACACTGTACAGGTCATATCACGACGGGTAGTTGGAAGGGCAGGGGAAACCAGTACATAGAGTTCGTCAGGGTTCTGTACTGTAAACTGCCGACCAACAGCAAGCAACTACCAGCTTTCCCACTTGAGGCCGTGCCGGGAACCGAACCCCGGCCTCAGAGGTGGGAGGTGAGAGTGTTACCACTCTGCCACCGTGGCCCCGCACTTTCAGTTCAGATAATGAAGTTTCAGTTTATACAATGCACTCATAAATATACTGGCTTGTAAACTAGCTAAGACAGAGACTCTCTGATAAGCTTATAACTCCTTATATGTAAGGGTGTTTTATGAATTCTAAAGATCGGCGTACGTATTTGAACAAAGGTATGGTAGAAATTTATATTGTTGAAGACGGTAAACCAGAAACCTGTTTGCTGACCACAAGACACTTATGCTTTGTTTTCTTTTGACCAAAACCGGTTTTGTCATATATTCATTATTTTAGCTTGAGTTTACCAAAATAATCCACTACAACAAATAGTTCACAGTATTTTATGATATTCTTTCAATATATCAGACATTTTGTCCTCGAAAATCTTGTCTTCAAAAAGCCTATCGTGCTTCATATTTATATGCGAGCTATAGCTCATGTACACATTTGAAAACTTAATTCTTCACGGTAAATAAATTGAATGCACCCGGTTTTTCGCCGAATTTCCGCTTTCGGAAACCGGTTCTAAAATTCGCATTCAACCATAACACTATAAGTTTGAGCCTTACGCAAGGCTAGGTTGCTAAATGTTGTAGACTCTACAAATTATTGGATATTTTGTGTTTACATGTGTACAATAGGCCTTATTTTACTGTGGTGGAAAAAAATTGTAATCTGCAATTGGAAGAAACTGCTCTTTCTTCCTGTTTGACCGTTGGGGGTGGGTGATTTCTTCTAATTACTTCTATATCAAGGAAGTTTAAGTGTTGGGCGTGTTGATTTGTCCACGATTTCTCCCAAAACTAATAAATGCCAAAAAGATTTTTTTTTAAGTATTTTTTTTTTGACGTGGCTAGAGGAAGAAGTGATTAAATTTTGGGAAAGATCCGGATCTTAGAATGTGGATATGCAACCAAAAAAATCCCGAATTTTCAACATTCCCAACTTCAATGGTCTTGTGGTATGAGGATGGGATTGTCATTGCTCTGCTATCTGATTGTGAGCATTAAAATAATTATAATATAATAAAATCAATAATAATCATAACAATACTAATATTAATAATAAAAATAATAAAACACCAGTATTTGGGTGAAATCGCAATATGGGGGGATCAGCTGTCGCCGTGGCGGAGTTGTGTGTTTCAAGAGTGCTTCCTAGTTGCATCTTGAACGCAATTTTTTAAAATTCTTTTTTTCTTTTGACGCTATCAGCATTTTGTTCAACAAATCATTTCCAAAACAAATATCTTATCAGCTAGCATTGGAAAAAATGAAGTGGTTTGCCTGTACTGTCAATGTCAGGCCACGGTGGTGCAGTGGTAACACTCTTGTCTCCCACCTCTGAGGTCTGTGGTTCAAACCCCTGAACCCCATGTGGGAAAGTTGGTAGTTGATTGCCGTAGGTCGGCAGTTTACAGTACAGAACCTTGACGCCAACTGTATGTACTGGTTTCCTCTGCCCATAAAACTACCCGTCATGATATGACCTGTACAGTGTCGAAAGCAACGTTAAAACCCAAATAAATAAATTATAAATTTACTGACTTCAGGTTTTCCAAGCAGTGAACTAATTTGGCATTCAATCATTTGAATTTGACCCCTGTGGTTTTGGGTACAAGTTGAATTTCATGACAACATGTTGAATTTATTGAGGAGACATCCTGATTTGACCGTAGCCATTTGAAAAGGACCTTAATACCCCCCCCCCCCCCATTTTTTCATGACAATCAAATTTTACATAGACTTCCCTGAAACCTTTGTTGTTAAAGCAATATTTTAACTTGACAGGAGCACTTCAGGGAGTGCACACCTACGCCAAGGTGTAACAGGTCCAATAATGCTTATGATTATAATGATAAAAGAAATCCTTTAAAAATAAATAATTCCTAGATCCAGACAGGGATCCAGGTCACAGGCAAAATTTAATTGTCTGTTCCTTGTGTAGAGTAAGAAATCTAAAATTCGCCACATATCTGAAATTCGCCACGTGAAAATACTAATAAAATAAATGAAATGTGGTGAGATTTGTTGACTGTATAGTAAATTAAGACTTTTTGAACTGAAAAATACCAATTTTTGGACAAAAACATCATTTTCTTCATAAAATTAACTAAGGTTTTAGAGGTGGCGAATTTTAGATTCGTGGCGAATTTTAGATTTCTTACTCTACCATAGCCCACTTTTCCTGAAAGTTTCATCAGAAATCCGTCCGTATAACTTTTCCAGTTATTTTTGGCAAACAGACAAACGAACAAAGGTATATCAAACATTAACCTCAATGTTTCAGGTAAATTTAATTTACTTGAGTTTATATGCCACTTCCCACACACTGTGTGGGGTCAGATCTCGACAGATAGTGGCGGTGGTGGAGGAAATCCGTGCGTACGTGTTGCTGTCCAGTAATGCTTGGAATCGCCAGCCAATTTCCATCGTCGATAAATCTCCCATTTTGTTCTACCGATAATCGACCAGAAACGACTTTTGACTCCATCGTTGGTCATCATATCATAAAACATTTTCTGGGATGAAGTATAAGTCAATCTGATAAGAATAACAGTGTTCCGACATTTAGATTCTACTGAAAATACCCACTTCCTGTAAATATTGTGGCAGACATATATTAGACAAACTCGAAATTCAACACAAGACTGTCAGTTTATTGAGTAAAAATACCTAAAATATTTTAAACATACTCCGATAATGAGACGAATTAGGAAAGCTAAGATTTAAGCTGAATAATCGAACATTAGAAAAACGTCAGCGACCGACCGTGATTGTACACTATCGCTGACGATTAATCAAAGCACACGTCTTATCGTCAGTCCACTACTGTCCAGATTCTAAGGATCACTTATATTTTACTTATTTAGCTCCATCAAGGAGGTATTAAATTCATCGCTGTCTGTCTGTTTGTTAGCCGGATTGCACAAATATTACTGGTTGGGTGTTCATGCCAAAAAAAAAAAAAAAAATTATACATGCCTTGGTGGAAGTATGCACTCTTTGAGTGCTGTTGTTTTAAAAGAAATAAGTGATCTTCGATAATTTTCCTTATAGTTCAAGAATAAGCTATTTTTTAAATAGCGTAATTTCCTGTGTTGGGTAATAGTTAAAGGTTTTATTATATATATATTTTGTAGTTGTAATATATAACAATAGGATATTACTGGTTTTCATAACTATTTTTTGCCCAAAAACAATATTAACAAGTATAGATTATTTTGTAAATAATTAACACCAGTCATGTCATTACACTGGGACCCATATATAAAATACAATTATTTTCACCTTTCTACAGTACTTCAGGTTTGAAATGCATAGGCAATATACATCAAACAACTTTGTAATTACACATACATAAACACTTTGGGTGTACAGTTTCAACCCCAGTAGAATTTCACAAAAACTGGACGTGATGAAATCCGACCCCCCCCCCCCACCACACACACACACACACACCCACACACACCCAGTATAATGTGTTAAAATCCACCAGTAATCTCTTCAAACAATGTGTTGGGCATCAGTCTGAATTTAATGTAATACTAATTGATACATGTGGCAGTCTCATTAAGAAGTGCCCAACATCACCCAGCTTTAAGGTGACCTTAAATCTTATTTTTTGTTTCTCAATAAATATATTTTAATCCCCCGAATTCGTCCGTTTAACAGACTTTTTTGGCAATTCACTTGCACACAAATTTTTTCAAGGAATAGAATCTACTGTTTCATCATTTTCTGGGAATTCCCCTTAGAAGATCTTGTAGCAACCCAGCCAATTTAAAACAATGATATAAGATCTAAAAAAAAACATTCCCTGTCTAGCTACTGGTGTGTGTAAAATCCATTATTTATCACACAATCCCAGCTTGACTGTTTGCAGTGTTTTTTTTTTTATTCTAATTGTGGACCTTCTAGATTTTCAGGATTAAAAGTCAGTGTATCTTATACCACAGGACTGAATAAATTTCTGTATATCAACAGCAATCCAGTCCTCTGGGGAGGGGGGGGGGGGTTATATGGGTGTGTGTGTGTGTGCTGGATATGTGATCAAATTCCAAACTCTAGCTTTTAGCTTTTCTGTCTGTGTATTTTGAAAGTAAAATAGACTTGTTGCAAATCTCTTGCATGTGTTTATGTGTGATATAAATTAGCATAGCCCCCCCCCCCCCCCCCCCCCCCTCTCCTCCCCCCCCCCTCCCCCCAAACACTTGTTTCTTCAAGCCAAAAGGTCCCGGATGTACAGATTATATGTGTGTGTGTATATAAAACACAGGATTTAATATAGATTAAGCATTTGTGTACACTAGCTTGTTGGACAGAGAATGTTTAGAAGTTAGGAACAGAACAGATATATTATAAAGGGAAACAGTTGGACATCATATGAGTTTTGGACAGAAAAAAAAAATCAACAAAAATATACTGAAAAAATCAGATATATGTTTAAGGAGAAAACAGCTAGATATATAATTACAGTTTTAGAACTGGGAAGTAGATATTTGTAGTACAAATAACTACATATACTATAGTTATGTGTGTCTAAATAGGATTTTTAAAACTTAGCTATGGTAATTAAATAGCTACATAGCTAAGTGCAATTGCTCTAAACTTGCAAGAGATGGGAGATAGAATTTGGAAAATGAAATGTATGTGGCAATTTTTGTATGTGTTTTACACAAAAAATGGGCTCGAAAGCATGTCCTCTATAGTGGTGAGAGGGACTTTGTACCAGTTTATAAATAGTCTAAGCAAGAGTGGGTGATAATATTGTAAGGATAATTTTGTGATATAAGCATGTAGTTTATACGCAAGTTTTTAATTTTATGGTAAGAATTAATAATGATAAATAATTCATTTTATTAAATTTACAGCAAGTAGCAGAATTAGTTTTTTAATGGATAACCAGTTGATATATATATTTCTTAAATTTGGTGAAAGATAATTGTTAAATAGATAACAAATAACAGTAGATAGCTGTAACCAATATGTTTATGGATTAATATGTAAACTTACTTCATAAAATCAAAAAAAAATAATAATAATAATAAAAAAAAAATAAATAAAAAATAAATAAATAAAAAGTCAGATAGACCGGAAACTGAAGTTATATAAGTCTCAACACTGAAATTACAAGGAAGTATTTTAAAGATTTATTGAATTTTTTTTGCCCTTGTTTTTGACATGGAGTTTGACTGGCTGTTTTTAGACACCCCAACTCACTTCTGCAAGGCAGTGATAACCCGTAGGATTGCCCCACACTCAGGGGGGTTTCCCCGGTGACTGCGTGACATCGTTATCCTGTTGTCATGGGGTTGCTCTCCTTAGTAACGGGCCGCAAAGCAGCGAGGGAAATGGTTTTGTTGTCTTCTATAGCTTTATACCAAGGATTGTTGGTGCTGTGTACGATAACTGGGCAGAATTGTGTGGGTTTCTCACAAAAAAAGATATCCGACAAACGTCATCTACCAAAAAAAAAAAAAAAAAAAAAAAAAAAATCCATCATTTATTTATTTGGGGTTTTATGTCGCTTTCAACACTGTACAGGTTATATCACGACGGGTAGTTTTGTGGGCAGAGGAAACCAGTACATACAGTTGGTGTCAAGGTTTCTGTACTGTAAACTGCCGGCCATCAGTAAGCAACTACCAACTTTCCATCAAGTACAGGGTTTGAACCACCGACCTCAGAGGTGGGAGGCCAGTGTGTTACCATCAGTGTGTTATCCATCACATTCTGTAGTTTTCCTAAATAGAGGAATATACAGACCGGGAAATATGTTTATATATTTCCTGGGCATCACTTATTATGCATAGTTTGGCCTTGGAAATTTGTCCGCAAGTGCTGATTTCTCATTAGTATTTCTCAAGCTGTGTGAGCTTCTGATATGTTACTGAATTATGCATCATAAGAAAGGCAGGGGGGGCTCGGTGGTGATAGCGGTTAGAGTGCTCCCCTTTAACCTCTGAGGACGCCGTTTTGAATCTCAGCCCGGGCACTTCATGTTGGAAAGTTGGTAGTTACTTGCCGATGCCCGGTGGTTTACAATGCAGAATCTTGACCAACTAGTATGCACTGGTTCCTCCACCCGTAAACTACCAGTCGCAATATGACCCTGGGTGTTGAACGCGACTTAAAACCAAAGAGAAATCAAGAAAGGTATTTATTATAGAGCTTCTGCTATTGCATTAAAAATCCATGCAGAAATGGCGGAGAAATCTTGGATTAAATATTGGAGGAGTATTTGTATTCATTGGTATTCATTGGTACCCCAAAATTGGTTCTTGGAGGTTCGTCAATTGTATCCATCAGTACATAAATCCCCCCCCCCCCCCCCGAAAGAAAAAAAACCACTTTGGCCACAGCTTTACTTTTGATTTTTGATGCTCCCACGGTTTGGATTGATTTACCTGACGAGGTCCATTCTGCCCCAACTCTCGCCCGTTTTAGAAAAGGGTTAAAATCATATCTCCTCAAAAAGGCATTCCCAACTTAGCCAGAAACTTAATTAGATGGGCCTGTTTGGTTGTAGGTCTTGACTCCAGCAAGGCATGAACTAGCTATCACCATTGGCCGGTTGTCACAAAAGGGTCTCAGACTTAGCCTGGACTTAGGCTAAAGTCAGGCACTTCAATCCGAGCCTTTTGTCTTTTACTAAGTTCTGGACTTAAAAATAGATTTCACAAAGGGTGACTTTGTTAAATCCAAGCTTATATAACCACAGTGGTTTTCTGTGTCATGTGACCTTTTATATCTAGTCAAAATATTTCAGTGGTGACATTTATCCTTTGTTTTTAACTCAATTTTATCTTTGAAAAAATGCTGTTTTATTTAATGGAAAGCCTTGTAACCACATAGATATGTCCAAAGACTAATTTTAAGGAGAAGTTCTATATATTTAGTCTTTATTGTCAGGCATTTAAATTTTGAAGTGAGAAAAATATATGGCAGCCTTTTAGTTTTTGTTTACAAAAGTTTAGGGGGCCATGGTGGCAGAGTGGTAATGCTCTCGCCTCCCACCTCTGAGGCTGGGGTTCGGTTCCTGGCCTGACCTCAAGTGGGAAAAGCTGGTAGTTGCTTGCTGTTGGTTGGCAGTTTACAGTACATAACCCTGACGAACTGTATGTACTGGTTTCCTCTGCCCTTCCAACTACCCGTCATGATATGACCTGTACAGTGTTGAAAGCAACATAAAACCCCAAATAAATAAATAAATTGTTTAGAAAAGTTAACCCCTGGTAGACTTATCCAAAACCTAGACTTACCAGCTTTATGACATCCTCTAAGACCACGGACTTAGCCTCAGTTTAAGTCAAAAGTCTTAACTTTAAGTCCAGGCTTAGTCCTTTTGTGAAACCGACCCCGGGCTTTGTAAGGGGTGATGAATAATCTAATTTCTACAAATAGGCTCCAGTAGGCACAAGACCAATCATCACAGAGTTGACAAAGTTATAGGTTGATATACCAGTCTGATTCAGACTAGTCATTCAGGCAGAATTTATTGTGCTTACTTCAATTGTGTGCCAAATTAAGGCATCTGCCAAATTGCGGAGCCAAATACTGGACATGGCACCTTTTTCTGAAACCACCCTTTAAGTTAGCCGTTCAAGAAGAATGTAAACAAAACAACCCCAACTTTGACCTTAAATGTAACGAACCTTTGAGATTGTGACAGGGTTAACTGTGGTTTGCCTAACCAGTTCTGTTTGAGATCTACAGAATTTTTATCTGTAAGATCAGAGGAACTGGAAAATTAGAAAGCAAGGGAGGGGAGAGGGGGGGGGGGGAGTCAACTTACTACCCAGGAAGTGTTATTTACATACTTCCTGTATTGATTTTTGATGTTGTACAGTTAGGTTTCCTGTTTCCATTGCCTGGCACGATATTTTAGATAAACATTTGAGAATTGTGGTCCTTGTAAATGTACGAGTTTGCACTCATAAATGTACTGATAGAATTTGGCTGTTTAGAAAATATGCATAAAAGTATCTGGTCTAGTAATATTAATTGTCACAGAAATAAATTATTTCAACTAAGTTTAAATGGGAGTGATATTTAATTTGTATGGAGATAAGAAATTGTTTGAAACTGTGCACTGAAACCATGGAAATTCTGAAATATATTTACTTAATTGTGAGGTTTAAGGTCTATTTTAATTTACATATAGTAGAAAAACTGCTCAAAGGACATATATGGAGAAATATATATATCGTGAATAAAGATGTCAGTATTATATGAGTGATATGTTATGTCTAATAAAGGATGTTTAACATTAATAATCCGCCATATTTTGTATAATTATTAAGTAAAATAAATCCATATTTATAGAAAGAAAATGTAAAATAGGCTGTGTCATATATATATATGAACATAGTGGCATCAGTAATTATAAAACTTTTAATTTTTAACTTGCAATTTCGGAGCCATTTCTGCGTGGAATTTAGTGCATTAACTAAAAAATGGGCAGAATCTCTGTAAAAACAAAATGGAAAAAAATTGGAGTTAAGAAAAAAAATTGGTTTAGTATGCATACAGGAAGTAGCAACTGCAATTATAACTTCCATATATGGAGATATCTAAAAGGCTTTACTTTATACATGGACATAGTTGAAACTGAATGAGATATTCATCAAATGTACTCATAAAATTAATGGGACCTATTTTGGAGTATCGCGTTATTAAAAAATTGCCCACATGGAACACGTGCTATATATAGACTGCGGTTGGGTCAAGGGGGGGATTCCCCACAATTGAGGGGAGCACCCCAAGACAGTATGATGTCATAAGATTGTCATGGAGTTGCTCTCTTTATGAGATGGGGAATATCAAGTGTATACCCGACCTAACAAGAATAAATACGCAATAATCTCAGGCGTATTGATTTTTCTGGTAGAAATTGTCAAAAAGGAAATGTTTAACTCGGGAAAACTTAATTTTTGTATTTTTTGTTTGTATTTGTATATATACTCAGCGCAATATCTCCATGTACTACAGGACTCAAAGCGCTATTTGACCCATTCGACTGTACAAAATACAGTCCAACTCTCAAATTACTGACATTCCCCCCCTAACTGAAAGACAGAGTCTCAAGGATGACCATTTATCAATGTCCTTGAGGTTTCTTTAACCTGCCACTCGGGATAGGACCCAATGACAAGAGGATGGCCATTTTAAGTGGTCATCCGAGCAACTCTGTATCTGACACTGTACCTGGGTTTGAACCCACGTCCTCTGTGTTCATAGGCAAGTGCGTTAGCCACTAGTCCACAGCATCGTATCTGGCCTTAAAAATGCTTATTAACTATCCATTCAATGCCGCCTTCTTTCCAATGCAGACAGGGATATATATTTTTATCATCTTCCCCCCCCCCCATTGGCCAAAAGCCAACACTGGAAGATTATGAAACGCCTTCCGTCCATGCGTTCGTTTGTCACATTTTCACAAAACCTTTATATATCTCATTTATTTATGAAGGAATCTTCACGAAAATTTACAGAGAATGCTTATGGGTATGAAAACGTGTCTGTTAAAAATATTTGGCCTCATTTTGAAAAAAAAAAAAAATACTCTAAATCTTGAAATATTGCAGCTAGCTTCAATTAAATTTGCGCCAAAGATACACATGGCTAAGAAAGTTGGCATCACAGTGATTTTTAGCCTAGTTTCTTAAAGAAACTTTCTTTCAAGCTTGTTTCTTCAGGTGAAATCGACTTGTAAAAGAAGTGAATAAAAAATGAACAATAAAAGTGAAGTATCCCTCATTAGACATTTACGACAAAAAGTATAACTATTATATTATCACTCATGAAGGTGAACATAATGTACTTGTGTAATGCACTCGTATAATACTGTCATGTTAATTCGTGATATTTATTTTTTTTTGGTATGTGGTATTTTGTCAGGAAAATTTTCCTTTTATATTATAGTGCATGAAATATGCACGCAAATAGTTAACTTCCATATATGGTTTGGCATTAATACCCATTTATGGAATAAATGGCTCCTATTACATGAGATACAAACCATAGAGAAGGTTGTAATTATACGTCTAGTTGAACAAAATACTTAAATATTTAAGTTTTTTCATAAACCAAAATTGAAAATACTGATATTGTATTAATTACAATATTTCAGTGTTGCAATCTACAGCAGTAGACTTTTAAAGGCTGGGGTTATAGTCGTCCCTTGCGCCGTCCGTTCCTAAGATTTTCCCAAATCTCAATGTTGTCGCCCATTTTACTTTATTTATATCCCCCACCCCCAAAGTTAGCCGACCCCTACCCCCCCCCCCCCCTCCACCACCACCCACCTTCTCCTCCCTCTTCCGGCCATATTTGTAACAGGTGAGAAAAATAGCCAGCCTTGGAAGGCTAGAACCCCAGCCCGCAGGTACAACTAAATGGGCAACAACATTGAGATTTGGGAAAATCTCAGGAACAACTTCAGTTGCAAGACGTACACAGAATCCACGAAATGTTGTCAGATGTAAGATTCACAGGCCATGATTTCTTACAAGTCGTTTTCATATTTTGAGAAGCCCTAGAATCAATTGTAAGGGAAATATAAGGGCCTTTTAGCATGATGACCCTACATGACCTTGAAGCTGGGGTCAAAGGTCAAATTTGACACCAATTTCCAATAAGTTGTTTTCCCATTCCAAACCTTCCAGATGGAGGTTTGCACTCAATGAGCTTTGTTTTTTTCTTCCAAAAATACTTGGGGGGGGGTTTACAGTACAGAACCTTGACACCAACTGTATGTACTGGTTTCCTTTGCCCATAAAACTACCCGTCGTGATATGACCTGTACAGTGCTGAAAGTGACTTTAAAACACAAATAAATAGATGAACAAATATTGGAGCATCCTTTGAATAGATAACACAAAAAGATCAAACAGTTGTTTTTATTTTGTATATGAAAAAAAACACAAAAACAACACACACAAGCAAGCCTATGTCACAGTCAATGTTTGGTAAGGATAACGAGTAATTCTGGAATTCGTCACTGCATGTCGCCACTGTATGGTCCTTTCATGTTCTCTGCAGTTTTAGTTAACCTTACCATAACCATACGTAAAACGCAATACTGGTCAACCATTTACATGAAGAAAATGTTTTTTTCTATCAAGTGTCTATTCTTTGCTACAAATTGCGTAAGATCCTCCGGGCGTGGTTGGTATTGAGTTGCTTGAGGGCATCCTCCAGCCCCTGAGTGAGGTGGAGCAAGTTGGTGGGATCCGTCTGCAGTACCTCGGTCACCTGATCTGCACCTTGGTCCAGGTGCAGCTTCAGCAGCACCTGCGGCTCCAGCTGCTCGTGCAGGCTGCGGCTGCCCACCTAAAGCGGGGGACAAGAATAGCCTTTTAAAATAACATTGTAAGAGTTGTAAGAAATACAAGAGTTGTTGTTAAGTAACTGGGCATATTTTAATTGAAAAGCAGTTATTTATGGCACTTTCACTAGGTTCAGTGTGGTCAAATTAACACACATTTGAATTTGTTTCACAAACTGGTCCTTATTCAAGGAAACAAGCTATATCCCACCTGCACATCAAACCTCCACTCCAATTCACGGTATTTGGGTATCGTCGTGGCACTGAGCTCTGTCAGCGTCTGTCTGACGGTTTCTCTATTCTCTATGTACACTCTATAGAGCTGCTCGCGTGCCGCCTCCTGGAAGCCCAGCATCATGATGGAGTCGTGAAAGTCGACCTCCCCTAGCTGAGAAAGAATAAACCCAGATTTCACACTTACAGTAGGAAAGCCAATTCAAGCCAATTAACTGATTTAAGCAGATATCATTGTTTCAAATTTTCATCAACCCCTGACAATACTGCATAGGTAATGGGCAGCGTGCAAAATAACTCAGAAAAACTTTGGGTGGATTTTGATAAAAATTTTTAGGAAATGTTTACAATGCAAAGGAACAGATGAAATTTTGGTGGTGATTCAGGAATGTTTTAAAGGATTTTTTATCCTTGCACTGTCTTGTAAGCCAGAAGTATGGGGGGCGTTTTCTTTTGCCCAGATATTTCTAAGATATGACAACTTATACATGTGTATGCAATGTTGAATAGTATGACAATTTATGTAATCATTGGGGTTTGTCCATCTGTCTGTTTGTGAACAGCGTAACCCAAAAAGTTATGAATGGATTTTCTGCAAATTTTCAGAGAGTGTCCATATGTACTTAAGTAAGAAGTGATTAAATTTTAGGAGGAGCCAATGCCACTGATGCCGATGTTAAGGCCACCTTAAAGTCGAAAAATGAGGTTTTCATCCCAAAACTTATGGTGACCTTAAATGTTCCATTTTTATCAACTTATGTCACATAATTCGTTGTTTTCATAATTTCTCTAGCAAACTTGGTGTATGTGTATGCTGGCCAGGCTGGGGGAACATTTCCATTATCTTCTGACATTGAATTTCCAATATTTAACATGTTAAGGTCACCTTAAACTCAAAAAATGGGGTATTCCTATGAAACATATGGATGAATTTTGTTGAAATTTTCAGCTAATGCTGACGTTTGAGTAAGTAACAAGTGATTATATTTTTAGAGGTGCCAATGCCACTGCTGTTGATGTTAAGGCCACCTTAAAGTCGAAAAATGAGGTTTTTAATGCCATTGACCCTCTGGCCTGGTGGAGGTCTGCGCTCTTTGAATGCTTTTTCTAGTATGTCTGAATGCAAACTTCTTAATAACACATTGCCAAAAGCCACACTCAAAATAATAAAACCGGTTTTGAAAAAAAAAAAATTCAGGATGTAATATTTCACAGTAGCCTTTTCAAGTTAATGACCTTGACTGACCTTGACCCTTGAACTCTCCACAAACAGGAACATCAAGGCCTCCACTCCATGCTGGACCTCCTCTGGTGAAACCCCCAGCTTTCCTGAAATCAAAATCAAATTTGCCCAGTTAGGTAGTAAAAGAACACAATGGACCTGAGATAATAATAATAATACTGTGGTATTATATAACACTTTTTCTGTTATTAGATCAAAGTGCTTTACACAGTATTACCCCAGCAAGGATAGCTAGCCTTGGTAACCTTACCTATTGATACGAATCCAGTATCCCTTACAGCTGGCTACCCATATTTCCCCTGGGTGGAGAGAGAGGCACAATCTGGGTTGACATCTTGCCCAAGGATGTTATCCTTTATGAAACAGTTGGCATCAGTGGGTATCGAACCCACGACCCTTGGATTATCAGTCAAACACCCTACCAACTGAGCCACACGAGACCCTGTAGGCATGCAGCCTTTTGTGCCAAATGATGTATGGTTACCAAGGTACCTACATGTATATGGTGATGCTTCTATTAAACACATAGGAGACCTGATTTTAACCTTTTAATAATTTTGCTATTTTATCTAAGTGTGTTACGTCTTGATCAAAGTTACTTCCTCAGAAATTGGGGTGAAAAATAAAAATTATAAAGTATGCATGTATGTATTTATAAAACTGTCTATTTTACATAAAATAGTTTTGTGTACACAAATAAAAAAGTATTGAAGGAAACCTTGACATAATATAAACACATGTATTTCCATACACAAGTTTTTTTCCAAAGGCAAAGAAAACCGCGAAAAAAATAGAAAAGAGAAAGTAGAGATGGAAAATAAAGGAAAAATAGTCCAGATCATTTATAAGTGAACAGAATTGAAAAAGTAATTTATTTAACTCTGCTTGAGACCTCTGAACTTACCTGCGGCTGACTGGTAGACTTTGGTGTTAATTCCATTCCGAATGAATTCGATGGAGATCCGACAGAATTCACCTAAAACTGGAACAATAAACAGACAACAAACTTAACTGACTTCAAACTATCAATGATTGGTCACTACAATGTTGTCACAGCTTCATCCTTGCCCCCAAAATAAATACAAATACTTTGGGGAAGTGTGGGGTAATATTGTTTCAAAGTCTATTTATAAGTTGCACTTGTCTTTATGTATACCATATTTAAAACAAAATCAACTCTAAATTATACAAAAGTTTCCATTTATATTATACATTGGGTAGTACTTGCAGTTAATTTCCAGTCAGAATATGGTTAAATGTGTTTAAAGATGGATGAATATCAGACAGTTATATTGTAGTTAACTGGTCTAAATTCTATAGTGTTTAGGAACTTTAGGGACAAGTGCACCAATGGAGTTCTTAAATATTTTCAGTAAAATTATTCAACCCATCATAAACATATTTCAGTCAGAGTGTAAATTGCAACCAATATATACTTGTTGCCATTTTCATTACTGAGGAAGCATCCAAGTAACCATGTATGCATGACAAAGAATTTTTTTAATAGAAGTGTGACTGTGAATCTGGGATGGAGTGAAATACATAAAGTATTTGTATATGGAGTATTTACTTTTTTCAAAGTATTTCAAATACATAGAGGGGAAAAGTACTTCTACCTGAAAAAAAATGTTTTATAGGTTGCAGAAACTGGTAACAGTGATAATAGGTATAGCAAAGCAGAATAATGCACTGCTATCCAAATAACTTTTTGTGCAATTCCATTTGCTTGTACATACTCATGTATACACATGTGGTAAGGCTCCTTGGAGAAAGTTACTATGGTGTAGCGATTTGCATGTAAATCATACGCAGGCTCCCAGGCACACAATTCGCAATCATTTGTTAACAGGTGTTCATGTGTTTTGCAAATATTTTAGAAACAGTGTACTGGTCAGTCAGTGAAGATTGTCAGACCAGTGAAGTTCGTGACTTGTATTTTATGACAATATTGAAGCTTCTTTACTATGATCTTTCAGAATACAAATTATACCTTGCTGTCCAAAGCAGCTTTTCCATTGATTTAAATATGGATATTGCGTGTCCTTGGGCGATTTTATAGCAAGTGACGAACTTCAGTGGTGACACGAAATTCACTGGCTGAGCTGTAAGGCACAAATATGTATTATACTGATATATCCTTGGAAATGTATTTGAAGAGCACTTGTGATCATTTTTATTGCAAAAAAATCCATCAACAAATAAGAGTGAAAAAATGATTCAAAGTCAATTAAGTTTGGTTTTTACAAGTATAATTAACTCAGACAAACACAACGTTTGTTCCAACAGCAAGTACTCAACCTTGACAGTTAATCAGAAGTGAATTTAATACCAAAAAAAAAAATAAATAAATAAAATAAATCGTTTTCAACAGGTAATTTAATTTCAACGGTTAATTGGCTTCAGCCACAGGCCCAGAGCCAATCGCTTAATTTTTACTTAATACTTATTGACAGCGAGTTACCATGGTAAAATATTATCAGCGAGTTTCATAGTCGTCAAAGTGGGTCCGTCAAAGTGCTCGAATATCGCCACCTTCTCCCCAGTGTTAAGTGATCTGTTGGGTTCCATTACACCCACCTATTAAAAAGTTACCAGTTAATCAGTTACCTTCATCTTGACATGAGCAAAGGAATGAAAGGTGCTTCTTAATTCTATCCGTAAAACCCAGTAACATCTTTTATTTTGTCAGTCTATCATTTGGTCATGTAGAAACATAACAAAAAACCAGGAAGTGTAGAAGTACCTTCTATTATCGTCACATGACTGGAAATAACCGACAAATGTAGAATATTAGCCGCAAATTATGAAAGGTAACAGACAAATGTAGAATATTTAGCCGCAAATTACGAAAGGTACAAAAACGGGCATTTGGAATAACCTATTAATCTACTGTACTGGGTATATGTCAAGTATTTTGAATATTTTGAACAAGCAAAAAGTGAAAATATGTTATAATCGTTTGAATTAAGAACTGAAAATATAAGAACTTAATTTATATTATGTATATGAATTTATATGAACAGTATAAGCTTATTAGGTTGTTATTAATGCGGCTATTTATGATTATTCTAATTCTAATTGGACTTTTATAGCACATAATCTCCCCTATTCAAAGGGAACTCAAAAAATACAATTTTCGTTTTCCAATTGCAAAATGTATGATGATTAATTAACCTAAATTTACAGTTTAACTGATGCTGACAGAGGCCCTAAGAAGCCTAGTAGGTTAGCAAGGTTGGCACCTAATTTCAGGCTGTCACCTTCGTGTGGGTTCCACTCCCACAAGTGATAATGCTGAGGACCTGTCCCAATATGACCCTGGCTGTTAAACGGGATGTAAACCCCTAACTTTGACTTTAACTGAGGCTGACAAAATAACTTTCAAATCATGTGATTTAGAGTTCCTTAGCTTCGCCCAGGGCTGGTATATGCAGAGATGTTGACATCACTGACACTAAATTGGGTAATATAAGCACTTTTATTAACTATACCTTAAACACAAAGGGTTATAAGGGATATCCAACAGACCTGTGGAGTTGTAAAAGTTAGGCGAAAAAGAATTTAAGAACATCTTTATTGATCCAATGTTTATCACCAGTAAATGAACAGTTTAACTCAGAATTTAGCTAAATATTTATTTCTGTTTCAATCATTTAAAACAGTTTACAGATTAAATACACTTCAATTTGAAGTGCAGATTGAATAGTCCTGATACATGTCTACCTTGGCCATGGGTTTGGTGATTTGGTTTAGTTATTTTTTGTTCACATTTATAGTTTCATAATTTATCTAACAATAAGAATATAAAAAAATGTCAACAACTACATATTTTTTAAACTGCGAAATTTTACAAGACAACTGCTAGTTTTTTTTTAATACATTCGGTTAATTTTAATTAGCCGACAATATTTTGTTTTAATCTAGCTGAAATTTCCACGTACTTTATTTTAAAGGTGTACTTTTGCTGAATTGTGACAGAATAATAGGTAAATCGACGGTATTTTGTTAGTGCAACGAAAATTTGTGTATACGTTGTTTATTTTAATTATGTGTTCTCTTGAGACACCTTTTTACGTAATCCATATTTAAAGTGAGCGATAATATAAGAGTACGTAGTGTAAATATCGTCTGACATTTAAATTCGCCACCAATGCAAATCGTCACCGCTGCTATTAAATAATGTTTTTCATATGTTTTAGTAAGAATACATCATTGGCGGACATTGTTCAGAATTGTTGTAGAAGACGGTAAACCGGAAACCTACTGCCTTAATCTAATTGCTACCAATTATCGCCGGGTACCAATTATCGTCAGACAGGATTCAAATAGATATAACTTCACCAAAGTAGCATCCTAAGTTTAGCAAATAAGGTCAAAGTATTTCCAAAGTGAATGGAACAAATACACAACAAAAAAAACTTTCAAAATACTGAAATATGAAAGTTTTATTTTCTGGTGGCGATAATTGGTAGCTGGTGATAATTGGTAGCAATTAGGGCAGTATTTGCCGACCAAAAGACACTGATCGTTTTGTTTCATTATTTTTACATAATTTTATCAAATATTCAACTACAATAAAAGTCTTCAAAAAAAAAAAAAAAAAACACATTGTGGTACATTACTTATATGCAAGTTACAGCTCATGTATGCATTTGAAAACTTCTTCCTCAACATTTACTAAATCAAATGCACCTGGTTTTTCACCTTTTCCTCTTTCGGTAACTGGTTTTAAAATTCACATTCGGGTCAATTTAGTATAGGGATCGAGAGCCATATTGAGGATCGATATCGAATGAAAATTTAGGGTGGTGGATCGATCGATATTTCAATATCGGGACCGGTAACGTAAGCCGTGAGCGATAATACAGGTTATTTAAAAACGTGAACATATTAATTCAAGAAATAATAAAACATGCTATTTATCCACCAAAAATACATTGCTGCAATAGAAAATATAAAGAAAAGTAACAAAAGTTACAGAAAACAGGTCTTTTATGCTTTCCTGTGTACTAGCTCTCTTCCGTGAAACCGGAAGTAGGTCACTGACAATGTAAACAAAGATGGCGGCAAACTTGACACCGTTTTGTATTTGTTGAAACTGTGTCTTTTTAAAGATTTTATGCAATAAAAATACGTTTAAGCTGTAAAATAAGCATTTTAAAATTTTTTTGTCTGTTTGGTGTATGTTATTTCGATATTGAAATACTAGTAGTAAGTGTCGATATCGGCAGTTCTGTGGGATGATCGATCGATATTGAAAAATCGAGCACCAATCCCTATACTAGGTCAATTTTACTTTACCGGTACGGGATCCGCCATATTTGATAATTGCAGGAAATTGTCAAGGAAATATGAAATTAAACTAACAGAGTAATAAATGGGGGCAAGCCCCCAGCCCCCATAAATAGTATTCCTGTGTATTACAATAAAAATTAAAAGATGGAATCGGTAAAAACGTTATTTATATTATCGCCCAAATCTCGTACCGGTAAAGTAAAAACTAGCCTCACATTCAACCACAACACTATATGTAGATGTGGTTACCTCGGTTCTATTTTACTTGTGCGTAGAACCGTGGCATGACACAACACAGAACAAGAGATTTCCATAAAATGCTTTTCTGTTGAATAAAACTTGATAAAATGACTGGAAATGTTGTTACAACAATTGATATTAAGCCAAGGACACAGCATGTGTATGGAACATATGCTATTCTACACAGCTTTCATAATAAAATAACTTTTTCAATTTTTTTTGAGAAATGGTCCCAAAAACATTGAAAATAGGGAAATCTCATTTCTTTTTACTCGACAATGTTTGCATGTTGAACGGTTGTTGGGGGGAAATGTAACAAAATAGTTGTGAGAATAGTTCTTTGTACTCATTTGTATGGTATATGTGTTTTATGCAAATCTCCAGTTCTGTGTGGGGTTGTGCCACAGCTCTACATGCAAGTAAAGTAGAGCCGAGGTAACCACGTCTAAACACTATGCCGAATTATAGCCTAATTGGCAGTTTAGAGCCGCGAAGGCGAAGCCCAATGCATGTTGTTTCATTAATCTTTGAGTATCCTCATTTTGGTCGTTGTTTTTGTAGGTTTGTGTCAGGTAACCAAGCTGAAGCTATGAAGGAAGAGGACATTCCCATTGACATACATTACAATAAGTTACTGGGTAAGGATTCTAAAAACCTGAACCAATTAACTATATTAATCGATGATTAGGTTATCAAAGCACTAGTTGACACCAGTATTGCTAAACCGGTTAACTGTTTTCTTTTGTATCTCACCCCATATGGGATTTTATGTGATCGTTAAAACTTTAAATATTTCAAGACAAGATCCATAAAAGGTCTCTAAATTAAAGCATTCCACCTGTATTTTATGTTGATGAACTTTAAAATATCCAAATATTATATTATTAGCTAATTACCCAACAGTCTCATGAAACTTTTAAAGATGATTAAAGATGACTAAATGTTAAAGACAACTGAATGTTGTTGTGGTAACGTTCTTGTTGATCACCCGAAGGTTTTCTACTCAGATCTAGAAAGTTATTATTTTCCTTATTCTGCAGACTGGCTGGTGGACAGACGTCACTGTGACGTGCAGTGGCAGAGTCATGTGATTGAAATCCGTCAGAAGATCAACTCGGCCATACAGGACATGCCAGAACACCCTGACATCACTCAGCTTCTGGCCGGGTCT
The DNA here is from genome assembly GCA_964017235.1 of Sabellastarte sp. h YS-2021. NCBI lineage: Eukaryota > Metazoa > Annelida > Polychaeta > Sabellida > Sabellidae > Sabellastarte > Sabellastarte sp. h YS-2021. The sequence goes on from OZ024940.1 coordinate 29,807,075, forward strand.
TGTAAGTCCTCATTTCTTGTCAACTGAAACCAAATGTCTCCATATTGTCACAGATTTTTGAAATTTAAATATTGATAATTTTTAATTTATCCTGACAGGATCTATCATATTTCATTATTTAGCAAAATTTTAGATTTATTCATTAAAAATGGGAATATAAATGGATGAAAAATTTGTATTATCGCACAAATCTTGTACTGGTTAAGTGAAACCGTAAACTGCACGATTACAGGCCAAATTCTCTAGTGACTGACATTCCCCCCTACCTGAAAGACAGAGTCTCATGGATGACCATTTATCAACATCCTTGAGGTTCTTTAGCCTGCCACTAGGGGATGGGACCCAATGACAGATTACCGCCATTTTAAGTGGTCATCCGAGCCACTATGTATCTGCCTGTACCTGGGTTTGAACCCACGTCCTCTGTGTTTCCAGGCAGGTGTGTTTTCCACTTGACCACAGCGATTCCTTATATCAGGCATGACTTTAAGTGTCAAGCTCATAGTCTAAATAACTCAAGTTTTTATGTCTAAAGCTCCTAGTCTTAATATCTTAGGCCCAGTCTCAACTGCAGTCTTTAAGTCTGATATTTATAGCCATTTTTCCAATCTCAGGACTCTCGGGTTAGCTGAATGTTATTGTATACAGTTGAACCTTTATTATTGGACCTCTTGGGGGGAGGAACAGTTGGTTCGGATAATGGAAGGGTCGGACAATAGAATGGCCAAAGTAACAGGTTTAAATGGAGTTAGGAGAGTGGGTCTGAGTTCGGATAATTGAAAATTCGGATTATAGAAGTTTTACTATATCTCCTTCCTTTTTCAGATATCAACTACTTTCACTGCCACAGCATCGTGGAGATATTGAAGGAAACGGAAGCGGCCAGCAAGAATATATTTGGCAGGTGGGGTTTATACTAGTGTTTTCTGTTTTCCAACTTCTTGCGGGTTATTCTTGTTTCAACAAAGCCTGACAGAAAGTATTGGGACTTATGGAAATTATTTGGTGAACTTATTATAGTGTAGAAGATGGTAAACCGCAAACCTATTTGCCGACCGAAAGACACTGATCCGGTTAAGGTTTGTTTTCTTTTAATCAAATCCGGTTTCATCACATATTTCATTATTTTAACACAAGTTTCCCAAAATATACAACCATAACAAATATTTCACAGTATTTCATAATATTCTATCAATATACAGTAGAACCTCTATTATCCGACCTTCTATTATCCGACTTTTCAATTATCCGGCCTCAAACCCACTCTCCCAACTCCATTTAAACCTGTTATTTTAGGCTTTCTATTAGTGCTGTTATGAGTTGACCGAAACCCGAGTTGTAACTCGGTGGGCGATATTTGGGAATACATCGATTTACGCAATTTAAACTCGAGTTTTTAAGAAATAAATTATGATATACTAATGTTATAAAACCAGCATTTTTTCAATTTATCTAACCATAAAGACATAAAAAATCAATGAGCAATGGTCGTTTTTTTATTTCCCTTATTTACGTGGATGTTCCATAAAGTGCTCATACATATCTGCACAATTTAACCGGCAACAAAATATATTTCCTTGCAATAAAATGGTATGAAAGACGTTAATGGCGGATCCCTTGATGACAATATTTGGACATTGTTACTTTATTTATATTTGTGTCATTTACTCGAGTTCAACTCGCATCTAACAGGCGAGCATCGATCTACAGAAATCGCTAATGATAACAGCTCTACTTTCTATTATCCGGCCTATCTATTATCCGACCTAATAGTTACTCCCCCAAGAGGGTCGGATAATGGAGGTTCTACTGTATCAGACATTTTGTCCTCAAAACTCTTCAAAGAAGCACATTGCGGTTCTTTATTTACATGTGGCTTTATGCTCATGTACGCATTTGTAACCTGTTGTCTTGGCGTTTACTAAATCAAACGCACCCGGATTTTTGCCAAATTTCCGCTTTCGGTAACCGGTTCTAATATTTCAATTCAACCACGGCACTACCTTCTTATTATAAACAGTGTGTAATTTAAGTACTTGTCTACTCACCATAGCAATTGCTGTAAAATGCTGGTCAGTCGGATCCAGTGACCAGTCTGGCAAATTTATGGTTCCTAAAATATTTTCAAATGTTTTTGAGTTTACGATGACCTTAGCATAAGGGATGGTTCTGAGGGAAAAAAAGAATCAATAATCTTTGAAAGTCATCCGCGATCTTTGCTATTTTTGCCCACATTTATTTTCTTGCATGCTTTTTATGATTCGAAGCAAAGTACTTTAGCCGTTTATTCGTTGTTGCAGGTACTCTTCTCAACGAATGAAAGATTGGCAGGAGATACTGAAACTCTATGAGAAAGATTCCACCTACCTAGGTCAGTGTGGGTCGGTGACTTTTGATAAATGTACACATTTTTAATTTATGCGGCCTTTCACATAAGTTAGTAAAAGAATAGTATATTGATATTTGAATATCCATGTTATATTATTTTTTGTTTAGTTATTATTTTTTTTCAGAAATTTTTATAAAATCCATTTCAAATTGAAAAATTAAAATATAACCTCATAAAGTACAACTTCAGAAAAAAAAATTTAAAAATTCAAAACAAACCCATTAAGTACAGTACACAATCACACAGTACATTTCAATGGACAAGTACAAATTCACAAAGTACATTCACAAATTCACAAAGTACGGTACAAATTTTTGTAGCTGAAGCAGCCCAGCTGTTGATCCGATGTGTAAACTACGAGATCCCCGCCCTGAAGAAACAGATCTACCGCTGTCAACAGCAACAGAAGGTGACCTGTTACACGTAATACGTGTATAACTGGAAATTCTGCTTAAAAATAAAAATAGTTTGGGGATAATATTTTAATATTTAATACAAGTAAATATTCTCATACTTAACCGTAATTTGAGATGACTGGATAGATTTTGATGAAAAGGTCTTAGGAAATGATTTATATATTTCCATCTAACAAGGAGGTCAGAGTCGGTAGCAGATTTTCCATCTCGGAATCCTGCCAGTGAGAAACCGTACCGATTCCGGATACCGAAAGAAATTGTGTTCTAGCATATCCCCAATCGAATAGGCTCACAAACAGGAAGTAAAATTCACGAAAACGAAACATTGACAGTTCTTCCAAAAGAAATCGTAAAATATACAAAAATATGGGATAAAAGTTTATAATTTCCTTCAGATTTGGGGTATGTTTCTAATAGTTTACGTTTTCTCATAGTGTTATATACTGACTTTCAAAATACCGTCACGGTATTCAAGTGAATTGGTCTCGATACCGAGATATACCGGTGTTACCGACCCTGCCCTACTTCAAAGGGAATTCTCCTTAATAGAGTTCTACTCAAAGAAACTGATAAAGATAAGAAAAGGGCTGGTTGCAGGTGGTTGGTGGTTGGAGGTGGTTGCTCTTCGCAGATTAGCATAAAATATCGCGGGCATTTCCACAAGTGATTGCTTCTTGCTTGCTTTCTTTTCAGCTCTTCGTTAGTTTTTGCTCAAGCAGATTTTACTCCATATACTTAAATGATTGAGTATAAATATTTAACAGTGTAATTGTATATTTAGTGTAAGTAATGCTTCGATAACAATCACATTATTTCTACTTAAAGGATGGTTCTATGTAAAAGTCTATTCAGTTTGAGTAAATAAATAAATAAACAAGTACTCATTGTTTTCCTCGCAGGAGTGTACAAGAAAAGAAGGGGAATACACGATTAATGCCAACGACTTAAAGGAGCGATATCATAGCCAGTGTAAACAGCTAGACATCAAGGTGACCTTTTTAATCCATTATACCCCTGTCAGACTTCTCTGTTTGAGACGACTTTATTTCTTGTATCTTGCAGTTTATAATTACAAAAAATTAAGCGCTATAACCTTCTGGTTGAATTGGACCAAATGGTTTTTAATGTAGTTTTGTTGATTAAAGGAAAGACATTAAGTGCTATGGAAATACTAGATTAGATTAGTCCATATGGCTTTTAAAAGCAGTTGTATTTATTTTTATGTATCTTAGAAACTGCCACTGTGGCCTAGCGGGTAACACACTTGTCTAGGAACACAGAGGACGTGGGTTCAATCCTAGGTACAGGCAGATACATAGTGGCTCGGATGACCACTTAAAATAGCGGTCCTCTGTCATTGGGTCCTATCTCCAGTGGCAGGTTAAAGAACCTCAAGGACATTGATAAATGGTCATCCTTGAGACTCTGTCTTTCAGTTAGGGGGGAATGTCAGTAATTAAGCGTCCCTTGAAAAGGGGACGCTTATTGGTTTCACCCCCGGTTTTCAGTCAGCCGCCGCCGCCGCCGCCGCCGCCGCATTATCATCTCCCTTGAATATCTCCCTTGTTATTAGGCCTATCCAAATGATATGTGGCAGTGTTCTTCTATAGGCGTGGGGAAATTTTTTGACAGGCATAAATTTGACCTTTGACCTTTATCAAGGTCACATTATCAAAAATTCAAAAAAAAATTTACTTTCTTTTCACTAGATTTCCTCAGAAAGTACTGGGTGTGGGTCAACCAAATTTGGTATGCACATTCCTGGGGGAAGAATCTAGGCGCCAGTCGATATTGGGATCAGTCGGGCCATAATTGACCGATTGACGGGCGATTGATTATAAGTTCATAAAAATTTTGCTAAGATTAAGCCTTGAACTCGCTTATTATTGGTCGTAGAGGTTTGGGATGGTATACCAACATATAGGAAATCATGTGCTGGGAATCTTCTGGTGTGGTCAGATTTGACCTTGGGCCCCTCGTTCAAGGTCAAGCGAGGATAGGCAAAGTTTAAAGTGCTTATAACTCGCTTATTATTGGTCCTAGAGGTTTGGGATGGTATACCAACATATAGGAAACCATGGGCTGGGAATCTTTTGGTGTGGTCAGATTTGACCTTGGACGTCTCCTTCAAGGTCAAAAGAGCATAGCCAAACTTAAAAGTGCTTATAACTCGCTTATTATTGGTCCTAGAGGTTTGTGATGGTATACCAACATATAGGAAATCATGTGCTGGGAATCTTCTGGTGTGGTCGCATTTGACCTTGGGCCCCCCCCTTCAAGGTCAAACGAGGATAGCCAAACTTAAAAGTGCTTATAACTTGCTTATTATTGGTCCTACAGGTTTGGGATGGTATACCGACATATAGGGAATCATGTGCTGGGAATCTTCTGGTGTGGTCAGATTTGACCTCGGGCCTCTCCTTCAAGGTCAAACGAGCATAGCCAAACATAAAAATGTTTATAACTCGCTTATTATTGGTCGTACAGGATTGGGATGGTATACCAACATATAGGAAATCATGGGCTGGGAATCTTTTGGTGTTGTTAGATTTGACCTTGGGCCTCTCCTTCAAGGTCAAACGAGGATAGCCAAACTGAAAAGTGCTTATAACTTGCTTATTATTGGTCCTAGAGGTTTGGGATGGTATACCAACATATAGGAAATCATGTGCTGGGAATCTTCTGGTGTGGTCGCATTTGACCTTGGGCCCCCCCCCCCCTTCAAGGTCGAACGAGCATAGCCAAACTTAAAAGTGCTTATAACTCGCTTATTATTGGTCCTAGAGATTTGGGATGGTATACCAACATATAGGAAATCATGGGCTGGGAATCTTCTGGTGTGGTCGCATTTGACCTTGGGCCCCTCGTTCAAGGTCAAAAGAGCATAGCCAAACTTAAAAGTGCTTATAACTCGCTTATTATTGGTCGTAGAGGTTTGTGATGGTATACCAACATATAGGAAATCGTGCTGGGAATCTTCTGGTGTGGTCGCATTTGACCTTGGGGCCCCCCTTCAAGGTCAAACGAGCATAGCCAAACTTAAAAGTGCTTATAACTCGCTTATTATTGGTCGTAGAGGATTGGGATGGTATACCAACATATAGGAAATCATGGGCTGGGAATCTTCTGGTGTGGTCGCATTTGACCTTGGGCCCCTTGTTCAAGGTCAAATAGCATAGCCAAACTTAAAAGTGCTTATAACTCGCTTATTATTGGTCCTAGAGGTTTGTGATGGTATACCAACATATAGGAAATCGTGCTGGGAATCTTCTGGTGTGGTCGCATTTGACCTTGGGGCCCCCCCCCCTTCAAGGTCAAACGAGCATAGTCAAACTTAAAAGTGCTTATAACTCGCTTATTATTGGCCCTAGAGGTTTGGGATGGTATACCAACATATAGGAAATCATGGGCAGGGAATCTTTTGGTGTGGTTAGATTTGACCTTGGGCCTCTCCCTCAAGGTCAAACGAGGATAGCCAAACTTAAAAGTGCTTATAACTCGCTTATTATTGGTCCTAGAGGTTTGTGATGGTATACCAACATATAGAAAATAATGGGCTGGGAATCTTCTGGTGTGGTCAGATTTGACCTTGGGCCCCTCCTTCAAGGTCACATGAGGATAGCCAAACCTAAAAGTGCTTATACCGCGCTTATTATTGGTCCTAGAGGTTTGTGATGGTATACCAACATATAGGAAATCATGTGCAGGGAATCCTCTGGTGTGGTTAGATTTGACCTTGTGCCCCTTGTTCAAGGTTAAACGAGGATAGGCAAACTTAAAAGTGCTTATAACTCGCTTATTATTAGTCCTAGAGGTTTGGGATGGTATACCAACATATAGGAAATCATGTGCTGGGAATCTTCTGGTGTGGTCGGATTTAATCTTAGGCCTCTCCTTCAAGGTCAAACGAGGATACCCAAACATAAAAATGCTTATAACTCACTTATTATTGGTCCTAGAGCTTTGGGATGGTATACCAATATATAGGAAATCATGGGCTGGGAACCTTCTGGTGTGGTCGGATTTGACCTTGGGCCTCTCCTTCAAGGTCAAACGAGCATAGCCAAACTTAAAAGTGAATAACTCACTTATTATTTGTCCTAAAGGTTTGGGGTGGTAAACCAACATGTACGAAATCATGGGCAGGGAATCTTATGCTGTGGTCGGATTTGACCTTGGGGCCCCCTTCAAGGTCAAGCGAGGGTAGTCAAAGTTAAAAGTGCTTATAACTCGCTTATTATTGGTCCTAGAGGTATGGGACGGTAAACCAACATGCAGGAAATCATGGGCTGTTAATATTTTAGTGTGGTCGGATTTGACCTTGGGCCTCTCCTTCAAGGTCAAATGAGGATAGGCAAACTTAGAAGTGCTTATAAAGCACTTATTATTGGTCCTAGAGGTTTGGGATGGTAAACCAAGATGTAGGAAATCATGGATTTGGAATCTTTTCTTGGGTTCGGATTTGACCTTGGGACCCTCCTTCAAGGTCAAATGAGGATAGGCAAACTTAAAAGTGCTTATAACTTGCTTATGAGTCGCTTATTAGTGGTCCTAGAAGTTTTGGATATTAACCAACCTATAGGAGTTCATGGTTTGCAATTTTTTTTTCATTTGTGATTTTGAAATGTTTTGCAGTTGGCCTTCATATCTGTGACAAGTGTATTTACTTTGCAACCTCTTGCTTTTGACTAAAGTTACATATATTTTTTCCTGTAGAGTACAACAACTCTATATATTACTTTGTTCTCTTTCTTTTATATTTGTAAAAAGGAATTTATAATCTTTCCCCTTCATTAATCCAACAAACAGAAACTTCACTCAGTTTACCATATTTTGAAGTGAATTACCACTGAATTATGTTCTAATGATATGTATTAGGATAGTAAGTTGCTGCAGTTGTAAATGTCTGATTTACTGCTTTTTTCAAAAAGTATACAGATCCATGCCACCTTAATAGTAGATTCAACCTTTTCTTTACACTCACTCATAGCCTTGCTTAAGGCTCAAGTACCCTAGTAATTAAGAGAAAATATACAGAAAACATGGTCATTTTGCATAATGTATTCTTACAATTAACATGTACTGGATTTTACACATGATATGTCTGCTCAGTTTATATCTCAAAACATGCATGAGTGCTTTATGAATACCAAATATCTGTGTACAAGTATGAAAACATATGGTACAAATTTGAGCCTTAAGCAAGGCTAACTCACTCAATGAGAATTTGGAGAAAAGACACTGTTGTATACTTCAAGGATGAAAACAATCATGTAGCCTTGTTCAGGTGCACAGATTGTTTCTGTTGAAATCACCATTTTTATCACCTTTTTAATATCACATCACTTTGTGGCATTGTCTGATGGAATATTGGTGATCGATGTGCCCAAGATGGGCATCATATTTAACAAGTCCCTATAATAATATACATTGCATCATACTCAGTTTATTTCCTGTAATATGTCACAGAACATTGTAGAAATAATATGGTGTGCTACTCACTACTGTACTGACATTATCTACATATGACATAGCTTTCAGATAATTTGTTTTTTTATACACCGGACACATATTTTTGTTAAGGAAAACAATGACCTACAATATTATAATTGTTGCATTTTTCAAGCTGTAGAACTGTTTTTGAAATAAGTAAGGTTAATTGCTGGTGGTTTATATTTACAGTAACCTTGACCAAACATTCTAACCTGTAATGACAAATTTAAAAGTGGTTATAACTCACGTATTATTGGTCCTAAGGTTTGCAATATGAAACCAACCTAAGGGAAACCATAAGCTGGACTTGGGTCCTGCTTCGAGGTATATAGTTATAAATAGAGACTTTGGGAAAGACTAAGATAGTTGGAAAATGCAGATGTTAAAAACACAACAAATGTATCAGTTTATGGGAATAATTTCCTCTTGAACTCTTAGATCCTTTTATAAAGGTAAACAGCAATAAAACCACACACATTGTGAAGAACTATGCATACAAACATGGTGTCGGGTGTTTTACTATTATGGAGGAATACATAGATAGATAGATAGATAGATCTTTATTCAGCATTACATTACAATGAAATAATACAACATTTTAAAATAAATGCTGAAAGTAAATGTCAGAAGTTCAAATGAACTTATAACTAGACATCCCTAAATTTGGAGAGAACTGACAACATAAACTTAAGAACATACAATAAATACTAAACAGAAATGCCTGAAGTTCAAATGAACTTATTAGTAAATATTACTTAAGTTGGACATAACTGACAACAGAAAGTCAAGAAAGAAATACAGCAGATAAAATAGATTTTGATTTATGACACAAAGAAGCTATTTATCAATGAATATGCTAATTTGAACTGTTTGTCTGTTAATTAAATTTTAACATACTTGACAAAGTACTTAATGGTAAAAATATAGATTAAGATACACACAGATTTAGTACACAGATCCGTAACTTCCATTTGTCATACCATAATTTGTTAGATAGGCAATGGTTTTTTATATTTAGTGAGGAATTCTTCTTTTAATCTCTTTTTGAAGCTTATTATAGATGGCAACAATCTTACATGTGATGGAATTTGATTGTACAGTTTAACCCCTATAATACTAGGACATCTACTTTTTTGGAAAGTTTTCGGGATATTTTGATAAATGTTTCCACAGTTCCTTGTATTATAGTTATGAACATGCTTGACATATCTATATCATTCCATTAGTTTAGGTGGTAGCAAATTCCTATGAGCTTTGAAAATATGAGTACATGTTTTGAATTTTGTTATATCCCGTAACTTTAAACATTTGAATGCATTGTATGTGTTGCTTGTTGAATTTCTGTATCTTAAGGAGCCAATCAGGCACATTTCTGACAGAGGAATCTAGGCGCCAATCGATATTGGGATCAATCGGGCCATAATTGAGCGATTGACGGGCGATTGATTATAAGTTCATAAAAAATTTACTACGATTAAGCCTTGAACTTGCTTATTATTGGTCCTAGAGGTTTGGGATGGTGTACCAACATATAGGAAATCATGTGCTGGAAATCTTCTGGTGTGGTCAGATTTGACCTGGGGCCCCTCGTGAAAGATCAAAAGAGGATAGGCAAAGTTTAAAGTGCTTATAACTCGCTTATTATTGGTCCTAGAGGTTTGGAATGGTATACCAGCATATAGGAAATCATGTGCTGGGAATCATCTGGTGTGGTCAGATTTGACCTTGGGCCCCTCGTTCAAGGTCAAACGAGTATAGGCAAACATAAAAGTGCTTATAACTCACTTATTATTGGTCCTAGAGGATTGGGATGGTAAACCAACATGTAGGAAATCATGTGCTGGGAATCTTCTGGTGTGGTCAGATTTGAACTTGGGCCTCTCCTTCAAGGTCAAATGAGCATAACCAAACTTAAAAGTGCTTATAACTCGCTTATTATTGATCCTAGAGGATTGGGATGGTATACCAACATACAGGAAATCATGTGCTGGGAATTTTCTGGTGTGGTCTGATTTGACCTTGTGCCCCTCGTTCAAGGTCAAACGAGTATAGCCAAACTTAAAAGTGCTTATGACTTGCTTATTTTTGGTCCTACAGGTTTGGGATGGTATACGAACATATAGAAAATCATGGGCTGGGAATCTCTTGGTGTTGTCAGATTTGACCTTGGGCTTCTTCTTCAAGGTCAAACGAGGATAGCCAAACATAAAAGTGCTTATAACTCGCTTCTTATTTGTCCTACAGGTTTGGGATGGTAAACCAACATGTAGGAGATCATGGCCTGGGAATCTTCTGGTGTGGTCGGATTTGACGTTGGGCCCCTCGTTCAAGGTCAAACGAGCATAGCCAAACTTAAAAGTGCTTATAACTCGCTTATTATTGGTTCTACAGGGTTGTGATGGTATACCAACATGTAGGAAATCATGGGCTGGGAATCTTTTGGTGTGGTCAGATTTGACCTTGGGTCTCTTCTTCAAGGTCAAAAGAGGATAGCCAAACATAAAAGTGCTTATAACTCACTTATTATTGGTCCTAGAGCTTTGGGATGGTAAACCAACATGTAGGAAATCATGGCCTGGGAATCTTTGGGTGTGGTCGGATTTGACCTTGGGCCCCTTGTTCAAGGTCAAACGAGGATAGACAAACTTAAAAGTGCTTATAACTCGCTCATTATTGGTCCTAGAGGTTTGTGATGGGATACCAACATGTAGGAAATCATGGGCTCGGAATCTTTTGGTGTGGTCAGATTTGACCTTGGGCTTCCTCTTCAAGGTCAAAAGAGGATAGCTAAACATAAAAGTACTTATAACTGATTTATTATTGGTCCTAGAGGTTTGGGATGGTAAACCAACATGTAGGAAATCATGGGCTGGGAATCTTCTGGTGTGGTCTGATTTGACCTTGGGCCCCTCGTTCAATGTCAAACAAGCATAGCCAAACTTAAAAGTGCTTATAACTCGCTTATTATTGGTCCTAGAGGATTGGGATGGTATACCAACATGTAGGAAATCATGTGCTGGGAATCTTCTGGTGTGGTCAGATTTGACCTTGTGCCCCTCGTTCAAGGTCAAATGAGTATAGCCAAACATAAAAGTGGTTATGACTTGCTTATTATTGGTCCTAGAGGTTTGTGATAGTATACTAACATATAGAAAATCATGGGCTGGGAATCTTTTGGTGTTGTCAGATTTGACCTTGGGCCTCTTCTTCAAGGTGAAACAAGGATAGCCAAACATAAAAGTGCTTATAAGTGGCTTATTATTGGTCCTAGAGCTTTGGGATGGTAAACCAACCTGTAGGAAATCATGTGCTGGGAATCTTCTGGTGTGGTCAGATTTGATCTTGGGGCCTCTCCTTCAAGGTCAAATGAGCATAACCAGACTTTAAAGTGCTTATAACTCGCTTATGATTGGTCCTAGAGGTTTGGGATGGTAAACCAACATGTAGAAATTAAGGGCTGGTAATCTTTTGCTGTGGTCGAATTTGACCTTGGCCCTCTCCTTCAAGGTCAAACGAGCATAGCCAAACTTAAAAGTGCTTATAACTCACTTATTATTGGTCCTACAGGTTTGGGATGGTAAACCAACATGTAGGAAATCATGTGCTGGGAATCTTCTGGTGTGGTCGGATTTGATCTTAGGCCTCTCCTTCAAGGTCCAACGAGGATAGGCAAACTTTAAAGTGCTTATAACTCATTTATTATTGGTCCTAGAGGTTTGGGATGGTATACCTACATATAGGAAATGATGGCCTTGAAATCTTTTGATGTGGTCAGATTTGACCTTGGGCCTCTCCTTCAAGGTCAAACAAGCACAGCCAAACTTTAAAGTGCTTCTTCTTCAAGGTCAAACGAGCATAGCCAAACTTAAAAGTGCTTATAACTCACTTATTATTGGTCCTACAGGTTTGGGATGGTAAACCAACATGTAGGAAATCATGTGCTGGGAATCTTCTGGTGTGGTCGGATTTGATCTTAGGCCTCTCCTTCAAGGTCCAACGAGGATAGGCAAACTTTAAAGTGCTTATAACTCATTTATTATTGGTCCTAGAGGTTTGGGATGGTATACCTACATATAGGAAATGATGGCCTTGAAATCTTTTGATGTGGTCAGATTTGACCTTGGGCCTCTCCTTCAAGGTCAAACAAGCACAGCCAAACTTTAAAGTGCTTCTTCTTCTTTGCAGCTGAAAACACACAGTCAGCTGATACAGAACCCGTTCATAGGCACTGAGTGTTTTTTTCGTTTTAAGGTCACTCTTGTGATCCTAACATGGTCCTTTTCACGAAAATTTCTCTTCACCAATAACATTTACCTCTTCACATTAGTCCTTTAGCATTTTATATAAAGCTTAAAAGCTGTAGGGACGCTTTGTTTTTGTGTACAAAAACTTTTGTCTAGTTCGAGAGTTGGACTGTACTTGTGCAGTCGGATGGTTTGTATAGCACTTTTAAGTCCTGTAGTACATGAAAATATTGCGCTGAGTATAAATACAAATACAATACAATCTGCTGGTAAATAGATTTAGCATTATAAAAAGTCTACAATTAATCCATAAGGTTTCAAGAAGAAAAGATATTTTGTTTAACACACCTGGGTGTCTTTAATAGAAGGATTAAGCTCTATAAACGTCTAATTAGATTACTCTATTTGTTTTTCCACTTATATTTCTTCTGCAGGGTGAACACGTAAAGCGGGAGTTACTAGCACAGGTGTTGGATCTGCCCACGACGTTTGACGAGATAGCCGCGTCTTGTAAAAAGCTACACCCAGCCATAGAGTTCTACGCCGCTTTTGTGACATTCTTGCTGAAAAGGTATAAACCCCCTGTCACACTTGTTAGAACTGGGAATGAATGGTAGGCAGTCGTGGTTGAACCTTTGCAATTATACTTGGGAATTGCAAAATGTGGTTTATGTAAACAAATGTTAAAATAATTACTTAATTGAGAAAAAATAGGTTAAAACAATAAATGTAAGGTAATCCGATATTTTTTAATATTAGGGTGTAATGAAGTTTACTTTCCACAGAACTAGGGGTGTCCTGACTAACCGACTAATCGACGACGGCTAGAATAGTTTTATTTTCAGTATCATATTTTTAAGTACGAATAATCGCTTGATGTAGTTTGAAAGATGACAAAAGGTCTAAAATCCTTCAAATCCGTGCATATTGTCGCATAAAATAAATTAAAATCCAACTACAGCCATGTTTTATGTATTTATTCATTCACGTAAAACCGTAAGTACCATTTACCTCTTATATCGCCCACTTCCTGTCTGGTATAAATGAAACAAAAATTTTTTTAATTTAAAAAAAAAAATTTTTTTTTAAATTTTTTTTTGGAAAGAAAACAGCAAATTTATTAAATTTTACAGATTATGGGCATATAAGTTTAATTTTATTTCACATATTTATCGTTTCCGTTGCCATGAAACTTAAGATTTTTGGCTGTTATGTAAATTCGACAGTTATATTCGGTGTGGACACGAATAGTACTTAACAATTAGCCGGCGTGAAATATTTGGGGTCATGTTGTCCCTACACAGAAAACTACATATTACTGTGTTGCCTTATAGGGACGTCACGACTCCAAATCTTTCGTGTCGACTAATCAGTAAGTACTATTCGTGTCGACACCGAATAACCGTTGAATTTATAAAACAACCAAAAATCTTAAGTTTCATATTGTAAAAAGCATTGAAAACAATAAATATGTGAAATAAAATGAAAATATGTGTGTTTAATCTGTAAAGTTTAATAAAATTTGCCGTTTTAGTGCAACTTCTGCCTCATTTATTTCAGACAGGAAGTAGGCGGTATAAGAGGTATAATGGTACTTCCGGTTTTACGTGAATCTATAAACAATGCAGAAAACGTGGCTGTTTTTGGATTTTAACTATTTCATATCACAATATGGACATATTTTACAGATTCAGACCTTCTGCCATCTTTTACACTACATTGAGCGATTATTCCGACTTTAAAATATGAACCGGTAAATAACACTATTCTAACCGTTGTTGATTAGTCGGTTAGTCGTTACGGCTTTAGTTGCCTAGTTAACTGTGTTCCCATCTAGGAACCCCACAGTGGCAGTTTAATAATATATGAAACCTGTATAATCCAATCTTGGCTGTTATTTCAGCCCAGATGTCGCGGAGAAGAATCTGCCATTACTACGCCATGTCGCCGACAAAGGAAACACAACGGTTTACGAGTGGAGGACTGGCGTTGCTCCAGCAAAAGTTGAACCACCCCAGTAAGTAGCCAGGTTTTTCATTGCCCGTCAGTAGTTTGCTTTGGGGTCAGCCAACACCACTCCCCCTTGTCCGCTCATCCGCTTTAAATGCATGGTTAATTAAACTACCGTAGGCCCGCTCTGTCGGCATTGTGACCAAATATTTGCAAAAGTTGGGAATTGGGGGTTTACGACAACAAAAACCAGCCAGGCTTTTCCGAAGAAATTACCCGAATTTGGGGAAACCGTGTTTTAGTACACACCGACTGGAAGTAAAATTATATGCAGTTGGTAAACAAATCTCGATGCCATAAAAGTTGACATAACTGCTAAAATAAGGAAAATTTTGTTGAAAACAGATATAAATTAGACAAATTTGACGGATTATTGGGTGTTTATGGAGAAAGTTTACAAACATATCGAAACAACATATTAGCAATTTATGAGTGATAATATAAGATTGTGGATGGGCGGTTTCAAAAGCCTAGGCGATACAGAGTATGGCTACGGTAATCTAATCTACGTAATCTAAACTACTACTTTCAAACTGATAGGAGTTGAGCTTCTTTTTCAAAGTTAGTTGTTCAGTTACATTTTCATAGAGATTATATTATGCAACTTTCAGCTCGCAAACTACAATGCTTATTGGTTAACTGGGGGTATAAATAAAGTGTCATTTGACCTGTGCAATCGAACCCTGACGGATCATGTGACTTTTAAAAAAGGCTCACTGGTTTGTCCTTTCAGACTCACCCTTGATGATGATCCAGATGATTTCCAGGTAGAATCAGAAGACAACCTGGAGGTATGTCACTTGATTCCACTCTGTAACTCGTATCTAACCTTCTGCTATCCAAATACTCCATTTCATAAACTCATTTCTAGTTTCTAGTGGTCCTTGAAGTGGAATTATTACACCTCTAGGCAATGGCTTCAATTCTAAGCCAACGTGAAGTGGGTGTTTCTGTGCGGAATCTGGTCAACAACTAGTATGCACTTGTGTCCTCCACCCTCTCAAACTCCTAATGCAATATAACTTGTACATGGTGTTGATGGTGGGGTTAAACCCAATTCAGCCAGTCAGTCAGTCTATCACTCGTTGTCTGCCAGTGGAACATAGAGGACGTGGGTTCAATCCCAGGTACAATATCAGATAAATAGTGGCAAAGAAGACCACTTAAAATGGCGGTCCTCTGTCATAGGGTCCTATCCCCAGTGGCAGGTTAAAAAAAGTCAAGGACATTGATAAATAAAAATGGTCATCCTTGAGCCTCTGTCTTTCAGTTAGGAGGAATGTCAGTAATTTTGAGAGTTGGGCTGTACTTGTACAGTCAGATGGGTCATATAGAGCTTTGAGTCCTGTAATACATGGAGATATTGTGCCGAGCATAAATACAAACGCTCATTTTCACATTTGAAAAAAAATACGGGATTATACACCTTTCAGATTGACTGGGGTGCGGAAACGAGCGACTCACAAGCCATCGACTTTAGTGGCATCAGCTTGGAGCCGGAAACAGTTGACTCTCAGCAGGTGAGTGCATGTCACTACTAGGTAATCTGGATATTAAGTACTTTTTCCATTCCCTATGGGGGCCTTCTCACTACCCCAGGGCGTGTACGTACATAATAGTAAGCCATTGTAGGTAAAGCAGATTTGTTTTATTTTAAATCGTGATGTCAATGTGATGCGCCTTGTATCTTCGGAGTTTTAAAAGTTAGTTTTATAGGAAAAATACCCTGGCCAAACCATGGTATACGCAGAATTTTACCATGGTTTGAGGGGAAAAAACCCCGAAGGCAAACCCTGAGGGGTTAATTGCCCGTAACCATGGTATAATTCTGGTTTTGGAGGGGGGTGGGGTGGGGTGGGGTGGGGTGGAGGGGTGTGGTATTCCTACTCTAACATGACAAGTGTTTAAATTTTATAAAATATTGTTTATTATTTACATTGTTTTATTACAAGCGTCGAGACGGCCATAATGAGTGATAATAGGGAGATACAGGGCTGTAGCAGATCAAAAATCAACTTTTGAGCTTAAAGTACTAGAAACCAACCTTAAATCTGAAGAAATTATTAACTTTTATTTCGTATTTTTGTAAATATTAATCCATCTGTGATCAAAACTGCCATGTTTTTGTTTTGATTTACTATTGCCCGTAAGCGGTATTCGATTGGGGAATTACTAAAAGGCATATATTTTTTGGAATTCTGAAATTGCAAAGGTGCTGGCTGTTAAGAGGGATGTAAAACCCCAAAATGTGAACTTTGCAAAGGTTAAGAAGACAGGGGGCAATTAAAAGGGAGGGGGTGTTTGTACGGATAAATACGGTATATAAGAGACGGTCTACTGGGCATGTGTTTGTATTTCGCCCACAGGATGAAGGGTTGGAGATAGACTGGGGTGCTGTGGACATTGAGGTCGTAGACCAATCACAGGAGACCAGTGGCCCGCCGGACGGTGAGTATTCCCACGGATACCGTTATGCGAGACAACTTCAAACCAAATTGTTTATTACTATTGTTTATGAGGTTTTGTTTTTGGCTGTGTGATATGTCTGTTTCCAAGGGGGGGCTCGGTGGTGTAGCGGTTAGAGTGCTCGCCCTCAACCTCTGAGGTCACCGGTTCGAATCTCAGCCCGGGCGCTTCCATGTTGGAAAGTTGGTAGTTACTTGCCGATGCCCGGTGGCTTTACAGTGCAGAATCTTGACCAACTGGTATGCACTGGTTCCTCCACCCGTAAACTACCTGTCACAATTTGACCCGGCTGTTGAACGCCCACGTAAAGCGTAAAATAAATCTAAATCATATGTCTGTTTGCAAAATAACTTGACAAGTTATGAACAGATTTTGACGGGGTGTTCAGGAAATATCGACAACAAGACCAGGAACAGATGTAGTGGGTGAATCGTTTGGCTTTGTGGATATCGATAATGAATGTAAAAATATTTCAATATCGCCCAATATTGGGGGGTTTATATTGTCTACGAAATAGACCAAATCTGGGATACTGAAAACGTTTTTGTTCTAGCATATCCCCGACTGCTAACAGGAAGTGAAATTTACCGAAACAAAACATGTCAGGTTTTCATCAGTTATAATCTTCTCCCATAAAAAGTCAAAGAACCTCTAACATTTCTTTAAAAGGGCCTTTTTACACAGTCATCTTGTTAACGAATTGCTGTTGAGTCTTTTTCATTAATTATTGCGTCTACTTTTACAGAGGTGGTGCGGGGCAGTGATGCCTGCAGTGTACTCGATGACCCCGGGACCAGGAACACCTTCATAGACCAGTTGATTGAGGTGAGGACACAGTACGAGATTAGGCTCTATGAACCACCGTGATTAGATTAAAAAAAGCTCTGATCAAACAAGCAAGATTAGGCAATATAAATGATTAAGCGTTCCGCAATTGACGCTTGTTTGTATATGGGAGAAGCGTCTCCGCCGGATCTGCCAAATTTGCAGAGTCTACTGGAGACATTTCGCAAAAAACATTTTCCTGCCACTTTTGGCGGCCATCTTGAATTTCTGCGTGAAACACACACACAAAATAAATAAATAAAAAAAAAACCAACTAGATTCATATATGAATCCTTGCATTTTGTCATAAATGGAAAGGCATATTAGATCCGGGAAGATGGTCATTTCTAGAAACTCACCTATACTCATTGGGACGCTTTGTTTTTGCAGTGCTAAAACAATTTCTCTTTTTCTCCTGCGAAGCAATACCCTAGTTAGCTTAGATGTGTTGCTTTACCGTAAAAAGTTTGTTCATTTAAGCTCTTGCCTTTGATGTCTATCGATTCAAATACTGCAATGTGACAACATATTGGATATATGGAGAGCCTATTCCAGATCTGATGTTGACTATTTTACATCTCTTTGCCAAATTATGTTCACCAATCCTTTTGTGCTCTGTATTTGTTATAGCTGGAGTCGTTTCTGCTGCAGCGGGTGGGCGAGATGTCGTCGGAGAAAGACGACATCTTGTCGGGCAGCGTTTTTCAGAATGCGCCGCTGTCGATGCAGACCACTTCAGAGCAGGTACGGGTTCCTTGATAATTGCATGCCAAATTCACTGTTATCTTGTCATTGGAGAGACGCACAGTGTTATCAGAAAAAAAGAACGTATATAGACTTTTTCAAAAACATAATAAAGATTTTAAACCTTTCTTCCGACCCTACATTAAAAAAAAAAAATGTTTACATACGTTAAGGTCGAGTTACACGTATGTGTTTTATTGTTAATATGAAAATTTGTTCAGGCTGTTAAAGTAGCATTCATTCCTGTTTTCTCAGGTACAGGAAATGCTCGGAGAGGTGCAAAGCATTCTGGGACATCTGACGTCCAGTAAGATGCAAGATTTGATGCTGATCAGGAGTTCACCTAGGTACGCAGTCGGCTATGTGTGTAGATTAACTGCTATAAAATATCTAATTAGGTCAGGTTTATTCCATGAGAGAGATTAAGTTTTATAAAGTATTGCCATATTAGATTTGTTGTATTATTAGATCAGATCTGTTCAGGTCAGTATCTGATACATCAAACTTAAATGGTGGTTCCACAACAATATAACTGTAACACGTTACTAGGCCCGACATTTAATAATTCACAATCGATTTAGTTGACTTTTGATGTCATTGGCAAATACTACTTAAGACATCAAACTCATTATACCGTTTTGCTAATACAGAAATAATGTGGTCGTATCTGTATTTAATGGATTTCCACTCCTTTAAGGGGACCACGGTGGCAGAGTGGTAACACCCGCCTCCCACCTCTGAGGCCGGGGTTCGGTTCCCGGCACAGCCTCAAGTGGGAAAGCTGGTAGTTGCTTGCTGTTAGTCGGCAGTTTACAATACAGAACCTTGACCAACTGTATGTACTGGTTTCCTCTGCCCACAAAACTACCCGTCGTGATATGACCAGTACAGTGTTGAACGCGATGTAAAACCCCAAATAAATAAACTCATTATAGCTCTGAAAGAAGCTCTTGTGACCTAGTGATAAACCATTTGGCATGTTTTATCCAGGAAATAGATTAAGCGCTGTAGATTTAGATTTATTTGTTGTTTTACGTCGCATTCAACATCCAGGGTCATATTGCGATGGGTAGTTTTACAGGTGGAGGAAACCAGTGCATACTGCACTGTAAACCACCGGGCATCGGCAAGTAACTACCAACTTTCCAACATGAAGCGCCTGGCCCGAGATTTGAAGCGGTGGCCTCAGAGGTTGGAGGCGAGAACTCTAACCACTACACCACCGAGCCCCCCCCCCCCCCTATTCAGCTCTGTAAAAACACTTGTTACATATTTCACTATAGGTACGTGGATCGTCTAGTCAGTCGGCTGAAAGTCTTACTGAGTGAGTGTGAGAAGCAGCGCTCACTGGCGAGACTCATGGTGACTCGCAGAGCGGAGGCCGCCGCCGAGCAGGTGGAAACGGAGCCTAAGGTGGAACTTATGAGACGCAAGATGAAAGAACTGCAAGGACAGGTAGGGTTCAAAGGTCAGAGATCATTAGTTAGAGTTAAAGGTCAGTTTCAACAGATAAGGCAAATCTTCATTATATTCCACATAATACCACTAGCTGGCAAGATATAGCACAGGTTATTCAAACAGGTGAAATATATTTAAATTACAGTGGTAAAATATGGGTTACTCAAATAGGTGAAAACACAGGTAAACTCAAACAGGTGAAAACACAGATGAACTCAAAAAACAGGTGAAAACACAGATAAACTCAAAAACCAGGTGAAAACATAAGTAAAGTCAAACAGGTGAAGACACAGATAAACTAAAAAAAAAACACAAGAAAACTAAAACAGGTGAAAACACAGGTAAACTCAAACAGGTGAAAACACAAGTAAACTAAAACAGGTGAAAACACGAGTAAACTCAAACAGGTGAAAACACAAGTAAACTCAAACAGGTGAAAACACAAGTAAACTCAAACAGGTGAAAAATTACAACTAATTCAAATTAGTTTAAACGTAGCATCTACTTTGGGGTAATACCAAATTACTGATGAATTTGTTGAGTAGCTTGACTTATGGGGTGGACTTTTACCACTCGTCGCAGCCTTAGAGTGGAGCCTCTCCTTGAGATCCGTGGCCCCACATACATGCACTCCTCTCCTATAGTATTCTTGTGATCTATGTGGTGTAGCTTGACCACTGTGTCCTAGCGGGTAGCACACTTGTCTAGGAACTCCAAGGACATGGGTTCAAACCCAGGTACAGGCAGATACATAGTGGCTTGGATGACCACATAAAATGGCGGTCCTCTGTCATTGGGTCCTATCCCCAGTGGCAGGCTAAAGAACCTCAAGGATGTTGATAAATGATCATCCTTGAGCCTCTGTCTTCCAGTTAGGGGGAATGTGAGTTACTTGTGAGTTGGGGCTGTACCTGTACAGTCGGATTGGTTAAATAGCGCTTTGAGTCCTGTAGTATATGGAGATATTGTGCTGAGTATAAATACAATTACAAAGTTTGCATCTGATCATTGAAGGTAAGCAGCACTGGGCTTGGTTAGTACTTGGATGGCTGACCAGCTGAGTTCCGGGCCGGTTGTGGGCAGAAATACATAGAGACTCGGATGAAGACTTGAATGGCGGTCCCATCGTAATATAACTCCTAACAGAGTACTATGCGCGATGTTAAATAAATCGATCAATACAGTGGACTTGTGATGTCACACTTACATCAGCAGTGATGTCATAGCTGAAAAACCATAATGACATAACCAGCAACCTCCCTAGTGACGTCTATTTACCTGAGAAATTGTTCAGTCTAACATTTGTATACTAGTTACCCGATATTGACCCATATTCAAGGTCAAGAGGTCACACACAAGGTCATACATGTGTTTTCTGAAAGCCAGTACAATAATCATCTCCTGCCGGGTTTTAGCCTGGGAGGGAGATTATGAAATGATGCCTGTGCATGCGTCCGTGCGTGTGTTAGTTAGTCACGCAGATTTCTTCAAAACTACTACAGCTACAGATTTTTTGTAAATAATTTCCCACGTCATAATATTTTCTTCCTAGCTGAAGATTTTTATCTGGTATCTTGTGCACCTATAATTCCCGATGTTATTTTCAACTCCTGTCATTTACAGATCTGTTTTTGTTTGAAGCATGACATAGTTAAGTTTTCACTTTATTTTGTTTTCAGATCGCTGCTGAGATCTCTCTGAAGTACAAGAAAAGACGCGTGAACATTATGGGGGATATAAATACTGTGTAGTTGTAGATGTGCACTGTTAAGTTTATAATTCCGTATATTTTATTTAAGATTGTTGATTTTGTGAATGTGGTAATTTTTACCCCACAGCCCTTAAGGGTTGTCAGGGTATTGTTTTCACCCATGGTGTCCGGATGGGCGGGCGGGCGACGGGGAAAAAGATTGTCTGGGCTCTATCTCAGAAACCATATGGTGTAGGAAGTTGGTACATGGTTTGGACATTTGTTAAGGGGTGTACATGTGCAACGTCATGGTGTGACCTTGATTTGACCTTGCCACAGTGTCCTTGAGTTTGAAACTCTTGTCGGGCTATATCTCGGAAACCGAAATGTGTAGGAAGTTGATACTTGGCAGGGACATTGGTTAGGAAGTGTAGGTGTGCAGCATCATACTGTGACCATGGTTTGACCTTTGACCTTGCCGTAGTGACCTTGACCTTTAAAATCTTGTCCGGGCTATATCACGGCAACCATAACGTGTAGGAAGTTGATACTAGGTCGTGACATTGGTTGGGAGTTGTAGGTGTGCAAATTCATGGTGTGACCTTGATTTGACCTTTGACCTTGCTGTAGTGACCTTGACATATAAAATCTTGGAAACTGTAAGTTGTAGGAAGTTGTTACTTGGTAAGGACATTGCTTGGAGGATGTAGCAGTGCTATGTCATGGTGTGACCTTGATTTGACTTTAGACCTTGCTGTAGTGACCTTGAACTTTAAAATCTTGTCCTGCCTATATCTCGGGAACTGTAAGGTGTAGTAAGTTAAAACATGTTAAGGTCATGGTGTGACCTTGATTTGATCTTTGACCTTGCCCCAATGACATTGACCTTTTAAAACTTGTTCAGGCTATATTTTGGAAACCATGTAGAAAGTTGATATGTGTTATTCTGTGCTGAAGGTGAGAGCTCAAAACTCCAAATTATCACTCACTTTACGATATATTTCACTTGAAAGTGCAGTCATTTGTTAAGATTGTTTGGGTGTCGGGATGTTCACTGTTGAAAGTATTTTATGTTACTTATAAAGTATAAACAAGATGCATGAAAAGAATTTGTGTGTTTTCTTTGCTACTTACTATATATCCACTGGTCATAAATGAAGTTCTGAAACATGGCCGACCAGTTGTACATCAATGTGTGTACACCCTGTCTAGAAATACCAGAGGCAGTCGCTGAAACCCTAAGTTCCTTCCAAGTCCCCTCTTCTGACTTTAAACTTCAGAAATCATACAAACTTTGTTCTAAGTCTTTCAGCCATTGTGCACTTATGCCCCTTGTTCTTAGCACTAGAACTGTCCCTATGTCACCCCATTTCATCGGAGTTGTTCACACTACAGGCGGGCGGCCATTGATTGCACATGGTTTTTCTAACCGCCAATAACAGTCGGACGACAGTACTACAAACGTTGGTCACTGAAAAGCAACCTCCGTTAACCTTAACTCATCTTTGGTAGCCGTCGGACAAACGTGGCAAAATAACCAATACCTTAACTCACCTTATGTCGCCGTGTTACTCCGAAAGACAACTAAATCACAATCTTAAGTACACCGTGGACTACACCATCGGTAACTGTGGAAAGAAATTTATACACGCATGCACTAAATCGTCTGCGGACACTGAAAGTACCAAAATCATAAGCGAAAATTTCAAATATTTTAAAACTTTTGTAGAACTCGCAAGATAATGGACAGTTCGCCACTGACTCGCAAGGTCGCAACCGGACATCACATGGTGGTCCAAGGACAGACTTTTCCCCAACGGGGGGTTACCAAGGGCGATTCCACCTGTAGGGTGAATGTGTAATTAATGGATGGAAAACCTCACTTCAGTCCCTCCTTGACATCACTAAAGAAACATCTGAAGACTGGCCGCTTCAGTTCAAACTTTACCCACTCTATATTTATCCCTGTCTCTGACATGGGGAGGAAGCTTGGTGCATAATGGCTGAAATGATTGGAAAAATATTTTGTGAACCTTACGGTCAGAAGAGGGGGCCTAGAGGACCTTAAATTTTGAACAGCTAGATATGACCCCATAGAGTGTGTTCAAAGCGATGTTAAACATAAGATCAATCAATTTTACATGTGGATACATTGACGTGTCGAATCGGTAATGTGCGACTGGGGGAAATTGGAGCTGTGGACCCGAGAACATTTCTCAGCAGTTTTAATTTAAATTGGCACAAACAGGAAGTAGCACAGTAAAACAAAAATAACCAATCAAAATCACCAATACACAAATATATTCTTGTAAGCAGCACATTGATTGATTTTGTGCTACTTCAGGGCACCATTTTTTTTTTTTTTTTTTTGGGGGGGGGGGGGTGGTGGTGTAGAAATTTGTTTACCATCACTCCTAAAAAAGTTTGTTCGGTAGCTTTGATGGTTGTCCACCGGCACATGAATTGATCAACAGAAGCCCCAACCGTCATACATGGAATATGTGCACCTTGTAATTTGATCTACCACGATGCATTTGTTTACAGTTTCACACGCCGACAGTCTGCAAACACAGATTTCTTGTCAACACACTTAATAAGTTTTACACCCAGGCTCGTGAAATTTACAAGATACATTCTTTGTCACAAAAACTTGTCCACACTTTTTGGGCTCATTTCGAAAAAACAAGATGGCTGCCATGGCCATTTATTGAGGACAATAAAAGTTTTTGTACTGATACACTATGTCTGTGGTTCTCAGCTGTTGTAGGTTGAATCTCCTTATGGGTGGTATGTTGAACAGACACATGTATGTCTTGAGTACTCATGATCTTGTAGCTCTTTATTTAAGGTTGTCTATGAGCCAGAGTGCCCCACATAGCTAATTTTGGTCAAACTTGGAAGTGCTCGTGTCTCATTTGTAATTGCCCCTATAGGTTTGGGTTAAGGTTAAACTAACCCCTAACCCTAACCCTGAAATCAACCTTTAGGAAATTGTGACCCGAGTTTAACCCACAAATCTGACCTAGTCACCCAAAAGTTGGGGGTTTTTTACACGCCTTCAACCGCTAATTAGAGTACATGGCATGACAAGATGCTTTTAAAGGTTCAAACATAGCCAGCCATGGTTCCCAGTCTGTTGTGGATACTGCTTAAGATATTTTGCTGAAGTGTGCTGGTGACAATTTGGTCATGAATTTTTCCTGTGAGGAAGTGAAGGTGAATAAGCTGAGGGAAATCTTTTCTCTCAGATGTCTGCGCGATGACAACTGCTACAAAAGTTTACGATGGCCTTTCACATGTCTACATTAAGCCCCTTTCACACTTCAGGCGTTATGTCCCACGGTTACAGGTGTTCCGCGGCAGCAGAGCCGCCTCCCAGGTCGCCCCATTTAGTCCGAGTTGTTCACACTACAGGTGATGTAATTCATGGTTATAGGCATTTGGTGAAACACCCCTGTCCTTTAACTACCGTTCAAGATTTGTATGCGACCTTGTGTCACACAGTGGACAAACGTCCATGTACCTCCACTCAGTTTATGTCACCGTATTACACCGAAAGACGACCAAATCACAACCCTTATGTACACTGTGGACCACAACTTTACTGTAGCAAGAAATTCATATGTGAAATCGTCTGCGCTTGCCCACAGTGCTGAATTCAGAGGCAGAAATTTCAAATATTTTAAAACTTCTGTAGCACGCGCAAGGTAATGGACGGTTCGGCACTGACTCGCAAGGTTGCAAACGGACGTCAGGCGGTGATCCAAGGACAGGGACGTTTCACCAAACACTGGTCATTGCGGGTGATACCAACTTTATTGTGAAAGATATATTTGGAATGACCATGTATGAATGTCCCTGATGGCCCAGGGCCGGGATAGGCCCCAACCACAGAGTATGAAGTAGACTATACAGTGTTTTTGTGTTCATGATAACTCTAAAAGTAGTCAAAGTTTATTTATGAATTTTTTTATGTACGTAGTACCAGGACAAAGGAAGAAGGGATGAAACTGTAACATATTGTGAAAAAAAAAAAAATATATATATATTCTGAATTTTCAAAGGTACCATTGCAAATGCTTTTTCGATGACTATTTCTTTCTGATTGACAAAAATTAATGAGCGGATTAGTCATGAAATCTGGTTACTATGGCAAAAGAAAGAAGTGATTACTTTTTGCACTGTGGCCTAGTGGGTAACACAGAGGATGTGGGTTCAAACCCAGGTACAGGCAGATACATAGTGGCTCAGATGACCAGTGGCAGGTTAAAGGACCTCAAGGACATTGATAATGCTCATCCTTGACCCTCTGTCTTTCAGTTAGGGGGAATGTCAGTAACTTGAGAGTTGGGCTGTACTTGTGTAGTCAGATGGGCCATATAGCACCTTGAGTCCTGTAGTACATGGAGATATTGAGCCGAGTATAAATACACAATACATAAAAAAATGTGTAGAGTAAGAAATCTAAAATTCGCCAGGAATCTAAAATTCGCCACCTCTAAAGCCTTGGTTAATTTTATGAAGAAAATGATGTTTTTGTCTAAAAATTGGTATTTTTCAGTTCAAAAAGCCTTAATTTACTATACAGTCAACAAATCTCACCACAATTCATTTATTTTATTAGTATTTTCACATGTGGCGAATTTCAGATATGTGGCGAATTTTAGATTTCTTACTCTACATAAAAAAATATGTATGAAAATTCCCGCAGTGGAGGTCTACACTCAATCAGTTCTTTCTCATTTTAAAATTCTTTCCTTTTTGAACTCTCGTTTTACCAGAATCTAATCAGCCTTTGTGCATCGATTCTCACAGAAAGGCCAAAAGCAAGCAATAAAGTGATTACATTGGGAGAGGTAGCAATCATATCCTGGAAACAAAACGTATATTGAATTTTCAGAAATGCCCCCCCTGGAAAGGATTTTCGCTCAATTTTTGCCCCGAGTAAATATATCTGTCATTGCTTTCGATTTATCAAACTTACAAAGCCAGAATCTAAGAGTTTTTTTTGTTTATAAAAAAGCTCCACAAGGTAATTACTGTCTAAGTGCAAGCATTTTTTCTTCTTACTAACTTTTTTTTTGTTTATTTTAAAGCCAACACAGCACATTTTATTACAAGCAAAGTTGTAATGTAGATTATTTCAAAGATATGGTTATAATAAACTTACAAAATCCCCTGAAGATTGTTCTATTGACTATTCCAGAAGACGTAATCAATAATTACTAAAAAATCAAATATTTGCTGGCCAAATATTATCCACACATAGTACATGTGTTTCTATAAAAGGAAAGACAAAATACCTGTCTATTAACTGGCCTGACATAAGGGTTTCGATTCTGATTATTCTGATTGGATCTGTTTGTGTGCATACCTCAATCTTTTCATCAGGTTTCGGTTTCACAGAAGCACCTAGCCCGGACTTGGACGTAAAGTTAAGACTTTTGTCTTAAAATGAGGCTAAGTCTGTGATCTTAGACTTAGAGGATTTCACAAAGCTGCTAACTCTAGGCTATGGCTAAGTCTACCTGAGAGTGGGCTTAACTTTTGTAAACAAATACTTAAAATATAGCCGCCATATATTTTTCTTACTTCAAAACTTGAAATGCTTGAAAATAAAAAAAAATAAATGCATAGAACACCTCACTAAACTAGTTTTTGGACATATTTATGTGGTTACAAGGCTTTCCATTGAAACACAGCATTTTTTCCAAGATAAATTGAGTTAAACAATGTATATGTGTCACCACTAAAATATTTTGACTAGATATAAAGGGTCACATGACACAGAAAACCACTGTGGTTATATGATAATCTTGGACTTAGCTAAGTCAGCCTTTGTGAAATCCATTTAAGTCTAGGAATTAGCAAAGACAAAAGGCTCAAATTTAAGTCCCAGGGACCAATTTCACAAAGGGCCAAGTTTTTGGCCAATTCAGGGACTTAAATCTAACACTTTGTTTTTAGCTAGGTGAGGGACTTAAATGGATTTCACAAAGGGTGACTTAGCTAAGTCCAAGCTTATCATATAACCACAGTGGTTTTCAGTGTCATATGACCTTTTATATCCTTCATTTGATGCATTCTATCTGAGGATAAGTGCTGTTTTGGAATGAAATATCTTGTTACCACATATAAACTTCCTGAAGACTACTTCAGTAAGGTGTTCTGTATAATTATACTTTATTTACAGCCATTTCAAATTTTGAAGTGGACAAAAGTTTATGGCAGCCATGTTTAAGTCCTTTTTACAAAACTTAAGCCCACTATGTACCAGACTTAAAATTAAGTCCACTGACTTAGCAATTTCATGGACTTAGCTGCTTTGTGAAATCTGCCAAGTCTAAGAGACCACAGACTTTAACATTCTGTTGACAAAATTTAAGACGAAACTCTTAAATTTAAGTCTAAGACTTGGCTTAAGTCCCTTTGTGAAATCGGCCCCTGACTTAGCCAAAGTCCAGGCTAAGTGTAAGAACCTTTGTGAAACTGGGCCCAAATCTGGGTTATATTTTTGCACAAGGTGCCTTGATCCTCCTCAAAGTTTATTCTCATTGATTGTTCTAATCTGGATTTGTATGGACAAGCTCTGCGGGTTTTCAGGCACAGTTTGTAGTTTATTTCCATTTTACATTACAGCTGTACTGTGATCAGTTGTGAGAAAATAATAATCTTTCCACACAAATAATGTTAACATTGTGGATAGATAGTTTCCTATCTGTTACAGTGGAGTGAAGAATATTTAGTTGGATATACTTGGGCTAACAAGATGGCCACTGCGGGACTGAAAGCTCTGGAGGAGCACATCACATGTGGTGTGTGTTTAGAGGTTTACACAAATCCCCAGATTCTCAAATGTCTTCACGTATTCTGTCAGGCCTGCGTACAGGGTGTAAAACAAGGCGACACGGTTCGGTGTCCAAAATGTAGAGAATATACCAAAGTCAACGACATAAAGAGCGATTTTAACATGGCAAACCTGATTGCCATACAGAAAGCTCCCCGTGATGATAGTCCTCCAGTTCAACTGGAAAACGTCTGCAATGTTTGTGAAGAGACAGATAAGCCTGTCGTCTCATCCTGTATGCAAAAGTCAACACAGCAAGAAATTTCCGAGCTAACAGGATTTGTCAGAGATCAAAAGGACAAAGTAGATGGAAATGTTATGGGTACAGAGAAACTGATAAGTGATATACGTCTAGCAGGGAAAAGACAAGTCTCACAAGTCGAAAAGCAGCGTGACTCGATCATAGAGCAAGTGAAAAAGCATCATAACAGTCTTATTGAGCAAATAAATGCAGCCAACCAGGAAACACTGGACAGCCTGGAGCAGCAGAAACGGTTGCTTACCAAGGCCAGGACAAAACTGAAAACGAAGACAGAAGCTTTGTCAAATGTTTCTCAGAGACAGAGTTACTATGACACTCTGACAAAACTGCGTGAAGAAATCAAACCGGCCGTAGAAGAGATCTGCTCACGACTACCAAAGTTTGACCCAAATATCAAGTCCACTGTGTCTGTCGTGGAGGGATGTGGATGGTTTCCCGAGAAGTCCACCAAGGTAGAAACGGCTGAGACTAACCAAAAGACACGGGATAGACTGGAATGGCTTCTCAAAAAACAACCGAAGGAAAAGGCAAAGTCTATGTCCAGTGTTTTTCAAGAACAGGAGATAAAGATCCCAGTTGATTACACAGAAGGAAAGGCGGAGTTCTGTTCAGTATATCCCCCTTTTGGGCCATATCACAGAGTCCCCATAAGTGGCCGGTTTCCTGAGAAGTCCACCAAGGTGGAAGTGACTAGCACTAACCAGAAGACACCATATATCTTGGAGTGGCAGAGAAATGTGGAGATGCAAGCTTTGTCTGGGGTTTGTCGGGAACAGAAGAAAAACATCCCAGTTGGTTATACAGAAGGAAGCCCGCAACCGCAGATACCCTTTGTTTCACACAAAGAATTCTGTGCATCAGAAAAAGATCCGTGGTCAGACAGGGGGATCCACGTATCAGGTGAGGACATGTATGAATATTTTGTTCGGATGTCCGCCGAGGTAGAAGCTTGCGGGAGTACCCCTGCTAACTCATACGAAATTCTTGGTAAGAATACTAATATTGTAATGAGGAAATGTTATGCTTAGCCTCTTTTTATAACACAGTTTATTGCGTTAATATATCTTACCTAGTGGACCAGTGCATTTGTCTGGCACGCAGCTGGTCCCGCCAAACGTTAGAAAAAAAAACGTCCTGAGCTGGGCTCTGATTGGGTCCGGTAGCGTCGTCTTCATTCGCCAGGTGTCCCCTCTGCACCCAGCTCCCCTCCTGCGCGTGCACACGCATGCGCACCTCCTCTTTTTGTTTGGCGCGCAACTGTTTGCTGCGGAAATTTTTTGGCAAGAGAAACTTTTGGATATTATTGTGTTCTTTATAAGTGATTTTCAGTTATAAAATATATATTTGTTGAGAACAATTGTCATGGTATCTCCGGGCCAAAGAAGAGGTAGTTGTGGCCATGTTATGGCAGGATTCGACCTCTACAAAAAATGCGCCCGCTGTAGGGATAAAAAGTTGGGTGATGACCCTTGTGTTAAAGACAAGGATTGTTCTGTTTGTGACAATTTGATGGAAGTTCAAAAATCTATGTTAGCTACCCCTCAATATCAAATCAGGAAAGACAAGAAATCAGTTGTCCTTGTATCTCCAAGTAAAGTGACAGTTGTTGGTCCTGATGAGAGACTTCTGATGTGTATCCCATGCCTGACGACAGTGCGCGTGCGCAACTACAGGCCAGTTCCGGGCCATCACCGGTTCCTTCTGATCAATAATTCTCTGGAGGTTTTGTTTCCCGTCAAGACTTTGATGTTCTTAATAACCAACTGCAAGAGAAGTTTGCACGTTTTGAAGCTTTGCTTTCAAGATCAACTATCTTCTCCACGCCCAAACTACCGGTTAATGTTGGACATTTATCAATCCTTCTCCTGACCCCAGAGCCACTGGTTCGGTGCGGACTCCGGGTCAGGACAAAGAAGTAGGCTTAACAAAAAAGGACAAGGGAGTGGGCAAGTCAAAACAGAAGAAGAAATCAAAACCAGCTGCTGCTGCCGGCTCTACAGATCAATCTGCTACCTCTGCATCTGACCTTCCTATCAAGAAAGACGTCCCCAGTCCGGGGGTTAAACCTCTTGATAGTTCGACTTCAACTGACTCCAATCCTTATTTTGTGTCCAGTGTTTCATCTACAGGCACATCTGACCAACCGGTTCTCACCGGTCCCGGTAGTTCTAGTGTCACCAGTACCTCTGCACATCTTGATAGCTTCTCTCAACAGGACCCCGTCCTGTCGGATGTTGATGTTGATCCCTCTTATGACCAATCTGACAAAGATTCCGGTGAGGAAGGCGAGTTGTCAGATTCTGAAGTAACAGAAAAGAACGAAGAAATGGACTATTGAGAAACTGTCCAGGCAGGTAGAGCTTTCTTAGGTTGGACATTTATCCCTGGCTTTGAACCGGCGGTTGGAGACACTGACAATAAATCTGATAACCCATGGAAGGGTAAACATCCCAGACGGACCGGGAAAGTTTCTATTGAGTTACCTGCCGACGATTGGCTCTTTTATAAAATGGAGAAGTTCCACACCAGAGCAGCGGAAGGCTATCCATCATGTTCTCAGGAGGCGGCGGGACTCAAGATTGACCAATTAATTAGGACTCCCAAGAGTCAGTCGAAATGGTATGCTCCGTCTAGACTCAGACAGGAAGGTTCACAGAGGCTGGGGAAGACTATTTTTGGTTGGTCCAGTTCAGAGGCCAGATTAAACTCGCATTTTTCTAGAATTGCAAAGGTGTCAGCATACCCCACTTCTGGGCCAGCTTCCAGACCGGTTCCACAAGAAATTTTAAGATGTTGGGAGAAGTTTGCTAGAGAAGGATCTCTCATCACAAACCATGCTGCCAATTTTAACCGGTCTGTCAGTGAAATACAAGATCCGGTCAAAAACAAAAAGCTGAAAGAATCCTTACAGGCCCTGATCCAAAAACAGGTGGTAAAAAGGGTGCTGGTCCCCTCATCTCTGGCTTTTTACAACCGGTTACTTCTGGTACCAAAGCCCAACAACAGATGGAGACTCATTTTAGACCCCAGTTAACTGAACTGATACCTAGCATCAGCCTCCTTGAAGATGGAAACTCCAGAGACCATCATGCTCACCCTTTAGCAGGGGGAGTGGGTCACCTCACTGGATTTCAGCGACGCTTATTTTCATGTCCCGATCAATCCAAGGTCGCGGAAGTACTTACGCTACCATCTCAACAATTGAACTTACAAATTCACCCCCCTTCCTTTCCGGCTGTCAGTGGATCCGTTGGAGTTCACAAAGGTCGTCAGGAGGTCAAGCTGATGGCACAATCTCGGGGTATTCGAATCCACCAGTACCTAGATGACTGGTTAGTGAGAGCCATGTGCCAGGAAACGTGTCAACGTCATACCCAGACCCTTTTGGACCTGTGTCGCAACCTAGGCTGGGTAGTCAACATGTCAAAGTCAGAACTGTTTCCCCAACAGGTGTTCAACTTTGTCGGCTACCGTTTCGACCTCTCTCAAGGCCTGGTCAAACCCACGCAGGAGAGGTGGATATCCCTGACTCAGAAAATCAATTTCCTCTTGGGACTGGAGACCTGCTCAGTCAGGCAGTTCATGTCCCTAATTGGACTTCTGACAGCCACGGAAAAACAGGTGGTGTGGGGACGCCTTCACATGAGACCTATCCAGTGGCATTTAAAGAGGTGTTGGCATGTCCCGGAAACTCTAGAGAAGATGATTCCCCTTCCAAAGTCTCTCAGTGTTCACTGAAGGTGGTGGTTGGACCCAGACAAAGTTCTGAAGGGTCAACCTTTACACCCATTACAGCGCGCCCTCCAACTGTTTACAGACGCCTCAAATGAAGGCTGGGGCGCACACTTAGGAGACTTCACAACAAGAGGCCTCTGGTCCAAGTCAGAAGG
Organism: Sabellastarte sp. h YS-2021; assembly: GCA_964017235.1. Taxonomy (NCBI): domain Eukaryota; kingdom Metazoa; phylum Annelida; class Polychaeta; order Sabellida; family Sabellidae; genus Sabellastarte; species Sabellastarte sp. h YS-2021. Next base: position 29,839,809 of record OZ024940.1, read on the forward strand.
AAACTTGCATATAAATTTGCTAGAACTCAAAGCGGTCCTTTTGGCCTTAAAACAGTTCTAGCAATTGTGTTGGAACCAGACCATTTTGGTGTGCACGGACAACACGACAGTGGTTTTGTACATCAACAAGGAAGGGGGTATGAAATCAGTGCTCTCCTTTGGAGACTGTCATTGCCAACAAGCTGTCCCAACACATCAGGTGATTCAGACAGAATGGTCTCTCCTTCGGGAGATTTCCGACCTTCTCTGCCGGAGGTGGTACAAGCCGACAGTAGACTTATTTGCAACCAGATTCAATCACAAACTTCCCAGGTTTGTGTCTCCAGTTCCGGACAGGTTAGCCTCGAAGGTAGATGTGTTGAGTCTCCAGTGGGAGGATCTAGATGCGTATGCCTTCCCTCTGACAGCTCTTCTGGGGCAGGTGGTCTCCAAACTTTTGGACCACGGTTGTCACCGACTCATTCTGATTGCTCCAAGGTGGCCAAACATGCCATGGTTTTGGGACCTGGTCAGCATGCCGGTTCAAATTCCTCTCTCTCTTCCCAGGATGGAGAATTTGTTGACCCAACCTTTCAATCAGTGCCCACACAGGGACCTCTTCAACCTGAACCTCCATGCATGGCTCCTACAGCCGCAGCCATTCAACAAGCAGGGTTCTCTGATGAAGTGGCAGCAAGAATTGAAGCTCCTCAGAGATGCTCAACCTGAGCTGTCTATGAGTCAAAGTGGGCCGTTTTTGTCAGATGGAGTGAGGACAATAAGGTGGACTTCTGGTCTCCCTCTTTAAAACAAATTGTGGACTTCCCCCTTTTCCTTTTTCAGGATAAGCACCTCCAACCTGGCTCTATTGATGGCTATAGAACTGCTATAGCTGACAAGATCGGCAATAGCATCATAAACATCAGCAAGGATGAGAACCTAACTAGATTGCTGGATAGTTTCCATAGGGATAAGCCCAAAGGTAGGGGGGTATTCCTTCTTGGAATCTGTCCCTGGTCCTCCACCAGCTTACTAAACCTCCCTTCGAGCCTCTTAGGAAGGCCTCTCTCAAACATCTCACATTTAAGACGGCTTTCCTTCTAGTTCTGGGCTCTATAAAAAGAAGGAGCGACATCCATGCCTGGGTCCACAAAAACATCAGACATCAAGAGGATTGGTCAAATGTTTCACTCTATCCTTCGCCAGGTTTTATTTCCAAGAATCAGGTCCAGGGTCCAGGTTGCGTAGCTCCGGTTATCATCCCGGCTTTAGCTCCTACTCTGGACAAATCTCTGAAGGAGGATAGGACTCTTTGACCAGTGAGGGCCTTGCGTTATTACCTGGACGGGACCAAGGAACTCCGGACCGGCAAGGAATTGGTTTTTGTCTCCTTCCGGAAGAGTTTTCAGAAGGACATTGTTCCTGCCACTATCTCCTCCTGGATTAAGCAGACCATTGTTTTATGCTTCCAACTTTCTGATGAACAGGCTCAAACTTTGCACCAAGTTCAGGCACATGATGTCCGTGCCTTCGCGGCTTCCAAAGCCTTCCAAGGAGGTGTGCCTTTAGATCAGATCTTATCAGCTTGTCATTGGAAATCTCACAACACTTTTACTCAGTTCTATCTGAAAGATGTGGCCTGGGTGGACTCCGAGTTGTTCCATTTGGGACCTGTAGTCGCTGCTTAGCAAATTAGGGAGTAGAGTTGAGGCTTTCCATGTATATATGACTTGTATAGATGTACAGTTGTTCAATAAAAAAAAAAAAACGTCCCTGCAGTCTATCTTGCTCCTACAGGATGGATGAGGGAACAGTCTAACTTCTTTCCTTTCTCCTCCTCCTTGGGATTCCTTGGGACAGAACTCCTACTCTCGCCCCTCATGTCTGGTTGTTTTTCAGATTTTTCTGAAAAAGAAGGGGGGGTGGGGTGGATGAATAACTTAGCCGAGTTTGTGGAGACACCGGTCTAGATGTGTTTATACTCTGGCTTTGTGGAATGGTTCTGGTGGAATGGTTCTTAGAGCTACCCGCCAGCCACTGGGTAGTTATTCTGCACTGGTCCACTAGGTAAGAAACATTAATGCAATAAAATGGAAAATTTAGTAGTTAAATTAAATTTTTGTAAGGTAACATCTTACCTAGTGGACCAGGGGATACCCACCCTACCTTCCCTGCTCATATCTCAAAAGGGGGACATTCTAAGGCAGGCAACAAAAAGAGGTGCGCATGCGTGTGCACGCGCAGGAGGAGAGCTGGGTGCAGAGGGGACACCTGGCGAATGAAGACGACACTACCGGTCCTGGTCAGAGCCCAGCTCAGGACGTTTTTTTCTAACATTTGGCGGGACTGACTGCGCGCCGGACAAATGCACTGGTCCACTAGGTAAGATATTACCTTATAAAAATTTAATTTAACTATTAAATTTTCCAATTTGTTACTCTTGAGTAATTTTGGGTTTGTATTTTATATAGTATTGCTCTATTGTTTACACCAAATGTATGAGAGACACCCCCCACCCCTACCACACACACAGGCACACATACACCAGGTCTTGAAGGGAGGGGGGATGACACAAGACTTCCCCTCCCCTGTCTGTAGGTCACAAGCCCCCCCCCCCCCCCCCCCCCCCATGCATTGTTATGCTAAACCAAAGCTTAAGTGGCTGTAGTTGCCAAATCCTATAAACTTAATAACTCCCTGACAGCCCGCGTATTTGTTTTCACGTAAGTTCAACTGATCACTGCCGCCACCGCCGGATTATGGTCTCCCTTGAATAATTTCTTGGGCTTTCAAATTTTTCTTTCCTTCTTATCTTTCTTTAAAACTATAGGGGCGGGAAAAATTTTAGGGATACTTTGCGGAGACCTTAAGCTTTACTTAAGGTAACCTTAAACATTTTTCAAAAACACCCCGTCATCGCGTTTTGGAAAAAAACCACACGCACCTGTGCTATAAAATTTATCAGGTACATTCTGGACCAAATTTCAAAGGCCAGAAAGGATTTTCTGATCAATCGGACCATAGATGCCTGAATGGGATGAGTTTTATTTTCGTATTTTTTTTTTAAATGGGCACTTTGTCTGTATCTCAAAAACCGTCAGGATATCGGCGTTTTGTTGGAATAACTTATTCAGCTACTTTTTGATAATCTTTCACATGCCGAAGTTTTAGCCCTGTATCTGCAATCTTAAGGTCACCTTAATGTCAAAAAAGGGTGTTTAAGCCCTCCACTTAGTTTTTCACTTTTTTTCAACCAAACTTGACATATATATTAAGATTTACCACAGCATTATCCTGTTTTTATGGTGACCTTAAACTGTTAATATAATTGAAGCTATGGCTCCCCCCCTAAAGTCATAAAATTTGGAATAAAGCCATCTGGCCCCTTTCTTTTTCCATATCTAACGTATATTGATATTGAAGTACATGAAAAGAAGACTCTTACTACCTTATGGTTTAAATATAAATGATGTTATGGCCATCTTAAACTTAAAATGTAGGGTTTTTCAGCCCTAAGGCCAGTTAATGTTTAAATTTTTAAAATAAAACTTAGCACATTTATAAAGGTTGGCAAAAAGGGACTCATCTCATTTTATGGTCATCCTAAAGTTGCAATATGAATGAAGTTATGGTCACCTTACAGTGAAAAAAGGAAGTTTTCAGCCTCCGGCTATCTTATTGTTCAACTGACCTCAGCTAGACTTTATGCACTTATAAAGGATGACAAAAGGGACATTCTTATTTTATGGTCACCTTAAAGTCCCTATATGATTGAAGTTATGGCGACCTTGCAGTGAAATTATGGAGTAATTACTCTCCAGCTATCTTATTATTCAGCTGACCTCAGTTAAATTTTGCAAACTTATTGGAAGATGAAAATAGGGACATTCTTATTTTCTTTCCACCTTGGAGTTCCAATACAAGTACAGTCATGGCCACCTTGAAGTAAAAATGAGGGTTTTCAGTTCCAACCGACTTACTGTTCAATGACATCAGTTCAATTTGACACATTGATTAAGTTTAAGGAAGATTTTTAATGACATTTTTCCTTAAAATTCCTGTTTTTGTGTCAGCTGACATTATGGCGTCACTCTTCGGCATCCGCATACACATCCGCATCCACATGAACAACTTCTCCATAACTACAAGACCCAGAGACATGCTGTTTTTTAAAAATATACCTATCTATCGAGGATGATAAATTGTAAGATCCATACAGCTCAGTCTGTTCGTTTGTTCCCCAGAGCTGTTAGAAGAGAGGTACCCCCACCCAAAGTCTGAAACATTCAACACTTTATCACAATTTTCTCATTGACTTTGCAGGGATTTCTCTCATATCTTGCGTATATGTACTAGGCCACTAGTAGATTCTCTTGGAGTATCAGGCCTGAATCTGTATTAATTTTTATGTCAGCTGATTTGTCATATATAGTGAAATTGCAGACCTCTATGTCATGGCATAGCTGAGCAATAGCTACTTTCAGGTTCTCACTGTTGAGTAAATCATTGTATCCACTGGATAGCCACTGTGTGTAGAGAGATTTCACGGTCACCACTCTAACAAAAAAAAATATTATAGCTAGCCTTCTCAAGTTTGCAGGATATATTAATAACCATGAAATGTTGCCTGGGAATATTTTTTGCCTCATTTTGAAAAATAAGTTTCCTCTTATTATCACCTTCACAAATCAAAAACACTCAGTCAGCTGACACAGTGCCCGTTCACGGGCACTCTCCTCTTGTTTATGAATTTTTGATGCATTAAAATTAGCTACAATTCATGCACTAAAGCACTTATAACTTGAAAAGTATTACATTTACAGGATTTTGTCAATGTGTTTTTGATGCAGTTTTGTGTCAGTTATAACATAGTAAAATTTGTAAACTGTAGCCCCTTACATAATTAAGTAATTACCGTAAAATCTAAACATTCTCCTACAGTAAGTAGTCTTTTTCTCACCTGCATTTTATTTGAGTGAGGGGAGTGAGGAAGAGGCAGTATTTTTCTTCACAGATCTACCCCCTCCCCACTCCCCTCACTCCAATAAAAATGCATGTGAGAAAAGAATTGCCTCTATGTATGGGGGGATGGGGGGGAAGTGAGATTATGTGTGTGTGTGTTGTGTCTGCACACTGAAAATTGATAACGGATATCAAGATGTATTTATTTCTTTCCATTAAGGGATATGCCTACTGTAAATTTTTTGTGGGTAAACAATTCAAACCAGGACATTTATCTTTAGTTTCATGGAAGAAGAACCTTGTGGTAAGAATGTCTTTTCTGTTTTGAGAGAATGGAAAAAGCCTTAATAATATGTAAAACCCTTGGGCTTTCATGATATTCAGCTATAGAGTCATGTGTGACTTTAAAATGTTAACAATAACATCTGACAACAGGACCTTGAGTATTTGTTTTACAATGGAACAACAAAGGATTTCACAAATACGATTATCTTGAGCATATTTATCTTATAAAAATATTAAATAGCAATGAATTTTCAGAGACATAAATTGCCTCAAAGATATACAACAGATGAATGTCCCTATCTATAGCCAATTATAGTTTATTACAGTGTATCTTTCTCATTATAAATCTAGGATTAAATATCTCCTGGAAAAAATTTACAATCCCAAATTTACGATCCCAAATTTACAGCAAAAATGATATATTCTTTTCATAAAATATACCACTCTACGAAACAGAATAAAGCTCACATTCTGCTTACAGTCTAATACTGCAACTAATGCAGTTTTTAGTTAATCCACTTTTCCATCAGATACAAAACACAGTAAAGCTTACCTTCTCCTTACAGTCTCATACCACAACTACTACAGCTTTATTAACTCAAGTCTTCATCCGGGCCGCTCGTTTTTGCTAGCAAAAGCCTTTTTCTAGTTTTTTAGGGGCATGGGATCAAAAGTTGATTGAGCTTTTTTAATGTAACACCACCGATTAAAAGCTCCTTCTGTCACCAAATCATTTCCTGTGAACCATTTTTACAGAAATTTTAACTGTTTATTTTGAAGCTGGGGGAACTTCAAGGGCAATGATTGGGTGGGAGAAAGATGAAGAAGTAGTGAAGAAACAATAAGGAATTAACGAATAGGTTTCCTACAGACTTCGAAGAATTTCCATTTGCAAATGTTTGAATTCAAAAGTTACCACTTGTCTGACCTGGAAGTATATAGAAAATATTTCATGTGTTTGTACTTTCAGAGGACAGTATCGACTGGCAGTTTCCAGATTATAGTTACCTTACCGAAACATGACAATTATGACTATGTGAAGGTGGCGACCCCCCTCTTGCGGCCGTACCCCCTTCTCCCAAAGTAAAAGAAACTCACATTCATCACTTTTGGAATAATTATGAACACAGACAAATTAGCACACTGAAAAACAATCCTGTGGCTTTTCAAAGGTGCTATTAATTATCAGCCTTAATAATTTGTGTATTTTATCTCTGTTAGAAGGGAAAGAATCATGAAATATATATATCCTTGAATTTATATGTATATATATCCTTGAATTTAATAAAGCTTGAAAAAGTACATTGAATTTTGTCTTGTATTCCTCAGTGTGGAGAGACATAAAATGGCTTTACCAAACAAGATCTCTGCAAAGAAATATTGACTTTATGATAATTCTGTGAACACACAACACATTATACGTAGTTCACATTGTATTATGTCGGCCTCGCAAGCTATACACGAGCCGAAACTCTTTAATTTGCTGTGGGTTCGTCTGGGGCTTGATAATTCGTATTTTGGTAACATCTATTAGTTTTCTGTAAATCTACATATCTTGGGGTTCCTTTTTAAATGTTTCAAAAACCTGCCCAAAGCTCTCACTTACTGAATTGGTATGTTCACGTTGAAGAGTTGAGAGTATATGGAGAAGAATGGCTCGACGAGGCCGGTCGTTTTTCAATGTTTATCACCAACATACGAGGTCTAATTACGGGGCAATTGGGACGAGGTAATAAACCAGAATTCAAATATAGGATCAAAGTAAGGCAGAAAGCCTTTGTAGATCTAATCTATTACCGTATTTATCCGTATAAACGCCCCGGGGGCGATGCTTTTTTCAAAAGGAGGGGGGGGGGGGGGCATTATTACTGACAAAAAAAAATCAACTCTCGAGTCCAGTGGCAATGGGCGATAATGGACACTTACAGCCTTGATCTCGCTTACCAGCATGTAATATGGCGTGAGAGTTTAAAATATTAGAAACCAACCTTAAATCTGAAGAAATTATAAACTTTTGTCTTGTTTTTTACAGATTTTAATTCGTGATCAAAATTGTCAAATTTTGTTGTGACTTTCTTTATTTCTCGTAAGCGGTATTCGATTGGGAGAATACTAAAATGCATCTTTTTTCGGAATCCCAGAATCGCGAGGCTGGTGGCTGTTGAGAGGGATGTAAAACCCCGAAATATGAACTTTGCAAAGGTTGAGAAGAGATGGGGGGGGGGGGGGGGGGGGGGGGGCAATTAATAGGGAGGGGGCATTTATACGGATAAATACGGTATGTGTATTGGATTGGCTAATCCTAGATTACATCTGTGCTTCAAGATATCAATATGAACTAACCCCTTTGCCACCAATGGAATCAATGTTCAATAATACCTAAGGACATTCTGGGCTGCAGAATGTGTCGACAATTTTAATTGCTCTAGCACACACCACAGTTTGCCTCGTCCTGGTACATACTGGGTATTACTTTGAATAACTTTTTTCTATATACCAATGGAGATATATTTACACAGTGCTGAAGGAACGTAAAACTAGACCTAGCGCATCGGAGAACTGATACAAATTTGTATCCACCGGAAAGACAACTCACCCAAGCCAGTGAGCCATCGTTTGACCTTGGAGGAGGGGCTCAAGGTCAAATCTGACCACATCAGAAAATTTCCAGCCCATGATATCCTATAAGTTGGTTTCACATTGCAGACCTCTAGGACCAATAGTAAGCAAGTTATAAGCACTTTTAACTTTGGTTATCCTCGTTTAACCTTAAAGGAGGAGCCCAAGGTCAAATCTGAACACATCAGAAGATTCACAGACCATGATTTCCTACTGGTTGGTTTCACACTCCAAACCTCTAGGAGCCATAATAAGGGAGATATATACAGTCCGCTGGATGGGGTTCTTTGGCACTCCATGGATGACCTTGAATGAAGACCTTTAAGGTCAAATGGCTGTGAGCTTGTAGAGGACATGTATATATGTTATACATATCACCTGTGAATAGATTGAACCTTCTGCTTTTAAGAACCAGCCAGCAGAAAAAGGTAGATAATTTTCAAAGAAATGCCCGCAGTGGCCATCTTGGTTTTCAGAATGAAGCTGTCCTGCAAATTTGATTAATCTAGCTGGTGTAGTTTCTTGCTGACAGCGTTAAAATAAAAAATCTCTCTACGCGCGCCGGCGGTGGCGGAGCGAACACTACACCAAAGTATCCACCGGATGTCTCGGTGGATACAATAAACATTCACAATCATCAATTGCTAGGTGATTGATTGTCAATTGATTGGCACTGATGAATACACTTTGCTGTTGACCACTGACCAGTGTGATTGGTTTTAACAAATTCCAGGCAGTGTGCAGATGATTTTGTTCAAATATAATGAAAGATAGAGAAATATTGTACTCATTAATGTTGGGACTCAATCTCAATTAGCAGTTTAAAATTTGAAAATTGCTTAGATAATTTTCTCCCCACCCAGTTAACAGATTCATTTGATAGACATAGCCATAAAACCTTGGTAGATCATCATCAGGTTTGAATTACATGAATTCATCTTCATTTTGATTAATTTTTAACCTCAGCCCATAAAGGCTGGGGTTATAGTCGTCATCTGCGCCGTCTGGGCGGTGGCGGCGGCGGGTATAAACCTTGTGGGTGTTCCACAGCCTAAACCCCTGCACGGATTTTCACCAAATTTTCGGGGCATGTTTACCCCAAGTGGATCCAGAGCTGATTAGATTTTGGGGGGTATCTGGTAACAACTGTTGCCATGGCAACATTTTTAAGATTTTCGGGTCTTAAAGTTTATGGGTGTTCCATAGACTAAACCCCTGCACAGATTTTCATCAAATTTTCAGGATATGTTTACCCCAACAGGATCTAGAGTTGATTAGGTTTTGGGGGGTATTCAGTAATATCTGTTGCCATGGCAACACTTTTAAAATTTTCGGGTCTTAAAGTTTGTTCAAAAATCTTTAATGTTTTTTGTAACCTAAAATATTGCAGCTAGCGTAATCAGATTTGCACAAAATACAAATGGCTTGCCTGAGAATAATTGTGTCCTTGTGTTGGAAACAAAATGGCCGCCATATCAATCTTTAATGGTAAATAGGAGGGTTAACATATCAAAAAGGCCTTATAAGAAATCATGGCCTGTGAATCTTTTGTATAACATCTTGTGGGTTCCCTATACTTCTTACAACAGAAGTTGTTCCTAAGATTTTCCAAAATCTCAATGTTGTTGACCATTTAGCTGTACCTGCTGGCTGGGGTTCTTGCCTGCTGAGGCTGGCTATTTTTAGTCGAATCTTGGATTCGAGTTATGTACTGGGTTCTGGTTGTTATTTAAAAAACGCCATTTTATCCTCTAAAAGCTAAAGGTATATGCATTATCTTTACACATATATTAAATATAAGAGGTACTGTATATACTCTGTCATTTTGTTTTTCGTTTAATATTTTCTTTAATGTGCACTTTATGAAATGAATACACTGTCTAGCCTTTGTCTAGCTTCTTGCAAAATACCAGGATGTAGAAAATCCTTTGTGTATTTCTTTGTAATGTGGTACTCATTCGAGTCATTTTCCCCACTTTAAATGTCTGGTTCTTCAATACATGACTTCTAGACATGTCTTCCAGACATACTAATAGGTTCAATAGACAATATTCAAATAACAGTCTTTTATGTTTGTGTTGGTGGTTATTCAAAACACTGGTAGAAACACCATTTACATATTTGGAAGTGGCTGTATTAAAAATGTGGGTGCAAGTTTTTGTACTAATAAAAGTTCAGAAAAGTGGCCTTTGTCATGAATACAAAGTCAGAAGCTTAATTGAAAATAATTTAAATGTGAATGGTATGTGTGACACATGTACTCTTAATTGGTATTTCATCAGTTTTACCAGTCACATGTAGTACATAACTTGAACTTTTTCATACCTGTTGTGTGTTTAAAATTTGCATTTTAGGGAATGTCTTTTGTCCTTGACAGCCTATATCTGTCTCCTGGTAAAAATATTCCAAAGGAAAAACCAAAGTCTGTAATTAATATTGGGTCATATTTGGACAGAGCTGTTGTGTGCAGTTGTGTAGCCACATCAGAGATGTGTATAAACCATGTAAGCCTCTTTAAATACAATGTAGAGTACCAATATTGAGGATCTCTGGTGCTTGCACCTGAAAGTCATAGGGTGTGTGATGTATAAAGTTATACATATATACAGAATTAGTTTAAATTGTTTCTAGTTGTTATACATCACACCTTGTCCTTTAAACTTGTAATTGATGAAATACCATAATTCATTCAATTGACACCCAGGGAAATTCACTTAATTATGGGGAGGCCGCAGATAACACTCTACTATCTGCAAAACACTAGACAAAGTTGGGGTTTAACGTCCCGTTCAACAGCCAGGGTCATATTGGGACAGGTTCTCAGCATTGCCACTTGTGGGACTCGAACCCACAGAGGTGACAGCCTACGATTAGATGCCAAACTTGCTAACCACTAGGCCACCGAGGACCTCTTGCAAAACACTAGAGAATAGTCATAAAACAGTAACAGTATGTTTTTACTTTGGGTGAATACTAACGTAACAGTGACTACAGTAGGCAACATATTTTCTTTTATTAGATTTTGTTTAATATCAAGTAAAGTTTCCATCATATATGCCAACCATGGTAATATTAAGCAGAACCTTTACAATGTAATTTGTCAGAGTTGAACCAGTAGAACCAAATAATGACATTAGTATTTGCCCTAGCTCTAGTACATATGTAACTTTTACAACAGACAAGGCAATAAATCAATCTTTGTTATGTTGCAACATGTAAATTTTTGCAGTGGCAAGTGAATGTTAAGATATAAATTGTCTTCTGCTTTGTGCAAAGTCTAGGCATTTTCCAAGTTACGGTTTGAAGCATTAGACAGCCCCAAAATCTGTCTTTCATTAGCCATGTTAAGACAACTTAAGTCCAATTTAAGTACTAATTTAAATGGCGTTTGTCTAATATTCACTTGCACCATTGTAAAGGTAATCTTTGAATGTGGAAAGAGAAGTAGAACATACACCCATGAATCCCAAGGCATGAAGTACCAACCTTATGACAATACATGATGAAATGGACAAAACTAACATTTGACTTATGATATAATCTTGGAACAAGGCCTTCACATTGTTGGCTTACTGATCATACAATATTTATAAATTCTGTTTTATTGAATAATTTAAAGTCAATTATATTATTCAGGCAAGTTAAACATATAGAAATAAAAGACAAATTTACCTTTAGCTCTTGTATCAGAAATCTACTTATATTTTTGATATTGAGAACTATGATTTATAGCTCACCCACCATTTCTTCCATAATCTTATTTTACAAATTTGAAGCTTACTTCACAACCTTCAGCTTTTCACCTGCAGTGTCTCATCCTTAATAATTGCTGATCTCTGATTGTTCTTGTTTGATGTTTCTCACAATCTACTTCAACCCAGTAACTGTCTTCAGATAGAGATTAAATACTAGAGAAATACTATGAGAGTTAGAATTACCTAGTGTTGATTACTATGCAAATAGACGCAACTGAAACTGAAATTAAAACACATGATTCAAAGAATTTTGGCTCATAGTGAATCAGAAGTTAGCATGGAACAGTGTTGTCTTGTGTATTAATCACAGACACACTCATTATAAATTTGGTAGTAAAGGGGCATGAGTTAGAAAATATATGGTATATGTAATGATCAGTATTAATCTTCATTTGTAGGTCACTGTTTAAAATGTACAATGAAAAAGCCATGCATAGGGTTTATATGTCTTTATGATAAGATACCGTTTCTTTGGATCACAAAAAAAGTATTCATCTGGTGGCTCTGCACATGAAAGCATGTGGACAGTGACAGTTTCAGATGCCACATGACTAATTTAATAAATTTATTTGGGTTCTGCAAATCTATTTAGAATTTCTCCCTCAGAAAAGGCTATTGCCTTCTCTGTTAGGATTTTCATTTGTAAATCTATCATAAAACACATTTTAACAGTCTTGGTAAATGACATTATTCTATTCAAAAACACTATTAAACATCTTGAAAGTTAGTGGGTACTAATGAGCTCTCTCCTTGTTACCCATGTGGTATATTGCTATCTAAACACAATTATTCTCTGTTTAACTCAACTTTAATCCAAAGATTCGACTTTGTGGTTGTCTGAGAGACAGCCACTGTTCCCTTGTTATACTTATGTATACAATTTTTTTTTTTTTTTTTTTGGGGGGGGGGGGACTTTATTAAATCATTAAAACACAGGGAAACAAGTGGAAGACTTTATTACTAAGTGTTAAACATATACAGACTGCAAAATGCAAATGTAACAAAAAAAAGGAATAATCACAAATTCAAATCACCCTGCAAAAAATGTGCACCCTTGCAAATAGACTAGTATTGCTAGATAGTTAATGATGACAACCATATATTTGTCATTTGTTTTTCTGTAAGTATCTAAGGTTAGAAGTGGATAGCAAGATTTTCCTCTTTCTGTATATTTGGTCATCTTCTTTGCCATATGTATTCAGATATTTGGTTTAGATTTTAATATTTACATACTCCCAAGTATAACTTAGACACTGACCTTTTACAGTGCTTCTAAAGGGGTGATAATATAAGACTTACGTGTAAATCGGTGTCCCAACTTGGCGCTGAACTAACACAACAAAATCTTTGTGGTTTTGTGAAGACATTTCTTGTTCAACAGAAGTGCATTAGTAATGAAATCACAGAACCTTATACTAGTGCATTATTTGAAGTGCCCCACTCTATTAGTTGCAATGGTATCGTGATATTATTCTGAAGAGGGGGGGGGGGGGGGGGGGGGATATCTTGACACCACTTTATCTCATGTTTTGTGATGGCATCTCAAGTATCTAGATATTTCCTGTAGAACAAAAAAGTCAAAGTTTAGGATTATACATCTCCTTCAACAGCCAGGGTCATATTGGGACGGGTTCTAAGCATTTGTCACTTGTGGGAGTTGAACCCACACCCAGAGGTGACGGCCTGTGATTAGATGCCACACTTGCCAACCCACTGGGGCCACGAAGGACCTAGACATTTTCTGTAAGAAGTACCTTAGGATTATTGGATATTAAAAATGTAAATGTGCATTTACAGTGCATTATCAGAAAAAAATAAATATCGATATTATGTTAAAGTACTAGCTTTTAAGTTAATAATCCTATAAATCTAAGTATCCAATATATTTATATAAGATACCCTACTCAAATTGCTACTGTTGCTATTTCATCTTTAAATTAGTGAAATAGTTTCCAAAAGCTACTGAATATGTGTAAGAAATAAAGATACAAAATAATCTACGGTCAATAGAATTTGATAGTTCTAATCTACTCTAGCTTCAGTCTTCTAGCTCCATTATATGAATAAACTGGAGAATGAGCTGTTGTTTGGATAATAGAGAGTTCATAAAATAGAAGAGATATTTTAGTGCAAGAAACAACAGTGAAATAATTACTTTGAGAGGTTTGGAAATGAATTAATAAAATAGCTGAGGGAATTTGACATAAAAACAGGTTTTTGGGGGGCTCAATTCTCTTTAACAAAAGGGAGCGTGCAGCCTGCAACTTACATGTGTCTCAAAATTTGAATTTGTAGCTCAGCAAAATCTGAGTCTAAGACAGTGGACTTGGCAAAATATTTCCCAAGAATTTTAACCCAATTGTTCGGTTTAAGTCTGAGGCCAGGCTACATGTACATTATTCCTGATTTGCTTTAAGCCATTAAAAGTAAAAATTTGTACCTCAGTTAAGATGAAATGACCTTTTTTCAAACTCTTTGGGTCAACAGTGTACCAGTCTTAAGTGTAAGACCAAATCTGAGACTAAAATCTTCGGACTTAACCAAAAATGATATTCTGTTTAGCATAGTTCTACTTATAGAGGGCGCTTTCCACTGCATTTTCTGCATCTTATTAACCATGACTAGTGTCTGATTCTGAGCTCTGGGAATCCATCGAAGCTGATCGGTTCCTGTTCATGAAGGCCTCGATCTTCTTGTTGTCCGTGACGACCTTGCCCTTCACATAATGTCTCTGCATGGCCTCCACAAGGTTCACCGTTTTCCCCGTCTGCGTGTCCGTAAACATGCCGCTCTCGCGATCGAGGATCCCATGGTCGACGGCCTCGTCGAAGGTGTACCACTTGTGCTCCTTGCGGTCCTCCACCGAAGAGATGGCAAAGGTCTTGGTGGTTACTTGTGGCTCCTCGGACACCTCGGCGTTGTGGTCGTATTCCACGATCAACGCACCACTGTCTATGGCATTTTCCACAGAGACCACCTCACCTGTGAGGAAGAATAAATTTCACTTATACATGGAAAATCTGGTATCAGTTTCATTTGGGGGTCTTTGACTAAGTCAGGGACTTAAATCTAAGACTTTGGTCTTAGCTGTACCTCGGACATAAATGAATTTCACAAAAGGTGACTTAGGTAAGTCCAAAGTTATCCATACAGAGATTAACTCATTACATTTATTTTTAGATTTACATTGCGTTCAACAGCCAGGGTCATAATGTGACGGGTAGTTTACGGGTGGAGGAACCAGTGCATACTAGTTGATTCTGCACTGTAAACCACCGAGCATCGGCAAGTAACTACCAACTTTCCAACATGAAGTGCCCGGGCTGAGATTCAAATCGGCGCTCTCAGAGATTGTAGGCAAGCACTCTAACTGCTACACCCTGAGGCCCCTAGAGATTAACTCGTAAGGGTCTTATTAGATCACATCATGACATACCTGTCTTGTTATTGATGTAAACTTGTTTCTCCGTATCAAACACCCCGGCTTCCACCGCCTCGGCAACCGTCATCTGTACCTGCGTGGTCGGGTGGATCACATGGGTGATGCGGTAGGGTCGTGTTTCTCTGCGGTACTCGACCGTCACCACGCCAATAGATTTCTTGAGTTCCCGTGCCTGGGTGGTCTTGGTGGCCTCCACTAAAAAATGCAAGGATGAAACAAACTTAAATTACTTCATGGTAACTAGATTCCTCCTTCGAATTTTCCAAAAGCAGTTTTTCCAAAGTATTTTTAAAATGTATTAAAATTGTCTTCATAAGATAAGTGAAGTTTACAGGTCATTATTATTTACAGTATTTTTAAATATTTCTTTGTACTACAGAACTCAAAGCACTATTTGACCCATCCTGATTACACAAGTACAGTCCAAGCTCTCTAGTGACCGACATTCCCCCCTAACTGACAGATAGGGTCTCAGGGATGACCATTTATCAACGTCCCTGAGGTTCTTTAACCTGCCACTGGGGATAGGACCCAATGACAGAGGACCGCCATTTTAAGTGGTCATCCGAGCCACTATGTATCTGCCTGTACCTGGGTTTGAACTCACATTCTCTGTGTTCCTAGGGGAGTGTGGTGGAATGTGCTGAATATTTGCCATATGTTTTTTTTTATTCAAAACAATATGGTCTGCAATATGTTTTTGATTTAAAACCATATGGCGTAGATATTTATGGCCTTAAAATAGCATTTTGTTGAAATTCCTGAAAGCGACTTAAAACAAAACCATACATATTTCAAAATGAAAGTAATAGACATTTTCACGATTTTATCCAGTTATCATATTCAACCAACAGACGTATAAACCCATTTTCTACTTATGAAAATGGCTGTCATTAAACCCCTATCAAGCGTCTCTGCAGAAATTAGTGTTTATAATTGATTGAACAAATTGAAATGGCATTTAATTTTCCTGTTTCCACAACCTTTTTAAAGGACTATTCTTGTCCGTACTCACCAATGATGAATCCCTCAGTCATGGCGGCCGCGATCGCCTTCTTCTCTCCTGTCTTAGGGTTGTGGTAGGTGCCCTGACGCTGGTTAATCAGTCCCTTCCTGATGGCCTCCTGCATTGACAGCTTGCTGTTGGTCCGTGGGTCAAGGACACCTGTAAATGGAAGGTGAAGGTTGAGTCAATAATGTCAAGTCAATAGTACACCAGGGAGAAGTACTGTTTAATGTCAAGGACATATAGAAGTGGACCAAAGGGCAGATTTCATGTCAAATACACATTTGAGTGGTCAAATAGAATGGCGGTTGAACTTGAAGGTCAAGGGCACCTGCATGCAGGCAAAGGTCAAATGTAATGCCAAGGACACTGTCAAGTGGTCAGACAGAATGTTAGGAAGCAGTAGACTTTTTGAGCATTGACTGATTTTTGCTGCCTATGCAAGCTTGCCCTAGTAAGATAGGATATGTATTTTGAAAGTTATTTTGAGTTATTTGCTCTCAAACTGAACACAACTGAGTAAATTTTTTAAAATCAGATCACATATATAAGGAAGTAATTACTGTTTGAAGAAAATGCATTATAAGGGTTAATTTGCCTCCCAACAAGTTTTCTCGCAAGCCAGGTCTACAGTCTGTGTACAGTAACACATATACATTGTTAGTCATTGGGAAGCAATGGGATTGAGCAAATTTCATCAGGTACCCTTAGTAAGCCATTGTAATGACCGAACTGGACAAAAAAAAAGTCCCGATTATGTAAACAATAGCATTAATAACAATTTCATAACAAATCTGGTTGATCACTAAAACTTATTATAGACCCACTCAGACAGACCTGTAATTGAGAAGGTCTGGCGAGTCTCGCCTGTGGCTGTCTCGTATTTTGTGGCCTCTCCAATCGCCAGCGTCTCTTTCTGAACAGACACAGCCACGCTGAGTTGTCGCTGTGCCTCCTCTAGCTCAGCCAGAGTGTCCCACTCTCTGAAAAGCAAAGAGGTACCAAGTTAAACCAACGCAAGGCTACTCAAGGATACTCGAGGGTCAAATGTCAAAAAAGGGATAATCGGGTCAAGTGTCAAACAAACAGGTGTACTGAAGAGTAGAATGTCAAACAAAAAGGTACGGAAGACTAGGATGTCAAAGCGAAGAGGTACTTGAGGATGAAGTGTGAAGAAATGGGATATTCAAAATACCATGGGGACCAGATAGTTGGTTAAACATGTGACTCAGCCAATGCTTCTGGGGCCGATTTCACAAAAGGACTTCGCCCAGACTTAGACTTAAATTGAAGACTTTTGTCTTAAAATGAGGCTAAGTCTGTGATCTAAGACTTGGAGGATTTCACAGAGCTGCTAAGTCTAGGCTTTAGCTAAGTCTACCCAAGGGTGGGCTTAACTTTTGTAAACAAAGGCTTAAATATGGCCGCCATATATTTTTCTCACTTCAAAATTTGAAATGCTTGAAAATAAAGAATAAATATATAGGACACCTCCCTAGATTATTCTTTGGACATGTCTGTGTGATTATAAGGTTTCCCATTTAAAAATACAGCATTTTTTCAAAGATAAAATGAGCTAAACAAGGGATATATGTTACACTAAAATATTTTGAGTAGAAATAAAGGATCACATGACATAGAAAACCACTGTGGTTATGTGATAAGCTTGGACTTCGCTAAGTCACCCTTTGTGAAATCCATTTAAGTCCAGGACTTAGCAAAGACAAAAAACTCAGATTTAAGTCCCTGACTTAGCCTAAGTCTGAGACCCTTTGTGAAACCGGCCCCTGGATTGGCCAAATTGTCACTCATCAATAAGAAAGGGACGTTCAGTAACAGAAAAGAGGTTAGTCATATTTACAGCAGGGTACCTGATGGTACTCAATGAAACGTGCTGAAAGATGCTGTGTTTCTGAATGAGAGGTTGTGGTATATTCTTGAGATTCCAGGAGATTCACTGTTTCCTCTGATGTTGAGATTTCAGGTGTATGATGACATCACCTCACTACAGTTACAGTAACTTTCACATGAAGGTAATATTGAGGTTCATATTTCATGGGTCAGAATCAATCATCACATCCCTTGAGTTTTAAAATCTTCAAGGGCTTACCATTATCCATGAAGGTGGTACAGAGATGCAAAGTGAGTTACACAATAAACCCTAAGAAGGTACTCACGTGTCCTCAACGTCCAGTAAGACTCCCTGCTTGACGAGCACTTTGCGGCGTTCTTTCTCGTACACGGCGGTCTCGTACACAGTGGCCACCTTCTGCCAGCTGCTGAACAGGTCGAGTAGCTCAGACATCACGTCGTCTGCAGCATAAAAGTGATACAGATGTTATATACAGCAAGTCACACAGATATCATATATAGCAAACTCAATCGTGCCAACAGTTCGTCGGTTTCTTGTTTTCAGGTTAATGCAGATTAGGGTTTGCGTTAATTTTTATCCAGTTACCAATTTTACCTTGTCCGTAAGCTTCTTCAAGCAAAATTGGGCATATATTCTGGAATAAATGTAAGGTTATATGGCATCAAGCTTTACTTCTCATTCATATTGATACAAATTTAAAATTGGGTGAAAATAAGGGAATTCTGACTTTTCAGAGAAAGACATATGACGTAAAATAATTATGTTAATTTATTTACCACGAAAATATACAAATATCAATGCGAGCTGCGCACAAGGAAACATAATTACAAAGTACACCTGTACCTATAGGTATGCTTGCACCTAGCAAGTGCACTTGTACTTACCGGTGACCCCATCCTTTGTGTTGCTGAGGCCAGTTCTGAGTGAGTTCAGCAACTCCAGTACGTCTTTGTGTTCACCTGGGTAGTACTTCTTGAGAAATAGTTCCACAAATGCCAGCTGTGTCATCAGACTCTGGCGGTCTGCCTTGTCAATGGATTCATACTCCTAAAAACATGTGCCTTGAGTTAACCTTGGGCGGATTTCACGAAAAGGTCTTAGCCCGGTCTCAGGCTCAAACTTGAGACTTTTGTCTCCAGGGGCGGATTTCACGAAAGGTCTTAGGCAAGTCTCAGACTCAAACTTGAGACTTTTGTCTCAACTTTGTGGGAATATTTTTCTTGAGCCCATGGGCTCAGCCTTAGTGGATTTCACAAAAGGTCTCAGTCTCAGCTTTGGCTGAGCCACTGGCTCAAATGCTGAGACCGGTAGGTAGTGGACTTAAGTTTCGTAAACAGAGGTTCAAATATGGCTGCCATAATGCTTTCTCTACTTCAAACTTTGAATGGCTGAAAATAAGATAAAAATATAAAGCTTACTCCCCTAAAGCACTGTAACCAATGGGCATCGGCAAGTAACTACCAACTTACCAACATGAAGTGCCCGGGCTGAGATTTGAACTGGTGACCTCAGAGTTTGAAGGCAAGCACTCTAACCGCTACACCACCGAGCCTCCCCATATGTTTAATAGAAGCTTGTGCTTTTAACTTTCATCCTAGGCCTACAATTCTTGGACCCCAGGAAGTTTCCGACTTGATGGTAACCTCAAAGTCCCAAAGATAAGTTAGTTATAGCGACTTTAAGGTTAGCACTCTGATAGCTCGTATTCCAGACACAGTATGATGTAATTTTATTTATATTTCCTGAAACAGAATACCTAATTATTCTTACCTTTGCATCCACTATCTTTTTCAGATGCTCGGCGAACGCCTTGATTCTCTTATCACACATTTCCAGCACAAAGTCACTCAGACACTTGTAGCTCGTCTCTGTTCTGAACATGAACCAAAAACATATGTATGTCACATTAGAGTTACGTAACCCGGAGTCATGCTAACCAAAAGTCTTATCCAGGGCAGGGATTCAAGAAATGTCTTAAATCTTAGACTACATTTAGGCTAAGATCTTTCGTGAATCCTGTTTTGTCCTTAGCATGAAATTTGTCTTAAAATTCTGACAAGAATTTCAGCATTTAAGATTTTTATCCTAGACTTAAGACAAAACTTAGACTTAAGAACTTTCGTGAGTTCTTCCCCAAATCTCAGTCTTAAGTTGGTAATATTTGTATATAGAAGTTAAGTCAAAGACTTTGCTATAGCTTTTGGTGAAAATGGCTCCATAATTTGCTGAATGGTTTGGTGATATTTTCCCTTACCTCGCCAAGGAAGTACATGTATTATTTTCATGACTGTATGTTAAGCAAGATTACACAAATACTACTATTTGGGACTAGATAGGTCTTGGTCCAACTTAGATCCCGTTAAATTTTGACAGTAATCTGGATCACGGTCTGGATTTTACAAAACATATAATCTGGATTATTCCCATTTATTTATTATATTCCATGCCGTGGCGGAGGTCTGTATTCTTCGAGTGCCCATGTTGTTTTAATTATTTTGATGAAAATAGAGGAAAGTACATTCAGTTTATTAGTATTCTTGGTTAATTTACATAGTTCAGTGTAATAACATTTATGTGTAAAATATTACTCTGGTTGAAATAAAAAATCCATAGATTAGATTAGATTAGTCTTATCGGTGACCGACCTTGCCGCGTGCTTCATGGTATTGACGTCGGGTGGAGGAATCACACAACACACGGCTGGAATCTCCACTTCCTCTCCAGACGTTTTCAGCAGCTAAAAAATTATGTCATAATTTCCGTTAGACAAGCCCAGGGGGGGGCCATGCATTTTTTCACAAAAGGGAGCGTCATTTATTACAAACCAAAAAAGAACTCATTTTCCCCTTTTTAAATTAGTTTAACAACGATAACTTAAAATATTTAATTAAATTCTCTCTCTGCAATATTATTAGGCCTTACTCCGTGATTGGTGTTACAGGCAACTAACATGGCTGACCAAAACAAAATTTATAAAAAATATTTTAAAAACAATTGTCGAATATCTGTGACAGTGTAAAAGAGTAAATGTTTTAAAAGGCCGTTACCTTCCATTTCTCTGAGTCCTCGTTGCTAAGCAACAGCATGACTTCCCCTTCATTCACCGTGATCTGTAAACACAAAGTTTTGAGTCTGTTGTTTGCTATTTTACCAAAAATAAAGGCAAAAAATTGACCCAAAAAATAATCATTTTTAAAAAAAATGTAATAGTTTTGGTGAAATAGGGTCTGTGGGGTGTTATAAATAAGGATGTGTATCTTTAATACAACAATGTTTCAAATATCTCTGTATTATTCTCTGGGCCATTTGTAATTTTTTTTTTTTTTTTGCATTTTAATGTAATTTATAAAAATTTGTATACATTAACAAGTATTGACAAGACTTGTTTACTGATGAAAGTAGGTTATAGGGGCCACATTAGATCAATCAATCAATCACTCAGTCAATCAAACAGGACTTGTTTACTGATGATACTTGTTTAGTAATGAGAGTAGGTACTAGGTGCGATGTTAAATCAATCAATCAATCAATCAGTCGATCAATCAATCAGACAAGACTTGTTTACTGATGAAACTTGTTTACTAATGAGAGTAGGTACTAGGTGGGACCTTTATTCAATCAATCAATCAATCAATCAATTAGAGCTTATTCACTCACCTTTCCGACTGTGTAGTTACACAGTGCCCTGACCACGACCTGTGGGTTGCCGGCGTCTGTCCTGTGGTGTATTGGGTACACAGTCTTAGACTGGTCGCTCAGTTTAGCGATGGTGTTGCCCCACAGCCTCAGTGTGGTGTGCAGTGTCTCCAACTCTCCGACCGACTGGCACAGTTCTTGCAGGGTCGTGGGCGAGTGGATGCTTTCCGAGGACTTGAGGGTTTTCAAATAAGCATCGATGCTCGCTTGTAGACTGTCGCAGTTGTGGTGGAACTAGGTTGATTGAAATTATAGATACAAAGTAGCTTTACGATGCCACACACTTGCCCAGGAACACGGAGGACGTGGGTTCAAACCCAGGTACAGGCAGATACATAGCTTGGATGACCACTTAAAATGGCGGTCCTCTGTCATTGGGTCCTATCCCCAGTGGCAGGCTAAAGAACCTCAGGGACATTGATAAATGGTCATCCCTGAGCCTCTATCTTACAGTTAGAGGGGAATGTCAGTCACTAGAGAGCTTGGACTGTACATGTGTGGTCAGGATGGTTCGAATAGTGCTTTGAGTCCTGTAGTACATGGAGATATTGTGCTGAGTGTAAATACACAATACTATAAGTATGACATCAGTACTAAAGTATTGATTGATAATGGTTTTCAATGTCACTATTGATATCATGATATTAAAGGTGGCAATTTATTGTAAAATAAAATTTCTATAGTGGAATATTTGAATATCGGCTTCACCCGAATTGGCAGGATTTTCCTTGAGTAGAGAAAGTGTCTCATGTAAGGTGACTTTTATGGTCATGCATGTGCGTGTCTGTATAATTCAAAATATTGAATATTTGGAGAATGCAAGGTGGGACAATCTTTATAAAATCTAAATGTCGTCTAATGATAATTTGTCATGAACAACACAAATTTAAAACTAGAGCTAAATTACATTTCTTTATGGTACTTTTGATTTACATTAGCTGATAACGTGAACCCACATAAAAAACACTACAATGAATCACGTTCTATGAATAGTACTTGGCTAGTTTTATGTATATGTATCTCTTCTTAAACTGCTTAATTCATCTTTACGTCCATAAACAGTTAAGTGTCGTGTAAATAAATATATACTTGGCCCCAGCATAATGTTATTCTGAAATTCACCAACCTTTAATATTAAAGTGATAATTGGCACATTTAATATAATTTAAATTCAGAAAAATATGAAATAGATTTATTGTCTACCACGACCTGTATATAACAACCTGGGAATATTTTGTTTATTGCCCGGCGCCCTGTACTGTGGAAATCATAGCATTACAAACTTGTCAACAAGTATCGAGTTTTTGCTAATATTTCTAATCTACTGCTTTGCAGGCACAATAACTTCCCCACAAATGGGAACTCAGTGCACTGAGTTAACAAAAATCATTATCATAAGGAGAGTCGAGGGGCGTGCAAGGTCAGTAATCCGGAGTTGTGGTTCTGACCAAGAGGGAAGGAAACTAAGTTGGGAAACTGGGATTAAAGAGGTGGGTTTTGACGTGTTTCCTGAAAGATGCTGCAGAGGGGCTATTTCTTATTTGGAAGGGGAAAGAGTTCCAAACAACTGGGGTGTAGTGACTAAAAGAATTGGAGAAAAGTTTTCTGAAACTATGTAACCTACAAATATGTTATATACATCATTAGAAAGGTATTTTTTCAGAACTTCTGCTCGTTTTGGTTGCGTTAAAATCCAGGTCAAAATGGCAGAGAACTCTCAAGCTGAAAATTGTCATTTTCACTAGAGCCACTGATATGGATGCATTAAATTCCGAAATGTGTTTTGTTTTACTTATTTTTTACACAAGGTGATGGTTAATAAATCAGAAGGAGGTCGCGTTCTTTGTTACTATCTAGGTCACCTTATGGTATTCACCGATTAAGGTACCTGGCTATATATGCTCATTTTTCTGAGTTGGCCAGATGCCTGCCGCCATCCAAGATAGCATTTAGTTCCACATAGTAAGCTTGTAGCTTATAAAAGCGACATTTAAGTAATCAAAATTTTCAGTTTAATATTTTTAACACTTAAAAAGACCAGGGGTCGTATTCATGAAAGGTCTTAGCCAAATCTTAGGCTTAAGTTGGCTATATTTTTATACAAAAGTTAAGCCTAAGACTTGGCTAAGACCTTTCGTGAATACGGCCCCAGACAAATAACATTCTAATCTGTTTTTAAACCTGTAATTGTGATAAAAATTTTAAAAATATATACATCGCTTGGGTGATTTTCCAGGTAAAATAACCCATTTCTCAATCAGGGCCGCTTTGTTTTTGTTTTCTAGTTTTCCAGGTAACTCATTAGAATATCTCATTGTTTCAAATCAATTTCTTTGCTGGCAAATTTTTTTTTTTAAAATGCTGTTGTGAATTTCGCACAATTGGTGCAAAGTCACCTCGTGACCTCCTCGTATAGAAACCAGTCATTTCTATCTCTCGATAACTCAGTATTTTATGTCGAGGTCGTAATCCCTTATCAGGGCTGAAGCACCTTAAACATGGCCACTTTATCATGATCCAGTGTAAAAACTTGTATCAAAATTCTGATTCTCGAGAGGGTGCAGGGTTCAAACAAGGACATCAATTGAATACTTCAATATTTACTACACCAATTTACATTATTCATAAACTAGCTCTCTCTGTTGTGATACTTTTTGTAAAACAGAGTTGAAACATGGTGAGGTATCTGCTTAAGCCCATGTCACAATATTCCATATTTTTTTTTGCATGGTTAAAAACATGACATGAATAGATGAAACAGTTGGCAAATGTGTCATTGTGATGCATTTGGGTCCGTTTCAAAGGGCCGCTGTGGACGCGTTAAACTGAACAGGAAGTGAGAAAAAAGTCTGTATACTTTCAATGCAGTTTTCAGACTGTTGTAGTTTAGACAGATCACTTGTATACCTGGACTTTCGGGACAAAGATTCTCTTTGAACTGGACAATACAGACACAAGATAGACAAGTTAACGCCTTTTCATGCAGTCATTTTTGGTATGTGTTTGATTCGCAGTTGTCGATCTCGTCCTTAAGCCTCTGTAAAGAGACCCCACGACCTGAGTATAACTACTCTAAAACATTAGTTGCAGCACATTAAATAATACTCATAACTGCCTTGCAACTGAAAAAGATCGGTCATGAGTATTCGGGGAAAGAAAAGCTCACCGGTATAAACATACATGACATTTTACGACAAGGGTCTATAATCAGTACGATTTCCACTCCAGAAGTACGACAAATAAGATTAAAATTGCAACTTTTTTGTGTGTTCTGTGGGCAAGCATACTTGCTACAGTGTTATTTATTTATTTGGGGTTTCACGTTGATTTCAATACTATACATGTCATATGTAATGTAATGTGTATTAATACTCAGCGCAGTATCTCCATATACTACAGGACTCAAAGCACTATTAAACCCATCCGACTGCACAGGTACAGTCCCAACTCACAACTCACATTCCCCTAACTGGAAGATAGAGGCTCAAGGATGACCATTTATCAATGTCCTTGAGGTTCTTTAGCCTGCCACTGGAGATAGGATCCAATGACAGGGGACTGCCATTTTAAGTGGTCATCTGAGCCACTATGTATCTGCCTGTACCTGGGTTTGAACCTACATCCTCTGTGTTCCTAGAAAAGTATGCTACCCGCTACGCCACAGTGGCAGACGGGTATATGGAAGGGCAGAGGAAACCAGTACATACAGTTGATCAAGGTTCTATACTGTAAACTCCCGACCAACGGCAAGCAACTACCAGCTTTCCCACTTGAGCTGGGATTCGAACTCGGATCTCAGAGGTGGAAAGCGAGTGTGTTACCACTCTGTCACCGTGGCCCCCTACTCGCTACCTTGAAACAAGGAAGTATCATAATTTGAGCTTTTGAAAACTGGTGTTCGTTATTGGGTTTACGGTAGAAAGGTAATAAATATATATAACAGTCATTAGTCATTTAGTTAGGGCAAAAAGTCAAAGGGGCAATTGGGTCCTTGAAAGTAACGAGCCTAGTAGTTCTCTATGTTAATTAAAAAAAACCACCCAGATATATCTACACTTGTTTAAAACTATGCAAATTACAAGCCTGTATCCTCGTTTGTTTGTTTTCTTTTGTAAGTAGGGGGGTAAAAAACAGGAGAGCATTCCCAAGTATTTTGTAACGATGCCATTTTAAGATTATGACTCATAGCAAATAATGTCTAAATATTTTACACTCTGCGAAGACATTTATAGTACAATGACATCATTTTATAGGCTGCTATAGGTTTTTTTTTGGTAGGAAGACCATAATTAGGCTGATTAGGCCCGAGGGCTGTTAACGATTAATGAAGGATATTGTCAATCAAATATACTGAATACTTGACGCTGAAAATGTTATCGTTCGAGCATATCCCCAGTAAACAAAACACGGCAGTTCTCATCAAAAACGCATTGAAAACTACAAAAATGCAAGAGAGGAAAGTGTACAGCTTCCTCAGATTTAGACCTAATCTTTCAAATATTTGTAGCGTAAGTTGACCGTGTTACTTAAAATGGCGATACGTACGTCTTTAGCCATCGATATCGGCAACCCGGTTCCAAAACAAGAAATATCACCAATATCGATGAACATTGTACCCACTAGTTGAGATGCATTTGAGTTTTTCCGCCTCTAGCCAGTTTTAAAGTTGGAAGTTCTGCCCTGACAATCCCTGAATTCCAGATCTAAGGTCACCTTATCTAAGCCCCAGTCCTTTAAGTGTTTTCAAGTCAGTTATCACTTATCAGTACTATATATCAGTACAAAATTCAGTTGAAACAATATGAAGCACTTCAAAGTGACGAGCATACCACTGACACATGTAAATGACAGATTAAACAAGCCAGGACAAGGTAATTTTACCGTAAAATGTAAAAATATTGCCCTGTGGAGCCAAATTAAAAAAAAAAAGGTCTGACTCGAAACTCAACTGAAGTTTGTTTGAAGTATGACAATTTTTTGTTCTTGGATGAGATTTTTACCTGTCAGTCCAAACTTTTATCTGTCAATCAAAATCTTCATCTGTCAGTCAAAAACCTTAATCGTTAATCAAAACCTTTATCTGTCAATCAAAACCTTTATCAACCTTTTATGCTGTTCCAGTGGTATCCCCGGCCAACTTGTGGGAATTTGCAGTGTCACTACTTTGTTCAATTTTATTTATTTATTTGGGTTTTTAACATCACTTTTAACACTGTACAGGTCATATCACAACGAATAGTTTTATGGGCTGAGGAAACCAGTACATACATTGGTCAAGGTTCTGTACTGTAAACTGCCGACCATTGGTAAACAACTACCAACTTTCCCACATATACTCCGGGATTTGAACCACAGACCTCAGAGGTGGGAGGCAAGTGTGTTACCACTGCACCACCGTGGCCCCTATTTTGTTAAAAGGCTTAAAAGCTACTTATTTTCCAGGATTATGTTTTTGCCCCTTGCAATCCACTACCACAAGCATTAAGTGCCATAGAAAAATCTGTGATTACGCAACACTACTTAGGCCAGAGGCAGTTGTACTTACCATTTGGTAGTTGGCGGAATTTTTGAGGTGAATGTCTACGCAATAGAGAAGACGTCTGAGACCCAGCCAGTATCTCTTGTAAATTGAATTCTCCACCTGAAAAAAAATACGGTTGAGAAGCTTAACTCTCCCAAACCTGTGGATTTATTGTGGTTATGGTTTTGGCTTTGTGTCTTGGCAGGACTCACTCAGTGAGGTGGGATAAGAAATATTTGACACAACAGAGAATGTAATTTGTGTTTAGGTCCGCTTTTACAATATGTTTGGCAACGAGACTGGAAAGTTTTTTGGTCTACATGCGTGTGCTGCAAAGCCATCAGTGACACGAGTAGTGCACTCAGACAGTCACCCATCCAAGTACTAACATAGCCCATGGCTGCTTACCTTTGGTGAAGATACAGATACTCACCACGCTATGTCACAATTCATGAAAGTCCTGATACATCTGCTATCTTATAATGTGTCTTTTAGTTGCCAAATACCTTGTGTGTGTGCAATATCTGTACTTTTCCGGTACAAAAATTAAATATTTAAAAAAGAAATATTGCTGTTTTTTTCAGATTTCAGTCTCCATTTCCCTTACCTCCATTTGGGCCAAGGTATCCGCGTCTCCAGGCACCGCATTCATCGGCATGGCAACCATGTTGACGGCGGCTTCGTCAATTTCACGACTAGTGGTCTACAAGGCAGAGATTAGGCAGCTTAGAAAGGTTGGATTTTGTTTAAAGAATTAACATCTAGTAATTGCTATTTGTGACAGTGGCAAAGCCATACTGGCTTGTGGGGATTTTAACAAAATTTAGTATGCTTGTCACTGAGGTTAAATTTGGTTTTGATGTACTCCCTTTTTTAGGGACCACGATAGTGCAGTGGTAACACACTCGCCTCCCACTTCTGAGATCTGTGGTTTAAACCTTGGACCTTAAGTGGGAAAGTTGGTAGTTTCTTACCGATGGTCGGCAGTTTACAGTACAGAACCTTGACCAACTGTATGTACTGGTTTCCTCTGCCCATAAAACTACCCGTCATGATATGAACTGTACAGTGTTGAAAGGAAATTGTAATAGGAAATCCTGTCAAGTCTGACTGTATGCCCTCGTGCCCTTAACTAACATTCGAATTCTTAGTAATTTCTGAGGAAACATCCATTTTCTAATAAAACTTTCTCCAGAAAATATTTCCATTTCCCCAACAAAATACGTGCATACCATTTTTCAACTCCAGCCCATAAAGGGCCTGTGGTTATAGTCGTCCCCTGCGCCTTCTGGGTGGCTGCGGTGGCGGGCATAAAAACTTGTGGGTATTCCACAGCCTAAACCCATGCACGCATTTTTACCAAATTTTCAGGATATGTTTACCCCAAGGGGATCTAGAGCTGATTTGGTTTTTGGGAGTATCTTGTAACAACTGTTACCATGGCAACACATTTAGGATTTTTGTGTGTCACCTCTGAGCCACCATGGCCCCCGGTCAGTTATTTGAATCTTCAAGCCAAAATATACAGTATATAAGTTATAAAGCATCTCAAAATCTACTTACATTAATCACAGTTTCCACGGCAGCAAGTTTGCTCAGGGTTTCTTTACAGTTTTCTGGAACGTCCTGAAATAGATAACAAGCAAAACTCAAATCAAGTAC
Source organism: Sabellastarte sp. h YS-2021 (assembly GCA_964017235.1). Lineage (NCBI taxonomy): Eukaryota > Metazoa > Annelida > Polychaeta > Sabellida > Sabellidae > Sabellastarte > Sabellastarte sp. h YS-2021. Next base: position 29,868,609 of record OZ024940.1, read on the forward strand.
TTGTAAGTACTAATGGGTACTTATTTTTATCATCGAGTACTTTCTTTCTACTCTTCGTTGGGTCAAATCATTTTTTCGGTAAAGACAACAAAATGTGCAATTTTTCTCCCCTGAAAAGTAACCTCAAATTATGCTAGTTTTAACTTAGAATAATTTAAAAACTGTCAATATTTAAACATACATTATAACCATTTCTGTGCTGCAAATCATTAGTCACTCCATTTGATCTAGTTTTCAGCCAATAAAATTCACACTTGAGGTATAATATTTTGTGTACTGACCTGTTCTGATAAAGTAGATACACTGGTTCTCAGGGCACTAAGTAAATCGTCCATCAGGGCACTAACTGCCCAATCCCCGCCATCGACTTTATCTCCTGACTCTCTTCTCTGTTTTGATTGGTTGGAACTGGTGCTATCTGGAACCTGTGATAATAAACAGTGTAATTTACAACCACTCTGGAGTTTTTATTTTGTAAGGATTTTCTTGTTAGCCTGCCACTGGGGATAGGATCCAGTAACAGAGGACCACCATTTTAAGCGGTCCTCGGAAAGCCACTATGTATCTGCTTGTACTTGGGTTTGAACCTAGGTCCTCTGTGTTAAACACTAGGCCATAGTCTTAGATAAATAATAGAAATTCCAAAGGAAAAAGTAGATGGCCAATATGTCGATGCAAAATGGCTGATATTTACTTCTACTTAAAGAGAATTTACTTAACAAAGTTTAACTGAAATTTACTGGAACATGTATTCAATGAAAGAATCAATAAGAAAGGACGTTTTCACACCATACTTATGGTGGACATATATAAGTGAGGGTATATAATTCCTGTCACACCTTTCCAATCTATATGTCAGTTAATTCAGTTACTGGGAATGAGATATTGTAGTAAACGGGGTCATTACTTCCCGTTACACTCTATTTTTGTCTAATTCCACCTTTCTTAACAATATTATTAACAAGGGGTAGGGCATTTTCGACTGGGGGTCCATATTTTCCATCACACCTTACCTCTTGCTTCTTTTCTCGGCTTTCCTTTCTGTATGGTGGAGGGGCGGCCATAGTTTCTCCGGGGGATGCATTTACTGTCAGACCGCCATGCTCTATCATTGTTCTGCCTTTCATTAGACTTTCATCCGTATTTGTTCCTTTGTCCGTCCCCCTGGATATAAACCCGTAGCGTTTTGCCATGTCGAGTAACAAGGCCACGCAGGTCACTCCCGTGGTAAACAGAAGGACATATTGTAGGGAGGTGCAGTTTGGCGCTGGCAGCACGGCCGCCGCAGCATTGTCGGGACAGCTTTCAGTCTGTGAAGAAAAGAAATAAAAATTTGAAAAATGAGAATTAATCTATTTTTTCATCATATGTTAGTGAAAAATCTGTAAGAAAAATATATATATTCATAGTGATGAAAAAGCACTCAATGAGTGCATACCTCCACCACAGGACATTTTTTTTTTAAAGTTTTAGATTTTCTTTATATCCAGAATATGGTCTGGATCTTTCCTAAAATATAATCGTTGCTTTCCTTTGATCAGGCACAGCGCACACAAAAATATTCAGAAAGATCTGTTCGTTACTTTTACAGTTATCATGAGAAGAGACAGACAAACAGACAGACGAACACACCCGATAACATGAGTTTAGTTGGAGATATCAACACAGTAGAATTATCTAGCAATTAGGCTGTTTACAGCAATCAAATTTGATATTTGGAGCTTTAAGATAATCTCATGAATGGAGCAGTATGACATGGGTTTTAAGTTTAGTTGGAGGTATCAACACAGAATTATCAAGCAATCAGACAGCAATCAAACTCGACAGTTGTAGTTTTGGGATAATTACATGACTGGAGCAGTATGACATGGGTTTTAACTCACAAAAAGGGCATAATAATGAGATAAGCTCATGAACAGAGTAGTATGACATGGGTTTTAACTCACAAAATCGGCAAATTATCTTTCCATACATTAGCTACTGTATGGTTTATAGCTAATTATTCTGCCTCAGTAGAGTACCTATATTTTCACATATAAAATCTGTAGCAGATGTTTCTGTGCTTGATACACGTTAGCCTGGGTACAGGCTCTGTGTGTAAACTTGTTTATAAATATCTCATTACCATTTGAATAATGACTGGATTCACGGAAGTCTCAAATAAGCCACAAGTCTGAGGTTTTATTTTCCGAAATCTAAGATTTGTCTAATATTCCAATTTCCATTTGTGGGAGTTATCATGACGCCCAGTCGGTTAAAAGCCTGTCTATTTAATCCCTTCTGATTTCCAATAATAATTGGGACGTCTTGCCCCCATCAGGAACAAGCTCAAAACTCCCTGTTTGCAAAAGCTTATCTGCCTAATCTTCCTTATCTTCCCCGATATCCCCTGGCTATGTTTTGTATTTGTATTTATACTCAGCACGATATCTTCATGACCATTTTAAGTTTTCATCTGAGTCACTGCCTGTACCTGGGATTGAACCCACATCCTCTGTGTTCCTAGGCAAGTGTGTTACCTACTAGGCCACAGTGGCAGATATTAGTTAATAGACTAACTCTCATGCAATATATTTATGAGAAACATTTATTAGATTAGATTAGACTTAAATTATTAGTTGTCTTCTCGAATCTCCTTGTCTGGGAGAGAGTGGTTGGACCTTTTTTTCCAAAAATTTTAAGCACCAATCAAATGGTTCAAACAGTGTCCTGAAGATGTCAGCTGATTCTGTGCCCATTGGTCTCCCTTTTCTTTTTTCAAATGAACAAAGACCAGGCCAGACTACTAGTAATGTATTAGTAGATAAAAAACGTCCCACTGGGGCGAGATTGATTGAAGTCTCGATTATAATCAATAAATGGGTCGAGAATAGATAAACATTAAACCCATTGGGATTCCTCTGAGAGTATAAATTGGTTTTCCTCATTTGAAAAAATCTCTGCAGTTTATATGACGCCCACAAGACCTAAGTAGCTGTGCATGGGTACTATTTAAACATCTGCCTATCCTTCTTCTAGAAGCACTCTGTGAATGCCGACCTCCACCTGGGGGCATTTTTGAAAAAATTCCAGACTTCCTTTATATCTAGAATATTATATTGGATTTTTTTCTAAATGGTAATCACTTTTTGTTTTGGACAAGCCCTACACAAACAGACCAACAGACAGACAACTGCAGCCCCAAAGACAGCCTCCTAGCGGAGGTAGGGAGAAACTTAATGAAATAGCAAAAAAATCCTTGGGGAAAAAGTAATAGAAATTCAGCATTTTTTGTCAACTGATATCAAACTGCCAATGTTCAAATGGCAAAAAAGTACTTCTTTCTAAAATCTGTAGTTCAGATAATCCAGTACTCTCTTCATTAAAAAAGTACTTTTCTCTTTGTTAAAAAGTACTCTAGTACTCTTTGTAGGGTGGCAGATATACCAGATACCAGTACTCTCTTCATTGAAAAAGTACTTTTCTCTTCATTTAAAAGTACTTTAGTACACATTGCATGATGGCAGATATACCAGTACTCTCTTCATTAAAACGTACTTTTCTTTTCATTAAAAAGTACTTAAGTACTTATGTTTATTTGGGGTTTTACGTCGCTTTCAACACTGTACAGGTCATATCACGATGGGTAGTTGGAAGGACAGAGGAAACCAGTACATACAGTTCGTTAGGGTTCTGTACTGTAAACTGCCGACCAATGGCAAGCAACTACCAGCTTTCCCACTTGAGGCCGTGCCGGGATCGAACCCCGGCCTCAGAGGTGGGAGGCGAGAGTCTTAAGTGCTCCAATAATTAGTAGTGTAATCACTGTAATGCACACATCACACCTTTTCTGTGTGTTCATTTCTGTACATACTTCCTTCCCACTAGAAGACTCCGAACAGAGAGACATTGTGTCTTTGTAGTAGAGTTTGAAGAATATAGCAAAATTAGATATGGTTACAGTACAATAGCAGGATGTCTACCTTTTTATGGAAATCACATTTATGAGACTATTATCATTTTGATAGTAACTCTGTTAGTAACATGTGTAAAACCAATTATTTATTGACATGTAACTGACACAAAAGAGGTTATTTATTTCACAGGGAATCTTTGTATCCCAGATAATTGTGCTTTTCGATGCACCTAGTGTCGGTGTTTCCATATCACCGATCTCCAACCATCTGATTTTCGTCCAATCACCTCACATTTCCTCATTTAACAGTAGCAAGTAGTGATGGTCAGAAATGTCTTGTTTATTAACAAATTATTGCTAGAAATCCTCACCTGGGGCCCCACGATACCTTAATAAAGTTAATATCTTGAATATTGGCCAAGCAAATCCACGATGGGATCTCTGTCTATTCATAGTGTCTTGCTAGAAAACTCCCACCTGGGGCCTCACGTTGCCTCTATTTAATTATTTGGGGTTTTACGTCGCTTTCAACACTGTACAGGTCATATCACGACGGGTAGTTGGAAGGGCAGAGGAAACCAGTACATATAGTTTGTTAGGGTTCTGTACTGTAAACTGCCGACCAACGGCAAGCAACTACCAGCTTTCCCACTTGAGGCCATGACGCGGATCGAACCCCGGCCTCAGAGGTGGGAGGCGAGAGTGTTACCACTCTGCCACCGTCACGTTGCCTCTATAACAGTGTATAAATATGTTGGCTATTGGAAAACCCCCATCTGGGGCCTCACGTTGCCTCTATAACAGTGTATAAATATGTTGGCTATTGGAAAACCCCCATCTGGGGCCTCACGTTGCCTCTATAACAGTGTATAAATATGTTGGCTATTGGAAAAACCCCCACCTGGGGCCTCACGTTGCCTCTATAACAGTGTATAAATATGTTGGCTATTAGAAAACCCCCATCTGGGGCCTCACGTTGCCTCTATAACAGTGTATAAATATGTTGGCTATTGGAAAACCCCCATCTGGGGCCTCACATTGCCTCTATAACAGTGTATAAATATGTTGGCTATTGGAAAACCCCCATCTGGGGCCTCACGTTGCCTCTATAACAGTGTATAAATATGTTGGCTATTGGAAAACCCCCATCTGGGGCCTCACATTGCCTCTATAACAGTGTATAAATATGTTGGCTATTGGAAAACCCCCATCTGGGGCCTCACGTTGCCTCTATAACAGTGTATAAATATGTTGGCTATTGGAAAACCCCCATCTGGGGCCTCACGTTGCCTCTATAACAGTGTATAAATATGTTGGCTATTGGAAAAACCCCCACCTGGGGCCTCACGTTGCCTCTATAACAGTGTATAAATATGTTGGCCATTGGAAAACCCCCCACCTGGGGCCTCACGTTGCCTCTATAACAGTGTATAAATATGTTGGCTATTGGAAAACCCCCATCTGGGGCCTCAGTTCCTTAACTGACAGAAGCAAGTAACAATATGATGTCTTTTTTCTTTTATTTATTACAGCAATATGTATTTTAGAGATCTTAAGGTGACCTTACAATTAAGGCTACAGACTTGAAACTTTGCACGGATAAAGATTACATATATATGTACTACAGTTTAAGACTTGTCAGACTTACAGTTTTTAAATCACAGAGGAAAATATGTGAAAAATGTCAAAAAAGGTCTAAGTAGGGTCTTTATGGGCCTCAAGTAAAATTTTAACCTTAACATAAAGTCTTTGTTTTTGGAATATGTAAGAATATATTAATGTGTTTACAAGTAAAAATTTGATCTAGATGAGCCACATGGTTTTCGACCTAGAGGGCATTAAGTGGCCAAAAGTCAAATTCCTGGCCTTAAGATGGCCATAAATTCTTTATTATTAGGAGTTTAAGGTCACCTTAAAATTGGGTTCTTCTGCTCCAATTATACATACGCGTGCCAAGTTTGAATGAAATCTGTGAAAGCGTTTTTGAGTTATTGCGTCAACAAGTTGAAACGTATGGTGGCGGTAGCGCGACGGAGGTAAAACTAGTATGTTCCTTATTTCACTTTTGTCTAGGGATATAATAAACGACATCCAGGCTGTTGCATCTTGCTACTGTTAATTAAGAAAATGGAGGCCCCAGGTGGGGATTTCTAGCAATATATTATAAATACCCCTACCTCCACCCCAAATCGTAACCCCTACCCCCACACCATCACCGCTATCGCCGCTTTGTCCGAGTAAAATTCAAAGTTGAACAGAAGTCTGAGTTTTAGCATGAACCGGATTTCATTTATATTTTTTAAAGCAGTAATTTATAAATAAAAGACACCCTTTGCTAATACCCTACTGCTAATAGAGGAAACTGAGGCCCCAGGTGGGGATTTCTAGCTATATTTTATAAATACCCCGACCCCTATCACAAATCGTTTCCGCCACCCCATCGTCACTATCGCCACTTTGTCCAAGTAGAATTTTCCAAGTTGGACAGAAGTTCAAGTTTCAAGTTTTAGAATGAACATTTATACATTTCTGGCTTCCGACCATAGTGAAATCTGCCGGGAATGATTTTATGGCTTGTAAACCAACCTATTATGTAAAACTGATGTTAATATGCCTAGCAAAATACTATAGTCTTTTTTTAATTGTTTTACATTTCCTTTAGATACACCCACGTTATTTGAAACATACAGAGACTCAATGCATGCGTATCAAACAGTGACGTCTCTGTTGTTATATGACCTTGGGTGTTGCAGACTTTTCATGCCAAACCCTGTTGATTAATAGAATAAACACGAAGACACACAGGAGGGCTGCCTTGTACAAGGTCTCATGATGAGCGTATCTTAAAGTTTTTACCCAATTAATCATGCGTATTCTTACCTCCCTCCCTCCCACTTAACTTAGAGTATGTTCCCATCGGTGCGATTTTTCATTAGGAATGGCTCCATGCCGATATGTTTCGTTATTGACACCAATTAAACTGAGTTACAGTGACAATTGTCTACAACCGGAATCACGATTGTCAGCCCGTATATAATTGTGGGAAAACTTACAATATATTGGAAAACAAACCCTAAATCGGAATCAATTATAAACTTTTATCCATTATTTTATTTTTACTTTGCATATGGAAATATGTTTCTGTTTGCCCCCCCCCCCCTTTTTTTAATGGAAAAAATGCATCTAAATCTGAATGTAATTTTACGATTTATGAAATATTTAATGTAAACACATTTTTGTTTAATATTTTTAATTTTTTGATTTCTCAAGATTTGCCATCATTTTATAAATCCGGAAATGCCCATAGAACACAGATTTGTCAGTGCGAAACTTTAGCCATAACTTAAGAACCAAATACTGTGGATATTTGAGGTTCTAGTTATACAGAGTCTATTATATTTAAAATTGTGGGGGATGGGGGGGGTGTCACCTTCCAGTGACAAATATTTTATCTCCTAAATTGGTAGGTATATTTATATTACCTATCTAGTTACAATTCGTCCCTGTTTTTTATCGTTTTATAATGTTTGCCAAACCCTTGAACACTTAGATTATGCATGTATAATCTAATGCAAGAAATGACATATTTACCGCCTAATCTAATTGGGGAAGGGAATTATCAAATATTTCCATCCTAATCAATAGATATTTCTTGATTTCAGCAGAGTATTTCAGCATTAAGTTTAAACAATTTACTTTTAAATCTTCAAACTCCTGCCTGAGAGATCGGAGTTTGAATTCCGGCTGGACCTCCAGTGGGAAAGCTGGTAGTTGCTTGCCGTTGGTCGGCAGTTTACAGTACAGAACCTTGACCAACTGTATGTACTGGTTTCCTCTGGCCACAAAACTACCCGTCGTGGTATGACCTTTACAGTGTTGAAAGCGACGCTAAAACCCAAATAAATAAATCAATCTTCAAACATGTTTTGGGAGATAATTAATTAAGCATATTTTATTAAGTATTTATTACAACAATTTTGTCGTAAATCTAGGAATGTTTTTAATAAGAACCACGCCTTTGGGGTCTGTCTGGCAGAGATTAAACGCTATAAAAGTATAGAATAGAATAGAATCAGTCAAGCTATCTTAATAAGTAACAAATAAGTAGCTGTAATTAAAATGCAATCCGCTCAAATATCAAAAATGCAATTTTAGATCTGTAATTTGTATCATTTTTACCCCCCCCCCCCCTCACCTCTGGGGGTGGGGGCTGGGGGGGATCTAGGGTATAATTGAATAAATCTCTTACGTCACAATGTCCAGTATCCATTTCCAGCTTTCAATTGTATTACAAAAAAAAATCCTAAAAAAAAAATATTTATCCAAAGTAAATTATCCAAAGTCCAATTTCTCTGAGATTTCCAAAACCCTAAGTGTTCACAGCCTTTAAATGTACATATGGTGTGTTAAATTAAAAGCCACCGACTTTTCTGTTTCATTTGCAGAGAGATGGCTAAGAGGTCACATGACACCACACACACACACATACACGCGCATACAAACATTTATATAAGCATACAGCTCTTCAAGAGCCCCCTCCCACAAAATGTTGACTTTTTTACCGTAAACTCAGAAAAGCTAGCTCGGTTTTGGAAATTTCACTACTTTCATGAAAAAAGTGACATCACTGGTAATATTGTTGCAATTGCAACATGGATGCAATTGTAGTGACATAAAAATATGTTCATTTGGTGCCACCATTACAAGAGAATACACCAGTGCTTGAGATCAATGAGATTTTATTAAAAGTTGGCCCATTTTTGCTAAGTATAAAGCGTCTACAAACTCACTGAATATAATATTTGCTAAAATTACACAATATTGTGTGCATATGTGATTTCACAATCTTGAAATGGACTTCCAATCCCAGCCTGATCTCAAGCGGGGAAGCTGGTAGTTGCTTGACGTTGGCCGGAGGTTTACTGCTCAGAACGTTGACCAACTGTATGTACTGGCTTCCTCCACCCTTCTAAGCTAACTACCCGTCACAGTATAACAGATACAAAGGTCTAGGCGTGATCTAAAACACCAAATAAGTAAATAAATTAACTGAAAAACACTCAGAGAACGCAAATCTCCTCCACTGCCAAAAACCTCTATTTTTTGCTTGCAAATGCAATGGTAAAATTCTTTAAAGAATCCCTGGATCCAGACTGTGTGATCCGGATCACCACTAAAATATAGTCGTCTGGTCCTTGTGTCATTGTCAGCATTTTCCTGAAAATTCCGTCGAAATCCGTGCACAGCTTTTTGAGTACATTTTACAAACAGACAGACAAATGCTTGCCGGCAGAAACATGTACCTCCTTGTCGGAGGTTAGTAAATTGTACTCGCAATACCAAAACTCTTGGCAAGTATTTGACAATATCACAGTTTGTTGATGACATCTTTGGAGCATTCGTCATTCCTTCCGAGAAGTCATATGACTCTGTACAAACACTCACATACCCCTCTCAAGTACCCCCCCCCCCCCCCCCTTTCCATGCGATTTTTAAAAAGTCTTGGCCAGTTTGGAAGTTCTTGCTACCTAAATCTTCAATTATAGTTATTTTTGTCTGAATTACATCTGTACCAAATGACCACATAAGTGTGAATCCCCCTTAACCCTTCTTGAATGTTATAGCATCCTATTTGGCGGGTGAAGGAGAGATTCTAGATACATGTAAAATAAATGTAGAAAAAAATTATTTTTCTTTTTTTAAACTAAGAGTAGGTATAAAAAAAATCTGTGGCTATTAATAATGCAACCTTAGCTTTAACTTACAGTAAATTGCCTTGACACTAAAATTCACGAGGTTTACGACGTTATCGAGAGGGCAAATATGAGGATGTCTGATTGTGTCTTAGGTGACACTCGATACTTCAAGATGGAATATTGGTCTCGAAACAGGAACAGTTCAGATAAACAATGAACAATGCTTTGGTAAATCACGGATGTCCATAGTTTTATATTCAGCGTCTGTATTCAGAGACTGTCACAAGATTGCCTCTCAGACTGCCCCTCCCCACCCACCATCCTCGTGGTTAAAATCACAAGTTCAACTATTTAGTGACACCACAGTGGTAACACACTCACCTCCCACCTCTGAGGTCGGCGGTTCAAACCCTGGACCGCATGTGGTCAGCAGTTTACAGTACAGAACCTTGTATGTACTGGTTTCCTCTGCCCTCAAAACTACCCGTCGTGATATGACCTGTACAATGTTGAAAGCGACCTCTGTCATTGGGTCCTATCCCCTGTGGCAGGCTAAAGAACCTCAAGGATGTTGATAAATGGTCATCCTTGAGCCTCTGTCTTTCAGTTAGGCGTCATTGTCGGTGACTTGAGAGTTGGGCTGTACCTGTGCAGTTGGATGGGACACATAACGCTTTGAGTCCTTTTAGGAGTTATTGGGCTGAGTATAAATACACTACAATAAAATGGGACCTAGCAGTTGTAACTTACGTGTGTGGGTAAGTGTGACCTATGTCACAAGGAAGATTTTTACAGGATGATTCGTCATGTCATGAAAAGAGTGGACAACCTAGGTCGTACGACTAAAAATGACAATCGTGTCACTGAAGATAGGTCGTAGGGCAGTTCCGACTAAAAGACTGGACGGGAGTGGTTGGGACTGAGAAGGCTTCAATTGCAAAAATTTTTAGACAATATTTCTGTTTTTCGATGACAAAACTCCAGGTGTTTACGATTAATGAGCTAAGTCATAAGACTGACAAGACTAAACCCCCAACTGCATCAAATGGGGAGTTAGGATGTAAACACGTTATAATGTCGAATCAAATATTGCGCTTATGAGTATAAATAGCACACAGTCTGTATAGTGAAATAATGCATAATTATCCATACTTGAACCAGCTTATTTGAAAAAAACCCATTCTGAAAATAATAGCACAGCTTGACTTCAAACGATCACATGTGCAGCTTTGTATTGACAGAGAGCTTGCTGTACAACAGTTCAGCAGTGAGTTTTAAAACTAAAATCAATAACAGTCTTGTATAATAGATGAATTGAAACTGTCAGCTGTTTAAATGTAACACACACAAAAAAAAAATTATTCCAGAAATAACACTTAATTGACTGGTACCGTAAAGTTGCAAAATATTGCCCAAGAGTTTTTTTTATAAATGGACATTTTAGGTTGTGCATTCATAATTCGAGTTGGGAAAATTGGCGTCAAATTCAGCCACAATATATCAACCGTTTTTGTCGAACCCGACGGTTTTTGATTCATAAATTCCAAAAGTATCATGTCAGATCTGAGTTAAAGTCCATTTAAAATTAAATAAACCTACAACTTTGGACTCGATGTCTATCTGCATGAAAAAATTGACCCCCTCTCCCCCCAAAAAAAATTAATTAATTAAAAAAATAAATAAGTGAAATAACTTTTTGAGGTGTCCTTGCCATTTAAACTCTTTGAAATTTTTGAAATCCACTTACTGCACTCTAGTAATGGGCATGTTGGGTTTGACTCCACATGCAGTCTCATTCTCTGTTCCTGCAAGATGTAAATTCCCTAAAAATGAATTGGATTCAAATAAATACCTGCTTTATTTAAATGCCTGGTTCACATAAATGGCCGGTTCAAGTGAATACTTGGTTCATGTAAACGCTTGTTTCATATAAATGCTTGGTTCATTAATAAACACTTGGTTCATATAAATGCTTGGTTCATTAATAAACAGTTGGTTCATCAATAAACAGTTGGATAATATTGGTTCATATGGAACACTTGGTTCATTAATAAACACTTGGTTCATTAATAAACTCTTGGTTCATTAATAAACACTTGGTTCATTAATAAACACTTGGTTCAAATAAACACTTGGTTCAAATAAACACCTGCTTCATTAATAAACACTTGGTTCATTAATAAACACTTGGTTCATTAATAAACACTTGGTTCAAATAAACACTTGCTTCATTAATAAACACTTGGTTCAAGTAAACACTTGGTTCAAATAACACTTGGTTCAAGTAAACACTTGGTTCAAGTAAACACTAGGTTCATATAACACTTGGTTCATATAATCACTTGGCTCCTATAAACACTTGGTTCTTCTAAACACTTGGTTCAAATAAACACTTGGTTCAAATAAACACTTGGTTCACATTGATCCCTGGTTCAAATGGACACCCGATACAAAACACTGAGATTTACACTTCTTTTGATACAAAACACTGAGATTTACAGTTCTTGCCACTTCTTTTGTGTTTCAGATCGACGTCTCGGCCAAATGAGCACCTCGTCGAATGGAAGTTTGAAAACATTTTCAACTGGAGGTCCGAATTTTTCCAAAATCGTAGAAAACCATTGGACGAGCTAGGTGACAGGCTGTAGTCGTGGAGACACACAGGGGTAGCCGAGGAGTAATAACTAAAGGTAAAAAGATGCTACGTTAAATAACTAGGTTAATGTCTGTAAAATTTTCCTCCGACAAATATTTATGAGCGCAAAATGTATAACCTTAATTTACTGTTGTTTCCATTCCTTAAGTCAGGGGGGGGTCAAAGTGGCGCAGTGGTAACACACTGGCGTCCCACACCAGAGGTCAGTGGTTCAAACCCTGAACCCTATGTGGAAAAGTTTTTAGTTGCTTACTGATGGTCGGCAGTTTACAGTACAGAACCTTGACACCAACTGTATGTACTGGTTTCCTCCGCCCACAATACTACCCGACGTGATATGACCTGTACAGTGTTGATAGTGACATTAAAACCCAAATAAATAAAAAATTATTCCTTAAGTCGGTGTTAGTTAGAAAGATTGGGAAAGAAAAATGGCGTTTATTTATTTTTTTCAAATGAGTGACATAACGGCCACATATAAGACAGATATTCAATATTTGTTCACCAACGGAATTAATTCGACACCATTTCACAACTAGAATTGTTTTTTTAAATATTTTTATGGCTTGTAAAATTCATTTATCAAAGGTAAGCTTTTAATATCACACTGCTAACTTTACAAACTTCCCAGTTTCACTGTGTAAAAACTTTTTTCCTAAAATTTTCAGACTGAAAATATAATTTGCTGGGATTGACTTCCAATTTGACTCTGACTGTTGGAACAGGATGTAAAAAAGAACTCTTAACTTTGACATCTGTTATAATAGTCGACGGCATTGTCTAGTGTTACAGGAGCTTAAGGGGTGTGTAAAAGTATAAAGGTTTTCTTGTGTAAACATCTCTAGAAAAATTATTTGCTATGTCAAGATGTTCTGACTTATTTTGCGTGTTTATCAGTCCCTTACACCCACGACCGGTATAAGACTCTTTATGAGTCAGAAAATATATATTTAACGTACATTTTCAAAATTACTGCCTGTATAGGATTCTTATCTTTGTTATTCTTAGAAATGTATGAGGACATTATCATTTTTTTTAAAGAAAATTCTTCGAATAACAATGTCTGTATGACCAACTTTCTGAAATACTGTCAAGATATTTTATTTTTTTTTGGAAATGAACCGCAAACCAGATTTTCGACCCAAGAGGTTTTTTTGAAGGAATTCTTTATCACTCTCAGTTCTAACTCTAAATATTACACTAACTAGAGAATTCATGATTTCATATAGGTCGGTTTACCATCTCGAGTGTCTTGGACCAATAATAAGCAAGTTATAAGTACTTTTAAGTTTGGCCATCCTTGTATGACCTTGAAGGAGGGGTCCAAGGTCAAATCTGGCCACATCAAAAGATTCCCAGCCCATGATTTTCTATAAGTTGCTTTACCATCCCACCTCTAGGACCAATAATAAGCGAGTTATAAGCACTTTTAAGTTTGGCTATCCTCGTTTGACCTTGAAGAAGGGGCCCAAGGTCAAATCCGACCACACCAGAAGATTCCCAGCCCATGATTTCCTGTAGGTTGGTTTACCATCCCAAACCTCTAGGACCAATAATAAGCGAGTTATAAGCACTTTTAAAGTCCACTATGTGGGTTACTTTGGCACTCCGTGGATTACCTTGAATTAAGAGCTTCAAGGTCAAATGTCTGCAAGGCTGTAGAGGACATGTATACCTGTTATACATATCACCTATGAAGAGATTCAACCTTCTACCTATGAGAAACAGCCAGTAGAAAATATAGATAATTTTCAAAGAAATGCCCGCGGCGGCCATCTTGTTTTTCAGAATGAGGCTAATTTCCTTCCCAGAGAAGCTTACCCCCCGATGAAGATATCCTGCAAATTTGCTGAACCTAGCTGATGTAGTTTTCCTCTTAGAGCGTTAATGCCGAAAATCTCTCTACACGCGGCGGCGGCATAGCGAACGTTAAACCAAAGTATCCACCAGATGCCTCCGGTGGATACAATAAAATAGGTCTACAAAAAAAATTAACATGTGTAGAATCTGACCAAAGGAAGTAGATATTAGACTTTGGGAGAGATTATTCAGATTATTATTCAGATTATCCACATTCTGGATACGAACAAAAAAATCCCGAATTTTCGGAAAATGCCCAGGGGTGAAGATTTGTGCTCTACGAGTCCTTTCTAGTTATTACTATTATGTTAGTGTTTGTGTCAATGTGTCCCCACAATGAACGCTTTCCACATTTACTCGTCTGAATTTACAATCCTGAATTGTTGGAAACATGCCCTGGTGGAGATTTGCGCTCTACGAGTCCCTTCTAGTTCTTATTATTAATGTGTTAGTGTTTGGGTCAATATTTCCCCCCACAAAATGAATGCATTGTATATTTACTCTCAATCCAACCAACCAGTCTAGTGTGAAAGCTGCCTTATATTATCAGAATCTGTCTATTTTTTGTCTCTAAACATGGACTGTACATTTAGCCATTGTTTTCTTGTGATTAACGGGATGTACTACCCTTTGAGTTCCATTTCCAACAGGAGATCTGTAAGTTCGGCCAAGGAAGGCTATGTTTTGGGTGCGTTCTTTCGTATGTTTGTCTGAGATTGTTCTAAAAACTAAGGAACAGTTCTTTCTTAGATTTTTTTCCATGTATTTAGAGCCTGGCTCTGAAAAAAAAGAATTTTAACTGATAAAATTTTGAGGAAACATCTCGATTTTCAAAGATGCCAAATTTTTTCAAAGGTCCTGTTTTTCAATGACGTTGGCTTTCTGAATGGCATTACTCCCAAAAAAATGAGCCGATTGAAATGATAATTTACGATTTAAGAAATCGTTACCGCTAACTCGTATCCACAACTTGTACATAAATAAGAATTATAATTGTTTCAGCCGGTTGAACATTGGAAAATCCCGTGGAATTCTGTGAATTTCCTCCATAATATGAATGAGTTTAAGGTATGCAAGTTTGAAGTATATTGGTTACAAAATATTGTAAGACCCCCACCCCACCCCCTTCCACGGAATTTTGTGACCTCATATTTCCTCATTAATATTAATGAGTTAGGCGCTCAAATTTTCAGTATGTTGGTTATAAAATATTGTTGGACTGTTAATATTTTTCTTTATGTTTCTTCGTAGGTATCAATAACCAACATCTTTAATAATAAATTAATCATTTTATTTAACGTCTGAAGTGATGTAACTGCCACAAAATACAGGGATTTATGTACCAGTTGTGGGTACGTAGTGGGGGGGGGGTTAGCAGTAGCAAGGTCTCGTGGTCACGAGATGCATGTATTCCGAAATGGCTGTATATTTACTGTATTGTACTGTGTTGTACAATTGTTAAAAAAAATGAAATAAACTGTAAAACAGAATATAAAAGGATAATTATACACTCACCGTCCGAAAAACTGCCCGAACAGGAAGCAGCAACCATTGGCTAACGCCCCTCACCAGCCGAAATCGCAGCCCACTGGAAGACTCCATCTCTCTCTGTTACCGTGGAAACCACATCGGCTGGTAATTACAACTGGTTGAATAGATAACACCACTTCAAGTATTATCCTCAAGTTTTGTGATTTTTTTCTTCTTTCCGAAATGGCGGACTAAAGGTTGGTCCCAGAATCCATATAGTTGCCGTGGAAACTGTTTATCCACCAGCTTTCATTGGTGAAGTAATTTTACGGTCTTAAACATCCTTGTACTTGAAATAGCAAGTATTTCCCCCCAAATTACTGTTTTAGTTGGGGATTTTTTGGACATAAGTCAATAACGCCACATTTTACATGACCATCTTATCAGCCTGCACGTGATTTATATATTTACCACATAAAACAATTATATATCTACCAACAGACAAAGTATTATATATTTCATAAAATTAATTCATCATTCGGTTGTCCGGGTTATCTATATATGCCAATTTATATCAACCTACTCTGTAAAAATTCCAAAATGACTTACAATAACAGCTATTTTTTGCTAGTACAGTACCTAAAGTTAGCTATAGTATATCCAAATGATTGATGCTTTCAGAACTTAGCTACACTGACTTTCAAAGTTTCAGAATAATAGATTATTCCAAGGTCAATAAGTCAGGTATATAAGTATATATCAGATGACACACACAGAGAGAATATATCTGCAGAAATAAACTATAACAAATCTATATGTTTATCTGTACTGTCAATTAATACATTTATCTTAATGTGTGTGATGTATATAAATATATATTATTGTATGATAAATATATTACAGAATCGAGATGTATATATATCTAAGTATCTTTTATTCATCAGCATTGTAACGCATCACCTTACATGCCTGCATGACTATCCATATTGATTTTAAGATGCTTTGAAAATCACAGTCTTTTAGTTCCAATACAAATAAACATCAAAAGTTTCAGTACTTGTCTAAGGTATTGGCTATGGAAGCTCTGAAGTACCATTTCTCTTTTTTTTTTCAGGTAAGCAATATCTCCAAATAAATAACTCGCATCTATAAGATATATAATAAGAATCTATATGAACAGGTTTATAATTCATGTATATTCCAGTTAATAATTTGGACATAAAAGTTACAAATCATTACTGCAAAGTTATTATGTTGCATAAGTTACTGATATATATTTGTTATGTATTGTAAATTAATAAGTACTTTTATAGCACTTAATCTTCATTATATGAGGCACTACGGAGCCATAAAGACAGAAAAGGGGGTGTGTGTCATGACAGAATGTTTTTAAAGCGTCTGTCTGTTTTTCTGCTACGTTACACATCAGTGATATTTGTGTATAATGTCATTTTTACAGTGTCCACTCTCTCAGCCATATGGGGGGGTTGGTGGTGTAGCAGTTAGAGTGCTCGCCTTCAACAACTGAGGTCACCGGTTTGAATGTTGGCCCAGGCTCTTCATATTGGAAAGTTGGCAGTTACTTGCCGATGCCCGGTGGTTTAAAGTGCAGAATCTTGACCAACTAGTATGCACTAGTTTCCTCCACCCGTAAACTACCCATCGCAGTATGACCCTGGCTGTTGAATGCGACGTAAAATAAAAAATAACTGTAAACTCAGCCGTATGGCTTCTACACAGAAAATGGCTTTGCCACGTAATATCCTGCCGTGATGTTGTTTTAATTTATCTTGTACTTTTTTGGTTAAAATTTCAATTAAATGTTAAGGTAGTAACTCATACAGTCATATGCAAGTTAATAACTCATAAAATTAATATATACAAGCTAGTGACCAAGAGATATCCACTTAGACATCGTACATACAAGTTAGTAATTTGTAGATACAAGTTAGCAACCCTTAGATACTATAGTTAATAACTCATACATACAAGTTAGTAATTTGTAGATACAAGTTAGCGACCCATAGATACTAGTTAGTAACTCATACATACAAGTTAGTAATTTGTAGATATAAGTTAGCAACCCATAGATACTATAGTTTGTAACTCATACAAACAAGTTAGTAATTTGTAGAGACAAGTTAGCAACCCATGGATACTAGTTAGTAACTCATACATACAAGTTAGTAATTTGTAGATACAAGTGAGCAACCCATAGATACTATAGTTAGTAACTCATATATACAAGTTAGTAATTTGTAGATACAAATTAGCAACCCATAGATACTAGTTAGTAACTCATACAAACAAGTTAGTAAAAGAAACAAAATGGCTGCAGGGAGCTTTCGTAATTTTACATCTACACAGGTTTTCTGTCTTTTTTTTTTTGTAACCTTTCAAGATATCATTATCTGGCATGGATTGTAAGTCAGTATAAGGCCGTTTTGTTCAGCTCAATACACAGACAATAAGTCTTCTGTACAAACTATGGGCTAGATGCAGGCATAAATAGAGAGTTTAGAAGTCATTGTGTAAAGTTCATCAGAATTGACAGGATATTGAACTCGTCAAAAGCGGCTTATTGTATTAATTCATTCTTAACAAAACTTTTGGAGTGTTTGGGATCTATGCCCACATGTGTTTACAAAGCCACACTCGATGGAAGTAAACATGACTTTGTAATTAGATTCTTAACTGGAGCACTCTGCAGAGCACAAACCTCCACCGAGGGGACACTATTTCGCTGCTAAGAAGCAAAGACAAGGAATTTATATTGATATTATAATTCCAACATACACACATTTTTTACCCCACAGCCCTTAAGGGATGTCGAGGTATTGTTTTCACCCATGGTGTCCGGATGGGCGGGTGGGTGGTGGGAAAAAGTTTGTCCGGGCTGTATCTCAGAAACCGCAAGGTGTAGGAAGTTGATACTTGGTAGGGACATTAGTTAGGTGTGCAATGTCATGGTCTGACCTTGATTTGACCTTCAATGTCATGGTGTGATCGTGATTTGACCTTTAACCTTGCTATAGTGACCTTGGGATTTAAAAACATTTCTCAACCATATCTAAGAATCTGTAAGATATAGACGTTTGTGTTTGGTAGGTATGCAAAGTCATGGTGTGACCTTGACCTTTAAAATCTTGTCCCAGCTGTATCACTAAAACTATAAATTACAGGAAGTATATACTCAATAGGAACATTGGTTCGAGAGTGTAGATGCATAACATCCTGTGGTGACCTTGATTTGACATTTGACCTTGCTGTAGCGACCTTGAGTATCAACCGTAACTGCCTGTGGAAAGAAAGGCCCAATAGAAGTAGCATCTTCATGCTGATCGGCGATATGACCAAGTATTTGCCAAAGTTTGGGATGGACAGTTACAAAAATAAATATCGGCCTACTTACCATATTTATTCATGTTTTCCCCTTTCTGTATTAAACCTCCCTGAGGTTAAAAAAAAAGAAGCGTTTTCAGAAGGAAAGTTGAAACAAAACATGGCAGTTTTGATCCAAAAATCAAAAACACTTTAACATCTACAAAAATACTGGATTCAAAATTAATATTTTTTTTTCATATTGTTGGTTTTTTTAAAAAAAAAAATGAAAAAAAAATGTTAGGTTCCCCAGTTATATTGGGTGATAATCGAAGTACCAATGATAAAGTATGTCATTATTGATGCATTTATCGCCTCTCCCATAAAAAATGCATTCCCCCCCCCCCCCCCCCCCCTTGGTGGAGTAGTATATGTAAACAGAATCTATGAGAAACAAAGTATGAAATATCTGTTTAAGTAAGGGAAATTATGTTGCCATCGAATATAAGGAAATCAGATTTGACCAATTACTGGGTTTAATGGTGTTAATTCACATTGGAATGACAGTTACTTGCAGTTTATGAGCAATAATGTAAGATTATGGATGGATGGTTAGAGAGAGACATTGCTTTTCGGAGAAGAATATTGATAGTAACAATTTATTTGACAAAAGATCTTTGTGAATCGCCGATTGCCTGTGTCAAAACAGACACTTAGTTTAAAAATGTAAAAATGTGTTCCTGAATTTACAAATATTTTATTTTCCTTCTAATGATACTTGCTCTGATTGAAATCAATAGCTTTTGAAGTAACCATCAGTCAAAAGAAAAATTTGTGCACACCTATACAGGTTATAAACTATGTTTTGAACTTACAAATTACAATGGTAATTAAAAACAAGACAAATTATAAATGTCAAAACTTATAAATAAGGAGTTGTGGCAACTCAGTTGCAGTACCATTTTGTATTGCATTGTGAAAAATTATAACATATGCACCATTTTGTAAAACAACCCTTAGAGCGGGTCGAGCCACTAAACTGTTTGTGTACAAAGTATGCAGTTTATTTAAAACACAAACTTACAACTTGTTTTCATAGCTTTATTGTAACCCAATTTGTTTGAAAGTATTTTTTGAAAATGGATTCTGAATGAATATTATTTGAAAAGTAAAATGAATTCTGAATGAATAATATTGGAAAATTAAAATTTATGTAAATTTATGAATTTACCAAACAGCCAGATGTCATTATGACAAGATAGGCTACAAATTCTAAACAAGCAAGTGACATCGTTTCTGGAATAAGCCTCGACAGTTAAAACAGGTAAAATATGATAGATTATTTGAAGTAATGTACAAAAAATAACATTTGTGTTTGTCCTGGTCATTTCTGTGACACGAGTCTCTGAATTTTGGGAAAATTTTGATATTTAGCCATATGTAGGAATAAATATCCAATTAAAAAAACTTGCCTGAAAAATGGGGAGTTTTCTGCACAGAACATAGCTAAATTGTAAGATACATTTAATTTGTACAATGTACAGTATAAGGTTTCATTTCTCAGTTCTGTGACAGACAAGTACTGTGATGTGACTGTGTTACCCAGTGCAAAAGTACAGTGGTTTACACTGCCTCAGTAAGCATCTGCTCCATTAATAGTTTTGTAATATAGCTTCAAGTTTCAGTTCTCAAGTCTGTGGCCATTTAGAAAAAAATTGTTCAGCAGAATTTCCTATTAAATAGAATATCAAGACCTTACAGAGTCTCTACCCATGAACATTTTCCCTGTTATGTGGACACCCTGGTTAATTTTAGGGCTGCGAACGGTTACTCGAGCCTCAATAGACTTGAGTCGGTATTTGCTACGACTTAAGTCCATTTTAACTACTCGGTTACTCGCAAGGTATTGTATAATCGCCCGTGTAATGTAACATTTGTGTAAAATATGCATCGTTTCTGCATTTTTGTCACATAATATCAATTAAAGTTGTGGTTTTTTTATTAAAAACGTACAACTTACTCCATATGCTATAATATCTGGTTAAATAGAAGACGTTTTTCTTCAAAGTTTCATTACCGAAATCGACCATTTGTTGACAGAAGACTTCTTATGGCAGGTACTAAATCTCACAGTTACTCAAATTCGGATGGGTTGTCGGAGGGCAAGTACTCGGGGCTGTTTTTTAGCACCCGTCATAGCCCTACTTAATTCAGTAGAATTCCTCAATAAATAGAAGTAAATATCAAGTCCTTAAAGAGTCTCTACCAGTGAACATTTCCCTGTTATCCGGACACCCTGGGGCGGATTTCATGAAGGTTCTCACACTAAGCTCAGGCTTCTGGCTCAGCTAAGTCTTTGTCTGAAACGGTTTTCACAGAAGGGGTCTCCACAGTGGCTTTCTGTGTCATGTGATCATTTTGTAGTCGAAATATTCAACTGATGATCTATATGTTCCTTGTTTGACACATAATATCTCTGGTTAAATACCATTTTGCAATGGGAAACCTTGTAAACATGTATAAACACCCAAAGACTACTTCAGGAGGTTGTTTTATACACTTGTACCTTATTTCCAGCCATTTCAAATTTTGAAGTGAAGAAAGAATTATGGCGGCCATATTTGAGCCTCTGTTTACAAAACTTAAGCCCACTATCTACCAGTCTCAGCATTTGAGCCAGTGGCTCAGCCAAAGCTGAGACTGAGACCTTTTGTGAACATCCATAAACGCTGAGCCCATGTGCTCGAGTAAAATGTTACAAGAATTTGAGGCAAAAATCTCAAGTTAGAGCCTGAGACCGGGCTAAGACCTTTCATGAAATCCACCCCAGGATTTAGTGGAAGTATCTGCATCATCATTAGGGATTCTAAGTGACAGAATTTCACTGTATAAATTCATCCAGGAGATTGTATTGAAATTAAGCCAAAATAGTTTCGGTACGACAGGGCTGACAACTTGCCGGACTTATTGGTCCGTCAGAAAGTTTACCTGTCCGATTTACAGATATTTAGTGACAACATCAGAGGCCAATATAGAAACTTCCACAGAAGATTATTTGTACAAGTGCTAGGCTGCAAATCTGATGTTTATAAACACTATACAAGTCTTTAACCTATGAAATGGTACAAAGGAAGTGAAAATCATCCCCAGATTGTATTTTATTGTGTATTTATACTCAGCGCAATATCTCCATATACTACAGGACTCAAAGCGCTATTTAACCAATCCAACTGTACAGGTCCAGCCCCAGCCCCAAGTAACTGACATTCCCCTAACTGGGAGATAGAGGCTGAAGGATGACTATTTATCACTGTCTTTGAGATAGAGCGATTTCGACAAAATTTTTGACCCACAGGGTATCTCTGCAGAGTAGCAATGCCAATTTTCAAAAAAAATTTGTCTCGCCAAAAATGACGGCCATTTTGAATTTTCGAATTTTTCGCAAAAATTACAAAACACAAAAATGCTTATATCTTGAAAACCGTGCTAGATAGAGCAATTTCAATGAAATGTTTGTAGAGTAGCTATCCTAATTTTCAGAAAAATTTTGTCTCACCAAAAAATGGCGGCCATTTTGAATTTTTGGTAAAAATTGCAAAACACAAAAATGCTTATATCTCCAAAACCATGCTAGATAGAGCGATTTCGACGAAATTTTTGAGCAACAGGGTATCTCTGCAGAGTAGCCATGCCAATTTAAAAAAGTTTTTGTCTCACCAAATATGGTGGCCATTTTGAATTTTCGAATTTTTGGCAAAAATTGCAAAACACAAAAATGCTTATATCTTGAAAACCGTGCTAGATAGAGTGATTTCATATTTTGACCCACAGGGTATCTCTGCATAGTAGCTATCCCAAATTTCAGAAAATTTTTGTCTCGCCAAAAATGGCGGCTATTTTGAATTTTCGGCAAAAATTGCAAAACACAAAAATGCTTATATCTTGAAAACTGTGCTAGATAGAGCAGACTGCGCTGACTTTGGTTGCCACAACAGTATAAGGCTAGAAGCAGAGCATTTTCTTAATACTTTAGCACTCACCTTTATATCCTTTTCGGGACGCTTTGTTTTTGCTATGCAAAAACATTATCTTTTATTTTTGCAAGCGAACCTATAGTTTTTATATATTTTAGGTATTTTTACTTAATAAATTGAGAGATTTGACATGAATTTTGAGTTTGTTTATATCTACCGCCATATTTACAGAAAGTGGATATTTTTAGTAGATTCTAAATGTGACAACACCATTATTCTTACCAGATTGACCTATACTTTATTCCGGAAAGTGTTTCATAATGTGATGACCAATGGAGTAAAAATTTGATTCTGGTCAATCATCGGTCTGACTAAATGGGCGATTAATCGACCGCGAAATATTGGGGGCGATTCCCAGCACTATTAAGTACTGTAGAACTTTATCATCCGACCCTCTATTATCCAAATTTTCAATTCTCCAACCTCAAACCCACTCTTACTACTCTACTTAAACCTGTTATTTTAGCCCTTCTATTATCCAACCCTTCTATTACCTGACCTAATTGTTACTCCCCCAATAGGGTCGGATGATAGAGGTCCTACTGTACTGTATTATTCTATTTATGCTGTATTATTGTATCACTGTATTGTTTATTGCATTGTCTAAAAAAAATTTATGATTTTTATATCTCTCTTAATTCTTTTTACTTGAATCTTGGCTGCTGCACCTTTGGATGTCTTTTGATGCAGATTAAGCACTGTTAAAGTCATGCTGTGTTCAGACAATATTCAAAACATCCAAACCATAATTCGGCCATGTATGATGATTATAAGCTTCTAGACAAACGGACTGACAAGGTGTAAATCTTTTCACCCCAGAAGCATTTCCATATTGTTTTTGTTTTAGGTGGCTCACCCCTGTTTAACTCTTGGAGACAAAACAGACATTGTTGTCTCCCTACCTTAGCTGCGATTGGTTTGCACTGAATCATCAATAGTGTGTATATGTTACTTTGATCAAGTGAAGTGACTGAACAACAAAACAAAAACATGTACAATATAATAATATGGTAGATACAAAGGAAGTAGTCACCATTTTGGAAGAGACCTGGAGAGAATAGTAGATATTGATTTATAACCCTACAGCTCCATCTCACTTTGTGGTTCTTCAGTATATTGGATATGCATCTAACATTATTGTATGCTGGCCTAACTGATAAAATGCAATTTATACTTAATCGCAGTAGTCTCAATAATCTTATCCATTTGGTTAAACACATGTTACCAGTTACGTCATGGACATATTTATTAGAAGTTTTGCTGCTGTGAATCCTGGTGCAAGTTATCACTACTTCAGTGTCAAGATTCCTGATCATTTTTGAATCCCACTGCAAGTTATCATTGTTTCAGTGACTGGACCCTGTTACTAGACAAGAAAGTAGTTAGCACCAAATAAATCATAAGAAATCAACCAGTGGTTTGCTACTGTATACAAAAGATATGAATATTGGATTAAAATGATTTAATACTTTTTATGATTAATTTCAGTGGTCTCGTATAACCGTGTCTAGACATTTAAACACATATTACAGACATACTTCATATAATACAATCATTTTTGGATCCCAGAAGCATTTCTGTGGGTCATGGACTGACGGACCGGCACTAATATGGAACTGTGATGGACTGTAACACTTGTGGAAATGAGTTCTAACTCTATAAAAATATATACTTATTTACACTTTGCTACTGTGCCTTATATTTCAGTAACATCTTGCTTTCAGTCCCCACCCAGATGTGTTTGTGCCCCACCCCAGCACACCAAGGCCCCTGTAGCAACTCTAGTCCTTGGATTTCATCCCACCGTCTAGTCTGGGGGTCAAACACCTGTAGTCTATTATTACCACTGTCACACAGCAGTAACTTCCCTCCACTGTCCACATCACTGAGTACAGGATAGAAAAACTTACCTGCTCCGAGCCCTTCACCCTGACCCCACTCCCCTGTTTTATAAAGAAACTCCCCAGTCAGGGAGTAAACACAAACACAGTGGGTTCTATAGCAGCTTACATAGACACAAGTGTTGCTTGTACACAGTCTATCTCCAATAAAACCTTCGATGTAACCCGACAAATCCAGCTCTTGGTCTTTTACCCAGCTGTCCTGGGGTTTTGTGTACACATGAATTTGTTGTTTTGCAATTTCTAAACCAAAGAGTGTGTTGTTGGTGACACTCGCATCACTAAACCGACCAGAACAGATCTGTTTGAGGTAATCACCTTGCTGGTTCAAAACATGGAGACCTGATTCACCATCACACACAATGACATCTGTGTCTGTTGCCACAACACTATTGACCCACTTAAAATACTTGTTTGTAATTTCTTTTATTTTTAGCAAGTTTGTGCTGTAAACAAACACACCCCTATCCCCCCCCACCCACAACTCATTGCCAATTACACACAGATTATGTGGATCAAATTCTGTGCCTACACTTTTCACTTCTCTGTATCTTGGATGGATTTCTTTTCTTTTCTGAAAGTTCAAAAAGATTAAATTAATTCAATGACAATAAGTCATAATTGAACATATTTTCAAAGTTACATACATTTGCATTTGTTGTTTTCACAGAATAGGAAGACAATATAAGTTCTGTTATCTGACTTTGCTTGGTCAGTTTCTGTTCACATAATAGAAGAATTGTGAGACAAAAAACATATTTAGTCTGAATTCTGAGTTATACAAATTTCAGAAAAATTGTCATTCTTGTGTCTTGTATTGGGAACCATGATAAGTGACTTTATTCTTCTTGTGTTTAATAAATATAGTTTTATTGCGTTAATACATCCTATCCAATGGACAATAGCTTATCCGGTCGGCGCAGACCGGCCCGCCAAACGTCAGAAAAAGACGTCCTGTGTTTCCACCGGCCAGGCCGGTCCAGTGCTGTGCACTCGCCAGATGGCGTGTGGTACTTCCTTCCTGTCTAGACAGCGTGACGTCATAGCATCTTTTTCGTTTGGCGCATGCTTGTGTACACGGAATTTTTTCAACAGAACTTTAACTTCAGATTTTTATTATTATTGGTGAGAATTGTTTTATAAACTTGTATCATCATTGTTCAGGGAGTATATAGAACGTTTTGAACTTATTATTTTGCTGCCATCAGATCATTATGTCTTCTCCGGGCCAGAAACATGGTAGCTGTGGCCACATCATGGCAAGTTTTGACAGCCATTGTTTCTGCGCACGCTGCAGAGAGAAGGGTAAAGGCACGGACCCTTGCATTACCAATAATGATTGCCAGGCTTGTAATTCCTTGACTGAGGAACAACGTGTTCAGTTGTCTACCCCCAGTTATCGTTTAAAGAAAGAGAAACGTGATTTAAAGAAAGCTTCAGATACTCCCACCAAGGACTCAGACAGTTCCACCCTCATTCACCCGTCCTCTGTGACGGTAGTGGGGGCTGTGGACGGCCAGGGTATGGTACAGTCCCCTGGTTCGAGTTCCTCTGCCAAGAAGAAGAAATCATCATCTTCTGACAAGAAATCTACTTCTAAATCTTCTACGTCTTCAGAGAAGCCGGTTAAGTCGCCTACCACTCACAGATCCTCAGCTGACGCAAGGATTGACGAGCTCGACCAGAAATGGTCGGTTAGGTTTAACAGACTAGAGGCTATCTTGCTTGCAAAGACTATGGATAAGGAACCGACTTTCTCCACAGTTAAAGTCACTCCTACTGCTACAGCTCCGGCTGGCATTGCCAAGTCCGCTGAACCGTTCATCAGACCAACAGCTGCTCAGACTTCAGATTTGGCTGGTGGCCGTGATTCCCCACATAGTCAGGCTACCGACAAGTCGAGTTCTTCATCTTCTGATAGTAAGCACCCATCTTCAGATTTGCATGGTGTATCTCAGACTGCTCCTAAAGCTCAGTCGACCAGCAAGTCGCACAGGGAGAAATCGACTACCGACCGACGTTCAGATCTGCCTGGTACCGACCCACCCTCTTCTCAACAGGTCACCAGCAGGTCGTCCCCTACACCGGCCGGACTACAGAACCAACCGGCTATGGATACTGATTCTGACTCAGATTTCTCCGACCAACCTCCAGTAGACATTTTTGTCGAAGAAGGTGAGTTGTCCGACCAGGACCCAGATGCTACCACTACTGATCCTGACCAAACCCTCTCGGAAGATCAGAATTATAGAGAGACTATGAGAGGGATCAGGTCTTATATGGGCTGGTCCCATATTCCTGATATGGACACAACGGCTACTGCATCTGACGACAACCCCTTCGCCGGACCTCAGTCTCAGCCCGCAGGAAAGGTCTCAGTTAAAATGCCAACCGATGAATGGTTGTGCAAGAAGATGGGCAAACTTAATCTGACACTGGTGGAGAGCTACCCCTCACGCAGTTCTGAGGCAGGGGGACTGCTAAAAGATCAGTTTATTAAGCCGGCCCGTTCCCAAGCGAAATGGTACAGTTTTGTACCCGGCCAGCAGAAGAGTGACACTGGGACTGAGAAGACTGTTACTTCATGGTATACCGACGCCTCAAAGATCAACAGCACATACAGCCGTATTGCTAAGGCAGCAGGTATCTCTTCAACACCTCCAGCCTCCCGACAGATCTCTCAGGACAACCTCAGACGTTGGGAGAAATCGGCCAGGGAAGCCTCTACTATATGTAATCAGGCGGCTGGGTTCAATAGGTGTTTGTACAGAGTCCAGGAGAATATGAAGGGACAGTTGAAAACTATCAAAGCAGAAATGGCCAAAGGGAAGTCTGCTTCCAAAACAGCTGATGCAGCCGACGAACTTCAATTTCTATTGAACTTTAACGCCAGCATCACTCAGGCCATGGCAAAGACCCTAGAACATTTGAGTGACTTTGTTTTTGTGTCGGTGGCCAATACGACCTTGACTCGTAGAGATTCGTATCTGTCACATCTTAAAGCGGGCATCAAGCCAGACACATTGGCTTCCCTGAGGACTGCACCTCTCCACACTCCAATGCTCTTCCCTGATGAAGCCCTCAGACAAGCTGAACAAGATATCGCCGCCTTTGAAAGCAAAGGTCAGCTTCAGTCGGGAAAGAAGGGTCGTTTCCACCCTTATGAACGCCCTGAAAAGCGTGGAGATAATAGAAAACAGGAACGACCGGCATGGAAGAACATTGGTCAGCGTGGACAAGGCAAGAAGCATAAGGGCAAGGCCTCCTTCTACTCCTCGAGACCGGCCAAGGGCCAGCAGTCTTACAAATGACAGTTATTATGTAAACAGTTTGACAACAGGACTGCTGGCCGGGAGCACCTTACAGAGACCAAAAGACACTTTTGCAAACTTAAATGTTGTACCTTGTGTTCCTTCTGCGCCCGGGCATTCGCAAAAGAAAGAAATAAGTCCCGGGGCAGCAGTTTGTCTTTATCAGAAAAGTTACAAAATAAAATCTGTGAAACTTGCTTCTTGTGTCACTCCATCGTCTTATGTCAAAACTGTGGTAAATGTCAAAAATGCTGTAACAAACCCACCTGTAGGGGCCAGACTACAGAGTTTCTGGCAGGTTTGGTTGGACCTAGGGTCCAGTCACAAAGTTGTCCGGATGTTAAGGTCGGGCTACATCCTCCCCTTCCAGAACAGGCCCTTTCTATCAAGACACCCAACGGTCATAAGCCGCTATGTGAACCACCACAGGAACAGCTACCTGTCGGAGGCTTTGCATCAGCTTATTTCCAAAAATGCGGTGGAACCGGTACAAAACCCAAAATCTTTAGGTTTTTTCAACCGGCTTTTCTTGGTACCCAAACCCAACAACAAGTGGAGGCCCATCCTAGATTTGAGCAATCTGAATCCCTTTCTAAAAGTGGAGCAGTTCAAGATGGAAACACCAGAAACCATCAGAACTTCCCTTCAACGAGGGGAATGGGTCACCTCAATAGACTTCACGGAGGCCTACTTCCACGTACCGATACAGGAACAATCCAGGAAATACCTGAGATTTCACGTCCAGGGGCAGACATACCAATTCAAGGCCCTGCCTTTTGGTCTGTCCACAGCCCCTCTGGAATTCACAGTCATAGCCAAGGAAGTGAAGTTAATGGCCATGCACAGGGGTATAAGAATCCACCAGTACCTAGACGACTGGTTGGTGAGGGCCAATTCCCACCCAGCCTGTCTCCAGCATACCAGAGATCTACTGAAAATATGCCAGGACCTGGGTTGGTTAGTCAACAGGGAGAAATCAGAGCTGGAACCAAAACAAGTCTTCGACTTTGTAGGTTACCAGTTCGACCTCGAGTCCGGCCGGGTCAAACCCACACCGGACCGTTGGCAGACTCTCACAGCAAAGATTCAAGCTATCTTAGCCCGGCCGACCTGTCCGGTCCGGCAGTTCATGTCCTTGATAGGTCTCCTAACGGCCACAGAAAAGCAGGTCTATCTAGGCCGCCTACACATGAGGCCCGTGCAATGGCACCTCAAGAACAACTGGAGGGTACCGGAATCATTAGAAAAGTTCATTCCCATACCCGCTTCTCTACATCCACATCTAAAATGGTGGTTGGAGGAAAACAATGTGTTGCAAGGACAACCTCTACACCCACTAAGCCATGCTCTGCAGATCTTTACAGACGCATCAAAAGAAGGGTGGGGCGCTCACTTAGAAGAACACACAGCCAGAGGCGTGTGGTCTCTACCGGAAAGCAAACTGCACATCAATTACCTCGAGTTGAAAGCAGTCTTTCTGGCACTAAGAGAGTTTCAAAACCTCTGTTCCGGCAAGATAGT